>CM054004.1:16094004-17458171 GCA_028641665.1 Chelonus formosanus
TAATGATATTAATAAAATAAAAAATAATTTAGAATCAATTTTTGAAAAAAAAAAATTTATTATCCAATAAAATTTATTGCGAAAGATTTCTAATGATTCTCTTTACGGCTTATATTCTTATGCATTGCATATAAATTGAAATGAAGCGACCCAATACAAGTCATTTAATATCACAAATAAGTGTAATAAATGCCTGTCAAGTAAATCAGGATGAAACTCCATCGAGAAGCTCGTAATGGGTGTATTAAGTGAATAATTCACGGTTATATAGTGTCGAGTCTGGTGAAGTTGGGGGTGAAGTGAGTGTATGTCCGGGTGTGCGCCTCCAAATCGTGACTGTTAGAAGTGGTTGGGGGGTGATAGCGGCATCATCAAACAATTTTATTACATTAAATATAATATCTTCAGGAATCTATGCACATACATTACGATCTTTGGAGCTAATTCTTGTTGAAATAACCCAGAGTAATATCTTTTTTCATGATGGTCTTGTTTGCCAAAATTTTCTCTGCAATATCTCTTATCAGATTGAATAGAAGGACCAAATTGCAAAGGATATCGTCATAAAAATACATTCTTATGTACTTAGACGTTACATAAGTGTCAAGAGCTAGTCGATTACCTTATACCTATATTGCTATATAGAAAGGGAAATAAAAATTGCCGAGTGAAAGAAAAACAAACATATATAAGAGAAGCTCAACGCCGTTGAATATATTTATAGTCGGGATACGACTATTAAGATAATTTACCGCGGCCATTACTGAACAAACGAGAGCATTAATCTATTCGAGCTTCATAAAGTGAACTTGGCCGCGGCGATTTTGTTGTTGGACGCCAAACGAGCGCTTTGAAATAAATTGATGGATATATCTTGCTGCAACTCTTGCTTTTCTATATGCTTTCATCGTATAGCATCTCAGAATTACTCGTAAATATATAACTGTATCCATATCTTTGTGGATATATTGTACACACGGACATAATATTATTTCTCTATGGGTTCCTAGGCATATGCTGAAATAAATAAAATATGAAATGTATCAATTTCTACTTTAGTCACTACCATCAATGCTTTTTAAGATATGATGATCTTTTCATTAAAACAACCTGAAAGTGTTTTGTCCTTTATTTACTTGGGTTTTTGGAAAGAAAGACAAGCAATAAAGATAGGAATGCATGTTAAATTTTTTAAAAGGTTCTTAAGAAGAAAAATCAGTTTAAAGAGTTGACAATAAATTTTATGCTGATTTAATTCGTGAAATTTTTACGTGATGCTCTTTTATGAGCAATAAATTACTGACATCATATTTGAAGTATTTTTAATTGTCTTATTTATCTATTTAGCATTTTATAAATCACAATGAATTAAAAGTGATTAAAAAAAAAAAAACACTATGTTTTTAATGCAAGTTTATTTTTGTAAAATTGAAAATATCTGCTTGTTGTCAATATTTTGCTTTTAAGTTGTATTTTAATTCATTCATTTGAATGATTGTATTTTGTGAAGGTTTGCAAAAATTCAACTAATAAATTGTTTTACATTTAAAAAAATCTCAGTTCAAAAAATTTCATAACTTGACATTTTTTTTCTTTCAATCTTCTAAACATAAATTATTTAAAAATTATAAAACTAAATTGCTATTTAAAAATGCAATAAAACTAAAGTATATTTTACTTTGAAGTGGTGGTAAAAAATAATTGAAACAATTAACATTTAATTAATTATTCTAGTCTTGTCGAATCAGTTATCGTCTCAAGGTTTTTGCGAGCACAACTTGAATAATGATTAGATTGAAAAAAGCGATTAAAACGAGAATAAAAAGTAATTAAAGTAGAAGTATATTAGACGTATATAAAAACTGCAATATCAGAATTATCGATTAATTGTTAAGGCAAAGAATATAAAGAACAAACGCTAACAGAATCGTGGTGTAGACGTGAGAAAGCTGTTGGACGGATGTTGCTGTGGGCGCAGCGTTCTAAATTACCTTCGATGAGTAGGTCCGACAACAAAGGCGTGTGTTTTGCTTCTTCACTCTAGCCTCATTTATCTCTGCGGGCACAATGCGGCCCGGATTTGACACATCTATCAACGCACAATGGTCGACCCTGTTCATCCCATTCTTTACCTTTTCTCTACCCTAAGGATGGCTCTGCAGCCTGTTTGAACGTCATTCTTTCCTACTTCTTTTGCTCTTGCCACTTTACTTTCTTACAAAGTTAACATATATAGAAGCCATGACTTCACTAGCTGATATTTTTAACGAATTTTATTGATTTATTCCCCTTGAAAAAAAAAACATATTTCATATTTCATAAAGATCATTTACAAATATGAGGGCTACTAAGGTCTACAACACCTCCATATAAATAATCAACTGAGTGGGATAATTCAGATTATTTATTTTCATCTCAGAAATTAGCAAGATATTTTTGTTCCTTTTTTCTCAGGGGTTTGATAGAATTAAATATTGCTGAGTATCATCAATCATCATTAAGAATGATGTTGTTTAGATATTAAATACATTTACACAATAATGCGATGAATTATTTCTCACTTTGTAAGATTTATTGCTGAATTAAAATGTCATTGGAATTAATGGAAAAAATTATTTTATGATTAATTTTTATCTATTTTTTTTTTTTTCAAATCATTCATTTTCTTTTTAGTCATTAGTTCATAAGTTAAAATCATTAAATCTTCATTCCAACTTTAATTTAATAATTTTCTATTTGTTTTTCAAATATTTTCAAGAAATTGAGTTTTATTTGAAATATTATTCGAGTTCATTTCTTTCAAATTATTCAAAGTTTTTTTCTAAGATGAATATAATAATAAAAATTCTCAGAATGATATTTATAACAATATTTCAACAAGATCAAAAGCTTATTTATCAAGTGACTCAAGTTTTAACAAAGTATCTAACACATTTTGTGTTTTTCTATTTTTTGAAATCTCATAGTATTCAATATATCATTTGACAAATCATCAATCATCATTAGAAATAAGGTTGTTCACAAATAAAATACATTTGCCATAGATCAAAGAAGAAAGGAGTTATATTAAATTATCACAATTGAAAATTAATGACTCGTAAGTGAGTGCGAATAGAATGAGTCGTTGCTGGCGAGTAATAAATGAGACCTAGTTTCCAAAGATAGGTGCAAGTTGCACCAAGCGTTTCGATCGTTAGTATATATATATAAGGATTTACGAGACGGCTCGAGAGAAAGAAAGAGAGATCGAGAAGTAAAGAAAGAGAGAGTAGAGATAATAAGAGTTAAAAGCTGCATGCGATTAATGACGAAGTGTTAATTTGATATCAACACAGCGGCTATGGATAAATTAATTATTTTTCTAATCATCATCACGATATGTTGTACAATGAAATCACTAAAAAATATCTGTATATTAAAAGAGGCATATCATTTGGTATTAAAGATAATGATATTGCAGACTGATTTACTTTAGAGTACTGACATTTTTACTCTCAACAGTTATAATTCTATCAGCGTTGAACCAACATCTATGAATCAACAGTATAATTAAAAGTACAAAATGAATGGAAAATAGATGTTTGTTATTTAGTACCTACTTTTAAGATCGAGAAATAGACTACATCCATCATCATTTACATGTCTATTAGTGATCTAGCATCAGAACTATACAGCTCTATGTACAAGTGGATATATCTTGTAATTAGATCACAGTAGTTGAATGTCTCTAGAATGGTACATATATTGACAATCATTTGAATAATTTTGTAATCCTATTTTAGCAACAACTACTTTTATCATTTTTATGTCAAAGATTTTCATTAAATCATCCTTAACTCTTTGACATTAAGTTGAAGAAACTTATTAATTATTTTAAAGGAAGTTTAATGAGGTTGAGACCGAGAAATTTATTTGCAGAATACAAATGATCTGAAGTATCAAATTGCAAGATATGTTGAGTTTGAAATGATGAAAAATTAAGCAGAGATCATGATGAAGGATTTTGATGAAATATATACCTTATTTTTTGGTGCCAAAATAATGAGAGAATATTATCAATTCAATTATAAAAATAGTTTTAGTTTATAAATTTAGTAAAGCATTGTATTTATTTATTTAGTTTAGTCCTATACAAAAAAAAAGATTCACTGTAAAAATTTTCAAAGAAATAATCATAATTAACTAAAGTTAACTAATGAAATATTTTCATCAGAAGTATTTTTTGATTCAGAAATAATTAAATAAAAATTAAACATCGAAATACTCCAGTCAGTACAATAATAATAAATATTAAATGCTGAAAAATGCACAAACATAATAATCACAGCCATAAAATAAAATAATCACGAATGTGAGAAATTTTTTACTGATTTTTTTAGCTCTCGAGTGCCATTAATTAAGAAGCAAGACGTATATGGGTTAAATAATGATATAGCTTCCACACAGAGTTAACGGATTAAATTAAAGAAAGTAAGAATATAAATAAAGCAGCTGTGTAATAAATTATTATGATTGAATAAGCTCAGTGTGTTATATATATATATATATATTTCCGTGCTGGTAAAAAAGTAACGGGAGGCAAAGAGACGTAAGAGAGTATAGTTTAAGTATAAAGATCTGAATGAAAAACACGAAAGAGAATGGAATGAATGCCCCAAAAAATAATTCACATGAATAAGTCCGATATACAGTGGTGATTGGCTGTGCAACGACATTTCTCGGCGTTGTCGTCTCTCGGTAATCCGCAGACTGAATTGGCATCGACCTGCAACATAAAGGGACGCACCAAAACGAAAAGAATCGGACGACGGTGGAACGCAAGTCGTAGATTTCGCGGCGCCGTTGATGTGACACGACTCTTTTAGTTTCTTATGTCTTCCGCCGCAATTCTCAATGCCCGTCTTAACCCGTTCCTACCCTTCTCGACCTGTTCCACGTCCGTCACGAGCCCGTCATTAAAGCTTGGCAAGATTCCTATCTGAGCAGACAGTCGAGCCAGATCTCACAGACGACGACAGCGCGGTCTGGTGTTAAAGCTGCACAAGCAACATGCCTCTGAAGTCAACTGAACCAAAGAAAACTCAAGAAATAAAAGCTAAGGTCAAGGTTTCGACAGCCTTCCATCTATACATCGACTGACAATCGATCTATGTCTATACGTCTTTACAGTTTCCAATGGGAACTGCTTGGTATTCTTACATCGTCCCCGAAAGCCCCGTGGATCAACCAGCTATAAAAACATTTCGGCTGTAATGAATTTTTTGATGAATGATGCTACTCAACATGATGAGGATATAACACGAGTATTTTGCACTCATGAATCATCATAAATGTGTTTAACAGTTGAGATAAATTTTCGTGTTGTGTGATCTTGGAACAATAGCCATCGAATCATTTTCACTTTTAATGCTTTAATTCTTGATTAATGATTTTTGATGGATAATATAAATGTTGCATTCGTGAATCGTCATAAATATACTTAATGTTTGGAATAAAACTGGAATTATCGTGTAAGCTCGAACTAATTTTTCCATTTATTATTCACCATTTTGCAATGCTCATTTTAAAATGGAGAAATATCGGGATTAATTAGGTGGAATCAAATGCAAGTTAATTTTAAATAAAACAGCTATGGTGAATAATTTATCACCAAATATAACACTCTGGAATTTGGTTGAAAATAATAGCTCTGAATTTTGCTCCCATTGGAACGAATATGAAGCTATAAAATCATTATCTATCAATAATTTTGTTAGTAACAGTATTTGATTTAATTTAATTTGAATATTAGAATATGTTTCATTATAGCTAAGAATTCTTGGGATACTTCAAAATTTATGAAATTAATTAAAAATTATGATCATCTTAAAAACTTCATCTATTAATTGTGTGATCAATAATAAACATTAACTTCGGTTGATAAAGTTACAACAATCGTCAAATTGAACATTTGTTCATGTTACATGTATGCTCTCTGGTAAAATTATAATGCAATCACGAAAAATGAATTTTAATTTCAATATTCTGTTTTCCAAATAAGACCTGTGTTTCATAAATTGTTAATAATCATATATTTATTAAATAGACATGGATGCTACATCAAATTAAGAAGTATCTCTAATTGAAGGTGGTATCTGAAGAACTCTTCTGAAAGATTGATTTCCTGACTCAATTGTTCAAATTTCCACTTATTTATTTATAACTCCAAAATGTTCCATTTTTCATCTGATATTCTGAAATTGTCTAAATTTATTTTTAAACACAATTCTGGTTATCCGACATGAATACGTCTGATTAATTTTTCACTTTTTTATTCATTTATTATTTTTAATATCAGATCAATTTTGAAACATAAAAATATTTTAAATTAATTTCAACCATTAAGGTATTTCTAAAAAAAAAACATTAAGTAAACATGATGGTTGGTTATCAATTTATCACATATTTTATTTGATTTTCTTGAGCTAGAAGTTGGTGAAGATTTATAACTTAGTTGAAGTTTTAATCATATCTTCAAGAGTTAGCCTGAATTTCTCAGTTTCTCGGCCTGGTATTTTGTAAAATAATACAAAGTAGAATGCAGGCAAAAAAAGAAAAAAAACATAACGAATGAGCTTGCTGAAGACAATCGTTCGATTGCCAACTGCTCCCGTTAGTCTACTTCAGAGCGGAGATTTCAAGATATTCCATAAATGTTAGATTCACGATGGAAGAGAACCCAAGTGCCGCGCTGCCGGACGGGAGAGCACGTATAACTCCTGGCGTGCCATCAATCCTTGTAAGACGTAGACGAACAGCCGTGGTCCCCGACAAAGCAGCCGACGTCTCTGAGCCTCACCCTTGTCGTCTTCGTCTTCCTCTTGGTTTCTGATTCTGACCATCAAGAATCAACTTGACTGCATACATATACAATCTCAGAAGAAGACTACGACTTTACGACAATCACATGACGATGATAAAAATTTGCAGGCTGACTGACGTTTGTTAATGAGAAGTTATTAGTTGGTATCAGAATGGTTAGTGATATTATGAAATTTGGGGATTAATTAAGCTGCCATTAAGTAATACTTCGAAAAAATAGTTGGCATTTTTTCAAGAGATTTTCCAAATAATTTATTAGAATTTCAGTGGAATCTAATGATTTGTAACAGACAGTTAAATATTTATTATTTTTATTTGCTCCAAAAATAGGGATTGTCAATTTTCTGCAACTTTTAAAATTTAAATATTTTTTAATTATAATAAAACAAAGGCTTCAGATAAATTTCTCTTTTTAGGGTAATGACTCAACTTAAAAACAATATGTGAAATTACAAAACAAAAAAAGCTTTAGCAATTTGGCTCCGAAAATATTTGGGTTTTTTACTACCCTGAGTTCTCTATGAAGTCAAAGCAACACCAAATGAGAGCTATTCTACTAATGCAATGATCACTAGGTAAAATAAGAAGACGAGAGTATAAAAGCTCCGAAATACCCAACATCACTTGAAATCTTCAACAAGAAGCTAAAACAAACAAACAGCATAGAATCAGTGAATGTAAATGATGAAACGGATAATTGAAAAGGTAACGTTTTCCATTGGAATAATATATACAATAATTTTTTAGCGAATGCATTAAAAACAATAAGGGGCTTTGATACATTGGGCGTTCAAAGGATACAATACGCTATTGGGAAATGAAGTAAAAAAGCTGTAGTAATTTGGAGCTGAGCAATTACTCGTAAGTGCATGTGTGAATCCCGGAGCGTGTTTTGAGCAGCGCATTCTTGACGCGCAAGGATCTTACTCGAAGAGCAACGACGCATGCTAAATATAAAAGCCCTACCTTGCGGGCACGCTTCTCTTTCGCTCGTGCACGCCATCTTGCGCGGAAGAATCATTTGGGTTAGTCCTGCCCACGGCGGACAGACTGGCTCCGCCTCCCGTCATTGCTTGCTGCATCGCGTATATAAGCAGAACCATCTTTATTACCCGCGGGCACTAACCGTAAAGAGAGCGCGCGAGACCAGAGAGCTCGTGAGGTGACCGTGAGCTCGCATATACTGACACACTCGTTGGATGTTTCTCGAGAGGATCGTGTGGACAACGGATGAGTCGGCGATCCAACAATAAGAGAGAGCGAGAGTCTTTCTGTGTATCTAAACACGTACGTTGCGTACATATAAGTGTGTCTGTATGTTGAATATGTAGACAAAGAACAATGCAATACAAATACAAAGTTGAAAGTCCCATCTTCTTCATTCTCCTCTTGTTATCTTTCTCGGGAGAATCACCACCGCGAGTTATAGTATAAAGTGGTGGGCTATAAAATGACGGTACCGTAGGCATAGTTTGTCTTTATAACGTCTACGTGGCCGCAACGCACTTCAAACGAGCCGCTGATGGTTCAAAGTGCCTGTCTGGGATATAAATCCTAAGTCCTACCTCGGGTAGACCGCGTTTTCGCTGTTGTATATTCGACTCTAGAGAGGAATATCATACAAAGGCACTCTGTAGGTATCTTTTGATATAGATTCTTCCACATGTTGCCTGCCACTACCGGATCTTATACTGTTATTTTTATTACATAAGTTTTTTTTTAGCCCTTTCTCTTTTGCCATGTATAATTAGCTTGTTAGAAACATGCAAACATCATTTTTAACATACCCATTATTAATTTCATTTTGTTTATTACTAATGTCTAAATACTTTTAACTACTCTCTAAAAATGAAACAGGGAAAATAATGGAATATACTGCAACATCAATGAATACTCATTGATTTTGCAGTGTAAATTAAACCACTGTTTGAATCAGTTGTATTATATTCACTGATTTTGCAGTGTATTTCATTATTTTCACTGTTTCATTTTTAGAGAGTAATTCGTTGCATAAAACATCAATAAGTTGGAAACAACGTACTCTCCAACTATTATTTTTAATAGGATTGTTAATTTCAATATTCTAGATAACTGTTTACTAAAATGCACCTTCAAAAATGGTTTTTTCTTTAATAAAAAAACCTTACAATGAAATCTACTTCATTATTCGTTATTGCTCATTTCTAATGAATAAACATTTTTTTGGAGTAAATGTATCTGTAAGAGTCAATTTTAAACCAATATTATTTATAATTTAATTTTCGAAAATTAAATCATTGTGTTCATTTGTTCGAACAATTATTTATTTAATAATACTGTGTATATTTGATAATTCTACATTTTTAAGTCTTACCCATAAAAATTTAAAAAAAAATTTCGCCATTTTTTCAAGAAAACAATGTCCCTAAAAAAAATATGTAGTCGAAAAGCAGTTTGATCTCGATAGTGAAATGATAATAACAATAATTAGTCCACCATAAATTTGGTGAAATAAACCGAAACTGGAATTTGATTACACGATAACGAAGCACATAAAAAATGACAAGTATTTTTTTATGGTCAATTTAATCTTAATTCAAAGATCGTGGTTAACATGACAGATGTCAAGGTAATTGGTTAAAACACATATTGTTTTATTGTGGTGTATTTGCTGTGAACAAAGAGGAATGACGCTCAGGCATAGGGCACGAGATAGTTTTGTAGCGGAAGACATTGGACAAATGGGGTTGTTCCGTAGACAGGCAGGTTATCTCGGTCAGTCGTCGAGTGGCCACCCTACACTAAATCACTCGAGTTCTTGCCCGCTAGTTTAGCTCCACCAACCCTATCTTGCTTCTCTGGGTTTACTCGCGCGCGTCTACCATCGCGATAATACTGCTTGAAACCTCATGATTCATTTGATAACTCGAGGAAACAACTATCATCTTTAGTCACGTCTCACTATATTTATTCATGCTATTTTTTAAATTAATTTATGTACATTTTAAATTAGTGAATATATTTTAGCGACATGAAAATAGACATTTTTATCAATGAACATATAAAAAAATTGCAAAGCAAATAACTTCAACAGGGTTTTTAATAAATACTGATCGTTGAATTAAAAATACCTTTTTCTCTTGTTTAATTTTTATTCATTCTAATTACTTGCTCCAATAAAGTCTTTTTATTATCATTCAATATAAATTGAAAAAAAAAACTTGATAAAAACATTAAATATTGTATATAATGCATCATTGATTATTTAAATGACAAACAAATGAAAAATATTTCAGTCATGCTCCAAAAAATTATCATTTTCAAAGTATTCCATTTCATTACTTACTTGTTGTTTGAGTTGTAATATGCAACATTTTGTTTATTTCTTTGTTTTCAATAATTGAAGATCTATTGAGAAAAATTGTTTTATTTTTAGATACAATATTTAGCTATTTTTTGTTATTTTTTAATGCTAACTGTTGATGTTTCATAGGGAATACACTAATTTTGATGATTTTTTCAAAAATCAGTTGTACATTATTAGTATCAACTCTGACAGCATAACCATAAAATAATAGCTCATATTTGCTACATGTGATTCCAAAATCTGCTTCTCTAACTAAGAGCCAACGGTCTTTGTCCTGTTTGGATTTACAAACCAACAGGCTTCCAACATAATCCTAATAAACCAGACAAGATATCAGTGTGATGAAATATTATTACTCTAAATAATGATGCAGAGAAAAACATTCTGTTGCTGCTGCAGCAAATCAGAGTTCTGTTTTTGCTACAATTTGAATTTTTCTCATATCCACAATATACATTATTTATAAATATTATAAAATATAAATAAATATACGTGGGTTGCTAACAACAATTTCTGTCGTTTGTCTGTCTATTTATAGATCTAGACTGACATTTATTTTACAATATCATATATTGTATGAATTAATTATTAATCTTACATCAAAAATACTAATTATACTGTATTCTATGCCATTTATGACTGAAAATTATTTTTCAGATTATATATTATAAATGGGCAAGTAAAGTCTTTACCCAATCCATCGTATGGTTTACCCTGAATGTTGTAGAAAATAGTCTCTGGACTGTTGCCACAGCAAAACCTTTTGCCCATGTGATATTAAATAATCGAAAAGCAATAAAGGAATACAATTTTAAAAAAAGAAATTATTGCCAAAGTTGGTCCATTTAAATCATCTCTAGTGAATTTCTCTATTTAATTTTGATCGTTGGTCAATTTGAAATCATTACTGTTGTTTATTGAATGCTGATAAAAATCATGATATATCTTGTCGTATGGATGAGAAATTTTCACAGAAATTAAAGTAAGCTATGTAGCTTTCAAATTGTAGTAATTTATGTTTTCATTGCTATATTGTTTATAACGATTGTTGAATTCATTTGTAAAATTTTTAACCTGGTTGAGAATTTTGTGAATTAATTTGATGTCGCAAGTTCATTATAATGCAGTTATCATTATCATAATCTTTACCGTCACGAGTAAAATTAACAATATTCATGGTTTAACTTAGTTTGAAGGGTTTTGAAAGGATCAAAATCATTAAATTGTCTTGGTAGAAAAGCTTAATATCTTCTATTACATGGAATTCTATAACATTTCTTACTTCAGCACAGTGATATATCAACAGAGATTCTGACTTGTTACATTTAGCAAAAACTTGCAAGTCAAAGTACAGGGAGAGAATTTTTTCACTAAATCTAAGTGCAAAAATGATAAGTGCACATTTCGAAATTTATCAATAAAAATGTTTCCATTCGATAGTAAATTTGGAGTTCTTGCAAGTTAATTTTGTACTGAAGAGGTGTCTTAATAAAATATCTACTTAGGATAACTCAAAAATTACTTACAACAACCCTAAATTCACGGTTGAACAGAAATATTTCTACTTCTAAATTTCGCAACGTGGACTTGTTATTTTTGCACTTAAATTTAGTGAAAAAATTCTCTCCGTGTAGCATGTCATAAAATAAGTTATTATTAATTATTTCAAATGTTAAAAAAAAGATTGTAGAATTGTAAATGAATAATTGACTGATTTTGGTTTATTTTATCTAAAATTAGTACTGCTCTTTCATGAATTAGAGTATCATAAGCTCACAGCTAGCGTAAACTGCGAATATTTTCAAATTTACACATAACAAAAATTGAAGTAATAAATACTAGCAAAGAAAAATGATTGAATTAGTTTACATAAATTTTTTGTTATCTCGTCCGAAAATTATTACCTTCTAAGGAAATTTTTTCATCTGATTTCTTCCATTGATATTAAAATTCACATATGATTGAAGACACAAGCATGTTTTAAAATAAATTAAAAACAACATGATCAATTCTTGAATCATGGTATAATTCCAGTACAAGGAGAAATAAGTTTTTTATTCGAATAGTGTTACTTTATCAAAAAAGTGTTTGGTTTGTTCGCCTTCAATCCATTGACTATTCTACTACTGAATTCCATATCTAGAATTTTTACAATTAATCCACGTATCTATTCTGATGTAAGCATAGCTCTTCAATCAATCATTATTTAAATATTATGATATCTAAACACATTTTTTTATCTTGATAATAAATATTTCATACACTTGTGTCAATATTTTTTAAACCTTAAAACCGAAAAACTTCTGTAACATTTTTTCAAATTTTTATATTTTACAACCAAAAAAATTTTACCATTGCGACAATAAAGTAGACTCAGTAAGATCAAGTAAATAAAGGATCAGTGATAGATAAAAAATAATAAATTATTATCATTATATCAATAGAAAAGCAAATTTTATTTTTTATCATTTTCGTATTTTATATAATGTTTTCAGTAAAAGATATACAAATAAAATTCTCGTCAATAGACACAAAAGTGAATGATAAAATTAAAATTAAAGACATCGAAAATCGATAGATCCACTATTAGTGGTATTCCGCAGGACATAAATAAAAGGAAATTAAAAAAAAAATCCGAAAAGTCCTTAATTATCTTCACAAAGTGATAAGAGGTGATTAAAAGCAGGAATATATTTTAGATCTGCAGACTGTAAAAGCAATAGAAATATCAGTGAATGTTGGTGCAACATTCGTGATCAAGCGGAAAGGGGAGGCATAAAAGTAAAAGAGTGCGAAAATAAACGATAACTTTAATAAATACGTATATGTATAAATGCAAATGTATTAGTATAGAAACACGTAAATGGTGCCTATACATATATATTTTCACAGTAAAACGACTTGTTTATACCTGTACTATCGCTATTAGCTGTCTTCCTTCGTTTCTCTTATTTCCTTGGTTGCCAGTGGGTTCAACGTGGGGTGGCTGCATCAAGAGGATATTGCTTGCCTTTGTGAGCAAACGCGCCGTTTCCTACATTTATTTATCTTTGTCTTTACAGCATCTACACACCGCATGTCTTTCCTGGTCGTGCTTCTATTATTCTTAACCCTGGGATGGTTTACATTACCACCAAACGATTCGACGTGGCTTCTATTCGAAAAGTAGACAGAACACCAAGAGACATGTTTACCTATAAATATCACTGAATCAAAAATCATGAAATGACTGAATTGGATAAATTGTGATTACATCAAAAGTTTTCACAGTATTTTATATTTTTCCACTTCGGTTAACATTTGTTTCTCTTTTTTGATATTTTAAGTTTAATAGTTTTTTCTGATGTGTGTTTTTTTTTTTTTTTTTTAAATACTTTTACCTTTATTTATCGCAGTTTGACAGTGGAACAAATGGAAATAGAAATAAACGATTCATCAATAAGTCGATTTTAATTCAATAGCATTTCTTTATAAAAATGGAATTTTTAAGTGCACTAAGAATATTTAATTTGATGTCAGATTTGAAAAATGTTGAATTATTGAGAAATTTATGATAAGTCCATTAAAAAGCTTCATCAATAAAAGAAAGATTTTTAAGTTAACAAGACATGTATTTTAAAAACTAAGTTAGAATTTATTAAAATAATTTCGTCTCATAGAAAATAGAGTAGTGACAATATCTCTTCAAGAACAAGTTATTAAAAAGAAAATATTTTTTACTGAAAAGAAAGAGAACTTAATTTTTTTTTATTGCTGTGAATAAATATATTATTATTGTAGTAGTATCAAAAAATCGAAAAACGTGATATAAAATTTTATAAAATAGTCTACATGAAGGAGCATCTTCTGAGAAAAACAATCTTTTATATTGCAGTATAAATCTGATGAATCTCTTTTGATACCCTTTTCAAAGCCAAAGTAAAACACAAAAGAATACGACGATAAAGATATAGACATAGATGGGTTTAAATCCTATCCGAATTGGAGAGTGAATCGAGAACTATCTTATCCCAAGTGACCTGACCTCACAAGCTGTAAATTGATCAACCATTCATTTGTCGTTCAGTCTCTAGAGCAAATAAGAGAGATCTGGAGGACAAGTAATAAATCTTGAAATCAGGTAATTCCTTTCTTGTGAAACGAATCGATTGAGTCGATGAAAAAATACTTAAATCAACTGAATTTAATTACAATTACGGATGAGACAGAATACTCTTTAAAATCAGAACTTATTTTTAGGTCAAGGATTTGCCATCAACTAATGGCTTCAATTTAAATTAAAACAATAAATTACCTCAACGATTTACACTTCAATCGATAAAAAAATAGTTGAAATAAATTTTCATTAAAAAAAATCATTAAATATTAATCAATTTTTTTTTTTAAATTGTTTCTGTTGAAAGATTGATGTTTATTTATTTAAAAATGTATTTTAACACATTTTCAGCTTCAAAATATGATATGAAAGTATTATTCTTCAGTAGCATGAGCTTTTTAAATTACCGAAGGTATATTTTTTTATTACAAATATTGATTTTCACTTTATATTAAGTCATAACGGTCATCACTTATCGTCAAAGTTTGAAGGGCAATTTGTATATTGACAAACTTTGTTACTAGGGAAAAAATCGACACGTTTGTTGAATAGCAGTCGTAGAGAACGAGCGGGAACGGCTTTCGTGACTCGTGAATCAGTATCACACGAGTGATGTATCTCGGGATTGGCTTTCCAGTGGTGGATAGTCTGCATTAAACCCAGCATAGGGGAAAGGAGTGCTGCCTTGATAAACGAGCCCATAAATAACTGTAACGTCTCTACCGAAAACTCGAGCAGATAAATGTGCTTCGAAGATGTGCCAAGGGGAGGGGGGACGTATACATCTCACAGGGATGAAGAAAATACTTAAAAAAATCCCAATTGCAGGGGTAGAAAATATCTGATGGGGTTACAAGTATTCTTTCTTTAAATTATTAACATTACATGCGTAAACCCTTCACTCGTTTATTTTGATTCAAACGCTTTCATGTGATAATTTCTCCTCATTAATTTCGCTAACAAGCGTTTGATCCTGTGGAAATAAACACATTGCATATCCAAGTGTTTAACAACTAAACACTTAAAGTGTTTGCAATGTTAAACATCATAAATGAACTATGGTAATTTTGTAGACGATTTTTAAAAGTTTCTTGCCGTTTACCAAAATGCTATAGTTTGTTTATGGTGTTCAACATTGTAAACACTTAGGAGTTTAATTATTAAACACTTTAAACGTTTTATTACTAAAAACCTAAATTTTTCGGGATTTGCAGTGCAAATTCGTGTATTTATTGAGTTTTTTTTAACTCAACAATTGTGTTCAGTTATTTGTTTAAGTCATTGTTTATGAAAAATTTAAAAAGTGATCGATAAAAAATCGAATGGTACATAAAATATTTTTAAATAATAAATTGATTCATTTGAATAAAGAATTCGAGTGAAACATTTTTCTTTGATATAAAAATTTTTTAGTTAAGATGATAAAATTATCATTTTCTAAATTATTTATTAGTAGCACATGGAATGTAATAACAAAATAAATAAATCTATTTTACGATAATGTCTTGTTTCCTCATGGCGATAAAGTACGTAACATGGAAAAAGTATTAAAAAAATAAATATCTAAACGCAATAACAAAATGTTGGAGAAATTTAGTGCTCTTAAAAATTGTCAACACATGTAGACATAATAATATATTACTGCTTATCACCAATCATGACTTTAAGCTCACTTTTCAAGCTTAGCACAACATAATTTCAATCGAGCCAATGCCTTACATGGAGCAAATATGAATTATTTAAAGCATTTACTTGACTGCTATAACAATAAAATGGTGATTACAACGAGATATAACGTGTCTATACACTGTTAGACACTGGTAAATCTTGGTGGGCTCTGTCTCTTGGGTCTGGTAAAGGCGCCACTGCAGTGCTATCGCATGGTACAGAAGAGAAAAGAAACAAGTTGCTCAAGCAGTATATTGAGGAGGAAATGCATCCTCCATGGAGGTAAAGCTACACTATCTCAACTGGCCTCTGGCGCCCGTCGAGCTTCGTGTTGGTAACGAGCGGATTATACTCCTCGACGTTGTTATCAGATGCAGTCCCGTGGCTGGTTGTACGGTTGTTAATTAGGATGGATGCCCGCGCCTCAGGCGACTTTTACGAGCGAATACCGCGCGAACCAAAATAGTACGCAAAGGAATATAAGCTAACGCCGCGCCAATGTGATACCAAGATGATGCGGCAGCACCAAGAACTTGTACCCAACCTTCTTCGGACCCGTTTTCGAAGAATCATGGCTTAGGATCTTTGTCGTGAAAACGGAACCGAGCAATGCCGAGAAAGTCCACAATTTATGCTACAGGGAATCCTTCTACATATTTCATTAATCTCTCCACTTTCGATTCAATCAAAAATACATAAAAACCCGACCGACAAATTTATAACTTTGGGATCATCTATTTGGAATAATCATTCTGCTGGAAAATCTTGGCTACTTTTCCATGAATTTGCTTCCTTCGCTGTTTCTATAGTGTTCTGCGTATGTCTCTTATCGTTTTATTGATCAAAAGTTACATTGGAATGTTTTTTTCATGAGAAATATTGAAAATAAAAAATGAAATTTTTAATTATTGAAGCTTGAGCCTTAATTAACTTTTAGATTTTGATTTTAAAAAATCGCACTTACAGTAAAAATTCTAAAATATTTGAGTCCAAAATATTTTTTAATCGATATTGTTTAAAATGATATTTATCGAAAAATAATCTATTTTAATTCAATTTAAAAACTGCGGCTAAAATAATTTTTCCCTCGATTAAAAAATATCTCAATGACTGTGACAGAGATAGAAAATTTATTGACATAGAAAAATTAGATAAAAATTAGTAACTATGAAATTGAAGACTTAAAAGTACAAAATTTAATATTAATATTGAATACTTAGAAGTATTCAATTACAATGAATTTTATTTTAATCATAATTAAATTTAAATCTAAAATGAATTTTGCTGTCATTTTCCACATGTTTTGGCTCGATAGGTAAAATGTCTGCATGTAAATGATAAATATACGCGTGTATATATCCCGGGGAGAAGCGTGATCTACGGTAGTGGCGCAATACGATGCCATTAAAAGGCTTAACGAGCATCTTCGCGTACAACCAACGAACCAGGGGTAAACAGGACGTGGCTTATCTTGTCACGAAAAATCTGTTGGAGACTGGCTTTGCTGACACTTATTTATACACTTTTTTTTGTTTCAGTTTTAATTCTGTTATACTAATGATTCAGCATCTCCTTAATTTTTTTATGTACCTTCGCTATATAAAAGCAAACTTAATTTCAACGGATAAACATTACTTGGTAGCAGTATCATATTTTTTTTAAAGATTATATTCGCATTTTTGGAGTATAAAAAGTAAATCTAATCATAAATATAAGTTATTTTCAAACTTAAAGTTCAATTTATTTTTATTTCAACATACTTATTTTATTTTCTAAGAAATAAAGTATTTTGACTTATTTAATAATAAACGAATAATTATATTTACCAATTAAAATATCTAATGATTAGTTTATTCATTGAATTAAAAGAAACTTAATTTTAAAGATTTAGTGATATTATTAGTAAAAGGTGTTTGGTAAGTTTATTTTGAAGTAATAGCAAGAAAATAGAAAACACTGTAAATAATTTTGTTTTAATATAAAATATTGAAAGAATTAAAAATACTATGGAAAATAAGATAATGTTAAGAATGAATTTTAGGCATAATATTAAAGTTGAAGCAAAAAGTACTGAAAAAGTATAAAAGAGAATTGATTGGATACTTTATCCTCGAAACTGCTTAATGAAATAAAAAATAAATGTGACAACAAGTGTTTTATCGCTTAAAGCCATCGCTTAATTAGCCGGAGATTAAAATTGAGACGAGTAAGTTGTTGCCCTTGTGAGCATGATTACACGTCTCGTAAATCACCGTCGAGGCCTGATTACGAATGAAGTCCCCTCGGGTGAGATTACAAGGATTCATCTGCAAGAGAGTTACGCACGAGAATGCTCATCAGCAAGTACATCAAGCCAGTGGCGTGATAATTAAGTTTGTCTTTAGTTTCGTGTGGTATTGTCTCTGTTTTTATGTGAGAATCAACGTTAAGCAATCACTAAAGAGGTTTATTTTCATCAAGTAATAAATAAAAAAATTTTTTTCTCAACATGACATCATCATTTAGCATGTTTGATAGTTTATAATAAGAAATAAACGGTTTTACTATTATTATGATGATGAACAAATATATAAGCAAAAGGTCTGATAAGTTGACAATAATCGTCAAGAGAAGACGACATCGAAAGAATTGCTGTAAAGAGGATGACAAAGAAGTTAATTAAATATCTCAATAGCAGACATCTAGCTAGGGGTGATTAGGCATGCTGTGTCGAGGCGTGACTGTACTGGTGGCCATTGTATCCCGTTAGCACACCAGAGAAACCAAGGGACGCTAACAACAATGCAGGTGACAGCTTGTGCTCCGTGGACCGTCTCTAGCTCTTTTGTTCCTGGCGTTTTGCTGGCTTTCTTTACCCCTCCTTTATATCTTTTGAGTCTGTCAAGACAACTGTGTGTTCTTGTCTTCAGCTCTGATTGCAAGATTCACCACGAAATTATTTGTGACAACTTCTTTTTTGATGATATCTCTCTGCATTCTCTACAATTTGTTCAACAAATTTGAGTTACAATTATTATTATTTTTATTTTTTTTTTAATTACTGCACTTCTTTAATGAAGAATTTTAAAAAATACTGTTGAATGAAATATTCAAAAATATCTCTTATGTAAAACTTTGTAAAAATGTTGGAAATACAATTATTCAATGTGGCAAAATATTTCTTTAAATTCCATAAAGTTGAAGTTAAAAGCAATTTATTTTATATATTAATAAAAAATATTCAATAGATGCCCTTGTTTTTATTTTTTTCTATTTTTATCGAGCTATAAATTCTGGATCGATTATAATAACTGATAATAATACCACATAAGTTGAACCATCATTTTGTATTGTTAGTTAAAAATAAAATAGAAATAACAACATTAAAAAAAATTTCAACGTCACATCAAATAACAATAAAGTTGCAAAACTAATTTTCCGAATAACTATGAAATGTATGAAATAAAAAACATTATTTATCTATCTAATAAAGACATATACAATCTAAAACAATGTCTCAACAATGATTAATGTTCATTAGAAATTAACAGTTTTTCTAAGAAACTTCAGTGAGTATATACTTCTTGATGTAATAATTTATTGCAAAAATAATTATCATCATATCGCAAGAGAAAACAACGGATATCGCAGTGGAAATATAATCCACTCATGAAATGATATTTCTCACGATAATTATTTAAAAAAGAATTTTTTCCAAGAGCAATTACTAAGCAATAAAAAACAATAGAATTTTTATTAGACATCAGTTTTTCTTACAAAGTATAATAATACAAGAAGATTAAGAAGTTATTTTTTATCATAGTTTTTTATTACAGAAGATTATGTTGGCTCACAATAAAGCTGAATGGATGGTTCATTTATACTTGATTCATCATGAGGAATCAAAGAGATGTTCCCGTGTCATCAATCAAAACAGCTCAATAAAACAACAATTCCAAGTTATTGCAGCAAGACATATATCTCTTATTCTCAGTACTTTTGTCATGTGACGTTTAATAAATCACGTCTATTGCTTACACACACCACACTAATATATATGAACGTATAATATATCCCCAGGTGCAATCTATAGCGTTTATACTTGACAAAAAAATGTCTGCTTATATATATGTTAGATGTATAGTGACATAGTGTACGTGAACACATTTTATATCATACACACTACGACCTTTAGCTTGTCTGATTTTATTTTACACAGTTTTGTCGAGTGAACAAATCTGTGCGGCTTTTATTTTCCACGTTTTACGCCTCGACGACTCAAAAGAGATGTGTTTCTCGGAATCTGTAATCGTGTGTAACATCCGAGATTGTATATATGCTTCGTCTCTTCTGATCAAAGGCCCACACTGTGCATTAAGAACAGAGAAATATATTTCGAGCACTAGGAAAATTAATTGTATCAACACGTGCTACTTTCACAATTTACCCGATTTTTAACGCTTGTAATTTATGTTCTCATATGTTACATAAATTGTATTTTTTCTCTAATAAATATACTTTAATATTACCCGGTTACCATTAATTTTTATCCAAGGTTAAAAAGAAAAATTACAGAATTTATTATTATATATCATTTTTAAATTAACCCATATTTCAATATTATTCATATTTTTTAGTTTATTTCACCCCATTTAAAATAAAACATTATAATTTAAAAATAGAAAATGATGTAAAAAATTAATGAAGAATATTTTTTATATTGCAGTTCATAATATTGAAAAAACTAAAAACAAGTAGAAATTTTCTTGAAATTCATTAACATGGCTGTTTATTATTTTCATTATTCTTATCAGTGTCAAGTTCATGTTGGAATTTGAACATAGATTTACTGTGACATAAACATCTGCTTCCTGTTTGCTATTTGAGACAGAGTTTATGTTATCTTAATGGGAATAATTATTAGAATCAACACCTCCATAAATAGAGGAGAAGGCGGGATTATGGCCCGATCTTTAATGTGGTCCATTTGTTTATTTTTCGAGCGATAATTTAACGGAGTACAATGTAATTCAATAAAAACCATTAAGAAAGTAGGATTATGGATCACTTTCTGTTTTTACTCAATTACACTATACTATGTTAACTTATTACTCGCATAATAAACAAATGGATCATATTAAAAATCGAACCATAATCCTATTTTCTTCTCTAGTATATTACGACCCAAGGCCAAGGAATTTCACTTTTTTGGCCGTGTGTTGTATACTATTTTTCTTGATCCTCTGGCCGAAAATATAGCCTTTCCGGTCGCATTTCGTTCCCGAAACAACGGCTTTTCTGACTTGTTTGACTTAACGCGTGCTTCGATGAACTGAAAGATTTTTGTGGCTCGAGGCCGAGGCCCTCATATCACATGCCAGAAAATTTAACTTTCTTGCCTTGGATCGTAATATAATATTTCTTGATCCCCTAGCTAAAAGTGTGGTTTTGTTTCCGGCCGTAATAAAATCAGTGATTAAAATTAAACAATTTTATAAAATATTGGATTTAATAAATTTCAAAAATTTTCAGCGAATGTAAATCAAAGTGAAACATGAAACTGTACTCAAAACGGACTGTAAACTTTTTCAACATATGTTATAACTGTCAGTAATTTTTTCATTCCATTTTGACATGAAACTACGTTTCATAACAATCAAAAACACAAAGTATCCTTTTATATAAAAATCATTACTTCAAACACGTCACTGGTTAATTTTATATGAAAACTGTAATCTTTTAGGTGCCTTAGAGTACAGCTGGTGCATCATCGTGTCCCCTTATATCAATCTGCTCTACCTTCCCCTATTTATAACAACTTATACAGCTATATTAAACACAAATATATTCAATAATTAATAACTCCAAGCTGTATCCATATTTTTGAAGGTAAAAAATAATATCCAATGTATATTATTGCCCTGAAAACATACTCCACTGTTAATTAATCTGGAAAAAAAAATCGATGAATCATCTTGATAAATATACTCTAATATTGAAAAAAACACTACTGAAATCATTTGTCAACTTTTATCTTGGCAGTATGAATAAATAATTCATCATCGAAGAGACAGACAGCTGGACATCAGTAAAAATAGGAATGATTTCTGAAAGTCTAGTTATCTATTTTCTGATATTTAAGTCTCGAGTTTAGATAAATTAACTATATTTAGTGAACTCAAAAAGCTGATAATATCAGACAGAGTAAAGCGAGTGGTTCTTGTCCTGTCACCAAATGCAAACAGTGGCGGCTAACGAACAACCGGATGGTTTCAAGTGGTTTGCAAACAACTCAACTCAAAGCTCTCTGATACATTGACAGAGAGACGATGACAATGCCAGCCACAGTAGCCAGTACAGTGGTATAATGTATCGGACTAGTAGACGTCATATCTTGATTGGTGCAGCGAAATTGTCTACGGACAATAACACCCCTGATCCATCATAGATAAGCCTGTATGACACGGCCAATGACTGACACGCTAAGTGCATTAAGAGAGTTATTTTCAATAAACGTTAATGCCTCTTTCCAGATTATTAAAATACCAATCATTCTTCATTTTATTGCATTTTTATCTCTGACAGTTTTTTGCTTTTACTTGTGAAAATTATCTCCGAATGTCTATTATAAATGTTACTGAAATATCACTCGTTAACATGAATTTTATTGGAAAGTTGGTCAAGGGCAGCCTTTGCTCAAAAGAGCCATAATGGTGGTATTGATTTATTTATTACAAATTTGGAAAAAATCTGACTTTAGCTGATCGTCAATATTTAATTTCAAGATTTGCAATATTTAATTTATTGATTTTATACGTAGTTGCCATTTTTTTAATTCAATTAATTAATCTAATAATATTAAAAACGATTTATTATAACTGTTGAAATTTTTTTTTTGGTTGGAAGAAGCATTTTTCTTATCAATGTAATAGTGAAAAGTAACTAATTACAAAGTAATATATAAACAAGTATGGTTAAACATGATTTTATTAATAGATAACAAATTTAATTATATGAAAAAAATTTGAACATGAATCTTTAATACTTAACAATGCTTTCATTCATGAAATAAAAACTTGGTGGGTGGTTGAAAAAATGAGTAAGATTTTTTCCATTAACTGTTATTATGATTAAGCAATAATGCATTCTCTACCTTATTGGAAAATTATTGTAATGAGTGACTTTCATCAGATAAAACCGATTGACATTACAAGCAAAGAGGCAGATATATACTACTTGTAGTAGACAAGTAGGTATCATGACAAGTAAGGATAATGGAGATGACGTTTGGCGTCAAATGAGCGACGGTCCTCATACTGAAAGCAGACGGGCGATGTGGGCGAATGACGAGATGTCAGGACAGCTAGTGGAAGCAAACAGACGACGCGTCATCTTGAATTACAGTGACTCTTACAAAACTTTCTTCGAGCGTTGATTTTATAATAAAAGAAATAAGGGGTGTCGTATCATAGTAAAAAATGCACTTAGAGGAGCCACCTAAAAGTGACAAATAAAAGTTGAGAGAAAAATTGTACTCGGTACAAATTGAAAGCTGAAAGCATATGACAAATAGAAAGAAATATGTTGACTGTTAAAAATACGACAAGAACTTGACATTGATATTTAATGACAGTATTACTTGATGTTTGAAGAATACTCCTTAAAATAAAAATTTTCTTTCACTTTTGATGAAAAAATACGCAAATTATTAATAATAGATAAATAAATAGTACATTGTTAACCAAGGAAGCAAAGTATGATATTCTGACCTGGGTGTAAAATGGTATCCCGAGCTGAAGGCGAGGATGGCAAACACCTATAGGTGAGGATATACCTTGCTCCCTTGATGAACAATGTACTATTTTTTCTCATACCTCCGCCCAAATTTAAAGTTTGCTCCCGGTTTTTATGTCCCAAAGCGACCTATTCTATCCCGCATAAAAAGACAAAAAATCGTTTGTGTGCATGTCCAAGCGGGTGTTGTTTTTCCCTAAGAGAGAGAAAACGTCACTTTTCTAACCTCAAAACAGACAACGCCTTCGGCTCGGGATACAATTTTCTACTCAGGCCAGAATATCATACTTTGCTCCCTTGGTCAACAATGTACTAATTTTCCTTGAACATTTACATTTATTATAAACAATAATTTATTGTAGCGAAAATATTTATGTATGCTCAATTATCTTTAATACATTATTATAATCGTTTCAAAATAAGATCGTTTGTTTTTTATTTAATATTATTGTATAATTGTTCTGCTTTTTTTTTAGACAACTTGACAAAATATTTATATTAGTATCACATTTTGATTAATTAGTTAACAGTTAATGACTTCATTTTTCTTTGAAAATCTTTCTTCAAATAAAAAGAGAATTTTTCTGCTGACATATAAATTTAATTACTTCGTTTTATTTAAAATATTTTAAGTAGTTACAATTTCCTTACTTTCTCATGATTGTTCAGTAATATATGTATACATATTTTAATTATTTTAATAAATAAAAACAATCACAAATAAATTTGCATAAATATTTTACATTTACACAAAATTGTATTTAAAATTCTGCAAGATGTTTAAAAAGATTGGCCTCATTCTAAGCTATGTCACATGAACATCTTAATGATTATTTCCATGAAAAAAATTTATTAGTCTTTTGAAAAGTCAATTCTATTCAATTCAAATACGTTGATTTTTATTACAGAAACATTACATAAATGAAACTTTTATTTGAAAGGTGTATAAACAATAGCTATGAAATTATGCTAAAGAACACATCATCATTTAATACTATTTATAGAGTAATAATGGCATGTTTTACAAAAGAAGGATCGATGCAAGCCTAGCAAGAGCTGTAAGAATTGAGTACAGTATGCAGTAAAGAAGTACATGTGAAGATATAGAGGCGGGTTTATCGTCATTACGTGAAACTCATGGTTATTCCCAGCTCAACAATTAACCTAGCAGCCTAGCATAAGGCCTGCTGTTATGGCCAGTTTCTGCGTATATTATAACCCAACTCGAACATAGTGGTTATAATACCAGGGTCCACAATAATTTCCGACAAGAACGGATGTCGCCATCACATCCCTCAAGCTGTTATAGGCGCCGGTTAAGTACAGGGCATCACTTGCCGTCCGATCGCAAAATGAAAATCCTAATTAGGAGGCCGTTAATGTTGGCTTTGAGACACTGTCATTATGATTTTTGCGCCATTCAGCTTTTTAACAAGTTCTCAGTGCTATATTTATGTTCTATATTTATGCACCATATTTTTTCCAATAGTGACAAATGCTAAATTTAAATAATTATGCTAAACACCAAGATTGGAACAGTATGCATAAATTTTTCTTTTTTTCAACATGGACGTTAATTATAAAACACTTCAGACACTTTAATTACTAAATTATCAGTATTTACATAGCAAAACAATAAGATATGTAAATAGTGGGGTTTTTTCAATTTGATAAGACAACAAAAGAATTTATAGTGAATTAAAATTTTTTCTATTAATGTTTAAAGACAGTTTTTAGAGTAGAGTTATTTTTTTGAGCTAAAGTTAAATGTGCTCATTTGAATATTATTTCTATAATCAAGACAAAAAATTGTAAGATAAATTGATATATTTTTCAATAATCTTATTAGCTTTTAAAATATTTTAATTTATTTAATAATAAAAATTCATCTCGACACCTACTGGTATTAATTAATTGTCACACAATTTGATCCAATCTGTCAAAAAGATTTAGAAACTTGGAAAAAAGTCAATCGTTGTCATTTCGAGTGATTGATTGAATGATTTATTCAAATTAATTACCAGTCAAAGTAAATTCTAAATAGTTATTCAAAGTTAAATATAATAATAAAATGAAAAAATTATTAATTTCACTAAAACATGTGAATAATATTGACTTAACCTATTTAATGATTAGACTATCAATAAAATAATACATAATATTTATCTAAAGTTAATGAAAAAAACAAACGACCTATTGTCATTATAAATGAATAATTGATAAACTTCCTTGTTATTATAACAGAAAGTAGTTGAATAAGATAAGTTATATTTAACTGGCACATTATCAAAATTAGCTAAATTATCAGTGGTGTAAATAAGACATGTAACATGTATGTAAAGAAAATGACAAAAGAGGAGATATGACAGTAGTAATAACAACAATAGAGTCATGAGTAGAAATAGGATGTTGATAATGCCACAGCATATGTGTATAAATCAAGAGGTGAGTTCTAGTATAAGGAGAGAGTAAGCTTGTCAGACAGCAAGTTAAATGAGAAAAAGAGAGAGAAAGAGAAAAGGGAAAGAACCCTGATGGCCTCATGTTTAAATCAGCGATAACGAGAAGCCTCAGTGACATATGTCACTGTCGTTGTCAGCCGGCTACACAATCAATATACTCACTCACTCGTCCACCTCTTGCTTCTGCTTTTACATATACATCTCTCTTTTTCTCGGTGATTTTTTACTCTTTACATGCGTAAAACGTATCTTCGATCTGATAATATATGTATGTACCATACGTAACTTCGCATTCGACAAATACAGAGATAAATCCTAACGTATAATATACAGAAACTGTTTTCAGTGGATTAAAGAATCGTTCGATCAGTATGAAACTGCTATGTGTGTATATACATATCTGCTACTACAATGCTTATAAAGTAGACGTTTCAACAAGCCTCACGTAATTCAAAATACTTCAGCATAATCTTGATGAGTTCAACTTCTATTTTAATATCCTTCCTTTCTTGATGAAATAATAAATAATCGATGTGAAGTTAAATATTCTAATTAAAATTGTTGATGAAGTTGATTAATTGAGTTGTAAGTAATGAATGGTAAGATTAATTACTTAATTTATTTGAAATAATATTCATAGGATAGTTGGATGGTCGAATGAAAAGTACTGCGAAATATATTATTGTCTGAATAAAGCGATTGATTAGTCATTAATTTTTCATCTCAATGAAAGTATCTTATAAGTAATTAAAATTTTATTAAAAAATGATATTAGAGAAATTTTATTAAATAAAATATTTTTACAAATGAATATTAACTTTCCAGTATTTTATCTTTAATGAAAACATTTTTAAAAAAATATTTTTTATATTTATAATCATTACTTGCTCCAAGAAAAATGAAATACAGGCTTCAGATTCTTTTTTATTTTTTAAATTTTTTTTATATAAAGTATATTAAAAATAAACGTATGATTATTTTCAACATTTCAATAAAACAATTATAAAAATTATTACTTTCAATCGAACAATGTGTAATCGAAAGAATTAATGTATTTATTGAATTAAAAATAATCAATAAACGATGACAATTCATGCAATAAAAGTTCAATTAATTATAATATAAATTGGAAATAATTTTTTTATGAAAATGAGGGATTATTAACAAATTAATAAATTATGACTAATAAGTCGAGAAGTCATTAATTAATCATCACTGTTGAAATAGCAAATAAAATAGTGATTATAGAAGAGAATTATATTCATAATACTTCAAAAGAAACTTAAGAGTTCAACTTCAACTTTGCAATGTTATTGTTTGTTTGTGATAAAATAATAAATGGAATGAGTAAATAAAAATATTATTTGTGCTGATTAATATATAAATACTGAACAAATAAATTGAGTTATGTATTCATATTAATGTTAACAACAATTCCAATTATTATCAAAAACAAAATTGAAAAAAATATTATCATTAATTAAATAAATATTTTGATTAAATTTTGGAGATAAATGAATAAATAACTATCAATGGTTCAAAATAGTAACTGAAATTTTAAAATTTAAATAAACTGAAAAATAGAATAGGTCGCAATCAAAAGAAAATTCACATATTTATTATTATTCGTGAAGCTTTATAATATTGATACTAAGTGACATAATGAATTGATAAGATGAATTAAAAATAATTGACATTAAATAAATGACATCATAAATATTCAATAATACACTACTTGAAATAGATTTGAATCAAACTCAGTCATCTTCTGCTTTAAAACAAATTATTTGATTTATTTTGACATATCCGTTCCTCTGTCTTGTGTGTAGTTTTAATCGTAATCAACATTTCAATAAAATGATTATAATAGATCTGTTGAATGACATTAAGAGATTAAAAGGATATTTATAATTACGTTAAACTTGTAATTATGATCATCTCAGACAGAGGATGAAATTTGTGTGAATGAATTAATCAAAGAGATTATGAAGTATGATCCCGTGGTGGGCATTAATGATTTATGATGACAGAAAAGGACGTTTTATTGAATTAATATTGACACGTGAAATTGATGAAACTTTTTTATTTGGAAAAAATAATAATATATATTTCAAGTCACAGAAAAAAGTTGGGGATGATTTCAGTGAATTTTAATTTTAGTTGAATGACTTGGATACAAGGTGCAATAGGACTTGACACACAATTTGTTGAGGGGTCAACAACAACGGGGGATGATTGTACGCCCATTTTGCCATACCCCAGGATTATCCGAGTATACTGTGCTGCATAGTATACACTCTATACGTCAGCTTGAGCTATTTTCCCTCTTTGCTGTTTCAAACAAAGTCCAGTGTACTATATGGGAACACGAAAAAGGCGACTGCTATGATTTATTACCCAACGCAAATTCTGTTACCCTCTTGCCTCGCACACTAACCGCGTTTATGTTCATCCATCTTTTTCCCTTTCACGGCTCACCGCGTAGCAGCTAGCACAACCCTCAGCCTTTCTAACTCTCTACTCCCTTGCTCTATGTGGCTCTCTGTACTACTTCTCTTGTATTCGTTCTCCCTCGTGTTCTACGTCATCTCTCAAAGTGACTGACTGCCTCCTCTATTATCCGCTTGTCAGCATTTTTACACTTTTATCCAAGCCGCTCTAGCGGCCATTCTTTTCGAATAGAACACGCGCAAATACGATTAATGTTGTCGTTGATCGATGCTATAGTCACTCAAACAGACAAGACAACTTCTAGTATATGAATTGTATTTGAATTATGTGATCTACTCGCTCACTATATATTTTTACATTCAAATATGTTTTAAACTTTGTTTCTCAACTACACTAAATTTCACTTTAGCGAAGTAATGCTGTGATACTTTTTGCGCAACACACATTTTATTTATTTAGAGAAAAAATTTTAACAATATTTTTGCATTTTCATGAAAAGATGAGCTTTTATTTTCCTACCAAAATATGTACTTGTATATTTAATTAACAATACTGGAATTTATATTGTTTTTAAATGATATTTTTCCAACAAATTATAATTATTTTAAAACTATTTTTCGATCATTTTTTTAGACGAATGTTTTTGGCGTAAAGATTACTCTGAAATTGGAGGTAGTCGAATTTATTTACAATTATTAAAAAATGTTCAAGTTTTTTCATTATCAAAAAGTTTATTTAAAAAAGATTTTAAATCAATAGTTTGACAGAATTTATTCCACGTGGGCTATAATTATTGTTAATGGCAGAAAGATTTATTGATATTTAGTTTACTTAGCGGTCAATCGCATTAGAAACTATTGTCTCTATAACAATAAATCTATTATCGATATCTCGAAGATAAGACATTCCTCAATAAACCATTTTCATAAGTTAACTCGACACAATACTACAACTTGATCTTCCATAAATTTAATTATAATTCATCTTAAAATAATCTGACAATACCATTAGTCACGATGAATATTATTGCTCTTTAGAAATTTTGCTCTATATTAGATGACAAGGTCTTTCGCCAATATATCTTCAAAAGTAAATCGTTGTTAAACAAATAAAAATGATTTATAATCCTAATACTTCAGCTTTCTAATACCCATTTGATGAATAGAATTTCTAACAGATAATGAAAAAGTGACATTGAGTGTCAAATTTCAACTTTTATTGTACCGAAACCAAATTGTTTAACAATCAGCTGCAATAAAACTGTATAACACCACAATTCTAGTACAGTAGAACTTAACTGTCAGGGAACTAGAGTAAGAAAGACTTATATAAGGGTGCAGGTACCGACAAAGCTGTTAAACTAAGAACTTAACAATATCCTAATCTGAAAGCATAGTAGTCTACAAAATTATTACTCAGTCGTGACAAACCAAACAGGACTAAAGCGATTATCAGGTACAGGTTTATTGCTCTGTACCTATCTCTCACCTTGTCACCATTATGTCAATAATGTCAATGAACTTTACAGCAGGGTAGCCAGTAGGTATAAATTATCTTATTCCTGCTTGGAAAGAACTCAAGAGCTAGCAAGCAGGTCTGTTTCATCTACTCTTCAATATATCTTCTGGCTGAAGAACCATGAGGTTGTTTAAATGTATTTTTTTCATGCAGAAAGTCCAGCTGACTAAGTCTAAGTGCACCAAGTTTGACTGGAATGACTAGAATCTGGTATAACAAAGTGCAATAAAACTAGAATCTCATATTGAGGGTAATAACTATATAAATCTAGTCACTGAAAATACAGTTCTCTATTATTATGTTAAAATTCAGCTATTGAAGTCTGAAGTAGTATAGTTAACTGCACCTTGCAAGGCCACAAAAACTGAGTTATACAATTTGCAACTCAACATTTTATGGAGTCAGTACAATTAACCTGGATAAATGAAAAAAGCAGAAAAGATTGAAAAGTTCTTGGGTTTTGATAAAAAAAAATTCCGATTATTGTCTTTAGTGTTTCTAAAGTCATTTTTATGATTCTCCAGCTGTTTATTTATGACACAGATTCTTTTTCGAGATAAAAAATGATTGATTTACAATTCACTGATCGATGTAATTAAAAAAAAATTCTCAATTAATAGACAATATATTTTTTGTTGAAATAAAAACAACATCATTATTTAAAATAAAATATTGAATAATTTAGCATGATAAGATCACTAAAAATATTTTGTAATGATTCTACAAATCATTTTTATGACTCCATAAACAATCCTTTTTTAATCTCAGATAAATTGAGATAAATGAATGCCGATGAAACCGGAAAAATATGTAAAAATGTATTTGTCTAAATATTGAGATTAAGAGCTCAATAATAACCGCTAGTTGAGCCTTCCATTTAATGAGGAAGAAAAAAAAGTTGTGAGGCATGTAAACCTTTCTATATGTCAGTGGCATGTCAAGATAGCTATTGGTGCAAAGGATTTCTCAGATTCTATGTTAGTACATGGAACGTGCTCTCATCAACTTGTAAGATTCCCCTCAGGAGCGTTCTTCAGAGTAATTATCCTCGGCGTTATAACCCCACACTACACAGTTGGTAGACCTCGGTAAAACATAGCATAAAGGTACTACGGAACATTAGCCAAGATAACTTGACTGTTAATAGCAAAATATACGCACTTACATACCAGAGTCTCCTTCAGACTCAGCAGCAAGTTAGATTTAATGAGACTATTTGGGATAATGACATGGATATTACTAATTGTTTCACGAGAAGATGTTGAAAATGAGGGTGAAAATGATAATATGTTGATGTTACATATTTAAGTCGGTAAAAAATAAAACAAGACAAACAGTGGTCACGAAGATTTAGTCAGTGATAATTAAAATGCTTTGACGAAATTGTAGGCAAACAACAGCTAAGTGGCTGTCATTGGTTACTGGCGGCAATAGTGGTGATGGTTGGTAAGTCGTCGGACGAGCAATCAATCACTCGTTTCTCTTTCCTCCCCAGGCGGCCCATTACATTTCTATTTTGAAAGCTGCTTATTAAGCGAAGCCGACTGGTGAAGAGACAGACAGGTTTCACGGTATAAAATATCGGGTTGCTGCGTCGCGGCAGCAGTATCAGCAGCTCGGATGCTTTTACGTCCGGGAGGAAAGGAGATGACAGACAGCAGTGTAAAGAGTAAGGGGGAGAAGGACTGTAAAAGCGGTGAAATATCAAAGCCGGGATGGGAGCTGTCATCGTCGGGCCAACATCATGGGTGGCGTGTTGAATTAGAATGCCTCCCCGACCATTACCGATTAGACTCGACGAGATACGAAAATCCCCGAGCTTCTCCGATTGCTTACAACCTTCACAGAGACACACAACTCACAAATATCTCAACGAGTCTGTTTGCTTACCTCAGTGTTGGTGAACGAAAGTGGTAGGAGAGTTGAAAGCTTCGTGGTGGGTTTATGATGAGAAAAGTGGGGAGTTTCAGGTGGCGCTGTAATCGTTATTTGGGAGCACCGGACTCTTCGTTAGACCAGCCGCTCACTATTTCCCTGGAATTTGTACGAGACGTATTATTCATGGTCCGCACATCGAGAAAATATCGTAACATATTTGGATTATTTATCAATCTCTGTTTATCATTTATATAATTCATTGTTGTTGGTTACTTGGTATTATTCAGTGAATTACAAAGTGTTTTTGTGGTTTATATTAAGTGTGAAACCAAATGGTTGTGCTCGAAGAAGGAGGAATGTTGACCACTGGACATAATCAGTACTTACAACCGGATTATCTTTCTCCGCTTCCAACTACGGTTAGTATTTTAGTCATTTATACTTCAATTTTTTCTACTACTCCATTTTGATGAGTTTGAATGATTTTCTGTCAAATATATTTATGTTTAATATTATTTTCATTAATTTATTCCAGTTGGATGCGAAGAAGAGTCCGTTGGCACTTCTTGCTCAAACATGCAGTCAAATTGGAGCAGACACACCGTCGAAACCTTTAGTATCTTCTTTGGAGAAATCATCGAAAAGTGGAATATCTGCGGCAAATGCCCGGTCGCCGCCGGCAGCAAAGATGGAAAGAACTCGTGGTAGTCCGTCGGAACCAAAGCCACTTGCTTTTAAACCATACGAAATAAATGTAATTGCAAAGAAATCAAGTGATGACGGTCGACCTACCTCTAAGGCTAGTGTTCACAGTGCCAGTGGTAATGAAAGTGTGAGTGCTAGTGAAAATAATGTAGATAATAAAAAATTAGGTGGTACTCGAACACCCGTTGGACGTAAATCAGCATCACCAGCAAGTGGGAGTACATCTACATCATCAAATAATGGGTTATCATCAAGTGAAAGAAAAACGCCAGCACAAGAACGAGAAAAAGTTAATGAATCACCGCGAAATAGTGGAGCTAGTCCAATTATTCGATCAGGAATGGAGGTGTTATCTGGTGCAGGTCATCCTAAAGAAAGTAGCTTAAGTGTATATAAACATGCTAGTAGTCTTGGAGGATTCAGTGGCAATCCCTTATGTTGTCCACCCGGACTTACTGAAAATCCAGCATTCAGGCCTCCTTTTGCTGGAGCATCACCTTTTTCCCATCATCATGCAGCAGCAGCCGCAGCTCTCTTAGGCTATCCGACGGCAACATCAGCTGCCGCTGGTAACCCTTACTTAAGTTATACCCGGGTCAAGACCCCAGCTGGTGGCGAAACACTCGTTCCCGTCTGCAAGGATCCTTATTGCACCGGTTGTCAATACAGTATGCATAATGCTCAAATGATGATGAGTGGTGCACCTTGTCCAAGTGGTTGTACTCAGTGTGAACATCAAAAATATGGCTTAGCAATGGCTCTGTCATCTTTGGGACCAATGCCACCACCGTCGCTTTCATATCCAGCATCATTGTCTGGTGGTCGACCCTATATTTGTAACTGGATAGCTGGAGAAACGTATTGTGGCAAGCGATTTAATACGTCGGAAGAATTACTTCAACACCTGCGAAGCCACACAAGTTTAACGGGAGGTGATCATGCTTCAGCCGCTCTTCTTGGTGGACCACATTCACATCCACATCCACTTCTATCACCCTCAGCTGCACTCCATCGTGCTGCCACTAGTGGAAGCTACCCCGCACCACCACTTAGTCCACTGAGTGCGCGATATCATCCGTACGGTAAACCACCCACTGGACCACTTCCAGCATCACTCAGTGCATCGCCTTACAGCGCATTTAACACTCTTGGTCCTTATTACTCGCCGTATGCGATTTACGGTCAACGCATCGGTGCTGCAGTTCATCCCTAGAGACCTACACCGATATTCGACCCAACACATCCAGACTTTAACTGAGGATTATTTAATGGTTCTAAGAGAAAGAGACTGTTTTTCATAAAATAAAAACTTGGATGATGAAACCTGTATAGTGGAATTTAATTTAAATATGTCTATAGCGATATATAAATTAAAAAAAAAAAAATTAAAAAAATATAAATATATATAAATAAATATATATATTATACATATGGATACATAAATTGATGAATATATATTACTACTAAAAATTTATTATTGCATCTTGACGGCTTTTATGTCGTACTCCTGCCCAATCAAAGTGGCTGTACTCTGAATTGTATGCCTATCACAACTTTATTGATTTACGAGCAGGTATTATGTGAAATATTCCGTTTTCACGATTGTGTCCACTCGATATAAATTATCAAACAACATCACGTGTGTATGCATGTGTGTAGCGTCGATATATTCAGCTCATTCAAGCGGATTTTAAATTTTTTGTTACATTTTTCTGTCTTTCCACTTTAACATTATGTATTACAAATTCTTCTTAATTCACTCTCACTTTAAAATAACAACATAAATGTACATAATGCTATTATACATGTGAGAGAGAAATTTTTATTTATAAATAACAATGTCCTGATAGAAATCGTTGTTATAAAACAATTAATCAATTGTTAATTAAAAATTAATTTTTTATCAGCTTTATATAGAATAAATTAGAGAAGTTTTTTATTTCTCGAGTTATTATTGTTACAAGTAAAATAAATTTATCACAATTATTACATATAATTATTTCAAACTGTTTAAGTTTTGAGAAAATTACAGACATTGTCTGCTATCAATATAATTACTTTTTCATGTAAAGAAAAACTGTAATTACAGAATAATTATTTATAACTACTTTCAAAAAATTATAAAAAAATTTTTTTATGGTCTGCGTTTTAATTTTTACTAAATAGTTGCTATTTTCTCGACTGATTGTTTATAGCTATTTCCATTATTAACAATTAACAAAGACATATTCACTATTTGTGCACCGATTTTTGCAGTGGAAAAAATTATCTTCAAAAATGTATTCAAAAAAATAATTGTGTGACAATGTTTTTTGTTTATAAAAAAAAGAAAAAAAAATGAAAAAACAATTAAACAACTGATTTAATAGACAGGCAGACGATTATGTAGCTGATTTGGGCGACGGTAATTCGTGTTTTGTGTCCATTGTATTGCTGTGATATTTATTGTTCACTGAGAATAACAATAAAAAGAGAAAATGACAGAGATACAAATTAGCATTAAATAATACTAAAAATAATATAATAATGAAATAATAATAATAATGAATAAATAATAATAATAATAAAAATGAATAAAATCCTAAAGCTTATATAAGTAATTCCAGTGTTAATAAATAAAAAGAAATTCATACAAAAATAAATCAATGTTTTATCGACGCACACAATCATATCCGCAAATATTCACAATATGTCATTTTTCACATTGTAAATAGAAACTGTAAATAGCGTTGAGTTTCCATACTACTTTAATAAACATGTTTGTAGAATCATATAAAAAGCATTAATTTATTAAACATTTTATTCTTTTAAACATAAGTCTAATTGACTCATTATAATAATAATGAGTCTTATCTTATACTTTAAACGTATTCTTGACTACAAAATTAGACAAGCTTTCTCATCTACCGAATAATAAATTCCATAATTTATTACATTTTCTACTTATTAAATCAAGATAATGCATAAGATTAATGTCAAGTATTTACTTAAATTACCACACTATTGAGTAGATGGATATTTTACGTGAAAAAGATGCCCATAAGAGGAGGAACAAGTGTAGGTACATAGTTTTTTATACGTTATATTCTCTTTTCCTCTTTTTCTACTGTACTTCAAGTTCTTCTTTCTTTGTTTTCCATTATGTCTTTCCGGCTCCAAAAGAGAATCGTCTCTTACATATAAGTGTGTAAGTGCTCATGCGCTCGTCCCAATCCCTGGGGCGCAGAGAGTAAATTTATTTCTTTCATTACGAGCGAAACGGGTCGTGAGTTCTCAGATATCAACGCCGCAAGGCGGGGCATATAAATCTGCGAACCCTGGGTTTCAAGTCGTACGACTGTCGTAGAACGGTAGGGATGTCGAAGATTGAAAGAGAAAAGGATAAGGAGAAGATGGGGAATAAGAAAAAGACACTCTCTGACATTGCTACCCTCAGTACGTGCTGGTATTTACGACATTTCATACGATTTAGTGGGAGTCTAATGCCATGTAGTTTCTGTTGCAAATGTACCTTATCCAACAAATGAAATATTCATCATTTCGGGAAACTTTAAGCCATCATTGATACATCATGCCATCTAAATTTATTTTTATCTATAAAATCACTTCTGTGATTTCAATTACATTTCAAATATATTTTTTTAAATTATTCCATTAAATCAATTTAATTGTAAAATAATCTTTAAAAGTTGAACTTAATGTCAACTTCTTTTTTCAAGAAATACTCAATGTCGAATTCTATTGTTATTTATTTATTCTGAGTAAATTTATTTAATAGAAAATCGTCTGTAAAATTAATAAAAACAAACGAGTAATAAAAAAGATATTACTACCCTCTGTACGTGCTGGTATTTACGACAATTCATACAAGACATAAATCTTACAATCGCATATATACAAGTGAATAAATGTGATGTAGTTCCAACTGCAGGCTTATTTTACCAAGAATGAAATATTCATCAGTGATAATGTGTACGGATATAATATATATCCATGATGATGAATATGATGATAAATAGCTGAGACCACATTTCTCAGCGCTATTACTCCAATTGAAATCCTGTATTTAATTATAAATGAATTATCCGTGCAATTGTTAATTCATAATTATATCAATTAGCAAAATAAATTCCTACATGAGTCACTGTTCTGTTTTATATGTCAGCTGTGTCGACATATATAGTCATCTTTGGTATGCTTGTTACAACCGCGTGAAACTCGTAATTTTAAATTTATTATACATACATCTTTATCTTTTATAATCACGCTATATTTCAACATTATGTTGTCAATCTTTCGTATTTATATGTTTAATTCAAATCAAACATCACAATGGTTACACATAATTCTTATATTTTATTATGATCTTGTTAGAAGTTGACATTTTTTTTATATTAATTAAATAATTATTTATTAGCAGCTTGAATGATGTATCGTTTGGAAATTTCTCATTAACTATTTTTTCCTTCATCTTATTAATAAAGAATAGCCATGTGCATAAAGTAACTTATTTATTTTTCTCATTATAAACATTCATTATTTGCATTGAATAACAGCTTGATATATGCCTCCTTAAACTCTTTATTATTATTAATGTCTTCTCTTTGAAACTGATTATTCTTGAGTATTAATCGAAAATCATAAATAAAGGACATCAACTAGTTTAAAATAATATCAATTATTTATTTGAGTATCAATATTCATATTTTTTACATCGCATTATACATAATAGTGAGAAATAAAAATTATTGTTGTAGTAATGACTGTTCATTTGTTTGTTATCATGAAGTAATAAAAATTTTATTGATTCTGAAAAGTAATTTAAAAAAAAAAAATAAAATAATTATGCGAATATTATTATTTATTTTTACCTCATTGCTGATACAGGAACGATTTTTTATCAATATTTTATTATATATTTATGAATTTTAGAATGAAAAATTTATTAAAATGATGGTCTTATCGTTTTCTTGAATTGCTTCTAATTAATATAATTTTCTGTACTTAAGATTGTGATAATTGCAAAAAGTAGATGATTATTTTTATATCACATCTTTCATGGACGATTCATCATCAACCTGCTGGTGTTTAATATCGTAGGAGAATCTTCAAATAACTTTATGATATACTGATGTGTGAATCTATGTGTATGTGCAGTATGTTATTAATATGTCACATATTGTTCATGTTGACTACACTCTGGTACGCTCCACAAAGATACTTGATTGACGTTGCACAGGGACGCGCTACTCGTCACGTACTTGACGTGTCATTCGTCGATATTGATGTATCAATGGTCACGTTTTCCGTTGACGGGTTTGACTTCACTATATGCTCGACTGACGTGAAGCAAAAATCTATCAATAAAACAATATCCATCACCAAGACACAACTTTGACTTCTCCATTCATTTTTTAGACCATGTAGAATTTTCAGTACTACCTAGAATAGAAAATATATTCATAAATATTGCAGCAGTGTAGTCCGGAATAATGTTAAATTTCAATAAATGTTAGGTAACTCTTTTTGCAGAATATGCTTTCTCGGAAAATTATTTCTAATGATTTTCTCATTATTCTTAACCACATAAATATCTCTTTTTACAAATTGTAACTATTATTTATCAACAAATTCATTCAACAATTGTTTTAATAAAAAACAAAATACTAAAAACATCAATTTGTTAGTTTCTTCAAAAAATAATTTTTCACTCATTTACTAATTAGTATTTACTTATTAAATAATTTATTCTCAAAGTAATGAGTTTTTTTGATAAAAAATATTTAAAATAATTTTCCAGTAATGTATTCAAACACTAAAAGGTAAACCGACTTTGAGAAATAGTGAAGTATTAGTAGAAATAACTTTAGCAGTTTCTATTGGTAGGGTAACAATATGAATTTTGAAGTAAAAATAATTAAACAAAATAGTCTATGATGAAACAATTGTTTATCATGTGCATATATGATAGAAACTGTCTATAGAAATGTGAAAGTGGGTCCAGATGTGTAAACTCATGAGCAAATATGTACCGAAAAAAGCAATAATGAAGCATCAAAGAATAAACATTGTCATGCACACAAATTTGTTTGTTCAACAGACAATGTTTAGAATGTGGATAGTTCATTTAAAAATATCTATGCCGAATTTGGCAACAACTGGTATTGTCTGCTCTGTTAAACATCATGAAGCGTGCACGCGGTCACAAGAAGAACAAAAGGGAATCGGATCACAACTTGTCTTGAAGCGACATTTTCAAGCGGTCCATTTTAGTCCGTTGGTACCTGGCTTGGTTTATATTATCCTTGACGTGAAAACGCAGCACGGTGTATTTGTAGAAAAAGAGATCCATAAGAAAGACAAAAAAGTGCAGGCTGTGAGCATGACAAAAGGAGGAACGAACGTACGTCAATGCCAACTTTTCGTAGCCGAGAATCTGTCTCCTGCGGCGCTTCGTACTTGAGACCCGAGAACCGTGACCGACCAGATGACGTTGATATAACGTGTCTCATTCACCCTTCTCTTTTCCTCTCGTCGACACGTCGAGATTATCCAATTTTGCTACCCACAACCATCCTTAAAATATGGATGTCATTCATCTTTTCTTTTCTCCTCATTTCTCCTCGCATAAAGTTTCATTCCCACCGACACGTGACCTATACACTGCAGCAGTTTATAATCATATAAAAACATCTATCATCTCTGTTGACAGAATATTGTCACTTATGTTTTCTTTCTGATCATTACCCTTGATTTTTTCAATCTAGATTACTTTTTTCTCGCATTATATTACTTTATGTATCTCTTGCAACTATTGATCAAAAGTGGGGCCATGATTGATACGAAGAGAAAATTGCTACAGATCTTGAATCTTAATAAAGATCTGAGATATGATAACTTTGTTAGATGAGAGAATTATAAGTATTGGGGCTTTATATAAATTTCTAACACACTGAGTGTGACTAATGATACTATTAATTGGATTTTTCTCCGCAGTGATAATTTTTCAAGATTATTGTATTCATTTATTTGTTTATTAGTATTTTATCTACTTACTTGTTGACTTACTGTACAAGAAAAATAAAAGTAATCTTGAAAATTACCATGCAATAATTACAGTGAGAAAATGAACTTATTTTATTTAATTATTTCAAATATAAATAATATACCAGAACATAGAAATTAAAAAATATTTCATGTAGAAATTAAGGAACTGTAAATAATGTTTGAAATGATTATCAATTATGAGTGGTGAAGGAAAAACAAGAAGTGAACGGATGAAAGTATTTTAAAATCACTGGAATATCAGTTAAATAAATAATTTATGAATATTGAAAATACTAATAATAAAAATTAATTTAATCGATGAATAATGCAAATGATATTGAACAATAATAAGAACAAATGATATTTTGGTATCACTTTTTAGGAGATAAATTTAAGAGATAATGTTGAAAGATATATTTTATTTTATCATTACACTTTCTTATAATATTTTATTTCCGGGGCATCTATTATGAAGTAAAGTGCAAGATAATACAACTAAGATAATTATCTCGGTTTTAACCTCGTTTATATTTAATAGTGTCTAAACTAATCTAGGCACTCACTACCCCTTCTTTTCGACTTGATACTACTTACTTGTTAGAAACTTTACTTCTTCCAGCTTCTAATCATTATCTCTAACTATACTCATATATAACTCCAACTACACATATACATATAATCAGCTCCAAGTTTCCTCGTTAAATAATTTTCATCTTTGCCGTTCACAGACTCGGATTTTTTTTATTTACTCCTCACTGATTTCTCAATAGAGTTTCATTCCCTCGTGGAATTCTGATATTTCCTTTAAAACTTTTCGAACATAAATATTAAATTAATATTCTAGATAATAACTATAAAACATTTATTCAATTAAACCAACATTTCATTTTGAAGTTTTAGTGGTCATATTCTTTTAAACATACAAATTAATAAATAAAATAAATAATAAATTGAAAAATAAATTAAGTATTAATAAAAAAATTAAAAAAATATTATCAATCAATATTAACTATTTAAACAGAATCTTTTGTTTCTATTGAAAATGACTATTTATATTAAACGATGAATGTCAGAATTGTTAATTGAAGAATTTTAAATAAAATTTTCATGAAATAAAAAATATTTTAATTTTCTTCATTGATAACTATTGAGAAAAAAGTATTTTTACTTTAAGAAAATAAATTTAATGGCTTTCCGAATAATACATATTGAATTTAAAAATAATAACAATAAAAGTAGAAAGTCCAAAAAAATTTTATTTTTATGAAAGAAAGTCACATTTGATTGAATTAAAATTCAAATACAGATAAAATTAAAAAAATTATCTTAAATTGATAAAATTAACAACCAATTCATTCTGCAACTCTAACAATAATTGCTTGAAATTCGGTGTCGGAGAATAAAATAGAAAGAATAATAGCACTGATAAACGTTAATGAAACGTCTAAATTTAATTTGTTTCAATCATCTGATGGTATAAAAAAGACAAGTTTGTGAGGAATATACATAGATAGTTATTCAGCAAGACTATCAACCTGTAACATTGAAGAATATAAATACATGAGAGTTTGAAAGAAGTGATGACTTGGTAGTAGAATTGTAGGGCGAGGCACCTTCGATCGACATTAATCATCAACTCTGAAGCGAGTAGATAGCCGTCGAATGTTCTCTTTCCGAGGCAAGATGAAGGGGTGTCTGATAGATGGAGGTGATGAATGACTCCACGACGCGGCCGCGATCCATCATCTCTCTCGGGTGTTCTAACATATTTACGGGAGTTCTCTGCTTGCCATTGAGAGCCAAAGAGAAATTTCGCATGGGTAAGGTCACACCCTACCTAATTCATCATTTCTAAATAATCACAGTCTATAATTTCTCATTGCATATACGTCCTCTTATTGATTTTCTTTACACTCTTTTTCGAAAGCTATTAAACAATAATAAGCATTTTAATATTACAGAGCTTATGTAATAAAGCTCTCGCATTCATCATAACAGTGATTTAATTAAATTATGTTGCCATGTTGTTGATAAATGATTCCATAATTAACCAGGAAAATTTATATCAATAACCAATTAATAAGTTTATTAATGAAGAAGATGAAGTCTAAACTCTTGTTGTTGAATAGAATTTTTGTTCATTTGTTAACTTACAAGATTTTTCAAATTTTTCTTCAGTTGTGTCATCGATAACACTCATGTAAACCTTTTTAATCATGTGAAAATCTAGACAATTTAATCACCGTAAATTATTTTAATTAATATCCTCGATGAATATAAAAAACATTGAGTTACAAAGTTGGGTTTAGAAGAATTTCCGGTGAATCTTGTATTAATTTATGACATAAATTTTATTAAAACGGCCCTTTCATAACGTAATATTTTTTGGGTGTCAAATGAGACTCCAATATATTTTCATTTAATTAAAATTTTCGAAATGATTAATGAATTAAATAGAATAGAAAGCAAATATAAGAAGAAAAATAGTTTGAACAACAGAATAAGAAATATTTTTACTAAAAAAATTATTATATAAAGATTTTTTTAAGTAGTAAATACTTAATTTTATTTATCCTACTTTCTTTCCCTTATTTTACATATCAATCCAAAGTTATAATGGTATATAATAATAATAATAATAATAATTAACAAGTACGTGATTAATTCAACATAATTTAATTAAACTCAATTAAATTAAATATCACATTTTGTTTATATTTATTTTAAATTAATATTTATAAAATAAATTAGCTTAAATAATATTACTTAATTTAAATGACTCCTCACCAAATATTTTAATTCACTCATCCAATAAGTGTTTTTCCTTTCTCCAAGCATTTTTATCAATGTAAAAAAATGATAATCATCGATTACAGCACTTAATGTTTCAACAACTGTGATGAAAAAAAAAAATAAATAAATAAATGCATAAATTATTGGAATGAAATAGCAAGTGGCTTAAAAGAAAAATATTTAAAGATATATGAGATGGATGTTTAATAATTCAAGGCATAAATGTAAATATATCTCAAAGGCTGATGATATAATAAAAAAATAGCCAAGTTGGGACAGTGAAATAAATTGAGTTATTAACGCGACAGTGTCACAATAAATTATGATGAAGCGGCGGGTGAAAAGGAACGAGCAGAGACGTGGCCACGAGAGGTCGGACGAAGCTAACAGCGGTTGATTGCCGGTCGCTCGTTTGTCTCCATGTAGCCTGACAGCGACGCTCTTGTGGAGTAACGTCACCGCTGAGTCCCTGTAACACGTGGTGAAAATGCTCTGGCTACAGTTACACCGTTATATACACTATATATGCGATACAGAGAGACCAGACACACTCGTTCACTGAACGTTACTCTTTTGCTAGCACTCGTAATTAGCCCTGTCCATAAATTGAAACAAATGGTCCTGCGAAACTGAACGGCCAGGGAACCCAGATGGGCATCCCTTCTCACGCGTTCTTTCTTCTGTCTTCATCATTTATGTTACAAAAATGGCTGTCAGAAAAAATCCTAAACAGCCTTATTAATAGATTCATTAATAAAAGAAAATCATTCAGCTTTCAGTTTCAAGTAAAAACAATAACATATTTTTGAAGTAATATTAAATGTTTTTTGACAAACTTCATTTTTTCCGGTAATAATTGTGGATAAATTGAATAAAGGAAATGATTGAGAAAGATAAAATTTGAGGTCTGAGATATAATTTCAGCTCATTTTTTATAAAATAAATAATATGTTACTCTTGAGAGTATTATATCAGACAGTTACAATGTACCGTTCACAAAAAATATTTTTTTAATGCTAAAAAAAATCGGGACAAGTGACTGACCTAAAATAAGGATCTCTTTTGAAACATAAAATTCAAACGACGTGGGGAAAAAAGCCATGAGTGTCAATTTGAGTGTAAAATGAAATAGTTGGGTTTATTTTTGACGAATACTGTAATTATGTGGCGGTTAACCGAATAGAGGCAAGTAGTATGGAGGATGTATATAAGAACGAGACGAAGATTGATTGGCACTGATAGAGGATGATCGAAGGAGCGGCCGAAACCGGCACAGAAGCTCAATAAAGGTAATTAATAGCGGTGCAGATCTAAAGAGAAGAAGGGTGATGTGGTTAGGACATTGGCCGAGCGGCATCCCTTTTGAAAAGCAGTGAAGAGCCTAGTCTACTCTCCCGTCCATCAATCCATCCTGATCCTGGTCTTTCCATCGATTCGTTTGTCTGCCAAGCGCGCGGTTCTTCCGTCACGCAAAAACAAACAAGAATCTTCCAGTCTAAAGCCTTAACAACCATCCACTGTCGACGAGAATTGCATTGCCTACCACAATAATTTAAATCGTTTCCCGTCTTCGTCAATGTCATTTACATGCATATATATTTTGTTGCTTTACTTTGAGACTTTTTGCGTGATACAGACCTCGTATATATTTCAACTGGGCTACATATAAAACTCATGGCAATCATTTTTGTCACTTTAAATTGTCTGTCGAACAATATCTACAAATAAAGGCACAAAAGTTTTTGAATATTCTTTAATGTCATGAAAGAATGAAAGTTAAATCAGTTAATAAAATAATGGGTTAATTTTGTTAAAACTTTAAATTCATAAGGAATAAATATTTTATATAATAGAGGATAAAATTACAATATTTATGATTTTGAAATAAATTTAGACAGATAATATAAAAATTTGATATTAATTGATAAAAAGCTTTTAATAATTTACAAACATTTCATTGGAAATGATAACAATTCAAGTTATATATATACAGGGTCAATGTAAATTCACAATCACTTACTGATAGAAATCTAAATAAAACATTTGCATAGATTTAATAATTTGATAACTAAATCTGCTGAAATATTGAAAAATGATTTTGATTATATCTAGTCCTTTTGAATGATCATAATAAAATTAAATTTAGTCATTGGATCATTAGTGCTTTATACTCTGTATTATTCTCATGTTCAAATTTAATCTGGTTTATCAATGATTTTTTCAATAAATTACAGATAAACATAAAATTTAATTTTTAACTCATCAAATTTATTAAAAATTAACAGTTTCTATTAGTATCAATAAATAAAAAATTTAAGAAAAGAATACGATAGAAAAATAAATGAAATTAAAAATTGATAGATAATTAGATGTTTCTGGTTACGTTGAAGTTATAAAGACCATCGATAGTGACTGGTCGAAAATCTTTTGACTTTTCACACGAGCTAACTTATATTTTTTTTTCATACCTTCATTTATATTTCTGACAACAAGCGCGTGACATCTGAATAGCTGAGCGTCACGTTTTCAATTTTCTCCTCCGTACTTGTGGGAGTAAGCGTATAGATATACATGGAAAAGACAGAGAGGGATGCACGAATTGAGCCGCGCGAGCTGTCTTTACTTGTTCACCAGGCTGACAGCCATCTCGACGAACTCCCTCTTATATAAATGAAAATATCGATTGGACAGCGTCAATTATAAATTTGACACTACTATAATATGCTCCCGAATTCGTTGAGGTAGCTAAAAAAAAAAAAAAAATTAAAATGAAATTAACGAAAAAAAAATGCACGTTCAGAGCAACCACAAATAGCAGGACAAAAGTCTGACGATTCTGCAAAAAAGGGGCGGGTAATTGTCGCGCGCAAAAGCGCACTATACTGCAGTTTACCCGAGGGTGTTGGAAGAGGGTTTAATCGACTGCCATGCACCAGCATACAGAAACGTCGATACCACGCATCCGCGGTAATTTTTCTCCTCTTTATTTTTATTTATATTTTCTATTATATTTAGAGTGAAAAGACTTGATATCAAGCACTATGTACGACAGGCAAAATGCAAAATGCTCTTCCTGTGCCATACAGAAAATTTAATCTATTCTCGTTCAATGAAAATTTCCAACTTATTCTTAAATAAATAAAGTACCATTTGTGTTAAAATTTTTAATTTTTTTAAAATCCATCTTTACTATAAGATTCAAAAAAATATATATACAAATTATACACTGAGAAAATTATTTAGTACATTTTACTATCAAAATTAGAGTAAAATTTACTTTTAAAATTTAGTAAAAATTACCAAAAAAAAGTAGTAAAAAGTACTATTTTAGTTGGTAAAAATTACAAGAAAAAATCGTAAACTATAGGAAATTTGAATATTTTTGATAATTCAAGTAAAGTAGAGTACACGGAGAGAATTTTATTACTAAATCTAAGTGCAAAAATGACAAGTGCACGTTTCGAAATTTATAAGTAAAAATATTTCCATTCGATAGTAAATTTTGAGTTATTTTAAGTTAACTTTGTACTTAAGAGGTGTCTTAGTAAAATAATTACTTGGGATAACTCAAAAATTACTTATAACAACCCAAAATTTACTGTTGAACAAAAATATTTTTACTTATAAATTTCGAAACGTAGACTTGTCATTTTTGCACTTACATTTAGTAAAAAAATTATCTTAGTGTAATTATTTATTTTAATGATCATAAATCGATAAATTAATACTTATTATTATCAAAAAAATCTGTAATTATATTTTATTAAGCTTATAGTTATTTATTTACTAAAAAACAGTCGGTTATGCATATTGATCATTCTTCTACAACTAAGTATAATTCTCATCTCATTTTTTTGATAATAATAAATATTAATTTATCGATTTATGATCATTAAAATAAATAATTACTCTACTTTACTTGAATTATCAAAAATATCCAAATTTCCTATAGTTTACCATTTTTTTGTAATTTTTACCAACTAAAATAGTACTTTTTACTACTTTTTTTGGTAATTTTTACTAAATTTTAAAAGTAAATTTTACTCTAATTTTGATAGTAAAATGTACTAAATAATTTTCTCAGTGTAATTGTTTAGAGAAGAAAGAAATGTATTCAAATTCTATACTTTTTAAAATGAAGATGTTATTATTGATCAAGATTGTATATGAAATTGAAGCATAAATTAGCCACTTTTACTTTCAATACATTTTAAGACAAATACTAAAAGAAATTGAGTATCAAGAATGATCTCCATTGAAATAGAGTTCGTTTTGTACAAAGTACCGCCGGCGATTTAGTATGTTTAAAATTATGATCAAGAGAAATAAAAATGAGTGTGAGACTGTCTGTCCTCCGGGTAAAACTCCGGGTGCAGCTGTTGTACATTTAGCGAGCTGTCGCCTTCAACAAGGCTTTTGCTCCACCCGTTCGCCGTTTCTCCTTCCGTACCTGACAGTTTTTATTCCCCATATGCACCAGTACACTTGATGTTCATCGTGTTGTTGATTCTGCATTTATCTCATTGTCTTCAACTCTATTCTCGATGCTGCAAAAAAATAAAAAAAAATTACTTCCAAGTGTCAATCATAAAAATGACATGTAATAAGAATAATTATATTTTTTATGTTAATTTTGATTTCAACTTGTGATGTATTTACTACTTATTAATGTGCGGTATACTAAAGATAAAATAAACGGAACTTTATAAAAAAAATGATGAAATAAATATTTAATTGTTAATTATTTTAATAACTGATGTTAACATGAATATATGTATTTAATTCATGATGATAAATATTCAAAAGTTACAAAATATTTCAGCAAGTTATTAAGTCATTAAAATCAAAACAAGTCCTTGATTCCATGTAACGATTTATTTAAAATGATACAAGGTTTGATTTCTTAACATGAATGTATTTAGGATTTTTATTAAAATATCGGTTATGAATAAATATTATTTAATGATGAACTAGTTTGATATTAATCGTCATCAAGATTAGTTTATAAAGATTTTATAAACTATTAATAACCGTAAATCAGGTAAATAATTTATTGAGTCAACATATCTCACATAAAGTATATCCAATAATTTATCTTCGTATATTTCAAAAAACTTCATTCCTAAGTTTTATAAAATTAGTTTTGTAATAAAATGTTGTAATAGATTAAATAAACTTAAATTTATGATAGATCTATCAACTATTTTCGTCTGTAACTACTGCAACATTAAAAAAATCTTTTATGCAACGACACATTTATATATAGACTTGTTTAAAAAAATTTTTTCCTCAAAGAAACCCAAACACCATTTCCTTAATACAAAGTTAAATTATTGTTAACAACACGTACAACTATTTTAACAGATAATTACGATAATAAATTCGACAAGTAATACAAAACAGCTGCAGACATAATTTACTATAAATTTAGACGCATATAAGAAGTTAAAATAAAAAAAAAAATTAGAGCGATTATTTTGGACGATCAAGAAAACAGAATTAGGTATTTTATAGAGGGACTATTAAGCTGAAAGGATTAGCTTTAGCCTCATTGTGGATTTAAGCAACTTGGCACATGGTTTGTAGTAGATTTATCAATGTGAGTATTGGTAACGGATATATGTATACATATAGAGGTAAAAGTCGAGAGGAAAGGAAGAAGAAGGAAGAGGGATTTATAGAAGGATAGGTGCAAGTTCGATTCGGGTCGAAAGGGAAGGATTAATGGCACAGGCGGAACACTCGCGGCCATAAATCGGCGCACACGGCCAGAAATTACTGGCTCGCAAGTTGCGAAATATGACGGTCTCATAAATCCAAATCCTACGGCTCGTGCACCTCCATCGACTGTGCTTACAGCTGAAACTGCAGACGGTATTATTGTGGCTCACTTTAACATTAGATTTATATATATTAAATTCTTTTTGATATATCTGCTAACGTCATTTCTGTCATTATCTCTGTTTGTAAGTATCATAAATATATTAAATGTAGTGCACTTGCTAAATTCTGCAGCTGCACCATTTTTCATATTTTTTTTTTTCTTTTTAATCTTCAAATAAATAATAATAAAATAAAATGATCTTGATATTTATTAAAATTCAGTTCAAAGCACAGAAAAATTTCACTTTCTTTTATACATTTGTTTAGAATTTTTTTTCCTTTGTGTGAAAATGAAAAATATGTTTTACGGATATCAGAGACAGTTTTCATCACCTTAGCTTATCATTCGTAGCAAGAAATCAATAAAACAATGTTTTTATTTTATTGTTGGCATTGATAAAAATTATCTTGGTATAGTGTAACTTTCGAAAACTCTGCTGCAGTTATTTTAAAACTACAAATAGAATTTACTTCAACAAAACGTGAAGAATATAAACGAAAAATTCACTGCAAGATATATTTTGTAAAAAAATTTTATTTTTTTTTTATTAAATTGTTTATTATTTATGTTTCTAGAATTTTTTTACAAATACTTCATAAATGTCCAGAGAAATAGGAAGGTTTGTATTTACATCAGACTATTATTAAATGCTTTGATAATAAAAGTGATTTAATACTGAAGGATTTTTGTTTTTTTTTTAATTATGAAAAATTTTTTTCAACATAGTTGTATCTATTATTTATAGAATTTACTTGAAAATTTTTTACAGAATTTCTCTATCAAACATACTGGTTAATGGATGTGAGATTCATTAAAACTGATTTTTTTTGACGTCAAAGTATATTTATGTATTTGAAAAAGAAATTTTATTACAATTCATAATTTAAAATTCATATTAAAAAATATTTTGATGTATAATAAATAAGTTTTTTACTTCAATATCAAGAAATAATATTTAAACTAGGAGTTCTTCAAATCAACATACCTTTGATTTACTCTAAATATAATGTAAAATCGTATTTATTAAATTTTTTATCAAATACAATAAAGTTTACGATTATGTAGAGATCATAAATAATATTACACATAACGATAAAAGGCGATGACATAAACAAAATTTTTTATTAAATAATAAAATAAAAAAAAAGTCGGTTTGCTATGGCCATAAAATTTGGCTAATCTCAATTGTAAAAATACGAATATATTGCCAAGTTACTTTGGCAATGGTATGGACTATAAATTTTTCCATAGTGGTGAACAAAGTGATCGTATGAGTTTGAAAATAGCTCGAAACAATTGTTCACGTTGGAATGATGCCACATAATATTATTAACTTATTCTGAAAGCATTGTAGCATGCACGAATTCTACATGCATTTCGACAATTCTCTCAAATGGTAAAAGAAGAATTTAAAAAAAACTGTATCAGCTTGTTGAAGCAGCAAAATCAAATAATTTAAGTATAAAATACTTAATGGTACGATTGAGTTGATGTTTGATGCTCTTGTGTCCTCACGTGTCGATAGCTTTTTCTTTCAATTCGAGTTTTTTTATCCAAGCTATTACAAACGCGACTATGGACGTCTAACTGAGAAACGTGCGAGGCCACGTCAAAGCATCGTGAGTCGCACTTAATCTTTGTCTCGTCGACTGTCACTTTGTCGGATCCTATCGTTTAACGGATAACGTTAATGCTGCAGAGCACGGCGGCAAGAAGAGAAGAACATTGAACAGCATAAGCTGACCAGATCATTTCAACCGGTTTTTGGGAGATACTCCATTTACTCACTATCCCTCCTTCACCAGCTAGTCCTCTTAAATGATCTACACATTCTACACTGATCAAAATAATTGAAATTTACTACATTTTTAGCGTGCAAAAACGCCAATAATTACGCGTTGGAATACCTATTGGACTGCTTCTCTTTCATTCCGTTTTATTTTAATGTTTATCAATTTGAAAAGGAAAAAAATTTTTACCTGAATTTAATGGTGATTTTTAATGAAATTCGCGTTTGATAAAGAAAACGATGGATAAAAATTTATTAAATATTTAATGCGCACAAAAAAGTGACTGATTTACGAAGTTGGAAAAAAATTACTGGTTATAGTTAATGATTATTAAATGATTTGAAAAAACAAATTCATAAATGATAAATATTTTTCAATCGATAAAATGATAAATGAAAAATGTCGACCAAAAAATAATATCAAATAGAATGAAAAAACATCGAACGAAAAATTTTAATATTGATAGATTTCTAATAAATTGTCAATTTGATCGAAGTAAAATTTATAAATAATTGTTTTATCGTAATAATTCTGGTTGTTGCAACTTAAAATTTATTTAATGGTCAATTAAATTGAAATTGAAGCTAATCTTTAGAATCACTCAATTAATTAAATATTTAATGATTGCATTAAATATGTTATGTTTTTTTTTTTTTTTTTACAATAACACAAAATTTACTTTTAATCATTCCAATAATCATTCTAGTTTATCGTACAAATAAGCATTTTTCTTATCATATCTATACGAAAAAAGTAATGAGTGCAATTATACTTAATATGAGATTTTGTTAAAGACGTTTATTGAATAATTAAAAGTTTTTAAAAAAAGTTATGTATGTGTACATTCATGTAAATGCATGAAATTTTAATTCCTTCTTGGTATAAACCTCATACCGTTATGAGTCGGTGCAACTTATTCGCGTAATCGTCAAGTTAAATTGCCACGTAACAAGGTTCGTTACTTTACTTGCCGAGTGGTGTACATTGAAATACCCGGCATTTGGGGCTATTAAAGTGGCGTCGATTACACTGGACGAGAGCAAGTGAGGGAGAGAGAGAGAGAGTGAGGTAGGTAATTGCGATACGACGGTAATTGAGCGGTGTCGCACGATATACATCCGATGTCCGTGTGCAAAATATTATCCATGTAAAACGTGGCTCCATTAGCTCAGCGAATAAAATTGATGGCCAAGCTTCGCCAGCACATACATTCTGCTTCCATCACAAGTAATAATAATTTGTTTCAACGACCAATTATTTGTGGCCTATTGATTTTACATACTTTGTCACTACATTTTTGCTCCATTCATACATATCGCCAACTGCTTTTTTTTCAATCGATATACATTAAACTCAAATTCTTTAAATGTTCTGTAATTTTTTTACTTCTATTTGTTTGAATAAAAATACCATTAAATTATCATTTCGTAGTCAATGGTTAATTTTTATTAAAACACTCTGTAGAAAATTACTTTATGTACGATTATAACAATGCTCATAAATATTAGTATTTTAGCGTTGAAAATTTAATAATATGTGATGACATTTTTTTCAATGATTGCTTCATTTATTTTGATTATTTATAACACAGGAAAAAGTTAATTAAAAGTTCTAGACGTTGTTTACAATTTTTTTTTTTTTTGATTAATTAGTTTGTGTAAATTTGTTTTTGAATTATATCTAATTAGAAAACAAACATTTTTAATAAATAAAAACCTTTTCAAAATTAGAAATTTTCTTATTATGAAATGTCTGATTAGAAACAGACATTTTGACTTTTAAACTTTTTCCAAGACGTAAAGTTGATAAATAACTAATGGACTTGGATTATTTATTTAGTCGATAAATATAGTTATTAGTAATGTAAATGATTAATAAAGAAGACAAATAAAAAGTTTTTAAAGTAGAAAAGTTAGTAACTCAGATGTTGATTAATAAATTAAAAAAATTAATTGAAAGGTTTGTTGAAAGATCAGCTTCTTCTACTGATCATTAAATAAACGTTTTATGTTAATCGATAGTCGTTTTTTTTTACAACTCATTTATCTTTCTCTTGCATTAATTTATAATTAAATTTTCCTCAAGTATTCAAAATGACTCTAAACTACTTTAAAACTACCCCAATTTTAATCAAGCACCCTAAAATAAAAAATAACCTTTGTATCCAAGATGGAGATCAATTGTTTTTTATTTAATATAAAATTAACGTTTTTTCAAGTATTGATTTTTTTTATACCTCCAGGAAGTGATTATAAGTTTATTACACTGAAATGTGGATAATTCTCAATAATTAAATAAAGAGTACAAGAAAATAAATGGCTATTTTATTCATAAATGCATAGTAGACACTTTTAATATAATTTTAATTCATATAGGTATAAATCTACTGACTATAAATAATAATTATTAATAATTTACATTAAGAAAATTTATTCTGACGCAATGGTAAAAATTATAGACCATAAAGTACATGAAATGCAGCTATATTTGTCGTTTAGAATTCATATTTATATTTTAAATGCTATTGCGTTGAAATAAGTGAAAAATATTAAGTGAAATAAGACACGAACATCAGCATACATTTTACTAACAAATAATATCATCAAGTCTTTGGGAAGTATCTATACAGAAGCTGCACAGAAGCTTTTTACCTACTTATTAATTTATATATCGTGAACACATTATCGTATCCTGTTACTTTATTATTGAATTCGCATACAATTATGCGATCGTGCGTACGCTTGCCTGAACATACATATATAATCATCATTTGTTGAAGACCAACTTGCTGTCGGCTTTTACGTCGTTATCAACTAACTAATGAATACGTTGATCAAAGCGATCTGTGACACACAAAGGCAGGTAATTGAGCCCAGATAAAATCGAGAAACACTTGTAATTTAATGGACAAAATTTCACCGCTATACAACATACTTTTCCCTCGATACTAATATATTATATGGATACAGTATTGGTCAAAAATAATCTCATCACTTGCATCCTCTATAACCTTCTGGGTAATTAATCTCTGTGAGTTGCCATCAATTTTATCTTCAAGTATACTCTCTCCACAGTTTTGAATTTTTTATGGCCATTTCGCAGATATGAGTTATTTATGGAGAACAAGAGACTGATTTTGATTACTCAGAAGACTTATAAGTTTAAAAAATCACTGGAAATCGTTCTCAAGACTTTTAAAATGTTTTGTTCTTAAATATAAAGTTAAAGTATTGAGTTTTTTTCATTTATTTGTATTTTTAACAAAATCATAGAAAATATTTTTTAATTTTTAAAGTTCGGTTGTCAACACATTGAGTGTTAAAAAAAATATGATTTATCTAATCAGCTGAAAGGGAGCTATAACTAACCATGAATTAATTCCTTATTAATTACAGCTTATTTAACTTGTCAACTGCACAGTTAAACAGTCATTTTTCCTCAAGATTATATGACTACTTAGAGAAACAACTGTATTGAAAATTACTATACTCATCGTCAACAATTTTTTTTTATTGTACTTAATTAACAAATTAGTATGGTGATTGTTCTCAAATTAAACGAAAAAGTTATTTAATTTTTGACTGTGCCAACATGACTGTAACAAAAATTCATTGACGTAATCAAAGGCTTTGTGTTGACGATACCAGTCAGGATGAATTCAGTAGTGGACAAATTTTGAGCATGACTGTATACTTATATATATATGATGAGTTTATCGGTACGCGTTCAAGTTGTTGAAAATTAACGTCAGCCATTGTCATAATTACTACCTCCATTTAAAAATAATAAGAGAATGAATACATGTCGGTGTATATATAGGTAATTCAGGGTGAAATGCTGCACAACATATTGTTGACTCAGTATGTACTCACACACAAACTCTTATCGACTTGAAGCAGACCGGCGGCCCGGCAGGAAGAGTAGAGACAGGAATCGTGCACTCCCTTCAGCGTATATACATTTTCTCTCTCACTCTTTTACCCGCCTGCTGTATGGCAGGCAGATTTACGAGGACCGCTCGGATAGCGAATGATAAACGCGTGCTGAGATAGCTTTATTTATTCGCGCGATGCTTGCTCTCTTCTCGTGTTCCCTGTCGCTCTCCATCGCACTCTATCGCCCTTTTTTCTATATATCATACAGGTAAAATATACTCACACGCGCTCAAGAATTCTCCTCACCTTCATCAGCTTTACTTTCTCTCTGCCAATGAAAATGCAACCTGTCACTGGCTTGTCATGCCTGTCATAAACCTGTCACAACCATGCTTTCACGATTACAATGCTTTGAAAAAATTCATAATAAATATGTTTTATAAATACGTGATAAATCAATTAAATCATTGTTTTATTGGTTGAATAAGATTACGTGGTGGATATAAAAATACTTTATAGGTTGATCAATTAATGCGCTTTCTACAAGTTTATTGGATATATACTGGGTATTAGTAAGACGAGAATTTTTATACCAATTAAAATAAAGGGTGTCATGTTATTTATTATCGATTTCAAGCTATAAATTCTAATCAATGATTTTTTAGAATCATTTGTACTTGGATATTGTAAAGTAAATCTTAAGATATCATTCTTTATTTCCTATCTATATTAATCTTATTATTCTACCGCGATTTATAAATTATAATATTAAACATTTTCTTTCAAATTAAATTATTACATTCTGATATCTTGAAAATTGAAGTAATTTATTAAATGAAAATCAGAATTAAAATTAAATTCGTTAAAAATTCAATAATAAATTTATTTGAATATTTTAATTATTTTTAAAATAAAATTTTACATAAATAACTTATCAAGTGTCAGAATTGAAAACTCTTTTAATACTTACATCAATTAAAATGTCTGGAAAATAATTGTACAGTAATTGAATCATTACAAAATGTAAAATTTCAACGCCAATTTTCATCTCTGATTCAACCGAATATTTTTTATATGTCAAACACATTAAACGCTAGAACATGTATTTATAGTGAAAGTACTAATTAAACGAACGCTATAAAAAATATGGTTTATTGCTGACAAGTGAAATCAATTATTGTAAAATGTAATTGTGATAAGTATCAGTATCGAAAAGTCATTGTGAAATATCATTATTTAAATTTATCGAACAAGGTGGATATTAAAGTAATTGGAGAAGACAATCAAACTGCTTATTGTGTCGGCTTGCCTCCAGTAATACCAGTATTTACAATAATAATCATTGTAATACAGCGAATACTTCAGGGAATCCGCGTGATATCAAAATATGTCGAGGGTTATTTGAATGAAGGACAAGATAAAAATTACTGTTGTTGTATCAGTTTATTTTTAAAATAAAGTTTAGCAATATCAGGTATACTCTAAGTATTACGTAATCTGCCATACATGCATTTATAAATGTCTACCTAATTTATAAACAAAATAAGTGTTGAAAAGCATAAAAAATTAAAATATAAGGTTATCTATCACAATATAATAAATTCACACATTTCACGTAAGATTAGCATGTTTTTCACATTCTATGCGCGAGTCTATAATCTTTCACTATTAAGATTCTTGTCTAGTTTAAATCTGAAAGCTTATGCAGTCCAGATCAAATGTTATATGCATACATATAAGTATTTTTATTATTTTATAAAAAAGAGATAGGCAATTTTGTATTTTTTTTTATAAATAGCTATTGACGCACGAAAAAGAATTATTTTATGAAATATTTGAATAATAAAATAGTTTTTTATTGTTTGAGATTTTCAATTTTTCATGGTAAAAAAAAATTAGTAAATTGAATTGTTATTATACAAAATTAATGAATAATTTTCTTTAATACTAATTATTTGAAAACTACTTAAAAATAATATCTGATCATTGATGTGTCTTTTAATTGATTGATAGCGACATCAATAAATTTTTTTTCGAATTGAATTTTTTGATCGAAATATAAAGGGGTTTCTATCAACATAAACAGTTATAATGTTTCCCTCTGTGTATTATGGAGATCATGAAAGTATGTATTTATTCCAATGTATCCTGCAAAAAAGTTTAATGAAATGAAAGAAAGAAATTTTCGAAGATAGGTGGGCGTATCGCGTGTACACTGATCTTTATGTATATGTACATATACAATTCAGTATAATTTTACATCATGAGCACAAATTAATTCCCCCTTCTTATTTTCTACAGGATCGGCGTCCTCGCATAATAGATATTACCGTAGATACGGCTACTTTGCTCCTTCCTTTCGATCTCACATGGCTTGACCAAGCGTGGCTTGAAAATTATCGACTGGCGCGATTCTCGTCGTTAAACCCACGCTAATCCCTCGACTATCTGTTGCTTCTCACTGCGTAGAAGCCAGCCTACATGTGCTCGGGTGTCGATAGAAAGTTTTCGTGAGTATAGTTGGGGCGACGCGATCATGCTTGCCGTAATTGTTCCCCGGTGACTAATAATTAACCGCCGTTAAAGCGATTAGATACTAAGAAATATCGTACATAAACTAACAGGCTAATATACTTGCTACTTAGGCTAACATTTTTTTTTCAAGTTCCTTCGTTTCTAAGTATCTTATAATAATGTCAGATAAAAAATTTTATCGTCTCATTTTCTATCGATCAGAGCTTTTATTATATGCTGTATATTAATTACATATGAGCTCTCTACATGTCCTATATATTTTGCAAAAAAATCTTGTTATAACGAATGGGCAATTTTTTTCCACCTGTTTCAAAATGCCAAACGTAGTGCTTTTTACAAGGAGAAGAAGCCGCATTTTACAGGGAACTTAATTGGTGAAGATTGGTTCAGATAACTACACAAGGAGTAATGTTTTGAGGGTGAGACTTGGTTTGAGACAGAATGAAATTACTTTGAAAAATCATAACTCTTCGAGCTTAATCCAGATCGAACTATTCGTCTCGTGATGGTTGTGAGTATCGTTAATTCTAAACCGTGAGACTTTTAGAGATCGTACACTTTCATATACCCGGCTGTAGTCTATTTCTAAAGATTCAATGTTTCAAGAATAATCGAACATACAAGGACATAAGACTCTTCAAAATTATATCGATCAAAAATCATGAACCTTGAGACTCATTAAAATCATTTAGTTAAGATATATTCAAAAAATTGATTTAAATTCTAAAATATTTTAAATATTGTTTATGCTATAAAATTACCTATTTTTCCTCAAGTTCGGATATCAAATATTCTAAAGATCTCAATAAAAGAGGGAATAAAACGAATTAATGAAGTATTTTTCAACTGCACTAATTGTAAAAAAATCTTTATCTATCATTAAAAAGCGATCAACTGGAAAGAGTAATTTGAAAGAGAAATAAAGTTGTCTTTTTAAAAAGCCAGAATTGAAATCATAGTTAGTATTAATAATGAATTAAACTACAGGCATCAATGAAAAAAAATATAAAAATATAAATTGATCCTGAAGTATGAATATTGAAATAGATATTTAATTTGTCTCCTTTGAAAAGTCTGATTTATTATATTTATCTTGAATAAGTCGACCAGTGAGTGTCTAAAATGTCACTCAAGCACTTAGGGGTGCTGCAAATAATCACCAGCAACGTACCTATACCTAGAAGGGTCGTTTGAAACATAAATAAGTTATAACAGATGAAAAACAGAAAGTGGAGAATTTAGTATAGAGATATATAATAAGGAGCTGAAGTGAATGAGAGTGAGAGAGACAGTAATAGGAGCCAGATTCCCGCGGGGCGTCTGACAGGAGGGATGAAACGACGACGTCGAGGCGGCGCGAGGTCGACGCTAAGTGCCGGATTACGTCACCTCATGAGCGGCGTTCCTGTCGCCTTTACCAAGTGCGTTCTCTGCCTGACTCCTCGTCTGGTTTCTCGGACACCCGCGGCGTTAACTGGAAAAAAAGGAAAAAAATACATCTTAGTTTTTGTCCAAGTGTGGATCTGACAATAGCAACATAAGAAATGTGAGAAAAAAGAAAGTTGTGGAAAAAATATGCACAACTTGGTGAGAGGAGTTCTTACATCTTTCTGATGATGATCTCGCACCAGAAGTGGTACCGACTGATTTTAACAGGAAACGAACAAGAGATTCTTACATAAATCTATTTTCAAGATCACCTTGAAGATAATGTGCCACTTACTTAGGGAGTCAAAAAGTCGACAAGTATCATACAGTCAAGAGATCAAGGCAATTTATAACATTCAGATGCATTTTGGAGTATATCAAGAAATTCAACAACCAAGATTTGTTACTCGAGAAATAAGTGCATTCAAGGATTACGAGTAAAAGCATTTAGAAGAGCTTTATTTGAGTAATGGTTCTGTGATATCCTAGATGTAGTCTTGTGACTACTAAAAATATTAAGAGGTATTTTTTGTGTTATTATTAAAGCTTTTCAGATAATAAGCTGAAAACAGTTAAGGACGTAATCATTTTATTTGAATCTCTTGGATGATGCTTTTAAAGAAAAAAAAAAAAAAAAAAATGATGAAAACTTCAAAAAAGATTTCCTACAACTCATTTACATGATACCAAAATATTTATTTAATGAAGATTTAATTTCTAAAAGGGTGAGAATTGATGGGATTAATAAAAGTATAGTTAAAGCTGTTTACAAGATACTTTTCATCAGAAACGAAACATTTTTTTTCCATTTGAAAATATTTTCTTTCTCGTTTATCTACTTGAGATTAAAATAAGTTGAGTTTAAAGATAAATTTTCAACAAGTAGTGCTATTCACAGTGAAGTAAGGTACATAAGTAAAAGCAGCAGCAGAAGTCAAAATAAAATTTAGCGACGCGCATCCCAAGAGTCTTAAGTGCATCTCGTAGACTATTACTACTACTCTTGAAGACGAAAGCCAACGAAAGTAAAGAGAAGAAGCAGAGGAATATATGCGAGTAAGATCAAAGAAAACCGCGAGTGAGTGACGGAAGCCAGCTGGCGGAAGACGTTCTCAAGACGCCAGACTTTACCCACCCATTTTCTGCGCTGACATTTCAGAAATTGGTTTCACGCCCCATCGCGTCGGTCATGCCGCGTTACCGCCTTCTGTGCGCATGTACAACTAACGTCGTCCTCGATTATTCTTGAAAAATGAACAAAACAAAAGAAATTAGTCGCCTGTCAACCTGCTGATTGTCAAGTCAATAAAAGCTTTTATTACAAACCAATGTTGTTTAAAGTCAAATCGACATCTCCAGCACTATTTTGTACTTGAAAGAATCAAGACGAAGCGAGTAATGTGGTATGACTCCCTGCAGAGTTCAATCCATTCTCCAGACTCATAAACAATTCTTTACAATCAGTACAAAACCATTTTTTCATGTAGATTGTTGTTAAACAAACGACAATAGCACGGGGAATAGTAATCGTGGTGATCACAATATTGGGGAAAGAGAAACAAATAATAAAAAATATTCTCAAAAAGGGGATGTTTTGAAATTTGAATTATTATTAAATTATTAAAAATAATGATTAAACTAAAATTACAAATTAAATTTATTATTAATTTATCTCTAATAAATACATATTTTTTATAATTCTATTTTTAATAGAAATAGGTCATAACAAAATTTTTCAGTTGGTAGAATGATTGATTTACTTATTGTTTAAAAATTTAGTTTGATAAATGGTACTGAAAAAAATAAAAATATTTTAATAAACTTATTCTTTATTATAATGACACCAACTCAATAAGTCTATCAATCATCAGATGTCAAAATGTCAAAAACTCGTTCAACAAGCTCCAAAATAAATATAAAACATTGAATAAAATTTTTTTCAACAATGCACTGTCAAGACTCGTGCCTAGCTCCTCCCCAAGTCCTTAATTAAATAAATATTACCAAAAATAAAATTGATTTCCTCAACATTGTACCGAAAACTCAAAGACCAGGTGAATAATTGTACGACTCCCTGTAGATGTTAACTTTTTCTTCGCGCTTATAGATAGTTGTTTAGGATTAAAACGCTCAACGCACATCCAAAGAAACATGAATGTCTATACGAGCAACCATAGAGATACATAATGCAGAAGGCATTGTGCGAGAGTCCGCCGCACCCTCTTGAATACAATACATACAATACGTCCTACCGATGCCTTCTATTGTTGTCTTTCGAAATATACTCTTGGGACCGTGCCACCACGATCGTTCTTTCAGCTTCTCTTCGTCGCCTCTTATGCCTCCTTGGGGCACTACACATTATCTACCAAACATCGCTACATACTGCTTCGAATAACTTTAAATTTCTTCACGCCTATCTCAATACAACATCTCTGATGGCTGAACCATCGCCATGTCATTATCCTGACTTATCGACTTACTCATATCATTCTTTCATACTTTTCTCCATTTGTAATCCTTATTCATGAGTTAATTAAAATACTCAAATCGTGTATCATTCACCAATCTATTGATATATATCCTGAATCATCAATCACCTTTTTGTCAGTTCGTGGTCAGGCTTTTTCTCTAGATATACCATCGCTGCAGACTGACAGATTTTCGAGTGACATTTTGGTGTATGAGATAATTAACTGATGACGGATGTACGTGCAGAGAAAGACTTTCTGTCCTTTAATTGTGACATTGAAAGACATAATATTTTATAACGTTTCTCTTGTACGTGGGAGATGTAGAATTGTCTAGTGATTATTAAGATTGATGAAACTTAGGCTTGATATACGAGCAAAGCAAGAAAAAAATTTTTTCAGAAAACTTTAAATATGTTTACTTTAAATCTTTCATCAATTGATAATATTAATAGTAATGAATGATTGTAATTTTACTAGCACTCAGAATCTCGTGATCACTTTTTTTTTATTTTTATTTTAAAATAATAACTTGCTACCTGTTAATGTAATATTATGATTAAATTGAATTGCTTATCATAGATTAATTACTCCGGAAGGAAATAGTACCAGAGTTATTAATTAAGTTTATCAATTGATAATAAATAGCTGTCCCAGTTTTCAAAGTGATGTTTTATTCTAAAAATAGTAGTACTTTTCTATGTAAGAAATGAACTGAGTTAACAATTTTTTTATTCAACTGCAAAGTATTTAGGGTATGAAATAAATGAATGTTCCAATTTATCATTAAATATATTTATAATATGTATCTTAATTTGAAATTCACCAAAAAATCATTAATTATTCTATAATAATTTACAGAATTAGGTTAAAAAAATGCATGTAAATTTTTTTGTTTCATAAAATAATTTTTTTCTACCAACCAAAAAGCTATAATTTACATCAATATAATTTACGTTTAATCATTATGCAAATTAATGAACTTCTTATTAAATATAATTACTGGATAAATACATTGAAATAATATTCTTTACGAACCAACCACTTTATTATTAATTCCAGATTCTTAATAATAAAATCTTGAATGCAAAAAATTATTACCCAGTAAGCATGACACCATTATAACATTTTCAAATTTTTATTAAATCAATAAAAAAAAATGTATTCATGCTGGTGGGTGAATGAATAAAGATTCATAATCATTACTTACTGATTTAGTTACAAAAACTGAAACGTTGACTTCATTTATTTTTATCTAGCGAAATACACTATCATCATATTTCCTAAATGTTTCCAAAAATGGAAAGAAAAAAAAAATGAAAAGAGTAAGTGCAACCTCAAGATCATTAATCCTCCCATACTTATATTTTGCGTGTGGAATTGCATATACATATATAATATACGTTTAAAGATGAGAAATGCCCAGAGGGCGGTGAACCTCGGCAATTAAACTGACACGAATGAGGCTAATAAATTTGAGTGTAAGCTCAAAACGAGTCTTGTAACTCTATCGAGATAATTGCTGTGACCACGCCTCGCCGACGCCGCTGTCGGTTCAAAGTATTCACGGGTTTTGCGCCTTTTCACATATCGCAGGCGAATTAACAAACTTGTGTATATATACAATTCGTATGCATGATGTGTATAACTTATACGCAAGAGCATTTAGAATATCCCTGGAGTGTATGTATCTTGTCAAAGCATCCTACACGGCTGTTAAGTCAGAGCCAACTGTACGCCACACGAGAAACAAATAATTAACGGGGCATGTTATAGTGTAGCTTGTCTATTCAATGCAAATGACCTACTAATGAAAGATAAATCTTATTCTCCAATCATAGAAGCGTTAAGAGATTAGCGCTTTATTCCACCTTGAACAGCTCTCTCGAGTGAGCGATTCACACGTACAAAGTACGAGAAACTCAACGTAAAAGGTTACTTAACATCTATATACAGTTGAAAATTTTCTAATTACCTTGAAGGCCAATCCATTTATCAACAAATCATCGTTACTACTTCTTTAAATGCATTTTAAATTGCCAACATTGCCGTTAATAATTATGATTGGTTAATTGCGATAATAATTTATTTTATTCTAATTGGGTGAATAATATAATTATAAATAATCTTAATGGTTTATGTTCTATTGAGATTCTATGAAAAACTACCTTCCATCAAGAATTTTAATTTGAGTTATTTACTGTATAAAAATTTATTTTATTACTAAATTTTTCCTTTTTTCAATAAGCTAGAAAGTTCGGGAAAAGTTAAGCTTTCTATTCAGCTCTATTGTTTATTTTCATTAATCAATTTTAAAAGTAAATAATATGAATAGTAATCTGCAATAATTAATAACTCATATTAAAATGTAAAGAGAGTCAAGAAATTTGCAATTAACCAAGTTTTATAGTTGAATAATTAACCTTAATCAAAAAATTCAAATAAAATTGGAATCATTTTAGAATTAAATTAAATTTTGTGTTCAAATGAAATTTTCAATTAATTAATTTATCAGTTCATAAATTATATCAACTATAATTCAAAAAGGTTCAGAACCTTGTTATTAAGTAAGTACAACATTTATAAGTGAGTGTTGCAATAAAAGTGAATGAAGCAAACAACTAAAATCAATCAAACAAGTAAAATCATTCCACAGTATGACATTACTTGCAGTATAATAATTTAAAAAAAAAATAATTTATTGTGAATGAATGTATAGTCAGTTCGTTCAAGTCAATGTTCAAAAATATAAAAAATGTTGGTGGAAAAAACCTATCCGATTGGGTTGACTGGCTACGAGTGTTCAAAGTAGCCAAAATGATTTCGGGCATGACGGTTATATTAGCATTAAATGTAACATTTTGGTCATAAAATCATCAAGAATTATCAAATATGACAATCAGTATTTTTTACGACTATGTTCATTGAAAAAGGGAAAAGATAAAAATGCAAAGTAGGGTATATATGCCTTAATGCAAAAATACAATTCGAGAGTTTGTGTCCAGTGTGTACGATGGCCATGGTGCGCGATCACGTCGTGAATATACGTACCTCGGTACTTAATAACCGGTTCTCTGAGCAAGATGGCCGCCATGAACGTACACGAAGTGGAAGGGCAAAGAAGAGGGCAGTGAAACGAAGGAACAGGCAGACAAGCAGCCAGGGTGGGCATGGAACGATCATAACTCAGGTGGCCGCGGACAAGCAGCGCTTGTTCCATGCATTCGAAACACAGAACACACACGTTTGCCGACGTTGTGCCGCACGACAAGCCGTCCTCTCTTTTAGCTCCTCTCTTAGCTCCTTTCTTGACTCCAAGAAGACTCCATGGACACACGCGGTCTACTCTCCCTCCTCTTGGACTCTTACTCACGAAGAAGAAGCTAAGGATCAAGAGAAAGATGAAAAAGAAGAAGAAGAGTGCTTTGTCCTTGTTATTTTTATTTCGGTGTCTTGGCAATCTCTTTTTTTATCCTTATCGTCGTACTTCGTCAAGCTTACACGGACAATGGTAGAGGTGGCGTGCCAGCACATAGTGTAACACAACTTGAGACACTTGGTGTAAGAATAATACACGAAGTACTGGTAGACGCATCAGACTTACCATTTGAATATATTTAACCGCACGATCGTTTACACCTTTGGAACGAGCTGACTTTATGTTAGCAGATACGACTAACAAATAAAGACTTTAAATAATTTAATCACTAACGATAAATTATGTGCTGTAAGAATGCTATAAATTACGTATTAGAGTATCTTTAATGCGGGAATTATGACAGCTGATATGGCCCACATGTACAGTTATGATCAAAAATCGAGATATTACTTTATTATTTTATATCTAAATTAATATTGTACTTTAGTTGTCGTGTAAATGATATTTATGATTATCTTATTGGCATTAATCAAGTATTATTATCATTAGAAGTTGTCGAATGTAATAAGATAAAAATTTGCGGCTTTGTAGAATTATGTTTTCGAGTATTTTACAGTTTTAATGATATTTTGAATCAATATTTTACTATTTTTTATGATCAGAATTTTAGCTTTGATATTTAAATTTTTGCGACAAACTTTATTAAAATCGTCGACATTTGCTAACGGTATTTCACCTTTTACACTATTTTCTTAATCATCTAGAATTTAATATGATAGCAAATTTTATTGCTACAAAAGTTCTTTATAGCCACACCTTCATGTCTCTTTAATCATTGATTTTATTGTAAACAAATTTAAATATCAAAATCGATTTTCAGTTTTATAATGGAATTAATCATTCAAAAATATATTCATAAAGAGATAATTATATTTTCAAACAATGGATTCAACAGTGCAATAAAAGCAAAAACAAAAGCTTGTTAAATGTAATTAGTTCATTTGATGTATAGCCTAGCATTTCATGTTTTCAAAGTATTAAAATTTTATCTACGACTGTATGCTATTTTTCTCGGGCTTATTTTTTTTCAACAAGGTAAAATGAATGTGCTCATATATACTTTGTTATGCGTGAAATTGTATCAGGCTGATAACTTGTGTAATTGAACAAAAACATATAGCTCCCGAACGAGTATTCATAAACGAGTATTCTTTGATTTATTGGTTACGAGCCATTAATAGATTGTTGCAATGGCGTTAAGATAGAGAAACGGATATGGGTGTGGGCGGCAAGACAACGGCTGGTAATATTTTACCGTGCAGTGGCTTTATGACCACGGGTTACGAGCCAGCAAGAGCCATAACGTTCCGTATCTTCCGTACGTTTCACTCTTCCAATTTCTCTTCCCTTCATCTCTCACGCTCTTACTCCTCGTGCGTTCCTCCTCTTCTTCTAATGTCTATAACCTCGCGTTCTCGTCCAACATTTCTGTCTCTTTACCACTAACTCACCATACCGTAAGCTATTGCATTTGGGGGAAACTTACGAGTGCCAATTTTCTGTATGACAGTATCGAGGTTCCTATAAACTTTAAATGTCAGACATCATGTATTTGTGTGCACGTGATATCATACACGTATCTTTATAGATACCGTATCTGACTTAGTCAAATAAATAAAAACGATGGCACGTATCAAATAATTGTTATTTCAGGCGGATATGTGTCTTTACATTCTACTGTATGTCTACAACTGTTTGTTTTTTAAATATTTCAGCCAAAGTGGAGCTAGATTACATCATCAAAGAACAAATTTTTCTATCACTTGAATATAGGGAAAAAATGCTCAATTGACTTTGAACAGTTCTTATGATAAATTTGAATAGTGCTTTATCAGGTTATATTTTGATTTTCCATCACTTGACCATAAAAATAAAAAAAATTGCTCAACGTTTCGGATATTTTATTTTCTAAATCCGTTTGATAAAGTTTTATATGTTTATGATGTTTAAATTTAAACTGGTGAGAAAATTGAATTATAAATTCATTCTGTTGATGGAATAAATATGTTTTTGAACACTTGTGTGATTATGTTAAAATTGTGACTGGATTATTCATTAAATATTAAATAATTATGAAAAAATATAGAATTTATAGAAAAACACTTTATTGAAACAAAAATTGAAGATATTTTCAATATCTTATAATTATATAAAATAATTTTATTGATTAAAAAATATTATATGAAAGGTTTATCGTGTGAGTTATATTTTTTAAAGTGAAAAATATGAAGGACTGATTTTTTTCAGTAATTTAAAATTTATTTAATTGAAAATTTTATTCATTTAAAATTTGTCAGTAAACAAAAAAATAAAATACCCTAAGGAAATAATTCATGAATCGTTTTAAAAAGTATTCATCAATTACTTCAGGGCGATTATTCCATTATTTCATTCGAATTGAGAGCAAATGGATTAAAAATTTTATCATATTAATAATATTCGTAAAAATTTATTTTTCAATAACATGATACTACTTTCAGCTGCTTTTTTTAGTAGAGAAAAATGATTTTATAATAATTTAGAGCTCATACGGTTGTAGTGGCATAGTTATCTTGAAGCTGAAACTTTCCAAAAAAATATGCAAGTAATAAAAACAATGATTGTTCATGCAAGTACGAATGTTGCAAAAAAACCGTTGGATTTTTGGGTGGAAAAAGTGATTTAAATTCAAAACATTTTTCGTGAATAAAATACTAAAAAATTCAGTGCATGGCTGTATAATATTAAGTTTACGTATTCGTAATGCGAGTACTTAACTACACGCTCACTATATTCACATATGAATTATAGCCGTATCCTGTCTGTTTAATAGTAATTTATTGACGCTATATTTTTGCATATTTTATGTTCATTAAATTTAGCAATTATATGTATTTATTTATTATCTGCGCATGTGATGGCTACATATATTATTAGTAATTTTTGTTGTCGGATTGTGAGCAAAGGTATCATGAGTCACGACTCATGACTGCAGGTATAAGAATGTACGTATTTTATTGTAGCTCGTGAGCGGGTAATCCAAAGACGTAATGGCCGTTTCTCGTCTACTTGCAAATTATTACCCAGTAGCTAAACTTTAATGAGCCGTTGCCGTTTAGTTATCAAGTTAAAACTTTCTCCAACGACGACGACAACGACATACTGCCAAGCTGGAGTTTTTCTCCAAAGCTCACTATCTCTCGATATGCGTATACACAACACGCCTAGTGTGTCGGCTGAGAGCGTTGAACCAATATATAATAGCTCGGAGGGAGAATTCCTTGCTGTTCTGCAGAGGGAGCAGAGTAACATGGTCGAAGAATGACGCGGGGGACGGCCATCTCCGCGACGCCGTCGCCGTTTAGATAATAACGCGCATTTTATCTCTCTCATAAAACCTAATTTATGGCCACATCCGAGTCTATGGTCGTACCGTAGTCGCACTATAGTCGTACCATAGCCGATTGGAATGTCGACGTTTTGGCACACATATAACACACAGCTGCATGTGTGTCGCAAAACATTGAAACATCGTGTGGGGTGGTGGCATACATGCAGGAAAAACAGACAAGATCTGCATCAGCACTCATCCAAACGATAGGATACGTTGGAATATTATTAGTATACAGAAGTTAACCCCCTTGCACTTCAGGCAATATACCACGACATAATAAGAATTCCACACAAGATCCTCCTCCTCCACTATCATTTCATCTTTTTGTCCATTAAATTCAATCTCCTGTCAACACTATCAATGTGTGAATTAGTTTAAAGCTTATTTAATGCCAATTAAAACTGCCTTTTATCATAAGATTAACGACAAATTGCGCTCACTTTGTAATAATAATATAATGTTTGTTTGTTGATGGTTTCTCTTTAAGATTAAATTCATAAAAATTTAATACTTTATTTTTTTTGCCATTGATTTTAATCAAGGATACTTCCAAATTAGTGCTTTACTTGGAAGTCAACAAATGGAACTGTGTGTTTCAAGCTTTCAGACAATGATTATCAGTTGTTGATAATTTTTTTTAGTGGTTCACAAAAATTGATCTTTTTAATTAAAACAGTGATTAAGAGTAATTCGAAGAACATTCATGGGTAGTTTTAATTAAAATTAAATTTATGAATAATTTAAAAATTCATTGGAACCAAGTAAGATAGTATTATTATCAAACATAAAATGATTGTTGGTAAATATATGATGAAATCCGGAAATTTTTGTTGGAAGTAGTTTTTATTCACAGATAAATACTCTATTTATACTTGAAAACATTATTACTTTCGCAATAGTTTAAACTGTGCAATCCACTTGTGCTCACACTCGAGTGCATAATGATAGTTAATCTGCTTGAACGCAGATGATGATGATGTATGAAATTATTGGAAAAGCGTTAGATTGTGTTTAAAACGTGTTGAAAGGTATCTACTAAGCTTGTTGCACTTACATAATATATAATACGACGACTGTGAGCGCACATATGTGGGAGGTAGTGCACTCTAAAGTGAGAGAGACAGAAGTGAGCGAGAAAGAGAAGAAGTAAAAGAGATAGGATGAAATTGCCGGACGGCTGGACAAATTTATAGCTTACAGTGTGTACGGTCTCGCGGTCGCGACTCACAGATAACATGGGCTTCGGTATCGCTTTGGCAAAAGTAATGATCCTGTTTACAGTTATCGTCGGCGTGTCGGAGAGATACCGATTGAGTTACTGGGACCGCGCAGAAGCGGCTCCAATGAACGCAATGCCAGGCCTCGGGTCCTGTTATACCCTTCACGACCGACAACTGTGTGCGCACAGTCTTCCTCGACATATAATCCTAACAATGTTGTTTATTCGCCAAAAGACATATAACTTTGCTGTAAACAAAGCAACCATTCACACTGACATAAAACACGTTCATAAAATTCCACTGTGATTCTTGACTTATTACCATTTATTTTTAACATTTTAGTTTTTTTTTTATTTTATCAAATCTGTTACGAAACTTGAAAATACTATTTTAGGAAACTGAAAGTGGGAAAGTGGCAATCTAGATGTTTACTTTAATTACATGACAACAATAATCGAACAATAATTAAAAAATATCCCAATAATAATTTAGCGGTGTCAACCTCATCCTTTATTTTGATGTGACCATTCACCATCACCAAGAGTTAATACTAATTTTTTTGAAGATTTTTGTTAAAGTGTTTATTAATATTTTTCAAATATTTTAATAGATTTAATATGAGTTATAACGCAGTTTATGAGATGAAATTTATTCATTCTGTTAATTATGATAATAATTTAATCAAAAACTAAATTAAACATTAAACTCCAATCTTATTACCTACTTATATTTAGATTCAAGTTTAAAAACTATTAAATTCCCTACCAATAGCTAATGAAATTGTTGTGCTTCCTTCACTTTAAATTATTTTTTGATAACACTATTTTCACATTGTATCAAATAACAAATGATCACGATTGAAATTCAGTAGGCTAAGATTAAAAAGTGAGGTTTAGAAAGGTAATTACCAAAAATACATACTTAATATTTTCTCATATACATAATGGGACGTAATCTAATGAGAAATCTTTATATTCGAACAATTTTATTTATATTTACCATTAACGTTGATGTTATTTTATTGAACACGGTATTAAATTAATGCAACTATAAATTATTTTGGTGTCTGATAATTTCCAATAAACCCGAGTTAAAATATAACACCTAAATTTGTTCTTTTCACACTTTTCTCATCCTTTCTATCCTAGATTTGACCTTTGTATCCTGATATTATTCTGTTTTATTTTTCAAGTAAATAAAAATTAGGACATAGATAGCATAGCCTGAATTCAACCTCATCAATTGATTTGTTTATATCTAGTAGTATTTATGGAAATAGTTGGAGTAACTCCCATTACATTCATACTTTTTTAATAAAACATATGATTTTAATGCTGATGGACGCCCTAATTAGAATAAAAATAAAATAAATAATTATAGAAAAGTATGTTTTTATTAAAATAAAATAACTTGAATCTCAAATAAAATTATATTGAAACGAGGAAAAGTATAAAATAAAAGTAGGATGAAGATAGGATAAAATTCGTATGAGTTAAGGATAAAATTCGAAATTTTCAGTCTACGGAAATGCTGATTTGTTGCGTATTCTGACTTTAATTAGGATTTGTTCATCTTAAGTTAAACCTAAAGAAAGGATAGTTTTAGGATGAAAATAGGTTTTATATTTCGACTCGGGAAGGGGAGTCTTCGACTTTAATTTTTTATTTGAATTTTATTAAATGTTATTTATTGAATAGAACCTATAATTTTATTCATTTGTAATTATTAATCGAAAATTGAGTCATGGCTATACAGTTTGTGAGCTATAAATAACGAATTTATTTTGTGGTGTTTGGCTAGATCATATATTATTAGCTGATAAAGTTCATTAACTATGAATAAATCGTTGTTTCGAAGTAAAATATTTGCTACTTTTATTGATAAATTGTTATTAATAATAAAGTTGATCTGGTTAGCTATCTTATATGATAAAACTACGTGCTACTCTATAAATAGTCTAGGCATTATTTTTACACAATACATCTGTCACTTGGTAATTTTATTACTTTGAACTTTAAAGTGTAATAAAATCAATCAAATATTACCATTGATAAATACAAAGCTCTTTGTCATGTAATTTTTTCTAATCATTCTTCTCCTATCTCTTAATAAAAAAAGTAGCTAAACAATAGAGATCAATACAAAATGAAGTAAAAAATTTGTACAGAATTCTAGAAATAAATTTAAAATTCAATTGGACAGCTGTTGGATCCTTTTAATGAAGTACTTTAAATTCTTAATCTTTGAAAAAAAGTTAGTTAGAATTCTGTCATACATAAAAATGATATATCCAGTATTCCAATGAAACATGAATCTATCGTAAAAATTCAACAAAATCCATCTTGTGACTTCAATATAAATTCTTGATGAATGTTCACAATCTTCTATAAAGCCAGCACAAATTCACATGTCGTTTATAATGACATTTATTATATGAATGTTAAATGTGTCAAGACACATTGACGTGAAATGATTATTAACATTCATCATAAATTTATCATAAACGTCATCTCTGAACTTATATTACTGACTTTAAAATTATCATTGATAAAAATATTAAAACCAATAAACATTTTTATATTTTACTCATGATATGGCATAAATGTTGGAGTGAAAGTTCACATTATTATTCTGAGAATATTAGTCGACGATCAGAGTGTTGTCACTTGAAGAGAACATAACTTTTAACACGCTTATTAACATTTATGATCGACGGTTAACATTTTGCCGCGTAGGTAGATATATATTAAGATATATCAATGTATAGCATGCATATACCGGATAAACTCACGCATTGAAGAGAGAACAAGTTAGATTTGCCTCCATTTCCATAATTATAGGGGAGTGAGAAGTTTATAGTTGCGACTGAGAATTCATTAGCATTTTTTACAGGATCATAACATAGACACTATAACTATTAGATACACATTAACTAACAGATAAAGACACGACTAAATGTATGTCATGTCTCGAACGATTAAATGATCTTAAACGGTCCACTGGTCTATCAACCAATGCATTAAGTCTCATGTAAATCAGAAACAATAAATTTTTCATTTTTAAATTATAACCCATCGTTAATACATATGTTGGTACTTAGTTTAGAACCTTGTTTGCACGTAAAATTGCTCGAATAATATTTAACTTTTAAATCATAATGATTATCATTTTTTCTACCTAATCAATACTTTGCCATTAAATTTAATGAGTATTAATTACATATTACTCCATATTATCTTGTTTTATTCTAAATACTACTTCATTTTTTTTTACTACTTATTACTTTTTATTGTTATTATATTTTTTTTGATTAATATGAAATGATCAGAATACAGCAAGAAAATTTAATTAAAATTGTTTACGGTGATATTTAATTAAAAATTATTTATTCAATGATGATAGCGCTATAAAATTGATCAAGTAGTAATTGAAAAGTTTATTTTAATCATAATAAAGTAAGAATAAAAAAAGAAAAATTAAAAATAGTCGATTTAGTAAGTGGCTTCATGATGAATTTTAATATTCAATCATCACCTAAAGCTTCAAGAAATAATTTATGAATGTTTTATTATCGATTCCAAGTGTATGCAAATTATGATAATTAATTTAAAAATTGAATAAAACGAACTCAAGAAAAAGGTATTAATAAAAATAGTCTGATGAAAGAGTAGTGTAGTGGAAGATATTTCTGTAAGATAATTAATTATTCAAAAAATGGGTCTGGACTTAGTTTATGCCCTGACGAGAAACTTCCCATTAATTGAAATCCGTAACTTTATCATCTTTGAATACTTTGGTTTATAAAAAATTATTATTGTTATAAACAATATACAATTGTTTCATCATATTAAGTGATTTATTACAATATTTCATCAATATTGATCAAATGTAATCATAGTCATAATAATTCAATAAATTCACACTATTTTTAATTGTTTATAATAAATTTAAATTGTTAAACAATACATAATTGATCAGAGTCATATGATATTATTAAGAACCATATTATATTGAGCTCAGTTGTTAATAATATTAATCATCTAATAAGTAGAATTTATTGCAAATATCTTCTTTACTCAACTCAGATTACACTCTTTTTTTTACAACCATTTTTAAACCTTTTAATATGCTTTCAAATGTCTTAAAACGTAAAGATATGATAAAATTACGAATTTCAAAAATCGGCCCCATTACAATAACTTTCTAATGGGAAATTAACTAGATCATTTTGGAGCAAAATAATTGAAAACTGGAAATTTTTAAAACTGTAAGGAGTGAGTTTTTACAGCTTATATAAAAGTTCATATTTTGTGCTTCATAGCTTTTCAGAAATGTAATTAATCTATAGATAGAGAACGTCAAAGTTTCTCTGATGTCTTGCGAGCCGACAGTGACATATGAGACAAGCAAGAGCTATACGACCTCCAGTAAATTGATGCGCAACGATGCAAAGCCTGTTTTACCTGTCGACGCTTCTTAGCATCCAGGAGTTTGTCAGCGGATGGGCTTACTTCCAAATGTATTTTCCTCAGAGACTTGAACGAGATTACCATCACTGTTTGACATGCGATAGACATTTTATGTCGGACTTTTCTGCAACAGAAGCTTTTTTCTATTCTTGTCATATGCACTAATGCATATACACATTACTAAATTTCATGTATTCTATTGGGTATTAAATAACAAGAGTTGTAGCTTTTATCCTTAGATGTACTGTATTACAATAATTCTCAGACACCTTTAAAATCTTATTGCTCCTACAGGATTCTCAGAAATTCGATACCAGATAATCCAAACTTAGTATATGTAATTCTCTTATGGGGCTGTGCACAAAAAACTCTATTTGACATAGTTTTTGTGTTAAAAACGGTTCAAAATCTACATTGGTCTAATAAATCTCGGTGATTTATTTTGTGACCAACTGGATATTCTTCTGCTTTATTTAATAGTTTTCTACGTTTTAGAGTTCAATATATTATGTTAACAAATGTGTTCATTGAGACTTAAGTAGTCCTATTTAAACTGACTTAATTTATGAGTTTTTGTAATAAAATATCTTCAAGAAGTTTCAACTATTTTTATAAAGACTAGAATAAAATGGTAACATTAAAATTATTACTGATTATTATTAATATATAATTCAAATTTCCAATGTCCAACATAAATTGTACAAGTTGATATGATTATTGATATAATTTCATGCGAATACATTAAGACCAATGAATAATGCAAACATTAAAAATAAATATTGAAATTAAATAATTTATTTATTAAAATATTAAAATTTATCGCTTCAGTAAATAATGTAATAAATGACTGTTGAAAAAAATATCCAATTCAAATCAATCATTATTTTGAATCATAATAGATGAACAAAAAGCATTGAAGCGTAGTCCATAAGAAAATAAGCTCGACTGATGGAAATTTGCAAAGAATAACACTTGTATGGAATGTTTTGTTGTGTTCAATACACAGTCAAAGAGAAAAAATAGCACACCAGGAGAACTAGAACATGGAGCTAGTTTGTCAGAGCAAATGGAAAATGTCAAGACTATAAAGATACCGTCTGTAGCCATGTTGTGTCTGTAAATGTCTGCACGGAGCAGCTGTTCCAGGTTTCTGAAAGGGACAGTGCATCAGACGCATCAAGGAAGACGAACGTCTCATTAACTGACCGCACAAAAGTGTCCTTGTCGTCTCTTCTTCCTTCTTTTGCTCACATTTCTTTAGCTTCTTCTTTCTATACACAAAATAACTCTTATTTCCTGTGTGTTGCTTGTATGTAATACCAACCAGGTGCAGGCGCCCCAGGCCAACGTGACAGTTTGCGCTTCAGCCCGCCCACGCACACGCCTACGACTCCTTTTTGCTTTTAACTTGCACAAAACCGATGATTAATGACTAACATGATCGGACAATGGGCTTCACTCAAGGTTCCAAATAATATTAACGATAATTTAGGTCTAAAGTCATTTTGGTTTGCGTCATTATGATGTTTAACTGGTCTTTGAAGCTTTACCTATATTATTTTATCTTTTCTAAATGACATTCGGCTATTCTTCTAATGTGTTTAATTTTTCAAAAGATATATACAACCACACAAGTAATGGATGAAAGTATTTTCTAGAAAGACAAGCTATTTCCGTTCACGTTATTTCCAGTTTCATCGTTATTCATCAATAAACCTGCTGTTTGTTGCGTCATTTTAAGAACTGTTGCAATAAATATAGTCAATTAAGTAGAAAATATGAAATTTTGTAATTTCTAGAAAAAATGGTATTTAATATAAATAAGACCAAGTATATGGTATTTAAAAAAAAAAAACATCATTTATAATAACATTTTTTCATCATTAAATTTGTTTCCAAAAAATTAAAGTCAAAGTTAATTATTAAGACCCAATAGAATTATCCTTACAATTGAATTGAATCAATTAACACATATAGTCTCATTCAAATAATTATTTAGTTGAATGATAAAAATGATAAATAAATTGTAAAAAAATTTGCTTAAGCTTTATTTGTAAGCTGATTAATTTTCTAGCACCTTTGAAAAATATAAGAAGTTATAAAATAATCATTTAAAAAGCGTCTTGAAATATATCAATAATGTATTACCAAAATTGGAATGATTTTAAATGTATGAAAGATGAATACCGATGAGATGAGATATTCTATATCACCATAAAATCAATCTTTTTCTATTTTTGCTGTACTTGTTCTTGAAAGTTTTCTTATGTTTTGATGTATGTGTCTTGACATGGTTGCAAGAGAACCATTTAATTTCTAGACATATCCAAGAAAGTTTTGAGCTTCATCTAATATTTTACTCTACTTTCACAACCCCGCGGTTGAGGCTGTAAAGCGAAGAGAACGAGCAGGAGAATACGGAATATATATCACAGTCTTCTTCTTCGAATAATAACTTACACAGTAGGTGAAACTCTATTGGATACTTTTCTGCAGCTTTCCTACTTGTAGTTTATATTGTATGATACACATACATGTAAACTGAATGGATAGACACACAATCCCGGACATACAGAATACAGGTAGTCATTGTCTTCTGGTGTATATAATAAAAAAAAAACTGTAACATTCGAAGATTAGTATGTACAGTATTAAATAACAATTAACTAAAGGTGTTTTTTTGATTCTAAAACAGTTATCACATCATTAAATTTTTTTATCAATTAAAATTGTATTAAAACTAGTCGTTTCTGTTGTTTGTGGGAATTTTTATTTGATACTTTTTGAGAAAAAAATTAAGTAAAATAATGAAAACTTTTCTTCACTCAAAGAAGAAAAAAATTTTAGTTGAAAATGGTAAAACGTGTTTTTTGTAAGAAAGAGCAATGTTTTAAATTAAACAATTTGTAAATATAAACTATTATTTATTTACATTCAATTACCTAAGCAAAATTGATTGAGTTATATTCTTCCGAGTTTCCGGTGATTCTCTATATAAGAATCTTAAAAACCATTTAAATCATGAAATGATTAGGAATCAAATAACCTCTATTACAAAAAAACGAACCAACAATATGCTCTCCCTAGCGTTTAAAACATTTCTTTTTCCAAGAGTTCATTCAAAAGCTCCAATACTTAAAGCTAGAGAATCTTTAAAACCAAAAGCAAACCATCAGCAAAACCAAATTATCTACCCTGAAAAATGATTCCCGATCATTAGTCCACTTGTTATACTCAACAAAATAGCACATTTTTGAGCAAGACTGTAAATCACGTATACAGGAGAGCCGACAATGCTTAGCTAATCTCGTTAGCGTGTTCATAGGTGAGTAAAAAAGCATAAAAGACGGCTAGGATAGAGCAGTGTCACTCAAGATGACACATAGATATAATAGCATAGCATAGCACATATAACAGTGGTTTATAGTTATATGGAAGACACCCCGTAGTGGTCACAGGGTGTCGAGTGAATGAGAATAGAAAAAAAGAGATCGTTATTTATGTACCCCCTGACGTGTCTATGTTCTCTTTACGTGTCCACATGATTGCCCGTAAAAGCACCGTATTTCCTTCTTCTTTATTTCCATTTAGATGCTGTGCAAATTATTTATACCTCAAAAATTTTGTGTACACACTGGATATTATTAACGTTACTTCTTTCTGCTCACGTATAAAGAATGTGGCTTGAGATGATGGTTTTGACTTTTTGGAAGCATTAATATAACTCAACTGACGTATAACTGCAGTCTGAAGAATATAAATGAGACTTCTTATTGATATTAATGATTGATATATAACAAAGAAACTAGATTGTTGGTGTATGTGGAGATATCGTTATAGATCATCAATCTTTTTCTACCATCATTCTTTTTTTCCTCTTATTTGCTTTTCTCTTTTCTCTATAGTCTTCTGCATCAGTGAACTATACACTGTGTAGTACCTCCAATGTAGCCTACTCTACACCATCAACAACTTGGTCAACGTAAATGCTCACAAGAGAATGATTATCCAGTCACTCGACGGTGCTACCTACCGTGTTTCTTGATTGCTATCGGTGCAGCTGCGCCCACAATTTGTGTTTCCTGTCGAGCGTCCATAAGAGAGCCGTCCGTCAACGTCGTGACCATAACGATGCCCGAGACACTGAGGGGGGTACGTAGTATATACGAGTACGCGCAGATCAGCCAAGAAACTAAGTGAGAGCAAATCTAGAGAGTATATCAGCAATACACAACTCTATACACTTCTGCCATTGTGCTCGATGTATATTTGATATTCATATATCTTTCTCGCGCTTCTTGTGAATCACTCAATCTGCTGGAGATTATTATTAACTTTTTTATCATGCTCATAATAAATAATTCCTTTGATTAGATTGATCATCAATCGTGGATATGATGTTTCAACTTATCGTTATACTAAATCTTACTACTATTTATCAAACTGACATATTATCTTTTTCAAGGTGTGAAAATGAGAATAATTTGAAACTGAGTTTTTTAAAATTAAAGAGAAAATTTATCTTTTAATTACTTTTGTCTTTTATTGGTGAGTGACAAGATTTTTGACTCTTTTTGAGGTGTTTTGTTGAGTAAGATATTAAATGTCAACAATTGGAATATATTTTTTCTGAAAGAGATAATAAATAGAATCAGTTTAATTTTCTACTCCATAAATTTTTTTGAATTGGTTCTTATTATTTGACAATGACATAATGGAGTTTTTGGTCGTTGAAAAAATTGTTTTAATAATTTATGATGAGGTCTAGATTATTTTTGGTATTAAAAAAAAATATTAGTGGAAACTTTCATCACAAAAGTTTGAAAATCTTTTCAAATAAGTTCTTATTATTGTTAAATCTCAAAATAAATTTTTTATTATCATCAAATAAACTTTATTATCAACTGAAATATTATTTTTATCAGTCGAGTAATTAAAAAAACTATTTTTCATCATTTTTTCATCACTCATATAATTCGTGATTATTTTATTACTTTTCTTACACCTATTCCATGATTATTATTGAACTCATATACAATATTATTGCAAGAAAATTGTGAAATAAAAAAGGACATAAATTATTAAGCAATCTAATTGATAAAATCATAAATAACAATAATCTTCAAAATCAATTATTTTTCTTTCTTTTCAATAAAATTTAATTATAATTTGTGAAAGATCTACCTACAGATGAAGGTTAGTCTATGTCGAAGGTGTCCCAAAAATTAAGTTCAAGAATATTTTGAAAGCAGATTTATTTTTGTAATAATTTTAAGGACAACAAAAAGGAAAAATGGAATAAAGATAAAAAAAGAAGAAAGTTTAGCCGAGAGACGAGCTCCTGCGGTGGGCTCTCAGCTGTTTTTCGAATTCTGTCAATACTCATCACTCAGATGGAGCGGTTTATCATGTAAAAAAAGCGAGTGAAGTTGAAATGTAGAAGATCGGCTTTCAAGGATTTCTAGACTTATTTGAGACTCTGGACACACGGGCGCTAAAAACTTGAGTATCAAATATCAAAGCCACCGAAGTAGCTTAAAGCAGTCAGCAAACTATACAGTCACTCACCATCAGTATATAATGTAATGCATTTAATATCTTGTTAATATAAAAACAGATTTTATCATTTATTTCTAATCGTTATGCAGACTAGTCCAACGGATTAAAGTCCAACTATCTGACAGGCAGATCTGAGATTACTGATAAATTATAATAAAATAATCCAAGTCACTGAGATTATCAATAAGTCAAGTTTGTTAAGTTCTCGCTGTTATAATTTTATTGCTATCGTAAAAAAGATGGAGTCATAAATGTCTTAAGATATTAATCAAACTATCGAGCATTACATATATCATTGGTGGAAAAAGTATGATTAGTTATTATTAAAGTTGTTTCAATGACAGCTTTTTAGATTGTGTTCATTTTTTTATTTTTTATTATTCCATTAGAAAATTAATTTTTTTATTAAACATTACGGATTTCATTTATTAGAAACAATTTTCTATCGAGTTCCATGGATTTTTAAGTTATCATTTAGTTCATGACAAATATTTAAATAATTTATTTAGTCAAGTATTAGATTTGTTGTTGACACTAACTAAAGTATTTGTTTGAAAGTTATCATGAAATTGCAGCTGATTTCTCCAAAATAAGTAAAGCTTGATCTATTTTGAATACATTGTTTTTATGAAAATGTTTTCAATAACAAAAAAAAAAAGTCAAAAAATAAAAAAATGCTTTTTCAAGGTTTTGCATTGTTTTAGGGTCCAGGCGAAAATTTAAAAATATTCTCAAGTAGTATCTATTTTGACCCTTCTTTCAGTGGCCTGAAAGTGTGCTTTTAAAAGGCTCTTAGTTAAAGAGTTATGGGCACTTAAAGAGAAGTCAGTTTCCTTACACCAATCAATGGTCTGACAGAAAAAATGATGTGAAACTAAAAAACGAGATGAAAGAAGAGAAAGTGTACTTAAAGATCATATATTCATCACTATAAACACTGTAAGTTAAAAATGAAATTTCGATTTCTGAGTGAGATAAGTAGTATTTTTCATCAATACAAAAAACGTACATAGGTATAAGTATTTATCGTAAATAGTAATTACAGAATGGCGTATTCTTGACAGATTCACAGGATAGTTTATTGGTTAATTAATGATACCTGTATTGAGAAAACCCGACGCGTTTATCATAGATAAGCAGCCGTGTAAGTGGATATAAACTAGTGGAATGATATGAGAAGAAAACCGCAATCAGGTAGATATTCACATAACGATGGCCGTAGAATGCAGTCAAGTGTCTGGTTGATGTCGCCTTAGGGATGGTCATTTAACTAGTACTAAATGTGACATGACATCCGTCGTGAGTGCACATCGTGTTATATCAACGTAATAAACAGGTTATAAAGGCTGATGACTTTCTTGAGGATTGAAATTACATCGGCACGTCGAGGTCGAATTTTATACTTTGTATATATAATACATGGATATAAAATATCCGTATGAGTATTAGAGCTGTTTTATTAAGAATGTTAACATATGCCTGTGACGGCTTGTCAGAAAGGAGAGAAGCCCCTTATCCGTGAGCAAGCCCCGAGACTTTGGCACAGAAGAGGTCGATATAAATATGCAATAGCACTTGTCACGCGCAGCGCCTAATAATTGAATGTATAATAAAGAGGGCGTCGTACGATGTCACATAGGCAGACAGCTAAGCAGACACGCGCAGACGGACAAATGTCGACTGTCAATTTCTCGTTTGCCCTCGTTGCCGTGTCGTTTTCTACCGTACTAAACTTATCACTGTCTCTCGGTCGTTTCTGTCAATATAATCGTTGTGTGACATATTATGTAGAATATAGACGACAGTCGATTCACCTCTAAGAACACACACTCTTCAAACTATTAACTCCTCATATACACTTTTTAATGTATGTTTTGTTATTTCATACATTCATGGAATATTTTTTTATGTTTGCTTTTACAGCATATCATTACCAAGTCATGACAAAATTATTACATATTGTTGGATATTTTTTAAGACCACGCTAGGCATTTTATAGCTTCTGTTAGTTTAATATTCGTTTCATTTTAGTCTTTAGTTTAGCTAGAGAAATAGCTAAACAATAGACGATGGAATTTTTATTGCTAAGTTTTTTCCAAATATTTTTTATCAACGATAAAAAAAATAATTGGAGCAATTGAAGAGTTTGTATTGAAATGATTAAAGGGAATGAAAAATATTTGAAAGATAAACTATCTTTATTTGGATAATTAATCATCAATCATATTAAGTTTAGAATTTATCCTCTGATGAGTGAAGGAAAAAAAATAATAAGCCAGATAAAACAACATCCATATATGAATAATAATAATATGATGCCCCTGTGAAATGTTAATTACGAGTCAAAATGTATTGTCCATAAGTCTGTTATAGAACTGACATACAGTAGTCATTTTCTCTCGACTCTCTGGCACTCTTGAGATCCCCCAGGTAGGAAACATGATCCCACAGCAGCCTAAATAAATATGCTAGAATGAATAAAAGCTATTTTAAAGGTCAGAGTAGTGTTTGTCTAGCTGTCAGGGTGCTGTTCATGCTGTCATTTTTTCTTCGCCCGTGTCACTCACTCCACTTTACAAATGAATATTTTAATCGGCTGCTTTCAACCCACGGTTTAGAGGTTTTATTATGTTTCTTGCTTCAGGCGTTATCTCTATGCTCTTGGTTGCAATCAAATATGGTCGAATTATCATTGGGCATATTTTTTGCATATCAGATGACATGTCGAATTATTTAATTATTAACGGTACAGATGTAAAATATCACCAGAAATAATAAAACATTATGGAGAAATAATACTCGTGAAAATTGTCTTGACAGTGAGTTTTATTTTTTTTAGTATATTTTTGTACTTTACTTGAAGTTTCTTAATTACGAGGCTAAATTTTTTTTAGACCTATTTTTTTATTTGAGAAATACATTTTTTGTTTTTTCATTTTTTACTCCAAAAAATTTAACACAACAAAACAAAATTAATTATTATATCAAATAGTACTAATTTTTAAAACAATATTTGTAAAAATAAAATTATTTTAAATTAATAAAAAAAATGGAAATTATAATTGATTGTTTTATTTTTCAAGTAATACAATTTTATTATTTTTGTTTTATCAATTAAACCAAGTTTAACTGCGAAGTTACAAAAGTTTACTCCGAACAATGAAAAAAAAATCACTGAAAAATTCGATTTCAAAAATAAAAATCAATTCGATTCATTCCATTTTAATTTGATACGAGAGTCAGTGTATCACTGAATCGAAAATATTTTCTAAAATACAATTTTTTATGGTTCAAAAATATGTCAAAATGACAAAAACATTTATTTACAAAACTATTGTCAGTTATTTTAGTTCAATTAGAATCGAGTTTTATCCCAATCTACTTGAATCTTGATTCGCACCTTTTTTTTGCTCCAGTACGTCCGAACGAAAAACGACAGACAATTTATCTTTTTGAAACGACATAGAAAGGGATATTGTACTCACAAGGAGAAGAAGAAAAAGCCAGCCGGAGTCGTGGTATAGCCTCTTAAATCAGCCGACTCTGTCCGTCGGTGAATCCATCCCCGTCGAGCAAGCCGTCGAGCGTTTGAGGATTAATGGTACATCTGCGCGAAAGTATCCGTGCCAAGTTGAGAAAAGTTGATCCATCCTTTTCACGAACCTGAGGGGACTTGAGTTCTATCTGAATCGTCGTCGGATATACGCCATACAGAGCGGAGGTCCCTGCACAAACAGAATAGAGTAGAGTCAAACGTGTAAGGTGACGCATAAATCAAAATGAATTAAGTTAGAAAGAGGGGCACAATGCATCAAAATAAAAAATTATGTAGATACAACATGTATAAAGATTTCATTATATAACCAGTCTATAAATGACTAATAAATTACTTTTATATACACCATTTGTCCAAAATTCAACATTAACTCTCACTAGCCATAATAAGTCGCCTAATGACCGTAAAACCAGCTGTCAAAAAATCAGCTTGCAGTTGAAAATATTATGATTTACTAATTATTACATTACTTCTTTCAACTCTAAATAAGAAATTTACCCTTTACTTCATTTTTTTAATGACGTTGTTATTTCAAAGTTGAACAATCCACATCTTATCTTTCGAAAAAAACATAAACAATAAAATAAAAAATGAACATGTAGGCAAGGCTGTGTATATTTATTGTTTTATCGATTAATGTTCCAATCAATTAGATACAATTATTGCTAAACAATAGATTTTAGGGCAATAAATTGAAAAATAAGAAAAAGTATGAAATAATTTATCACCATTTAGCTATTGTTTCTTTTATCTTGCTAATTATCTTATAGATTTAATTGAATGTCAAGAGCTGTTTGGGTATAATATTTTCACATTAGAGTCACTGATGACCACTCCTTCGTAAAAGGTTTCTTGTTTCCGCACACTCACATCTATAATACATTCAAGGTTGTGTGTATATCAATCCTAGATATTTCAAAATGAAAAATGACTATGCAGATTGTGAAGATTATAAATTAAATCTAGGATTTTATAATAGTGCTGAAGAATTCCAGTAGGTGAAAAATATCTATTTTGTATTTATTGACGATTTAATGAGTTGCCTTGAGTATTTCATTTTTCATGTCATTTATCTTTAAGTATATTATTGACACACCCTATTAGTTTCACTGGATAATGTCTTTGAATTTATATTATCATAGTTATCATCTACTCGAGAAAGTGAGTGGATGAAAAAATATGTTAGCTACACACGAATAAGGAATAGATGATTTTTTTTTTATTGAATGGCCAATGACTAACGATCTCAATTAACGATTCAGGAGTGATGTTGAGCAAAAGGAGTAGATTGGTTTTGGATTTAACTTGCAATTCAGGGACGCCAAAAACCCAGAGACCACATCCGCTCTCGTTTATTCAACACCACCCAAGAACCGACTTAATCATCGAGATTTAGTTACTCCCTGAAGAAATAAATTGATTGCTTCAAAGTCACCTAATTAGTGCTTTAATTATAACTTATTCGATCATTATCGTGCATCGACGACTCATAAATTTGTATGAATATCCCAATCGATGCTGGTGTAACTTTCGTGAAGATATAAAATACTTGATAGTAGTTGATATATAATAAAGCTGTACGGTATCGAGAGACAAGACATGCTCTCACTCGAATTATTCATACGAAGGATTTTTATTTTATTGTGAATTTCATTTACCAAGAATGTGCTGTGGGGATAATAAAAAGTTACGTATTTTGTCACAAACATTTTATAATTGTTTTAATTAAAGTAAGTTGAATATTCAACAGGCTTGAATGTTTTATTTATTTGATTAAGATATTTTTGGAAGGAAAATTCTTGTGCTTTCATTTTATTTTTCAGGTTAAAGTGTCAATTTATTAACGGTAAATTTTTTATTTGATAATTTTTCATATTTTTTTAATGACGAGTTTATGACACGCCATATTTGACATACTTTAGGTAGTTAAAATAAGACAGAATCAGGTCTTTATGATCAGAGAAGTAAAAGTGAGATTTTATTATTTTGAGTTCATTAAATCACAGCCAAGATTTGTTTTGCAATTTTATGATCACTTAAATAATATTTCTACAAATGAAAAAAAAAAATGAAAATCTTCAACTGATTTCTCTATTTTTTTGTTCCAAAAAGACTAATGATTAATATTGACAATTTTAAAAATCTAATGAGAATAATTAAATCATATGAATGATATTCCCATAAAATGGACATTTATGAAAATTCATTAAACTTAATTAAAACAAAATACGCAATTGTTTATGAATGAATCGATGAATGCACACATGTGCCAATAATTAGCTTATCAGCTTTATTATCACATAGATATAAACAAATAGGCTGAAATCAGTAGAATAAATGAAGCTGTAATATTTATGAGCATTCATAACAGGCAATTTTCAGCAATGTGGTTTTGCAGATATATAAAATCACTTGTCAAATGATATAATGAAGCCTTTGGATCTGGAAAGACGGGAAATATTGTAAGGAAAGATAAACGTTCATAGGGAGCACTGAATTTGACACATTTTCGCGAAATTTTTCGTTCTTTTTCACCTTCATAGGATTTTAGAGAAACGATCGAGAAGTCGTTTCGAGTAAGCGTCATCTTGGGCGTCATTCGTCATCCGGGAAAGTGAAAAATGGATGCAACTTTTTTTCTCTCTCCCTCTTGCTCGAAGGAAGACGGAGCGACGGCCGCCAAGTGAAATGAGAGATGGCAGGGAAGTGTGGGTAGACCGAGGGTTAGACAGGCAACTGCGAGGGAATGATAGAGTGGCCTATGCATTCACTTGGTAAATAGCATGATTGATCGATATTATATTCATAACAGCCAACGACTTGTCATCAATCATGGCCCACCACCGCACATAGGTAACTTTACAAGGACCCGCCCGGATATAATATGCCTACTATGACCCTTGTAATAACACATTATGCGTATGTGTTGTGCTGCCAGTCAACATTATATATATTTTGTGTGCACTTGGGGAATATATTATTTCACTCGATGATGAGGGTATCAAGTGAGAACCAATGTTGACAGACAACCACTTTTCAATCTTTCATTTTCAACTTATAAAATCATCCTCTTTTATACACTTTCGTTTATAGACATGTGACTGTTATTTAATCATTCATGTATTCAGCCTATTAACTATTATCATACGAACATCTGGATGTCAGTCATCTAATCGTGGAAACGTTTTCAAATGCATTTCATCGTATTTGAATACATACAATATAATAACATTCGTTTAAATGTAAATACAGCTTCCCATTATTCTGACAGGCTTTCTCAACTGGGCTTTTTTATGTTGTATGTTTCTAAAGTTTAGTTCTCAATTACTAAACACGTGACACTCTTAACATATCTTCTTAGTCAGAGGCTTTTGTCAGCACACTTCAGTGTATTACTAAAGAAAAGTTTAATGAATTGATAGAACTTTGTATTTAATCCCGACCTTTTTACTTATGAATTCAAAGCTGAATTTTTAATTAATAATTTTAAAAATTTAATTATTGAATGAAATGTACAAAAAAAATGATGATTTTGGAGCAGCTGAAAGAGATAATGAATGATTTAAATAATTATACTGTCGACAAATTTTATTTTTAATGACATAAATAATATGATTTTAAACATAAACACAGCTACTTCCTTAAAACCAACACCATTTTGATGTTGTAGAACCAAAATACGGATGAAAAGATAAGCTTCTTTTGTTGGGATCCATAAATTAATTTTCGTCGTTTATTTATCCTTTGCTGAGTCGACCTACTTACAAACCTTTTGTAACTTATCTGTAAGATCATGCCGTTGACGATCTCAATCTGTCATTCAAAAAGGGTCTCAGGATAATTTGTCGACTAATTATGAGCGTTCAAAGCTGTCAGGATAATTTTTAAGCAAGACTGTATCTACATAATTAGGGCGGTGTACTTAAAAGACTTGAATGAGCTTATGTACTTGCATCCTCCAGATAATTGTTTATATAGGAATAAGCGTTAATGTGAAGCTCGGTTATTCCACTTGACAGACGCTTTCTGCTATAATCACGGTTTAATATTTTCAGGCGACAAAAGGTCGTTAGAAATCCGTTAGATACGGCTGTCAGATAGGGCCAGAGCCCCTAGTGAGTGGTTTACGGTGCGAGTGGGTACGAAGAGCAAGAGAGGAGGTTCAGCTCTCCAGTTGAGCTCTTTGTGCGTGATTTGAATGCAATCGGGGGGCTAATCTCTGATCAGTGTCGAGAGCGTAACGCGATCCGACGCGACGTGACGTGATCCGGACTCGATAGCTGCGAATACGGCAGCCCGGATAGAATATAGTACCTCGTTGGGTTATATGTCGCACTCTGTGTTGTACTCGAGGACAGAGGGTGACCACAGGGATTTACTAAGTACGCTACCTTCACCCGTCACACAACACTGCACCCAAGATCTAAGTTTCTCACACTTAAACCCTTATGACGTTAATCTCAGCTGAGAATTACAGCCAATGAACCAACCAAACTATTCGGGTATTTGCAAAACCGTAAATAATTCGAAAATCGATCTTCAACGCTTTTGCTGAATAGACATAAAGTCGTGTACTACTAGTGAAATTATTAATGGATTTTTATATGTCACAGTGATGGAATTTTTTTATAAACAATTTTTCAAAGTGTTTGGAGCAAGAGAAATATTGGCTTTAATTTGAAATGAGGTTTTTAGTTTAAAAAATGTACTTTTTAATCTGTTATTAATCAGAATTATGAAAATGAGAAAAGTTTTGATTAATGATTAAACATAAAATTATTTAGACTGATTAATTTTTTAATTTTTATGTTTGATTGTAGTTAGACAAAAAATTGTCTAAATCAAACTTTATCTAATATTACATCAGGTAAGATGAATTAGTTGTGTATTATTGTACGTCATAATATAGAATCCAGTCACTAAAATATGATAAATGATTGTAAAGTATAGTTAAATTATTAAAATTCAACGGTTTAAATTGAAACGTTATGTAAAATTGTATTATTAGGGTTTGATGATAGTGATAAATCTTACTAAAACATTTTACAGAATTTTATTTAAATAAAAGTTATGTCAACCTATTTTACGGTAAAAAATTTCTGTAGTGATTTTAATGTATATGTAATGGAAGTCTTTTACATATATAATTGTATAGTAATTTTAATAAACATTTGTAAAGTAAATTTCATGTATGCAGCATTGAAAATTACTCAACGTCTATTGAACATTACACTATGTAAGGGATGAAAGTTTTAGGTTAAAGAATACTGATATTTATTTATGAAAAATGAAATAAAAAAATATTTCGATTATTTTAAGATTTTTTTATTGTTGACATATTATAGAATGAACACATTAGCTTATGAAAATACTGCAAAAACTCCATACTGTAGTAAAGATTGTCCTAGAGGAGATTCGAACCTACAACCGCAGATACGTGTGCATCTAAATCCGATGCCTTAACCCACTCGGGTTAATTAAATGTTTTTAGAGATAATGTTTTGGTGATTAAAAGAATTCATTGTTGAAATTCAAGGAATACAATTACATCTATTGTTGTGTTAATTGTCAAAATATAAATAATTCATTTCTACTTAGTATTGTGCTGCGACATTGACGAAAAACTTGTAAGGTTATCAACTTACCGATATTAAACGTGTTTCAATATATGAATTGAAAATACTCAACACGTGTGTTGTAATTTTCAAGTAGTCGAGATGAATTTCCAATTTTATGAGTGAATTACAACAAAATTTATTAAATTTTAGTTAAAATATCGAATTTTACTCTCCATCATTGAATATTTTTACAAAACATAATTATTTTACAGTTGTTCATGAAATGAAAAGTCATTGACAATGTTTAGGAAATTTTATGTATAGTTATGAGTTAAAGTCGTTGAATTTTTAATTTACTTTTTAATGTGTTAATTAAACATCATTTTCTATTATCTATTGTTATACATCAATTTTTATCATTGTCAAACAATAAAATAATAATAGTTTCAGAAATTCTTCAAATGAACGAAAAGTTCATTAACATGACAAAAACAATTTTTTTAACTAAAGAAAGACGTCTGATGTGTTCTAGTTTCAGCCATAAGTTAATGGCAACAAATCAGTGTTAAAAAAAAATATAAAGCATGTGAATAAAAAGATATAAAAATTCATTTTTTAATGAAAATAAAATAATAAAACGATCATTAAATGTTATTTTTTGTTCTACACAGCAAAATACCATTTATTGATAAGATAAGAAGAAGAACATTAAAAACAAAATTAGAGTTTGTATAAACAATTGCATCAGAGAGAATAATTTTCTTTCATCCATTTAATTTAAAATCTCAATCTAATAAAAACTTCCTTTCCATTCAGCAGGATATCAATATTATTATTAAACAAGAATCACTATTCAATTTTCTCCAGGCAAATTTAATTAAAAATTACTGATAAGCCAACAAAAAAAAAGAAAACTAATATTCTAGATGAATAAGAAAATATGTATAAAACAAGACAGAAGAATACTCATAGAAACAAAAAAGTCTGGAAAAAATTTTTTAATTAGAAAGAAAAATGAATAAAATTTTTGCCGAGTCTTTCTGGAATACCAGTAGATGGATTGTAGTTTGACAAACATGTGTATAACGTGTACCAGAGTGCACAGATTGGTATGTGAATAATTAAATTTTTAACATAGGTGTGTCTTGGTTGGCTTTTTCCTTTTTTTTTTGTCTGTTATTTTATGCGTGGTAGTAGGTATTGCGCGAGAACGTATTGTCTCGTTATTCAAACTTAGCGCGTGCAATTTATCTCGATTTTACATCGTAGAGGATGTGAGCTGCGTGACGATGTAGCATAATAATGGTGCAGGGTGTCTCGTCATGCGTTATTCACGATTCCATATTGAAATTGCTTGGGTAAAAATGCTTGGGGGGAAAAAATGAAAAAGTTATGTCTGTTGTTGATTTATAATTAATTATAAATTACCACATCAAAATAATTAAATGAAAGATAAGGAAATCAAATGATTACATACAATGTATAAATCTACCGCATTCAATTGAATAATACATGAAAAACTATTTTTTTTTCTCCTTTAAAGAACAATTAAGTGAGAGAAGATATTAGTCTAAGTGAATATCCATACATTTGCAAGACGTGATGACATTTGCCCGTCAGTCTTGTCTCTAAGTTGCATATATTCAGACGCATACAATCACAAGTCTGTCTCATCCCCTCTATACCTGTTTGAAATATAATGCACCGACGAACAATGACGTGCGGTGATGTATGTGGGTTACGAGTCGAGCAGCTGTTGCCCTCGACAACTGCTTCCTCACACTCCCGTGGGCGCTCACAATGTCACAATGACGTGTGAGCACTTGTGACAGGATCATGTGGGTACTACGTACTACATTGAAGTTTGTATTACAAGCGCTTGGTTGCACGCAAGGGTGGCGCGCGACTCTTGACGTACGGTTATATAATCAGCCGTGATCACCTATACCTTTTGGTAACAATATTTCAATGCGTAACCACAGAATTATTTACACTCAAATCCATTGTCAAATATTTACAGTCACGCTTGATATTACCCCATCTATGTGCTTTCAACATTTTTCTAAATTACTCCCATCATCTCTATAGTAACTTTTAAGTGGATAATGATAATCCGTGCTATCGTTGAAATGTCGTTTTTAGAAACTTGCATTTTTTATCGTATTGGAAAATCAGAAGATCAAAGAAACCATTTGAATTTGTTATTTAGAATGACTGGAAAAATTTAATATTTTGAATAGAAGCAAAATTTTCTAATAAATTGATGGATTTTTCACAATTATTGATGGTTTAAATTTTTTTATATCTTTGCACATAACAAAATATATTTAGAAAAATTCTCATCATGGAGAAATATTTTACATCGTCTGTTTAAATATTCATAACAACTGCATTAACCATTTTGATACTGGTTATCACTAGAAAATAGAATCCTATCAATCATCACATTCTTTTTCTCGAATTTTTATGATCGGTTGTATTCTCCAATGAAAAATTGATGAAACACTTCAACAAAAACATTTCATAATCTCATCCTGTTAAAATAAAACAATATACTGATCAATATTAATCTAAATAAATTGATTTCTTTATTTTCTAATACCTAATACACAATTATGAATTTCCACTGACCAACAAATAAGTTAAAAAGAATATTTCAGTCATAACATTCAAGTGAATGTAGTTATATAGAAGCTATCGAGAACAAGTGAATATTCAACAATCGTTTTATGCGTTATACAACGGCAGTATTATATACTCTATACTATACTTACTGGAGTCTATATAGGGAGAAAAGGAGGTTAGGGATATTGGCGTGTAAGCCAGCACAATGGGTCCAGGTCGCATCTAATCCAAGCACAAGATCTCTCAGGGTCGTATGTAAGGATTACGAAGGTTGAAAAGCTACAACGTTGTGGCAGTTTTACTGTGCTTGCAATAGGTAGCCACACCAAGTGACTGTAGACCATTTCAACTGGTAAAACCTCAAGCAGCCATTAGCCTTGGAAGAAGCACATGCAAGCTACTAACTTGGTATACGTATAATATTGGTACTTAGGTAGCACTAGTTTGCTCACTTTACTCGCCATTGCCCACTAGGCTTTGCTTGGGGCATGCAGAGACACTATCAAAGCAGATATGCTATCATCTTGCAGAGTCTGTAGAGACTTGTTCTTTCTATCTCACCCCGTGATCCAGACTAACTCGTAGGTGGTATAAAGCCAAGAGCTGCACTTATTCTCGCTCAACGCGTCGCTTGCACCGATAGGTGTAACGAGCTGATAGCTATCTTGATCACTGAGACGTTGGTCGCGCGATCAACGATAATATGCTGCACTAAAATATGTTGCAGAGAGAACTCGAGTAACTGGGTAGCTTCATTTCAAATATATAATATAGCTTATTATGTATGAATTACTTACGTCCAACGGTATCATTAACATTTTTATCATTCTCATCAATTGTGTGATGTTGGCTCGATTATCGCAAATTAGAGAGAAGGTTTAGGTGATAAAAAATAGATATCTCGACGCCATCGATAGATAGTAATTTGTGAACAAGTTGATTTAAAAGTGGAAAAAATTTTTATTATGCTTGTGGCTACTGAATATTTTATCATATTTTTTTTGAATATATTTATGAGATGCTTGTAGAGTAAATTGTTAGAGTTGAGTTTTACTATTAATAAAGTCATCAAAGCGATTTGAGTTTTTTTACTATCACTTTTGGACTTAAATTATTTGATTATAATTCAATGGAAAACAATTTTTTGATTATAATGCTGTGATGTTATTTATTTATATGGAAAAAATGTATAAAATAAATTTAATCTAAACGAATTGAAGCAAGGGTGTTCAGATATCTGGTACATTTATAAAACATAGTTGTCATTTCGATCGTGAAACATAAATTAGAATTGCACATTAATTTAATTAATAATAAATCATTGCAAATATCTGAATTAGTAAATTCTTGCTTTGATAATGAACAATATTGGTAAGAGAAATTCCATTATCCGAGTTAAAAGCACAAATAATTAAAAAATTAAACAGAATAATTCAGTTATTTCTGGCTTTTGTTAATTAATATTCTTAAAATTCTATCGAATCTTTTTGTACATTATTGATTTAAAAGTAACAAAAATTGTTCAATTATTTCCCAGCAGACTAGCGATAAAAAGCTGAATGGATAGGTTCAGGGATGGTAATACAGAAAGCTATACAGTCTCGGAATGGTAGACCAATTGGATCTATCTTCACTGACAGTGAATGCTGCGGAGGGACAAGCCAAGGGACAGACGTATAGTGGCGCCCCGTTAATTTGATTTTCTTGGTCGCGTTTCAGTTTCGAGGACGCGGTGATGTCGAGGGTTACGTGCCTGCGGGAGACGGGGATCGGGCAATTTATCAATCCACCAGCGCGAGAGAACGACTCCTGGCCGGGTGGGTAATTTAACAAGATTGATGCCAAGTCGACATGCCACAGAGAGTTGGCCGGGACGTCGGGAAGCGACAGCGGACGAGAGAAGCTAAAGGAAAAGTGAGGGGTGGATTGGGACGAACTGAGCGAATAACGTGTGAGCGACTGCTTATTATAGGAAGCCTCATCATCACGCAGACTGCTTCAAAATCACGCGCAGGGCATTAAAACCTGCCACCGTAACTGACTTTACAGACGTTTCTAATGAGTCCGTTGAGACCAAAATACTAGCAAGCTACTGTGTTACGCTTGTGTATACCTATCATGCATCATTAATATCTATATTCTGCTACACCGAGAAAAGAATATATATGAGCTGACAAATGCTAACCTTTCTGAATTAAATTATCACCAATGACTTTTGAAATTTCCTACAATTTTCAGTCTGAGACTTTGATCAAACTTGGAAGACTGATTCTATCTAATAAACACGAATTTCAATTAAATAAAAATCATTTTCAATCTTCAGTCTAATCACAGGAATGAAGAAGTTATTTTACATTAGCTAAATTTCTTTTTGTGTATTATTTAAAATCCTATTTATTTTTGTAAGTTGTCAGTGATATGACAACTTGACTAATGATGATGTTGACAATTTTCATGACAGTGTTTTGAATTTTCTAGAAAAAAGATTCTATTATTAATGTAATTTCAACTAAAATCTTTGTTTATATTTAAAAACAGTAATGATGCTAAAATTGCAATAAATAAAAGTATTTTTAACATTTTTAATTTTTGAAATAGTCACTATTTTGTACTAAATATTGCATGACAGTTGAAATTACCTAAAATGAAGCTTCGCTACCGATACATTTTTTTTCAAATAAAATTATAGCTCTCAAGATTTGCCATGTCGCAGTATAAATATGAAAAATTAATGTAATTATAAAAACAATCATTTCAGCCAACAGCAAACCTACTTTTCATTTTCAATTTATTATCTAGCATCACTTATCCATACTAATATCTACAATGGTTATAGGGGCATTCGAATTCATACGTCATGCAGGAGTGCATTTGGAGCATTTATGAGCTTGACTGCACGAATTGATTGTCACTAGGAATAAAAAAATCAATCAATTGTTACCGATATCTTAAGTAATTTTACATGTATTTTAAAATAGCTGCATTATCTATAATAACATATGTTGGGGAAATTGTTCACTTTACATACTCGGTCTTTATTAATTATTAATACGTGCAGAGGCTTTTGACGTAGATAACGTCCCAGTTGCCAACAAAGTAAAGACATGTAATTGAACGAAATAATAAATGAAGAAAAATCAAACGTCAGTTGCATCCTGTATAACACTCTAAAAAATTAATAGTTGAGTCCCATAGTTGGATTTACAATTCTGTGTTAATTTCACATTTAACAGCAAATAGCTGTGTCTTTTTCAAGTTATTAATAGTAAATCCGACTATACATATATGTTCTCTTGGTGAATGTGTCATAAATAGAAAAACTAACTCAAAGTGATTCAGCTGTCATGCTACTATGCAGCGAGGAAGTAAAGCAGACTTAGTAGAGTATCAAGAGTTAGGTGGGTCAGGCTTGATTTACTGAACCTGCATGTCGTACGCTGTCGTATGCCGGATTAACCTCTGCAATCCCTCGTGGCAAGGCTTTTGCGGTCGAGCTTCCGTCAGAAGCGAGTGTGACAACCAATTACGGCGTTATATAGATGAACGATCAAGGATTCTTGCTAGAATAAAGGGATCATTTGAATAATTGATCAAAATGAATGATCTTTTCAACATTTTTTGCTAATTTATGATAGAATTCAAACTTCAATGTCGAGAACTAAAGTTCTCAGAGTTAAATTTTATTTATATTTCAGAATATATTGAATATGTATGCAATAATAACATTGTTTTGAAAGGTAAGTCGCAGTTTATAGATGAAAAATACAAATTTTTTTGATACAGCATGATAGGTCATGCATTACATGTTTCATGTTTAATACTTTATTCTGAATGTCAATCATAATTATATTGACGTCATGACAGGATTCATTTTCGTGAACGATAATTTTAAGTAATTTTCTTAAAATTTCATTTAAAACAATCATGTATTGACAGGTTAGACTTTCGCGAGAGTTTATCGTACATATTTTTTGGAATATTTTTTTGTATTCTATAGTCTTTTTTGTAGCTATCTCAGTATTGATAATGTAATATTATTTTTTAAAAATATTTATCACGAATAAAGCTCTTACATACTTTATAATCACATTATTCTTTGATCAATAAAAAAGTATAATCTTTTGTTTTTTATGTAAAAGAAAAAATGAATATAAAATTTACTTAATAAAAATAAATTTATGAGCAATGATTGGAATCGTAACCTTATATAATGCAAATGTAAAATTTAATGATGGTTTTTAGGATACAATTTGTCCTGCTTTGGCTGAAAGTTATTCTTTGTTAATTATAGCATTAAATTACTTTTATTTCATGTCGTTAACTGTTCACCAAATGATCAAAAACATAAAAGGAATAATTCTATAGTATCATGAACAATTGATCAACATTTGATTGCAAACTGACAGTGAATTTTCCTAACTTTGGATAATGGAGTATTAGTAGTGTCCCATGATTTTGCTTGTTGACGCATATTTTCCTGCACGTTCATACTATTCGTAAGATTTAAATAATGTGGTCGTTTGCAAGCAAATTCGAATAGGACGATGCTACAGCCATGGAAATAAAGATAATGGCTGCTACTTGGTAGTATGATGATGATATTCTCCCTTAAAACGCTTTCAGAGCGTCCGTTCATCGTTTACAGCTCTTTTTAACCCATCCATGAATTCTTTCTTATACGCATTATACGTTGAAAACTTTTTTAAACATGTAATTATGACAAATATTTTATGATTCATGGTCGATAGCGCTACTATAGCTGTATATATGAACATAAAGTGAGTCTGTATGGGTCTTTTTTATTTTTATAGAACAAACTTTATGTGGAAAAGGTTACTACATCAAGTTGGCGATAAGTTAAACAATTTATGAGTGACGATAAATCACTTGTCGCATGTACGACTTGGATGTATTCAACTACAGTTATTATCGCAACTATTTGAATGGTTTATAGAGTAGTAATAAAACAATGCTGCCTTGATTGATCGTGTAAGAATTAAGTGTATAATATATAAAGAGACGGATGATAAATGATAAGTGATAAATTAATGAACAAGTGTGAAAACAGGCAATTAAACCGAGAACTTTATAGTCATCATCAAAAATATATTCTAATATTCATTCCGATTTCTAATATTATTAGCACATTCATTTTATAATAACAACATTTAGTTCAACATTAAATTCAAATATCCATTTTTTTTTAAGAGCAATAAAAACATTGGATTTTTTTTGAATAAATATAAAGCTTTTTATGTACTGAAACATCTGCAGCGAATGAAAAATATTTCTAATTAGTATTTTAAAGTTCTAAAATACCAAAAGAATTATTTTATGGAGCTAAAAGACTTTGGCTGACTAGTTAACCACAGTAAAAACTATTTTTTCACTATCATTATATAACTTTTTTCTCTTTCACTAAGAATAATTTTAAATAACAAAATTTAATTTATTCTATTCCTTGATATAAGTTTACCATTTTTTAATAAAAAAATTAACAGTTACAATATTCATAATTGACACGATCGGAATATAAAAAATAAAAATGAACAGTATCGTTGATTAAAAAAAACATCTTTCTTTACTCTATCAATATTTATCTACTATGTTATGATTATTAAATTTTTATCAATCTTGACAGCTCATATGAGCAATTCTAATCGACATTGACATAATTTTCTCACAATAGTTCTTCGTATTAAAAATGAATAATCTATCCATCATAGCTGAGTAAGAAATCCTGTTTCAAAAAAGCATTAAAAAAGTAACTAAAGGAGAACGTATATCCTTGAATAAAATAGAAGTACATAAAATAAAACAGCTTTGTTTTCGCAGGATTGGAATAAGCAAGGAGTAACGAAAATAGAGTTGTTCCCTACAATAGCATAAGGATAAAGTAAGAGTTTATTAAAGTAGCCATAATAATGATGGAAAAATAAAGTGGTAATTAAATGGGGAATACGTTAAATGGAGAAATGGAATACTCATAATAATACACACAACTGGTATGCTTGACTATATGTACAGCCCCCTGCGGCTAAGCGGTCTTATTCTTCAGCGCGTCTGTTGTTACGCCACTGGGTCGTAATTTACCCCGAGCGTTTATGGCATTGTTGTGAAGCAGTGCTTGGCATCGTCTTATAAAACCAATTTCGCGGGTATTATGCAAGCTGTCAGTCCCATAGGTAAGTTATGGCTAACGTCGCCTCAAGCGGCACAGACGCGCATGCATAACTCTCCTTGGTTCTTCTCCTTCTCTCGTTCGCTCCTTTATACATCTCCCGGCTTGCTCGCAGGCTCGTTTGCTCCTCTCGTGCCGCTTCGTCTCGTGCATTTTTCAATCGAGAAGTCACGCACACGCTACACTTTGACGTTGGTATGCCTCTAGGCACAACGGACGATGACCTTTTTTTCCTCGTCAAATCTCTTCTCTCGTTATTTCTTATTTTTAAATCAAATCTCATTACATTTGAAGCTTTATACTTCCAATAACAATAAATAAATGTCCAAAACGAAAAATCCAAACGTGATTATATTCCATTGAATTAATGTTCATTTGTTGTTTTTGATGAATATTACTTTAGCAAGTTAGCTAGAAAAAAATTATTCTAAATTATTTATTTTTACTTTTTAAATATTTTAGACGGCAGATAAAGTGTCATTTTATTGTGAATATTAATTTTTTCAAGCAGTTGAAGAAATTATCGGAAAAAGATTTTTATTGCTGACAAAAGTGTCTTATCAAAAAGTAGCTAGAGGCACTTCTTTGGGATTTCGATGGAACATTTTTTTTAGCTCGCCGGAAAAAGTTACCATTGCCGAATCGATGTTGTCATTAGACATTTGCAAAAAAAATGAGCTAGGACTCATTACAAATTTCAACTGATACGTTTCAAGGCAAGCTTTAACGCCGACCTTTTTCCTTTTTAAATGTCAGTCTTCTTGAAAACTCGTGAAAAGTACAACAAGGGCAATTCTTTCACTGTCATGGATACTATTTTTATTTTACATATTTATATAGGACAAGTATCTCATACATTTTCTTATCATTTATCATCAGATTTCACTTTTCACAACCTACTTGAAGAAAAACCAAAAAATAACTTTAAATTTGATTTTATTATTTTATATCAGCATTTCTCCATTTACCAACTTAAATGATCGAAAATGTCAAATAAAATTAAACTAAATAACTTCAGACATTTGTCCTTGGACTTTTGTAAATAATCTGTACAACTGTATTAAATCAATAAAAAAAATGAAAAATCAAAATTTATTACTTAAAAATGCTCAATTACAATCAAACTTCAATTTTCTCTTGAAAATATCATCAATCATGATGAAGATAAAATTGAAGATTAATTTTAATAGAGTTCTTTAGCAGCGGTTTGAAAAAATTTTAAATCAATATCAGAGCAATAGATTGAGAATATTTACGACGAATTGTATTGAAAAAGGCAAAAATGATGCTCACTGTAACCCGAATGAAATTCACGTGATTTATCGAAGCGATACATGTCAATATCATTCTATAAAAGCTCGTTTAGTCTGCAAGATAGTTGTATGGAATATCAGGCGTGGGTCAGGATACCGTGTTTAACTTGATTGGAATATACGACAGCTATATCCGGAATTTCGTTCCAGGCCGTTAAGACACTAGATTCTGCTTTATTGACGGCGTAATGGTTATATAGCCGTTAAAGTTGCCCCTTCATACAACTTTTCCAATCTTATCTCGAGTCTTTTCGTAGCCCATCTTCAATTCAAAGGACAACCAAACCAAAGAGAAAGACTTTAGCTAAATTGGACTACGACTAACAGTTGTCGATGTAATTTGTTTGCTGTTCTCTCATCGCATTGATCGCATTTGACCATTGCTTTACCATCACTTGTATCAAGTAAATTGTGTTAAAGCTAAAGCAAAATCTTTGTATAAACTCTTTACACAACTCTCAGCACACCAAAGAGGGTCGCCTATCTTATCAAGTTTCGACACTGACTAGATTTTACAGACGTGACTCGCATTTTATATACCCCAGGTAACTACATCCTATCTCGATAAAAACTTGAGAATTTCCTGAAAATTTCGCTCACAAGAAACTTTCTCTGACGCTTCTTCTCTTTATTATCATTTTATTTTTATACCTCAAATATTTCATAGACATTTGAGCTCTTTGTCATTCAATAAAGATAAAGAATATTGTATTATCAAAGATTCAATTTAATTTTTATCGTCATCATGTATAAATGATATTAATAATGTTTTTAATTTCAACGATGCTTACATTCAAGAGTATAGCTGATAGTTTTTTCCTTCATTTTTTACTTCTAAATATTTTATTTAACTTCTTTTAAGGAATGTAATTACCATTATTAACAGATAATTAATCTCAAAATATTTGAAAATATTTTTTAAGGTGCGTAAATTGTGTAATAATTATTTCATTTAATGACTATTCATTTATTTCAATTAATTACCTGAATAATTAATTAAGTTTTTTTATGAAGAGTTTTTTAAACATGTTTTACGTAAGATACACAAGTTGTACATCGCTGGAATTTTTATTTTATAGTAATTAAAGATAAATTAAAATTTTAAAAGGTATTCTATAATAAAAATGGTCTATTCCATTTCCATTAATAATCTTTCATCCATCAAAAAGTATTTTTAACATTCACTCAAGTTAAAAATACATTCAATTAATTAATAATCGTGATTGTCTGTGAGAAAATGAAATCATGAATAATTAAATTATTGTTCTGAATTAATCGTCATATCAGATATTAAACCCTCAACGGAAAGGAGCCATCATACAAAGAAGCCAATTAAAAATTTCTTTCACAACCTTTCGAGCAAGTTTTATATTCAAAGGACAATTCAGAATGTTTTCTGATCAAATAAAGATAAAGAAAGCGAAATTATTAAAGCCGTAATTCAATTTAGCGGGGCGATGCCATAATAATAACGTCAAGTAGCGTTGTACGTTGATGGTGGTGCGAAGTCGAGGGCTGACGCAGCGTCAAGATTTACTGGCACGACCGGAGCATGCATCCTGTATGAATGGCGGGCAGCTTGCAATAATTCAACTCCGCGGCCACACCTCGGCCACTTCCCGTCTCGAGCCCGGCGTCGAGACTCGACCGCCAAGCACGAGCTGATGCCGAGTGTTTTCCGGTAACTACTCTCTCCCCTTTCTCTCATACTTTCTTCTTTGTCTTTTCATCACCAACACACTAACACATTCCGCACACATTTGCAGAAATGCACGAGGGGAAGAAACAAGACCTTTTTCGTTTCTCTAATCTGTGGCAAGTCGGCAAGCTACCCTCGTACTGCACCCCTCCGGTACTCTTCTCGTACTCCACCACCTTTATACGCCGTTGCTTGAATCGAGGGAGTATAGGAAGGAGAGAACTCTGATATATCGGCCGCACACATTGCACTGGATGGAACGCAATATGTCCGCTAAGAAAGGCAATAACCATTAGGTCCCGAGAAAACTACCCCATTTCAAATGACACGAACGGTCGAATATCAAGAAATTTATGTTTGGTAGCCGGCACATCGCCCACCGTTTTCTCGAGCTTATACTTCTTCTTACGAGTGTGTAGGATACGCGAGACATATCACAGCGGAACTTGCGATAAATGGCGAAATAGATAAATTAAAAACTATACTGTCTCACGAGAAATAACGACCAACTGAATTGCCTTCTTAATATAGTCATTACAATCATCTATTTTAACTGTGATAAATTTCCACTGCCATCATTCTTAATGATTGGACTAAATATGTGCACCATTTTTAAATTTATTCCATGTATTTCCAAGATTTTTTCACACACTACTTTTATTTGAATAAACAAGACTATACTTGTAGTGTACCTGAATATACCAATTTTCAATTTCATTTTCAGATCTATCTGGAAGATGTTGGAGTTATGATTGTGAGAAATATGACGATTGAAAGGAAGAAGTTCAAGTTGATGTTAATAAGATGAATAATTAATGTAGATATTTATTTATTTAAGAATTAACTTTGATATAAATAAGAACTTTGGCAAATGAAGATTTAAATCAGCCACACTGAGAAAAATTGAAATTGAATTGAGTGCACGATTTCATAGACAAATGATATTTAAGTTGATAAATTGACCCAACAAGCCTTGAAACATAACAATTGCCAAGTAAATAAGTAAAGGTTTATTTGTTTTTATAATTTTAGTTAGACATAGTTCATTAATTTATATCCACTTTAGAATAGTATAAATAAACAAAATCACTTTTAAACATCCTCAAAAATATTTGGATAAATTATTCTAATGCATTAATTGGCAACGAATAATCTTGAGTAAATATATTTGAGTGAAATCTGCATAAATTCACGTAATAATATTACCGGCCATTTAATTTAATAAATGTACACGAATAAATAGAGCCAAAAATGCAACGCATGCATTTAAATGATGATACTTTTAGCGTTTCTACTCCACTTATGAAATCCCAAAGTTGTTTGAATAAATTTAACCACAGTTGTATTTTAGAAAAGAGAGCACTTGGAGATTTTTTCCATTGGTTTATTCAACTAAGATGGTTGTGCAACATTCTAAAGACATACTCAAGGAATCATGCGGAGGAAATAAAAAGATGCCTTAGAGTGTGTTGAAAAAGAAGCAACTTCAAGAAATACGTTAATATTTTGCCGAAAATTTCGTCGTATCGTTCTAGAAAATTAAACGAATGGCATCACTTGGCAAAGTTGTCCCATTACGTTGGTTATATCGCTCGAGCTATAAGCTGGCGCAATATTGTCTGAACGAAACAGAGCAAGATCCATGTATATATGTATTTAATACATACTAGTATATATGTATATATATGTACATCATATACATGTACAGTTGAAATCATAGCAAAGACGTTTGACCAACCGGTGCGCCCTGCTTTAGAACTCAAGGTCCTCTTTATATTGCAGCTAAGTGTTTTTTTCGAAGCAACTCTTGGAGAATGTTATACGCCGAGTGGCAAAGAAAAGATATCACTGATCGTAGAGAAAGTATATAAGAGAAGAGAACTGTATAGGTAGGTGGTCACACAATATCGGTGAGACGATCGTGTGCGGTTTCCATAGTGGTTTTTGCGAGATCACCATTATAGAGAGGATGAGGGCGTGCTCGACTGACCGCAGCAGAAGCAGCATACACTGGACACAGCAATACCGAGGTTCACGAGTTTGGCATTTTACGAACCTATTCGAACAAGATGGTGCGTGATAATGAAACCTTACGAGGAAAAAGCAATTTCTAACTTACATCGAGACACTATGGATTTTCATTTTCTTCACTTCTCTACCTCCTACCACACTCTTGCATCTTTATCTTTTATATCTCATCTACACCTATTAGACTTACTCAACACTTCTGACTATTTAATGTCCTTTCACAGCTGCATTATTCTTGTTGCTGATAAGACCAACATTTTTTAGATTAATTGCATAATTAAGACTAAATAAATGGTGGTCTGTTATCGGAGATTTTTAATTTTAGGTCGTTTTTTTAAGTAGATTTATTCTTTTTCAGTAACGCATGCTTGCTTTAGCTTATCAGATGGAAGAAGTCGTGTAAGTTTTACTTGACAGAAAAATTCCAAGTCGTTGATAAATAGTTAAACAGTAAATATTCAATAAGTCTTAAAAGATTCTCAAATACAATTAAAATTATTATATCTATTCTACACTATTTTATTTACCAGTTTAAGAATTAAAATAAATTTTTATTGATCGAGTTTATTATTGGAAATAAAAAATTAAATAGAAAATAATTAAAATATACTAAATGTCATATATTGTTACTAATAAATAATTCAGAGCAAAAAAAATATAAACCCATTTAATCTAAATTATAATTTTCTGCTAAATAAACAACATCTTTAAGTTTAGTTAGATTGTTTTTTACATTTCATTAATTTAAATAAAAAAGCATTCATCAAAAGCTCGTTGAATAAAATAACAACTGTACTGAATAAAAAAAAACAAGTGTTTATGCCTCTGTATAATTATAATACTGATTGTAATCAAGAAAAATTAATTTAAAACATTAACGAATATATTTAAATAGTTAACACTATTTACAAGTCATCAATTAATCAGCCAGAATAAGCTCGCACATTTATCTTGGATGCAATCAAAAATGGTATAAAATTGTAGAGCATTAATTGGTATTTAAAATAAATAAGAGATGAAATGCGACAATGTGTATACAGAATAGTTGAGTTTGGGTTGATTAATTGGGTGGCAAATACTTATATGGTTAACCGATCGTTGAATAGTTGTAACATAACTTGTGTGAATTAGCAGATACATATGAATATACACGTGCACATTCACTCGGTACATTATAGCTTGCAATAGAACGTATAGTAGCCGGTTCGTTTATAGACTCGTTTTTCACCAGAGTCAGCTGGCAATTAATCGAGATTTACGGTTGACATCTCGAGTGTATTAATTTTGTAGGTAATATATCTGTATATATATATAATATGAAGCAGGCGACTATTTGAAAGTTTGTCGAGACGAACCCCTCGAGGAAGGCAGGATCAATCATGTTTTTTCTCAGATTCAAGAGACAGCTGCTAAGCGCCTAATGTCTCTTGTAAGAGACATGGTTTCTCAAAGAAATACACGGGCCATTTGCTTTCCAATGCGCTTGAACGCGTTTAACCGTCAAAGTCAATGGGCCTGGGTCATTAATACTGTACGTCAAGCAAGCCTTTATTAAAAGAATTGAAGAAATGTAGGCGTTTCAGTGAGAATTTCAAGTACCTTTTCGATATAGAAAACGTTTTCGCGTATATTGCAGTAGCACGTTAAAGAGGGTGCGCGTTAATCACGTTCACGCCCTTCTTCAAACGAGCTATTTCGTTTCTCCTCTCTTTTCGGCATCCTCGTTGCCGGAAAATAAGATCCACCCTCTGTCGAACAGTGGCAATAATTCTTTTTAAAAGTCGACGAGTCGACAAGCCGACGAGTCTCGAGGTAAACGTCTTGAATTAATCTTAAAGTTCCTGCAATTTGTTTCTAAAGCTATTCCAGAGAGTTTAAGAGATACCTACAAATTACAGTCATGGTCAAAATTATCTCAGTGACTTTTAATCTTCGCATAACTCGCTTAAAAAATTGCCCAAAGTTTATAAATCATTGGAGACTTGATTTATTGGAAAATCTACAGTTCGGGTGGTTTTTGTCGGTTTTAATCGACTTCTGATAAATTACTCTAGCTAACAAAATATTCTCCACTGTAATAATATTGTTGTGTTCTTAAATAGAGGTAAAAAAAGTTATTTTTAACGAATTCGAACAATGATTTTATCATAAAAATATTTTTTCTCAGAAAACAATTTTGTTTTTCTCAGTAAACTTAAAAGACACAATTGCTTGTAATTTTTTTTTAATTATTATGATGCTATAGATAACTTAAAACACTAATTAAGAAAAAAAGCAAATTATTTCTTATCTACAAAGCTGATTACCAACAAACAAAATACATTCATTATTAATAAACTTTTTTCACTGTCAGTAAATTCTATCCATCAAAAATTGGAAAGAAAAAAATTTTTTGTTAATATTATAAATTAATTAATCCATCATTCTGCATCCATCATCCAGTCAAAAAAATTCCCCGTGTCTAATATCACTCATATATAATTAAAATAAATTTTGTAACGCCTCATTAATCAAAATCTGTCTTGCTATTTGAATGTGAATAGTTACAACCAACCCAACAATATACACATTTATATCAGCATACATACTCTCATGAATGTATTGTTAAACCCATTACCCTCTTTTAACAACTTAGCCAAGTGGAAATTCAGCAAACGTAAAATCAAAGGTCAAGGAGTGGATAATCTAGATTAATACCAATAAGGAAATTTTAATTAAAACCAACATGAAGAATGAAAAAAAAATTGAAAATTGTAAACGAAATTAGGTCATTATTTTGGACTAATGCATCAGATTGGGACGTTCTAGTGGCGCCTGAAAAGCATATCTTGATAGAAGAATCTTGCTGACTACACCAAGAGTTATATAACAAGTCGAATGTGTTGCCAACGGAACGTAAATAACGCGACTTATTGTCGGCTGTGTGCAAGAGATCCCAGGGTCATTAACTCTATCGCGGATCTTGGGTCACAGCGGGTGTCGTGGTGTAACCCTCGACCACGAGTGCGCACGAGCAAGCCCTGGTTTCTGTGGTATACCGCTTTTACAATACAATGCGGGTTAATGATGCTTCCATAAGGCGTGTGTGGTACCAAGCATGCTTAGGCCACTCTCTCGGACTATTCTATATGTGCAGTGCACGAGAGACAGACTTTATGCCATGTTCAAGAGAAGCCTGTAATAAATGCTCATTGGAATCGTACTGTGGATTATCCAGGATCGTATCACGTCATGAGCGCAGTGGAGGTCGCCACAGGGGCCGACCCTCCATCATCCGTGCATGAGTGGTGATGGTGTTCTCTGTTGTTGGTAGAGACCAAGAACCCCCATGTGTGCTAATCAACGTCTCTATATGCTCGCCACAGGTAGCTTTATACCCTTCATGACTAACTCCATGCTATTTCCGCACAATCTCTATGCCTTTTTCCAATGTGACAGCTCACACATGAGTTGAAATTTTTCGAAGACACCCTGTCGACACAATTTACCGACTCTTCAACACTATTTACCATTATTAGCTTATACACTTTTTTTTTAACTCGAACTGTTGACAAGTATCTGGATTATTTTGCCAATTTTTTTTTTTTTTTGCATTAAAAATCTTTTTAAGATTCTTTTCTTGGTGATTAAATTTTTTTAGACAAGTTGATGGAGTTGAAAGCATGAAGCTGGATCTTTTTTCTATTAAAATTATAAAGAAATTTAATTAAGATATTTTTCAAATACATAAATAGGTAAAAAATAAAAATTTCATCACCCTCTTACATAAATTTTATCTTCATGTAACATCAGCTACAAAACTTTATTTTTTGGTAAATATAACCTTTTCTATTTCAAGTGATTTTACCCATTCATAATTCCAAGTATCCAAAAGGGCATACTATTTTACTAAGTTTTCTTGTTATCTAGTTCCGAATAAGGACTGCTAGACTAGAAGCAAGATTTCGTTGTACAACAGAAATATTATCCTTTCTTTTGTATTTGAATTTTGCAATAAGGCATTGGCTATGAATAGAGTCTTGAATTTTTGAATTTTCTTTAATATATTACAGATTTCTCAATAAGGAATTTATGCATTAGAAATCTTTGAAGAAAAAAATCTAATTTTCTATGAACTTTTCTATGAAAAATATCCCCTCTTAATTCTATTGTCTATCAATAATCAATTGTAAGAAGTAAATTATATATCCATTCGAATGAGTACTCAATATCCTACAAACTTATTGATGTATTAAGTCATTTAGGTTCAACAGAAGAACTCCTAAACTCGACGAAGCTCAAAGTCAAACAAAAGAAAAATTTTCTTCTTAGCAAACCCAACAACAATAACAGCTGAAAGATGAAAATAAAAATAATGTAAACTAAATTTAGGGTCAAACAGTTTTCAATCAACATAAATCAGCGTGAATACAGTGTTAATTGCTGAAATATGTCCATTACATACAGCAGATAATGAACATAAAATAGAGGTTACGGCATATAAATGATGACTGATGGAGAATATTAGCCAAATGGGCCGCATTATGAAGCCTTTGAAATATATTGCAGTGAATTTTACCTTTTCCCCGAGTAGACAAAACACTGAAAGTCACGGTATAAGGGGCAAGTTTTGAGTTAAACGGTACGAACGAGGGGGAAGAAAGGCAACCAGGCAGATATTGAGCTCTATATTTCCATAAGCTGATATTTACGCGGCAATATACGCGGCCGTGCACGTTACTTTATGGGTCTCGTAAATATAGCGAGCCGCCGGGAATTGGCTGGCAAGGCGGCCACGAGCATCGCTCGCCTGTTATCCCCTTTCCTCTCGTCTCCATACTTGTGCCATCGAGGTACCTATCCTCCTATATATGCCTGCCTACCCTCATCCGGCCCAGATCCACATAAATCCCCGCCAATTGTAAATAACACGCGACGTATGCTGATCTCCACAAGACCGTTGAATTATATGTTCACTACTATAACGTTTTGCTCTTCTGCACTTGCGTATACATCTCTATATATGCGCAACACACCTTATGTACCTTTATATATACCAATACATCAAGAATTATGCACTTTAACAATGGCCGTTCGTCCATAATTTTCCCCAATTTCATGAGCGTTTAATGACTCGAAAAACGCTTTTATTGGCGCCATTGAGCTTCATTTACATTGTTAATTGATCATGTGAAAACATTGATGAAATTCCATTCCAATTATTGTGTTTACAGAGTGATTTTTTTGACAATTTTCTCATTTTTTTGTTAACTGCAACATTATTTTTGCTATTGACTTAATTTTTTCAAAAATAATTTGATTTTAAAATTGAACGTTTTTTTCATTAACTAACGTAAATATTTGCTGATGCAAAAAATGGACAATTAAGAGAGAAATACAATGAAGAATTATTTTAACGAGGTACCAAAAAAGGAATAATTTTATAAAATTTGTATTTTTTTTGCTTTCATCTACAATTTGTATATTTGCTGAGCTAATGTATTTTAAAATAGTTTTATTAATAAAATTATGAAATTAGCTTATAGGAAATTAAATTAATTAAAACAAATAAATACTTCAATATTTTACGTTGAACAGTATTAATCAAATTATTGAAACATATTTTTTATTTCCGAAAATTTATTCTAAAACATATGATTCATTCAATTGTATATTTGAGTCAAGTGATTAATTTTTCAGTTTAATTAAATCGATTTCAACAGGATATTTGAGATTATGTCAATGATTCAATTTGTTTGAATACCAAACTGACTAGCGAACCGAAAATGTATAATTTACCATTTTTATTCTTATTTAAATTGCCAGATAGTTTTTTCTGCCATTTTTCAATAATCCACTCTAAAGATTAATGAATATATCTCCTTTTTTACAAATCAAATTTATTTTTATTAAAAAAAAAATAATGAATGATCAATATTAAAAGCTATTTACAATTAAAACTAATTCACACCAATTCAACGGGTGTTTTTTATATAAAAAATATATACTAAATTTTTTCAATACCCACATTTATCTGTTTTTCTTTGGCTGCTAAACAAATTCAAATTAATGAGGGTATTGAGAGAACGATAAGAAAATAATAAATTTTCGGAGAATTACAGAGGAACTTAATTTACCAAAATGTTTTCCAGAGATTAAGCATTTTTTTCACTATCCAACGTCAAATTACAGAGACTGTTGACTTATTACGTCGGCTATAGAGAATCACAAACAGACAGACACCCTCTGATCGTATTTCACAAAGTGTGGGTAATCCAAAACTAGCATCAATTTTCTTTGAGTCTGAGTGTACGGTGACGAATAGTCGAGTGACGATCGACAATGAAAAGGTATTACAAAATAGTTGAAAAATAAGGGCAGGATAAATAAATATTAATGTTAGATGTAATTTTGGGTAAAACAAATTTAAAGCCTACTAACACAAATCTAAAGTAATAAATTTGACATTACATCTATTAGTGATGGTTTTAAAAATGAACCATAATTTTGAATACACTATTTTCTAGCTTTAAATAAATATGTATTAAAGAGGGCTAAAAATAGTACATTTCACACCTAGGGAGGAAAAGTAAACTAGCTCAAACCACGTGTAAAATTGGTAAACACGTGGTTTAGGATAGTCTAATTGTCCTCCATAGGGCTGAATATGATTTTTCTTCATACATGTGGGGAAAGTTCAACCCCTCTCCAATGGAAAAGTGAACTTTCCGCGCGGGTATGAAGAAAAATAAATTTGTTGCAATTTATAGTGATATGATTAAGAAAATATAGGGTGTATCAACTAAAAGTAAGTTATATACCAGCTGAAGACAGTTAATTTTTAATAAAAGCAATTTTTTTGAAATGACTAATTTAGATAAAAAAATAAACCCTTTCATTTAGTTAATAATTAATTAACTAATGGGTCGAATTATTTAATTTTTATGTTTAATTGACTCTTTACATGAATTATTTTTCACTTTTAAATGAATACAAAAAAACATGTTAAAAAAAAGTAAAAGTCAAAAAAGCAAATAATTTAGGTAATGGATCAACAAAAGGCTGTCGTTAAAAACATCTAATGATTGAAATACTTTTGTGTCAAACAATAGTTACTTTTCTTGAAAACGTATTTTTCTCGAAGATAAATACTATACAGTGAAAAGAACAATAACACACATCATACGTCTTGTAGTATAAATCGACACAAAACGAGCTTGAGCTGACATTCATTATGTCAGAATGTGTCTTGCTCGCACTCTATCTTATGTCGTCGACAATAATACTCTGTTTGTCATTAATTCTCTGTCACTTAGATAGAGTAGAAAAAATGTTATCGTATATAAATATGTGGATATGTAGAGTTATGAGAGTAAAATTGTTCTGCCCCTGCTGAGAACAAGAATTATGAGGAGAGCGTGTAAGTGCATGTGGGGGGTAGAGCGTGATGCTCTCGAAACATAATAATTTTTACACCCAGATCCTAAGAGTAAGCTTTAGTATCAAAGAGTGAGAAAGAAAAAGAGAAAAATACTCACAGCTGCTTGTAATAATTTTATCGGATATATATGTATTCTCGAAACGTTGCAATAACTGTCAAGAGGGAGCGGTTGAAAAGCCTGATATAGGGGATACGCCTGTCAGGTTTCATTCCGGAAATCTCTCTCGCGTTGCTAGCGACGAGTCCGCATCGCCCCCGTGCACACACTCGTCCACCATCAGAATAGCTATCAATTATGCTGAGCGGTGCGTTTGTGCGTGTCCAAGACGACGTGCTTGATGAGTACCGGTGAAAGCACCATATACGCATTAACGTCATCAGAACTAAGTGATTCTCATGTACGATATTTATCACACCTGTCTATCGCACTTGTCAAGCTATTTATCTAATTCACTTGTCTGTCATTCTGTTCTCTTCTAAATTGAAGCTTATGCAATTCCATTCATTTATTATTATATCTATTAATGCACTCGAAACAGATGAATCATGGAGCGTTACTTGGGGGAATGTTTTATCAAATGCATTAACCTACTAAAAAAATTCATTCTTGACACTTTCGCTGGTTCATTGTATGTTATAAATGCAAGGAAAGAAGTATTTTGTTGCTGCAATAGTTTAGATTGACGGATTGTTTCTACAAAAGTCTTGATTTGTGTTCTATAGAGGTGCAGCAAATTGGCCTTATACCTTTTTAATGAAAGTGCTTGACTTGAAAAGATTTCGTTATAAAAATATTTTTTTTTTCTTTATGCCATTGTAAAAGTAAAATAGAAAACAATACTTGTAATAAAAAAAACATTAAATTATTGTATATCTATTAATAAATTTCTTAAAATATTTAATTTGCAAAAAATTTCCTAATAAATTCAAAAAAAATACTTTTTGCTTTCATTTGTCAGTTAAGTACTCTTAAATAGCAGTTGGTCTAATAATAAAAACCATTGTGCACAATTCTGATAAATCTTCATTATGACACCCTTGTAGAAAAGTCGACTCACTCACTTTTGATTAAATCATCACAATTAGTGTCTTGTTTATTTAATTATTATTTTCATGAAAGTAATTTCATCTTATGAATCAAGATAAAATCTTGCTACATTTCAAAATTTATTCCGAGCCATAAGCAATGCAATCAACTACAGCTACTTATGTAAGTAGAAAAGGACCCACTCGGTAAGACTTAAACCTCCATTGCTAGAGGCTTTCAGTGATTTACTTCTTTTCCTGCTTACGGGAAGATATATAGAGAAGGTTATTTCCTTGACAGAGTAAAAGACTGCATGTGCCATATGTTAAAAATATCGATTGGTAATAATAAAACGAATATCTAAAAAGATGAGAATAATTTGAAGTTTCTATTATACTGATAGCTTAGCATAACACACAGTCGTCAGTTACGCTTGGGCAGCGATTATTTGCCACTGACATCTACAGACTATTTCCTTGAAAATGCCTAAAGGCTTTCAGCGCCCGTTAGAAATTCTACTCGCAGCCAACTGTACTCTATAGGTACTTCTATATTGTAATAAAGTTTAGCCAGTACATATAATCCTAGCAAAAGCCACATGTATGTCAAAGTAACGAGTTAACGTGAAATTTGCAGTTGAGTACCCACCTAAATTTTGTTTTTGACAGGTCAATATTAAACCTTCAGAGAGCCAATCAAGATATATAGCAAAAGAGGAGGCCAGGGTAAAATAGACCAGGCCAGAATAACTTCTCCAACAGATCAGTCAGAAAAAAAATTAGTTTGGTGTCTAGAGTGATGTTTGATTATCCAATTTGATTAATTATACGACTTGGATTATGATTAAATAATAGTTTACTTACCAAAGATCAATCTCAGAAGAAGAGATGCAGCTGAAGATGTTGAAGTTAATCTCCAATCTGAAATAAACAAAATATTGTAATAAAAAAAAACTTATTAACTTTTCATTCGGAAGTTATTGTAATGAGGTCGATCTTTGAAATTCGTAATTTTATTATACCTTTATGCTTTGAGACATTTAAAAACATATTAGAAGGTTTAAAAATGATTGTATGTATGTATGTGCAGTATGTTTGCAATGTGCGTGCGTTGGTATGCCAGGTTTTTTTTTTGTTTTCGATATTTCCAAAACTACAAAAGATATTGACGACAGACAAATTTCATTTGAAAGATAATATAATAGAGGAAATCTGAAAGGAGTTTAAACAAATTCGGTCCGGTCGTTTGTTTTTTTTTTTGTAACAAAAAGAATGTAAAATAAGTTGAGTAAAAAAGACATTTAGAATGGATTTTACTCATTATGTGATTAATATTGCTAGAAACTGAAGTTAATATTAATACAATATGGTTGTTAATGACTCCATATGACTCTTACTACTCATATATTGTTTGGAACAATGTCATTTTGAGATAAACAAAAAAACTAAAAGATGACAAAATGATGGATTTGCATTAATGGGAAGTTCGTCGTCAGGGCAAAAAGTGCACCTAGACCTATTTTTTTTATACTAATATCAGATTTTGATTGATCAAAATAATTGTGTTTAACTAAAATTTCGGTTGATAAGAGTAAAATAATATAGAATTTGTTTTTTTTAAATATAGAATATTTTGTATTGATTATTGCCAATTTGTAATTTTTTATTCATCATTTGCTTTATTTTCTTTTGCTTCTGTTATGTTTAATAAATATATTTTATTGAAATGAAGCTCATGTGCATTTGAAGTCAAAACTAGTGAATGCATAGTGTCAAAACAACTCCTGGATAATTTCCTAACAAAGTCTGTCTTAAGCCAAACTTTCTTAATACAAGGTATGTATCGGAAGTGTTTGAATGATAAAAAATGGGTTTTTCTAGAAATAAACACTTGACGCATTTAAGTGTATGTCAAAAGGGATAAGAAGAGATGAGGGAAAATACTAACGATGTGTCACGAGATCTATGAGGCTGTTTGTTGGTTGAGCACAAAAATAGGCCTCACTCTACACTCGCTTCATCACTCAAGCCCTTGTGGTCCTGGGCCGATGAATGCACGATGAATGTCTGACGTTTGCTTGGCCTGAGATGTTGGCACGCGGCATAGTCGAGCCATTAGCTGGGCGTCGCGACGCGCTCACGCCAGATTAATCTCGTCTTCTGTGTTATATGTTAACGTTGAGCATCCACAGCTCCTATCATTCGAAAGACACGAATCTACATTCTACCGTCAATATTTTATCTTATCAACTTACTGAGCTTCCAACTCTAAATTGCTTCAATTTAATGGCACTAAAAGGCTCATAAACAACTATTCAATTCCAATTCTTAGACTAACAACGAGAAAAACAACACTTCTAATTTTAGATAATACTGAATCAATAACAGACGTATTTTTTCTTTAAAAGTTTTATGTGATTTTCCTTTGGAGCTGTTAAAATAATTGCTGCAATAAGAGTGAGGAAAAAACGTGGGGTAATTTATTATAAACAATCAGATTAATGGCATATTTTCATGAAGAGGTATTTTTAAAAAAAATTTGTTTTGAAATTTTTGCTTACATTTTTAAAATTACTAGATTTATCAATTTTTTTTCAAGTCAATGATATTTCTTCTTCAATTTTTTCTTAAAACAATCATTATGTAATCATTTTATGCATTAATAAATTTATAACAAAATAATTAAAATTTTTTTTCCAGTTTTTGATTAATAATATTTTGAAAAATGATTGTATCATCATCATGCACTGAATATTTTTTTGATTTAAAATAAAAATTATTTATAATTACAGAATTAAATAAAATTATATTCTGGCATGTTTTATAAATTGTGATTAAAAATAATGATGAATAATCAATGTTTCAGAGAAAATTGAATTACAAGAAAAAGAGAATGGCATGAAATAACAGTAATTATTGAGTGATTAAATTTAATCAGATTTCATACGATGTACTTTAAGAGGATCATTAAGACGCATCAAGAATTGGATCGAAGAGAAGCTTTCGACAAGACATATACCACGTGCAAGTGTGTTGCTGAGGCCTCAGTTGGTACTTTGCCAGGTCACCTATCCACGTAGATATTCGTCTTTACGCCACGACATGTTTTAACGACACTTGATAGATTGATGCGCGTTCTGAGTGACAGCTGTGAGTAATCTGCATGCCAAAACGTAGCAGTCGTAATGCAAAATGGCTATTGCATTTTGATGCCATGCGTTAAAGAAGTCATTTATTAATTACTGTCAGACAGTGCTTCATCATCAAAAATTTATTGCCTCTCTTTTCTTTTCATTCCACGTAAAATTAACAAAACATCAAACATTTCAAAGATTCATTAAATACTGCAGTTTATCAACATACAGTCATTGCCAAAATTATCCACATCATTTTCAAAGCTTTTAATATTTGTTATAAAATATTTTCAAAATATATAACCATGATGTATGACATCAATTTTTTTCTTATTTATTTAATTATAAAATAATTTATGAAGATTTTGTTTTTCTACGAAAATAATCCAGTAAATATTTAAACATTGAAATAGAAATGATAAATTTTGTAGGAAATGTCAGTTAATAGATTTAAAAACTTCCCATTTATTTATAAAGTTCGTAGAAACATTTTCACCGTGTCTATCGTCAATTTTAGCTGCTCTTATACACTTTTAGGAATCCATTCAATAAAAAAAATTAAATTTCATGGTCAGTTTGGTATATTACGTTTTTTCACTTTTTCCATTCTATCGTGTAAATTATACATGAGCCTTTAGAACTTGTTAAATAGCTTTAGAAATTTTTTTCAAGCTAATTATTGAGTCTAATTACTCTCATGGACCATTCAGAAGCTGAAGAATTAAACGTATTCAAGATAAAGCGATTCAATCATTTTTTTCTTACTTTACTAGAATTTTAAGGACTCATAGAAATTAAATGAGGCTTTTATAGCTTATTATTACAGTCTCTACTCTTTAAAAATAAATCGGCTAATATTCACTGTTTGTAGCGATTTTCATCAATTCAATTTTTTCAGTTTTAACTTCAAACAAATATTACAGAATCACATTTTAGTGAAATTAAGTTTCAAAGCCAAATACTATTCGGTATTGATTCCAACAAATTGATCGTTAGCAGTTCATAAAAAAACAATAAAGATGATTTCATGAAAATAATAATAAAAAAAACAAATTTTATGTCTATTCTAAGTTTTATAAAAGTATAAAAACGATGAAAATTAAGATCCCATTGCCAACAAATGCTTATAACGTTTTAGTATTTTCATTAAATACGAATGAAGTGACAATAAAAAGGATCAATTTAAGCAGTGAGTCTTTTATAGCTGAGAACAGAATAGTATATTCGAGAATGTAAAGGCTTGATTTTGTAAACATGTATGAATGGATGTTTTATAAATAAAAATGAAGATTTTAGTGGTGAGTCGACAAGGAAAAATATGATTAGAGATTAAACTCCAACGTATACTAGCTGTAGTCCGTTGTCAGTGATTCATGAGACAGCGGTCTCGACGACAGGATTCGTGGGTGACTCGACATTTTCCAACAAGAGAGATTTGCCAGTTAGTGCCTGGGTGTTGGTCGTCTGAGTCAGCTCGGCTGAAATATGCATCAACCTAAAGTGACATCGGTCTTGGTGAGGTGGAACGTAGTATTGCAGTAAACTCATAGATACGAGACAACAGAGTTTGCATCTTGGAAATAATAGCATATACGCCGTTGACGTTGCCAACAGAATAGAAAAATGACCAACGAATGTCCACAGTGTTCTACTCAATGACATGACATCTAGCAAACCGGAAATTATACACTGTACGTGTTTATGAGAAGATTGAGAGAATCATCTTATTGAATTGCTTACATTGAAATCTTTGAAATGACTGCCATAAATCATAAATCAAGAGTATTGCTTGCATAATTGTGAGGAAATATAATTTATGCTGTGATAAAGTATAGCTATAGCTGCTATAAACTATATTTAACTGAGTTTACATAAATTTTCAGAAAATAGAGATTTCTCATAATTATATATACTGAAGAAAACGTACATTTAATGGATAAAATATATTTTATCGCCAACAATTTCCTTCAACTTCTTGTCTGCAATGAAAATATCTGGCATCTACATTTTTGTAGTCATTTATCTTTAGACGTCTTTATTCTAATTCTATTTTGATATCATTGATGATATGAATAAATACTGAATTGCTGCACTCGATTTTAAATGTAAACATAAATAGAGTATAAAAATTGATTGTAATATCAAAATATTTTAGTACCTTTTTCAAATTTATTTAAGTATATCTATTTATCTATCTAAAATCCTGATTTGATATAAATTTTTATTATCTTAACTTTACGTTCAACTCTCTATGAATCCTCTTATTTTATGAAATAAAATTTCCTATCAATCATCAAGTATTATTTTTACAGATAAAACCAACTGAAAAATGGCATGAAAAATATTTTAGTCTGATTTTTTACTTTTAACTACAAAAATAAAAAATAGATGCTAAAATTACTATCTACACTTTTATGATTGCTAATTTTTTCTGAGGAAATTTATCTCACAATACAAAAAAATTGCTCATATATTAGATAGCTTACGTTGATTACTATCTATTATTTATAGTCTATAGATCCGGTAATCCAATAAAGAAAAAAGACTTTCTATCTACTGTATGATTTGATACGTTTATATCCATATATTTGCTACATATAAATGTTATGTAGTGTAGTATAAAATTTATAACACTTAAATTAATGCAAAAATTCTTGCCATTCTGAGTATAATCGATTCGCCCCTTGAGTTCAAAGATATCTTGAAATTTTTTTCAAAGTACAAATGTAAATTCAAAGTAAATTGATTCTCTAAAAGTGATAAAAGCGACGACAAATATAAGCTCTTAGAGAGAAGATAATTTGCTTTTCAAAGGAATTCATTGATTTTATTCGATTGATGTATAAAAAAGTGATTTCTAAAATGTTTGATTTAAATATAATTGTTATTGATTTTTTCAATTACAAAGCTCTTTTACAAGAGTATTTGAATAATGAACAAATATTATTCATCAGTCCTCAATTGAATCTATTTTCTCAAATAAAATAAAAAATAGAATATTTTAATAATAAAGTGAATTTTGACTTAATAAATAACTAACAAAAATATTTTTAAAAAACTGTTACGAAAATTAAAATTGACTGACAAACTAGGACAACATTGTTTTCACTCCAAAAACAATCGATTGTTCTCATGAATTTAAAGAAACCTCACGACTTATTTTTATCACGATTGAAAAAATAAATGTAAATTTAAAGTAAATTGATTCCATAAAAGTGATAGAAGCGGCGACAAATATAAGCTCTTGTAGTAAAGATTAATGTTTTTTTTATGATGAATGTAAAATCGATGCATAAAGCTCATATCTATATGGGAAATATCGTATATACACTTGATATATAACCAGCATATTTTTCATGAGATACTTTTACTCATGAGGGTTCTGTGCACAAAATACCTACATAGTACATACACATATATACACTATTTTGCACAGTAAGCTTATCAATACGTCAACAAGTTTCATTTATGTGTATAAAAAATGAGACAAGCCAAATGGGAATACTTGGACCACACATCGTTGAGTATGTAAGCAGACTCACATTACACCGTTACATACGTGCGTCGGTCTCGTTAATAAATAACTGCATTATGCAAATGGGCAATTTGTCTCCGGCGGCGGCGCTGTGGGCACTACACAATGAAAGCTCCCTCGATCTTTCTCTTTTTCTCTCTTCAATCTGCTACAGTGTGGGGTCATTTTAAATAAAAAAAAAATGAAATTACCAACATAATGCTAAGTCATTTATTTAGCCAACGTCTCAACATGAATTGTGAAGCAGTAGCTCGCATTAATAATACCGAAACGAATGACGAGAAATGTAGTGTCTTTGCTGATTCACACATTGAATGTAAGGTATTAATAAGAATGAGTAGAAGTAGAAAATGCAATAAAATAAAAAAAAAATATTTTCAAAAAGAAATAAAAAGTGAAGGAGAGAGATTAAATGGGAATGATTGTGAGCAAGACTTGTTAATAATTGCTCTGCTTATAATATGATAAATCCTAGTCAGGTTAGTTTACGCGATTCACTTACATTTGGCGACAGGTGACGGCTCACTAACGTCGCCTGTCGTCCCACGTCTCGCGGTGTCGCGGGTAAAGACGACGTTTATCTTGCACCTTCGTGCTCAGCGCGTATAAATACATGGACGTGCTCTCACGAGCGAAGAAGAGAAAAAAAATCAATACCTTTACTAGTGTTGAACTGTAATGCAATACAGTATTGGTCAAAACTAACAAATTCGTTCTTTGATATCATTTTACATCAATCTATTTGTTTTGTATATCATAAATTACTTTTCATTCATCTTTGGAATTTTTAAATTAAATTAAAAAATTCTCAGACAACAAAGAAATAATTTAATTACTTGGAAATAAAATTTCAATTATGAAAAAGGTTTTCATTCTGAAGTAAAGAGTGGAACTGTATTAGAATAACTGAGTTAAATTAACAAATTCAGATGAAAGATGAAAAAAGAATTTTGATCACGACTGTATATCCTCGAATAAGTGTAGGTAATAATGACTGTAATTTTCACTGGGTGCTAATGCACACGTACAAGTACGCAAACATGTTAAGAACCCTTCTTCTTTCACACGGAAAATTTGATTCGGTGCTGACGACCCCTTGGGCCTAGTGAGATTTAAGTCACGTAAGCACGTTGTGGAAAATCTCTTTAGTACGACGCGTCCGGGATGCTTTTCTAGTATGCTCCCTAACTTGTAGGAGGATAGACGTCCACCATGTCTGACACAAACTCTATACGTCACAACTCTTAGAACGTGTGTTCGACGACAAGGTCGTAAAACGGACAATTGGCGAATCCAGCGGATACAAGAGACTTTTACGATCAAGATCAGGGGAAAGAGAGGTCTTTTGGTATAAAGAGAAAAGTAGTGAGTGTGTGAGGAAAGCATTTCCGAGTCTCGAATGGAATTGACCAAGAAAGTACCCGGAAAGTCCCAAGGAAGTGGTTAAAGTTAGTACGTGCACGACTATTACACTGTGTGGATTTTAACTGGAGCAAGTGATGGAATGAGGGTTGGAAAAAGAGAGAAGAGTAGCAGGAGCAAAGGAGAATTGAAAGTAAAGTGCAAGTATAAGCGGAAGGAAGGAAAGAACGAGAGGAAGGAAGGAAGAAGCCGAACAGGATGACTGCTCGGTTGAGTAATGGATCAATTTATTTGCCGGCTGTAGGTATATACGACGAATAGAAGAAGAAGAAGTGGAAGGAGAAGAAGAAGCCGCCGACGCCACGCGCGTAGTAGAACAGAGTCGAGAGAAATGGCTGGCGGATCCCCCGGGTGTCAGAGAGAAAGATGTGCTGCGGGATGCGGGCCGCCAGCAGACGATTTTACTTCACTTCTCTTTCTTTCTCCCTCACTTGCCTTGAACGTTGCTATATGACTTTCGCCCTTTCACACCGTCTCTTTTTCTCATCACAGACCACTCGCTTTTCTTTCTCATTTCCCGTCCTCTGCTCCGACCACTTCTAGCTTTTCTCCATCCGACACCTTGGCTCTTTGCAAGAAAGACCAAAGTAGAGAGGAGATCGTATTTATTTCTACGCTGGTCGAAATGGATGGTGCCCTCTGGTGATATATGTCTCAGCGAAGACACATCTCATTTACTCGCTCGAGCATAATTCCTTAACACTTTTTTTTCCCAACGAGAAAAGTGCTCGTATATCTTGGTTACACGACGAGATCGTGCGTCTTTTCTCCGGGACTAGGCCCGTCACTTCGTCAAGGAATTTATCTCTCGGCGTATACACAAATGCTCTTTACATCTTTCACTTTATTCCTTGCACCTTTCTCGTACTTTAAATACAGTCCTTGCAAAAAATTACCTTTTTACTTTTTCCTGTTAATTACTTCCAATTTATTTATCTTCATTATGGTAATTTTTTCAATTGTCATTAATTATTTCTCAAATACTCTTTTTTATTAAAGTAATGTGTCTGTAATTTTTATATAATTGTTGCTATTTACACCTGAGGTTTTCGTTGAATTTCAAAAATCAATTTTTTTCGATCATTTATAAAAATCACTGTAATAACAATTCTTCTAGTAAAGCTGTAATCATTTCGTTATGTTTTTAATATTTTTACAATTTCGTAAATATTTACTGAAAAATAATTATTATTATCATTTTGCAAAAAAAAAAAAAAAATTATTTACATGTAAATGCACTCTTCCTTAAAAAGAAAAATAATTTAATTGTAGTATTCTGTCATATTTTAAATTTTCAAACGTGTTGGATAAATCAAGCATTATCACCTGTTCACCTGAATACTCAAAAATACCAATAATGATAATAATCAAATCCCTTTGTCGAAAACTATTTTAAATACTCATAATATTCAATAAAAACACATTTACAAATGCATTTTTGTAACAACCGGCGTTTCATGTGCATGTCTCCAAGACATCTCTGGAGCACTTGGCGTCTCACACACTCTGCCTTTCCGTCGTGTGACACGCGAACTGTAATTTTACTTTATATTTTTTTCCATCTTTATTATTGTTATTAGGCACGTATACTCGTGTGCAAATGTCCTGCGCATGAAATTCACGCGAGAAATTGCATATAAATGACTCAGTTCCATGAAAAGTAGGTACGACAGGTTATGATAAAAAGTGTAGATTAATATTATTTTTGATTGCACTGATGATTACTCAAATGATTTGTTGCTGAAGAATTAATGGAGATTAAGTGGTACTTTTGTAACGAGTATTCAAGATTTAAGAGTCATTTGTATATAAAACGACAAAAAATTTCCAAAAATAAAAATGCATCTATTACATAAAAAGAATTTTTTTGGCTCAAATTCAAGTAATTTAGCAACAAAAAATTGTAATAAATGAAATAAAGAATCATAAATAGCCTACTTTGTATATAAATCATAATAATTATTTTAAAACCGCTGTAAGATGAAAAATTAGTTGAACCTAAGATTTATACGAGAAGAATTGGATTTAAATCATGACATGAAAACTAAATAAATCAAGAAAAACTCTCCAAAATTTATAATAATGGATGAAAGGTAATGAATCAGGATTTTAAACTCCTGAAAAAATTGTAGAAGTGCATTTATTTATTATTGAAAGTTGACGTAGAAAACTTGAATCGACTAAAAGTTGTTTAGCTGTTTCAAAGCCTGTTTCCCTCAACGTGTGTCTCAACCCATCCCCAAAACGATTTGTAAGTCGGTAGCTCGCGAGGATTTATGCGCCGGTCCAGGCCACCTCCCCGTCTCTAATTCGGATTAACACCGTGGCTCGTATATATCGGCACGTAAACCCGCTACGGGAAACCATAAATCGTTGCTATAGGAGCTCTCGGGAGGAGAGACATGACTTTATTTCAGCTACCAACAGTAGCGTTCGTCAATGATATAGATATATACGGAGATAAATAAATACTTTTTATTTCTTCACAAATTTTAGATAACTTTTTTTCTATAGATATGGCACGGTACAAAAGCCTGTTTTTTGGCTATGAGCGTTTATAATAAAATTCAATGATTTAATTTGATCACTTAAGGTATTTCGGATGCTAATTTTGTCAAACTTAACATCCTCTTTTTTTAAACCAATAGAAAGAGAAAACAATTTTGCACAAAATGTTTTGTTAACAAAATTTTTTTTACTACACACTTTTCGAAATGTCTAATATTAAAAATACCAATAAATGCATGTGAGTAGGGTTAGAACGACAGGAAGTGAATAGTATTTTATACAATTCTCGACATTCATAAACTTAGCATGATATAAAAAAATTATAATTGAGAAAATAAACCTGCATTGACTTATTTCACGGAGTTACAATACGATTGACTACATAAAATAAAAGTTATTAATAAAATAAAAATTGTTTGACGTCTCTATCTTTGTCTTTTTTGTTATAGCGTATTCGGTTTCTGACCCGAAGCTGCCCAAGGCAGGGCCGGAAACGCCCAAACATTGACGAACTAAATTAAAAATTTTTTTCTTTTTATTGCTATTGTTCTAATTATTAAATAAATTCATCATCGATCGACTCATGACGATCATCATCAGATAATGACATTGAAAAGTCTAAAGCGATTCTTATATCCATTTCTAATTACTAAACTTCAGTAAACTCATCGATAGAGAAAAAGGGAAACTTTTCATGCTAACACTAACAAATTAATCTCGTCTGTTTCAAAAAATAATATCAACATATAATCGGAGCAGTTCGTCAATGCTCGAGTGTTTTCGGGTCTGCCCTGGGCAGGTTCGGGTCAGAAACCGAATACGCTATTAGTTTAAAGACAGTAGAAAAATATGGCAATAGCGCATTGAAATACCGCTCTTTTCAAATAAGATGATTATTTGGAAAATAAGAAATTCACAAGCAAACGATAAAAACTAATGTCTAAAGTTTAAAATTATTGGAATTAATTGAAAATCGGAATATGATGTCTGCATTTCAACAATTTATTGTTATCTTACTATTGAGCTTTTTTAAAAAAGGTTAGGCTGTACATACAGTGTTGTCATGTTTTGTTGTTTGTTACAGAACGTAATCGAAACAATATTTAAAATTAAGGAATATTAATTAAATTTATCGGTAGTTGAACATATATTAGAAAAGAAATTTTTTTAAAATTAATGTAATGCATATTACATCTTATTTTAAAATATAAGTTATTATATGCTCATAGCATCCGCAATACCTCAAATTCACATATATGCATAAATGATATTCATTACAATTGTTGTAGGTAGCTTAGTGTTAGACTGCTTGAATTTATAGCTCGAAATACCTCTGTCCTGAGTTCGAATATCATAAAGCAAAAAATATTTTTGGTAATCATACATCGTTGGGAAGCTTGTATATAGTTTTTTTGACTCTGAAACTTATGTTGAGATAACAGTTTGTGTGGACAAATTGAAGATTACTTTTTAAGAACTAATTGACACAAAGGGTTCTAATTCGGAATTTAAAATTAGTATTATAACTATTTATAATATTATTTATTGAAGACAGATGAAGAGATAGTTTGAATTAAATTTTGTGCAATTTTTAAATTTTTATTTATTTGTTTCATACATCTGTATGTAATTATTGTATTCAACATTCAACAATCTTAATTATTCCTTTTTAAATAAATAAAACAATTTTTTAAAAGTATATTCGAAAATTCATTCGAATTAATTAAATTGAAATTTTTCTATTAACAATTATAAACATAAATATTTTTCTTAAGTAAAAATCATGATATTTTGAATAATAAAATGATGTTTTTATAGCAACATTTATTTTTACTGAGATTTGATGTGAAAGCATGAAAAGAAATGAGTTAAAGTAGACTATAAAAAATAATTTCGACACCAACAACTCATAGAATAAAAGGCCAATATCAAAAATTCCGAATGTTGATAAGAATTTATAATGTAGACAAAGATTGATGTGTAGTTAAAATGACTGTACAACACAATTACCTCAATTATGTCTTTCAAGTCGTTATGTTAACTACTGAATACAAATTACATTTCATCAAGTTTTTTTTAGCACATGTAGAAAAATGTTTCTGGTAATTTATAACTGTCCTTTAAAAAGAGAAATCCGGCAATCATCGTCAACTGACGCAGCATCATATTTTCTCGCAAAAAAGTGAACGTAAATTATGTAAATTTATGATTCCGATCGTAAAAAAAGGATGAAATGATATTTATGGCCATCTCATAAAGTTACACAGGAATAACAAATTTAACTTTTCAAACATATCACATGTATATATGTATAAAACGATATGTATATATACAAGAGAGAGAACGAGCGGACGACATGTCGACCTGGCCAGATTTTAATTATCGATATCGATTTATTGGCAATATATAATAACAGCGTTACGTGCCGCCACATGTACCGATGTTTATTTGCATTGATGGAGCCGGATGGAAACGTAATCCAGGCTTGCAATAATGTTGACATCAAACTGTATGGTATCGAACATAAAATGGCTATGAAAAAGCATCTATTTTATTTTTCATCAAGTTATTAATTTTTTAAAAAATGGTCAAGCTACTGCAGCTATGGCTTTTATTTATGGGTTTATTCTAAATATTTTTTCATCTATTTATGTCAGTTATTTCGGAATATCGATATATTGACCTTTAACAGAATTATACTTAGCATCAAAAAACAACAATGATCAATCATTTATGTAAAATTCATTTTCAACAAAATTCTAAAAATAATAAACGAACATTTCAAATTAATTTTTCAATGTCTGAAAATACCTAAATAAATACTGTTATTATTCATAAATCGTTGAAGAATATCATCTAATAAGTTTATGAGGAAAAAATAAATCTTATACAATTATTTTTCACCAAGTTTGTCCTATCTATTGTTTATGGCTCGATAATTGTTCCACGTCGTTTTTTTTCTACTGTCGAAAAAAAGAATGATAAGTTTTTTAGTAAATATGGATGTGGCTATCAGAGAGTTAACAAGTTCGAACAGCATTTGCGGACAAGAGAAAAAGAGATCAGCGACCGGAGCAAAACGAGATCCATCAGAGAGAATGGACGAATGAAACGCACGGGCCTGTACAGAGCTAGTGAGTGAATGACAGACGGACAGCAACCAGACAGGAGACTGACAGCACAGCGGCCTGCTGACAGCTTTGGTTTTACTCTCTCATTCTCGCTCTTTTTCTCTCTATCTCTCTGCTTGCTCTCTACACTTTGCGTTCTTTGTATAATACTCGCTACTGGCATACGTGTTGCTTCTCATCTTGTTCACCAACAAAAATGAACCTGAAGAATTTTTTTTCTCTTTTCACTCTTCATCACTTTGGACGAAAAGTGTCCAGCTAATTTCGAGGTGAATCTTCACTTTTCAAGTCACGAAAATTCAAAGTTTCTCATTCCCTTTTTCAATTTAAAAATACAGTCATGATAATTTCGGGCACAATTTTTAAAAAATTCTAACTTATCATTGATACCCTTAAGTCAAGAAATTTATATTGTTTTAGCACTTTATTACATACCGAATTACTTCAAATAATTTAATAATTAATCTAATCAGGATTTTTTTTTAATTTAAAGTTTTAGGTTCATTTTATTAATGAATACCAAAATAGAAATTTCAGCAAAGGAATGAAAAAATTGTTCGACTTGAAGTAGCTTAAATGAAAAGATTGTGAATTAAAGTTTTTGTTATACCACTTAAATATGACTCATCAATAATTGCGTGAATCCTATTTGTTTTTTCTTATATACGAGAAGAATAGGCAGTAATTTTCTTTACACTTATTATCACCTTACAAGATGTAATGTATCATTAATTATTATTTAGAAAATAAATATATCATTAATCAATCATAGCAAATTACAGTGACATGGAAAAAATTATTTCAAGGCTTAACTAACTGAGGTGTGGCAAAGTTATAAAAAAAAGTATGTCAGGTTAGTGTTAATATTCTTTACGTGTAATTAAAAATCATTTTTCTCAGACTTTTTTCCATCTAAGAGCTCTGAAAGACATTAATTTTTTTTTACTAAAAATATATTCTTAGATCATTCTTCATTAGCACAAAAAAAATTAATATTCATTTTACTCTCAGATATATCTCTTAATTATTAGATACATTTACAACTAATAAAATATTCAATCAATTATTGTTAATAACACTTCAAGTCTTTGCAAAAACTTATAAAAAACTCTATTCTCGGAAAAAAAATAATTTTACTCTACTAGTGTGAATAAATAATTTATTTATTTTCTATGTTAACCATCAAATTCACTCAATTCAACTATAAAAAATATGAATATTAAAATTTATTTAATCATTAAATTTTTAACTCTCTAATTAATACTCATCTAACGCATCTAAATTTATTTATCCACAGACACCAAAATTTATGATAATTATTAACCTAAGGTGTTTATTGAATAAAATATCAATTAACAATCTTCATTATCTATATCACTCATTCATTATTTTTTTTCCTTTATTTCTTAATAATTAACACGCACACAAGTTACATCAACTACCAGATGACATCAACTATTCCCTCACAATACCTTGAGTAATAAACATAATTCCACATATATATTCTAATTACGTTTGTTTTGATGCAATAAAAGTTGTTTTTAATCTTCACCATAAATAAAGATAATTATTAAAAAACAAAATACGACTCCTGCTAAAATAAAGACGTTAATTTATATTCACTTCTCTTAGCCAAATTTTGCTTATTTAAATGTAAAAATGAGTAACAGCAAAGTGGTAGCAAACCAAAGTTGATTGCCTAAAAAACAAGTCTATTAATATCAATCTAAAATTGATTAAATCGTTTTAATATCAAAATGACAATTAGCAAGAATACAAACAATTTACGTGAACATTATGTTAATGTTGTGGATGCTGGCATTACTGCTGGCACCTCTGGTGAACACATAAGTTGTGTTAACGATGTACACCGCTCATTAGTTAAAAGCAAACAAGTACTACATTGGCAGTTACGCATACGAAGAAACAGGATTGCGGTGTTACGAGGTTGAGTTGAGGTGAGGAAACGCGAATAAAGGAAGTGGTAAAATGAAGGAGGTGAGCCAATGTACGTTAACGTAAATGGTGAGAGAAGAGTTGATGTGTAGAGTATACAGTGGGTAAGAGAGACAAAGTGGTGTATGGCAGGTGAGTGGTCAGAGAGTTACGGTCCTGTAGCAGACGAGAGAGGAGAAGAGAGTGAAAGACAGCCGAGGTTACCATTATATCTACAGCCTTGAATTAAAATGCCCTGTAATGACACGGCCAGACTGCCTGTGTAATTTATGTCCATAAAAATAAAATCATAATTACAGGGGCGAGGACTGCGAAAAGACGGTAATAACATGGCTAACGTGGTTGTGTTGGTTGCGTGCCAGGGCCTCTTCACGGTTCTCTCCATGGCTCTCTACAACACCATATATACCTTAAGAAGCTGCAACACTGCCAGTTTATATACGTAAAGGTTCTTCTTCCCGTGTAATCCATCGTCAAATAAGAAACCATCGTAAAATATGCTTTTGCAGTAAACTCCTTCGCTCCTTTACTTCTGCGAAACTTTTTACCTTAAACCAGAAGATACTCGATTCGCGTTAACAGCTATGTTCCTTTCCTGTCGACATTATTCTTCTTTTCCTATCCTGCTTTGCTGATGTATATACATCTTTGTGAAAAGAAAAATCAAACTTACAGTCATCGCCAAAATTACACCAACAATTTATACTTCTGGAGTTTACAACACGGAACAAATAACCATGAAAACTTTTTTACACTTCTCCATCGCCTAAGGAGGCATCTTCTGGAAGCCATTATTATTTTTTTTTATTCGAGTTAATATTTTGCATGAGGAATCTATTATTCAAGAGTTCGCTTTTTCGTTGTTTTTATTTTATAGTTATAGTTGGTGTGATGATTTTATCGTGGTAATGAAAAAAATTCAACGGCTTCCAGATGTTTTGAAACGCATAATTATTAACCCTTCAATTGTTAGGTTTAAAAATGGTACGGAAAGTGAAAGTATATATTTGCCACTAAATTATTATGTTGTTATTATTGGATAGTAATAAAAAATAATGCTACTACATTTTCATTAATAATTTATTTCTATTAAATTTGTATTATTAAAAAAACTACAACACTCCATTTCATAATAAATTTGTATGTTATGTTGACATTGTTAGAATTATAGGAAAAAGTAGGTTTTCTATGTTTTTTTATCTAATCATAGAAATTCATATGTAGTAACGACTTCTGTATTTTATAGTTTATTTGTTAATATGAAAGATTATTCTATTTGTTTATCTGTAATATAAATTTGGCCTAAAAAATCTGACACGACAGCTGACCTCTTTAATTTTCATAAAAAAAAACCAACAAGCTCGGGATTTTACAATCTAAAATAAAATAAATTTCAACAGAAATAAAAAAAAGTTTCACACTTCAAACATGCTAAAAGTATGAGTTAATACCCATCATTACTTTTTTCTAAATAAATTATCTTCTATACAACCTTTTTTACAACAATAATAAAAATATCATTATACTGAAAAAAGAAAACTACTTACAATATTGAACAATAATTTTTCACCGTCATTTCTAAACTCTCTACTTCATTGAAAAAAGCTTTCTCTTAAAATATTTCTCGATTGTTTATTCAATAATAAAATTGAATATAACAATATAAATCAATTATAAAAAACAATAAATCCTCACACTACTAAAGATCTCTTTCTCTGGGGATTTAAATTTCAAAATGATTTATTTGACTTATCAAAATTCAGAGATAGTAAAGATAATAACATCACGATGTCTACCAAAATTTATTTCTGGCCATCTAGTAGCTTTTTCAGTCAGGTTGTTTGAAAATCCAGTAGTACGTAATTAAAGTAAATTAATAGGTAGATAGTTTAGGTAATTAATAGATGCTATTACAGAAGTCTATATACATTTAATAAAGATGGCTAAAAAAAATAAGGTCATGCCAGGAAAGTGAGTGATGATTGCAGTTTATCTAAGAGAAGTAACTAGCAGTGTTCGTGTAATGGGAGCATTCATCAGCGCGCAATCTCCTCTATTGCCGCGCCATTCTTGTTTCACGATAGGATGAGAAGAGTGTAATATAGTCTCGTGACGGTTTGCGGCACGTTGCTCTCTGCCACGCGAAACGTTTGTGGAATGATTATCCTTTTAAGGTTGTATATTTCATTTAATAGTTTCCAGGAAGTTAGTGGTCATGCGAATTAGAAAAAAGTCTGAACTGATGCCTCCCTTACTAATATCTTGATGGGTCCTAAGATATTATTTCTTCATGTAATTACAATTGTTAACTAAATTGTGATACCAATACGTGGAAATAGCTACTAAATTTTTTCAAACAGTTATAGAAATTGCTACACTATTTTGCCATTTGATTACCGTACCGCGAAATAACGAAAATTACAGGGATTTGAAGTGAGTGAAATGATTGATTAATAAATGCAGAGCGTGGTAAAAACAGTGTACAAATAAACCATAAGAATAATATTATAACAAGAAATTATTGAATTAATTTACAACTTCAGATATCTTTTATATAAAAATAAAAGAGTTATTTTTAAATTAATTTTTAATTGTTTATTATATTTAAAGAATTTCGGAATTTTTTAAATCACTTTTTGTTTAATTATCGAAAAAAGAAAGCGCCTGTTTAGAAATTATTGTAAAATGAAACATTTTTAATCTCTTTATTTAAAATTAAATATGTGATATAATAGGAATATTCTCATACTTTCTTATTACATTAATTAAAAAAATAATTACTCTAGTGGAAATTTCACAGATAATAAATTTATATACATTATTAAATAATACCAAATATTCACTTTTAATTATAAAAAAAATGTTATGCTATTGAAACGATTTTACGATAAATAGAAAAGATAAAAGCTTCTTTAACTCATTACTTATGATTATATAAAAAAGCAATTTCTTCATTAAAAATTATTATACTAATTCTATCCTTATTATATTTAAGGTTAATTATTAATATCAAAATATAATAAATTTATTGAAAAAAACCTAAAAATTGTTTTTTTTTTTTCAATTTTTAAACTCATTAGTCACTAATTACTGGTTGGGCAGTTATTTCTTCAATTTAAACTATAAATACCTATTGTGCCCTACAGTGTCATTACGTCAAAAATTTTTTTTCTAATCCATCATTCAACTTCAAAATAATTCTCACAGTAATTACAAATGCTTATGCATCATTAAATAGCACCAAACACTTTTAGTAAACTACAAACAACCCTAGGAGTTAAAAATGAAATCATTTGTAGTGTGTATAAATTGTGATCCCTGATTTTTCGTGTTAACCGTAAGGTGGCAATTTGGAGGGTTCAACATACAAGGGTTAAAATGCCGAAATGAATAGTCTGCTTACATTATATGATTTGAAAGAATCGCAGGCGTGTTCGCATACAGAAGAACCCCGGAAGCGGAAAGTTACTGCCGAACGATTAACTCGAGCGGCTTGTAGAGTAGCTCCCAGGGCAATACGTTTCCTCGCCCTTATTTCCACGGCCGTCCATCATCTGAGAAACGATGATTTTATGCAGAAAGCGGAGCCGGGCGTAACGCACCGTAACGTAGCCGGCTAACGCGAGGTAATATATCATACAGGGAGCCATATACATTCGTTTGTGTATGTATACTATGAGGCTGTCTATATGGACGTAGCTATACTAACTGACGAATACGTACCATATATGTACATCTTTACGCATACATATACACGTCAAGTGAGCATATATAATGCTATAACCACACAACACCCGGACGAGAATACTGGTGGGTAAAGATCGACCCTTGGCACTTGGGAATGCGACCTGTTTTAGAGAGGTCATACACCACTTCTCTATAGTTTATACATACATTCGCACCGTAAACCAGTGCCATTCATGGTGCTTAAGTCTCCTGCATGCCGTGAAAATGTCTTTTGTTATTACACCTATGTGACAGTAAGCAGTTTTTTATGTTTGACTAAGTTTTTTATATTTTAGAATAGCTCATAAAAAATTGCCTTTCAATTTTAAACAAGCTTTATGCTTCAATTTTGGAGCTTGTTGTAAATATATTTATCTTGATAGCTCAGTCAATATTTATTACTTTAAAGTTAATGATTTTTGATGAAAAAAATTTAAGTTTCGCTATAAACACTTGATATTTTTTCGAGGAATTATTTTGAAATAAATTCTATGGATTAATTTGACCAAATTTATCGGAGAGTGATTGTCAAATAAATTTCTTTGCATACTAATACCGAAATATTTTATTTATTTTCACGGTTATTATTGTAGCTTAAATATTTATCACGCTAAATTTATTGAATAATCCCATAAATTATAATGAATTAAACGAATTTGATATTAAACTCCAACAAATCGTAGTCATCCAATAAATAAATGTAATCAAAATTCATGTTTCATTACCTTTTTTATAAAAATCTCACCTAATATTTATCATCCCACAGCTCATTGAAAACCATCATCCTCCATTAAGCCACCAATGCATTAAATATTCAGCCTAAATATTCGTACGTGGGCCCATGTTTAATGTTTGCATATAAAACTTTTTAGCTGAGAGAGCATTTGCTTCATAAACCCGTGGCATTGATGGTGTTTAAGTCTCTTGCACGCCGTGAAAACGTCTTTCGTTATGGCCCTAAATAAAGCCAAAGGGACTACTTTATTATATATAGACTGTTTATACGCCCAAATATTTCAACGGGGGGTCTAACACACAATGAGATTCAAAGAGGCTAAGAGAGTGTATCAGTGAGAGTGACTAAATGTGTGTGCATGTCTGGACGAATGGCTCTCTGAGACAGGGATTTACGCGAATGAGCTGAGCACACCGAATGCCCTTTATATGCGTCGTAACGTATGGCTGCTATAGATCACAATTACGCGTAATGGTGCTCACTCTTGTATTCATGGCGATATTATTTTTGGTTGGAACAGCTCTTACTCTCCTGCACTATCGTCGTCGCCGGTTTTTGCCACCCCTGATACGCGCAATATATGCTAAGCAGTCAGTTGAATATATAAGGATAATATCATGACGTCTTTTATTTGATTTATTAACCCTATAATATTGTTTTTTACGTCTTCCTTGACAACTGATGTATAATTATCCTTAATTAATGGATTATTCATTCAAGGAAATTCTTGAATACTGACAAGAATTCTAATCAACATTAATCTTTTTTGATATTACGCTCAAGACGTGATTTCACTTCATTTATCAAATTTATTTTTATTTGTTCTGAAGTAAATAAATCTTGGAATAATTTATCAATGATTGGTAAATATTTTGTTGGATACTACACAATATATTGGATAGTAAAAAATTTTTAAAATTAATATATGGGAAATTAATTTAATTGAATGATTAAGAGATAATAAATTAAAAAGATTATAAAACCTATTCCAGTAAAATTTTAATAGCTCATAATTTTTATTAATTTCTATAATAAATATTCCTAATAAAACCTTGTACTACTGTTTGATATTTAATATTAAATAAAAAAAATGATGAAATAAATGTTATCACTAACAAAAATATTCATCTAATTTTTATATCTTATGTACATATTGATCACGCGTTTAAAACCTTGAAGAAAAGCATAATAATGAAGTTATAAAATTTTTCTTTCAAACAAAATTCTCCAGACCATCTGTGGTTCACAAGTAAATACAATAATTGAACAATGTGTCGGTGTGGTAAAAACTATTTCATTAATTTTTATGTTTCGATAGGTAGGTAAAAAGAGAGATGCATCGAAACGAATAATTTTCGTATAAAGTTAAATGAGATAGTGTGGGAAGTGTCTGGTTTACAGGCTGTTAGTTTCACAATAAATGTAGCCGCAAGCGTAAACATTTAAACATCGTCTACTTGTTGCTTAGGTATGTTAACTGCTTATAGTGCTGTCACTAAATCTATGAGGATTGCAGTAGAGGTATATCTACCGTTATATAGTATAAAGAAGAAATGATTAGTCTTAAGCATATAAGTAGGTGTGGCATCTCTTTCTGCTTTACTGCAAAACAAGCTGCAAGCGGCGCGAAATACCGGACGTAGCAGTAAGTTATATACATTTATATATCAAGAATGAAGGAGAGAGTAAGAGGAAGGAGCATGTACATTATTGTATATATTAAAACCATATGTATGTTCATGTGTATGTATTTTCGCGCATACAAATACACTCTGCGAACGCCTACGGACGGTGACAGTACCAGAAGATTTATGGCGCTATAAAATATCATTTGTATTTCACGTCGAAGCGGGGGCTTGATTAATGCACCGAGCTGCGCACGATGAATAACCGACGTGTTGTTATAGTAACATCAATCTCAAAAGGAAGCGCAGAGAGAGCAAGAGAGATAGTGAGATCCCGCGGCGTTGATAAATCGCGTAGATTGGGCTCACGCCGAGATACGATCGGTCACTCTCCCACGATTCAATCGTTGGCACTCACGCCGGTAAGGCACGACAAGACAGACAAGACATTCGCGTGTCGTCGTGCAGTCTTGCTTTCCGTCACCGCTTGTCGATCGTAATTCAACGTTGTCGCGACACCCAATGAATCTCTACTTAGTGTGACTCTCGGTAGTCGCCATTAACTACTGTTAATGTAAATTAACCCTCAAAATGCACCCCAGCTATTCCAGTCTCGAGCTTTTTCGTACCATCTTTGTCTCTACATGCTGAATAACTATTCACCACGACATTTCACCAACATTTTTCAACAACTTACATTACTTCCCTCTTTATGAATTATTTATATTACTGTAATTAAAACACTAAAGGAGCAAACAACCCTATTATTATTTTACATTAAAATTTACCTAGGCTTTAACTAATGTTTCAATTGAACAGAAAAATTCATTTTTATTTATTTTCTCAATAACTTCAGTAATCTTAAATAATTTATTCTTTTATACTCTATTTGTTTTTTCCCTTTTCTCATAAAAAGTAAGTTGTAAATTATTTCCTATACATAATTACAAATCCTTTTTTACAAATCTCGACTTTTGACATATACCGCAAATCCGAAAGAACTCAAGTGTTTAGTGATGAATCACTTAAAGTGTTTAATGATTAAACACCTACGTGTTTACAATGTGGAACGCTATGAACAAACTATACACGGAGAAAACAGTCAGGACAATTTTGCTAGAATTCTAGAAAACTTTACTAGAAACTCCTTCACTTATATGGATGATCGTTGAGTCAAGCAAAATTTACTAGAAATGTCTCTTCAATAGATACTCGAGGTTTACAAGAAAATCTAGAAAAATTTACTTTACTCGAAAGTAATTTTTACAAATATTTTAAGTAATTTAATCGAATTATTCAACAATGAATTGAAAAAAAACGAATAATTTGGTAAAATTAGTAATAATATATATTTTGTTGATTTAACATATCATTTATGATAATGTTTAGGGAATATTATATTTTTTAATTTCCCTATAGTAAAAATGATAACGAATTACGTATAAAAAACAATAAATTAGTTAATAAAAATAAGTTAAATAATTAAAAAATTATTTTTGTTAGATTTTTTTAATGTTGAACACCAATTTTACGTATACATAGTGTAAAGATTGCGAAAGATGCTGATTTTAAGATCTAGAAAAGAATATTTCTATTGGGAAGATTCGAACCTACGACCGCTTAACGCACGCAACTAACTAAACCGACGCTTTAGCCCGCTTGGCTATTCGAAACTATTGTAAATGATTAAAATATTTATGTATATAAAATTATCGCAGCTTGGTTATTCTAATACGATTCATCAGAAAGTATGAGAAACAGTTCCATACTACCAATAAAATTTTACTAGAATTCTAGCAACGTTTTCTAGAAGAAGTTGACATGACTGGTCAACTCATAATGCTCTTGTTATTTTCGTTCGCCTTGTCATTTTTACTAGACAACATAATCAAATGATTAAGAAATAAAGTAAAAAACCTTAAATTGTCTCTGCTTGATTTTTCAAATACAATTTATCAGATGGCATGACAAACTGTTTCACACTGCAAATAAAATTTTACTAGAATTCTAATAATGTTTACTAGAATAAGTTTACTTGATTATTCCAGTAATAAAGCCCTGATTACTTTTCTCCGTGTAGCATTTTGGTAAATGGCAATAAGCGTTTAAAAATCGTCTACAAAATTACCATAGTTCGTTTATAGTGTTTAACATTGTAAACACTTTTAGTGTTTAATAGCTAAACATATGGATTTACAGTGTAGTAATTATAATAAATTATTCATTTTAGTGATTATTGTTGTTCATTTCTCTATAATTTAACGCTCATTTCATCATATTTAAAGATTGCATTTGTTTTTAAATTATTACCTGATTCAGCTTTAATAAAATAATTCTCTCAGTCCATTATGATTCAGTAACCCTTCCCATAAATTCTCATTTTTTCTTGTTAAAGTATATTATTCTTATTTCGTATTTATATTCAGGAAGTATACTTTTTAAAGTAAATAAAAAAAAAAACAAAGTTTTCTCAAAAACTTTCTCCAAAAGTTCTCTTGTATGAAACGGAATAATTTGTAGATATTCGGAAACAAGTGTTGAAACGTATTATTTAGTGAATTGAAAGTGTGCTAAATGAAAGGAATTACAGTTAGATTTATATGTATACACATATAGATATATATAGAGTATAGAGCAATTGAATTCATAGCTATCATTGATGTAATGATGATTGAAGACTGCTTTTATTATAATAGACTTGAATATGGCTTTGGAAGAACACAACTTCTCGGAAAAAATATTCTCTATATAATTATCTGTTACATAATAAACACTTTCAACACATAAATTAGCTTCACACAGGATATAAGTAAACTAATCAATCTGCTACTTTTTTGTAAGCCTACATCTTAAACCCTCTGTAATTTTTTTCATTAAAGTAAATAAATTTTAAATACGTGATTAATTAATTGACAATAATTAATCAAAAGTACACATTTTCGAGGCTTCTGTTTAATTAATATTTTTCAAAAATTTTTTTTTTTTTGCTTTAAATTATTATTATTTATTTGTTATTAAATAATAATAATATTTTATTATTTAAAGTAAATTATTGAATTGAATAAATATGAAAAATTTTTTTATTTTATGATAATAAATGAAATAAAAGGGCATAAAATAATAAATGATTATTTAGCGTCATCTGACGCTGATAAAGTGCACCATTGGTCTCATGATGTTAAGATAGATCCCTACAAAAAGCAACATTTCAAAGAGCTAATTTAAAAATTTAAAATAGTAAATACATGCGTCATGATTTAGCATATTTAAGGATGATAATCTTAAGGGATCTCAAGATGAAAGTGGAATAAAATGACGTTTGTGAGATAAAATACGAGAGATATGCCCTAAGAATATAAGTTTAAAAGCTGCAAATGTTAGTGAGACAAGCCCTCTGGTTAAATAAAATCACTTTGTATTGCATAGTCGTACGTATTATATTCGTGTGTATGTATACATACGTATTCGTAGTTTGTAGCCTCGCGGGATAAATCTGTGGAAAGCCATGAAGGCAGGATAAATTTAAGTAGAGACAGACAGCTAAACGTGCACCTGGCACTCATATATAATATATACGTGTACATTATAAAGTTAGAGAAGAATACTTTGAAAAAGAGATAAGCATCTTGTAGAGGAGAAAAGGAGTAATACAGTCATGACCAAAATTATTTAAACAACAAACTAATTATTTTGGACCATTTAATGACACTATTAAGTCTCATAAACACTACAAATCCAAGTGTTTAGAAACTAAACACTTAAAGTGTTTGCAATTTTAAATATCATAAACGAACTATGACAATTTTGTAGAAGACTTTTAAATGTTTCTTGCCATTTACCAAAATGCTGTAGTCTGTTTATGGTATTAAATATTGTAAACACTTAGGTGTTTAATTATTAAACACTTTGAATAATTCATCACTACAGACTTGAGTTTCTCCGGATTTGCAGTGAAGCTCATAATTAATCCTGTTTTTTAAAATTATACATATCATCGAATGCCTTGTAGAAAATAATTTTTTTTCTTCAAACAAATAAGTTTCAAAAATTAGGTAAAATACTATCTTTTATATAATTCATAATAATTCTTTTTTTCAATAAAAAACTGTTATATATTTTCAGTCTGATTAAAATAATTTTATACTCCTTTTCATGTGTGATAAAAATTATCTTGTCAGTTTTTTTGAAAGAAATCAAATATTTCCAAGTGAATGTTTAAAAATGTCAATCAATCAAAAAGTAAATAATCCTCATAAAGAAATATTTGTAATATTGAAAAAAGAGAATAAATGATTAAATACAACTAGTGAAGCATCATGAAAGACAAGAGGAAGTAAGATGGATTTTTGAATATTACTGTAAATGTATGTGCGAGTAAAAATGTAAAGGGTTGCTTGGGGCCATGTCCATCTGCACGTCAGTGTCAGTAATAGGTTTGAAATGCTCATGATGCAATTAATAATGGTGAGGATATTGAGTAAAAGGAAAGAATATATATAAGGATACCGCTGTGAAGCCACACAGCAAGAGCAAGTTGTTATACGGTGCCAGAGGCCTCGAGGCCGTGTTCCCTGTCAGTAACAACTCTCGTCGACGCGCGTGTACAGCCACTCCGCCCAACTCCGCACCACCGATCGGCCCGCGGGACCTTTTACAAATATATAATCCTGCTATTTCCTATATACGTGGCACACAACCGATGACTCGACGCAAGGCGTCGCCTTTCCACCCAATTAATTTATTGAGCGTATGGTATGCATGTATATATGTCTCTTTATAGATGTATATGTACAAGCATGCGGCAACGGCGACGACGGGAATTTATTTAGTGCGGCACGCCAAGCGCGTGCACCCTCGTGTATATGGTTTAATTGATGTTGTACGATCGATGTTGCGGAGGGTCGTGGCCCACCCGGTTGTGCAAACCACAGTTCACACGTTACTCTGTCACTGATTGAGAACCGTAAACCCGTAAAACCGTAAAACTAACCAATAGTAATATAACAGATATTTTATACGGCCACGCCGAAAATGATACACACGGAGAGTTACCAACATCAAGTGGCGGATATCCTTCTATCTCGATACGTTGAACTTCGAAAACGCCGAAAGAATGAAAATCTTTCGAATGGTACCGTTGGGATTTTTTACTGATTAATTCAATATCGGATACTTTACAAAAAAAAAAATGACTGACACTTTTTGGAATTGAACCCACTGAATTTTCGCTAATTTTTTGATAGTTGTAACACCTAATTTTAGTATGATGGGTGAATTTTTTAAAATTTATTTTTATAATTAAAACTGTTTAAACATTTTTACTAATTAAGAATTATTTTAAAGAAATATTTTTAAAACTGACAAAATAATATATTCTTTAAGAATCATTTTTTTTTTCAGCACAAACATCATCCAAAAGTTATTTCTATTAATTATTATTGCCCCTTTTACGCTTTAGGACCACATAAAAATCTCTTAAAAATGTAATAAAATATCCGAAAAAATTTAGATGGATATGATAAAAATATTATCTCATTTTATGTTCATCACAAACCTTTAAAAATATTTTCCCCATTTCCTATTTGACATTCTGATGGTAATTAAAATATTGTGAAGTTTCTATGAAATTTATGACTTTTTTATCTCACTATGTGGTAGTATATTTTTTGGGAAAAAAGTAATAAACAAACAAAATTTAAAAATTATTTCAGCTCATATCATACTACTGATGATGCATCTTTACAAAATGAGGATACATCACTCACTCAAATTGAACAAATGCAGAGTCTGGTATATATGCATATACATGTCGGCAAGCGTATAAAAATGATTATGCTTATATTAGTGAGACACGGAGCGTATTATAGTGGCCCGATCCGAATAAATGTCAGGGAGATATTTCAAGCGCATAACTTAAACGATTTGCTGATTAATGCTCAGTATATCCGTCTTACAATATATAATGTCGTAATTTATGATTAATGTAAAATAGCTAAACGAAAGGTTTATCCTGGGGTAGAGAGCAAAAGAATTGGAGAATGAAAGATAAAAATAAAAAATATAAAAGCTGAAAAAATAAAAAAGTGGAAAAGGAAAAAAAAACTAACACGCACAGACTTCCAACGGCGGCGGTGTCGGAAGATTTACGATAATGGCAGAGATACGGAGCGAAGATTTATTCGCGCGCGATCGAATGGAACGAAGGCTCGTTAGTTAGGTTTGGGTTAGGTAGTCGATATGGATGTCAGGCGCAATTCGTTTCGTAGCCTAATTATAAAAGCGTCCGCGGTCTCGCGTCGGCTTCGTTTTAAGTTTTCGTACATATCCCTAGACCCCCGTGCAGATTTTATAAATTATTTAAGTTCTCAAGAAGGAAAGGGATAAAGTAAACTTGTAGTCTGCAGAGAACCAACGTAGGGATCAACTGTGTAGTATACGGGGGTCCAGCAGCGACAGCCGACAAAAAAATTAAATTTATCCAACTTGATCCGTTCACTCGCTTCTACGACATTATCATTATTAGTGCATCACATTAATTAGCTTGGGAAAAATAAAAAAAATTACCTGTATTACTTGGCACGCGAGAGTAACGCTCTTATTTCTTCTTCTTGTACTGATCACATTCAACATTCATCAAACGTAAATATATTGATCTTTTTTTTACATAAATTTAAATTTAATTACTCTTTTTTAATGATTCTTACGTGGAAGGAAGATCAAAAAAATCTAAATTTACAATTTAATTAGACTAATGATGATACAGTAAGTCGAAAAAAAAATATAATTGACAACGGAAAATAATAAAAAAAGACGAAATTTTGATTCATTTATCAAAGTTTCTTAAACTTGACTAAAAAACTTTTTATAATAAAAAATCATAGTCGTAAGATGCTTTTTATTTTATTCATTAAAATGATCAATCTAAAAAAAAAAAATTCGTGATAAAATTAGAACCCTTCATTAACAAGTTGTCTATTATTAAAATTGATGAATTAATTTATTCGTAAAATGAAGACTCTATTGAAATATTAACTCAACCTCTAATTCCATTAGTTGTATGAAAAGAAGAGTTAGTGAAGAAATAAACCAATAAGATGGCCTATGAAGTCATCAAGATAATTTCGGAGTTGAGTGTACAAGAATCTCATAAACATTAGTTTTGTATATAAATTCAATTTCCGTGAAACGAATGAAAAATTGTTCTTTTGGTGTGTTAGTTGGTTGCCAAGACAATTCTATAAATATTAAAACAGGACATTAAATAAAGATTTAGCACATTAAGAATGGAAGAAAGACAAAGTACAGACCAGCAGAGACAGTAGTAGAAGTGCTTGGTGGTTCATCTACTATAACGAAGAAGATAAATTTCCAGCGACATACGAAGAAGTAGTCGATAGATAACAATCGTAATTTACATTGGCGAGCGGGTGTTTGACATTTACAATCTAAAGAAACCGCGCGTTTAGAATGTGCACGTGAACCAAGCAGATAAGAGAAAGCGACTTTATAATAAATGTCTAGAGCATTAGCAGTATTACACGATGCCTCTTAAATGTATTAAGAACCAAATAGCTGCATCATTCACATTCACTCGTTCTACTACCTTCTATATTGCTATTTCTACACGTATAGATATACAAGATATTGTATACGTGCAGTGGCTCTTAAGTCGCTGTCAAGTTGCCTGATCGCTTCTCCATCGTCGAGTCTCACTCATCGTGATGCAGCGTGAAATCTTGTTCCAACATCTTCGTGCTCATTAGCTCGAAACAAGTCCAATCAATTTTGGTACTTTTCACTCATTTGCAAGTTGCCACTTTAATTACAGTATTGCTCAAAAATAACTATAGTTTTAGCCTCTGCTAAAAATTAGCATTCAACGATTAATTAAACTTTATACTCATTTATCTTACACTTAAATGGATTCTTTCCACCTTCATTTCGTTTTTCACTTCTGATCTGTTACCTATATTTTTTCGTTAAATGATTTTATTTAGAATCTAATAGCCAGTTTTGTTCGAGAAGTGAAAACAAGGTGAATGTTTGTAAGATCAATAAGTTAGCTCCAATCTACTTCAAAGACAGACACTAACAAGATTAAAATAATGGAACCTAACAAAATCATTTTAATTAGAAGTGAAAATAAAGAAAAAGTTGAATACAAAACTACGAATAGTTTACTTCATCAGTCTAATCTTTTTAATTTTCAATGAGTCAAATGAAGAAGAAAATTTTACCTATAAAAATCCAAAAACCAGAAAAGTAAATGAAAATTATCATAATTTTATAATTCATACGACAAAGATGAAAAAGCTAAAATATTTCATTGATTACCTCAAAACATTCAGAAGTATTGAAAGTTATTAAATTCCTTAGTAATGAATAACATTAATTTAAAAAATTAATTTAAATATTTTGATTGAAATGAAGAAAAAATTTTTTGAAAAATACAACCTAGTAACAAAGGATCCTTTAATGAGTTCCACCTTCTCCAAGTCTTCCGGATAAATTTGCTGAAGAGTGTATTTTTTAATCCTCTAACGACGTTCATTAATCAGTTTCCTTCTCCAGGCATATCTACATGAGATAGGTTTCCATTATCGTGAATTATATCACCCCTTCCGTAGTCCATGATCAGGTCGTTAACTGCTAATTAATCACAGAACAAGGGGAGCTTAAACCCGCGACGTGTATCTCAATGATGTTCCATACTAATATCCCAATAATATATCGGCAAAAGCCCAACATCATAATGAAATTCACAACAAGCGTATGATAATTGAGAAGGCCATTTGCCTGATGAACTGAGCCTTATATAAATGATTGTTTGGGATATATAATCCCACTATGTTTCGTGATTTATACGACAGGGTGATGAGTACGTGCGATGGAAGGCCACGTCCCTACTGAACCATGTACTCTGCCATTAAATTCAATACGAGCACCCGGGAGGCGCATGTAAACCCGCGTCATGATAATACCTCAACTCTCACACCACCTTAGACGCCTCAATCTCTCTACACTAGGCAACATAATCATGTGTCCATGTAATTATATTCATCACCATACAACCTAGAATTTCGTAGACAGATGTCTGCATTAAATGCTCATGATTTATTTCTAGATAATACTCTGGTTGAAGCCATATGATAAACATACATTTTTGTCATCAACACTATTTGATCATATTTTTATATAATGAACTATTTAAACACGTTTTCTCGAAATATTTTTAATTAAAACTTGAAAAAATAAAGACATTAATCAAACTATCCATATTTGGATAAATTGAATTTTTATGTATTTTTTAAATAAATCTTTGAAATAAAAAAAAAATTAACACTCCCTATTTACAGTAATAAACTTCATGTTATCACTGGAATAATATTTATCAACAAAGTAATAAATAAAAAAAATTCGTTAAAATTTAAAAATAAATTTTTATAATTAATCTTTGTTAATATAAATAATTAATCACTGTTCTACAAAGAATACTATTTCACGATAGTCTTCAGAAGCTCATAAGAGAAAAATAAATTTAAATGACTCCTAATCTTCATGTATCTAATGTTTTTTTTGCATAATAAAAACATTAGAAATGTGAATTACTGACGGTCATGTTAATAAAGCTATTATTTTTATTGATTGCTGAAAATAATATAAATTAACTTCAAGTGCGTAATAATTCGGTACCTAATAAATATGTAATAGTCTGGATAAAATAGACGGCTAACGAGATAGAAGGAAAGGAGAATGTGATTAATATTCAGTTAATGGTAATTTTGAGGTCCAACTGCCAGGAACAGAATCCTCCAGTTCATGCAAATTATAGGACTTTATGAGTTAGAAATCAACGAATTTTAGATTATTCGCGGAATACATTTGACTATAATATTTAATCTATTAAGAAGCACATAAATATCTATGCTCGAGCATGAATACTTGAATCAAAAAATCCAAAAGATCGTTATAACAATGTAACACATTGTTACAATATCCCAGAATAAATAAATCAATAATTTTAGTAGAAAATGTTTACTTTTTTATATTTGTTATCATGCTTTGTTAAAAATTCACGCGCCAAAAATATTTTGCGTGAGTTGTTTGTTAATTTAGATGTTAAAGTTTGTTTAAAAAAAAATTCCAACATATATTTTTATAGGCTCGTTGATTTATTTATAAATTATGTAAAAAATAAAATAGAAATATTATGTTTATGTTAATGAACTTCATGTTTTGTATAGAAGTATAATTATTTATACTTTGAACTGTAATACTTTACGCCATTTATGATTAGAGATCTAGCGTGCTTAGTCAACAAGAAATCGACGCTTTGATTATTCGTTGATAAATTTCTAGAGATAAACAAGATCAAACGTTTTTATGTAATTGATTGGTAACAGTGATTCAATCAATTACATAAATTTTAATTTATCAAAACCCACTATAAGTAAAGTATTCACTTGTATAAAGTAAATCATATTTTCTCAATTATTGATAATGTACTCAATATTAATTAGTACTGAAAATCTAAAAACTATTGATTAGTTCATATTGCGATGTTTAAAACTAAATTTTATAACAAAAAGAATGACGAATATTTTACTTTAATGCAGCGAAGCTTTGGTAAATTAATAAATAATCAATTACATTACATGCTATAAATTATTGATGACTTACTCGATATACGGTGAAATTTCCTCAACAGTCCATTTATCTTTAACTTGAAACAATTCCTTAAATCTTTCTATTATATTCTCCGAAAGCTTTGATTCAGGAAAAGATACTACTTCCTTTCGCGCTTTTTCATTATTCCATACTACTACAGCTATACCATGTAGATATTCCAACTTTGGATTAATTCCTAAATAAATAATATTGAAGAATAAATAACATTTTAAATGTATACAATTATTATAATTAATTATTGAAACTCAAGTGTACTTAATTGATTTTTAATAAGCCAAATGTAAAAAATGTACCTTCCGGAACACCCATTTTCCATGCCTCCATGAACAATTTGAAGTCATTTACTGGAGATCCAGAGAGAAGAACCTTGGCTAGAAATTTACACACTTTTTCTATATTATATGTAAAAAGAGAATTATCTGTATTTCTCACAGCATATTTATGAAAAACCATGTCAAAAATTGGTCGTGGTATGAGTTCTTTTAAAGCCTCATAAGTTTCTTCTTTGTTTATTTGATTAAGAGACCATGAGTTTTCTTCCATAAAATCAAGCATCATAGTCAAAGCTTTACTTTCGAACTCGAATGATATTAACCGGTAAAATCCTGTATAAATAATTTTTTTAATTAGTACATAGCACTGTAAGAAAAGAATGGAGAGAGATTATACATAAGAAACTTATTAAAATAATTACCATCCATTTCAACAACCATATATTCAGAAACAGCTGCTCTTAATTCTTCATCGCTGGCTTGAATCTCACAACAAAGTTCAGACCACGTATACATATTACGTTTATCCATTTGTTTTTCATATTCAGGACCTTTGAAAGATGTCGATTCTAATAATGTAAGAAGTTTTTCTACTCCTGGTTTACACTGTGAAGCCTATAAAAATAAACTAACATTGGAAATCACAAAAAAAGATAAATAATTCAATATTCTTAAAAGTCAATAGTTATTAAAAATTTCATTGTAAATATGAAGAAATATTTCATCTTCTATTGAATTCTTTGTTTATCACCAAAGTAATAAATATCTACTGAAAGGAAAATTTTTGAAATATGACTAACCTCTAAATACGTGTAAAATATTCCTTTAGCTATAATTGGATTAATTATTATTTCTTCATTATTGTTCGTTGTTATTTCACTGTTGAATTTCATGCCAGGACAAAGCATCAATGAATTTGATGTTTCAGCTTCTTCAATCACGTAAGTTCGATCATCGGTGCACAACACTGCACGATCATTTGGATGACCTTTGAAAGATAAACTGATGATCATCATTCAATTAGATTTCTTGTTTTTTAACTTTTTTGTATGAATTCCCTATTATTATTATTATTATTATTATTATTATCATTTAGCACTAATAAAAATGCACAATACAATACGTTTTCTCTTGTTACAGAAAATATAAAAAAATCATTGAGATATTTACCATTGTCCTTCTTGGATTGATTTTAACATATTTTTATCCAATTCTAAAAGCCTAATATCTTTGTCAGGATTGGATTCACTATAAATAATCTGCATTAGATTCTTCAAATCGGTCTCTTTAAGTTTAGCTGCGTCTAAAGTCACCTTAATTTTTTTTGGTGTTCTATCATTACTTGAAAAAAAACAAACGTCATGCATCATTATCCATATAAATGACATATTTTAAACATAATTATTACTTTACCTTCCAGTATTGCTCATCTTGATATTGTTTAGACGTAGTAGAGGAATATATTTTTATTTTTAAAAATAATTATTGTGTGTAATACCAGGTTTTACCGCGTTTTTATTTCACCAGACCATAAATATGGAAGCCCGGTCAGTTAACCTTCCTCAGAGAGATGGCTGAGAGAGCCCACGCGGGAGAGGGACATCCGTCCCTAAATTAATGTCGCTGAAGAACAATTCTCTCGTCAGATAAATTCAAAGCAATAAATATCAATTCTTAATTATTTATGCTGAAACTCTATAATATACTGCCTTTTTAGATTTCTATATTTATTTTTATCTGTTTAAAAATCTATCATATTTTCTATTATACGTTATAATAAATGTTTATAATTGTCAAATATTTAATTCATATTCAAATATTTTATTTCCTGACAAAAGTTATGCTCCCACTTTTTTACAATCATCACTTTTAGCCGTTGTACCCAATAATTAAAAACGGTAAATTACCTCGCTTCGGTAAAACAGAAAAAAATTCCAACTAGTGTCTTAGTTTTTTGATAGGTGGCACTATGACACTCTTTTTTACCGCGAATGAATCAAATATTCATATGTTTTTGATGAAATATATAATTAGCAACGTAAAAACGACATCTAATTCAACAATAATTTTCAGATATTTAGAAATATTAATTTCTCATAAATCAAAATACGTAAAATACATGAATAAAATTCATTTGTTTTTTTAAAGTGCATCTCTAATTTTTTCAAAAACGAAAAATTAAAAATAAATAATCACCAACGTGTCGAGTGATAAATGTATATCAAATTCTACTCATTTGTATAAAAAATAATTCTGGCGTCACTATAAATTGTACAATTTTGTGAATTAAAATTATAACGAATTTATACTTATACCTAATCATTAAATAACTCTTATCTGTAATGTTTTTTGATTGAATAAAAAAACTCATTTCATTGAAATATAGTTAAAATTGTAAGTACTAGATCAATAGTAATTATTAGGATAAGAGTAAGTTTATAATGTTGAAATTTCTAATTATATTTGAGGATTAATTTTTGACAAAAAATAATAACACTTGAATTAGAATTCTTAGTTCTTCGAGGCTGGAATGTTGTACCGAATCAAGTAATTCAGAAAAGCTTGTGAGATTAAAAAACTAAAATAAGTCATGAACGGAATGAAACATTGTGAGTCATGGAAACAAAAATTAATATTAGTCATGGATCACGTTTGTAAAGGTTTCTAAAAATGGATGTTATGTTTGCCTATTTCTTATTATCTTAATTTCTGTCTCCCTATTTTTAATTAAGGTTAATTTGTTAGTTTGAAACGTAAAAATGTTCTTCTCTATAAAGAAATATTTTTAAATAAATTTATTGAAATACTTAGATTATTATACAAATATTGTTATTTTGGGTATTTAAAATGATATTTCTAGTGTGCTATAAAAACATAAAATAAATGATGTCTGATGAAAATTGAAAAATGACGAAATTGTTTTTATGATGAAAGTAAGAACTATATTTAAATTTAATCCATTTTTATAAACAAAATAGCAATGTGTAAATATAAATATGTTGCTAATTATGTATTTCATCAAAAACATGAATATTTCATTCATTCGCGGTAAAAAAGAGTGTCATAGTGCCACCTATCAAAAAACTAAGACACTAGTTGGAATTTTTTTCTGTTTTACCGAAGCGAGGTAATTTACCGTTTTAAATTATTGGGTACACCTGAACGCATAAATGCCTGGTTCATACCTTAAGAGTAATTACCGATTGAGATAGATTTTTTTTTTGAAATAAAGTTTCTAATCATAAATTTTTTAATCATGGGTCATATTTAAAATGATGAACCTGAGTAATGAAATTACTAAATTTAACAAACTCATTATGTTATATGAGTTGTAATTATTTATAATTAGAAAATCAGCAAATACTGGTTGAAGTAAAAATGATCTACGAAAATTCGATAGAAAATAAATAATTGATCATCTTTTAATAGAGTTCCATAACTGTCATCTTAATCTTGTATGATGAAAAATAAAATATTAATTATTTATAATTTATCAAGATTTCGTAGATAATTTTTACTTCAACCAGTATTTCCTGATTTTCTAATTATAAAAAAAATAATTACAACTCATAAAACATAATGAGTTTGTTAAATTTAGTAATTTCATTATTCAGGTTCATCATTTTAAATATGACCCATGATTAAAAAATTTATGACTAGAAACTTTATTTCAAAAACAAATCTATCTCAGTCGGTAATTACTCTTAAGGTATGAACCAGGCATTTATGCGTTTGGGTGTACAACTGTTAAAAGTGATGATTGTAAAAAAGTGGGAGCATAACTTTTGTCAGGAAATAAAATATTTGAATATGAATTAAATATTTGACAATTATAAACATTTATTATAACGTATAAAAAAAAATATGATAGATTTTTAAACAGATAAAAATAAATATAGAAATTTAAAAAGGCAGTATATTATAGAGTTTCAGCATAAATAATTAAGAATTGATATTTATTGCTTTGAATTTATCTGACGAGAGAATTGCTCTTGAGCGACATTAATTTGGGGACGGATGTCCCTCTCTAGTCTATTCTCCATGGTTTTCATCTAGTGAAAAAATAGTTGAGTTAGGAATAAGTAGAGGGCACTGTTTTAAGTAGACAAATTCAAACAGGTATTTATGTTGCATGTGCTCAAAATGAATAATCAAGAAGAAAGTAAGTTTATCCGAAGAATTATTATATTAATGGATAGAATTTCAAAAAATAATACATTTTTGAATTCTTTTAGACTTATGTGCACAATGTTTTAAAAGAGTAACCTTTTCAGAGGTTAGAAATCATGTATGTTATATAAATCAAAAAATCACTAGCGCCTATTGATGGTACAAACTTTAACTTTTTTTCACTAGATGAAAACACAAAAAAGACACAAACTCGTTTGCGTTCTCTAAATGGAAAACACCCAATGATGGGTTAATTATTACAATTTTTGACAATTTACATAACTTTAGTTACAAATATGAATACAAAAATAATAATTTTTGTTAATTTCTCTTCATCTGAATCAATAGTCACTTTTTATAATTGATTGAGAAGTAAATTTTTTACCTAATCACATATCTGAAGTTATATTTTACTAAATTATATTTTCACAGTTCCTTTAATTTTTATAAAAGCTGAATGTTGGAGATTATTTAATCAAATGATTGTAGCCTTTCAGACTTAGGTGAATTTGAGCGAAATGTAATTCAGATCCTGTTATTGGGCATTCAAGTATTCACGAACACAGTTGAGTACATACTTTAATCATTTGCGAAGTTGATTGCAATTGCATGTCAATTTCATCTAGTTTTTTTTACTTAACTATTAGTATGTAGTTAACAAATAGATTGAGACATTGTAAGGAAATTGATTTTCCCGCCTCTTCTAGAATAATTTATACAAAAAAAGCTTTTTTGTAAAAGAGACTTGTAAATAGTTTTACTGCATTGTATAAGGATTTTGTAATCATATCTCTGATAACTAGTGACCTGATGACACACAGTTTTAAATTTTAAGGAATATTTAAAAGTATATATATTTTGCCAAAAATTTTGTTTTTTTTCTAAATAACTTGGATTAAATTTACAAAGTTATTGTTGTTGTGAAAGTCAAGTTCATCAGATTATGATTACTCCAAATTTTTTAGCATACAAATAATTCCATTTCTTCTATTATGATTCTAGATGTTCTTATCAGTTTCACATCTCAAGCTGTTGAGTCGACAATCATTTAAGTCTTCTTCACAAGTAATAAGAAATTTAGCAGCAATGAATAAATTTGATCTTCCAATTCGTTGTAAAGGCAACGATAAGTCTGTTTGGTGAGAAAAAAAACTCTGTTGCTAAAGAAAAAAAAGTATTATGTTTATTGAAATTGATATACTTTGGTTTGATGATTGATATATATTAACGAATTTCTTTTTTTCAATTTCTAGGGTTGAATATATCAATCTTGCGGCAAAATATAAACCACTGAATCTTGGTCAGGGTTTTCCAGATTTTTTCGCTCCCAAGCATGTAACAAATGCGTTAGCTGAATCTGTCAAGAGTAATAATCCACTGATCAACCAATACACTCGAGCTTTTGTACGTCGAATATTTTAAAATACTTGCTAAAATAGAACGGTTTACTATTCGTATCATGTATTAATGCAATACATTTTTTTCAGGGTCATCCAAGATTAGTAGAAGCAATTGGAAAAGTTTATTCCAAAGTTCTTGATAGAGAACTTGATCCATACAATGAAATTATTGTAACTGCGGGTGCATATGAAGCTCTCTATTGTGCAATTCAAGGTCATACTGAAGTTGGTGATGAATGGATTATCATAGAACCTTTCTTTGATTGTTATGAACCACAAGTCAGAATGGCTGGTGGAGTTCCACGATTCATTCCTCTTAAGCCCGTAAGAAAGCTACCCTTGTAGCCATTAGGCAGCAGACTGTTGTCAGACTTACGTATGTTGCTGTCTTTGGGTTTCTTAACATAAGATCAACGTCAGACATCAGATGCTGCTGCAGAAAGGAAGCAGACGTACGTAAGTCTGACGATAATTCTGACGTCAGATCTTGGCTACTAGGGTAATTTGAAAGTAATGTCATCAAAGATTTCATGTAACTCATTTATACAGACAAAAACTACTGGAGCAATGAGTTCAGCTGATTGGGTGTTTGATCGTAATGAAATGACTCGTCTATTTAACGAGAAAACTAAAGGAATTATTATTAATACTCCACATAATCCTCTTGGAAAAGTATTCACATTAGATGAGCTTCAATTTATTGCTAATTTAGCAAAGAAATGGAATACTCTAGTTATTTCTGATGAAGTATATGAATGGATGACTTTTGACCCAGCTAAACATATCCGGTTTGGTAAGTGTATTCCTTAAAAAATGTTAGATAGTTTAATTAAATAGTTATTTACTTATCAAATTGCTTTTTTCTAGCAACCCTACCAGATATGTGGGAACGTACAATAACTATTGGTTCAGCTGGAAAAACATTCAGTGTTACTGGTTGGAAATTAGGGTGGGCATATGGTCCAGCTAATCTACTTCGGAATATTAAAGTCGTTCATCAAAATTGTGTATACACGAGCTCAACTCCAACTCAAGAAGCGGTCGCCATTGGATTTGAAGAAGAATTAAAGAGATTTGGAAAACCAGATTGCTACTTTACAAGCCTTGCAGATGAGTTATTACCTAAACGTGATTATATGGCCAAGTTTCTGGCTGACATCGGTATGTCACCTACAATTCCTGAGGGTGGATATTTTATGGTAGCTAACTGGAAACCGTTGAAGAAATTCGTTCGTCTTGAAGATGAGACAGATCCACAGCAAGACTACAGGTTTACTAAATGGATGACGAAGAATGTTGGAATTCAAGGCATTCCTCCATCAGCATTTTACTGCGACGAACATAAGTACTTGGGTGAGGATAATGTTCGTTATTGTTTCATCAAGAAGGATGAGAATTTACAGAAAGCAGCTGAGTTATTGAATAAGTGGAAGTCACAGCAGGTTTGAAAACTCTACATTTCAAGAAGAAACGTAATTAATTTTACGCTTTACGTTTAGATGTTATAAAAATCATCATTGTTATTTAAAATAGTTGTGAAGCAAAATATTTCTATTATAACTCAATAATTTATATAAAAATAAAAATTGTGCTTATTTTTTCTGAATTGTTATAACAAATACCCAAAATCTAAAACTTTTTTTTAAAATTTGTTAATTGTTATAAAAATATATTTTTAATAAATATCTAAAAGTTTCAAATATAATCATTTCTATGCAGCTCTCGCTTAGCATCCCTCGTATCAGCTCCAAACGTTTTACCATGCCTAAAAGCAGCACCAGGAACATGTCCGAGGTAATTTGGAATTAGTCCAACATGCTTATGATAAATTTCCGTTGATTGAATGAGATATGGTGGGTCTGAGCGGAAAATTGTGGTTGGTGTCCACTCAGTGTTCTGACGCATTCGATAATTTGATGTGAAATCACATAGAATGCTATGTGTCGTTGAAACATGAGATAAATTAGTTTGAGCATCACAGAAAGGAATGCATTTATTAGATTCTTTCAACCCTGAAATAAAAATTATCATTCTGTTTTTTTATTAAGTAGGAATTAAAAAATTTTAGATTTTAATTTGAAAAAAAAAACCGAATTATTTTAAGTAAAAATTACTATTTTCTCTATTAATTAATAAAAAAAAAAACAATGAAAATGACTTGAAACAAGTTCTGCTCATTTTCAATAAAGAGAAAAGAAAATATAGTTTTATATTTTCTCGAACAAATTTACATTTTATGCGACTTTCACTATCTAGTTCCACTCATTAGATGGTTGGAAACTCATTAAAAAGTAAAATATTTCCGAGAAGAATTTTTAGATTTAATACACGTCTTTCAATATTGTAAAAGAACAAAGTAAGTGAAGTCAAAAGAAAACAGTGGGACAATTGACGGAAGATGACAGTAAAATCGGCATAAAAGTTGGAATGAAGCATAAACTATTTCTGGTGACTACTATTACCTGGAGAATACGAAGAAATGATGGGATCTTTGAAATTGTCCTCAGCGTCTTCCAATGTCTCTTTAATAGACTGGTCTCTCATCATAGTTGCATAAGCAGGGTGAACTGTGATTAAAGGCAGCTTATGCTCAGTTTCTGAATGCTGAACAAATTATAATAATCTTTTTGATTACTGTTTAAACATTGAAATAATAATTCCAGACATTGTAATTACTTACACTACGCTCTTCAAAGTTTCCAGGCTCTGTTAAACCTCTCTGACGTGCTATAATCATCTTGAGATACTTCAGCGCAGCTCTGTCCTTCAGTTGCTTACGTTCAAAGTTTGCTAGACCTTCAGTAGCCATCACACTATATCTCTGACCAAGTTGAGTGTTCAAATTCGGTATAAAGCCTTAAAAAAATATGATTATTATTGAACTTGTTTTTATCTCATAAATGATGAAGAGGAACTCAGCCAGAACCTTCCAAGTTTCAAACTAAAAAATTATGTTTTATTATATTTTAATTAATCTTATTTCATGTCATGTAATTTCATAAAATTATTGAATCTTTTAAATGCATGTCCTTGAAATCAAAATTTATATATATTTTTTTTTAAGTTAATATCTTAAAAAGGTGTTAAGGAATAGCATTTGTATTATAATTCCACATAAAATTTATTATTAAATGTAATCTTAGATTCTGAATATAAATAAAATTATTTTATCCCAACAAATGTATATTTAAAACATTTATTTTTTATGTCAAGTATTTTTTATCACAATTTTATACGAATATTAAAATGAACTCTTTAAAACCTGAATTAAATTTTTCTATCTAATGATATACCACTTGTTTCCACTTAAAATGAACAATTTGCTTTTCCATTTAATTGCTTTGCTATTCCTTCTTATCATCTTGATAAATAATAATAAAAACCAACTAGTTTTCAATATCATTTACCAATGAAATTACATTGAATAATTATGATAATTAAAAAAACAATAACAATTTAATGAAGAACCGACATAGCTCTTCATTATCAACTCTTGGAAGGTTTCTTAATAATACGATGTTCCCTATTCTTTTCATTACAATTATCTGATGGATCAAGGTTGTACCTTGATAGCCTGGTACCATGGGATGCTCATAAACGACGTTTCGACGTTTAACACGAGAATTTACAATCTTTATATCATCCTCAGCAGGTCTTATCAACTACAAAATAGCCCATAGAGTTGATTATGTGACTTAATAAAAAAAGATAACAATAAAAAACTTTTATTTCACAGACGTTTTTCGTTTCTTTGGTATCTATCAATGGCTTAGGATAGTTGATAGTTGGATCCAACAGAAGCTTGTGTGTTAAATTGCCATAAGTTTCTCCACATCTGTAGCGATATTGTGGACAAAAGCCCGTATACCTGGAAGCCAATAAAAAATGATAATGAGTGTAGAAGGCATCTTTGAATAAGTCATTATTATTAGCCAATAGGTTTTACCCTGGTATCAAATGTGGTTGTGATGTCGTAAGTAATGAAACTGTTGCCATTTTTCCTTTTTTTTGTACATTTGATTTAACAACTTCTCTCACTAGAATTACACTTAATTTTTTTCAAATGGAAAAATAAAAATAATTGTTACGTCATTATTTTAATTTGACATAAGGATTTTGTATTTTTAGTCTTGATCAAGACGTCATTTATTTAATTATAAAACAAATGCAAAATATTCAGCTAACATGTCCCCACCTTCTCTAGCAGTTTCTCTTCTTGCGTGGAACACTTTTTTTGAGTGGGGGACATCACACGTTGTGTAGAATTGAAGGTCTCGAAGCTAATGTTCGATTAAAGGCATTTGCTTTCCAGTTTTCTGAAGATCCACATGTTAACGATAAATTTAGTTTTTAACTAATAAATTCTGGTAGATCTTAGCAAATGATAACAATGTTTCAGTACAATGGTGTTTTAATTACAAGTGTTTATAGATTACCTTGGAGCTATACAAATAAAAAACTTATGCTATTAATTGATTTTCTGCATGATTTAAGTGATTGATAACAAGTTACTTTCACGTGAAGAAGTTGTTCAAAGGTTGGCATACTGATAATCATGTGGTATCATCATGAAAAAAATTCAATTTTTTATGTTGATTCAGACTACGATTCTCTTAACATCAATAATTTAAAGGTAATATAATTCTTGCGATTAATGTGATTATTCAACGTGTTTTTATATAATATAACACTTAATCGTGAATAACTAATATTAATTTACTAGAAAAGTAAGTTTCTCATTGAAATTATATTTCACGTATTAAAAAGTGAATCAGTTTTTTTAGTGAAATAAAGTTTACCTTGAAATCATTAAAACTGAAATAAAACATCTTTAGTTCTACTCAAAAGAACTTTTTCTTTAAAAATAATATCTTATATTTTAGTTGAAATAAAGATGTTTTCTTATAAATTTCTATATTTTAAAGAAGAGAAACGCGCGCAAAATTTACAGTGCAGTTAGACATGACTTTGGTACGTTCAAGGAAAGAATGATCCTGAAGAAAGTGAAAATGTTATAGAGGTACATGACTTTGAATGCTCTATTAAGCCTGGTGTCAACAAACAAGTTTTCATAGCATGAGAGCATATTATTTAGCACGTAGGCGTTGTCATAACAATCTTAAAAAGGATTCCCTGTATCTCATGTGTTATTAAAGTCTGTCAGTTTGATGCGCAATTGAAGAATAAAGCTATTGCTTCATATTGCTGTCACACCTTGAGATTTATCTACAAGATAATTTAGAAACTAGTAACAAAGCCAACAAAACATGCTGGTTCCTCGAGGGGGGTGTCGACACATGCTAAACCAGGTGGTAGCGTCAACGAACGTCCGGTGGGTGGTACGAACGTATGACGCGATGTGTGTAATGTGAACGTACAAGTGAAACACTTGGGCACATGAAACAGCATGAACGTGCCAGGATAGCATAATATTCTTCTTTTTTATCTTTATGTCGTTGTTCTCAAAACCCTTTTGGTCGGTCTCATGTTTATTGTTTAATGCTTTATGAGTTATACATCAGTCAGTCGTCCACCGGAAACCACATTATCACCGGTGGTTCATTGACTTTGACTATCTCTTCATGAAGTTTAAGTTATTCGGAAAATAAATCAAGCTTGATAGAATAAAATAAAAAATAAAAGTAGGTTCTAAAAGTTATTTTGCTTGATAAAAATTATAATTTGTATTTTGTATAATATTTACTCTAGAGTTGTATAACACAGTAATAGAATCATAATATTGTTAGAAAGAATATAAATTGTGTTTGAGACAGGAACGAATAGAAAACATTATATAATATGTTATTATGACAGATATTATTATAATTAGATAGTCGAAGAATTTGAAAGAAATAACTAAATATATAGATATTATTGTTGGAAAAATGAAGAAGCTGATTGTCCTCTTTTCGATAACCATAGATACAAATACAAAGAAGTAAGCTTTTAAAAATGTTAATTATTTTAAACAGAAGTTGTACTAAAGATGGAATGAAAACTTTAAAACGTTCTAAGAACGTGGGATGAAATTAAAAAAAATATTAAACAAGTCCTGAATAACAATATACCACTTGGAAAGAATTTAATTAAAAATGAAACAATTCTTAGCTAAGTGACGTTCTTTTAAAAAGTAAATAATGAATCAAAGATTCAACTCCAGCTAAAAACTGAGAGCATGCAAGTCGAGATAATGTTGATAAGCATTTGCAAAAAAAGTCTATTTAAAGTTAATACTATAATTTCATCATTAAACTTTTTTTTTATTCAGTTGAAGATAACGAATAAATATTTAAATAATACCTGGCGTGGCTATCATTGTTCAGAAACAACTTTGAGGTCCCAACAACTCCAGTCATGTCCATTGTGAAGTAGATAAAAGAAAAGAGGGACTGGCAGTGCCCAAGGGTTACTTTGAGATCTTTCATCGCCGGTACATTCTCTCTGACTCATCGCACGCGTCTTTTTTATTTTTTTATTCTCTTTCGTACATCAGTTGACGCGAGTCTTGTACGTGAATCGCGAGTAAATTATATTCTTGGATTATTCTCTCTATAATAAAATAAGAATAAAAAAGAAGTAATGGTTGATAGAAGTGGAGAAAAACAAAAATTTAACATACAAAGTAATAAGTTTTATCAGAAATCTCTTCAAAAGGTTTGAGTAAGATCCAAACTTATGATAATTTTAGGTCGAAGGTCATTGCTTCCGAATTTTATTTCTTTATTTATTTTTTATAAGCAATCAATTTCTTCCATTACTCGATCCATCACCAACTCCTTCAATTTTTTCTTTATTTATAAATTTATATTTGATAAATGCGAGTTTCTAAATTCCTCATCAATAATTACCGTTACATTAAGGCCTAAAATTCTCTATTTTTTCTTCGTACTTTATGCAAAAACCTTTTTCTTACACTTTCTCTAATTCACGTGATTTATGCTTGGATTTTATGGAGAGCTTTTGCATTCCTTGACGAGAGACTAAGGTTACTAGGTCATGAGCTGAGTGCATCTTGAGGTCCACATAACATCGAGGAGAATGTGAGAGAGAATAGCCAAGTAATCTAACCAGACTTCTAGTATACTCATATATCTTCTTTTTTCTCGTCTATCTCCTAATTTAACACTGAAATTTATTTGCTTCAAAAGCAAAGTCCTCCATTTCCAAGTTAGTTTCCAAACCTTAGTTGGAGTGAAGTACATGTAGAACACAAAAATAGAAAATAAAAAGGAAACTAGTAAAAAAGGTAACCTCCAGAAGATAATTACAGTGTCTAGAAGACATTCAAACTCATGTGAGAAGCTTTGTAGGCGTAACTTTAAATTATTTTATCTATCCTCAAGGAAAAGGCTTTGGAGATGTTCTGCAATCGTATTTCTGTCTTTCAAACCCTTAATTGTAAAATTAGTCACAATAAATTATCGAGGTGATGTAGAATACCTATTTCCAGAACATCAATAACGAGTTACAAGTTGTTCTGAGACTTTTTTATAAATGTAATTAATTTTGAAACATTGGAATTTATTATTTTTATCATGTTTTTTTATTAAATTTCATAAAGGAATACCAAGTGGTGTGGCAAAAATTATGAAAACATTAATTATTTATTTAAATGTAAAATCAATTATAAATAACTCAACGTACAATTATTATTCTTTGAATCACTCTTTTATTCATTCTTTGATTATTATTAAACAAATTATCATTTATACGCAATATTTTGGTGAGATCGTATACTTAAAATTAAAGCAAAAACTGTTTCCAAGCTCAAATTCATCTCAACATCACCTAGTAGGCGTGACATTACATGATTTTATTCATCTCTGATCAAAAAAAAAAAAAATTAAAATAACTTTAAAGACATTCCTTGGTCGTATTTCTGTCTTTCAAACCTTGAATTGTAAAATTACAAATATTGAAGCAACTATAAGAGTGTCCAAGTGGAATGTCCATATACCTTGAGGGTTTAGTTATATCTCCTCAGGGCTTTCAGATAAGCCAAGTCATTTATTAAGGCTTCTCTCGATAGTTTGTAGCATTACAATCATACATCTTCAATTCCACTTAGCTCTGAGGTGCTATTAAAACACGTAGAAGTGACTCATCAGTCCTTCTAGATGTTAAAGCATAAGAAGACTTAACACTCTACTCGCACATTTAAATTTCTTACATGTTTGAATTTGGATTTTCCCGCTTCCTAATGCGCCCGCGTAGTTGCGCGATGGTCTTGTGTCCTTTCAGCGCTGTTGCACGCTTCAGTTCATGAGTTTTATTTTGCCGTCAGTGACAGTGAGCTTCTGATCGTAGTAACACGTTAATAGGGTTATAAAGTCAAGTTTTTCTTTGTTTACTATAAAAATATAAGTGTTTTATTGATTAATCATTGCATTAAATTCAATAATATGCAACAATGGTGAGTTTAAAACTTATTTTTCAACTCAAAATAAATCTTATCCTTAAAATTGTCTATAAAAATTTGTAATTTTTCGATTTGCCTTGAAACAAGTATTAAAAGTCTATAATAGGTATACCTATTTCATTGATTTTAAATTTCTTATAACTTGGAAAGGAGTGTTGACAGTTGTCCAAGTTAATAATTGTCTTAAATTGTATTAATTAAAGCGAATAATCATGGAATTATTAATAATTGTTTCTTTGAACGACTCTGCTTGATGATGCATTTTCTATGGTTAATTTAACCTATTCTTCAGCTTAACAAAGTGTAAAATCATAATAAAAGAAGACAAAAACAATGAAAAAGTTATAAATATTTGACTGATTATACCTTTTCTACCTATTTTTAACATCAAATTATTAATGCTTTTTATATTCTGCCTAATGAAATTAATGATTACTGTAAAGTACAGAAAATGAACTAAACCATAAAATACTTCAATAATTTAACCTCCCATTAATTATTAATGATGGCCAACAAAGTATTTTTTTGTTTAATTTATCGAACTTTGGATTCTACTTAATGAATTCTGAAATCATAGTAAAACTTGAGGACAGTAAAATAGTTAAAAAACAATTAAACATATCATCATTGAATTGGAATTTTATCTAATTATCATAATGGTATTTAAAAATTGTACTAATTCCATGACTTGAAGATGTTTGTGTGATATTGGAAAGGTAATAAAATAATTTAAAAAATTTTCATACTCAAATTATATTGTGACTTATTAATATTCAGGTATAATATTAAACTTTCCGTTTTTAGAACTTATTAATTAGTCCACTAACCTTTCTTTCATCCCTCAGGGTTTAAATCTAAACACGTTTATAGGCCTCTAGTTACCAGAAAATATTGCACTTATCATTAATAGAATCTATTGAGAGTTAGCAGGTCAAGACCAACAGATTGAGGGTTAATTTACTAATGGCAAGGGTCACACATTTACGTTAGCACGTCTTAAATAGGTACATGAAGAAAGGATTACTAACACAGAGTATTACTCAGGAAGTGTCCACTGTTACAAACGTTCAGACTCCTAGGAAACCAAGTTCGTTAAACCTGGTACAATGAACTTCTACTTGTACTGTACCGTAAAACTAAAAAACCGCAAAAAATAAGCAAATCTCAATTTTTTATGATAATTTATTTTATTTTATTCTGCTTCTGCTTCAATCAATTCGTTCATTTTGGTGAGTTCTCTTTCACATTTAATTCAGCAGTTAAAAAACTGACCGTTATCCATAAAAAAATATATATCACATACAGGAATCATCTTGAGACAGATTACGAGATAGTTAGGAAAAAGGAAATGACTGCAACGCTTGAGGGATCAGCTTCTACACCTGTCTTTTATATGACATTAGCTGTCTTCTTGACTCTACTGTTTGTTTAGTAGCTTTAGCTAGGATTTTTCTAACTTTAAGATTTTCATAAATATAATATTAAGTATCGATACTAATGACAATTATTTTTCAAGTTAATTAAACAGATAATTTAACTAAGTTTATTAACATTTGAAATTTATTCAGCTTTACGTAGCGAAAAAAAAATTTAAGTAAGAATTATTTAAAGGAATATTTTAAAATAAATCATGTTGATGTAAATTATTTTAAAATTCATAAATACTTTTATACTGAAGCAATAATTAAGCTCATATGAAATATTGTGGTCACTCTCATTGAGCACAAAATACTCTATTTAAGTATCAAGTCCTTCAAGAATTCCTTTCATTTATTCTTTTATTTTCGGTTTCCATTTTAATACATGGTTGCTATTCATGGACGAACTCTTATAATAAGAAATTCAAGACGTTAGAACTTTTTCTGATTGTGTTACAGATTCGATGAAAAAGAAACCCGTTAGCTATTGTTAAGCATCAAAATGAACAGCTCGTTAACGACAATTAAAATTAACGAATTGCTTGAGCACGTCTCAATTGGTTTCATAGTGTTTAGTCTCGCGGATGTATGTATTTTACTCTCAATTAAATATTGTTAACATCTTCAAGTCTTTATTATAATTTCATCTTTTCATTTCAAGCTTCTTTGAATCAACAAACAACTTAAGTTCTCACGGTCTAAATACCAGATAATATTTTGCTTTATTTTACTAGAGACCAACAAACCAGGTAAGGTAATTTCTCATAAACTACCTCGTTTCTTCAACAACTCGAGCATTACAAATAGCTGAATACGTAACCACTGAGTTACACCTTGTTTATGATGTCGGTGCAGCTTCCAAAAGACCGTCAACTTTGCACAGACCAACAATCCCGTGGGAATAATGAATAAGTTCACTGCTTACCTTCCCTTTTCATTTCATTCTCAGTACTTTTTCCCCCATTTTTCATCTTCTGTATGTTTCTTTCTTCCGGGTGAACTTTAAACTGGTTCAACGAGCATTTTCTTCTGTTGGAGACCACTTTATTTGAAGTTTAGTTTATGAATAGACTAGTTTACGTAAGTTGCACTTATGCAAACATAATAAATTGTATTGTGTATTTTTGTTGTTGAATGATCATACAAATCACAAAATAATATACAATACTTCTTTTTGTTATTACTTAAAAAAATAAACCTTTCAAGAAAATTTCTTTCAATAGAGTTTACAAGGTTTTGAATATAATGAAATGCTCTTAGGGAATTATTCAATATTGTTTTCAGGATAAAAAAATTATTTGATATTATTTTATTATGGAGAAAGTTAATGAAATATTTCAAAATGTTTTCAAAATATTTGTGAAATATTATCAATAATTTAAGCTGAATAAAAATTCCTGAGAATAAATACATAACTGCTACTACTACATACATAACTAATAAGTTAAAGTCATGAAAAAGAAATTGAATTACGTAAAAAATAATAAAAATGAAGCAACCACATTTTTATTCCTTGAAACAAATTCTAATAATTAATGTTTCATATAAAAATACAGTCATACAAAGTTAAGCATAAAAGTTACTTTGAAATCATTGGAGTAACTATTGTATAACTTGATGCAGTAGTATAGTACTTGGAGTAAGAGCTACTTACTTAGCTCTGCTCTGTATTCTATTATTGTAATCATCACTTGAATATTATTATTAATTTTTTTTGCTCTATTGTTCTCTTTGACCATAAGTTTCTCATAAATCATTAGTATTCTCTTCTGGCACACTACTCCATAAAAATGATTCAAATGATAGTTTCCTTTTTCTTCAGTATTTTTTATCATATTTTAACTAAAAACTCATTTTTTCCCTTATTTCTTATTGTATAAAATTCTTTTTTCCATCATACAATGCACAGACCCTTTCTTTTACTAAAACTCACAAAACTTTCTTCTATTTTCAGACCATGAAATGCACCAGTTCCCATAAACATATCATTTATGTTTGTAGATCATGTCCGTGATCAATAGAACGATAAGAATCACGCACATTTGATGAGCGACTGGAATTTTTTAATTAATTTTACAAGCGTCGAATTTTCCTGATGTAACGTTCACTTTCTCACCAGCTAAGACTCAAAGTACATCAATTAGGCGTGATTAAAAAATTAAAATAGCTGCCAGTTCATAAGTTATAATGAAGACATCTTTAATTGAAGTTGATGACAATGATTAGTATATTTGTTCATCATGTGAGTTCTTGGATGAACGATTTGCGCAAACGTCTCGATCGCAGGAATATCAGGCAAACATAATGTTGACCAAAGTGTCGTCGTGAGTCACGAGACAGTGAATTGCGGAGTTTGTTACACGCGCATGTTGTTGCGCGAGTCAGTTTTACCAGTATGGTAAATTGGTGATTAGGATGAGAGTCGTATCATGTAGACTTCCTTAGCCGTCACTACTGCAACGACGCGAGAACTAAATAATGTAGAACCTGACACTATGCCAGTCTAGCCATTTAATCGGTTGAAATCGGTTGACCTGGTCGTTTAAATCGATTCTATTATTACCCAGCTTATAGTTGGTATGCTTTAAAGTCAATGAAAAATAAATGTGCTTGAACTGTCAATATTATTTTGTACTAAGAAAGCATCACTAATTATTTTTCTAAATTGTTCAATTAATGTTATTAGAATATTTTTTATAAGTGCTAATAAATGATGATTAAAACTAACTAGTTGAACTAAAAAAAAGTCTTATTAGCTTGGTTTTGAAAAATGCTGAAGATGATTCACCATCAAAGTTTTTATATCTCAACTTTTCCAATATTCATGATAATTTTTTTGCTGATTAGATTATTTTTACTACTAAAATAGACTTTGTATAACTTATACGGGTTTGTATAAACCTTATGTTTATGTGCACTCTTATTTTTCTGGTTTGCGTATTCATCATGCATTAAGCTGTGCTAGAAAAAAATATTTTAGTTGTACAACAGGATTTTCTTCATTCATTTGATATCTAATTTTCTCGACTTAGATTGGATCTTAAAAAACGATTTATTTCCATTCACCTAAGAAATTTGTCTGAATAAATAAATTTAAAATTCCAAAGAGTTCAATTTTGCTATCCAACTGGTAAATGTTGATGTTCATCAATGTCTTGTCAAAAAAATTGCCGGAAGCTTTCTTCGTAAGACATTCTCTAATTTTTTCAGCATATCTTCAATTCATTTACAACCATGAATTTAAATAAAGGTCAATTCCATCAATTTTCTTTCATTTTACCAATTTATTTTTTCCAAGCAAGTGTCTGGATCGGTAGATTCAATGGCCTCACATGTGTTTCCTTGTGGTTTTGGTTTGGAATTGGTGCCGTATAAATGCCGACAGGCATATACGAGATTGTAACGGTACCTAATGATTAGCACACTAACCAACATCTTCAGGAAGGTGCGGCTTTTAAATCTCCCTGAAATGTTTGTGTACTTGAAAAAGTGTTCAAAATTCAATGACATGTTATCAATTTCACTATAGTTGACGGCTTCTTTTATTTGAAGAGAAAATGTCACGATGCGCAGTCGTATAAGTACGTGTCATACCCGGAGAACAGAATGAATCCGATTTAACTCGTTATAGGAAGCTGTTATTGCAAGAATACACTCTTGTGCATGTCTTATTTCTGACCATGCGCTTGTCAATTATTGCCAAGACTTGCGCTTTTCATTGTAGCCTTCCTCTTCTTGGCTCTACTCAAGTCTTCTCCTATACATTCAATGGTCTCTATAAATTGGTCTAGACGAAATGAAATCCACTGTCTTTTATGTGGAACCCTATTCAATGGATTAAATACTTAGAAGGGCAGATCGTTTATTTTATATTTCAGGAACGTGATTTGAATACAAGTAATTACATTAGAGGTTATTCCACTTCTAGGAAAAATTAATGACGTATTGTTAGATTTTTACAAACAAGTTTTTAATTCAGAAAAATGAACAATGAATAATAATAATTATTTTTATTACTAAATAAGTAATAATGAATTATTTGAAATTAGAGTTAATATTTAAAAGCGAATGAATTCATAATTATCTGTCGAATGCTCCAATTTTGATATCAATCATGTTTTAATTAAATAATTGCTCCATTAAAAAATATCACCAGCCTATAAATGGATAGAATGCAAAAACTGGTTATTAGTAATTAATTATTTATTGAAATTAATTTGCTATTTATTATTGATGACCATCAATCTTTTTAATCATAATTTTTTCTTTGGAATCCTGTGCTCTCTATGGAATAGGATGACTGTTAATATTTTCATATTTTTTAGTATTTTTCGAAATTTCATCCAGTTTTCCTCAATCAAAAGCACTTTCGCTCCATATTGAATGACATGACATGAAATATTAAATCCCGTTGTCCCACTGCTCGCATTCTTTCATGTCAAAGTCTTTAGTATCGACCTCAGGCCTTCTTTTTTGCGTCATAATTATATTTAGAATTTTTTTACTCATGAAAGGAGACTCGCGAAAGCGTGACATGACGATAACACGAGTCGCCGACCACGAGACGCGGAAGGAAGCTACTATTTTATGTTTTTCTTTTATTTCATGTCGAGTATTGAACCAAGAATATGATAATTCATTTCAATAATTATAGGAATTATTATTATAATCATCATAATATAATGTCAACAATGATGATAATCGTTAATAATAGTAATAACATACTACTTCACGCTTGCATACGACATATTCTCATTCTATTAACATATCAATAACATTCTTATCAACTTTATCATATTTTAGTTTTTTTTTTTATTATTCATTAAACAATACCACATTCCAAAGCAATATCAACACCTGAAACTTAAGGAGTTATCTCGTTTTTTAAAATTACCTTGAGACATCGATCAATACAATGTAGTTTCTACATGGATAATTCTTATCTTCAATCAAATCAATGACCTTGAAGAATATCAGACCATAAAGATTTTAATCAACCTAAATTTTCTTATAACCGGTTCAAAGTCTTTAAAAAAAAATTTCTTTTGAACTTGCGTTAATTTTATTTTGTCTATTATTAAATCAACTCTTAGAAGTCAAATAAGAAATTTCATCATTCGTTTAATTGCTGTAATTGTTTTATCACCAAAGATAACAATTAAATCAACGGCAATCAAAATTAAATTCCTTTTAATAGGATTTTATCTAACATTTAATTCTAAATAATAAATTAATTTTTATCAATTATCCTAATCATAGTTAATGCAAAAATAACTTGAAAATCATTTTGTAAATTGGTTAGAAATATTATTTATTCACATTAATATTCTGAAAAAATGTTGAATTATTTTTTTCGAAAAACTTGAAGGTGTGATTTTAGTTAGAAGTGGTTACGAAAGCACTGTGAAATAGAATATACATATCAACGAGCAAGTAATGACGTAAAATTTAGGAATTCCCGAATGAATAAATGCAATGACTTTTTTAACACTTGAACAAAGAAAAGAAGTTGTTTCTTTATACTTCCAAATGAATATGTTGGTGACGCAATTACTGGGATGTGCGATATTCGACTGGATAGACCGGAAGCTAAGCTAACTGGTTCGTTGTGCTTGAGCCAATGTAAATAGTCGAAGAAACGATTGCGATTTGCGGGAAAGCCTCAGTGTTCATTCGTCTTTTCACCAAAGCAGCTAGTGCATTAACTTATTTAATAGAAAAAGTGAAAAAAAAATGTAAAACATCTGAGAAATTGTAAATTGTGAAAACATAAGCAGTATATTAATATATGAATATATTTTTAATAAACAAATCTCGCTTGTCTGTTGGTGAGAAATATTATTTGACGGGTTTGAAACGTCAGTACAGGAGGGACCGCGGCATTTTACTGTTGACATTATCATCGCGATTATTATTATCGGCTTGGAAACATCGCGTTCGAGATAACCTGGCAGTCGTAGTAAGAACGGGCCTGTGGTGATACTTGTTCCTCAAATTCTTCCAATTCAGTGCACGTATACTTGGCATATTTATCTTTGAATCTTTTAGCTCCTTATGCTTTTTATTGTGATATAAAAAAATTCCAATGAAGTGTCAATCTAGTGATATTAATGATAAAGTTCTAGAAGATAAAAATATATAAACCTTACAATATGTCGTGCAAAAGAAAAATTGACTCTAAAATTTGGCTTGATTATTGGACGGTAAGAATTCGAAAGTTTCTGAAGTCTTTTTATTCATTATTTCATCAGTGATTTGAACCATTTTAATACTTAATGAATTTTTATTTTTTATTATAAACATTGAACAAGTGCTATTGAAAATATTTTTTGTAATTTTAATTACTGTTTAATTTTTTAATTACATTTATTGACATTTTTCAAATGTAATTCTCTTTAAAACAATAAATATTTTCAATGTAAAAAATCATCATAATTATAATTAATGGATGGAAAATAAAAATATTTTCAAATCTGTTAAAAAGTATTACAAACATTTTAATGAGAACAGTTGCTAAGAAAGATCAATAATGATACAAAAATTTCGTCCAACAGTTAAATAATAAATTCTGAAAATCAAGCTTTAATTTTTTTATATCTATATACTGTTAACAAATAATTATCAAGTATCAACTGCTGTTGGACAGCAAAGTCATTAATCTTGGTTTCTAAAATTGAATTTATTGATTGACAGATTGATTTGATATCAATCATGATTATAAACTTTTTCATATTGTACTGCAATAATATTTAATGTACAATAAAATTTATAGACACGGAAGTGGTAGTAAATGTTGTTCCGGAACAATCGTCCGTGTCTTGTTCTTTTAAGCGATCGACAACAACCAGTCACGCCGATAAGGTTTCTCCTTCTTTTTTTTACTCCTAGACCAGCGATGTATCGACAGTTCGTGCTTCATATTTTTACTCTTGGATCCATAAATCAAGATTACAAACCACACTCAACTCTATTTAACCCAAAATCAGCTGACAAGATCAGCTGACTTGAAAAGAAATGTTATAAAATTACTATACTCTATCAGCATCAATGTTACGTCGCTTTAAGAGCTTCCATAATTTTATTTTTACATGTACAATGAGGAAAATAAACTTCACCTTAAACCAAAGAGAGAAAAAAGGTGGAAAAAATTCTATTTTTTCTCTTGAGTGCCCTTTCTCTCTACCTCCGTGGATCCTCTTCCCTTTTGTCCCCTCCTTGGACTCCAGAAAGGTTCTCAAGAGAGTGACCAGTTCAATCTCGTCTGCCTCCGAGATAACTTGAAATAAATACGGTCTAGACAAGGATGAAGAAAATCTTCAACTGTTTGAAAAAATTTTATTTTCTTTTGAGTCATTCAAAAAAGTGATGTTAAATATAGTTAAAACGTCTAAAAAGGTATTATATTTAAATCTAAAAAAGATTATTTTCAATTAAAAAAAAAAAAAACAATAAACATTCCGATAAAATCGACAGTGAAATAACAGTATGTAGTGATGGGGAATGGATACGAGGTCATGGTTTTAATTTAGTGAGACTGAATAGGCAAAAGATATATTATTAAAAGGAACGCAACATAGCTGCGTTGTCGTCAACTACACTAGACAATGGCGATTAAAGAGAACGCGGTTCTCTTATAGTGTGTATTTTGCGCAATCTTCCGCACTCTCAACCGGCATTACGAAGCTTTTGCTACGCGATCCTTGATGGAGAAAGTGTATCCACTACATGTTTTGTACTATCATAAATAATTCTACACGTGCAGACATCACTCAAGAATTTTTTACATCTACAAAAAAAAGTTTTTTCTTACTCTAAAACTTACTTGATAAACTATTTCCTTCATTCTGCATTTGACTATTTGAAAAAAATATTTGAGACTATTTAAAGTATTCCTTACTATTTTTTATCTATTTCTAAAGCATTCCCGTATTTTTAGAGCTTAGACATTATTGACAAAAATGTAGAGAATATAATTGAAAAGCATATATTATAAATCTCTAGTTGCTAATCACTAGTTTTAAAGCAAAATTCTTGCACCTGTGAGGTCTAACTTGCGTGTGAACGCACCTTTAGGCGTCTTGGAGACGAGTTTTCGAGTGTACTGCGATACTGGACCCAAAACGAGTTCGTATGAATCACGGCAAACTTTTTTTTACCAACCACGATGCTAAAGATCCCTCCAAAAGATAAAACTATAGCTAAAAATCATGCTAGAAGTGTTATTTGACTTTTTAAAACTATTTTAAAGTCACTAAAATGCTCATAAAAATGTTGAGAAATGATGCTGATAATTTTTTTTATTTGTTTGCAGATGGAGAATGAAGTAAGGTCGTTGAAACAGGAGTTAACAAGTACCCGCAAGGCTCTCAAGTCAGCGACAAAGCGTTGCCGAGAGCTGGTCCGAGAACTGGATTCTCTGCACGCGTGCCACGAGTCTGAACGGAATCTACGGGACCAGCAGCTCTCAAAAATCCTTCGCGCTCTCTTAATACTCGAGTCACGACTGAGACAAGAACAAAAATCAATTCGCCAACAGTTATGTGAAAAGGACAATGTTATTAGGAATCAGCAAATAGAAATAGCTAGACTACGTCGGTATACAAAAAATTATATTAAGAATACCAGAGAGCAAAACTCTCTTAATAGTTTTTTAGAAAAAAACGAGAACATTAGCGAAAATCCTGAAATTGATGGTGAGGATTCTAATCCAAGGCTTGATGATGGAAGTGTTGTTAAAGATATTCAACAATTAAAGAGAGAAATAATTACGAAATTGAATGGTGAAGAGAAAAGTAGGAGTAAAGAGTTTGGTATAAAGAAAACAGACAGTTTCGCTGGTAGCGATATTTCTAAAGAAAGTATTACAAGTGAGAATACTGACGGATCCATTGTGACAACCACCACTGATGGTAGTCCTTCGTTAGTGAGTACCGAGGGATTTTGTGAAGGAGAAAGTTCCGACGTATCACCCGGATCAACATTGAATAAATCGAGCAGGCGAACGACCTCTGAAAGTGATACTGAAGCTACACAAACAATCTTAGATGATTTAAAAGATTGTGAGATAGAGGATGATAAATTTCCCCAGAGACGCAATGGAGTTGTACGATCCGAGCCCCTAGAGATCTACGAGAATCAAGTGACAAAGATATCTCGTAGCGATAGTAAAGATGATGGAATGGATTGTAACTTTATTTCTGAAGATGAAGAGCCCGAGCCAATTTACGTGAATTCTTATAAAGAAAATAATGCTAAAAATTTGAAAGAATTAAAAAATGAAAGAATTATGAAAAGACAGAGTTCATTTAGTACTAGGGATCAAATAGAAAAAATAGGGGAGGAAAAACATGCTGAAGAAACTAGTGGAAATTGGTATAGTGATCCAGATGAGGATAGAATAAGTGATGAAACGATTCAGCACAATGTATATCGTTCAAACAGCAATCACAATTCTGTGTTGGAATGCGTGAATCAGATTCTTCTGAGAGACATGGAGGAAGAGGAAAGCGTTTTATCAGCTCCAAGGACATTTAAACATCGTGGAAGAATTGTAAGATTCCAACCAGCAAGATTATCTGATATAGAATCAGTAGGATCTGAGATGGAAAGAAAGAATTCTGAAGAAACATCAATGGATAAAGAAGTGGAAGCTGGTGATTTAGATGACACAAAACCAGAAGATGAATTTGGAGCGAGAATTATTAATACTAATGTTATATCAAGAATTCCACCTTCAAGTATTGACTCAGAATCAAGTCTAAAAGAGGATATTGGAGACTCTCAATCAACTCGAGCAATTCCTATTGTCATCATAGAACCCAAAGTCGAGGTAGATACTGTAAGTGAAACATCAACATCTCCAAATCTATCAATCAAATCTAAATCATCAAACTGCACTCCAAGCCCTATATTGAGGCTAGAGAGAATTGAAGAGAAGACTTGTTTGTCAATGTCATCAAAGGGACTGACAATAGCCAAGAATTTGGATTATGAAGATATTGAATCGTTACCAGAGATTATGACAACACCTAAAACTCCTCCAGCTTTGCCTCCTAAACCACAATTTCGTAATAACACCTTGGTCTTGAAAAAAATACCTAGTCCTTCATTCTTTATTGATGAAACTCGTAAAAAACATTCTTCTAATATCAATAATAATACTCCAGGATATGTCAAAAGAATTTTTGGTATATCTACACCAACGAAATCATCTGTTTCGTCAGTAAAATCTTTAATTTTTGATGATAAAGCAGTAAAATCCTCTTTGATCAATAATAATTTTCAAGAAAATAAATTTAAATCATCAATCAAAGAAAAAGAAGCGCATAAAGTAAGTATTTTAAAAGATACATCTAATAGTCCACGTGTAACAAACATGGTACGTCATTTTGAAGAATTTAAAATTGGTTGTGAAGCAGATAACATCAAGAGAAAAATCAAGGAGCGTCAGCCAGTGGCAGAAATGGAAGAAATCGATATCAGGCAGACGTTTGAGGAGTTCAATTTAGATGAATGTGATCTTTCTGATGATCCGGACCGACCCGAAGGCGATGGATCAGATAGGCTTGGCAATTCTCCAGCTTTCAATAAGCAAGGAGATTCCTACAGTATTGCAAGCACTAATAACAATAATGTCAACTATTTGGCTAATAATTCAAACGGAGTTTATGATCATTTTCTCGAAGCTACTGGTCTCAGCAATAAATCGATTTTAACACCCTCGAGGCTGATCAGCAATCATAAGAGCGTGTTAAAACCCAAGGACATCAAGTACAAGAATAAAATCAAAGCCGTTACTGAAAAACAGGGAGTTTCAACGGCGGGAAATACACATACATATGTTAGACATTGGACAGGACCTTTCGTATGATGACTAGTAGCCTCGGTTTTTGGTAGCAATGAACACTTAGCAGAAACAAGTCCTAGAAAAGTTGCTTCAAGTCACAGCTCACCACTTAAACGAATCCGAGCTTGGCGAAAACTTCAAGGACATAACTATTGAGCCGTGAAATCAATATTTTCCTTACGCTGTTGATTCTCATGTTAAAAAAATATAATTGACTGCCTTGGGGAGATTTCATGAAAGTCATTCTTGTAACAGAATTATTTATCTTGTCATGTCAATCAATCATTAATGTTCCGATTTTAGATTAGCTTACATTACCGACAAGTATTGTAAAATTTTAGATCATAACTCGTTATTGATGTTACTCTTTTTTGATAAATAAAACGTTATTTCTTATAATTTTTTTTGTGTTTTTCTTTTTCACTTACAAGATATACTAGATTATTTATAAAGTCATCTCAATGTTTTCAATTGAGAATATCTTTTTATATCCAAACCAATATGTATAATATATCTATAAGACTTTAAACTTTATCTATTAAAATTATATTATGACTTGGTCAGTAATAGAATTATTCGAGAATTTTTTAATTTTCTCCAAATCATCTAAAATCTTGTAATTTATTTGTAAATAATTGTTTATATTGTTAAAGTAATCTATCATCAAAGTGAATAAATGGTTAAGTAGTCAAGTTTTAATAAAAGTCTTTTATTGCAGTGATGTGTTTTGATGTTAAAGTAAGAAAACTCATGATAGTGCAATAATAATTATAATATTAAATATCTGTCATCTTATAAGTAACTAGTACATATGATACAATTATAAATGTCTAATCCCTATAAAAATACATACAACGAAATTCTATAAAAATACAATACTAATTATCATCGTTGGTATCAAAAATTTAAATGGAAGATATGAGGAAACAAAGTTTTAATTGTAAAACAGTTCAAATTCAGAACATTTTAAATTACAAAATCTTTAAACTCTGTCATCCTGTGTCAATCACACAGTCTAATTTCACGTGATTAGTACAGTTCACTCATTCAGGCACTCTATTACAATATGGCTATGCTATATTATCGATACAAAACGTTCGGATATAGCTGCTTTAATTAACAATAATATGGTACTTGGTACAATTCGTTTGGCACGATGTTTGTTTATTTTTTTTAAGTTTCTTTTTCAGCACGGAAGTCGTAATAATACTCTTTATCTATCTCACGTCTAGTTCGCGCCTTAATCACAGGAAGTTTCTGAAATTAAAAATATTTAAATGATTAAATTTGTTTTATAAAAATCACTTTAAATAAAATTATATATTAACATAATTACAATTAATTAAAAAGACTGTTAGCAATTTTTGTAGATTAATTATGCAGATATTAAAAGGTATACAGATAAATGGAAATTGAATATTTTTAATAATTATTACCCAGTTTAAAAAATTTTTAAATAAATTTTCTTATTTTGAATAATGTTATTAAATATATTATTTTTAATTAAGCATATCAGTAATGTAATAAATGATAAAAGATTAAGTAAAACAATTTTCTAAATTCATTGAGCTTAATTGAAACAAAAAAAACTAAATTTTGTAAATACTTTATGATATAAATTCAATAGTTTGTACTTACAAAATTCGGATCTGAATGGAGATTGAGAAGAGGGTTCAATACGAAAGGAACTCCATCCAAGTCAGAGGAGCCTGGCAGTGTGCCATACAGAGGCATTGAATTGCTACAGGAAGACGTGATAGGGGGTTGAGGTGCTGGTCTTGTTGGTTTGATTCTTGCACTTGGACTTAATACTTCATAGTCACGATCTAAGGACTCATCGACCTCCTTTCTTGTTAATAAACCACCACCTGACACCTGAGGATAAATTCCATTTTGTGGTTTAGGTGAAAATTTTGGCTTTGGTGGTCGTTCTGGTGGCGCTCGATGAGAGTTTGAAATTCCATTTGACGGATTCGGCGAAGGAGTTTGTAATACACTGTAAAACGAATGATTCATGAAGATATCATGATAAAGTAATTTAAAAGCTAATAAATAATTCAATTTTAATTGTATAACTAAATACAGTATTTTTAGAAAAACTTTGACTTTTTGAAACATCAATCATTGATTCAAAAAATCAATCAATATGAAATTACTGACATTCTGATTTAACACAGTATCTAGATTTGATTGAATTCATTTTATTTTACAAAAGACTATAATCAAAAAATTAGATTTCTTTTTATATGACTAGTTTATCTCTATGATAGTTGAGCACTGATAGTATCATTTTTGCGTTCGATCACTACTTTGTTATCAAAAGATTCTCCTACAACGTAGACATTAACTTTTATTGAGCAGCAAAAGAGTATTTGTTCCTTTACAACGACTTCTGTTATCACTGTATCTATTTAATTAATTTTTACTCTCAATGATTCATTGTCGATCAATTTTACATGTTACCAACAATTTTACTTATAAGAAAATAATCAGAAAAAGTAAATAAGTCCAATACTATAATCTATTTGAGATTAGAATGATCAACTTGTTATAAAGCTTTAGATTTATAAATATAACGTGTAGCTTAAATTATCGAAAAAATAAATATAAATGAACTTACTTAATGTTTTCGTAGGATTGTGATTGTGAACCCGGCTCTCTATTGGTAATTGCGCTGAGTTTGTAACAAATAATGACTCCATTGACCTCTCTAAAGGGAAAAAATGATGTAAGATATAATAGCCGACACAAAGACATAAAGAAAGTTTTATCGAGTCTAGATAAAATGTTTACCCAGCATATGTGAAGCCAGTTGGTGCTTTTTTGATTCTACTACACACGATAATATCCGTTACAGCTACCATACAAGCATCTCGATTCCTTAGTTTATAACACACCTGTTTTTTTCTCCAGGCCTTTTGATCTAAAAAAATTAAAAGTAATGATATAGCAAGGAAAGTTACCATAAGTTTACTGTTCACAGTTAGCTCATTACTGTAATAACTGAGATAACAACAATATTAAAAGCGAAACTGCTTACCAGTGTCTATTGTCTGAGGAATCATACTGTATCCGTCTGGAGGGGACTCCCTTTCATTTATGACCGTTATTTCTTGAACAACATAATTTGGGACTCCTTCCGTTTTTGAATGACAGATGTATCTTCCTTTTTTCTTGATGAATAAGCCACTCTCTCTCCAAAGATCAGCATCTATGTCTTGATCATACGTTTTTGATATCTAAAAAATAGATAAAAAAAAGGAATTGTCAGGGATTTATTTACTAACAATCAAGTTAAAAAAATAAATTAATAATTATGAAGAAGTATCTGACAGTTTGTCAATATACTCAGTAAAATTCTAGAGTAGCTTATTTATTCATTAAGATCATTCATGGTCCTCTATTCCATTTTAATTGATTTTAACTCAAATATAGTCTATAGCATTACCACAGTGAAGTTTGGTGGGCATTTATCGATGTCCTCAACAACACTGATTGCAGTAATTGGTCTATCGTCCGGCAAAAGAGATGGGTATCCAGACGAGAGCCACTTTTTTGAACTCATCTTCAGAAGAGCCATTTTTCGGTCCTGAAAATATTCAAGAAAATAAAAATAAAAAAGATATTGTTTTTATCAAATCCAGTTTTAAGTCTGATTTAAATGAGTCGTTATCCTTTTTGCGTAATCAATTGCTGATAACTTTCAGATTTAAATCTCCAAGAATTACTCATAGCAATTTATTTCAAAGATCAATGTTGATATTGATATTTGCTGAACAATGTTCTAATAATAAGTAATAAAAAAGTTGAATGAAACAATGAACCAATTCTTGGCATAGCCTACATGATTGTTATTGTTGGAGTTTAATGCTCAATCAGAGGAAATTAAATAAATTGCTTAATTAATGGAATTATAATTATTTCAATTTGAAAGCACGTTAAATAGTACTCTATTTAGTTTTCTGGTGTCTTGTTGACATACGGAGGATATTACACGGGACGTCAAGGTTGTTCTCAAACAACTCTAGCTTTTCATTGCTGTGAAACATGCATTGTGAAACTCCTAACAGCAATTTATGCTCTTTAGTACGGAATCTGGAGATCAATGAACCTTACCGTTGACTCGTAGGATGAGCATTTCTTGGAGAAACACTTGGCAAACATTTATCAGAATTTTTTTACTTTTCTTAACCCCTCAAGCAATTATTTTCATTAAGAGTTAGATGAGATAGAAGATTTTTCGTGATGAAAATCAAATATCGAGATGATTTCTTTGTTCGAGGACGTTAAAAAGACTAGTAGATCTTCTTCAACTTAGTATTACAGTGAATTAGAGTAAAGGAAATGCACAGTTCGACCGACTTCTGACAGGCGTGATTGCGAACGTACGTATTCTAAATTCGTTAATCTAAAAATAAATAAACTGAAAGCAGAGCTTGTATGTTTATTTAATATATTCTGGAATCAACTCACCTATTGTTGGACACGGAAGGAGAAAATTTACAAGTCTGGCATGGCCAAGAGCCGAGTCACTTATTAGACCCGGTCAATTAGCACATACGTCGTCCACAAGTAGTGAAGGAGAAGAGTGGGTTGACCGTTGCTAAGCCTTATGACTCAAAAGTGCCCATAGAAGTGTTGATCACTGAAAATCCAATGTTGAATGACTGAGATAATAATTTATCATTTGTTAAAGATGTTAAATTACGTACTGGTGCATAAAAAAATTCTCAGTAACGAAAGATATAATCGCGAACGTTCGCGGCTTCAATGTTTCCCACTTACAGTTTGACAGTGATGACATCACCTATGTAACACAACAATCGTTCAAGAGTTCGGTAACTACTGACGGGAGCTTATTGTATATATTCGGGTTTTGCTGACTAGGGTAGTTGTGCTCGATAAAGTTAACCTCTGTTTATCGAGCCTCCTTCTCTTCTCAACAGGACGCTATGCAGGGACGGGGCAAAGGGATAGCAAACTTGTATGCACAAGAACTAGAAAAGTTATTTTTTGATTTTAGGTTGGCTATGATGTACTGGTAAGCTATAGTCATCACGCCGCACACGCAGAAAATATGAAAGAATTAATGTTTTTGTTGATTGTGATAGCTCTTTAGTGAAAATTCTTATTTAACCTACAGTACCGGACATAAATGTTATTCAATTTTCTGAAGGTTATACATGCAATTTCCCTATATTTACATATCCTTTAAAAGAAAATAACACAGCATTTATGTCCGGTACTGTACAAAAGATTATTTTCAAAATGTATTTAGAATTATCAACATTTTGATTAATTTTGAATTTACCGCAATTGGCGCTGGTGTCGATTTCTCAAACATGAACGCTCTCTACGGAAATACGAGGAAAATATGACCATGATTTAAGATAAATACACCGTGGCGTGGCTAATCGAGGCACCGAAGGTAAGCCGTGCGGACTGTTTATTTTTGGTTTTTCGTTTAGGTAATTCGTTACCACGTCGGTTTTTTCACGAGTTATGCGTTCTCCGTGTACGTATCGTACTGAATTTTGCTCGAGGCTTTTCTGACAAAGGCAACGATGACCACGGAAACGTAGGTGAAGCTCGAACATGGGGCGACGACTCGCGGCCATTGAGCATTTTGTTTGGCCGAGTGTCTATCCCCGAAAATCAACCTTTTCCTGTCTCAACCTCTCTCTTGGTTGCTAAATTTCATTATAATTTTGCTTCTCATCATTCAATCATTTAATAATAATCATCGCTCATCAAATCTTCACGTGAGTTAATTCTTTCCAGTTTTTCTTGCGTGGTTCAATACTCACCGTCACAGGAACCTGCGCCGCGAGTTGATTTTGTCTCTTTCTAACACTCATACTGCCTTACTTGATCACATTTCCTTCTAGAGCTTCGTCATTTCAAAAAATATTCACCTCTCCAACGCGTCGTGAGCATTCCATTCTCCATCTCCTCGCGAAATAATATAAATCACATTTATAATCATAATTCTTAAATTTCTCGATTATTTTTTTATTTAAGATTGAAGATGAGCAGCTCGGAAGAGGTGTCATGGATCTCATGGTTTTGCGGACTCAGGGGCAATGAATTTTTCTGCGAGGTAATTATCCCAATTTTCTATTTACAATCAATATTTATATTATTTTAACTTTTTTATTTAAAATTCAGGTTGATGAAGACTATATTCAAGACAAATTCAACCTTACTGGGTTGAGTGAACAAGTTCCTCATTATCGGCAGGCTTTAGACATGATACTAGATTTGGAGCCTGGTGAGTATCATATATACTTATATATTTAAGTATGACGTAGTGTTTAAAACAATCACATAATAATGAAATAAGCTTTATTGTTTCATTAAGTATGTTGTCAATTAAATATCAATGAGTAGTTTATTTATAAATATAGTAAAAAAAATTTTGTTACCTCAACAGAATATTTTAAAGTATGCTGTTTTGGAGTAACAATATTAAAAAAAAACTATAGTATATTTTACACCTCATTTCACAATTAGATAAGCTTAAACCATATGTTTACCCCCCTTGCCTTTGGCTCGGGTTGTAATTTTACACGTGGTTTGAGCTAGTCTACTTTTCCTCCTCAGGTGTGAAATATACTATTTTATACTTGTAAAATTTTTTCTATAACAAAGTTTTCAATGGTATTCATGATAATTTTACAGATGATGATTTAGACGATAATCCTAATCAGTCAGATTTGATCGAACAAGCAGCAGAAATGCTCTATGGCCTCATCCATGCTCGCTACATCTTGACAAATCGTGGAATAGCTCAAATGATTGAAAAATATCAGGCTGGCGATTTTGGTTATTGTCCTCGAGTATATTGTGAGTCACAGCAAATGTTGCCACTGGGATTGAGTGATGTTCCTGGTGAAGCCATGGTAAAAAATTACTGTCCCAAATGCATGGATGTCTATACACCAAAAAGCACACGTCATCATCATAATGACGGCGCTTACTTTGGCACTGGATTTCCGCATATGCTTTTCATGGTTCACCCTGAATATCGACCTAAGCGAGCTGCAAATCAATTTGTTCCGAGGTACATTAATATTCAATTTATTTAATATAAAGTCGAATGAATATTTTAATAAAAATAACTAAAATAGAAATTTTTTTTTCAATTACAGATTATATGGCTTTAAAATTCATCCGCTAGCATATCAAATACAACAGCAATCGGCAGCAACATTTAAGGCACCTCTACGTAGTACTATCTATAATAACGGAAAACGTTAAAACAATATTATGACCAAAATTTATTGTTCAAAATAAAATAATTATTTTTTATATATCTCTCTCCTTATATAGACTCTAAACAGATCGCGTTTGAAATTGATTTTAAATTCGCTCCATTTTTATTATCATTTTATGTGGATATGTATTCTTTATTCGGGTTTTGCTGCAATAGTAATGTGGCGGGAAAAATGAGTATAAAGAAGAGAGAGATTGATGAATTTTTAGAGATTGAAGAATGTCCCATTTATTTTCGCGTAACTAAAGAGATTTTTCACATTCGATTTGGATATAACTTTGTTATGAAGGATACCTCATCGTTTTCTGGCTTGTGAGTAAGCGAGGGACAATTTTTAACGTAAACAAAACTAAATGGATAATTGAAGACGCATGACAGATGTACGATGAGAAATTAGGATAATTTTCTATAGTATTTAAGATGGAACAAATGAATGTATGATCGAGAGAGCAAAAGAAAGTTGACTGGTGCGTGAAAATTAGAATTGTATTTAAAAGCATTATCTTTAATATATTGAAGAATTTTTTCCAGGGACATTAATTAATAATATTTGAGTAATAGTGTAAAAAAATAGTGAGAAAGAATAACATTTAATTAAATTTGAAATATTGTTTGAATTTGTTCATTTAAGAAGCATAACTTAATTAAAAGTTGATAACTATTGATTACAAGGTATACAGATACGATGTTCCACATGTATTTAGGTAATATAATAAGTAACATTCACTAGTGACATCGATAAAATTTGTAAAAAACAATTTTATTACTTAATTGTAAAAAAAGTCTTTTTGTCCATTTTCAAGTATTTTTTTCATTCTTATACTATATAAACATTTGTGAATAACAAATTTTTTATGTAACTACGAGTCTTAGGATAAATTGACTAAAATATTGATTGAAGTTCTACATGAAGACAAACATTATGTCAAAAATAAATTACTTTATAAATTTTTTACTTTCATCTTTACATTGTTATTTAATAATAATAAATAAATTGTTTCATCTTAATAATTTTCTATTAATACATAAATTCTAGACTTTTTTTTCATTACAATTAAAATACTTTTGTAGGTTGCAGCCTGCTATTTTGTTCGTGGAAATTCTGGAAAATAAACCATTAAAGATTTTACAAGTTAAAATCATAGATAACATTAATAATACATTAAAATGATGTTAAACTATAACAAACAAATGGATTTCACCATTTGTTTGTATTATAATGAGCTGAAATGAAATGTAATAATTAGCAGTTATATTTTTAATATAATTGTATCTCTCTATTTTAAATTTCGATACTTTAGTGTGATTATTATTAAAAAAAAAAATTTCGCTTATCAATATGATATTTATAGAGAATGTATTCCTTACTAAACTTAACAACAATTATTAATTGACTTCAAATGACTTCTTGGAACACTTGGTTCGCAATAAGCAATGGAAACTTGCTCTTTGGATCAACAAATACTCAACAAGTCGTCATGAGTCACTTAAATAATTTTTATGTTAAGTAAATATTCAGTAAAATATATAAAATACTATTTTTTAGCAATATTCATTAAATTTAGATTTATCAAAATATTATCTAAAGCAACTTCAGTTATTATATTATCCATATAACGAGAATATTTATTTTGGATTTCTTCACACAAAACTTAACAAATATCTACAACAATTTCAATTTGATAAATATAATATAATAGCAATATTCAGTTTTATAACATATTTCCATATTGTTTTTACCAGCACTCTAAAGCAATTTCAGTATAGTATATCCATGTAATATAGCAATATTCAGTTTTATATATCCATATATTAGCAATATATATATATATATATATATATATATATATATATATATTTAGTTTCAGTTATCCTAATAAATAGTCATGAATTATTTATAGCAATTTGTATTTTTTTATTTATATGTAATAGCAATATTTAGTATTATTCTATATTTCAATAATATTTTTACTAACACTTTAAAGCAATTTCAGTGTAATATATCCATATAGGAGCAATATTCAGTTCTAATCTTTCAGGAAATGTTTAATTTAATTATCTACTAATTCTTTGTTTAATTTTATACATATAATAACAAACTTCAGTTTTATAATATATCTCCACATTATTTACATCAGCTTCTACAGTAATTTCAGTACAATTGCAATATTTAGTTCTTTTCTTATGTTAATTATGTGATTATTGGATCAAAAACGATATCATTTTATAAATTATATATTAATTTTGAAAGAAAAAAATGTATACTTATCTAAGATTTATTTAGGTTTTTGAGCAGTCGACCTCAGAACACAATGTTATTTTTTACCAAACCCTTATTGTCCTGAAGCGGCCATTTGGTTTTGCGCCATGCCATGTTTGTTTCTCGTCAGCAACAGAAAACACGCTATTTTCATAACTGAGACGACAATGCCCTCAACACTACGCGACATATCAATGCTGCCTGAGTTTTTATTAGGGGATTTTTTTTTCATTGGTTGTTATATCTGAATTTATATAAATAGAGTGAATGTAGCGATTTCCGGTAAACATTTTTCAAAATAGGTAGTAATTTTTCAAATTGTGTTAGTTCGAAGGTATTTTATATATCTAATCTTTTAATTAAATGAAAACGTAAATTCTTATTCATGAATTACGAATAAAATCGTCAATGTAGTATACTAACTAGCAAATTATCAAGAAGATCAATTTTGTGTGCATGTAGATTTTAAGTTATAAAACTATAACCAATTTATAATATGAATTACTCTAAAACGTATAATATAATATTTTTATTAAGTAAACACTTTATTTTTTATACTCCGACTAGATGATGTAGTATTGACCAGTTCCACTGGTCAGCTGATGAAAAGCATATCCGCCATGACACCTCAAAGTTTTATGAGTGCATGTTTATTTTCTTTTTCTTAATTATATCTAAAATATTCATGTTTCTTACCCTAGAATATAAATTTAGCTTTCAATTAAAACTTCAATTGATAGAAAACATCCATTTTTAATGACATAATCTGCCAAGAACTTTTGCTAGAAATTTTCTAGGGGAAATGTGGCTACAGCCCAGCCTTAATGACGCGTAGTGCATATTCTGCAAATAATTCCGGTAAGGAAAAAATTTATTTGAAAACAACAGAGAACATTAGAATTTATATTTTTGAAAACTGGACTGAACTTTTTTTTAGCCAAAAATTCATTCAAAAATATATGTATGTTGACTCGATAACTTACCAACTAAATATTTTTCAGAACCCACTATTACTTGAAGTTTTATTACAGAGTACGCTGGAATGTAATTACTAATACGTAATGATAGATTTTATATTCTTTTGTTAAGTCTCCTCTCTCAATAATTCATTGCATTAAGTAAATAAAGTTGCTAAGCAACTATCGGATATGAGTGATAATTGTTCTCTTCTCAAAAAATTGAAGATACCAAAATAATAATTGAAAAAACATTGAAACAATATGAATTATATTAACAGTTCTAGTATAATGTAATATAAATATGTCTCAACTAAATAGGATAAAGTTCAATATGGGATTATTATATTGGCTACATGATATATCATATCAAACTTGTTATTATCTAAGTGTTAAATACTTGTGTATTTTTATTGATTTAATTATTTGATTTTGCAATTAGAAAGGAAGCAATTGCCAAAGTAAGTCTATCCTAATGCTATAAACAAATAGATAGTTTTAAATTCCAATTATTGAATTCTCAATTATAATTAAATGAAGGATTATGATCTTTTTGATTAATTAAATTATTTTTAACCTTTTCAAAACAGATGATGCATATGTGGTTTTGGTCCGGTATTGATCTGGGAACGTTTTTTTTTCCTGGATATACAGTTAACACTCTATGTAGTCTTATTGGGGCTTGTTTAAGCATTATTGCAATAGCAATTATTTATGAAGCTATGAAAACATTACAAATTAAGCTGCACCAGATGACTAAAGCCTCTTTATCATCAGACAGTTTTCCAACTACAGAAAATTCATCTCTGTTGGCTTATATTATACCAAAACTGCCACGTTTCTCTAACAATTCTCGTTGGTAATTATCTATTTATTATCTTTTCTCAGCTCTTCAAATATCTTTTAAATGTCAATTGATATTTGAATTTTACAATTATTTTTAATCATATTCTCCATATTTTTCTTGAAGCCTGGGTTTATTCCAATGGTCTTTAGAGGTGCTACACTATGCTGCTCATACTACTCTTGGATATTTTCTCATGCTAGCTGTTATGAGTTATAATATTTACATATTCTTAGCTTTAATCATTGGAAGTACAATTGGTTATTGGACTTTTGCTCCAACTTTGCTCAATTTCAACATGAATGAATTACACCAAAGATATAAGACTATCCCATCTTGCAATACAGAATGTGCAGGTAGCTAAAAGCATTAACAATTAAATTAATTATTTTGATAAAAAATATCAAAATTAAAATACAGTAGTATACATTGAATATTGAACTTGTATTTAAAATAATAGATTTAATTTTAAACATAATAGAAATGTTTTGAAATAACTCAATTCCAGTTTACAACTTCTATTCATTATATCTAGATACTCTGGTTGTAACGGAAAGAAGACAATCAACAGTTTCAACAGTAACGGAGCAATTGGTGTCAGAAGTGAATGCCGAAGTCAATACAGAACAAAATACAGATCGATCAAATGACTCTTAGAAATTAAATTTATAAATTTTTATAAAACTCCAAGTCTGATGTTATACCTGTTGTCATTATTCTCTAGATATAGATGTATATCTACAAGCAATAATTTTTAATAATTTTCAAACAATTATTTTATATTTTTAAGAGATTTTTATTATGATAATTGTTATAAAGATATAAATTTTATAATAATACTTTGAAATATCGTATACATTTTGAATATATTTTTATGTTATCAATTATAAACCAATAAATTTTAATGAAAATACACTAATTTCTAATTTAATAACCAAGTCGACTTTAATTTACGATATATTAAAATTTTCTCTGCAACTTATGATGACTATGTAAGTTCTTTCGAATAATTCATAACTGAAAATTCTTAATTATTCAACCACGATGATAATCAAATTCGTTGAAATATTCCATTTTATGAAATATTAAAATCTTTTCCAAAGACTAAAAAAATTATTTATAGCTAAATCGTAGGAAAAAAAATTTAGGAACTATCGTCTAAAAATATAAAACATAATTAAAGAGCCAAAATAGTATTAATGACCTGTATTATACGTCCCAAAAAATCGACTTAATTAAAAATTATTTACTAATTATACTATATTTTCATGAAGTAGGAATAAAAAATAAAAGGGAGAATGTAACATTTGTCAATAGACTTTCGGTCTTAATTTGTTACCTTTAAAGAAATTCAATTGAAATATAAGTAAAAACCTGACTTTATTTGATTTTCTAATATTTGTCATGAACTCTTTTTTTATACACCCTGTCATGAAACAGCCGTTTTGAAATCTTTTAAGAGAATCGCCCTAATCATTTTTTTTATTTTTTCCAAACTTCCAATTTTTTAATTCCCAATTCGTTACGATTTTACCAAAGTGAAATTGCTTCCCGTCCACTGGTTCATATTTCCATTTTTGACTTTAGTTACGTGACAGGACTCTTACCCTTTCCCTCGAAAGTTAGACCCTTTAAGTAAGAATGTTCCCTAGGATCAAGCAATCAGTTTTGTAGAAATCTTTCTACGAGAAGCATTTCATCTCTAAACCTTAATGTATTTAAGTTACTTAATAAAGATAAAGTTCACTTGAAGCTTTGGTATTCACGTATCTCTTCTCTGACTGTGCACATACAATACCTGACAAAACTTAACAAAAACGTGACGCGATAGTATATATATATATAGTTGTGAATAGTGCTGTATTTAATTAAGATTTTTTTTTATTTTATGAAATTAATCATGACTGAAGTGAAAGCTAAAAATAGACTACACAGTAGTATTTTTCATCCTGTTTTACGTCAATGGCAATCAAAAAATGTAGCAATTACTCCAAACAACTTGATGTATCCTATTTTTATTGGGTAAGTGCTTAATTCTAACCTCTAATTTTCAAAATCTTTTCATAATTATAATTAATTGTAGATTAACTTTCAATATTTCGAACAATTTTTTTGTAGAGATAAAATTGATACCAAGGAAGAAATTCCTAGCATGCCTGGAATTTTTAGATATGGCATCAATCAACTAAAGCCAATGATTCAGCCCTTAGTTGCTAAAGGCCTACAATCTATACTATTATTTGGAGTAATAAAAGAAAGCTTGAAGGTATTAAATTTTTTATAAAAAAAAATGAATAATCAGCCACTGATGATTTAAACTTATATTATGTAAAACATAGGATACATTAGCTACACATGCAGATAGTGCATTAAATCCTGTGATGCAAGCGCTTCCTTTATTACGATCGTGGTTTCCAGATTTAGTGATTGCTTGTGATGTATGTCTATGTCCTTACATGACACATGGCCATTGCGGTATCGTCTATGATGATGGAACAATTAATAATAAAGCAAGTATCCAAAGAATTGCTGAAATCGCAGTTGCGTATGCTAAAACAGGTATTGTTTTTTGTCAAAATCAGTACTAAATCAAATAAAATTCAATATTATTACAAACGTATAAAAATCTAAAAATAATATTTATATTTTATCGTTGTTCAGAATCGTTTTTTTCACAATTTTCTCAAAAAAAATATTATTTTAATTCTCAATTAAATAGTAAAAATATTTATTGGTAAATGTATTTTTTAAATAATTTTTTTTATATCATATGCTCTAGGCGCTCATATCATTGCACCATCTGATATGATGGATGGGAGAATAGGTGCCATAAAACAAAGCCTAGATGAAACGAATTTATCTCATCACGTTGCTGTTTTATCTTACTCTACTAAATTTGCATCTGGGTTCTATGGGCCTTTCAGAGATGCTGCTAAATCCACACCTAAATTTGGTGATAGAAAATGTTATCAATTACCACCTGGAAGTATTGGATTAGCTGCGAGGGCCACAGTATGTTTTATCAACTTGACAACATATTTTTGATGTCAAAATAAAAAAATTTATTTGAAGAATAATTAATCATTAATATTTATTTCTTTGGTATTGGTATCGATAATTATGATTATTTTTTAGGCCAGAGACGTTGAAGAAGGTGCTGATATGTTAATGGTAAAACCTGGATTGCCTTACTTGGATATTGCTCGACAAATAAAAGATAAATTTCCAGATTATCCATTATTTATTTATCAAGTTTCTGGAGAATATGCAATGTTACACCACGCTGCTCAAAATGGAGCAATTGATCTCAAGAATGCATTAAATGAAGTATTACTTTCAATGAGAAGAGCAGGAGCTGATTGCATTATAACTTATTTTACACCTATGATTTTGGACATGTTAATGCCAAAGAGTAAATATTAATGTACCTGAATAAACACATGTTGATTTAAAATACGGATTAGGAAATTTTTAAACAAGAAAAAAAAATTATAATTATTGTTTTGGATGCATAATTCAATTAAAAGCTTATCGTTACCAATAGTGAGGAAATGGGGAATGTATTTAGGTTTTCAGAGTAATTTTAATTGTACATTTTTAATGATTATGATTAAGAAATCATTCTTAAATAAATGAATTTATTTTTTGAATCAACACGTTTTTAAATTATTCGCACGTATTTAAATATTTTTCTGATATCTAAATGATTGTGAAAATGCTTTATTAATAAAAAAAAGTATTTACACAATATTGAAGAAAGAAATAGTTGTAGAAAATATCCTGACAAATAATTTAAAATCCCGTTAGACTTAAAAATTAGGTTAGGTAAGCAAAAGTATCATCTACAGTACTGTATGAATTATTGTTCCTAATTTTTCGCAAAAATTTGACTAACTTGATGATAGTTATTTCTTACCAAAAAGTAAATGAAAAAGCTCGAAAAACATTAGTAAACAAGCCATACCTAAATAATCACTTCATTTTTATCATGTTTACATAAATATTATAAGCTGATGCAAAAAGAGCCCACTTTACATTCTTATAAGTTCATAACTGAACTCATGGAAAGTGCTGGACCAATCAAGAGTTGCCGAGAAGCTTTCATGAATGTTGAAATCAAATAAAAACAATAGTTAGCAATGAGATAGACGTGGGCCAATGGTGAAAAGCCAACTCTTGGGAATCCAGCGTATCAACACTGATATTTCCGTTACCAACATCTGAAAGCGACCAATCAGCTTAGGCCACGACGAATTCATCCCGTTAATATGCCGGTGTGAAGACGGTTCTTCAGTCAGTCATTTACGAAGCATCAGAGACGTTGAATAAGCTTGTGAGAAGTGTTCTTCACTGTGATTCTTCTGTTATATAGCAGAAATATCTTGTGATTTTTTTAGAAGGTAATAATATTTACTAATTTCACGTTAAATATGATTATTATAAAATACTTGAATGTTTACTTTGACTTTTGTCATTTTTTTCATTGATTTTTCGTTTACTGGAGTAATCGTTTTGCCACGTATTCTTCTCTCGATTGTTCCGTTATAAATTCTTTCCTGAAGATCAATCGAATGTGTTATAGTCGGCTATAACACATCTATACCCGGTGATAATATATATTTCATCGATGAGAACATCTTATTAACTTTTTATTGAAAGACTATTTCATTTTTTTTTTTTTTTTTCAATTTTGGTTGACAACGTGACCATATTTTTATTTTGTAGCCGGTAGATAAACAGTACTTTACTCCAAATATGAATTATCATCCAATTTTTATAAAATTATTCAATTAAATTTTATTAAAGCTTTTTCAATTTGATGTATCATAGTTAATTTATAAAAAATTCCAAATATGCCGTTACGTGGCTACTGTTGAACCTTGCGACCTACTAGAACGTTCTGTCACAAACTACTTGGGTGGAGGCTGAAAATTATTATGCATATTATTTAGATATATGATTCTAAAACTGCTTAAAAGCCATTTAAATATCTTTTCTTAAATAATTGATATTTAAAAAATATTTTATTAAATTTCATTGCTTTTCTTTTTCCAGATTATTGAACAATAAAAATATGAAAATGAAGGGAGCAGTAGCTCTGGTAATATTAGGGTTAGTTGCAACAATTGTAACGGCCAAAGATGATAGTAAGGAGAAGGAGGATATTGGAACTGTAATTGGTATTGATTTAGGAACGACATACTCATGGTAAATGTTTTATCTGTGTAAAAATTACTCAATTTAAATTAGTTGTTGACATTAAAATAATATTCAATATTATTTTCTACAGTGTCGGTGTTTATAAAAATGGACGAGTAGAGATTATTGCCAACGATCAAGGTAACCGAATTACTCCATCATATGTAGCCTTTACAGCTGATGGAGAGCGTCTTATTGGAGATGCAGCCAAGAATCAGCTTACAACAAATCCTGAAAATACCATCTTTGATGCCAAGAGATTAATTGGTAGAGAATGGACAGACCCAACAGTCCAACATGACGCTAAATTTTTCCCATTCAAAGTTGTTGAGAAGAACAGTAAGCCTCATATTAAGGTGGCCACAAAGGATGGAGATAAAATCTTTGCACCTGAAGAAATCTCTGCCATGGTTCTTGGAAAAATGAAAGAAACCGCTGAGGCGTACTTAGGCAAGAAAGTCACCCATGCCGTTGTAACTGTTCCTGCTTACTTCAATGATGCTCAACGTCAAGCTACAAAAGATGCTGGAGCCATTGCCGGTCTTCAAGTTATGAGAATTATCAACGAACCAACTGCAGCTGCCATTGCCTATGGTCTTGACAAGAAAGATGGAGAAAAAAATGTTTTGGTTTTCGATCTTGGTGGTGGTACTTTTGATGTAAGTCTTTTGACCATTGATAATGGAGTCTTTGAGGTCGTTGCTACCAATGGAGATACTCACTTGGGAGGAGAAGACTTTGATCAACGTGTAATGGATTATTTCATTAAATTATACAAGAAGAAGAAGGGTAAGGACATTAGAAAAGATAACAGAGCAGTTCAAAAACTTCGTCGTGAAGTTGAAAAAGCCAAGAGAGCTTTAAGTGCTAGTCATCAAGTCAGGATTGAGATTGAGTCATTCTTCGATGGAGAAGATTTCTCTGAAACTCTTACTCGTGCCAAATTCGAAGAATTGAACTTGGATCTCTTCCAAAGTACAATGAAACCCGTTCAAAAGGTATTGGAAGATGCTGATATGAGCAAGAAAGATGTTGATGAAATCGTACTTGTCGGAGGATCAACTAGAATCCCTAAGGTCCAACAACTCGTCAAAGAATTCTTTGGTGGCAAAGAACCATCTCGAGGTATCAATCCTGATGAAGCTGTTGCTTATGGAGCTGCTGTGCAGGCTGGAGTATTGTCTGGAGAACAAGACACTGATGCTATCGTCCTTCTTGATGTTAATCCTTTGACTATGGGTATTGAAACTGTTGGAGGAGTGATGACTAAACTGATTCCAAGAAATACAGTTATTCCCACTAAAAAATCTCAAATTTTCTCAACTGCTTCTGACAACCAACATACCGTAACAATCCAAGTCTATGAAGGAGAACGACCAATGACCAAAGATAATCATCTTCTTGGTAAATTTGATCTTACTGGTATCCCACCAGCACCCAGAGGTATTCCTCAAATTGAAGTAACCTTTGAAATTGATGCTAATGGTATTCTTCAAGTATCTGCTGAAGATAAAGGTACTGGAAACCGAGAAAAGATTGTTATCACTAATGACCAGAACAGGTTGACACCTGATGATATTGAGAGAATGATTAAAGATGCTGAGAAGTTTGCTGATGAAGACAAGAAACTTAAAGAACGTGTGGAAGCTCGTAATGAATTGGAATCGTATGCATACTCGCTGAAGAACCAACTTGCTGACAAGGAAAAACTTGGAGCTAAGATTAGTGATTCAGATAAGGAGATAATGGAGGCTGCAATTGATGAGAAGATCAAATGGCTCGAAGAAAATCAAGATACTGATCCAGAAGAGTATAAGAAACAGAAGAAAGAACTTACTGACATCGTTCAACCAATCATTGCTAAACTGTACCAAGGTACTGGTGGTGCTCCTCCACCAACTGGTGGTGAAGAAGATGATCTCAAGGATGAGCTTTAAGTAATGAAAGCTGCTTCTTATACTTCAGACTGATAAATTTTAAAAATACCAAGGCTTCCTGGGGCAAAACTTGACTTTAGAATCAATGCTAGATCTTAAGTAGCAGAATTTTTTTAATTATAATTTTAGTATTAATTCTAAAGTACTTTGTTTCGAGGAAAACTGTCGGGCATTTTCCAGGCCGTTAAACAATAGCAATTGATGTAAATTGAACGGCAAATGTCTTTTTGTCCGAGTTAAAAGGCCTTACGTGGTACATAAGATGGAATACTTTATTTTAAGAATCTCGTAAAATTTACGAGATTTTATCTTTTCTCCATTTAAAACTCTCATATGCCTCTTTAATTTATTATTAATTGTTTTGTATAATTAATTATAATATGTGATTGATTCAGTGGAATTATTATTGCGTGTGATTTTATCATTCGCTAAATGTTACAAAGCGTGAAAGTACTTGTATACATTGATATGTGAATTGCTTGTGTGAATGAATGAGACATGTATGATGATAACATGTATCAGTATCACAATAATAAACATTTTTTTCAAGAATTTTTTGACTATTTATTGAACTTCCTCAGCCTGGACTGTGTAAATAATTATTATTCATTATCGATTATTTTAAGAATTTTTCCCATATTCGTATTGTAAATAAATATGAATATCAGTAATAATAAATGCATTTTTGTAATTTAAAATTAAAGGAATATACATGAATAACAAATTTTTGAGTTAAACAAAATTTATTTGAGGTTTATAATTCGTCACGTTTGAATAAATTTCGATATTCCATGAATTGTTTAACAGAAATAGTTCTGAACAAAATCTAAAATTACAAATTACATAATAATCTCACATTTTTCCGGTTTTACATTTAGACAATAATAACAAGTGAGGAATGAGAAAGAAATAGAAGAAAATACTATAACAATTAATGTGATAATTATAAAAAAAGTAAATTAGACTCCTTGTTTATAACACATTAATTACAATAATTAAATAGCAATAACGTGTAATTGTAAAAAAAAAACAAGAAAATAGAGGAGTCAGATATCATTAGATCGTTTTTTTTACAATTATTTGTTTCGCCTTATTTTTTTCCATTATTATTTTAAATCTTCGTTTTAAAAAGAGCACCAATAAGTCGGTAGATCCCACATTTTATTGAATCAACGCGATAGAAATTACTTTTATATAAAAATAACATCACAAAGAATTCGTATTTTCCTTTTTATCATTTTTGACATTAAGTTTAACCGTTTTACGTCATTAGATATGATTTCTCTATTTCTATGTGCACGAATATATCGCTTTGTTCGAATAAAAATTGTGAAACCGTTTTCGTTTGTATTAATATATATTAAACTCTCTTTAAAATTTCTTTTACAATTCATATGAACGTCAAAAAATTAAAAAACGATTTGTGTTTATAAAAAGTTGAATTAAATAAATATCTGTACGGTGAACACTAGTTTGAGAGTGGAATTTTCACAATTTTTGTTCTTTTCGTAATTAATAATTATAAAATAAATAATTAGTTTAGTTAATCATTTAGTTTTTTTTCATATAAAAAATTAAGGCCGAAAGTTAGGCAATGTTATGTATGTAAACTTATTTCAAAGTTTTACTTATCGAGTCTAGAGAATGCAATCAATTTGCATGACCGAGAAATGTACAGTTTCTTTACATTCACTTTGTAATCATCCTAAATTAAATTTATTCTATTACTTTTTGAATATTATCGTTTGTTCTATTTTTTAGTGTTGATGACAGTACAAATGTACTATCAAAAAACACATTAAGTTTTAAATTCGTTTTCTTACATTCTAGTGAACGTCGTGTTACAATAATCTTTCAACTTGATAAGTTTTTGTCAAATATTATCAATTTCATAATAATGCTCATAACTTTTTTTTGTTTATTGAATTTTTTCAATTGTATACCTGCATAACGTATACGAGAATTGATCAACGTTTTTACAGAATTTGACACGGCTATTATTTTTTTAATTAGGACGTTGTAAATGATTTTCTTTTATCACGATTATAGATTTGTGGCAGCCAAAAATTTATAAAATTAATAATTAAAGAATTTTATAAAATTACGAGAATCATTTATATAGTTAATAATAATTAATTATCATTTTACTAATATTATTATCGATAGTACTGTATTAGTATAATAATATTAGCATTAAAATAATAAGTTATAATTATAATTTTTATCTTCATTGTTTCCTAAAAAATTGATCCGAGAATAATTTGAAAGCCTTGTGAAGTCAGAATTCAATTTTTAACACTAAAGTTCACTGACTGATTTTTAACGAGGCTTTTTTCTTGTTTTATTATTTTTTCTCACTTTTCAAAAAGTAGTTTTTTTTGCATATTGCTTCTAACCAGTATTGAACACATTAGACGTATTGTTTTTAATGCCTCTTGAATTTTGAGTCAACTAATTAATAATAATTAATTAGTCTCCTTTTCATAATAACTAATAATTGTTTTTTTGATATTTTATCAATACCTATTTTTAATTCTAGGACATATGACCAAGAGATTACAAAACAGTTTTACTGTTATTTATAAAAGCTTAACTATTTAAATATTATTTATATTTTTTTTTTTTCACGTTGAGAAAAAAAATTATCATTGATAAATACTCTCTTACTTTACAATTTGTATAATAATTTTTTTTTTCCATGTTTTCTGTTTATAAATTTTTTCCTGATATACTTCCGTTTATTAATATAATTGAACCCGAGAAAGTAATTGAAAAAATTAAAAAGAAATAGATTTACTTGAATAGAATACCGAAGTCACATAATTATTAAAAATTTTATAAATGACAAATTTCAAATATATCATAATAATATTCACATTGTTTTTAGAAATTTTTTTTCTCAAAGTATTTTTTTTCTTTTTTGTAGGCCAGAAATCCTATAATCAATATGTAATTAAACTAACTATAATAGTAGATTGACCCATCAAGTAGTTAATAATTAATGTAATATATGTTATACATTATATTACGTTATTTTCACGAACAGCTATATTTTCATAACTTTATAAATATTATATTAATCTACGATAATTGAATAATACGTTATTTGTAACAAGCGAAGTAACAAGATCCTGATTTAGAAATATTTAACCAACGTTTTCTATTTAAATTGCATATGTAAAAAAAGAAAAACAATAATTCACAGTCAGATTATAAGCCAACAAATGTTATAAATAAATTCATATACGGAAATATATACTTAAGTATCTCCGGGTTCTTAAATCCTGAATAAAATCGATAAATAACAATATTATGTCAGCATGTCTCTGGCCATTTACATATTTTTCATTATTATTTATATTATTTAATTTATTTTTAATTCCTTTAACCTAGTAACTTATTACAGTCCTTTAAATTATTTATGATTTTTTATTTTGTTTTCTCACTATCCTTCTTTCTTTTTAGCTTGAACAAACGTCGATTGTCATATCACAGTAGTTAAATATCAATATGTGTATCCTATTTTATTTTTCATAATTATTTAATATTTTTCCTTTCCGCTTTGGATATGGCAAATATCGAGACATAACAGTTAAATAAAACTCATGTAAGTCTATAACTCTTTGGGGCTAAATGCGTATCACAGTGGTAGAAATTTTATCTTTCATTTTTTTTACTAGTTTCTTTTAAAAAATAATTTTCGACGTTTGACAAACTTTTTTATTATTTATTAAGTTCTAAAGTATTCAATAGCCCACAGAGACATGCTTTAAATGAATCATTTTCATTTATTACGTTTTCTTTTTATTTTCGAATCTAAATCTATAGTTTTATCAGTTTTTTAAAAGAATTATTTCTTTAATCATTTTTTCGTTTACATAATTTTTTCCATCGTATTGATATTCGACAAAGCAAATAAACGATGGTTAAGCGCAATTTTTCGTTTGTTCCTTCACAGAAATATATCCTACGTTACGTGCTAGTCATACACACATCTATATATGCGTAGTCTTAGCGTTATATTTAATTACTAATTATTATACGCTGCGCACTTGGATTATATCTTTCATTGTGAAGTTTAATTGCAACAAAACAACGGTTTTTTCTTCATTGTTTAATGTTCTAAAGAGGTATATAATAAACTAACGCACAGTTTTAATTTCTCTATCGTCGAAATGGCTCTTTTGCATTCATTATATTCTTTAATAGAATTTTTTTAAATTAACTATTTATATGCTGTTGAGAGTAGTTATTCTTTCAGAAAAAAAAGAAAACCCTCTGCGCAGCTTTATTCTAAAAACACTGTAGAGAACATGCAGTAAATACCGTGCGATAATATATCATTATCCTAATGTTAGTAAATTATATTTAATTACTTTTCAATTTCAAATCGTTTCTTATTTTACGTTAAAATTTTGTATCGCCGATTAGTCTTATTTTGAATCAATTTACGATTTAACTGGATTATTGAAAATTTATATGAATTTCGCTATTACTTAACTTCTCATATTTCAATGTCAATTTACTTCTGTATTAAATTATAAGTAATTTTACCCGAAAAACTAACTTACATTTTTTTCATCATTTTCAAACTTTTCTTCTTCTTCTCTCCTTTACTATCTTTAACTTTATGTTTCCTTTTTCATCCAGTCCTATTAAAATTGACGTTTAGCAAAAGCTTCGATGGCTTTAGGAGCATTTACATCAAATCCGCAGACGGTTAGAACGTCGTTGACATATTTTCCTTCCATGTACGTAGATGTTGAACCAACTACCCAGTTAATTAATCTGTGCAAGAGAAATAATAAGAGATTCAATGACAACCAATATGCGACTTAAATAACGTAAATGTCTAATGAGTATCATAAATCAATTTATTTTGTTGGAAAAAACATTTTTATTACCTTGTGTTTGGCAAATTCATCTTTTTTTTGTAAAGGTCCATGGCTCGTGCAGTAAAGTCATATTTTTCACGCATCTTATCAACAACGTTGATGAACACATCGTACTTCCTTCTATGATGAGCAGCCCAAAGAATGGGTTTACCAAGATTGGGTGGAACACTAGATCTTGCACGCATTTTTTCCATTGCTTCTTGGAACGTAGCATTTTTATCGATATGAACGGGACGAGCATTAAGACCTTCAGCAGCAGTGAAAGCTGATACAGTAACTTTATCTTCAGCACGAAGAAGACCAAGTGCGATAATGCTAGCGGCTTCAAGAACCCAAGGGTTACAGGCTTCAAAAGGAGTTGGAGTTACTGGTTTCTTTTTGCACCCATCAGCACTTACAGTAATCAAAAACCTCAATCCTGTTGGTTCTATGTTTGAGCATGATATATTTAATGCTGTGTACAAAGCATCGACAATTCGTTTATCAGGCATAGGTAGCTGTCTATTTTTTAATTTATTTTTTCTTGCTAATTTCCTTTTAATAAACACTGGGACTTTATCTGGATCTTCGTATGTTCTGGCTACCATAAGCAACACAGCAGGACAAATTTTAGATTTTAAAATCTGATCTTTATTAGTGATGGCACTAAGAACTTTTTCCGTTACTTGCGATGTAGGTGTAAGAATTCCAAGATTATGAATCCTTTGAAGATTTTCAAGAAGAGTTGGTAAATCCATGTTGTCAATTAAAGCCTCCCACACTTCTGGAGACTTCATAAGATGAGCATTAATATGATCTAATGTATAACTATATGTCCGAATTAAACCTGCTGCTCTTACGGCGTCTTCACAATGTCTAAAATCTTCAACTCGTTCGATCAATTGTAAAATTTCGCACGCTTTTGATTCATTCCCAAATTCAAGCTTTGCTTTTTCCAAACCGTACATTACGTACTTAAAAACAACTTGAACATCCGGTCCTAAACCTTTTGTCGCCAAATGAGAAAGTTTTATAATATCCTTGTGCTTCCAACCATGTCTGCTTTTATATTTTGTCACACATTCCGCCAAATTTACTGCATTTCGTGATAGATACCATCTGTTGACGGCGTTACGCCATCCATGGCCATAACCATGTTTAGGAATTGCTGCCTGCTTACTCAGTTGCGAGGTAAAACTTATAAACAACATAAACTGTTCTGGATTCTTACATTCTTCTACTACAAAACTATATGCTGCTTGACGTAATTTTTCACTTCTATCTTGCTTTGCACATACGGCGAGAGCAAACATCAATGTTTCTGGTTTAGGAATTAGGCCTGATTGTAATATCTGGAATTGAAAAAATTATTTTATCAATAGTTATTGATGATGTTTTTAAAATTGTTTCTATCAGTTGATATTCGAGCATTTATCATCCTCATCGGAAAAAATATTTTTTTTATTAATAATGATAATCGAATTGGATTTGCGATTAAAAGAATTAATAATATAATGTATGAGTAGCTGAATTAGTTCTATACATTTATTATGTACAAAAATTAATAGTGACCCAAAAAGAATCAATGAAACAGAAATAAATAATAACTTTATCACTTATGCATATCTGTAAAACATCTGAAAAAATTATAAATATTAAAAATGGAAGTCATGCTGAATAAATAACTTTCTGTTTATATAAATGAATACTTAGCAGAAAAGTTTTTCGCGAAAAATTATAGATTATACTTTGTAAGTGTACAACAATCAATAAAGTTTTTTTTTAATTGTGGAAAAATATGATGTTAAATTAATATGTGTATTCAATTTAAATAATTAATAAATTCTTTTACCTGTTTTATTTGAGTAATGGGAAATAATTCAGTCTCTTTGTCTGCAGCTAATTCTACTACAGATGCTAATTTGTCCATTGTAAAATGACTTTGATTTGTCCATGTTTTTGAGTGATACACAGGATATTCTTTGCCAACGTAAAGATATCTGACGAATCTAGTTTTAGGATTGTCATCATCAACTGAAATTCCAGCTTCCACTGCCATGACTGCACTCTTGGAACAGCTGTTATTTTATAAAAAATTTCAATTAATTACAGTTTCAATATAGCTCGTTTATTTAAATAGTATTTTAGAAAACTAAAATTTTTAAGTTTTTTTTAATGTATGTCTATGAATAGCAATACATTTCTAACTGTAAACAGATGTGGAAAAAATTATTGTTGTGATAGAATAAGATACAGTGTGTTAAGAATAACTACACCGGAAGATCGCAGTTTAATTATATTCGGTCATACAGCCAAATTCTTATCAAAAGTATATTCAACCACAAAAATGAAATATAATTTCTTACCTGTGAGTAATGCCAAGAGTTGTATTCAAACACGGTCATGCAACTCTTTGACGTCTTCAATTATCTAAAAACTTATCCAGAACACTTGCCAATAAAGTACGAAAATCAACTGTAGAGTTTTTCACTTCGTAAGTCAAACTATAAACCACAAAAAATCAAGAAAGAAATTTAATAAAAAATTTTTTATCTACCTTCTATCAAATGCATTCTGAAATACAGTCATTCGAATAATTTGATTGACTTTTTAAATAGAAAAATGTAAATACGAAAAAAGAGTAAACACGAAATTTGATGTTTCATCCAATTTTGGGAACTGATGGCCACGCCACCTTATGGAGGATTTTTCAATTTCTATTTATAAAAAAAACAACTCCAAAATTGTTGACTTTCAAAAAGAGTAAAAACAAATTTAAAAACAAAAAAATTTTACAATGAAATTTTTATACTATGACTCTAATTTCTATATAATAATGATTAAGATAATTTCATATTAGATGTTTTGGAGTTTTTTAAATTAACACATGCGCCATCTGATAAAAGCTATTTAAACTATAGAATTTTTCGAAAGACGTCATAGGTTATGTCGTAAGGTTGCATCAGCCTTCACACATCGATACCACGAGTCTTCATCGATTTGATCGTTTTACAAACGTTAATCACAGTTGGACAACGGGAGTGTTCATTGATCGTTTTTGGTGCTAACAAGAGACAGGTAAATTGACTTATCCATCGTTATTTGACTTATTTTATTTTCTGTCATTATTTTATTCAGTATCTTCTTTTTTCTGTGAAAAGTCCTCTCAGACGTAATTGAAGGTTAAACTTTTAGTGGAGACAAGTGAATAAATGGAAATTTTAGGGAAATTAAAATTTTGTAGCACGTGTGTGTGTCTCAACCTGATTGATAAAATGTTTCTAAGATGATTTTATTTAAATCTGCAAAATCTTATAACATATCTGATAAAATAAACGATTTTTTTGTGTTCTTTCGAAGGTTAAATGACGGATTATTATATAACACTTGGTTGGCCCTGAGCCAGTGTCCTAGTGTCTCATTTTCTGACACGCGCCCTCACTTAATTTTTTTCTTTAATCTCCCCAAGTCATATGATCAATCACGTAAGGATTTAATCTATAAATGTAAAAGAACTTTAAATTCATTTAAATTCGTACTCTAATGTTGTATGAATCAATTTTGGAAACTGGTTTTTGTAGGCCAAGGTCAAAATTATTGGGTTAAAAGTATCTAGAACACTTTTTTTTTATTAAAGATCTGAATGTGTTTCAATTTTTAAATAAAAAGCTCCTTTTTTCATTCAAATTTCTTGTTATATAAGAGCTGTGAGTTCTGAGAATTTTTAGTTTATTCACCTGTGCAGATGAGTAACGAGGAGGAAATTCCAAAGGTTACATTGTTATTGAAAAATGATATTTGTGGTGTAACAATTTATCATATAAATATGTAAACGTCACCCTATTCGATAATTTAATTAAATTGATAATCATTCCATTTAACACTTGTTAATTGACTCTTGAAATTAGCTTCTAATTATTGATATATAATTTATCTCTGATTATTTTGAAATTTCTCTTTGATACTCTACATAAAATTTTTTTGTGTCTGTTCTTCTCTTTATTCTGAACGACCTTCATTTGTTGACCAAATATTTAAAAATTTTTGAAGTTTATCAGACTTTTAAAAGCTTCTAAAATATATCTAAAAAATTCATCAACATTTTCATATTATTCAAACTAATAATTCTTTGATAATTGTTTTAATATTACAGATAGCAAAACAACATGGGTGTTCCCGCAGGAGATGCTGAAAAAGGTAAAAAAATCTTCGTACAAAAGTGTGCTCAATGTCATACAATAGAAGCTGGTGGTAAACACAAAGTAGGACCTAATCTTCATGGAATCTGGGGCAGGAAGACTGGTCAAGCTTCAAACTACCAATACACAGACGCTAATATTTCTAAAGGTATTTCATAATTTTTTTATATAATGATAATTGAATTCCATAAATTACAAGAAAAATTTTTCCGTTTTTAGTCTTTCGACTCCTTAATTGATTTTCCTTGCAAAAAAAAATTTGTTTTTATAAAAAATTATTCTTCCTATGAACCCAACTTTTTCGGATACTTCTTTTCTTGATTCAATTCACAATACTTATTAAATTTTTATTAACATTCTTGCTATTGCAACAAATCAGTTTATAAAGTATTTAATATTTAATTCATTCATTGAAAAATAAATGATCTTTTCAGGAATTACGTGGAACAAGGATACCTTGTTCGAGTATCTTGAAAACCCGAAAAAATACATTCCGGGAACTAAGATGGTGTTTGCTGGATTGAAGAAACCTCAAGAGCGTGCAGACTTGATTGCTTATATTGAGAAAGCTTCTAAGTAAAAGAGTGAGGAAAAAATTCGGACAAGCTTAACTTGATGAAGATACAATACTTCAAATAGCCCAAATGTCATCACACGAAAAGTAATTGTGTTTTCAGTGTTCAGCTGTTTCGCAAACTGCCTCTCTCTATATCATTCTCTCTTGAATCATCACAGCCCACGCGTACTCCTTGATTTCACTTGGGAAATAAAAAGTCAAACGATCTCAAGGACTCACGTGTGAGTGTCTAGTAAAAAATTGTTAATAATAATTAATAATAAGTAGATAATGATCAATATAAATGTATTAATGCTCGTGTTGATAAGGTTCAAGAAACTGAAAAGCATGTAGTATTTCAAGAAATTCATTAATCAAACAAAACCATCAAGATCCTGGTGATTTGATGGATCACTTTCATCGTATTTATTTTCTTCAATTGAATAGCATGTAAATCATTTTCTTCGTTCAAGTTCAATAACTAAATATAAATTTGTCCATAAACACACAATGTTGTTTATTTATTGATTTTATTTGACCAAACTAATTGTTTTTAATTGTTTAATCCACACATGTGAAGTTTTAAGATTTGTTAAAGAGAATTCCGGCAGGTTGATAAGCTTTTTAATGGTTGAAAAATTTGACCTGATTGATAACGAGTAGGAAAGAAGGACGGAAGTGGTTATTAAAGGAAGTTCTCTCTCGGTTTTACCGTGATTCTTAACAAATCTTTGCGACTATAGCAGTTTTAATTTTCCTGCCGACAGCAGCAGTTCGCTTTTGATCTTTAACATTTAATTCACCTCTAATTGTTGTCGTTAAAAATGAGCGGTAGTCCGTATGAGTGTTTGAACAATGACAAAGATGATACAACTGATGAAAGTGGGTTTTCTCGGAGTAAAGAACGTACTTCTTTGAGAATTCGGTTAGGTCGTGTGTTTAGTTCTAGCAATTTAAAAAGTCCAAAAAGTCCTGGACCTTCTTCGTCTGATTCTGAAAAATCTGGTCTTCGTAGAAGTCCGTCAGTTAAATCCAGATATTCTTGGCAACATTTGCATTGTGATGAGATAGATCTGAAAACACCTAGAGGTTCATTTTCTTCGGACTCTCCATTATATTCTCCAACGAGTCTAGTTGCCGAGAATGAATCAACAGTTGATACTGATAATGAGTAAGTAACTAACTTTATCAAAAGTAGCAATAAAAACATAAATCTTATCGATAACTTGAAGTAATAATGCTTGCAATCAATTTCTCATTTCCGTGTTACAATTATAGCTTTTTTTCAATATTGTCGAGTTTTCCAAACAACATTCGTTGGTTTGATCGTTTCAATTCCTGACCTAGCTTACGAAGGTCTATCTTCCAAATACATATTGCAAATATAAAAAAGAGATGAATCCTGATGGTACAAGATTCTGCGCATCAAAAATGGAACACTCTTCTTTCCAAGTACCAAGAATTAGGTCGTTTTGCGTGCGCACGTGGCCCCAGGTTCCTAGGCCACCAATACCTAGATATCCAGTGAGTTATCACAGTGAATATACAATAGATTTTCTTCGTAAATTCACCCAAAACCCATCGGGTCGATGCAGCGTCGGCGCTACGATGATTTCCCCACTTGCTGGAGATCTAGCCTTCCTCTCCTTCCTATCAGCGGAGCCCATAGACACGTGCTAGCTTCTAGCGCTCTTCCACCTCCTTCTCTCACCTCTACTATTACTTGCCGCAGTTTTGGTACCCTACTGCACCTCGCGTTCACCACACAACGCGCAGAGACTTCATACAGTGTAATACCATAGTTTTCTGCTGCTCTTCAATTTCTAAACACAACTACTTATCATTCATAAATCAGGTAAGTTGATTTATTTATTCATATTAAGATATCAAATAGAATATTGATCGAGTTTTATATAGATTTGGTCAAATTTTTATTGAGGGAAATTTTACTCCACTCTTTAATTTAACTCTTTGTCGTATTGATTCTTAGACACTTTGTAAACAGTGAAAAAAATGGTGAAATTCGAATTGACATTTGTTAGTTTACTTGGTGAAAATATTATATATTGCAAAAAACATGCAAGTTAGTGGAACAATAATTTTCTTAACATGGTTACTCAATGTTTACTTTAATTGATTAATCAGAAAATTTGTTGTTTTTATAACTGTTGACTTAAACAATTTTTAAACACTTGATGAAGTAAATAAAGTTTTGATAATTAGATTTTATAAGGCCTGTAATTGGTCTTTTTGTCATCAATCGATAATAAAATGGTTAAAGTGGGGAAAGAAAATTGTAATTTTTATTGCTTTAATTAATTGACTGAGATGATTGAACTATTCGAAACGATGAAAAATGATGTTGAATAACTTTGAAATCTTTCGATTGACTGTTTGTTTGAATATTTGATGGAAAGCTTGTATGAGAGATAAATATATTATAAATAAATAGTACTGATGATAAATTAAGTAATAGTGGAATGCTAGAAAAAGATCTAATAATAGAAAATCGTTATTATAAACGCATCAGTTCATTACTGAGGTTTCTTGCGTAGGTAATCGACCATTATAGCATACATGTCAATTCTGTATGTTATCGTACAGAGTGGTAATCGTGACAGCAAAGTAAAAAAATGTGAGAGTCAACAGAAATTGAAGCGGAGGAGTAGATGAATGAAAGTCGAAAATTCAATATATTTTATTTAAGTTTAATTCTCTAGCATATTTCAACATACATATCAAGCATTTGAATACGTAACAAGTTGAGCTAGTATTTACCAGATATATCCACACGAGTATCGTATTTGCATACACTCATACCAGTATTATTTAGGCCTACTTTGTGTTGATATACATTAACTCTATGCCTTGATGGTGTATATATTCTCCTTCATCACATCATCAGTTGTGAAAAAGTAGGTCTAGGGAATCAGCTGACCGAAGAAGGCGCTTGCGCGACACATAGACACTTGGGATAGCTTCGAATTTGTCTTCGTCTCACACACTTTTACCCTGCCCAGTTGTTTTAGATTATAGTTATATATCTTTTGACTCTTCTATATCATAAATACTCGCTCGTTTCCCTGACTTTGACATTCTTAAATGTGGCCTTTTAGTTAACTCAGCAAGTTTGTATCCTATCGATATCGATAAGTTACTTTATTTCAACCTCCAGGGAACTTGAAAAAATAATAAACAAAAACTGTATTAATGAAGACCTATTTTTATGTCAATATAAATATATAAATAAAAATTATCTGCTTGATTTTCTACATCTAAATTTAACAACAAGAAAACCTTTCATTTTTTTTATGGATATTTTTTTATAACAAACATTAAATAAGTTTTTTATATAGGTTGATATTTAAATAATTTTAGTTTATTTTTGGAGCAAAAAATGTAAAGAAATTTTTTATTAAAAATAATCGCTTTTATTTTAACGATTTATTGTTATTTATGGGAGGAGTTATAGTAGTTTGCTATAATATTTTTGATGATCAAAATACATAATAAAAACTTTGATCATTCATTTTTAAATTAATATATGTATGTATATTAATATCAATTTAATGTTTATTTATTTGAAATAACGATTATGTAAACTCTATAAATAAGTAAATGAAAGGGGAAAAAATTGTTCATTCAGGGAAGTTTTTAATACATAATGAACGTGAGAGTGAAATGTGATAACAACTCTAGAGGTAGCGAACGATAATTTAAAAACTAAAGAGCTGCAAAAAAAAGTTTAAATGCCAAGATAAACAGAGTAAAACATGATGTATTAATTTATTCAAAAAGTGTTTTATATTTCAACGATATTCCTATATGGTTTTCAACATAAAAATATGTACTAAAAGCAACAGATTGGCAAAAAAAAATTACTTTAATAAGCTGTTTTTTTATTGAAGCTTCTATACATAACAAGTGATTATAATTATAAAAAAAAAAACTGAAAGACTGTTATAAACTTAAAAGCAGAATATCCCATATTAATATTAAGTGTAGTGATGTAATTATATCAACAATTTATCATTAAAACTGCTCATTTACATTAAATAAAAATTATCAATCAATTTAAAGATGAGTCAACTAAAAGGAAACTTTCTTTATTTAAAATATTCAAGAAATATTAGTAAACTACTCAAGTATTATGTTAATTTAAAAATAATATGAACCTGAAGAAAGTGTTGATCTTGTATTCTTCTATTTCATTGTCATTGAAAAACTGGTCAAATGAAACACACTTGAAATGTGCCAAGTTATTACATGATCGTACGAAAGAGCTCATAAATGTATTAGAAATTGAATAGAAAATTTTTCAACATTTTTCTCCAAAATGTTACTATGCTCATTCAAAAATATTATTTTATTTTTTATTTCGTAATGATTATAATGCTAATTAGTGAAATCATCAGCTATAACTTTATGAGTATTTTCAATGGAAAGTAATACAAAGCAAAAACTTATAGACATAAAATGGTGATACACAACAGATTTTTTCATATTTGAGCGGTTCTGTTCTGCTCAATGAATCGCGCTGTTGGATTAAAATAATAATAATAAACCGTCAGCTGGTGATGCTGTTATCAGAGTATTATATTTAGTTGAGGGAGATAGTACATGTATATATATAACGTTTTATTACATCAAGAACTGAATAAAGAAATAGTAGTAAAATGTTATGTACCATAAATAAAAATACTTACACATATGATATATGATATTATGTGATGTACAAATGGTACTGCATGGCAATGCTTGTTATCAAATCCGAAACTTGGCGGATGGTGACAGAACCGTGACCTACATTCATGACATTTGGATGCAGCTTTCGTACATGTAACTTGTTCTCACAGCATGTAAACTGTTCTGAAGTAGACTGTATACTGAAAGATAAAGGTTTATGAGAATCTAGAACATCCCTCAGGGCAGCATAATCTTGATTCTCGTATTAAGATGATGGTTAAATGGGTCAATTGTTAATTAATCCAATAATAAGCAATTTTCTGCTCTTTTCACTTCTGTTTACTACAAATCAATGAACAAAGAAATGTGTTGAAACGATATTTACGATAAAAAAGTAAATAAACAATAAACTAATCATTAATGGACATAATTTGAAGAAGAGTTTGTAATTTAATTATAAAAATAGTAGTTAATTTGAAAAAAAAACTAACGTTTAATTCAATTAAAATAATAATTCCTAATTAATGAAAGAAAGTCTGAATCTGGTTTTGATTTTTATTAGTAGAGAATAAAAAAGTTGGGACAACTTTATTAATGACTTTTTTGAAGTCTTATAAGGGCTTCAAAAAAGATATTAAATATTCTATAGATGTAGAATATTTAAGATAAAATTATTATCTTCAAATAAGATTTTTTAAAGAGTGGAATAAATATTTTACTAACATAGATTTTAATTTTAAATAAATGTAATCAATGGTTACGACCTAAAATAGGATAGAAGAAACAATTATTAAATGTAGTTTATTGCATTTTTGATAATGAATAATAGAACTGTTTTAGAATGAAATACTCACCGCAACAACAGCAGAAGGAGAGGAAATCTGAGAGTGAAGTCGCATCAATAAACGCGACACCATCAAGAACATCACGAAGTAGAGATACAGTAGGCAGGTGTACAAATCGGCTTACCCCTGATGCTCTAATATCAGCAGGAATGTTTGCTTGGATGAGGGTCTTCCGGATGGCTACATTACTTCCGCAAGTTGGGTGTTAAAAAACTATTCGTCTGTCCAACTTAATGGACAGGATAGATACATTAATTTGTTACACGTATATTATTGCGCAACAGGCGCAACCAAAATGAGGTATCACAGCGCTTGACGTTCTTCAATATTTTCCTTAACGTTAAACGTATATGGACATTGACTAGGACGTCTTTAGATCTTTAACTTAGCTCGAAATAATTAGTGCGTCAAATGTAAACGCAATAAATGCTCCTGATTATCTGCTTCTTGGCAAAGAAAATAATTAAATACTAATTATCTCAGTACCGAGATACCTGCAGATTATCACTGATGACAAGATTGATAAAGGTTCATTAGTTTATAATTACAAACAATCAATATTTTTATTTATTCAAGCATTTCTGGTAACTCTGTTGATCAGGCTCCAAATACCAGTAATTTAAAACATATAAAAATCAATCAATTGTCAATAATGTTATCTCGTTGATTATTAGACGAATATATTTTATGACTACCACTGATATATTAATTGAACATAATAATAAAATCATTTTTGCTTTACCAATCCATTGTGTTGTTTTTATTATTGTTGTATTGTATTACTTGCACTCAATTTCCTAATAATTTAATTCGTAAAAATGAAATGATTATGAAATACTTTCATTCCTTCTAGAATCTCACTAACATTGATTCTAAAAATGGAACGTGAGTAAACGACTCGTAATGATACTGGAAAGAGAGTAAAAGTATATATTATGTTATTTATCATGTACTCTCGACATAAATGTACAAACCTAAATGATCTAATGTTTCTCATCTATGTTAATAATGACTAGTTTTTTTTGCATGCGTCAGAAAATATTTCCTCACATCTAAAGATCTAATTGTAACAGAACAAAAACATTGCATCAATCAATTTATTTTTCAAAAGTAGAAAAAAGGTATCGTTGAGGTGAGAGATTTATATCAGAACACTGTAACAGAGGTTAAAGAGTGATAAGATTTCTGTTATATAATTATTTCACTTACCCCTCAATTTTCTTAATTACCTAGTAATTTAATTAAGGAATTTACCTCAACCAAAATAATATTATAGATTTAATCATATTTTTCTCAATTAGTTATAATATTTTAATCGATATTGGCTGTTACGTATGATAATATTAATTTAATTTTCATGTCAAATTATAGATATTATCGAAATCAATATTTCTAATATTTTAGAGAGCTCGTAACGTAATTCTTCCATTGATACAAATTAATCAATACTTTTGTTGTTGTTTTAAGTTGAAATTAAATTTTTATGTAAATTGAAGCTTTACTTGTACTTTTCATTTAAAAATAACATTTTAGAAATCAATCGAATGATTTGTTATGATATGAATATGTTTATAATCAGACATTAGATATTCCCACTTTGACAGTTGTTGTCTGTACTTTACACGTTTGATGAATTTCTTTAGTTTCTTTAACTCTTTCATTTGAATAGATATTGAATTCTTTTTAATCATTATTTTAATATGAACACAAATTTGTTTGTAAACAAACTCCATTTTGCATACGACAGTTAGTCGAATCGGTAAGATTGCTGCCTATTAACATTATTTGTAGTCGATAAAGTAGATGGTGATAAAGATATTTATGCAACGGTATTTATTTTATCATCATACCCTCTGTAGTTTAGCCACCCCCTGAAGATGGCCGGAAGTACATAACAACAGGTTTGTTTCATATCACAGTTCATCCACGCAGGACAGCAAGATATAATCGTGATAAAGTTGCGCGCCAGTCGTTTCTAGGATTCGTCGTCTTCAACTTCTCGATGATGACATCTTGAACTGTAATTCGTTCATTGCATGTTAAGTCATGCTCAGCAACCTAGTATCATAAATATAGAACAAACTTAAACCAATCACTAATTATCCGACTCAAATGGACGTCGTATTATTTGCATCAAATACGATTGTTAGTTTCCCGCGTGTGTGAGAAAGTCGCCACGCTGTTGACTCGTGATCGTGGAATTACCGCGAATGCAATGCGTCGACCCTTGATTCGACATTTGTCAGAGGGTGGGAATGGTGATGGATCACGAAGACAATCAAGCAGTAAATCTGGTGATGATATCCGTGGTTATAATTTAGAATTCCGTCATCATCTATCATCACTTGATCTTCTAAAAGTTCCAAACCACCATTGTTTAAGAGGTCAGCTGTCTCCAGACACCAAGAATACTGGCACAATCCACAGGTATGTATTATATTCTCTGTGATTCGCTTGTTGCATTCTTATCTCCAGGACTCTCTACTTTGAGTTGAGCTCGTGATTATACGCCCTTAATTTTAAATCCTTTCTCATGTAGTTTTCTTAGTTTCCACCATTGTGCAAGTAGAAAGATAAGTAATTAGGCCATAATTACATTAAACTATAGTAATTCTTACATAGGAATAATTAGTGCAGAAAGAAATGAAATGAAAATAGACTTTATTTCATTACATTTTGAAATTAAAATAACTTAAATTAACTTTTTGTTTAAAAATGGGTCAGTTATTTCTTATCTCCCAATTTTTATACACATTACTAATGTTTTATTGTCAACATAAAAACGATTCAATACTAAAAAAAATTTAATATTGAATGAAACTGATGAAATATTTTATGAAAATTTTCTATCAAATTACTTTAGATGATAGTTTTTTCAACTTCTGTTCCTCCTAGTGAAAGTTAATTTATAATGCCTGAAAATGATAGGGCATTTTAATATAAATTATTATCGTCTTCATTTTCTGTCTCGTAATTAATTTTCCTATTACAATAAAACTTTATCGTTCATTGAAGGAATTTTTAATTAAATAAAAAACATCAATGAACTTTTTTCAATTTTTTTATTTTTCCCTTATTATCTTATGAAGAACATTAATATAAGCTTTTTTTGATTGCATCGTCAATATACCACCATTATCGAACTAAATAAATAATTCAAAGTGTTTAAGTAAATTATTATCATAAATATTACTAGGAGAATCATTAATATCTAGTGATGTGAATAATTAACGAATTTTTATAAATTTTTCATTCAGGACTTTGAATTTCAGATTCAAAATAATGTAAAAGGGCAGTGAGAGTTATTAATAGCACTTGATAGCCATATAATGTACCAAGTGTAATCTCTCCAGGAAAAGGATATGATGGAAAAGAGGGATAAACATGACGTTTTTCTCGCTCACCCACACAACCTGGAAATCCAGGTGTCCCGGGAATCGTCCAGGGATTTGCGCTGGCGCACCTACTACCCCTTTCGTTGTACCCCTCTTGTCACTATTTAGCGAATAGATACATAAAATAGGTATAGAGGATGGTGGTTGTATTTGTGGCGAGAAACACGCCAAATTGAATTGACACTGCGGAATTAAACGAAGGGGAAAGATTATAAGGAGTGAGGTCACGACAAACTCGAGGCCGCTTTCCAGGGTCATGAGGTTAATTTACGGGTGAAAAGAGAGGGAAAGAAGCAAGTAGCTTTGAGTTGTTAACTTTGAATGGTATAGTAGTAGAAGCAGCATACGGATTTTATTTGTCGATGAAATGCAGAGGTATTGCTATAAATATATCTATTTTGGAGGTTGCTTTCCCATTCATTGCCTCTTGAGCTCATTCTTAAATGAACACATCAAAGGGTTTAGTTCGATTAAATTTTTACTTACTTTTCTCTTGCCTTAATTTTCTATTTTTATCTTCAAACTCTAGAAGTTTAATTGAAAACATCCTTTTTAATTTCATTTAATTGATTTGCCAATTTTTTTGTTAATCACTAAATTGTTAAAAATTAAAATATTTATAATTATTTTTAAATAATCAATGACTATCAATAGGATAGAAAGTAGAGTAAACATTATTCGTCTGTTTTTAATATATTAACAGGTCATTTGAATCGATTGAATAACTATTTCATGAATATCCATGCTAAAAAAAGCTATTGAACCAATTGTTATTGATTCTAAGAGAATTTTCTGTTGAAATTGGGCTAATGATATAAAAGATATTTTTAATAAAAGTAATAAGTCATTTATTTATCAAATCATTATCTTTATTAAAAAATTTATTATTTCCTCAATCAGTGGTAGGTTAATTAGCACAATATTTTGATAAAGAATAGCTTTGAAAGTCTCTATAAATTCAAAACGACTTGTAATTTTTGTCGACATGTTTATATGTACTTGGTAAATATGTTTTTTTTTTTTATTTTTTAAATCCGTTGCTGTACTTACAACTTCGTCATTCAATGGCCTCAAACATAAATTGAAAAAGTGACCTTGAGAATTTTATCTAAAATGTACGGAATTTTAAAGACGAAATATGCACAACATCTTTACAAAGAAAGTATATTCTTCTAACGTTTTTTTACATGAAAGTTCTTCATTCTATCTCGAGTTTGAAGTACTTGACAGCTCTATATTTCTCCAGTAGCATGGAGTGCATACAAAGTAAACCACCGTCTAAATGTAGGGTCGTGTGTATTTAAATGGAAAGGGGTGTGATATTTTGATACCTCGAGTATGTAAAATGGAAAATATTGATGAATGATGAAACACACTAAATAGAGTGTAAGTTGATGTTGATGGTGTAGGGCGAAATTACAGAGAAGAGACACGGGACAGAGGACATCCTCATTCCAGTGAAGCATGGGTGATCGGACGAGCCGGAGATGATCGTTGAGTAACAAATTAGTTCTGCCAGGTGGTGACATACGGAGATTATGTAACCCGTTAAAAGTTGACATAGGATATATATGAACGATAGTTCAACATGAAGGGAAAGCCATGAGCGAAAAAGGGTTGATGATGGTTAATGGAAAAAAACACACACTGGAGATCAATTCTTTGTAACTACATCCACCTTTCAGGATTCATTCCACATCTAAATGTATGTTTATTTTTTTTTGTCTCATTTATTCAGTGATTTACATCGATAAATCTTTCATGGATCATTTATCACGCCAAGAAAGAAAGACATTTAATTCATTATGAACAACCTATTCTAATATGATCATTTTATGATAAATGTTAAAAGTTGTAAGTAAAGAATAGCAACGGTTTTTTTCTTTATTTAAAATCATTTTTCTCAAGAATCTTTTGATGGATAATAAAGTATTTCATGAAATATATAAAGAAAAATTTGTTCGTGGATTGAAAACTACAGGATTACTGATTTAATACTTTTATGAACTATAAATGAATTCGGTTGCCTTGAGAATTTATTACCAACTTGGATTTATTATTTTTAACTCTTGAACCAAATTCATTTTATTTTCACTTAGTTGATTTATTAAATTTTTCTTTTCTCTTAAGACTCATTAATAGTTTTAACACTTTCTATTAGTGCTTGTTCATGAACTTCAACATCTTGACAGTAGTAATTTTTTCTAAATAATCATTTCAATTTCATCTAACTCGTGCTTTCTACTAACTTCTTAATTGATTTCAATATCTTTCAGAAATCAAGGTATATACTTATATAAGTTAGCTACGAAAACTTCCAAATAGTACATAAACTAAATTAGTTTAAGCTCATGTTAGGATAATGAATTGAATGAAACTTGCAAAAAATAAGATATCAGGTACAAACAAGACTCATCTTAATTTAATTTGAATTTATTAACTTCCCATTAGGAAGTTATTGTAATGGAGTTGATTTTTGAAATTCGTAATTTTATCATATCTTTACGTTTTAAGACATTTGAAAGCGTATTAGAAGGTTTAAAAATTGATGTATGTGTGTACATACGTATCTCAGTTTTTTTTCGTTTCCAATATTTCGAAAACCACTGAAGATATCGACTCCGGACGAATTTCATTTTAAAGGTAATACAATAAAGAAGACTGAAAGAAGTGTGAACAAAGAGAGAATTTGAAATAAATTCTACTTATTAGATGATTAATATTATTAATAACTGAGCTCAATATAATATGGTTCTTAATAATATCATATGACTCTGAACAATTATGTATTGTTTATAACAATTTAACTTTATTATAAACAATTAAAAATAGTGTGAATTTATTGAATTATTATGACTATGATTACATTCGATCAATATTGATGAAATATTGTAATAAATCACTTAATATGATGAAACAATTGTATATTGTTTATAACAATAATAATTCTTTATAAACAAAAATACTCAAAGATGACGAAATTACGGATTTCAATGAATGGGAAGTTTGTCGTCAGGGCACAAACTAAGCCCAGACCCAATTTTTATTATCATGTTCAACTTCAATATTTTATAAAGTTGAATCAGCCTACATCATTTTGCATTTTTTATTATGAAGCTTAACTCAAGTAACTCATAAAAAGCTTTATATAACAAGATCTACGTGTTTTTATCATTTTAAAATAGAATAAGAAAGTTTATTTAATCTAGCTGGAAGCTGAAAACAACTATAATTTAAAATTTCACTAAATTAACATAAATATTTTGTTTAAAATGTATGTTTCTCTTGAATTGAAACACGGGTATTTTAGTTTATTCCAATGATAAGTTTCTACCAACAAGTTATTAATGATTTTTTATTATTAGGAAGTGGAATTTATTGCAATTTTAAAAACTGTCGTCTGCAACTCATCTTTTTGCGGATATTGAAAAAATTTTCTACTTGAAAATACAATTTGAAGTAGGTTAAAGTCAGTATAGTTTCAAAGAAAATATAATCGATTAGCAAAAGATCCATGGAAAACTTGGTATCTTTTGGCTATTATTATCATGAATATTTTTACAAAAGTATTTGTGTTTTTCATTGACTATCAGAAACACGATCTGCACGCGGATTCGTGAGTAAGAAGAATGTTAATCGGGAATAGGTGAACTAAGTGCAAAGATGGTCCACGTACGTAAGTGATCACGGTAACACCTTTGATCCTTAAAATGTTTTCTGATCCCTTATATCTACATGTTTTTTTTAGGATTTACTATTCCAGATATTTCTGTAAATGAATCTTTCTATTTTTGTTTTTATCGTGAATTTTCTTGTTCACTCTAGATTTCTTTTGAATTATTTTCTCCATATTTATAAAACCCAAAAGGATATCTTGATATCAAAAAAATTTTAGAGAATTTCTTCTGATAAAAAAATTTCAACGCTAAAAAGAAAAATGAATACATTTCAATTTTTTGTACATCAACTCTCTGTTAAGATCCATATCTTTTTCCAATTTATTCATGTTTTTCTCGACTCAGAACAGCCTTTGATGATACTGTATCCAATTTCTTTCTGAATAAGAAATATTTAAATTTTATAGAAAATTTTATTTGTTCTTTGGAAAAAAAATTTTGTGTATAATGCAATTGTTATCCGACGAATTTATCAAATTGAAAACACATTCTTTATCTAGTAATCTACGAATTAATTTAACCACTTTCATCAAGTTTCAATTTTTTTAAAAATAATTTTTGCACTGATATTTTTTTATCAACATTTTTTTTATTTATTTCAGTAAAAACAAAAGTGAGAAAAGCATGTTCATAAAATGTATTTTACATTTAAACAAGTAGAAAAATATTATTTTTCTCATAACTGACTAGTGCTAGGATTAGATTTAAGCTTATAACCCCTCTGACCTTCTTCTGAAGCCGTTAATTGATTTGTTAGGATTTACGAGGATATTTTATTTTCTCTTTCACCATTAATTTTTTTCATATATGTTTTCCATTTTAATTGTGAATGAACTAAAAAGTTTCCCGTTAGATGCATTGAATATTCTTCATTATTTTTTTTATTTTTCCAATGCACGTTTTTACTTGATAAGTAAAACTTTTAAATTATTAAATGTTTTTTATGACGCTAGTTATAGTTTAAAGGTCATCTCAACCATGTTTCACAGTTGAAAAGTTTTTGAAAATTTTGTTTTTAATGACCTTTTGCAATATTTGAAAGAGATAAAATGAGTGTGTCAAATAGACATCATGTCGTAATGTTTTTGACACCTTATGGAGGGAGATCACTTTGTGATACGGTAGATTGCGATAAAGCGGGGAATGACATGACACATTGATTGAGAGAATGCAAGGGAGACAACTGATGAAGGAGAATAATATAAAAGGGCATAAAAGAGAGATCAACGAATATAATAATACAACTATTGATAATTCATCAGATGATCGATTAGCATCCATTGATTTTTATCAACAATTCGTTCTACTAATTTAAACAACGAGACAACGCACGTGCGAGACGCTTTGAGGCTTGATCATGATGAAGATACCAAACAGATGAGGAAAAAAATGACTGGTAATTCTATCAATTTGTCTTGCCAGTTTTTTCTCTGCTCCACAGAAAAAAGAAAGGAGGAAAAAGAAGCAGGAAGCGTGAAGAAAATGTAGTTTTCCTTAAAGATTTTTTCTCGGAAAGTTATTCATGAGATGCAAACTCGGGAGATTTGCAAATCTATGGATAATTCAGGGTTTCCCTCACAAAGATTTCCATTACTTGATTTATATGTGTGTGTTACATGGATTTGATAAAAATTTCCATAGGAAGATGACCATCGTCAAAGACTATTCAAAAATCAATCTTAGTAAGCAAAGACCTCTCGTGGCCTCAAGTCGTAAATAAAGTTCCTTTGGAAGCGAGTAAATCAATACCTTAGTTGATGCATTGAGAGATCGATCTATCTCGGGCTCCTGTGGTTGGTAATATGGACTCTCAGATGCTCGTTGCAGTGGCGTCGAAATACTGGGATTAACCTTCAACAATGCTGGAAGGAGAATTGAGTGGATGATGAAGGAGATTGTCCTCCAGAAGCAGCCTATGTTGGACATCCTTCTTCCTTTTAAAATATTCTCCTCTCTCTTCATCACCAGAGGCACGATCTTCACTTGCGAGAGATCGCGGTATAGTGAAGGAGACCCCCAGAATCCCCATATCTTGCTTCTCAGATCGTGAGCTCCAGGGATTATACTATGGTCGTCTTACCTGTTTATGTGTGCAGCCAATGTACTACATAACAATCCACGACGTGGCACGAGGGCAAGGCATGCGAGGTGGAAACTAAGTGGAGGAGGCAACAAGAGGCCACATCACGTTTGTAATTGCAATAAAAAAAAATCAAGAAACCCTTTAAATGTATTTCTTTCTGAAATGGAAAACATGATTTTCATTGGCTTCTTATTCTTCTCCTTTTGTGTGACTTGTATCTTCTATTCTTCTGTGCTACCAAAGTTTTTTCATTGTTTCATCGTCGTACAATGAAAATAAAAAAGCATCAAAGTTACTTGTAAGTAATGTAATAAAGTGAGAAAATATTGGAGTGTCTTATCTGTTGATATTGTTTCAAGAAAACATGAAAGTTTGCTCGAGAATTTGATCAAGCACGAAACTTTAAACGATATTTATTATTGACATAAATCATCTTCAAGGAATTTATTGAATTTGTTATGCGGAAGTTTCTTCATCAAGAATATACTCGTTTTCTAGATTATACAAAGAGAGAAATAGGTAGTATGATAAAAATATAAGTCATCCAAGTGAGACTTGGAATAAAAGATAGTGAGTCTTTATCAGGAGATAAATACCTTCTATGCGAAACGTGGAGGCACTAAACAAACGAATCTTCTTTTCTTCTGACACGCAAAGGTTATAGAAACAGAGCTGAGGGAAAAATGATGTAAGGATAAAATGAATGATTGTTTATTTTTGCTTTTTTGTTCTGGAAAATTACTGTATACATATGGAGATTTTGAAGATGTGAGAATGATTCATGGTTTCATTTTCAAGAAATACTATTTCTGATTAAAAAATTCTGACGTCTTTCAAATTATTCTTTTATTATACTCAACTATTTGATACTTTTTTATAATCAACTTCCATTTAATAGATATTTTATTATATTTTTGTCTTTCGTTTTAACTCATTATTATCTGTCACTTTAGTGACAATGAAGAATTGAACCGAGTGGTTTTTTAATTTAAAAAAAAATAAGAAAAATGAAATAAGTTATCCACTATTTTTATTTGAACAGAAACAAATTATATATTATTTAAAGCAAACTACTACAAACGATCAGTGCTAATGACTAGAAGAATTTTTTTCAATTTTCCATCAACCATAAACTGGAATTACATTCTTTCTCCAGTCAATCGTTATTTTTATACTAGAAAAGGTTGAATAGCTTTGAAAAAATGAAACATTTTTTACTGTGGTCGAGTTGTGACTGACACGATCATTCAACTAAAAATTTATAGACAGCAACGTTGACAGATTCCTAGCACTGTTGAAAAGAATTTTTAAATTTTGAATCAAAAATATTTGGAGATCCATCTAGAAGATTAAAATACACTATTTGACCATTCATTCAACTAATTTTCACAATTAAGTGTAATAGTACCCCACTAGAAAATCTGAAATCCTCTCAACCCTGTTGATCTATGCTCAACGAGATTCCATAGGACTACTCGAAACTGCAGCATCCATTATTCAAGTGTAATTCAGGGATTTCATGGCACGTGATAACCCAACAAGAGATCATGTTAAGCTTCAATGAGCTTAATGATCTAGACAGAAGACGATTTAAACAAAAAATGTCCTCATTTTATTACATTTTTACTAATGTAATCAAAGTAAATTTAAAACAAGTTTCAATAGCTTTAGCAAGTCATGTAATTTTTCTTTGAAAATACTTTTAAATCATTTGAAAAATTTACCAGTTTCTTCTCAAGTAGTTCAATTTGAATCACACTGGAGAATAAAATTAGAATGAAATTATTTGAAAAGTGAGAATTATTTTAAATCATATCTTGGAGAATTTGTTTCATCAGTTCTCGCATCGAAAATTCAAGTAACTTGTTGAAACAATTTTCATTAAGTTAATTTTAAACTTTTCTACAAAAATCTTAACTTTAAATAGCTTAATAAAGAAAGTATGTTGACGGGAAAAGATCAGTTTGCAATTCCAACAAAGTGGACATTTATAAATCAAGATAATTTTGTTTTTAAAATTAACATTTGAAAGAAGTTGTTAGCAATAATTACTATCATGTTCATGATATAGTTGTCTTAATTTTCTTTTTCAAATTTATCTTTAATATAAAAATCCTTTGAAGTAATCTAAAAATTCGTTTAGTGCACATTTTCTTAGTATTAATTTTAGAAATAAAGCTGTTATAGAAGCAAAATCTTTTTTTTTTAGTATACCAAAGTCTTTTTAATTGAATTCAGATTAAATTTAGCAACTAATTTCTCTAAATTATTTCAACTCATTTAAGTCACAAAGCTGTGATGTAAACTATAAAGTAACTGTCACGTTAAGAACAAGTATTAGCACTCGTAGTCTTCCATTTTAATTAATTGACTTTATATTGAACATGCCAATAATTGTAGGAAGGCCGTTAACTGTACAGTTTATCCTGTAAATCACTGACTAATTACTCTCTGAAGCTGATAGGGATCTTGTTCGTCGATAAAAAAGATTTTTTTCACATTCCAAAAAATCTGTAGATCAAAAATATACATTTACCTCATAACATGTAAATTAAATACCGAATCTCGATCGTTCGATGTGAAAAGCACTAATTTATAAGAACTTCAACGACGAAGGAGCATCTTTTTTCACAAAAAATGCTAATAATTTGAGGATGATTTGATCCTAAAAAAATATCCTGAAGTCGATCGATTACATGCAAATTCAAAATGGATCTCACTCATTAATGAAAGAATGAAAAAAAATCAGCAAAAAAAAGAACATGACTTCACGCAACAGGGTCTGATCAACACAAATTGAGGTCGATCAAAAGCGAGTTGATTTGCCGTAGTGTTCCTTCAGGCCATTCAGTATCTTCCCCATTATTCAGTGTCGTCTCTTCCTCAGGCGTTTTTCCATAAAAATCATGTCTACGCGAGTTACTCTATCTGAAATCGGTGGGTGATTTTTCGAGTGCTCCAGTTCCAATGATTTTACCTCTCCAGTGGATGGTTGTACGTATTCATGAAACAACGTCTCATGCATATGTAACCCCACTACGGATATTCTGGTGCTTGGTCCGCGACTCTCAAGTGCGAGGGAGGAGGGATATAATACATATAGACTTGAAGAGCATGAGTGAGCAAGAGACTGAGCGATTGGAGGGAGTTTGTGCCACTGGCAATGCAATGGACAAGAGCATTAAAACAGTCCTTCGGTATACTCTAACGCGTTGACATATCGCTGCTTCATATGTTCTCCACTGTACCGGTCATCAAAGACTTTTTGATACCAACCAATCACTCCTATAAATCACTTGTAAAAAAATTCTTCCTCATTCTAATCGTTAATAAATATTGTTTGAAAGTGGTTTAGAAAATTGTCAAGTGAATAAATAAAATCGATTTGTAGTAGAAGACATTGGATCAGCTTGAAGAGCATTTAGAGAATTGATAGGCTCTGATTATTATCCGTCATATCAGGGGTTGAACACTCCCTGGTATGATCTGGTAATGGGCCATTGCGTCATTTGCCATGGATAATGATAACGGGATTCCGATATCGACAGGTAATTGCTGGTCCCCGTTGGATTCATGTGCTTCTGTATTCAAGAGGGAGGAATTGATCGTTAATAAAACTATCGGGACACAAATAGAGATCGATTGCAGTAGCGGCAACGGTTACTGATCTATGATAGGTTACAAGAACTGCTTGTCAAGTCAAGTGAAAAACATTTTCCAACCTTAACGAAGACATTTCTTATTAAAGTGTTTATTTTTTTATCTATCATTGAACATAATCATGCTGAAGATTACTATGTTGGATTATATTGCCGGCTCTGGGTAAGTTTTATTGAAAATACTTTTTTTGTGTGTTCGTCATTAAATATATCTGATGTTTCACATAGTCAATTAATTGAATGTAAAACTTCTTTTTTTCTATTCGATTATTATTATTATTAATATTGATGTAAGTTATTATTTATTATCATTACACTTCTTATGGGGATATGGGTGAGCTTTTTGCTTCAATCGAATGTTGATGAGTATTTTAATTCTGTTAACTTTATAACGGGTTTTGAATTAGAATTAACAGAGATTTATTCAAAGTGTTGTTAATTATTTTTATATCTTGATTAGTTGAGAGTTGAATGAATAAATTTAACATATTTGCTTTTTATCGTGCAATTGGATTTAATGTTTCTAGTAAGTTGATAAATATTTTAATTTTCGTTTCCGTTTAATCTATCAAATGCACATAAATTTCATCCGTCTAGAGATTCTTGAAATAAAAGTAATTTTATTCAGATTTTCTTCAGCAAAATTTTTCTACAATAATTATTTATCTTTGTACTTTATTATCAAGTTTTTTATCAGTTAAAAAGTTTGTTTATTTAGTGTTGTTTTTGAAACATTATTCTTTTATAAACATTCTCTTTTTTGCCTAAGTGAAATTGATAAGCGTAATAATTCTATCAATTTTACAAGCAACTCTTGCCTGACATGTGAATTGTTAGGTATCGTTTTCACTACTTGAATTAGATGTGGCTGAGTCTATAATTTGAAATTATTCATTGGGAAGTAGACGTATCATTGACGAAGTCTCGTCTATAATATCGCATAAGATCAGATGCATGTAAGCACTAGCAAGTTTACGACTTATTGATATGCACTTTCGATCGGATAGCCTCATTAGGTTGTTATACATATGCATATAAGGAGACTTGATAATGAAGAAATATTGCAGAAAAAATTTTCAATGGTGTCTTAGGCTTATTATTCGACTTAAGAGATCAAATTACAGTAATTTAATGCTGTAAAAATGTACGAAAAGAGAAATGAAATGGCAAAAGAATATTATTTGATAAGATTTGTCAGTATAGTGTCAAGAATGCATTTTATTTAATGTAAAGTCTCTTTATTCACCGGTTGAGACCACACTATGAATTCAATTACTTTCGCTTTATGTTGATAAGATATCAAAGAGAACACTTGGGCCAAGAACTTGAGAGTAAAGTACTTCTTTAAAAGCCACTTATGCATGATTTAGGTTTTGTCTTGATAAATAATGTAGAACAATATTTTTTCAAACAACTTTTGTTTTATCCCACTGATAAAGCTTGTTTCCCTAAAAACATTATTTATGATTTTAATCAATTATACTTGCCATTCTTAATAAGTATGAAACAATTATTCATTTTTAATTCAACAATTAATCATTTTATTAACCCTTTTAATTATCAGGCTCACAATGTAAAGATCATTAGAGTTTTTGCTGAATAACTTTTAAGGGGAAATGAAAGATTGTAGTGAAGGATTCTGCTAGTTTTTGAGTGATCAATTTTATCTAACAAACTTTTTTGTTTTAAATAACAAAATTTTTTCATCTTGAAGATTGAATAATTGATGTGTAAAGATATATTAAATGAATCATGTTCCGACAGAATGATGTTGATAGAACATGAAACGAATTACTCACATCCATTTACAAATTGTGTCATTAGATAAATTCAATTGATTATTTTGGATATAAAATTACTTACGATGAAATGTAAAGCTCAGAATATAAATCATGGACCAATTATTATTTTGTTTGGCTAATAAGGTTTATATAACGTTCAGCCCAGATAGCTCTCGTCAAGCTCTCGATATTTGACACTAGTAATAATGGGTAATTGTTCGATACTTTTCACACTGCAGATGTGATTCATTACATATTGACTATTACGAAACCTTTCTCTCTGAAAGACTAAACGATACAATCACTATAACGGATGATTTTTATTTAGATAATCTATGCTTTTATTAGAGAGAAAATATCCTTACTATTTATTGTTTGATAAATGAGAATTAAATGAAATATTGATAAATTGTTGTTAGCTATTTACATTAAATCATTGACAATGAAATTTATTTAATTAGTTTCAGAAATTGAACATACCTAGGATGTTTTGTTGTTATGATTATTTTGGAATTTACTCTAGAATTCAATCACGATTGAATATAGAAATTGTAACTGAATTCTCCAATTGTAAAAATGTTCAAACATTCCTATTAATTATTTAAATTATTTATATTAATATAAAAGCAGAAATGAATTTTAAATCAAACATTGAATTTAAATTGATGATTGATCAAGGACTGATTGTGGTAATTTTTTGTTCAAAAGATGGTTGTTGATTAATTGATGATAAACTAATCAAAAAAATGTAATGAAGAACTTTATTTTCATCTAAGTTTATATATTTTTTCTTGCTAAGTAAAATAATAAATATTTTAGCCGTGTAATGGGTGTTCTTCTATCATGTTTTCCTGATGATTGTAAGACAAATGGTGTCTTGTCGACCGTGATAAGGTGACACTTGGTTAACTGTATGGTTAGAATGTTTCTAATCAGAAATAGAAACGTAAGTGGTTCTATTTGAGGTGAAGAATTTTCCTCATCACTGTAATCCCTAGTATACAGCTTGTTTGACCATTTGAAAATGCAAAAAAAGTCACTGTGAAAACTGAGCCAGTAAATTCTCTTATGCTATATTCACTATTGGAATGTGAACGAATCGTCCCTGTAGACTCCAAACGAGGCCGCGTCGTTTCGCCAAGCGAAATTTTTTTCTGGTCATCAGACCAAACGTCAGCACAAATGTACCAACCAATTCGATTGAGTCACTCTTCAATATGTCATTCAACTTTTTTGGAAATCAATTTTACTGAATCCGGCAAAATCTCGTTTCATGCAATTAGCAATCATGCGTTTATAGACATTACGGGTTTAGTTTTGTTCTCAAACCGAATTCTGGGTAAGAAATCATGTTCATCCGGATTAAACTGTAATATTTGCAATTAATTTCTCCATTTTATTCAATTGTTTCTTCGAAAGAATTTCAACTATTTTTAATTGTAATTTTTCATTTTATAAATTGTTTCACTTTGAACTTATAATTTTAAATTACATTCAATACCAATTATTGCAAAGAAAGTAATCATTGAACTATAACGACATTCACATAAATATCAGCATAAATTAAATTCACATAACTTCAAATAACCAGTAATTCATTAGCTACTATATCATTGAACTAGACTCTCAAAGATAAAATTAATAGTCTACCAAATGTTTAATATCTTTTTTATATACCTTGCTACTTTATAACTTTCCAACTCTATTTATTTTTCCACTTGTCATACTATTTATCCGCTCTTCAAACAAATTTCTAACAATTATATTCAATTTTATTCCAATGCCTTAACAAATAATAAATTTAAATCAACATCAGAATGATATATCAAAGAGAAACGTATGTTTTTATTTGACAAAAATATATTTTCTTTTTCATGATGCTATCTAGGATATTTTCTCATCCTTACGTCTGAATCTCCAATGAGTTCATTGTCATTCGACAAAGATGTGAGTCTAATTGAATTCCTAATGTGTTTCAAACGCATCATCAATGCTCTTAGGAAAAAGTCTGAATACATAAATAATATAATGTGTCCTATTGAATAGATATATATATATATATATATATATATATAACAATTTGAAAACTTTCTCTCATTTGAAAGTCCAAGTCACGATTGCCCCTCAACTTTAACTTCATACAATATCCAATCGATATTATCGATATAAATACAATGTAATAAAGCAATAAAATTTATATCTCCTTAGAGAGAAGTATAAACGAATGATATAAAAGTAAAAAGAAGACATTTTTATGAGAAATTATGAAGAATGACTTACACTAAAACACCACCCACTTTACTCCCACACACTTCTATCTCTCAATCTTCATTCTTCATCTTGCAATTAATTTTACTTCTATACAAATCTGCGTGAATCGTTAATGTGAAAACAAATCATTTTGGAATTACCCACTTCCGTTTTATCTTACACATCATCAATTTCTCGGTAATTTTTTTGCTATACACTGTGATAAACACTATCATAAATAAATTTTCTCTAATCAGTATTTGATGCCCGAGACATTGAAAATTACAGTTTTCTATAAATAAATACGTATGTCATATGCATTGAAATTTCCTGTTGAATGAATTGTCAATTACAATGATATAGAAAGTGAATATTAATGAATATGTTAAACTGTGATATTTTTTTTTTAACATTTCGTGTCGTTTATGTCACTTTGAATGAATTGATTTAAAGAAAAAATGAAATTGATTGAAATTGAAATGATGTTATTTTACTAAAGTACTGATAGATTAATGAATTATTTGATATTAATTATTCCCTTCATTGAAGAGATAAATTAATATTATCTCAAAGGAGTAAGAATTTTTTAACTCAGTTTATTGACTTAGCATCGCATGGATAATTAATTGGAAAGTGCTTTAATTAAAATCCTTTGGAAATTATTATTTTCCTGTTCATCGTTTTTTGTTGATTTCTTTTATTGACAACTGTCGATATCCTTTGATGTAAATGGAGAACATTTCAAATGAAGAATTGGAAGATAAAAAAAATTATTCAATTAAATGAATGGATTTTCTAAATGAAATTCTCGTACAGGAAGAGAAATTTTCAAAGAATAGATCAATAATCAAAAAGGTTGTTTTGCTAAGATAAAAGTATACTGAGAATGTTATTAATAGTTTAAAAAGTGATATCTTTGTAAAAAGAATAAAATAACTAATTGAAAATATAAAAGAAACAATCAGCTGAAGCTTTCAATTAAAGATAACGAATGTTGAGAAAGACTTATTATGAAGAAAAGTGAGAAAATGAATAGCTTGAGCATGAAGCGAAATAATGGATGTAATTATGAAAAATTAGATGGTTATTGTTAAATTAAAACTCTTTAAAACGGAAGGAAATGTTTAATAGAATGTAAAAGTGAAGTAATTGACTCAATCAATAAGAATCATATCATTTCATTTATTACAAGACTACAAAAAATGTAACTGAGAAGAAAAGTATGAAAAAGTAAACAAACTATTAGCCATCCGGATATTTATTTCCTTCTGAAGTAGCTTCATGAAACTCAACCACTTCCTGTCATAAGATCCACAATATTTTTCTCCCACACTTTACGAACGATATAAAAATCTGAGAGAAGTCATATTGTTGTACGCAAAAGGATTTACGAAGGCGTATATGTTTTACAAGATCAGTAAAGGTGGAGAATCTCGATCGCTCGAGAAAGAAGATATTTATTGAAGGAGAATAAGAAATACAGTGGTACCTTACTTACAATCACAGTTGTATATAAGCGGTGTACAAGATTTCAAAGGAGTCCTCAACGATATTTTCATCCACGCCCACCTCTTCGTCCTCTTAGCATGGCAATGTCCGACCCTAAGTCTCAGCTCTCGCATTACATCGTACTCAAGACGTAGTGCAGAGAGGTGTGTGAACCGTTACTAGTTTTACTAGCAAGAAATGGTGGTTGTAAGGAGCTGGAGACGGGTTCGATAGAGATCCGTTGTAAAATCTTTTTCCTTAAGGAATTCATACTGATTATCGGAAATCTGCATCATCAGTGAATCTACCTTTACAGATATCTACATGTATTTAACATTCAATTCTAAGACATTCAGATATATCCATTTGATTCAAGCCATCAATTATCCCTTAATAAAGTGATTAATATTAAGCGGTATTTTATTAAAAATGATTTAATCCTCAAGTGGATAGGGTGAAGAATATGAAGAGGAGGATTGAATGACAAAGTTTGCTAAAGTTCCGGTTTTTAACTGGCAACTTTGAGCACCTGGTAACATCCGCATATTAATTACCAGCGAGTTTAAGAATTGAAAAGAACTGAGTAAGGAAAAGGGCGTTCTACATCCGCCGGAAAGTGGCACAACCTTATTACACAGGAGACTTGGGTGCTCAAAAAAAGACCGAGTGAAACGGTTTCATCCCCTTGACCGAGATTTTAACACTCTAACAAGGATTTACTCAATTGAGAGATTTTTCAAAGACGAGATATGCATAAGAATAAATTGGCGGAATACCATACTAACGAGTTCTTTTAGGCAATCGACATAAGCAGCTAAAAAATTGCCAGACAAATTTTTTTAACAAATGCTATTGCATTGATAATCATTGTAGAATTCTTAGCAATAAAATATCCACAATAATTGGCAATTAAATTACATTTTTTATCAAGGATTCTTTACAATTTTATTTTGAACGATCTTCGAGAATCAATGATTTATGCCATTGATAAATAACGTTTCAATTAAAACCAATCATTATAATTATTTTTATGTCTTCTAAAATTATTAATCATAATTGTAAAGTTCAACAAAATGATTAACATTTTTTATATCAAAATATCTTGCCACAAATTACCTGTAAGAATGATTATAATAATATTTTTGAAATGAAAAAAAGATGTTTAATTTCTTAATAACACAAGCATTGAAAGAACCCTTTGGTTGATTTGCTAAGTCATGTCAATGAAATCTCATCAATGAGGTCATGATTTTGCAATATGAATGTTGCTGAAAGACAGTTGAATGACGAGCTATCAAGTTGGACTAGAAAGATCGTGATGTCGAGACAACGAATGAGGAAGAAATAAACGTAAGAGTTGATGCCAATGTCTCTTGGTATATTTTATACCTCCATCTATTTGCCAAGCGTCTTCTTTGGATGACGCTGTACCTATGAAGTGTCCAGTGACCCGACGTACTCGTGAGTACAAGCAATAATCTCATGACACCCTCGACCGAGCACTGCAGATAGATGTTATACGATAGAGATACACATAATACGACGCAGGACATGCTACAGAACGAAAGAGAAAGAGAACAGTATACGCCTTCTAACAACCGCCTTCGGGTGGAATCGAATGACCACCGAGGCACCTGGGAATGCTCTTTATGGTCTTCGAGCTTGGCATGATGCTTGGACAGTCTAGAATAACTTTTATTCTCAATAAAATATATACAAGACTTTCAGCATTTTATTCACACAGCTTACTTAATTATAACCTTATAAAAAATATTCCCTATTTCTTTCATTTTCAATTTTACTGTCTACTTAAACACCTTCTGGCTACACCAATGAATATTAATTCATATGGTCGTCATAAATAGAATGCACTTTTGAATTGATACCGATTTTTAGTGATGCATGAATTTACTTTTATTTAATTATTTTGTTGCTAATTTGTAATTTTTATTGCAAACTTTGAACTTTGCTGGAAAAAATGGACAATCATTTTCAAATATTATTAGACATTTATCAAAAATTTTACAATATCTAGATAAACATTTTTATACAGAATATTTTTTTGAAACATTATTCAACGAATAACAAAACATAAAAAAATTTTTCATCATTATGCAAAAGAATATATTTTAAAAATAGGTCTGAGCACTTTGTCTGTGCTTACACGACGAATTTCCCATTATTAATTGTTTATAACAAATTCACATTGCCATAAACAATATGTGATATTTCGTCATAAATAACATTATTTTGTCGATAACATCCAAGTCCATGTGATGTACGCATAAGTTCTCGATAAATATAATTTTTTATTGTTTATAACAAATTGACATTGTTATAAACAATTTATAATTGTTAAGAGTTATAGTTCATCATTGATAATATTATTTTGTCAAAAGCATCTGAATCCATGTGCTGTCTTGCGTTAAAAAGTATTTTAAATAGTCAATCTTTTCATTTATTTATTATTAGTTTTTGTGTTATAAAAAAAAAACGGCTCAACCGATTTTGTTCAAATTTCTTTCCGTTCTTGAGATATCGAAAACAAAAAAAATGCTGACATACGTACGTACACTGCAAATCCAAGTGTGTTATTCTTGTAGACACTTTTTACACGTTAAGCTGCCTCAATGTTAAATGCCATAAACAAACTATAAATTTTTCACACGGTATGAGACGTGTAAAAAGTGTCTACAAATCATGCATAGTTTGTTGATGGGTATTTTACATTGAGCACACTTTACGCGTGTTACTTTAACACGTTCGTAAAATCTTAGTATTTGCAGTGTACGTTTACACACAAATCATTCTAAAAATTATTCAGTATACTTAAAATATCTTGACACGTGGAGATATAATGAAAATTTCAATTTTACTAATCGACCCAATTACAATGACTTATGGCAAGTTAAAAAGGATTAAAGTTTATTAAATTGCTTCGTTAATAAAATTACTTTAGGATTTATTTAGTGTTCACTGCAAATTCAAGTGTTTAGCAATTAAACACTTAAAGTGTTTGCAATGTTAAACATCATAAACGAACTATGGTAATTTTATCGACGATTTTTAAACGTTTCTTGCCGTTTATCAAAATGCTATAGTTTGTTTATGGCGTTCCACATTCTAAACACTTAGGTGTTTAATTATTAAATACTTTAAACGTTTTATTACTAAGCATCTAAATTTTTCGGGATTTGAAGTGTTGAAATGTTTTCTAAAGAGTGAAAAAACCAATATTGTTATTTATCACATACAAAATAATAGTATTGATTGAATATAATTAATTTTAAAATTGAAATTCTTCATACGTAGGTAAAAGAATGATAAAAATGATTCTAAAAATAAAAAGAATATTCTTCAAGTCTGGTTAAACCAACTTCCTGTAAATTAATCATTTAAGAAATCATAGATAAGAAAATTTTATTCAGTTCTTGCTTTATTCAACTTTTCAAATCATTTATTACAAAGTTTTCAAACTAAAAAAAAAGAGTCCTTATAAAACAAAATCTAAAGTAATGATAAAGATAATTATTCAATGTCACCGTTATAATTTTTACTCTGATTAAAACATTCAGTCGAGAACGTGACATTTACTTTAGAGTGACAAATATATTGAAAGCAGTGAGTTAAGAGTGTGCTCTCATGCATAACCATAACCGCAAGCGTAAAATGCTCTAAAGGTTTTACAAAGACACAACTATCATAAGAATCAACTTTCTTCTGAATGACTTTTTTCATTGAATACTGAAGGACCCCTGACGGACGCCGACTTCCGTTTCCTGTAATTGACTGCAACGATTATGTGTTTTCTTCGGGTCGTATATCTATAAAGACCCCCAAATGACTTGAGTATGAGTATGCCTTCGTAATAACACCCCCCGAAAGTATAATACGTAACTCCTCGGTCAATTTGTGAGAAAGAAAGTAAAGGAAATGTTATTGTAAGACAGTACGAGAACTATTCATAAAAAAAACATGAAATAATATTAAAAGTGAAATCCAAATACTAATAAAAATATAATTTAATTCATACTGTATCATATATAATAATGTCTCATCTCTATTTATATCTACATAGTATTTACTTGAAAAAATAATACTAAAATTATTTCATTCAAACGAATTTTTATTCCGGATGTTTGGTCACATGAATCATATCCCCTTTCATGAATATTTTTAACTGCTGGTCTAGTTTTTTGTTTTTTGATTGAGAATTGCAGATTCCTCTTCTTACTGTCTGACCAAATTATATTATCTCATTTTAATTTTTTTTTTTTCATCGTTTAACTTATAATTCTGTGCATTAAGATGAATAATAATTAAGTAATTATTATTATAATTAATTTGATATATAACTGAATAACATATTCTTTTTTTCATTACTACATAATACATGATTATTTTAATTACTTTGATTATTATTATTTTATTAAATTAATATATCTTGTAAATTTTAATAGATTCAACTGTCAGAAATTTTCTAAGAACCATTATTGAAGAATCACAATTCAAAATTCATTGTTTCATGTATTTAAATTGGATAAAATAAAGTAGAATCAGAATGTATCGTCATATAAAAATAATTGAGAGACAGTTGGTTATATTTTTGAAAAAAGAAAAAAATTGTCAAAAAAATAATAATAGTTGGAGGGATGCAGAACACACCGACGTCAACCAACACGAGAGATAAAAATGTGCATTCATGAAAAGGTGTAAAATTAGGTTTGCGCTTATTTTTCCCCTCTCATAGCAGGTTTTTATATTCTATATGATATACTGAAGACCCATCCTCGTAGTTCTCAACTAGTCTCTCTACTGTTTGTCTACCCCTTCGTATATTTTCTATTATTCCCATGATTTTGTCTCACAGTTTTTTCTATCCCTCTGCTGCTCCACCCATTTAGACGTATTTTTTTGCTCTTTTGATGGCAGTTGCTCTTGTTTTATTTACCTTTCGTTTTATCTGCACTCACTGCAGGTATATAATCTTCACTTACTATTTTTTTTTCAGTTAAACTTCTCTCAATAATTTTTTAATTGGCTTAGCATCGGATATGGTGAGAAAAAAAAATGAAAAAGTTTGATTTATTGATAGCAGTGTGTTTTAAAATAAAATAATATTCCTCGATATTTGTGTTATTCCAATTGTTCTGCATCCACTACTCAGAAAACTATCTTTCGTATTTTCCATTCAACAAAGAGCTCGTGATAGGGTCTGTCACGTTTACGTCAGATTCGTCAAGCACTGTCAAAACGACGTCACATATCAGCCGTTGAGATAGGAAAAAAGTGTAGCAAAATAGTGGACACCCTTTTTCTTTTTTTTTTTTTTTTTAATCTCTCAATATGTTTGAATCCTTTTTTATTCAATTCTCTTTTTTAAAATCTGCATCATCATACATTCTGTGTCCAATTCTTTTTGTTCCGGATTTTTAAGAAATTTGCATATCGCATTACGAATTGCTTCGAAAAAAAATTGGTTAAAAAAATTTTTAAACAATACTCATGAATTATTGGTTGTTATAAAGTAAGATCAGTACAATTTAATAACATCAATATGTAAAAAACGTTAACAACAAATTTTTTAATCAAAAATTGTTCTTACTGTATAACAATACTTACTAAAAATTAATTTTTGAACATCACTCTATCACTGCAAATCGTATTGTCTTATTTCAATGCACTTAAAGTGTTTTAAAATGACGCCACCTATTTGATTAATATTGTAGTCACTTTTTAAACACTTCCAAGTATCTAAAACACTTTAAGTACATTAAAAAAAAACACTCTCAAATTTGAAACTTACAGTGAAATCACCCTAAAACAGTGAATATTTATTAATTGATTTATTTTAGAGAATTCTTTCTCTGAATGAATCATATTTCTACACTTAGAAAACAGAGGAATTTGATTACTAATTTATATTTAATTCCAAATGGACATAAGCCTTTAAATAAAAGTATTAAAAAAACTTGATTATTTTATTAGCATTTTTACAAATAAATATTAATAATTATCAGAAGAATCGAAGTGTGAAATAAATTGGAGAAATAAGGCCATAAATAAATCTGCTAAAAAGATAATAAAAATAAAAGAATGCTTAATATAACAACCAAGTATAATATAAATGAAACAAATAATCGTGTGAATAACACGTTATAAATAACCATGAAAAATAGTAAATTAAATTCACCCCACAATCTGCAATCAATACTATGCAATTAATTACTTGCGTATTCAGTTTGTCTTGAGCACAATTTAACTTTACTCAGTTAATTCAAACGGAACAAAGTTAGTGAATGGGTTGAATAAGTAAGAGTTTGAGAGTAGGTGGTAGAGGCAAAGCCTACGTAAGTGTCGTTAACAGGATGCAATACCTTGATTATTATCCTTTTCCAAAAATGCCTCTACCTTACAGTATTAAATGTAATAATAGAATATATTCCTTTGCTCAACAAGTTTCTAGAAATAATATTCCACAATTATTTTCCTCTGTTAATTTTTGCCATTATTCATCAATTCCTTTGTGCATTCTTGCATATGAATGTACCTTTTAAATCACGGAATTAAATAATATAACAAGTCATTTATTCAATTCATTCCAAACAGTGATCGATAATTCTACATTATAATCTTGAACGATATATTTCATTGGATAATCGTCTGTAAATCGCCACACGAAATCCCCTAACTTGAATTTTCCTCCACTTACAGATATCCTGCAGCTTTACCATGAACTGTATCGTACCCAATTCATGGATCTCTAGACCTTGATCTGATGAATCTGCAGGTAGTTAACTAAAGCCAATCACACTGGACTTAACTTGTATTGTAAAGTCTAGTTTACGAGCATGCACATATGCTTTCGTTTCAAAATTTAAGAACTATTTTGTTTCCTTGTCTGTCTTACGTAAAACTACTTCGGTTTTCGCATGTCGTGGATAGGCCATAGATAAGTATTAGTTTGTGTACACTTAACAATAGTATTGTTGGGAAGGGACACTCGGTAACGTCATCGACCTTTAAATCACAGCGGCATCCCCCAAAGCCAAACTATTCCCATGCTTTCCACTCGGAAAAACATTTACGTGGAGATTTATTAAATTCTATCACGTATATTTGTATTTTACGATCTCTCAGCTCGAAAATACATTTTTTATAGCCCGCGAAGGGGAGTTTTTTCGCTTTAGTGCAATTTCAAAGTAAGTTATTTTCATAAGAAAAGCATTATCGAAAAAGAATTTATATTTGAAATTATTGATAATAAAATCTAAAAAATTCCTTCAATAAATTAATCTGTGTTTTTTTATCAGGAAATGATTAATATGAGTATTATTATATATTAATATATATTTTTTATTTAAAAAAATGTTTTGTCAATATTCAATGATTTATTTCTTCAAGGTTTACTTTTTTGTCATAAGAAAATGCGGTAGAGTTGAATGAACTTAATAAATAATTAAGTTCGTCATTCCTTATAATTTTCTTAAATTATTTTTCTAATTCTTGGACGATTATAATCTATACAAAATTACTCTAATAAATTTTTTTCAGGAAGTAGTTTTTTTTTTCAATAATTCGATAAATTATTTATTAGTTCTACATATAACAATCCATGCCAGTATTTATTTATATACTTCTAAATGTATTTTATTGTTATCATCAATCTTTTTTTTGTTTTTCATTTTTATTTACGACTTAACCTAATGACTTTCTTATTAAATAAACAAGAAAATTTTTCTCATCGAAGGAACAGTTGGCTAAAGATCATGAAATATTCTCAAACATACGGGCAATATTTTATTAACGATTTTTGTCATTGGTCAGTCTAATTAAAGGAAGGAAAATGTTTAACGAATCGTTACATTTTTATCGAGACTAGACAATCATTGGAGCATGAGTTACAGTCTCTTAAGAGAGAGAGAGAGAGAGAGAGAGAGAGAGAGGAAAAGATGAGCCTAAATTCTTTTATTATTTCGATAAGGGTAACTGGACATAGTCTAGAGTCAATAGAATGTACAATCGATATTTAACATCGTATTCTGATGACAAGCGCATTCGTGACAACGATAACGAGGGGATCAGCCCTCGACTCACCCCCCTCAATACTAAATTCCCCAATCGCCCACGTCCGCGGTTCTAGAAATTACTCTCCATTGATATAAACTCATCGGTGAATCACCTATTTCATTATCCTTTTCAAAATTATTATCATTATTGTATTATTTTTTCACAATTTCTACATTTTTTGTCAAGAAAACCATATGCCCCCTTTCCCTTTTTTTGTTATTTCAACGTGCTCGTTTCACACATTTATGTAACCCCACCAGCAATAAATTTATTATCCCCAGTAACAGTCGCAGACTGAATAAAAAGTTGAAGTAATTTTCTTTTTATCTTTAAACAGACTAAAAAATTTTATTAAATTTCCTCTGGTCTGCGTTATTTTCAAGTACATTGCTCTGTAGTGAACTTTGTCCTACAGTTTATGGCTTTTTTTTTTAAAAAAATGCTCACACGCACCCTTTAGACGTATTAAGAATTAAATTCCTATTTTACTAAGTAAAAATACTGTCATGAAGATAAATTTTTGAGAATTTTTTTTAGACTTATTTTTGCAAATCTTTTTCAACAGTCTATTAAACCAGCAAATGATCGAGCTGATAAAAATTTAACTGTCGATAACAGTGATTAAGTATTCAATCTCACAGTGGCAGTAAGATGGCAATTGATTGCGCATATCACAAATTTAATCGTAAATATTTTAACTTCTGTTGTTGTGAATTATAAAGTAACATAGATTTTAGAGAACACGCTCAATAAAACCTCTTGAGGCAATCATATGACTTTTTCTCCGCTGTCGTTATCAATCAACGACGAGGCCATGTACATAATGAAAGGAACGGGCATTTACTTTGATAATTACAACGAAAAAAAATATCCAACAAAGATGGATAGAGATCAAAAGTACTGCTAAATGTAAATAATAATATTAAGTTTAAAGGCTTCAAGCAAATCTAATATAACCACATTACATCTAGAACATAACCATAATGTTACATGTATCAGGAGACTTATTGCACTTTCACCGTCACTCTATCGAAATCCAATTATGGTGAGCTTGACGGTGTATACTGCGATATAACTTTTATCCACCTGTTGAATCGACTACAGAAGTTTTTCTGATTATATTTTATTTTGATTCAATACAGTTTTCTATTTTAAGAACACCCTGTAAATCTCAGTTTTCCAAAATGCATTATTCTAATGCGGATAAGTGTGTTGAATATGACGTCACCCATTTGATTAAAATTATAAACACTTTTAATGCATTTATAATTGTGTAAAAAGTGACTACAATGTTAATCAAATGGGTGACATCATATTTAACACACTTATCCTTATAGAAATAATGCATTTTGAAAAATGGAGATTTATAGTGCAATCATGGAATTACAACGTGAATAAAAAAATATTTATTTTTGGTTTTGAGATGACGATAAGTTGATTCTAAATCAAGAATGTGTATATTTCACGAAAGAAAATAATTTTATTTTGAAGGGCCCTGAGTCTTTTTTTTTTATATGGCCCGGAGCAAGCGAAATACCTTAAAAATAAAAGAAATAAAATATAAATGTTTTTTTACCGATGGAAATTCTCTCATGCGTTCGACCGAGCGCATAAATTGATTAATTTCATAGCTCATCTGGATGTTATAACAAGCTTCATCAGAAGCGGGTATCGATGTTGTTGCTTTTTCTATTAAAGTGAATTTTTCTTTCAGGTTTAGGAGGAGTTCAGATTTTAGATGTTCCCGTCTTTTTATTAATTAACCGAGTGTCTCCTCCTCACGTGTATACACGTATAGACGTTAGGTCTATAGACCTAAAAGTAATTAGAAAAACTACTGTAGATAAAAATAAATATGAAACTCTGCAATTCGTGAAAGAGATGACGATGCAAACGAAGTCGATCGGACTTATTTGGGTAAAAATGTAGAGGTAAAAACTCAAATTCTCGAAGAAGCGCAAACAGAAACTTAATCTTCGATATTTATAACTACGATGGCATATACTATGTGAGGCTACTCAACCCTGGTAAAACAATCCAATAGAGTCTGTCAGAATACTATTGAAATATTTTATGGGAATTTATAAGTTCTATCGGAAGGTAGCTCGGTTCTCATAAAAAAATTATAAGAACAAATCAGAACTAACAGGTAGTAAGGCAATTCAAAACTATAATCCGAGAATAATAGAGAATAAATGGAAAAATAATATATTTTTTACTTTATAATTAAATTTGACCAGAATACACAAGGAGTAGTATATAGGTCTTTATAAGAATATATGGAACAATGTGATTTTGAATTACTTTTTCTAATCCTAGGAGAATTAAACGAAAGCTTTGTATAGGTTATTGTAAAATCAAGTAGGAAAAAGATATTCCCAATCCATCTTACAGTCTTATAAGAATATATTAGAAGCATTATTGAAGACACTATAAGAACAGATAGAAAAATAATCTGTTTTCATTTTATGATTTAGTTTTACTAGGGTGAACAAGAAGTGGTGTATAGGACTTTATAATAATGCTAGCAGATTCCCAAGACTTCGTCCGCGTAATGTAGAGGAAGAGGGGATAAAGTGAAATACCACAAAAAGAATTGAATTAACAAATTAGCCATTATATCAACAAATCTTGGTAATTTTAAATGCACGAATAAATTAAAAAATGGATGTACAGAAAGTACAATAAGCGTTTCTAAACTTATTTTGATAAATTAGTATATTTTCTCGAGTGTCACTTTACCCATCCTTTCTCTACATTATTACGTTTTTACGTGGTAAGTAATTTTATTTCATCAAAAGAAAAAATCACGTTTTAAAAAGACTCAAAAATATTGAATAGATTTCGTTTTCCATTGTTTGTAACAAATTCAATTGTTATGAAGAATTAACTTTAACAAAAAAGTAGCATATGTTACTTTTGACCACCCCTTCTTCATGTTTACAAAGTTTCATTAAAATCGGTTCAGATGTTTTTTAGATTACCCCGGACAGACAGACACTCGAAATTTATATAGTAGTACAAGAAGCGGTGTATAAGTCTGTATAAGAATATATTCTTTCTCTACATTACGCGAACGAAGTCGCAGGAATTTGCTAGTAATTAATAAAACATGGATAATTATATTTAAAAATTATCGTTGCAGTATTTTAATTGAATATTTATTATTATTACTTAATAATTAATTTGTTTTGAAATCGATTTCAATTAAAGTAATCATTATTATTTATAAAAATTTATGGTTCTTTATCACCTTAAAACTGATGGCATTTCGAAATTTATGACTAATTATTTTTGCGATATTTAGTAATCAACGAATTCAAGCCATCATGATTGATGAAGTATAGTTAAGAGAAAATCTTTATCATCCAAAAAAACACTCCTCCCGTCGCTTATTTTTAAAATAGATCTATTCATATGTTATTTATAATTTTTTCGTTATAATGAATTCAATCTAAAATACAATTTAGTTAACAAATCATTTATCGAGATCATTGCATGTTCTAATTAGCATTAAAAAAATTATTCTGAAGGCCAATCGACAATAAGTAATTAGTAATACTTAACTCTAAAATCTTTGGCCAATTTATTCCATCAATTTAATATCTTTCTTCATCTAATTTTTTTGGATCACTGATTTTTTATCTTTATTACTCTACAATAATAAATACATTCAGTCATCACTGTCAATAGCTTAATGAAGAGCCAATCAAAATAATGACATTCATTAGTTAATCCAGGAGAGTGGTCAAAAAAAATAAACAACAAATAATTGATAAAATATAAATATTCATAAAACAATTTAAAAAGCAGTTAAAAATTTGCATCGATTTATCTCGAGTATAAGACAAGATACATAATTGCTGCTGTCGCCTGAAGTAACTTGTCACCCAGCCTACAATCTTCTTATTCCCCTTCTTCAACCTCTCACTCTTGTGTCCCTTTTAAAAAATCGTCTCATCTTTTTTCTTTTATTGAATGACTGCAGTTCTCTCGCAACTCTAGTGCGTGGGGTCAAAATTCACGAGGGATGCATTGGATTATGCTATTCCCTTTCTTATGCATCCCACTCCGCATCCCTGACCCCCACTACTTAGTGTACTACTCTGACACTATGATGCCCTTCCAGGCGCCTCAGACCCAACTCGTGACGTACATTACGTTCATAGCAGTCCCGACAGCCCGCGTAAATACACGCACTCGTGTCCGTTCTCTATAAAGTTATCGTGTCGCCTACGTATTTACACTATTATTCCTTTTCCTTCATTTCATTCATTCGTCCATTCATCTTGTGAACGACAACTCGTACACTCGCGTGTGACCTCTGCAGTTAATCAATTGATTGTCAGTGAAAAAAAGTGTCGTCATTCATATTCTGATATATGTCAACATCTCGTGACTACTCTCTTCATGTTGCAAATTTATATATTCAGTTTCATTTCATTCCATGACAGAGATAACTTAACATTGTGTTGGACGAAATAGTTGATACATAAATGATGAATATTAACTATCAAATAATTCATTAGTTTATAAGTTGATGATGAAAAGTTTTTAAGTGGAATTTTGAGTGCAATTAAAGTTTTTTATTTTATTTATACTTGTTGAACAACTTATTTCATTTATTTATTTATTATATTAACTAATTAAGTTATTAAAAAAAATTTTACGTGAATGAATTTATGGCAAGAATTATTTATGTTACGTTTTAGTGAAATATTTATTGGATTGGGTTATATTTGAAGAGATAAAAGAAACGAATGGTAAAAGTGTATTTTGGTGAAATATTGACTATTTATCAACTCGGATGCCTGTTCTCGAGGGAGGTATTGCACGGAAACGTGTTGAACGTTGCCGTAAAATGCGAATGAGACTTGGAACTGCGTCCAAGGAGTCGTATACACTCCTGTCGAAAAAACGGTAAATACGATTTATGACAATTATACATTTAATTAATTTTTATTTGCCTAATAAATAACAAAAGTAATGAAATTTAATTACATTCATATCAAAAAATAAAACATTCCATTACAACTATTTAAATATTTATTTTTATAATATTAAAAACTATTTTTTTTTTAAATTCATTTTCTGATTAATAATAAAAATATAATAACGAAAAGCTGTCAGAAGATTTTTATAAATTTCGTAAATGATTCTTCTGTCACAGTATTAATCACATTAATCGATGTAATTAATAGTTAAATGGCGAGTGCTTAAATTCATGATTATTTTTATGCTTGATACCTTCACGTGGATTGATAAATGAACGTTTGAATAAAATATTAAATAAAAAAAACGCGGGCGCCAGTTTATCAAGTGGGATGGTTGTTTTTCTCGGTTTACATTCTACTATTGAATATACATACAAACAGCTTGACTAACTATAAATCAATAATTGAGTGTGTTGCAATGTGTAAATTTTTTCTCTCAATGGTTCAATTTCTTATCTGTAAAAACTTTATCAAGTCTACAAATTCTTGATGAACCGAAATTTTTTTTATTTCCGAAAGGAATAAAAAATTGATTTACAAGATTGTGAATGTGCTTTACTTATATTCTCAATGAACAAGTGGCTGTATGTTTGCGTATATAATCGCAGTCACGAGAGGAATCTTCCATCTGGACGTACTTCCGTCTCACGTTCGTCTTCCTGCTCGTCTCTTCAAATTTTTTACCACGAGATCGTCTTAGGCTTTCATTCTCTGGTTCTCTTCTGTTCTTGAATGTTGCTAGTGACGTCTCTCATGTCTTAAAAAGTCGAGAGTGAATAGATTCTCTGTGGTCTAAAGATGCAAATGAGGATCTGCACGCAATCGATTATCGAAAATCATGGACGTACGCTTCAGTTGTTGCTACTGCCTGTCAGTAGACGTCAAGTGTGAAATTACAGACTCCAATGTACATTTGATTGAATTTTAATTTTTTTCATGGTATGGAGAATGCATCACTCCTAACGGTTTATTGTAAGATTCATTTAAGCAAACTAGAAATTATACTAGTCGTAAAAAATATAACCATCACTTTCGTTATGCTTTAAAATCACTTTTTACAGTTGTTTTTTACAAATCTGCTTATTATCAATACTTGGAAACATTCATTTATGTTTATTCGTTTCTCTTTTACTCTTAATAGGACAGATAAAAATAAATGCTGTTGCGTGAAGAATTATAATGTAATTTATAAAATAATTACACGGTAACAACAATTAAATAACAATGAAATGATCTGTTAAGTTGAATATTGTTTATTTCTCGTATTTTGAGAATCAACATTGAATGATAAACTTGATTTACAACTAAATTTTATAAGAAATGTGAATTATTTGAGAACATTTGACTTGGTGGTCAAATAAATAATATGCCACACTGACGCTATAGCTATATATATTACTCTGATTTCACAGCTTACCTTGGGAGTAAAATATATCAGATGAATATGATAAAAACAATTTAAAATTAAAAAGCTTTTAGAAAATTCAATTTTAGCTTCGAACTCGTAGTTTATTTATTTCCCCTAATAAAAGAAAATCTAAAAACTTTTGAGGACATTTTTTCATTTAACTGTAAACAAAGTTATTGAACTTTTGCTACTTTTTTTACGCTTTCCTATCGCGATTCCACCGACAGTGACGCATGAAACTTCTGCTACTATGTGGAGAATACAAAATTTACTCTCTGAAGTATACTACACACCACACGCTCAGAGAAGCTTGATGCATACAAAAAAAAAATAGTTTAAATTCGTGTCTCGTTTTTCTTTCTCTTAAGTAAAAGACGCAAGGATCAATTCATCTTTCAGGACAACTCCTAGATTCTGTGTTTTCTTTTTCAACTTCTCTTTTTTTTTCGTTGACCCTTCAATATCAACGTTTTGTAAATAATTTTATTTGTAAATGTTCTTAAGAAAACTTTACCTATGCAACTTTCTTCCAAAAAGTTACATAACTCAAGAAAACAACAAAGAAACTTCTGCTCTACTTTTGTTTTCTTCTAGGAAATCTTGCAAATCTTCTTCTTTTATTTGATTATTTTTCTAGCTTTTACCGGTGTCATAAGTCAACGTAAAGTAAAATCTGTTCACTAAGCCTATTTTATTTTTGCCTATTCATGACTTGTCAATTGGAGTCAACTTGTATTGGAGACATATTCATTCACTTAAACTCCATTTTTATTGAAATAAATCTGATAAAATGCCTCAAAATATTTTTTAAACCGCAAAAGAAAATAAAACTAACAAAGATTCAACCAGAAACCACTTGAAAGTTCTATCAACTATTTTTAGAGCATGATAAGAAGATGAAGAATATAAAAAGTGATTTAAAGGTCAAGTAAACAAAGCTTAATAAAATTGAAAGAAAAATATTTTGAAATTAGTAATAGAGAGAAAGTGCTGATGGCACGAGCTTGAATGATGCCTTTTGGTGGCTAAGAAACCCATCATGAAGCAGTCTAATATAAAATCATAAGTAATAAACGCAGATCAGTTTATATTCCACTCTCTTGTAACTAGTAAATGCCAAGATTAGAAACCAATCCAGCCATCTGGCTACCGTTTTTTTTTTTTCGCTCTTTTTAAACCACACACGTAATTTCATCCATGCATGACGTACTGGTCTTCATGTTCCACTAAAAGTGAAGAAAAAATTAAGATTGATTGTACGTTTTAATGACCTTATGATTTAATTCAAATTTATTATGAAAGCTAAAGTTTTTCAATGTTGTTACATGTGGAGCAAAAACTGCGTGGATACTCATGTTCGCGGTCACTAACTGTGTTATAATTAGCGTACATCATGTAAATTATACTTTTTTTCTTTGATACATTATTCCATAAATTTATGAGTAGTAATCCCAATTTTTAGCACTCATACTTTTTAATCATGTTTATGAAAGAAATTGATATATTTCATGAAAAAGTACTTTATTAATAAATTATTTTAGAAAACTAGAAAGAATAAATGAATGTCAGTCAATTTTTTTTATTTTTTTATGTCAATCATACCTAACTTTTTGTCGGTTGATAAAATATATATGAAAAGGATACATGTTGATTTTTTTTTTCTTTTTTGAATCATATTGAGTACTAAATCTAATTTTATTCTTTGAAAAAAGCATCAACTTTATCAGAGTCTAAACTTTATTACGCGAAGATTCTCTATTCACCATTGAACTTTATTTTATAACTAAAACAAAATTATTTCTAGTATATATATTCAATTACGTATCTCAATGTATTTTTAGTATTCATCTATTGTTAAGATAATTTATAATTGTGAAACCAATCCAAGTAATGAATTAATAAAAACTGTTGCAATGCAAATTTTTCTGATTACATAATATTCTTGAAACTCCAAAAAAATAAAATGAGTAACACCTCACGTTTGGTGGTGATACGTGCTTAAACTGTTAATGTGCTCTTAAAGATTTTATTTCTCCCACGCATTAATCCGTGTTTTCCGCCCACGTGGCAAAAGAAATCATGCGTGTCACCCCTCCAAAAGCTCTGCACGACCTCCCTTGACCACTAAATCACTTGGTCGAAACACTCTTCTCTTTTTCTCTTATTATTAGAGTACACAAAACAACTTGCAATTCTCCTCTCCCTCGCATGATCGCTTAGTCATATATGGACCCACTCAAGGGACGATAAAATACGTGCTCAAATCCAAACACAAATAGATGCACGTAGTCAGTCGTAAAGAGATTTGATCGTACATTTATGTGTACATGTACGTCTATATTATGTTATTATATCCTCAATGTGTGACCCCTGTCCAACAACTCTGACTAGACGGCCAACAATCGGTTGAGGATTACCATCGGATTACGTATCAAGAATTATGTTTCATCATGTGTTTGTACAAGTGAGTCAAAGAGAGCGAAATACTAGAGTAACTTTCGAGTTATATTGCATTCAACCAACATTTTTCTCCTGTTTAATTTTTAGCTTATTATTTTACTTTTGAATAAAACTATTTTTTCATCTCAACAAACAATATTAATATCACAAGTTTACTTTTATTTTCAAACAATAATGAATTTCTTTCACCAGAGATTTTGAATGGAATTATTTATTTAATTAAGTAAATGAAAAAAAGAAGAATTAATTAGATTATTATATTAATCCTCTCTAGAAAATATGAACTCTTTTAATTTTACTATCAACTACATAAATCCTCATCACTATTTATTATCTGGTTATTTATAATAATATAAAAGTATGAAATTAATTCTATTATATATATCACTTGTATTATTATTTTATTCAAATGAATAAGTATTTTTGAGATTACATTACTTTAAATGACTTCAATAAAGTTTTTAAATTTATCAGAATAAAAAACAATTATCTAATTAATTAATTGAATAATTTAATTTTTTTTTATTAAATTAAAGGAGAAATCTTAGCTATTGCATAAAAAATCTCAGTTATTTATTTTTTCAGATGTAATGACTGTTTGTTTTTTTTTGTTAAATTTAATTACTTTCATGAGCAGGATCACGAGTTGAAAAAAGCAATTACTCATTCATAAGAACCTATAGCATAATTTTAGAGTATTTCAAATCCATTTAAAATCGGAGAAAAAAATATTGATTGATGTTATTTGAATGTAAGTGTATCCCAGTGAGAAAAAAATGTAGAGTACAAATAAAAAAATCAACTAAATAGATGGTTTTAGTATAAAATGAATGCCTATATGCGTACAAGGGGAGGATCGGTATCTTCAAACTGGGGTGCGGTTTACCGAATTTCACGCGTACCAGCTCTATGTCGACCCTTAATATAATCTGATGGATAATAATTTCAGTGAGTTCAAGAAATAACGGTAAAATACACCTAAAAGTTCTGCCAAGATGTTATTTTTTCTCACGTAAATTTATTTCAATGTTTGCTTTTACCCTCCTTTACGAAATATATTTTTTATAAAATTTTTTTTAAGCATAAATTCATCAAGAAGAAAAAAATTTTTAATTATTTAAAATTATTTAATTTGTTATTTGAACAATCTTATTTATTATTGATTCATTATTTTTATTTCTCTGTCTCAGATATTTATTCATTTTCAGCTACCACTGCATTTACCTTAAAAGCGTAATTTTAAAAAATATATTTCATTGTAGGAACTAATATAAAATTACAAAAAATTTGAAAAGCTCTTACTGAATTTATGTCTGCACAAATCTATTGTTCAGTAGATGGAGTTTTTCCATTAAAGCATATTAAATAAAATAATGCATATGAAATAAAACCCTTCCATCATGCACAGAATTTTATAAAAATTATTAATAAAATAGTGCTGAATTTTTATTTTTACAATCCAACATAAACATGTAGGCGTAGAAGCAACAAAAAAAATTATTTAAATCTGAGTAAAAAATTCTTTAAACTTGAATAAATAGTTTTACTTTTTAAGACATAATTTCTAGATGAATTTATTGACTTTTATTCATTGAATTAGCAGAAAGAGAGAGAGTCAAATTTATGAGAAAATTGTAATGCAAAGAATTTCTTACATTTATAGAGTTAATAATCGCCTTGTAGTCTGGGCAATTTAAACGCGAACATTCAACTTACAATACTGATAAGAATGTAATCTTCTTTCTTGACTCATCCTTCTTGGCTTTTCTTTATCACACTGAAAAGCAATAATCGAAGTCAGACCTTGACAAGAGGATAGAATTATCTTAGATATTCAACAGCAACAATTTTCATTTCAATTTTATCTCATGGATGATGAAAAAGTTTTTTCTTGCAAAGCTCACGTTTTATTCCTGTGATTTTGCAGCTTGTTAGATAGAAAATGTTTCTCTTTACAGAATTAAGAGTCTTATATTACTCATGAAAACGAGCAAAAGAGAGAAGTGATAAGGTCACGAAGTGGCCTCTTAATTGCTCATTTCCTGTTCAAAATGAGAACTTAGCACGATTTCTTCTCTTTTACGTTTCATTTCTCATTCTTCCTTATTTATAATGATGCATCTTTGACCTGTCACCAATAAAACTTGTCTTAATTAATAATTTTTTCGTCGATGTTTTTTTTGCCAATTACAATTTTTATGGTGTTGATAAATTTACTGTAATAATCATCATAATAATGATAATATTTTTGAGATGTGTAATGTTCTGAATGAGTTGAAAATTTGTATGCATCATAATCTCTATTTCCCCCTTGATTTCACACTTGAAATTTGCCTCAATTCAATTTTATAATCGTCAGGGCTAATTCTCGTCGTGTGTCGACGCAATCTTGCCGCAATTCCATTCACTGACAGACGAATGACAATGGACAACAGTCGCAATATAATAGATGGTCTTAGGCCACACATATATCACATTCGTTCCACTTTTCGACAGTTCAAAATTTTTGAATCTTTTGGAGATGATTGAGAATATTTTATTGACTATTGTGATAAATCTATTAGTTAAAAAATACAGATATTTTTTAATATTTATTCAAACATTTATTTTCCACCTTCTGTTATTGATTTATTTAAATAATAAAAAGGTGGATTTTGAGGATGTTTAACATTTTTATCATCACTTCTTGATCTTGAACAGTATTTAAATATATTTTGTGGTTACATGGAAAAGATTATAGTTTTTTTTTTAAAAGAAATACACTACAATATGGTATATGATATTTAGAGGTATGTCATTAGCCAAATAAAAACAAGAGAATCAATTTTGATTGCGTAGATATTTTTAATCATAACTTTATTATTAATGTCAACGTCTTATGAAGCATCACTCTTTGCTTATGAGATATTTATCTATCTTATCTTAAAGCACTTTAGTGTGCTTTTTCAGTTTATTATTAATATCTTTCAGAACTTAAATCAACTCATACAGGTATTAGGTATCCTGAAGGATCTGGTTTCATTGTAGGTGATTATAGTACTAGGTTCTACGCATAGGAAATTCATTCAAATTGCTTGTTTGACGGAAATCAGATATCAACTTGGTAGACAGGAAATAATATAAAGCTCAAATGTATTGCGCAATGATAATAAATTATTTTTTTAAAACGTAATCTTGTATAATACTTATCTATATTTTCTTTCAATTATAATTTAATTTATTTACGTTTATCAGTACAATAAAAGTTCGTTTAAGTGTCGGATTTCATTTAAATACACATTTTTATCATCATATATGAAATAATTGATTAAAAAACTTTTTCTCGAATTTTTTAAAACCTAATAAGCAAAATTAATAAATATTTATAAATTCATCATAACTCAGTGATATTAATGTTTATCATTATTTTCAAAAAAAAATTTTGCAAAAACCTACTTTAAATGATAAATTACATCCATCCATTATCTACATCTGGGTCACATAATTTTTTTTCACAAAACATTTATCTAGACTCAAACTAAAGACGTTACTCTTTGTGCAAAATAAAGAATTCATTAAAAATAATTTGCAAGGTAAAATCTCCAAGTGAATTAGAGTTAATTCGCAACCTTTTGTTAAGGCTAGACTTATTTCACTAGTAAAAACTAGATCTAACCAGATGTTTGGAAAATTACTAACTACACCTAATTCCTAGGTTTCATCAAGCATCTAATTTGTGTTTAGACTAATGTAGCATCATCCTGAAAACTCACGGATGTCTCAATTTTGCCAGGACATAAATATGGGAATTAGTGTTGGAACTTGTGTATTATCATCATTTACTTAATGACTGAAGTTTGTACGTGAAGGGAATGTCAATTCGTGTATAGGAATAGAAATCCGATAATTCTATAGGATATGAATAAGGGACAGAATTTCGCCCTCTGTGAAATTCAACGCTTCTACCAACCCTGATCTACGTGATTTCATTTCCTTGTTTGCCACATGTGGTTAAATTTAAACCCATTGAATTTTTTCTAACGATTTTGTCAAATTTATTATATATTAATATAAAGCTGGGTATGATTATTGATAGCTTCATTCAAATACTAGACAAATTTCATCTTTCATTTGTCAGCCATTTTCATGTTCATGATTGGATTACAGAATTCTCCGAATGTTGCAATTAGTCAAGGTTTCACGGAATTTATCCCTTTACCAGGCCTTCATCATTAGCATTGAATTACGTATGACCGATACACACAATCGAGCGATGTGATCATTAATAAATTCGCCTGCATACCTTCAGCATACATTCGTTGAATCATCCGCGTGTTGAGAAACATATGGACATTTCGTTGTTGATTAATTCCACCCTCGAGGCTTGCGAATCAATTCAGTGACATGACTTAGAGCATAGCTGGAAATTCCGTAGGGTCGTATAAACATCTGCATTGGAATTGATGAAAATAGACATTTTATCGAAACATAAAAATTCTTATACTATTTTCAGATTTTTATCGCGATTAATCTGATCAAAATAAACGATAGGGTCATCGTTTGACCTTTTAAAAAACACCCCTTGTCATATGGTGAAATGAATATATTTTAATGAATACTACAAGAGATTCCCTAGGCGTTAAAACCGATAATGGAGTCATTTACTTCAAAGACACGTGTCTGTGTATATCAAATTTGTTGCTAAAAAATAAATTAAGAACGAGTTGTTTCATTGATGTTTTTAGATATTTTTTTACTCTGACGAGTTTGGATATCTTTTTTTAAACCTTGATTGCTCTAATTTAAATCGAAACCAGTGGATAGTAAACAAACAAGAAAATTTCTATTTATTTTTGACAAAATAAAAAGTTTATAATAAATTTCAAAATGTTTTTTATTCATTAAAATTTTAAACAAATCATTGAATAAAAATTAAAATAAAATATTTGTGTAAATATATATTAAACTGTATACAATTAATTAAAAAAAATAAAAAACTCTATTCAAGATGAAAAATAGCTATATTTTTTTTTTCATTAGTATCTTAAATAGCAAGAAAAAAAATGATTATCCTCAATGTCCTGCTGTTAAGCTGGCTTTTGTTCGTGTTAGTGTACCTAAAAATCGAATAGCCGATGGTAATCAAATGCATACAATCGAATTTCCATCACTACTTAGACGCCTGTAAGTTAGTCATCAAATTCTAAAGTGTCTCTGCGGGAGTTCACTTAAAAATTTTCTTTTTTCTCAATTGCACTATCGAGGGGCCTAAATCGAGAGAATCCACTATAAGTATAAGAGAGGCGTGAATGCTCTCTTTGTTGAGATGCAAATGTCAAAGCGATACTGGGAGCATTATGTCGAATTCTGGACAATAAGTTGATGCTCATAATAATAGTAAATGAGGAGAGAAATATGGCTATGCAAATACGTATCGTTGAGTGGACGCTTTCAGTACATATATTTTACTCTTAGCTTCGTCAGATGGGATATGTCTATATATGTATGTTTTTACTCGCCATACTTGTTTCGCGAAGCGCAACATATGCATGCACATATATCACGCTGTTGTCAACCCCTCGAGACCGATCCCCCAAAATTACCAAAGCCTCTGTTTATTATTTTTTTCTAGCCTACCCTCGATCGTTGCTCCCTCATCTTCTCATCATTCATTTTTTTTTTCAATCCTTTGGAATACTTTCATCCACTGTACTCTCATGTCTGACTACATGTATGAAGAATAGCATATATATAGATCCAAACCCACTGGCCAATAACTTTTTATGAATCTGATTCCACCAGTTTATTTTTCATCATTAACCCTATTGTTAAAATACCATCTCACTGTTAAAGGTTTTTTTCCGTAAAGTCAATTTATATTTAATCTACGACCGAAAAAAATTATTCTCTTTGTTATTGTTTCACTAAACATAAATTTATTTATTTTTGTTCGGTTGTAGGAGAATAATGGTGGATTAGTTTTTTGGTTGCTGAATATAATTTATATAAATTGGGAAAAGGGGGAAAAAGAAATTGAAAATAAATTAGCAAAAAGTTTTTGTTGTTATCATTATGATTTTTATGATGAAAATATAAAAAATAATTGGTTCTTAAGGTCAAGTGGCTATCAGATTTCTATCATGTTCTATGGCTCGTATTGATTTGAAATATAAACACTAAACTTTCTCACATAAAATCTAACTTTGCTCTCTGCAAATCAAATAACCTGCATAAAACGGAATTATTTTTGTTTGTTTTCAACTTTATACAACTCGAAAAATTATAAATTTTATTCGTAATTTTCTTTTAATTTACTATAGAAAAACATCTGTTTTTTAAATCAATTATTACGAAAAAACATACGTAATTTTATTATTGAATTTTCACTAATTAAAAAACAAATAAGAGTGATGAAAAAAATAGATAGATCTAAGTAAAATTTCTTACAGTCTGTTGAAATAATTCCCTATTTTCTTTCACTAAATTAATTTCTCAGAGAGTCATTGTTACGTCAGTTGACGGTACACAAATACACATGAGTTAACAGAACGTTCATACATCCGTCCGCTCAATTTCCTATACTGTATTGCCCCACTTATGTTATACTCGCGTAGTCATATTCTACTCAATCACGAGACTCTGTATACCAGAGTAAAACGATAATACGTTCGACTGGATAACAACAAACGCAACTCACTCAACTGCGGTCCATTCTGCCAGTACCACGATAAGAATAACAATAGATTCGTTAATATGTCGATAAAAAAGTGAGCAAAGAAAATGAAGATAGAAAGCACGAGCAGTCGTCGTTTCAAAGCCATCCGGATAACAAATAATCAATCTATCTGTTTTAAATTTTTAAAACGAATTTCCAGCTGTTAAATTTTATGAATCGTCAAGTCTATTTTACTCTGAAAAATTTTAATTATTTAGTTTTTTTTTTTTTTTAAATTTGTTGATTTATTTATTGGAAAATTTGTCGATTGATTGATTTATTGCAGAATTTGAGCAAAAAGAAAATGAATGATTATTTAATAGCTCAAAACCAATCGATTCTTGATTCGATTGAGTAATTAATTTTAAATATGGATTGGAACAATAGTTATAAATTTCACAAACATTTTATTGAAGCAATCATGACACTGATGGATTGTTCAATATCAAACCAGTTTACGCCTAGCATTAAAATTGCTTGTCTACTGAAAAAATTATTCTGCAATCCATCACTTTTACTATGCAATAGAGAAAAGTCATGCGTATTAACATATTCATGCATTATAGATGGCATTGAATGACATCGAGTTGGATAGGAAGGAGGATAGTGGGAAAGTGTGTGTCCTTTGGGACATCTGTTTGTCATCTAAAGTGGGAGTATATGAGGAGATCTTGCTGTATCTTGTTTTTCCTTTCCAAAGTTACGAAGCTAAATAAAATTGGAAATGCTTGTAAAAGGATAGAACTCTTAAAAAAAACTCTTGAGCAAGTAAAAAGAAGGTCGCGACACGGAAATTTAACTAAAAAATACAGGACGCTCGCAGTTACAAATTATCTTTCAAAGAAAAATACTTTGATGTTTTAAAAAAAGTGTCAGGAGCCTTTTTTTTTTTTTTTTAATGAAAATCGTTCAGAGAAAATTTTTTTTCAAGGAAAAATTATAAACAGTAGAAAATTAAAATTGAAGCATTTAATTGAAGAAAAACAAATAAGTAATAATTTAAATACAAAATTATATAATATTTATGGATAAAATGTATTGAAAAATGAGTTACCTCAAGAATATTTTTTTTTCGAAGGATTTTCCTTTAAGCAGGATTGGAAATGAGTTTCAAAATAAAAATATGAAAAACTGTGGAGTAGATTTTTACGAAGAATAGTTCTTTTTATATTTTTTCATTATTTATCAGATTAAAAAACTTGAAAAATTTATTTACCGTTCTTCAAAGAATCTCTTTCTTCTGAACAGAGAAAAATGATATTTTTTATTTTATCAGCGAAATTTATAATTTTTTTATCAAATTATAATCCAATGAAGTAGAGAATACATTGTTACTTTTTAATAAATGATGAAAGAAGACATTGAAGTTTTATCAAAAAGACAATTTTATCTTTATCATTCTCAGAAATTAAGATATTTTAAACTCCCCAACAATAATATTTCAATTACTTTCTCTAAAAAAATTATGATGTAATCAATTCATTCATAATAATAATTTATTCGATATAACTTTGAAACTAATTTCAAAAAAACTATAAAATAAATATTATTGTTCTATGAAGAACAACAAAATAATGGACTTTATAAAGTTGGTTGTCACTACATCGCCAAATGTGGTTTTCACATTATGTTAAACCGCTTAATTGGCCGCGCCTACAATAATAATTACGAGGATGCAGGCATGCATGGAATACGCGTGGAATGGTAATATGATCCTGTGGGAACGTCATGTGGTGTGCCACGCGAGTGTACTAGACCCCCAAGGGAGAAACGAGAGGGTTTAGTATTTATTCTAATAAAGTAAATGACGATGAGGTTGGTAAATTCATTTTACAGACTTTCAACCACAAGCTAAGTCTTTTAAAACTGATTATCTTTCTGCAGATTATTAAAGCTGTTGTGAAAGACTTGGACCTCAGAACATAATTTATGGATTCCTCGTCTTTAATATCTTTCAACCTCGAAATATCATCATGATCAGTTAACTCTACCGTAAAATTTATAGAGTAAACATTATCTGAAACACTTCAAACTGTATTACGGTAGAATGTTGAGAGGTTAATGACTCATCGAAAAATAAATGTATTAGTTATTAAGTTTTCCGGATGACAAGGCCATTTTTACCATGACTTTCAGGTAAACAATAGAGGTTTTTGAACTTCTTTTTCGTACACTCTAACCGTGGGTGGCTATTGATCTAAGTAATATGTATTCCTCCTTGTTTAGTATCAACTAATAAAATTTATTTGTTCTATTATTTTTTCAACATTTTTATCATTGGCGTGTGCCATAAAAATAAAGATACGGGTGTTGACCTCGAATATTAGGGGATGGTTCACGGCAAACATCATATGACACATCACCAAATTATACTGGACACTTTTCTAATATATTATGTGTTTCATTGTTTAAACAAAAGTAACATGTTTTTATCATACATTTGACACATTTAAGTACCAACTTAAGTGACAAACACGAGCCAAAAAATATTTATGAGATATTTTATTTAAAAACATCATTCAAAGGATGTTTGTTTAGAATAAAATAGTTTGAATAAAGAAAGGACTTGAAAATATCGAGGGTACAGTTACTTATAGAAGTCAATTCATTTTATGTTTGCACTATTATTTTTGTTTACTTTGATTTCAATGAAAAAAGTTTTGCTATTTTTTATCATTAAAAAGCTTTCAATTCAGTCCATAGAGTTTTAATATCAGTTTGTGATTGAAGTATATCAAACAAAAATTATTATACTTTCATCATTACTTCAACATTTATTAGGTTTTGTTTTGTAAAAATCTAATTGTTAGAAAAAATATCAACTGTCTCAGTAATCGTCTCTTTTATTTCAATATTTTCGTTTTTATTAAAACAGAAATTTATTGTCGTATTTTTTTAATCAATTAAAAGCTTTCATGTTTTTTAAAGCTGAAGAATTGACATTTTTGTAAAACGAAAGCTTTTACTACTGCTATTGCAACACATCAACAGGAAATTATTCCATAGCAATGATTATTTTTTCTAAATTTATTTACCTACACTGCAAATCCAAGTGTTTAGCAACTAAATACTTAAAGTTTTTACAATGTTAAACATTATAAACGAACTATGACAATTTTGTAGACGACTTTTAAACGTTTTATTACTAAATACTTAAATTTTTCGGGATTTAGAGTGTAGATTCCAAATTTCCTTATATTGTTTAACAGGATATAATGTTCTAACCTTTAATAAATAACATACGAAAATTTATCAGCATAGTAATTTTTCAAGAGCTGTGAAATACTAGACAAAATGAATATTTGTGGGTGGTATTCACCTTTGTAATTAATGAACCCACTAATGAGTTTATGGTCTCACCTATAGATCGATTGCGTTGGCGTGTGCTATGAAAACATGGGAGTAACAATCTTTGGATTAAGCACATGGAATTGTTCATTAGAAAAAAAAGATGCAGCTGCCGCCAGATGTACATTTAAGAATCTTCATCGGGGTGTCATAATAGTAGGTGTATAAAAGACGGATTTTTCCTTTTCCAATTTCTCTGAGCAATATCGGAAAAGGCGTTGCATCTGTCACATACAATCGGTCCGTCTGGCTTTTTTCTCAAGACCGTGCACTGAATGTAGTGCTATGAAAAGCCCGGTAGACAAGATACGTGATAAATAACCCAAACGTTTAGTTGCGCCTTCCTTTAAACTATTTAGGATAGTGCTTATTTCCTATTTCTAATTTTAGCTTGACGTATCGGTTACGTTTTCTTCTGGCTTTTCTTATTTAAGATCATTCAAAATGTGTTTCAGGAGACAGCAGCTGGACCAGTCTGTTTACTGTGGAACTGATTCGCGAAAATCAGCTATTAATGACCGTGGAAATGTTGACAAGGTAAATTGTGTTTACTACTTGGCTTTTGCTGCTTTGAAGTGTGTTAATTTATTTATGAGAGACTACGAACTTTTTTAATTAATTGGCTTTTAGAATTTATTATTTTAATGACACTCATGATTTTTTTTAATACAAAAGTACTTTTCTACTTAAAACATTTTAAACAATTTGAAATAATTAATAAATTTATTTAACTCAAGTTAGTTCTATAATTTTATTTTATTTTTACTCTGTTTTATTTTAAATTCTACTGTTTATTTATTTCAATAAATTTAGAAAATTTAATAAGTAAATATTTTCCATTAATTTGACTAAAATAACACTAAGGATTTGTTTTATTTCATTAGTTTTCATTTTAATAATAAAAATAAACACAGAATCATTCGAATTTTAATGAAATTTATTCGGTTGAACCAAACAATTTTCTTCTTCAATTATTTTTATTATGAACTTTACTTCAAAAATGTATTAACAACTGATTCATTTTTATTTATTTACATATCAAATACAAAATTTTATAATATCCTTCAACAATTGAAATTCTCTGGATTAAAAATTATAAATCCTTGCAAAACCTTCATCGTGGAATGTTCTTTAAAAAGTAATTCTACACCTTTTCATTATTTATCTTCATCATAAATAATTCTTCATTGTTAACTCCAAAACATTCTATACAAAAGATTCTTTTAGTTCTCCTAAAATAGTAACTGGTTTTTTATGTCAAATCAATTTGTTTTTCCTGTAAAAAATTGATTAGCTTCTAGTGTAAAATTAAACATAAAAAAAAAGAGAACAATGCATTTAAAAATATTTTTTTCCTATCTTTTCTCGTCTTTCTACACCGCAGGGCAAATAGAGATGCAGGCTTTTCTTTACTCGACAAACTTCATCTAAATTCTATTGTATTGTTGCAGAATACAACCCAAGACCTGTTCGAGTTACTGGAGAGGGTGCAGAGTTCTAGGCTTGATGATCAACGCTGTGTGTTACCACCTTATTTTACGCAGGTAAGAAAAAATACATGAAAGGATCTTTTATATGCTCATACATTATTGTCTTGTTTTATTCACTTGTGTCTTTAAACTTTTTAAGCAGACAAAGAGTAATGAAATAATCTGGAGGGGTTGAAATGCTATAAAGCTTGTATGATTTCTGTATGAGCTTATCCAAGATTTACTCTCTTTTTTTCACCTCTTTATTCACTTATATGAAGGTGGATATTTAATAAAAATTGCATTATGTTTATTTATCAATCTGTGTTGGATTAACATACATATTTCTCAATAATTTCTATCGGATATTTGCATCAATCTATAGTCAATAATTATCAAGTAATCGAGATAGCTGTAGGACACCTTTTAGAAACATAAAGTCGTGAGGATATTAAGTATCCAGTTTAGATGGAAGATAATACTCAATCGTTAGGTAAGCAATTGATCAGATTACGTAACTACATACATAAAAAAAAATCATTTTGATCAAAACATGAAGAGAATAGATAACACTTTGTATTTTTGAAAATAATGTTTTATTCAGAATTTATTTTTATGTGAATTTAAATTCAAAATACTTGCACAGGCTTTCTTTTTTTGCTTTTAAAAAGTTCTTTTTAGAAAATTATATCTTACTTAATTATATCTTACTCTATAATTACTTTTAAGCACATTTAAATAAAATAAGAGTTATAAACTTCATAAACTAACGTAAAAACCGTTTTTAAAGTTAATGAATCATTAAAAAATTTTAATCGAATAGTTAGCGAGTGAAACATTGTTAAGTTAGGATGCATAAGAGGAGTAGAGAAGACGAATGGGAATTTTACCAGTTGTTTTATATAGCAATAAATTAAATTTTCAGAATGCAATATTCTATCCAAGTACTCATGTTTAGGGGGATTTTAACAATAGAGGAACATTATACTCATGTCAAGTTTTCTGTCTATCAATTTCATGAAATCATTTTTCTAAATAGTAGTTTCTAATATTTTTCCTCCCCTATATTAGTAACCAAGTCCAACAAGCAATTAATAACACTACCTAGGTGGCAGCTTGCTTTCCACTGTTGTTCCCTTGATGATCTTCAGTTTTCACTAAAGCAGCACTGCCTTCAGCAAATTTTACTGGTCTCAGAGCTTTAATAAATGATGTCCATTTGTCACGGCCAAACTGATGTCCTTCAACATAAAATTGGTTAGTCATGGACTTTTGTTCACACTGAGGTGGCTATTTAGCAAGTTTTCAATTTTTTTGTCATTCCTTTTATATTTATCCACATGATTATTTTTTTCTAAACAATCTAGATTACATCTTTTTTTATCGTACTCAAGTTAACATCTTCAAATACCATCAATTTCTGTTACATGTCAATTTGGTGATGACAAGACATCATTTAGCTTTTTTTTGTCGTTTTTTATCTAAACACCTAAATAGATAGCTATTGTAAAAAAACGTTCCTAAATACTTTGACACAGAAAACATCTAAATATGTCCTAAAATAAATCATTTCTCACCTTCTTAGAGATATGTAGTTAACTGCTTGCTAAATCTCTTATAAAAATCTTTCAGATTTTTATTCTCTTTCATAAATCATTTTATTTTGAAATGCTCCATTTATTTCTTGGATAAATTAAACTATAAATTTATTGAAACATCGACATAAAATTTAATTGTTGAATTTCAATTTATTCAACATGAGATGATTACTCTAAAATTGAGAAACTGTTTTTTTGAATAATAATATCCCATTAAATCTGCGGGTTCAAGTTTCTAGCAAAATTCAATATTTGAAACAACAAAGTTCATCGAATTAACTATATTCACTCATGAACCATTGTTTCAAACTGTTTTAATCAGAAAATGTTTTAATACCAGATGTAAAGTAATGAATATTTTGCTGCTTCATAGAATGCTTCTCCATATTTTGATTATAATATTCTAAACAATATTATTCAACTATTAATTTTTGTTAATAGTATTTGAGTAAATTTCGAATAAAGGATAAGCCATGTGTGAAATTAACTGTGCTACATAACATCGATTGAAACAGTATATTAAAAATATCAACCTATTTATGTCCTTTGATCTCCATAATCAATTGTGACTTCGATTATTCTGTTATTATCTGAATTAATTCAGAGAATTAATAATATCAGAATCGATACAGATTCAATTATACAAGCTACAAAATATAAAAGAACCTTTGTTAGTCGAATCTATTGAGGGATGGTTATTATTTATGACCCAAAGTGAATTCATAAGTGAAATAACGTTCGATCATTTAATCACCATAGTGTCATTTAAAGCCGGAATATATGTAATTAACGTATGACAGGATTGAAATTCATTTATGCACATGGGAAATTGCACGTCAAATCCAAATAACATTGACCTATGAACAATTTTCTTTTTTTTTTAAATCTATTCACTCTGAATTCAATTAAAATCACTCTCAGTTAGTCACCAGTTTCTTTGCTGATTTTTTTATTTCCTCATCATTTCAATCAAATTGATAGAAAAAAAAAATCTTCGCCTTCCGCTCATGCGTTTAACATGTGTTTGATATAAAAATACATCTTATAAAAATTTATTTCCGTTCTTCTACTCATTCTTTTATGTATTTTTAGTTGAAAAAAATCGATGATTGCCAGATGGTAGATTTTTTTATATGAATCAAAATAATATCATCACACGGACATCTGTAACATTAATTGTTGATAATGTAGACATTGATATCCGTGTCGATAATTTAAAAACGCAATTATCATACCTTATGTCGGTAATTAACATGTGATGATAACGCATCTGAAGTCGATAATGGAAGTTGTCGGTAAAGTAGAGTTGTATAGATAATGTGGAAGATTTTTGAATTAAAAAAATGATAAAATATCCAGGTCACATGAAATCTTTTTTATGCCTCACATTTTGCTGGTATGACATGAGTCACTTACTAAAAATGATATTATCTGTGGATCGTGGGACAATAAAACGAGTAGGATGTGAAATTGTAATGAGATCTTTCGTTCGTTCGTGACCTAAAAAATTGTAATAAACTAGAAAGATATAAAACTCGTATAATATTATGTTTATATGACGCTAGTAAAAAATATAAATTATAACTAATTTAACTGTATATTCACCAATGGAAATAGTCTAATGTCTTTTATATTATCATATTGATTAAAAATTTCCTTAAACGAAATAAAGTGTAACTATCGAATAACTTTTACGATGTTCTATCACAATCTTTTAATTAATTTCTGAGCCATTTTTTATGAACTTTAATCGAGGATTATGATAAGTAATCAACCGAGTATTATTTTAAATTAAGGATATATATTCCGACGAAGTAACCGAGATGAAAATAAATAAATCCTTAAAAAAAATATCAGCATAATTAATCAACTTATATACCGTCAATTAGATTGTGAATTTTTTGATGTTTACAAATTATTTATGCATTCCGTAACTAAGTGATAACGATTATAGACTCTATAACTAATGTTTGATGACAGCAATACCATGATGGGTAATTTGATAAGCTAACTGGTATATAAGAAAGAGCTGGAGAGACATATCAAGGGAGAGTAGTGCGTGGGCAGCTTTGTTGTTTGTCGTGGTCAGGACTCGACTCGACGGGTTGGAATAAAAAAGTCTTCAGGATGGGGATACACAATATGGAAACCACAACTTCCACATAGAATAGAAAGGAATTCGCAATGCCTTCTTTGTCTTCTCTCCTCTTTTTTATATTTATTCTTTCAGTTAGGGCAGGTATACTCAAACAAATTCTTGGTGTAAGTACTACACTGTCTAGTAATCTTCATGCTGAAGCTTCACTTGTATACATAAGCACTGCTCGACAAGATTTTCCCGATTCGAAGGGTCTTTACTCACCAACCGTAAAGATGGTAGATTTCTTCGTATCGTGTACGCAAGTGAACTGCGTTCGACGACCATGGGAATTCCACGGTTATTACTCTTGACTTTTTTTAATCTTGTTTGATACAATACTCGTTTAACGTGCGTGATTGTTATGATTTATTTCTTCAACTGATTATTCTTAGCGGATTCGTCTATTAAGTCTCCCGTTAGAATTTGTTATTAACTCCCGGAATGATGATTGATTAAAACAAACGCAGAAAAATCATGTATTGACAACTTTAAAGGAAGTTGAGATTTTTTTCTTTAGACTTACACTTAAGTTTTTGCTAATTTTATTGCTTCCCTTATTTGTCGAGATTTTTTCATACTGCTCTGGGAAGCTATTGAAAAGAGGCAAATAAAACAAACTGCTAAACATGTTATCATTTATCTTTAAAGACTAAACAAATTATTGTAAGTTAGACATCATTTTTTTGTCTTTTTATTTAAGGAATTTCTTCTACTTACAATAATTATCAAAAAATTGGGTTTCCTTTTTCTGATTATTATTCAGTGGTAAAGTCCACTAAATCATAAAAAATACCAGTCTCTTATCAGAATAATTTTTTCACTCAATTATGATTCAAAGTGGACTGAAGTTAATAAAAATGATAAAAAAAATTTCCTGTTATTAAAAAGGTAAAGCTTTTTATCTTACTGCTTATTATAATTTTCTATCAATTTAAAAATCCACTTGTAACTGTCAAAGTAATTATATCTAAAATGTTCACTGAAATTTCATTTAAAAAGCTTACATTGTATTTAAGTAAAGAAGTTGATCACTTTTATTGCGGAATGTTATTTGAGTGCAAAAAAAATTTAATGATCCTAAGTATGACACATTCTGAAACCATGTCGAGAACTGATGCATTTATCTTAAACCACTAACTGAATTAATTTTTTTAAGTACTTAGCAGTCTTATAATTTTTCAATTTGTTGAGTAATTCAACAAATTGAAAGTGACAAAACCCGCTAACGAAGGTATTCCGAACTAGTCTTGACATCCGGACAGGATTTCCGTGCAGACTAAAATTGCTTCTACTTCTTTTCCTTTTTGTTTTTGATGAATGAAATAGAGCTAGAGAAATCGACTAGGATAAAACGTACTAAAGTATTTTAGGATTCTATATCTATATACACTTAGATTCTAGACATTTTAGAGCAAGTAAGTAAAGTAAATTCCGTGAAGGTATGTTAGTTTTTCGGGGATGAACATCAACAGGAAGTGAAGCTTAATAAAGAGAGGAAAGGTAGTGAAGAACTGTGAAGGTGGGTACACAAAGAAACGGGAAGCCGGTGGTGCGTACATACTGTGGAGTCGCTTGACAACAAAATAAGTCGACCACGAAACGACATCCTGTCTTGTTGAACAGCGTAAATTCAATACAAACCAAGTTGAGGGATTTGTTGTTTATATTAAGGTCCTGGGTCCTCCTTTAATGTTATTAAAGTCATTAACATTTCACGAGGAAAATTGTTTTGTAATTGTTCTATTTTCTTAAAGGAGCCAAGCATTTTTATTCTCATGTAATAAAAACATACTCCTACCCTTGATGCATTATTCTGTATCCCAACTATAGTGAGATATTGTTTATAATATTTCTATTTATATTACATAAAAAAGCTACCTCGGGTTCAATGTTGTTAATTTTTTATAAACAGCTTTTATAGACATTTTACAGTTGGGTGATAATGTTAAGATATTTAAATAAATAATTTTTTTGTTGAATTAGAATTTTTTAGAATCATTTAAATTACACCGTTTGTTGTAAAAAAAAAGTGCATTATGCACAGCCACAGCTTTATGGGCTTTAATTATCGCACGTTATTAAAATAGCAATTAAATTAAATTAATATTTTAGTCGCCGAGTCTTTATACTTAATTTTTATTAAGAGCTACCGTTTCAAGTAACTATATATTAATGGTAGCTTGTACATAATAATGATAAATTATAATTAAATATTTAATTTAAATAACATTACAGCTTACATGTTTAGTACTTTCCAACAATTTTTTTTAATACTCCTTCTTCTTAAAAAAAGGCTTTTAAAAATTAAAAAAATTAAATATATCTTTTTTGTGAACATAAATCCATTTTAGTGTAAATATGTTTAGGATTGTGATAGCTGAGAGAAATGAAATTTTTCATTATTCAATAGACAAAGAAAAAAATCGAGTTATAGGTGGAAATGAATTCTATTTTATTTAAATACGAAGATAATGGAGTCCGGAAGTTCTCACGATGGGTAGGAAGGAAAAGTGTGCGACTACTCTGTATACATATCAGGTCGTAACTTAGCTAGATAAGAACATGTAGACTACCTTGTATAGCTCGTGTATGAGCACAGAGAGAGAAGGAAAACGGAGTAACCTACTGCACCATAGTGGGAAAACCTTTAATATTATTCACACTTTACACTTATTTATTAAGTCATCAACTTTGTTGTTATATTTTTTTTTATCACGCAAAGACTTTTAGAACCTTCTAGCTTTTATTTAAAGCTCTACTAAAACAACATGCACACGAAACTAATAAAAAATCTGAGCACATGTATGAAGCACAAAGTGTTTGATGTAAAGCAGGTACATACTCTCGTTGTTAATTACAGGATAGTTATTAGAACGTGACGATTTGACTGAATAGAACATTTTCAATGGCAGATAACGTATTTGCAAAACCAGCTAAATAATAAAATTGTTTAAATGAAAATTTTGAAATAAATAAATATATTGATAAGTTGAAAATAAGAGTGAGTTTAAGAGAAATTATTTAATAAAGTATGATTCAATTTGATTGTCGATAATATCTGATATATAAAAAATGAAATAAAATATTTTTGCTTTGCTCAAAAATGATTGGAAATCAATAAATAAATGAAAGTGGTTACAGACAATTATTATTGTTTATATAAATTAATGATTTTTTGAATGTATGTAACATTATAAAAAATATATCATAATATTTTTAATCAAGTTTTAATGAATTTATTAAAATAAAAAAATTTTTGTCAACACTGAAATTTCGTGCAAATTCTACTTTCATTCATTGAAAAAAACATTAAACTTTCATTCAATTTTTCTTAGAAATTTGACGTCAGCAATACTGACCTTAATTTTTAGAATAATTCAATCATTCATTTAATAAGAAATTCACTTACGGAAATGAAAAAAAAAACCAATTCTTGAATAAAAAATAAATATTTTATCAATCAAAAATATGATTTGAAATAAATAATTAAGTATCACTTATACAAACAATTCAGTAAAAAAATAGTGTACTCGAGAAAACAATTTTCTTCTAGTAAAAGCATTTGGGGATGAATGAATTCTCCTGGAGGCATAACAATAAATGCAAATACATGAAAAATTAATGATTAATAATGCGAGTAACTGCATTACCAACAATTTTACTCTTGCCTCCCACGCTTGAACATCCACTCATGACGGCCATGAAGTCTGCAATGGCGTCGCGACGATAGAAGCCAGTCGACAACAGTGAAGTATACTGTCGGGTCACATCAGTGGGGAAAGGGAAGTCACGACGGAGGAGAGAATCCAAAGAGAATCGGCTCGCCGGAACTCTGGCTCAAACTGAACGCCAGTTGCGCCTCTGCCGCTTCGTGAACACGTGCTAGTAAGTGTGTGATCGCTTTTACGAATGATTATTTACTTTTTTCGTGAATTATTCAAGTGACTCCTTGGCATTTAACTGGGAATAAAAACTCTTTAATTCCCACTCTAACACTAAAATCGATTTAAAAATGATTTAATTAACAAAATGGCGTAATTATGAGTGAAATGATGTCAAAAATGATTGCCAAGCCGACCAATATTTGGAGTCGCAAAATTAGTGGGGCTATGCCTATATAAGTCAGAAGAAATCGGTTCTTCAAGGTCTTGCGATCGCAAAAGTGGTTTCGAAATTTAAAGAGCACGCGCTAGTGCGCGATAGCTTCTTTTTTTACATTGTCGATGGAACGTTTTTGGAGTCTTGAAAGACAATTAAATTTCATTCATTATCAAACAATAGATTTTGTTTATATTCTTCATAAGCACAGTGTCTTGTGCAAAACATAAACGATACAACCTTGAGAAACTGTCGTGAATAGCAGACCAGAAAAAAGTAGTGTGTGATCAGCAAAGTTTGAAAAAAAAAAAAAAAAAAACAAAATAATCAGGAGGTGGAAATTTGGATAAAAAGAGACTTGTTTGATTCTCTCACCTGTTTTGTGTCTGACATTAAATCAAGGACTATTTGTCATTAATCGAAAAGTACTTCCAAGTGCGTCATGATGGGAGTATTGAGGTGGAGGCACGATCTAAGATCGGAGGCCAGTCAGCAGCAACAGCAACAACAGAGAACTAACGGTCATGCCGGTACTCTTACGAAACTTGTAACTCAGGTGAGCGTTATAGCAATGATTTCCTCTAGTTATTTTTCTCGTGCCTTCGAACAATTATTTCCCTTTTGAAATGTTAAAGAGAGGGATATGTATACCGTCATGGTCTAAATTATACACCGATGACTTTGAATGCTCATTCGAGGAGAACAATTCATCCGAGAACCATTCAAAAGCATTGTTTAAAGATGCTTGAGGAATGATCTTTAAAACACGTTGTATTGTTTATTCATAATAACTTTTCACGGATTAAATTATTTTTAAAAAAGAGTTCATTGTAGTCTTGATATTTTTTAATGTAACAGTTAAATTAATAAATAAAAACAACAACAAATGTCATGTCATAAAGATAGCACTTTAGAAGGTTCTACAATTATTCTTGACTGTAGCCATTGTAAAATAATTCAAGGAGTAAGTCTGAAATGTGTCTCAAGAATATTTTTTTTTTTTACATCTCTCACAATTTTTATTTCTTTTTTCGAATAAAATTTTACGGATTAAATGTATTTAAGGGTAACCATGAAATTGAGATTTACCACAAGTGCAATTCAAAACTATCAAAGCATGAAAATCTAGAACTGGATTAAATAAAGCAATTAATTCAAGTGGAAAATGATTTTTTTTAAAGATATGATGTCCGTGTAAGGATTTTACGTTGATTTGTTAAGAAAATCTTTAGTTTGTGTTGACAATGAAAAATTTTGAAACACAATAGGACAAATGCTTTAGTTATTTTTGACCGATACTACGAAAAACATATTTAAAATGAAAAAAGGCATGAGAGAGGATTTAATACCAAAGAAAAACGAGGACAAAGCCTTCTAGAATAGAAATAAATATCTCGAGGTGAACGAGTTGAGAATTTAAAGCATCGAAATGCAACATAGCATTCATTTTATTCGAAACGAAGGAAGAGAAAGAGATTTACGTTGGTCTAGGATTATGGCTATGTTCTCACTCTTAGTGTGTTATATGCAGTATGTCTGTACGTCAACTTTCACGGTACTTTGGCCGGTATAAATCCTAGACTCAAAGCACAGCTACAACTCACCGCACTTGCGGTTGTTTAAATTATTAACGGCTAGCACCAAGTGGTTTACATAACTAACTGTCTTGTTCAACATATTGAGCATAAAAATAAAAATTCAATTAACTAATTCATATATAATATAGTGGATCTTAATATTATGAATTCATTGTATAATAAAAATTATTTGCAAGCTATCAACATTAAATTTTAATGATTTTATTTCAAGTTTTATTAAAGATAACGCCATTGATTAAATCTATTAATAAAGGTTAATAAGTTCATTCAATAATTTGTACTATTTTATTATGAGTATAACTCAATTAAATGTTTCTAATTAGTTGAATTAATTAAATTGTTAAATTTATTCATTTACAAAATTTAATATATTAAATTATTTTATTTTCAATTATTTTTTAAGGTTTGTTTATATTTATTGATGAATAAATTTTTTCCTTCTTGTTTACTTTGACAACATATTATTCAACCGATCGTTATTAGTACCTGACTGCGAAAATATTTTTTTTGTCCGATCGATAAAAACATTCTACCAACAGTTGATTCATCTCTTCAATTACTTACAAGAAATAAAAATATCTACATACTTTTTCCTGTAGGAAAAAAGATTTTAAATAGATCAATTGATTATGTGCTCCAAAAAGAAAAAAAAAATATTTAGCCTTAAAAAAATCCAATTTAGTGATTAAAAAAGTTATCATTCTGCTGCAAATACAATTTGGCAAACAAATTATTTTTCAATTTTATTTCTCAAGAGTTGTTTACCAAAGTCCTTTTCTATTGACCGATATTGACGTGTTTTCTTTTCTAATCGATACTAATCGATAAAGCTAAAACTTTTATAATCACTTTGACTGGAATATTAAATTGAAAAAGCGCAGATTGGAAAGTATATTCACAACAGCTTGCTGACGAGAATGTAGTCTGGAATCGAGGCAAGAGATTGAAATGGTTATATACCTTCGAAATAGTCCTACTTTCACGATGTTAAATGACGAGGGATATCAACTGAGAACAATCGAGCTCAAGAATCGGGACCAATCGGTTTAGTTTATATGCAAGCACGCCAAGCTATTTGTGGGAGTGGTTGAATAGTGTGGACGGCATTGAGAAAATTTGCAGAATAAAAGGGGGATCCCCAAGACGATTTTAATGACTTAAAGTGGTCTCTCAAATCAACTAAATCGTCGCGCGTGCCGGACAGCACATACGCATATGGCCTCATCATCATAATCATCTTTGATATTAAACACAAGCTATTTATTTTCTCTTATCTTACTATACAGTTGATTTCGTTTTTCTTTCTTGCTTCATGCATAATTTAGCGATAGAAATATCTACAAGACTCCAACATGTGTGAGATGTTGATAGAAATCTTCAAGTTGATGACGCTGTTTCTTTAATTAGTTTCTTTATCTTATTTTTAATGTTCCCTTTTTTTTTCTATTTCATCAGGTGGATCATTTTAATAACAATGATTCACCTCTGCTTCGCTTCATCTATTATTAATCTATGCTCGTTTTACAACACTTTCATTCTGGATAAAACAGTGAAAGTTTTGTGTACATTATCATTTACTGTTTTTTCCGTGTTTTCAAACCATTCCTAATCATTAGCAGTGTATTTTTTTTTCATTCGATTAATAGATAGTCGATGGAAAACATTCATGTCAATCTGAAAAGCTATTATAATTATATAAATTTATAGTTGTGTTACTTTTTTTATCTAAAGTGAGTTGCAGTAAATTGAACAATGATTTTCCATTATAAAATTACTAGTTGATTCAATTAAAATCATTATATGCATTAAACATTTGATTGATTTAGTAAACAAATAGAATTATCATTTAAAGTTCCATTCAAATTTGTTTAAATAAATGTTATAAATTATTTTAATAAAAAAATGATAACAGATTTTAAAGAAGAAGCAATATCATCAGTTGCTGATTGTGTTGTTGATCAATAAATTGTAGTTGATATACTTATTGTTACAGGAAATGTGTATAAGAGAGTGGAGTATAAATTTCATTATCTGTTATTTTTACTGCACCATTTTAATTGAGTTCACTGCTCTCAGAAACATACATGTGAGGGTGTGTATACGTCAGAGGGGATGTTGGTGGTTAGATTATCACTACGAGGAAAGTCCAGGTGATTCAGAGTCCCATCGATCGGTCCCTCAAGTGTGAATCATCCTCTCATATGACTTGGTCTTCTCATCTCCAAGATTTGTAGACATCTAGTCTATCTTTTGACCATTTTTTTCGCTGAGAAATAAGAAATAATCCAGACCATTTCATCTCTCCTTACAAGTTTCAACTTCATAAAAGGGGAGAGAAATTTAATACATACATTCTATATTCATTTTTGTTCATTTCTTTTTCTTCTCAAAAACCAACTCCTTCTGGGAGATCAGTCTCTTCTTACTGCTCAAAAGCCTCCAGAAAAGATGAAGACTTATCCGGAATAGTTGGTATGGTATCTTTTTATATTGGAGAACAGCTGACAGAAGGATTTACCCGACCACTGACTGGCCACGCGTGTCCGGACCCTCATGGCTGTCTTTTTACATCATTTTTTTATTTTTTTCATTCTCATTCTATCGTTTGAACGTGCCAGGTGCGGACGTGACCCGGCTTGCAGCTGCCACTTGTATATTTTCCGGTTCTAACGTACGAAATTTGCAGGGTTAAAACACTAGAATGTTCTCCAGCTTCTAAATGTATATGTTGATAAAATCTCAATTAGTCAAATTGTTGGTTGAGAGTTTTCTTTTAATGTTAAAAAATGCTTTTTCCTTGCCTCAAGTTACTATAATTACTAACAATTTACTCAATTATTTGTTTGATTTAAATCTCAACACTTGAACATTTTTATTTACCAGCTCATCCTTTCAGTGTGTCAAACTTTTTTTTATACAATTTACTTATAGTAATTAAAACTTTTATTGCAAAAACATCACAATAAACATTAAAGTCAACTTGGAACTTTTTTTTAAATTGAAGATAATGTGAAAAATCTTTTTTGTCAAATATGAAATGCCAACAGCTGAGATTGTTAATATTCTTTTTATTTATGGCAAATATTTCCATAATGTCATTTTAATTTAAAATAATTTTCTAAATATTTATTTTAATTTAAAAAATATCAATTTCAATGTTGACAGCTATTTAGAGTTGATGCAATGTTCTAGAGACTTTTCTCTTCTTTCCTTTCCATCTTCCTTTTTTCTTTTCCTCTTTCCAATTTCATTCTCGGCACACCTTGGACGTATGGGGACTATACATGGGCGCGACCAACAATACCAGTCGTGAATTATTCATTCCCACGAGAGTCAGCGATTCCCTCGTTGTCTCTTCTGTTTTCTCTCTCTTCTCATCATTTTCTCTTCTATTCTTTCTTTCTCTCTATCCCCTTGTGCACACTCTCTCCCCCGCGTTACGACGAGTCTCCTTTCTTCAGCCTGCAATTTGCAAACCGGATGCGACCATGCGTAGATTTTTATCGGACTCAACTCTTGTCAAACTCCTAGCTTTTACTTAGTCAATCTTATAAAACTGACAAATTTTATCAACACATCCAAAATTCTGGAATAATTTTTCTTTTAAATTGCATTGTCATCTTTGTGTTCAATCATTTTTATCAATGGTGACACGTACGTCCCCTATAATTTTTCTGAATTCTTCCTTTTTTTTCCCTCCTCGTTGCTTGGAAAAAAATTGCCGCAGGCCACAAACTTTTTTTAACGAAAAAATTTCTTTACATATTATATACAAATATATATTTTATTAATGAAGGTTGTATGTTTGCATCATTCATCACATTTCTATGACAATTTTTTCCCCACTATCGAGTAATCATTTCTTCTTCCGTTAAATTTGAGAGGAAGAATCTGCTTCCGCATCCATCAAAATTATTCAGCGATCGATTAAATATAATCATTCATTTGACAAAAAAAATTTTTTTCTTCCATAACTTCATATCCTTTCAGTCTTTTCATCGAACCAATTTATTTTTAATCGCCTTTTTTTATAATAAAACGTTTAAAAAATTTATTCAATAATTTGAAAAAAAACCACTTAAAGAATCAACTTTAATTTCACTATAATTTATTTTAAAATTTAAAAAATTTATTTTAGCAGCTTTCCATTTAAATGATTACAGCAATTTGGGGAAAGTTGAAATACAATAGACCATCTAACGGTTAAAAATAATTCCAAATGAACCCACTAATGGAATTTGCAGTAAAATAATTTTTGCGAAGGATGTGAAATTTTTTTAAACGTTGAATTGGTGATGATATGAATTATAAAACGGAAATGTTGTCATCCATGTGCATCAATTTATAACGTTTGAGTGTGTACATTTGCGGTATAGAGTAACAGCATATAATATACGGAAAAAGGAATGAGGTCCGTCTCCGAATTTGTTAAAGGTTTTAAAAGAGCTTTTGGCTCTTACTCTCATCAGATATCTTTTTCTCTTCCCTTCCTCTCAACGACCCTTGCGTTATTAATACACAAGTCTTTTACCTCGTCTTCTTCTCCTTTTCTTTTTCATCCCATCCTCCTCGCATTTTTATTTTTATTTTCAATTTTTTTATATTTTGCTGTGTTATACTTGTGTTTCTGCTTATTTCCTCAAGTCTTGCATCCTGATTTCTAAAATAAAAACAAATTTACAACGACTTAAATTCTTAAAATTAAGAAAACGTGCAGATTAAATCTCTTATAATATTATCCTTGAGTTCCGCCGGTGAATTTCTCAACAAAAAATATAGAAAAATCTTTTCTTAAGTCAATTTCTTCCTTCTTGTTTCAACTTATTCGTACAGCAGCCGATTGGATTAGATGCCGTAAGGTTCGTTTCATTTTTTATTTAACTTTTTTCCTGATATTAAATTTTGAATTGAAGACATAACTTTTATGAAAAAATTGTTTGATGTTTTTGTGATAAAATTATCCTTGGATTTTTCCTAATATTTTAAATTAAAACAATAAAAACGTTTGATAAAAATGCAGTTTACTTTTAAGGCTTTTAGAAAAAAAAATTCCAAGTTTACAAAATTTTTATTTCAAAAGGTGCACTTTATTGTAAGTTCTAATGAAAAATTTCAAAAATTAGCATTACTTTGTTTGAACCATTCCTATTTTCTTTTTTCTACTATGGAGCCTGCAAGATTTTTAATGGAACGTATACCGAGCTAAACAGTGTGAATAAAACATTTTTAAGCCCTGAACAAAGTTGCCCTTACAGCTTAGGGGTTAAAGTACATCTAACTCACAATAATTTCACGCTCTATATATAGACTTATTTTTCTTCTTTAGCAATGTAATTGGATACAGACTACAAAAAATATGTTACATCTTATAGCTACTAATATAAATCACTTTAATTATGATAAATAAAAAAGTTGTTAATGAAATTTGAGAAAAAATTAATGAAATAATTTTCAAAAAGTTCTCATGTATACACACCAAAAATATTAACCTTCATTTGTTTATTAATAGATTAATTTTTTTTTATAAAAAATGATTGTCTTGATTAAAAAACTTTTTCTAATAAACAAAAGTAAAAAAAATTTCATTAAAAATTAATAACTTCCATATCTAAGTATTTTGAATAATCTTTGCTCAATGTAAATCAATTTTTTATTTAAATGGAATAATAAAGTACAAACTCATTACAGGAAAAAACATTCAACTTTTTAACTACAAATGTAAATTTTTCTCATAAAAATTATTAGCATTTTAATAAAAAATATTATAATAAATAAGTTACTATAAATACACAAAAAAAAACGATTAAATATTAATAAAAAATTAAGTAATCTTCAATTTTGATTAAAAGATAAATATTTTGAATAAAAAAAGCAGAAATGAACTAATAAACTTTTAGCAGAATAATATCAACTTTTCAATGAAAATCAAACTTTCTATGATGAAGCTAGCACTTTTGCTCTTGCTAGAGTCTTATCCCGTTAGTTTTTAAGACCCCATGTGAATTGTGCACGTCCGATCAAGCATTTCCTACACGCCCACGTACTAGATGAGTCACTGAATTGCATGTAGAGGAGAAAGAGAAAGAAATCTTTTGCTCCACAACTTCTGGTTTCTCTTTCGTCCCCTTTCCCTTCAACACCATGTCAGTATGTGTTATCTTTTATTTCTCCATCATGATAGTCTTATATCTATATTCTATACAATCATCACACCCAACTTTCCTCAATACTCTTTTCTCGTTTTCAATCGATGTATTTATTTATATCTACCGCAAAATATTTTATGTTATTCATCATTTCTCATCAATATCATATTTACTATCATCTAATGGCAAACATAAAACTTGAAAAACACGCGCATTCACTTTACTTCTTACTTCACGACCTCATCGTGATATTGTTTTCAAAGATATATCCACGCTTCCATTATTCGGATGAGAAAACTTTTCGTCCGGTAATTTCGCTGAGCTCATTTCTATAATTAAGTGTTTTATTCAATTAAAGTAACAAAACACATAAATAAAATAAAATATAATAATAATAATAATTAAATTGACAATAAAATCTATAATTTTGATATTCTTATAGCGCATATTTCTATCACTTGTAAACATTAATTGAGTCATTGGCCTACTTTGACAAAAATGGGACAAACTGATCATTAATAATTATTGTCAGAAAAACAACAATTTTTGGAGCTAAAAAACTAGCTTTAACAAAGAAACTTTTCAGAATAAAATTAATGGCCACCAGTTGAAAATAGTCTAACTTTAATAGCTGGATTCCTTTAGTATAAATAATTGGTGAAAGCATTTCAATAATATTGATTAGAAATTTTTTTCACGTTTCATAGAAAAGTTTAACCTTTAAAAATACATATTGGCATTCACTCTAGAAGCATTGCATTTCAAAAGAAAAGTAAATGTGATTTAAAAATAAATCCTATAACAATCTAAAAGAAAGACTATTATTAACTTATCCTTTTTTCTATGAAACCTAAAAAAAAATCCCATGTCAATCTTCATTCAAGTTGCTACTAAATTTAAGGGTCATGATTTTTCTGGAGTTTCAATTTAAAATCCAGTTACCATTGATTTCAAGTCATTTACCTCATTCAAAGGTAACTTATTTCCGGCGAATTCAAAAGCCAATTCTAATTCTTCCATATTTATATTTCCGTTGGTTCAATTTGTTTAAAAGCATATAATATCAACATACATTTAGCATTTTGTTATAAGCAACTGACCCATAAAATTTATCTCTGAATATCTACAATAGCATTAAAATAGTGAGAAATGAATTGTGGTTGATATGACAGGTTCTTTTTATTATGAGTAAAGAAAATTATATTTTTACGATCATAATATGATCCATAACGACTAACTTGATGTCTTAAAGATATGAATACTACTAAAAATTTCATGTGAGAAATAATAAAACTTGAGGAATTATTTTTCTAATAATTCATTTTTTAAATTTTTTCTCATTTTACATTATAATGTTCTAACATTATTTGCTGAGTAATTATCATTATTCTACCTACTAACTTTCTTATTAGAGCTTACTTCATTTATAGCTGAGTAATAAAAAGTTCCATAAGTAAAGTAGTAAATGATCAAACGATGATTAGCTATTAACGTGCTTCTTTGTTAAAAAGTTGGAAAAATATAAATGACTAAAACTTTCAACCATGATAAGTTATTGTCAATTTTCATTAATAGAACTACCAGTTATTAGTTGATTATATTTTCATCATTTTAATCTTGAGGCTATTTTTATTAATAATAAATATTAAATGTCAAACATCAATAAGCCTACACTAAACATTGAAAACTAGTTAGCTATTGAATTATATTTTATCTGTGCCAACAATTTAATTACTTTCATTGACACATGTATTGTTGAAAACTATGTTGTTTTAATATTTTATAACATTGGGAATTTATCAACCAGGGCATCATATCGATGATAAAAGATCAATTTTATTTTTAACTCTGCCATATAATAGCTTAATACTATTTTCGTTATTTTATCTTCTTCAATAAATCTAAATATCATTTAAATCTATTTTTAGCGAAAACCAAGGAAAAATAGATAGTTGTTAATTATTGGTTATTAATAATGATAGATAAAATAAATAAAAAAAGCTTTAGAAAATTTATGTTAGTGATTAGAAGATTTTTCTATAAATAATTCATTTGTTATGTTCAAGTGAAATTAACATATTTCAATAATTTATTTTATCTCCTAAAATATTACTGTTTTATCTAATAAATATACCATGACACACCAAATGAGGCTCATGTTACTTAATTCGTCTTGAAAGTCTTCAATGTCGACTCATGGTGACTTCAACTTCCATAGTATGTAGAACAACATCATATCCCTAAGAGAAACCTCAAAGACTTCCCTTCCTGTAGTAGTTTGGAGTGTATATAGCTTATTCACTTATTTAAGTGCTTCTAAATTTGAGTATAAAAAATAGGAAATAAAATAAGTCAAAAACGAATATTGAGAAAGACCAGAAAAAACACACAAGATATGTTGGCTCTTCGCAAGATTTTCTCCACTCTCTGACACTTCTCTTCTCTAAATATAAACCGAACGTATGGTACGCAACTTTTCAGGAAGCACAAATGGAGAATGAAACGAAAAAGAGGATGAGATTTATATTTAGAATAAATTTCCCGATTAACCAGACAATTCTTTTTTAAAATACCAATTAAAATGTCTGTCAACTTGTCCATCATATCAAGGGTCGAGTTATCAAAGGCCAAATGGTCTAGTCCACTAGAGTTCTACTAGCTTTTGCATTTATTCAACCATATTTAATTGGTGTTGACAATCTTGAATAAAGTCTCGTTGAAATATTTAGAAACAAAGCTATAGACATGTCCAGACCAAGTTACTAAATCCTTACAATGACTTAGAATACCATGAGAACCCTAGAAGTGGTTATGTATCAATATTTCGTGGGTTCTCTACATACCACCTGCTAGAGATATACACCAGTTGGTCTTATTAACGTTCCCTTAACCTCCGACATGAGTGCAACGCATGTTTCGAATGTCCGTTTGTGGCTTCAAGACCGGCATAATCCGGAAACCAAGAGAAATGAACTACTCCCTGTCTTCTACACCTGCTTCTTCTTTAAGATTTCCAGATATCTTTTTTTTTTCATTTTCAGAACAAAATTCCCCATGTCTTATTTTATTTTGAACTTGAGTTATATAGAAATTTTAATTCAATTAAATGTCATGAATGTAACTGATTTTTGCTATAAAATTAATTAATTACAATTCATCGTTGAAATAAAATAAAAATGATAAAACCCAGCAGGTGATAAAGGGCAATTGAAATGGAAACTTTTTATGGATTTATTATCTTCAAAAATTGATCTAATGACTTTAAAGCTCGTTTATTTATTTTATCCAATATAGCAGATGGTTAAATTATACTTCAGTGAAAATATTTGGGAGTTGTTACCTATTGTTATAAAGCATAGACCAATTTCAGTTGAATCGATTTCATTATAAATACATATTTCCGTTACATACCGTGTGTTTAGTCCCCTTCAATATGTGTGTTTCCGTTAATTTTAGTGGATTTATCCAGAGAATATGTGCATTTTAATCAGATCCATTGCGGTTTAGTATGTTTGGAAAATATATTTTGATTCTATTCTCTTGAATATTTCAACATAAATTTTCCAATTTGTTGTTACATTGGCCATCACAAATATTAATTCCAATGCCAAATTAAAATTATAATCAATTTCTTACACTATTTTTCTTCCATCTAATTAACAAATAGAAAAGTAAAATTTGTATTTTCACCAAAAGTATACTCTCCACAAATTCTATATGTATTACCCAGATTATTACAGGAAAATCGATATCTTGGTTTAATAAGGGATATTGAATATTTATAGATGTGTTTACTTAGGAATGTTGTAGAAAATTTTTCTAGTGATTGGAAAAAATCATCTTGACATATTTATTTACTGGAAATTGGCCAGTTGAGAATGCATTAAATAAATGATTGGTATAATTATGATTTCAGGCCTCAAGAGATGATCGACAGGCTTCAAGTCCTGGTAATCAAACTCTCACACCGTCTCCATCGCCATCGCCAGTTGGAGATGCACCCTTGGGACGTGCCCTGATGGAAGCAGCTATCCAGCAAGCGAATAGCTGCTCTCAGCAACAACCTCCTATGGTTGTGACGCCGCCGGGATATTGGGTAGATGGTACCGATCATCGTCACGCCCTCGATTCAGCTGGCAGAGCAATGCTTCCAACACAACCAGCCTGGCAGCCACGAATCGATCAGGACGATACAGCCAAGTGTTATCGACGGTTTTTCGTTGGAAGGGTAATTATTCATGAATATAGATGATGATCAAGGGGTTAAAGAGATTTGATGACCTCCTTTTTTCACCATAAATTAAATTATCGTCCAGCTGGAGAATTTTAAAGTGATGATCATAGCTACTTCGACTCTCTTATCTCTTATAAATTTCCGCTTATCACTTTAGATGAATAATTTTGTCTTGAACCTTGAATAAAAATATTGATAAGCAGTTAGACGTATGTCTTCTAAATAGACTTAACTTTTTTTGGTTAATTACAAAATGTATCAAGTATTATCTCAATAGAAAATAAATTTTGTAGGGTTTCGTCATATTAAATAGCTGAAAAAAACATTTTATAAACTCTTAAAATCATGATGATGAATTATAAAAGTATTTATTGATTAATTAAATTTTATTTATTGATAAAACATTTATTTATCCAACTCAAATGTTTTATGATAAAGTTATAAATTATAACTTATTACATTTAATAATTTAACTCGAGTTTTTCTTTTTTAAAATTCATACTTGAAGTTTTTCTGTCGATATTTACGGATGTTCACTCGAAAACTCTTACAAAGAAACTATATATTGAAAATTTTAAAGCAAAAACTAAACAGTAAAACAGCTTTGTATAAATTGTTCAATAGCTAAAAAGTATACATAATCGATGACTTTAGAAAGCAAGTTCAACTCATAATTTCTATACCAAGTTCATCATAATTTTGAAACAGTATCTAATAATGTATCAAAAGTAGATGTGTGCTTAAGCTGGGCAAATTTAAGTTTATTTACAACTCATGCAGTAGTTTAATGCTCACGGCAGAATAAGCTAATGAAGGACCAGTGTTTGTTAGACTAATTAAGCTAATTGGAAGGTTAAACTGCTGGTGAAACCCAATGATGGGAAGGATCACAGAGTTGGGAAAGTTCAAATGGAAACTGGGTACATATTCCTGTTGGATAATTCTGTGCTATTCCTGGTGCTTTAATGTCCGCATATTCAGTGGCCACTTCTCTATCACCATATCCATCAGGCTATAGGAGTAGAGGTGCGGCTTGACGAATACGAGAAACTTCCCCACTTCTATAAACATGTCCTCGAGCCTACGTTGTATCTAATCTTGGAACGTATAGTATTGCTATTCCCTACGGCTACTCAAATAAATGTTAACGAACTTTAAAGATCTAGAGTCTAGAAAGACTTAGAAACTGACACTCGTCTTTGTTCTTTCAACCGTGTCATCAACGATCGATTCATCATAGAACAAAGATCAGGATCGCGCCCACATAAAATATTCTCAAGTAAGAGCGTGGGTTTCAGGTGGGTTTATATTCTAAAGACTAGGCTTTGATGCATCGAAAAGTATCCACCAAAGATCAACCGATGCATAAATACACAAAAACAAGCTTTGACATGCAGAAAAACTGATGGTCCGAAGTCTTTGAAATTCCGCATTTTAGGTGAAATAGACAAATGAAAAGATGATATGATCTTTTGAAAATTTATTATATTGTTTATATTCAAAGATGTATTTACATTATCATGTATGCTTATAAGTTGTTTTATTGTGATGTTAAATGACGAATATTAATAGGATTTTTAATTTTACCTTGCTAAATGGGGCTTGAAAGTGAAAAATGGATGTAAATGACAAATAAAAGCAATTAAATGGAGTTGGAAGATTGTACTTTCAGAGTATTAAAATGGCACTTACATGAAAAAGATTCTAGAACAATCCACACGTTTTGACGTCAAAGAGACAATTCAAATAATTTTTCATTAAAAGAGATACAATTGTCAAAAGTGGAGATAGTTGAAATCTATGACATCAAAAACTGATACCACATTAAAAAGAGAAAAAGCAAGATTGAAATTTATTCTAAATAAAACTCTGATGACAGTTCATCATTGACAATCTATAAGACTGCTTATTAAATGGTTTCTTAATAATAAATCGACACTTGCTCAATGAAGATGATATTTAAAAAGAATAAAAGATTATTTATCACAAGAGAATGGATCATGTTCAGGATCATATCCAAGTGAATACAATAATTCAAGAACTAGGTTAAAAGTTAGTTTACCTAGGATAAAAATAAGATCCCATACTTGGGTAACAATTGAATGAAGCAATTGATGAATAAATGCCCAAGAGTGCTTGCAAATACGCCAAAGTTTCAAGATCTCGTCATGTTCATACACAAGCTTGGACAAGATACGCAGGAAAAGAGCAGGCGTGGGAGTGGGAACGTTCTCATAGTCTGTTCACCTCTCCCTTCTTTCAGTCTTTCTCTTCGTCCCTTCCTGACTGAATACACCTCAGCCATACCCTTAGTAAGGTTCGCTAAAGTCTGAAGTGAATGGGTCGGGGACGAAAGGGGATTCTCCATGAAAATTTTCTGCATCTCTCCCTCTCCTCATACATTCTCCAGTTACCATCTATGTATCTTCATTTATTATACAGACCCTTCTTACCTGTTTCCCCTGAACATTTCTGCACTGTTTCGTCCTTTTCATCCACTCAAGTAGCCTCGCGAAGAAACTCTATAGAGCAAAATGCAACTGCCGTTGCACTTTAAGAACCGTTTGTTCTGGCTTTCTTTTCTTTTTTCATCTTTTTAAGTCTTGTTTTTCTCTCACTTTGTCTGTCTGGGACAATGATCTTGTTCTCCATTGCCTCTTTTACCAGTTAACACTCGACACATTGCAACTAAAAGCACGCGCGAAAGCCTGCTAATTTCGTTACCACTGTAATTAATTTCCAATAGAGGGGAATGCCTACCAAGATTATATTACAGCGTCAGGTGTAAAGCGTCAAGTATTATTAAGATAATAATTAAGGCATCTTTTCTATCAATTATCCTTGGAGTTGAGTAAATATTTAAAGCTAGTTAATTTTTTGTCAGAATGTAATTATAATAGTTATAAATAACCTTTTCATTTTTTATTAGGTATTAAAAATTACTTGGAACTAATTATTTAACGAATTAAAAAATAATTTTTTGTTATAAATTGTTTATGAGAGAAAAGTGAATTGTTACGTACAATTGTTTAGGGAATTTTAATGTCTAAGTTGTCAGAAAATTAGAGAATAAGAATGAGTTATAATTAGCGATGTAGAGATAATGAGATGTTGATTAATGATTTTTTTTAATTGAGTATTTTTTGATAATTTTATAGCAACAAATCATTTTTTTTTTCATTAAGAAAATAGTTATTTTCTCAAGACATTAATTAAAGAAATTGTATTTTTTAATTAGAAAAATTATTGCTGAAACCATATAAAGAAAACTGAATGTAAATATTATTTAATTCATTTCTTAATGAGCCAAATAATATTGAAGATAAAGCAAAAGTTATTTGAAATAAGCATAAAAAGATTCATTATTGAAGAAATAATATTGTTATCCTCAGACGGGTACTTGATAATAAAAAAGTGAGTTATAATGGAGAATAATTTAGCGGATTTTGAGATTTAAATAGTTAGAAAGTTGAAAAACAAAAATTAGTTGAAAGTAAAGCAGCAAAAGATAAGGAAAAAAGTTGAAAGAAAAGTAGCAAAATAAAGAAATAATATCATATAAGGGTTTGAACCCTGTAGAGAATTTTCCTTACATATCATGTAACGTGTTACGTTTCGGTAACTCACTTGGGGCTTCAAAGGCCCATCATATAATAAATATGTCGGCGTCTGTCGTTGATAAGTTTACAGTTCACGCTCTGACAGACTGCACTGCATCGGTGCACGTATATAAAGCAAGAAATAGACTTGAATAGAAAGAAAGAAATGAGACAGTCGAGATGGTGTGTAAACAAAACATATATTTTGATCTCGAAATAAAATTTTTTATTACATTGCACTGCAAGAATTCGAATAAGAAATATTTTCTTAGAAAGAAAGAAAGCAAAAAGGAGTTGAATATACTATTGGATACAAAAAATATTGATTATTGTTTGACTTTAATCATTTTAAAGACTGATTTATTGACTTGAAAGAATTATTTCCGCTGAAATAATGATGAGATACGAGAAAAAGAGTTTAGAAAAAAAAGGCATAAATGGTAACAAAAGAAGAAAAAGATATACGTGAACAAGAGTATTTAGCAAAGCCAACACATAATTATATGTTTTTTCTGTAAACGAAGAGCAAACGTCTGTTCTGTCACACATATTTTTTATATGTATTTCATTTCATTGCTTTTTGTACTTCATGTCCTGCTTTTTTTCCATTGCTTTCTGCAATAATTTATATCCTCGATTTCAATGGAGCACGCGAGCTCTTTTAATGACCAAAGCATGATCGTTACACACTTGGGTTCGATACTATTCAGTATGTTGTACATTGTTACATTTATCCAATTATTTTCTACTCTAAAAATTACTAGGAAATATTAGGGTCAATTAGTTGATAATACAAATAATGTTTCGTGATTTAAAATTGCTCCTATTATCAAATAAATAATTATTATTAAAATTTTTTGTAGCAAAAATAACCACAAATAGTATCAATTAATATAATAAATTATAGTGGTATCAGAGATGGAAGAAATTGTTTAATAAAAATTTCATTTTGACATCCCAGCGATATAAATGATTAATTGACTGAGTCAAGAGTAAAATAATGTTCCTAATATATCAATAAAAATGAATCTAGACGAAATGTAGCTTGGAAAGGTCAATATTAACACAAAAAAACATAATGAACTCTAAAAATAAAGTTATTTCGTGATAAAAACATGTCACAATCAAATGAATGTTGGGGTAGGGTAGATGTACCCTTCATGGCCATATACAATTTACTATTTTTAACAGACAAATTAGTGGAAATTAATTAAATATGACAATTGGTTAAGCAATAATAAGTAATCATATAAATGAATTTCTAGAAAAAAAAGTGTGCTTAATATCTAATTAAACTTTATCTCATATTTAGCCAGAAAATGTTTTGATAAAAGTTATTAATAATGAGGATAATATTTAAAATTTCTCTCCGTCGTTTAATAAAATATAAAGCACAAAAAGTAGTTAATTATAAAAAAAATGTCAGAATTTATCTAACTATAGCTGCAAAAAGTACGGTAGTCACGAATGGTGTAGCTATCTTATTATACAACAATAGTTATCTTTTCTTTATTTTAATAAATAATTACATAAACAAAGTTTAAATTCAATTATAATTTTCATTCACACATTTTATCTAAGAATTCATTGTATGGAAATAAATTCGTTGATGGATATGTTTTCTTGTAGATTATATTAATCATAAATTAACTTTTATTATATAAATATGCAAGTCAATTTTTTACGAAGGTTTTTATATGAGATTTTATGATGGAATATATTACATGGAATCATTTATCCGTGATATTTTAGATGACATATTCAAATACATTATAATTATTTTGATATGTTTGAGTGTGCTGAATCAACATGTGCTGGAATCTGTAACTTCACAGTATTTAAAAAAAAAACTTCATTAAAAAATTTTACTTTAGATTAAGCATTAAGGATGTCATCATTCAACTAAAAATTTACATGTGTTAATTTATTTTATTTATAGTTCGAGTATATTGAACTAAAAAATTCATGGTGCATTTTTTGCACACTATTTCTATAAAGTTGTATGCTATATTGGATTTGAATAATGTTTGTATAGAATAGACAACTTTTTTAAAATTCTGTGAATATTTTACTTCATTCTAAATTTTCTTGGACCCCAAGGATTTATTTTTTTTTATATTCAACATAAATTGAGTCAATTCATTGATTCAAAGTTGAGAATTATATCATCAAATAATAAACCAGTTTCACAATCTTGTTTTATTATTTGATAAAAATATCAACGACTATTCGTCAAACAACTTTGATTTACACGTTTTGTATTCTAGTTTTTAAATTCATCATATTTATCACGTGGATGAAAAAGACAAAAAAAAAAAAAAATGGATCAGTAAAATATTTGACTGGATTTTTGCCAAATGCAACCAATCGAGAGTTTATCTCGACGTTTTATAGAAAGATAAAAGCCGATTTTATTTGAAATATTCCTTTTTTATTTCATTTTTTCTTCATAGTAGAATTTGTATTTTTTTGAGTTAAACTCGATAATCGATGCTGGTCTCTAATTCGGATGTTTGAAATATATAAATTGGATTGAAGCCAAAATGTCTTGTAGTTTTGGTGGTTTCAAGTTAAGCCAGAGTGTATCTGACACCTCGAATTACCCTGAAGCTTTCTATCTGGAATGTGTATATGTATTCCAGATGGTGAGTATTTTCAAATCGATTGAAGTAAGATACTGAAGAGATGACTCTTCATATTCTCTGTCGTATTGACGTTCGTTCATTATAAGTTACAACAATAATTATCGTTAGTATTTCGTATCAAACCTTCTATTGACCCTTGATTAAATAATAACTCAGTTATTAGTCCAATATATATATATGTGCATCAACTATTACCATTTTTCCTATATGCCTTACTTATCTTTTTAACTGCACAGCAATTTTCTATCAACTTAGACTATCCATTATGTTGAACCTACATGTATTGTTAGCTATTATACATGTTTTACCATAATTATTTTTAATAAATTCATGATCTCATGCCTATTTTTCTAAAAATTGAGTAGATCGATAAAGATGAAAAAACGATTACATACTTGGTTTAAAAATATACCTAGAAATTCCCTAGTAAACTTTATACAAGTAACAACAAATAATTGAACAGTAGTTGATAACACTCTTATCATTGAATTGAAAACACCTTTTTAAGAAATAGGTTTCTTGACTACTTTATTTTCAGTTTTAGTATTAAAAATTTTTTTTTTTATTTGGATGCAATATTTTTATTTGACAGTCAGATAATTTATTGAAAATTTTAAATCTCATTACACTTATTAAAGCTTTTTTTGTTCATTTAATTGACAATAGAAAGTTATTAAACAATCTAGGCCATTTTAATCAAGCAAATTACGTTTGTAAATATTTTCTTATCAGTAATAAAAAGGTTTAGTAACAAAAATTTAATCTAAAAGAATAGTTCGCTAACTTTGAAGGCTTTTAAAACAAAAAATTATGGGTAATAAAAATTTTATCCACATTCGTATTTAATTCTTTTTTTTTTAATTAGACACATCAAAAAAAGATATTGAAGTTCACTATTTTCTTTAATTAACAAAAAAGAAGTACAATAATTTCAGAAATGAATTTTTCGCATAATAAAATTAAAAGAAAGTTCTACTCATTAATTTTTGAATACAAGGTTGTATGCAGTACAGCAACGACTTGGATACTCCATCATCAGTCCGTGTAACCCCAATATACAATATTATTGCTCTAAACGTACCTCGCGGGCTATCGTTGACAATAGGCACGCATATTGCATGCATGCACGCACAACGAGTGCAACCTCTGCAGTACATACCTAGTTCATAGACATATAACATGGTAACTAGACTGACGCAACTATGCAACCACTTCCGTAGGAATAAAATCAACTGATAAATAATATATAATCTTTTCTAAATTATGTATCAGTATCTAATCTGTTTTAAAAATTATATTTTTTCATTCCATGTTATGTATTTCTAAGCATTGTAAGTGTATATTTTAATATAGAAAAGTTTCTCCGGATCAATTAATTTCTTAGATAATGTCTGTTACAAAAGATTTCTTAACCCACTTCTTAAAAGTTCACACAACTTTTGAATTTGTTTTCAAAATAATACAGTTAAACTCATCAACTCTTAAGGTTTTAATTAAGAACCTTAATTAAGATTCAATAGAAAATTTTTTTAATAATACTTTTATCATGACATCGTCAAGTAATGCAGAGTTGATAATTACTTAAATCGAAACAAAGAAAAATTCATTAGTTAGAATATCATATTCTATTGATTGAAATGGAATATTTAATTATATTATGTAATAGTACCTAGTTATTAATAAACAATGAATGGATATTTTTCATTGTTTATCAAGTTTTTAAAATAAAAAACAATGATGTTAAATTTTTACATCTCTAATAACAATCTTATCATAAATTTACAAGTGTTATTTTGTTCTGATGAGGAAATACATTCCTAATCTACTCTGCGCTCATTTAATGAAATGCCTAAAAAATAGTTCAAGTTCACGAGCATCATAAAAGTGAAAGAAAATAAACTGCAATGGTATGAAAGAATGTTTGTTAAATTTTTTAGAAACTCCAGAGCAACACCTGTGTTTTTGCTCGCACAATTATGACGTAAATTATTCACAAAAAAATATATGAACGTTAAAAGAACGTCTACAGGTCATTAATTGGATCTCTTTTACTCCGAGAATATATATTTTTTGATTATTTTTTGCAACATGTGTTCATCGAACTTAATGTACTTGTTTTTTTGCAGGAGCATGTGAATCTTGTAGGCAGGGACTCTGAAAATGGGCCGGTTTTAGTCTCGATAAAAGCAGAAACTGTAGCTGGACAAGAACACTGGAGAGTATTACTTCGTATTCGAGCTGGATCAACTCATGAACTTGTTCCAGCAATTAATCTTGGTCCAAATCCATCTCCAGCAAAAATGGTCAAGGTACTTAATTTATTAGTACATTTGAAAACATTGGAAAATATTCTTTCTATTTTCGTTCATTACAAATTGATTTATTCATTTCTTGAAAAAACTTAATTTTCCATAATCTTACATATTCATTTAAGAAAAAAAATTAATTGATACTTATGAATTACGTGTGTTTATAATCAATCGCGTAATAAATAATATCAATTTTAACATCCGGCATAGTAGAGAGGAAAGACCTTGTTGAATATACGTAATTACTACTGCTTTCTTTGATAAGATACAATAATAATACATAAAATTTTTATCCTTACTTCTATTTTTATTTTTTATTTCAGGCGATTAATGAATCTCTCAATGTCAGTACATTGATGCCAGTTGTTTGCTCGGGTGCTGGTACTCTAATTGCTCGTTATGATGAACATGCTCTGGTGAGCAGATTCAAATTTGGTGTACTGCATCAACGAGCTGGACAAGTTACTGAAGAGCAATTATTTGGCAATCGTCAAATAACGCCGGCCTTTCAAGAATTCTTAGATTTACTAGGACAAAAAATAGACCTAAAAGATCATAAAGGGTGAGAATGAATTGTATTGAAAAAATTAAATCACTTTTTTATTACTAAGCCATCCAAGAAATCAATTAACCTCAATTGACATTTATTCGAAGAAAATAAACAGTCGAAACAAAAACAGAAACCCTTCGGTAATTAAAAGATTGCCTCAATAAAACTTTCTAAAAATGTAGTAGTTAATATCTAGAGTAAAATTGATTTTTAATTATCGTTTTCTTATCTTTTGGATTGAAAAAAAAAAAATTGAAAATGTGTTTAGTTTGAATTATAATAGAATGAAAAAATGACTTTCGTACATTTCTTATCAGGTATCGAGGTGGTCTAGACACGAGACATGGTCAAACAGGCGATTCAGCAGTTTACGAAGTATTTCGAGGTCGTGAAGTACTCTTCCATGTTGCCTCATTGCTCCCCTATAGTCCTGGAGATTCTCAACAACTACAACGTAAGCGACATATCGGTAACGACATCGTAGCTATAATATTCCAAGAGGAGCCAACACCATTTAGTCCTGATATGATTGCGAGTCACTTCCTTCATGCTTTTATCGTAGTCCAAGTCATCGACCCTTGCACACCTAATACAAGGTATTTACTTTTATGCAGATGGCTATAGTATTTGCTGAAGATAAAAGAATAAAAAAAAATACTTGAAGAGAAATCCGATAAATGTGAGGAAAGAATGAGGTCTAAGTGTGTTTTCTTTGATTCATTTAGGTACAAAGTAAGCATTACAGCCAGAGATGATGTTCCCTGGTTCGGACCAGCGTTACCAACGCCTGCGGTCTTCCTTCGGGGCGTCGAGTTCAAAGAGTTTTTGCTCACGAAACTCGTAAATGCAGAGAACTCAGCTTACAAGGCGGAAAAGTTTGCGAAACTTGAGGTGAGCGTCCTTACTAAATCTGAGATTCTTATTCAGCATTAAAACTTGACAAAGATATTGCTTCATAACTATTTCACTCTTTATTTCGTGAAAATTAAACCGCAATAAATAAAATTATGGCGAGAAGTATCTACAGGGCTCTCTGAACGCTTATTATATACAAACAATTGGTCCAATAAGTCTTTGTAAAAATATTAACGAGAAGTCTAAAGTTTAGTCGAAGAGATGATATGACTGTTTTGTAACTTTAGTTTATAGCAAAAATATAAGTAACTTTTAAAAGTGAATTTTAGTGGTTGAAAACTTTTTTAAAATCTCGGGATTATTGTATATCAATATTGAATGAAAATAAATCCTTGAAGTTTCTCAATTTCGTTGAGAAATTTTTAAGAAGTTTGAGATATCATATTAATTGTTATCAACAATTTTATGCACGTTTAATAGCAATAAATATTTCTTTCAGTTGAGAACTCGATCAGCCCTCTTAGAATCTCTAGTGGAAGATCTTCAAACGAAAACAAGTGAATTTTTGGGTTCGGGTCTGGGTCTTTCCGGATCAGGAACTTGTCCAGTTAGTCCAACAACTAGTGAAGCACCGAGTTCAGGTGGCGGAAGTGGTTCTCGATTCATCGACACAGTGCGAAAAGCTTTAATATCACGAGTGAGAAATGCTTCGACTGAAAGTGTACCTCAACAGTTAGCTAAAAAGGGTCAATCCGAACCAAGTCCGCCAAGTAATAGACAATCGACCACAAAGATTAGTGGGAAACGATCTATCGAACCTTCTAGTCCTTTAGGATCTCCAGATTTGACTTTAAGAAGGGATTCAGATCGCGGAAGTCCAAGTTTAGGAAGCCAAGACAGCAGCTTGTCTAATACTGACAACCAAGACAGTAGCAGTTTAACAACACTGCAGCAAGATGACGTTGACAAACGAGAATCAGTCCAACAAACTTCCGTAGTTAATAACGATGTTGGAACAATTGAAAAAAGTCCCACCAATGCGACCTTTCCGCGTCTCACTCACGAGAATATCAGGAAAAGAGATGACAGGCCTGAGAAACCAGAGATAGCACAAAGAGTCGTGTCTGAAAGCGATGACAGTTCGTTAAATAGCGAGCTCGAGTTAGATCAAGCAGTTTATCCTGACAGTGACACTGGATTAGAGTCAATGAGTTCAGCAGAGACTCATGAAACTACGAGGTGTAATAATGTTAAGAATGGAACTAATGAGATGGAAAATTTAAGACAAGAAGTTACAAGGTTGAAGTGTGATAAACTGGACTTATTAAGGCAGAATGTGGTAAGTTTCTTGTATTATTTCGTTATTTACATCTTTCATTTTTAAGTTCCTTGACACTTCTTTTAAAATTCCCATTTTTTCGTATCATCATTTTTTATTTTTATCATAATTTAAGTTTCATAAAACACCTTACAAGGTATTTACTTTATTCTTAAAGTCACATCAAATACTTAAATAAAAGTATTGTCTTTTATATATATTAAAACCAGTGAAAAATAATTTTTAACACTTAGAATAGACTTATTCTAAAAATTAAATTAGTTTCTCAACTATCTCAATACTAACTTTTTAACTTGTTAATTATTAAATAAAATATCTTTTGTTAATTATCTATCATGGATTTATAAGAAAAGGTTTAATTTAGTAATAAAGTTTATAGAGTATTAAGTAGTAAAATTTTAGAAATTTTTCTGTTAGAAGTATTAACCGATAATTGCATTGATTTTTTTCAGACATGCCAACGAGATATAAAACGACTTCGCGAAAAAGAGTTGCAGCTTCAGTCAGACTTGACAGCAGCATCCAAAGAAATTTTACGACTCAGAGCAATGCTCAAAGAGTGCTCATCCAGTATTCCGTTGGACAACAACAATCAGCAAGCATCTACAGTATAAAATATCCAAACATTTAGCGTGTATACATTCACTTAGAGATTATTTTTTGCAATTGTTAGAATATTATATTAGATTACAATATTGAGAAAATATATTAACGTGATCTCCAAGACATCTTCAGGAGATGAATAGAAAAAAAAACTAAAGAAAAATAATTCTCCAATGTCTCTTATAGGAATGAAAATTGATTGATAAGTTCAATCGAAATAATTGTGTCCAACTAGAGAAATATTTATCAGATTATTTATTTCTGTAGGATTAAGATAAATCAGCATCATTTAATAGTCAGTGTATAGAGAGAAAAAAGTACGCAACTAAAATTCTTGTATTTTAGTCTAGATATTTAAATTTAGACCAAGTATAAGGAAATTAGGATAGAATAGTGTAAAAATGAACATAAACTATGATAATAATAAAGAAAATAACAATCTTAACGAGAAAAAGTTGAGTGAAATTTCGAAATTTCAAGATAAAATAAATGTGCGATCACTTAGTGTCGTTGTATTAGCACTCATGAGACACTTTAGTATGTGAAAAATATTGCTAAAATTACTTTCAATGATTTTTTCCTCATTCAATATCTTTATTGTTACGATTGTCGTACTATTTGAGGCGGAAGTTTAAATGTATTGCGATATATTTCATATAACTGAGGTTTGTTTTTACTATTTTTTATAATTTCCAATCGTACTCAGTATAAGAATAATAAAACAAAATATATTAAACTGATAAAAGAGATAAGAAATAAATTGAAGAAGCCTCAATCTAATAAAAAAATTTGATTTATTTACAATGAATCAATATAAGCTCTAAACCAAATTTTTTTATCAACTAATTTATAAGTTATTTGCTTTCGTTATTGTAATTGCTGTCAATATTATAATTATTAATTGCTCGATTGAATAAGCTTTTTTATATTTAATTCATTAATTTTAAAAATTTCTCTTTTTCTCACGCATTTATAACCATCTCATTAAAAATAGTTCAAGTTGTTGTTATTATGACTAGTGATTTAAGTTTTATGTATAATGGAATCGATCTTTAGAATATTTAATAATTTTATTTATAACTATCGGTACTAATGCATATACCAAAGTTTAACATATAAACCATGATTTTCGTTGATTCTTCAAACTTAATTCACTTATTTTGTTCTTTCGTACTTTAGATATTTTAATGTAGCACACACAAAAAGTTAGAAGTGCATATTTCAATAACAAAAAATGTTAAAAAAACATATTTGCAAAATTTTTTTATGTCTCTATGATTTTATTCCATTGTATTTTTCAATTTTACATCGCACCACTGCCTACAATAAAAAAAGAACATATTCGAATGATCTGAGATATATCTAAGACCAGCGAATACTTTCCCACTTGTGTAAATAATTTGTTTAAATAAAAATATTAAAAAAACTCGCTTGTTAAGTGAGGCTTTAAAAACTTCGATCTAATCGTATTATAAAAAGTTACTTGTATTACAAATTATATTATTTTTAGTAATATAAAATGTACAAAAAATGTTAATGATATAATCATTAGCGGCTATTAGAGCTAGCTTTGTTCTCTTTTTAAATAAAAAGAAATATTTAAACAATTAATGTTGAAGGAAAATAACACCATGAAATAGATAATAACTAAGTTTACCATTTTTCGTGATTTTTATGCTGGCCTTCCAAAATCAAAGAAATAGATTACATGTAGATTGATAACAAATAAATACTAAGTTAATAATGAATAAAAAATAAAAGAGAAATACGTGTCTATTGTATAGTGAGAGAAGAGAAAAAATAAAATATATTAATAATATAAACAATTATTAAAAAAAATACGAATGTATATTTTATATTTAATAATTAAAGCGCGAAAGAAATAATTAATCTAATTGAAGCTGTGACTCATGTATAAATACCATTACATCCTGTGGAGTATTGAACAAATGAGACATATCTTTTGTGAATGGCATTAATTGTTCATTTTAACTGTAAACAGTTTTTATTATTTTTATTTTTCTTGTGTATATTTGTTATTGGAACAAATAACACTAATACTGTTCTTCATTTAATAAAAAATAAACAAATTACCTAAAAAAGTCGTGATTATTTTTGTTTATATTATTGATTCATTTACTTTTAAAATTATGTCATAAATACGTAATTTTCAATCAAAGTATTACTTGTTTCGCTCTTATATAATTATTTTTACCTAACTGTTTTCGTGTGGTAAAGATATTACTTATTAATTTTCTAATAATTGAAATGACTGAAAACGTGAGTTATATAAAAATTATTTTATTATAATTAATTATACAGAAGCGTATTTTTATTATCATAATCAACTGTCTTTATTTTTAAGATCGTCAATAAGAGTTAATAGTTTTGATCGTTGAGATGAAACTAATTTATTCACATTACTAAAATTACATCCCTCAACTTTTAAATTAGATTTAACGTGCTGTAATATTATTTCAGCATAGGTAAGCACAAATACTCCACAATCATAACCGTTAGTTTGTTGAGGACATTGCATATCTTTAAAGCTCATTGAAGTTGATTGAGTATTTTTTAAATTGTTTGTAATAAGGTACTCATTGATTCCATTCGCAAATGATTTAGCCATTGACCGATTATAATCAGACTTCATAGAATCCAGATAGAAAAATTTGTCTTCTGGATTTGAATAAACTAAAAGACTCCAATGAGTTCCTCCAGCATCATCATATTTTTGACAATCATTGAGAGGAAAAAATATAAATTGGATATCTTTAGTGATCACACAATCCAGCATCATTGAAAATTCTGATACTGATTTAACCATTTTTAAAAATTGAGTTATTTCTGGACTTAAATATTTCACTTTTCTTCTTATTTTTTCATATCCGTTATCTTCAGATGTATGAGTAGATTTTTCCAAATAAGTGAAATAGAAACCGATAATCGCATCATTTAACCAAAAAGGACCTTTAAGTAAATTTACATCACTTTTTCGGAGCAAACAATCATCAAAACTCAGGATTACTTCATCGTCATCTCCTGTTTTAGATTTATATCCTCTACTAGTCATTTTTTACTGTAAACAAATTTATAAATAAGTTCATAATTATTTAAGTTTATTTCAATAATACTAATTAATTAATAATAATAGCAAATAAAACTTTATAAAATTGTAATTTAATTATTAATGTTACTTCGAATCACCTAATACAATTTTCTCTGAATTATTAATAAATTGATGGAGTTAACAAAGATTTGTTTATTCTATTAAGTTTTTGGAACAATAACAAACAATCCATTAAATCAAAATGTTTACCAACTGTCAAAAGAAACAAATCGATGAAAAATTAATTATAATCCTAAAAACTTTCTGTTAAAAACAATGTTTGTTTACATTACGGACATTATTTAATATATAAATGGACAATATTTGATAAAATTGAGTAACTTGAAAAAAATTTTTTCATCGAAGAATAAATTGCGTAAACAACTAATAAAGATGGCGCTTTAACGGGTCGCCATATTGTTAGTTAGAAAAAAATACATAACGCCACAGGTGGCAAAGTACTAAACTAAAGCTCTGAAACGAAAATAATGTTTATTACCGACAACGTCGTGTGTGAATAGAATATCCCGTAGTTGGTGGATGAAAATGGCTAATTGTCAGGCTAGTTGGTGTAGCAGGTGAGAATCAAGATTTAAACGAAATTGTGATCAAATAAAAAGTTAGCCAATTGAATGGTGATTAGTGTTGCGATGACATTTCATCATCATATAATATAAATCTGAATTTATTGATGGTTGCTGTTCAACAAGTCTTAAAACAAGTTTCTTGCAGGTCAATAATTGTTAAGAAATTTTTATAAATTTATAAAAATCCAATTATTAATTACTTTCAAACTAGTGATTTATTTTAAAGTTAAACGTTGCTACAAGTGCCAATAATTTCAACTGAAAATCGGATTTATCGCAAAATTTGATCGTTTACTCGCGACACATCATCAAGAAACACAGAGTAGAGATCTACGACCATTCGGAAAACATAAGCTCTCGATTTAAGCTGCATTGAATGCCCTGAACTCCAGGGAAATACCTGAATTGTGGAGATCACCTGTAGTCTATCAGTAATACGATCCATGGAAAATTCAAAAAGTAGTGATAATTGATTGAAAAAATGTTGAAAAATGATTAAAAAATAATTAATAAACGTTTTCCCGCGTCATCGAATGAATTTGAATAAGAAATGTCATCGCGAAGATCGCCTTTTGATGGTATAGAACGACAAAGGGTTCATTCTAGCGTAAAATATAGTGTGTGTTGCTTAATTTGCAGGAAAAATCTAGCGTACAAATCGCTGGACAAGTGCCCATGTTAAAAATAAAAATTATAATCCAGTTCCATTAAGGGAAAAACAGGGAACAGAAGTCATGGCTTCTGGAGCATCTTCCCTGGACAGTGCTGGAAGTAGCGGTAAGTTTAATTATTTTTCTTATCATTACATACATTAAATACTTTCATTATTACTTTCTTTCATCTGAAAGAAGTTGTTAATTATTCGTTTAATTTATGATAGAAAAAAAAACACTAGTGCTTCCATGTGTAACCAAGAGTTTCTTTTCTGAGTGAAAGCTAGAAGTTTATTTTTCTCTCAGTAACTAGTTACATTTTTACACGAGTTAACCAGTCAGTTGTTGATACAAAAATACCAATATTTATATATCAAATTCATCCATATATTTTAGAATGTTCTATTTAGTCATTTATTCTATAATGAAATTCATTGATTAGTTTACTTTTCATTCTGTTGTTGAGTCGAATGAATAAAATTTTTTTAATAAAATAAAGTAGCTCTGCTATCAAGCCTGTAACATCTTTTCCTTTTTCCAGATGGGGCACTCAACATGGGTAAGATTTTACATCTACCTGATTAAATTTTATTAATTGAAGCTATTGTTTAAGTAAAGAATAATCATTAATGTATTTTTATATACATAAATACTTATATATATCTATACATTTATATTTATCCTTTTAATTGAAATCTATTCCTTCTTTACTTAAAATTAGTGGTGATTGATTAGTTTTTGATATACAATTATTGATGTTATAGAATATTAATTCCCTTTTAAATTCAAGTTTTGAACTGTTGTCTTGCAGTTTTTATCACTAAATACATTATTATCAATTGAATATTATCCATTTATTTACAATACTTAATTATTGTAAATAAATTAGTGGAGAGAAATTTGGGATAAAATTGTCTTTTTATAATTAATAATATAAAAAATTTTCTCATTATAATTAATTATTACTACAAAGTTAATTTTTATAGCAGATTAAACACTATAAGAACTCCAGATAACTTTTTTAATTATTGTAGTTATCATCAAACAATTATAAATTATTACATAAATAAAATGTACTCGAATAATGAAATTTTTATATATATTTTATCCCGTTTTTCGAATCTTTTGTTTTGCACGGCATGCAGAGGGGGATAGCGGAGGCTACGGCAGTGTTGGAAGTCCAGTGGGAGGTCCTGAATGTCGTAGTGATTACGATGGTTTGCAAGCACAATGTGATCAAGCCATGCATCAACTCCAGCTCCTTAGACATAAACACTCTGATACCATTCGACGGTTTGTTTTATTTTTTGTTCATTCATTTTGTTTCATAAGTTTATTTAATTTATTTCATATGGTCCAATTATCGAAGCAACAACATAAATTGTCGGCCTAGTTTGCGAACATTTGAATTAACTAATTAAATATTGAATCCATTTTCCTGGAGCTATTGTATTTACAACTGTATAGTGTATTGATCAAAACTCCTGACCTGTTTCTCGATGTTTTTTTAATCTACTATAAGCGTTAATCTTAAGCTTCTGTTATCCCCTAACGATGTCACGTTATCCACACGCTTAAATGTACTCATGGGGCTCTTGATACCCCACAGTTGAGTATTGATTTTTTATATAAAAATAGCAACAGTCAAATGAAGACTCGTCGCAGCGTGGAATTGTTTTATAATTAACTGTCCTCGTACTAGCAAGGTCGATTACCGTTGTAACATGGCTAATTCTTCTTATTTTTATTTATTAGATGTGAGCACACTATGAAAGAATTGGAGTATTATCGAGGACAACACATAGCCGCAATGAATCAGCTGGAGGCAACTTCTCAAGAGAGCTCAGCCCTTCGGGGTAAATATGGAGACCTTGTCAATGATAAACAAAGGCTCGATCGCGAGGTCCAAGCACTGCAGAAAGAAGTTTCTGAACTTAGATGCCAAAATCAAGAGGTTCTTGTTGCTGATCCTTCTAATAGTGATACTATCAATCAACACTACCTCTCTGCCTTGAGAAAATATGAGGCAATCAAGGATGAATATGATTCTTTGAGAAAACGATATGATGATCTCATTTCTACGCATTCATCTGCTGTTAATAAGGCAAATGTTTTTTTCTTTTTTTTTTTACTTTGAAATTTTTCAATTATTTTCCGATGATGATATTAATTAAAAGTTATCATACTCAATTTATTCAATTACCAATAAATAATCCATCTTGACATTTATTGTCAATGGAAACACAATTTATGCTAATTTCTAAAGAGTAAACTTTGATTGATGACTTAATAAAAACCTTGCTACTTGCACATACTAAACGAATGGATAATCGTTGAAAAATTGTTTTAAAGACTTTAGATATTAATGACAATTTTATGTTTAAAACAGTTGGAGCTAGCACAAGAAGAAGCAGCCAGACTGAAAAAGCAGTATGAAGATGTAGTCCAAGAACGTAACAGTGCTTTCAGAGAGAGAAATGGATTAAAACAACAATGTACGGCAGCGATAAGACAATGGGATATAGCCCTACGTGAGAGAAATGAATACCGCGAAGCATTAGCAAAACTTCAACAGCAACACGAAGAAGCAGTAAAAGAAGTTAATCAGGCCATGGTGCTTCGCATGAAAGCGAGTAAGGATATGAAACGATTATCTGAGGAAAGAAATGCTGCCTTACAAGAGTACAGCCTGATAATGGGTGAAAGAGATACAGTTCACAAGGAAATGGAAAAACTTGGGGATGATTTAAGTCAAGCTTATTCTAAGATAACTCATTTAGAAAATCAAAATAAACAATTGGTGGATGAGGTAAATTTTTTATTTTATTTTTAATTTTAAAACTATATTATAACTAATAGTTAAATTAATTCGATTATGACAAATTTATATTTTCAAATTAATTTTTGTTTTTAATTTTCTGTTTAGAAAAAGACGCTTTCCTATCAAATCGAAACCTTGAGACGAGAGATATCATCAGCTCTCCATGATCGCGATGAAGCTCTCAAGGATTGCAATGATCTCAGGCTCAAGTTTGGTGATTATTCTGAAGGATCTAACAGAGATTATAAGAATCGTGAGATTATAAAAACTTACAATCGTGAGCGAGATAATGCAAGCAAAGAAGCTGAAAGAGAAACAAATACTCGGGATTATGCCAAGAGAGAAAAAGAACAAATGGACAATTTAGACCAAGCAAATTTAGAATTAGACAAGTTAAGAAAATCTGTAGATACTCTGCAAGCAGAATTAGAAGAAGCACTTCAAGAAGCTGAAGTATCTAAACGAAGACGAGATTGGGCATTTAGTGAGCGGGATAAAACTGTCCTAGAACGTGAAAGTATGAGAACTCTTTGTGAAAGACTGAGAAAAGAAAGAGATCGTGCAGTTTCTGAGCTTGCGGGTGCCTTAAGAGATTCGGATGATATCAAGAAGCAGCGAAACGAGGCTTCAAAAGAACTTAAAGCTCTTCAAGAAAAGATTGAGAGCGGAGATCATTCATTGCGAACCAGTCAATATCATGAAGAAAGTAATGTCAGTGAATGGGATGTCATCACGATTCCAATTGACCTTAGCAGACTTTGTCAAGATGGTGATAGGGATCTAGGAATAGTACTTGTCGGTGGTAGAGAAGATCCACAGTCTCCTAACGATTCAGGTGTTTACGTCGCTCAAATATCTCAAGGAAGTGTTGTTGAAGGAAAATTGAGAATTAATGACTGCATAATTCGTGTTAATAATGTAGATTGTTCAACAGTATCGACTAGAATGATTTTAGAAACGTTACGAGCATGCACTATGGGTACTGCTACACTGACTGTAAGAAGAAGAAGATTAACTAGACGAGCATTAAGGACAACTCAATTACCAGTTGGTTCTATTCCTCATGGAATATTTTTAGAAATAGGAATTTATATAGCAAAAATTTCTCCAGGAAGTGTGGCTGCTAAAGATGGTAACTTGGCTGTTGGAGATAGAGTTTTAAATATTAACAGTAAACCAATGGATGGAATAAGTTCAGTGCATGAAGCTATGGCTATTTTAAACGATACTTCCATAGATGTGATAACTATAACGACTCTAAAAGGGCTTGCTTTACCGTCAGTGTTAAGCTCGGAAGCAATAGATACAGGATTTGCTTCTGATAAACAGAAAATGGTTAATAATTGTTCTCAAACTGAGCAAGAACGAATGATGCTGAAAGCAACCTCTGATGATTATGAGCGTCGTTATATAGCATCGAATTTCGGTGATAGAATTATTTATAAGGTTTCCAAATCAGTTAGTAATGAGAAACCAAGTGGAATTAGTAACGCATGGGAGAATATTCGAGAGAAGATTGACATAGTTCGTGGTAGAAGACATAGTAAAGATAGAGATGATAAGAAAAAACGTCATCGGAACTCAAGTCCAAATACTTTCGAGCAAGAACAAGATGCAATTGCAGAATTAGATTCCGTTATTGAGAGTTATCATAAAAAGACGAATAATGGAGTTTTGAAGAGGAGCAAACGAAGAGGAACGGAGAAAATTGAGAAGAATGGAGGAACGTGGCCGAAAGCAAGAGGAGGACCTTTGATTCAAAATGGAACTGGAACGATTCTTCATCCCAGGAAAACGAAGGAACGGCTTCCACTCAGTGTACTTTTAAACCAACCCCCTAAATATGAGAGCTACAACTATAATCGTATATCTAATCCTATTCCTTTAGCAAATTTTTCAAACGTAAGCAATCGTCACACAGTTTATAAAGCTGTAGAAAGCCCTATGCCGAGCTTTAGTAAATCCGGACAACTGTTTGGACAGAAATCTTTCCAGCCGGCGGTGCAGTTCAAGGACATGTCACTGGAAAAAAAGAGCGACTTTGAGGCAACAGAGAGAAGCTTGGGATCATCTCATGCACCCTCCGAGACCAGTATCGACTTTTCTGTCAAATCCGTTGGCAGAGAGGGCGATTATGGTCATGCTAAACGTCGTACTCAGAAGCCGTATCCTTCAGGCAGTAATGAAAGCCATCCAGAAGCACTTCAGCATAACAGGGTTCACTCTCAACTTTATCCGTTGGGTTCAGGATCTTCATCCAGCGCTCCTAGACAACAGCTCGCTGGTAATTTCTCGTTTCCCCCTTATACACACTCGCATCCACACCCGCACCAGCAAAACTCGTTGCCATCTCGATATCCCTCACCTCCGTCCTTACCGTCAGCACAGTCTGGAGAGTCTATAGGACTTCCTGACTCTAGGTCCTTTAGTTTTGAGCCCCCTTATAGTCCAGGACCCCAACCAGGATTCGGACATTTGCACACTCCTTCTGTAGATTTGCATTATCACAAACCACGAGGTCATCCAGTAGGCATTGCTTACGATTTGCCGGCTTATACTCATGGATATGAAGGTGGAACATTTCCGAGAAAGAAGGAGAATCAGAGGTTTAGGATACCTTCGAATCCTAGTGTAACTTCTAAAAGTAGTGTGGGAAAATTGTCAACGGGAAGTATTGAGAGGACATCAGAAAGAGGTAGTCCTATGCCAACCTTCCATGTGGAAATTTTGAGTCCTGGAATTGGCGGTAACAGCAGTGGAGGAACTATTAGAAGCAGTGGGAATATCAAACGAACAAACATGTCAGATTATTACACACAGCCATTACCTGCTCCTGGAGAATTGAGGAGGGTTCATATTGATAAATCTGTCGAACCTCTTGGAATCCAAATCTCTTGTTCGAATAAAGGTGAAGTCTATGTTTCCACAGTTAGTGAGCATAGTCTAGCATCTCAGGTCGGACTGCAAATTGGAGATCAACTTCTAGAGGTGTGTGGAATCAACATGAGAAATGCGACCTATGAACACGCAGCACATGTTCTAAGACAGTGTGGTAATTCCATTACTATGCTGGTCCAGTATAATCCTAATAGTAAGTATTTGGAAGAGCGAGTTGTATTTTCAGAGAGTTCCTTCAACTTTCAAGATATTGATAACCTTTTCCACTTTATTAACACATTTAATAACATCTTCACGTTTTTTACTTACACTTTTTCTCTATCTCTTGATGCTAACAGAGTCGATAAAAATTTAAATGTCAATTTTTTGAAATTTTTGAACTCTACCTTTATTCATCTATTCCTATGACTTCTAACTTTCGATAAATTAACAATTAATCAAATCAAGAAATACCTTCTTAAATGTTATTTAATTAATTAGTACTAACGAATTTGCAGTTTTATGGAACCAAAACTTCTTGGAAAGTTTTTTATCGACTCAAAGAATTGTAGAAATTAAACTAATAGATTATTTATACATTTAGAGTACAACGAGCTTGGAAGTTCAGGTTCTTCAAGTCCTTCCGAAGCCGGTGGAGAAGAAGGAGCAAGCCGTAGTGGTTCACCAACACCTTGTAATAGTCCAGAAGCACTTCGAAAAACAACTCTAGAAACTCATGAGCCATCTGAACCAGAAAAAGAAAAGTCCAATACACTTATGCCACCAGTTATAAGAGAACGAGAAGTTCGAAGTTCAGCTTCTATGGAAGTTCGAGGAACTCAAGAACGTGAGAGAGAGATTCGGCAATCTGCCTCATTAGATATCAACATAAGAAAACCAGAATTAAGGAACTCAGCAACATTAGAAAGCATGAGGAACTCAGCTACTATCGATTCACTAAGGAGTACTGGAAGTACTTTAACTCGCGCGCAAATAAATCAAGCTGTCACGACATTACAGCGACAAAACGCAACTGTACGAAGTCCTACGCAAGAAGAACAAAGTAGGAAAACTCCACCAACGTTAGATCCTAGATATCTGTTTATAGAAACAAGAAAATGCTCAAATCTTGGTATTTCGCTTGTTGGTGGTAATGGTGTAGGTATTTTTGTTCACTCAGTTCAACCAGGATGTCTTGCAGAAGAAGCGGGATTGACTACGGGTGATCGCATCCTTGAGTATAATGGAGTTGACTTAAGACAGGCAACTGCGGAACAAGCAGCTCTTGAATTAGCTCGACCTGCGGATAAAGTTACTCTTGTTGCTCAATACATGCCGGAGAGGTACAATGAAGTGAAAGACAAGCCTGGAGATAGTTTTTATGTCAAAGCCATGTTTGATCGAGTGGGTGAAGTAGGAGATAGTCTCCAGCTTCGATTCAACAAAGATGATATTCTTTACGTTGATAATACAATGTTCAATGGAACTCCAGGACATTGGAGAGCATGGTTAGTTGACCAATCTGGTAGACGACAGCAATGCGGAATTATTCCAAGTAAATTTAAAATCGAAGAGGAATTGCTGTTGAGACGGTCGCTGGGTGATTTGGAAACAGACACCGGTAGGAGAGGGACGACAAGTGCAAGAAGAAGCTTCTTTAGAAGGAAAAAACATCATAGATCGTCGAGTAGAGATAGCAAAGAACTTTCGCAACTTACAGGAGTCAGTCTCGGATGGTATAGTGATAGTGGAACGTTGAATGAAGAGAATCTACCTGCTAGTTATCAACGTGTTGAGAGATTAGATTGTAAGATATTTTATTCAATTAAAATTTCAATTATTTCTGGGTTGGTGCAAAAGTATTCTCATTATGTTTAATATTATACACTATTAAATTCTTTCTTTCATTAATATTATTAATATTATGATTACATATTATTTTATAAATTATCTAAAAAAAAATTAAAAAAACAAAGTTTTGCATCAACAAAATTTTATTCGATTTATTTCTAATGTTATACTAATATTTCTTTATATTATTTTAGTACCAACTTTAAGGCCTGTACTGATAATTGGCCCGTTAAATGAGTGTGTAGCGACAAAATTATTTCAAGAATTCCAAGGTGAATTTACTCGATGTCTTCCAGAAGCGATGCACTGTTCTCAGGCAACACTTGAGCAAGGATTGCGTGATTCTCTCTATGTCGATTATAGAAAGAAAGGAAGTTATTTTGAATGTACAACTGTACAGGCTGTGAAAGAATCATGTTCAAAGGTAAACTATTAAAATTTATTCAATCATAGCTACATGAGATACATTTACTTCACATTAAACTATTATTTGGATGTTGATCAAATGGATGGAAAAAAAATTCTTTTTACAGAGTGCACATTGTATTCTGGATATATCTATCGCTTCAGTGGAACGTCTCCATAAGCATCAAATTTATCCAATAGTTTTATTGATTAAGTTCAAAAGTACGAAGCAGATAAAAGAAGTCAAGGATTCAAGATATCCTAGTGATAAAGTTAGCGCTAAAGCGGCAAAAGAAATGTATGAGCAAGCGCTCAAAGTAGAGGCAGAATATAGGCAATACATTTCTGGTGAGTTTATTATAAATTACTAAAATTACCAGGCTTATTGATTTGCATTAAAAATAAATTAAATCACAGCGTTGCTTCTACTAATGATTATTCTAAGAACTTTCACAGCTTGAATTCAGTTAATTTATGCAACTATAAAATCTTCTCAATTCGTTTTCAATTAATTTTCTTATCCTAAATACTTTCTCACTTCATGTCTCATTCTGAGGTTTTCATTCATTAAAATTTGATTAATTGACTTGCGTAAAAGATTTCCTTATCACGATTCATTTAATTCATTGAATCTGAACTTATTTTCAATTCAACTATTTAATTGGTCGAAAGATCTATTATAGATAAAGTTCAATTGAAATTACACATTTATTTACTTTTTTATTTTAATTGAGGCCTCATTTCTTTATATTAAGTTTGTTGATTCAATTTTAACTTTTCAATAAAACTCATTAATATAATTTCATTTTTTACAGCAATTATTCCTGCCGGTGTAAACGTTGCATATATTTGCACACAAGTTAAAGCTGCAGTAGATGAAGAACAGAGTAAAGCACTGTGGGTACCTCGTGGGCCTACCTGACATCAAAGGGGCCCCCACAAACCGCAGTGGAAATCAATCTAATTCCACCGGGGGCCCCTACGTCGTATACATATCAATATATCATACAAGAGAAACAACAACCCTATTTTTTTATCCTAATGTTGTTATTGTTATTGTTTCTCATTCTTCATTTACGGTCTCAATTTGGTTGTGACACGAATTCTATGCGCTATTTTTTACTTAATTCACTTTAGAATTCGTTGGTGTTCATTTCATCTTACTGTTTTCTTATATTTTTATCAAAGTCCTATTAATTTACATTCGATTAATGATCAAGAGGATTAATTCTATGAAAAAATCAATAGCCAGATGGATTATATGAGTAAGTAATGATTAATGATTTATTAATCGCTTGAATTGAGTCGGGACATGATAAAGAATAACAGTGGTGGTCAAAAAAATCTTACGACTTTATTTTCTAAAATTTATAAGAAAATTTATCTTATGGATTTCTACACTAAAATTTCTTGTGTAAAAGAGTATGAGGAAAATTATTCCATCTATTTCAAATGCTCGTGCAAGGTTACATTACTTCTCAGGAAGTTTACAACAATAGTATTGAAAAATTGAATAATAGAGAAGATGTTTAAATATAAATATCAGGGTTATTCATTAAAATAAAATACAATTTGTGCAATATTTTTAAGTTAAAGAATTACTTTGTATCAAAGTTAATTACAGTCTACTATTCTTTATGTAAGTGTTAATTTTTATGACGGATTGGAAATCATGTTGAATAAGCAGTTGAATTTAGTAATTTTATTTTACAATTATTATCAATAGAATAGGTATTAAAACAATGGTGCGAATGATAGAACCTTTGTAGATATAATTTTAAATCTCTATACTTTTCCCTGAAATGAAATCGTTTCTTTATTAATTCATTTCTCTTCTTCTGAAGAGTAAAAAAAAAAACGAATGAAACTTTTATTATTCTTGAACGAGTATTTTATTGGGAATATTAATATGAAATCGTATTGGTGATATTGACCACAACTGTATAAAGAAATGTGAGATGATAAATTATGGGACCGTCGAAGAATAATCGTCGTAGGTTGGCTCTTGAGTGAATTGTTTTTTACTGTGGGTTAGAGAAAGACTTGAAATATATATGTACAAGATTATCAATCAACGGAATTGATTTATATTTATAATATAAATTCAATTTCTTTATTGGGAAATTGAACAGAAGAATTGTAAATAGTTTAGCTTTTTTTGTATAAATTTGAAGAGATTGTCACGAGTTTAAAAAACTCCAGATTTATTATTATGACGAATGTTATGGCAGATTTTCATAAAAATTCTGCATATTTCCTGATACGATTAAAGTTGTGGGATCAACCTTTGCAGGGTTTTTGCTGTAATTATTGTCGAATTGAAAAAGAAAAAAGTTGTCATTTGATACACTGTTGATATGAATACTCTTGTATCTAAATGACAAAAATCGGTCATGTTGTATTAATTGTTAGATATAATTGACTTTATCGTCATTTATATATTTATTTTTAATTATTATTATCATTTATATATTATTAATTATTAGTTAATTATTATTAGAGTTACTACTATTATTATTATTACTTTGAATTTTAAATATTGAGAGTCCTTTATTTTTCAATTATTTCCGCGAGGAATTCGTCACTTTTTTGAAATTTATAAAATTTAAATAAAATTATAAATAATTTTTATAAACAATATTTTTGTGATTAAAGAGAAATTTTTGAAAATTTAAATTTGTAAGAAAATTTTTAGTTTTCTAACCAGAGACAATATTTAGGCGTAGGTTAATTCATTGAGACCAAAAACTTAAGAAGTATAATATGATTGTGAACGATTGAAGGTATTAAGTTAACAGTTATATATAAAATATATGAGTAACATTGGCATTTGGGATGAATTGAAAACAGCAAAAATTAGAAATCGAATAAATAATAATGAAAAGAAGGAACCAAACGTGATAATAATGTATTTGATAGAATGTCTCTTAATTGAGTTAGATTAAAAAATCAAATTCTTACTAATTTAACATTTAAAATAATATAAGATTTAAATGCAATCATCACGAATAAAAATTTACCTTAAATAATTAAACCAGTTTATTATTAAAGGTAAATTATTCAGTAATAATTAATTGATAATATTATGAAGATTTTAAAATATTAATTGAAGAAACAGAAGTCAAGACGTAATTAGAACAGAACAAGTGATATCGATAATATTTTCAATCACATTACTGTGATACCTATTTACTGCTTTTACTACATATCATAACAATTTAACCGTTATAACATTTATACACCCATTAGTGATCACTCGAGATGCAATACTTATCACAATCATCAAGCTGAGAGTAGAAACTAATTTTTAAAAATAAAAAATTCTAGCACATGTTCTAATAATCATTTAAAATGATATATTTTTTGAATATCTATCAATACCTATTTTATGAAAAAAATTTATTACAATTAATCTCTGTATAAAAAAAAAATTATTTATGAATAACTTATTAAAAAATTGAATACAATTTCAGAATATTCATTTATCACTGAAGAATGAATTGGTAATAAATTTATTAGTAGCATTAAAAATTTCATCAGCAATTCTGTTGTTGACGGTGTTTGAATTTTTCCAATAATGAACAGGTTTCTACTGTATGACAATCAATGGGTATTCATTAACAATTCAAACTACAGTGATTTTAATTAATAAATGTGTATTCATCCAATGAATTTTCAGCTCAATCAACTAAATATACGTTATTTTATACAATAAATTGAATACGTGTGTAAAAGCACATAGTTGGTAGAAATCGTAGAAATTTTATTTCCGAAAAATCTGCCTCATAGAGACCTTCTATGTTTCAGGTAATGCTATAAATGAAAAGGTCGTTGTCAAATCCTCTATCGTTTCTGTACACAAATATACAATAGAAATATGAGAGATGATCTTTTCCATCCTGTCCGCCATTATCCTTCATATTTCTACGACTCATTTGCTAAAACTTTCGAGAACAAAAAAAAACTTTCTAATAATTCAAGGACAACCTCATTATATTTAGTATATAACCTGAGTACATAGTAGGCAATTTTCAGTGACGTAGATTTCTTGGAAATAGGATTTCTGGCATATAGTTTGACGCCTTTGCATAAATTCAAAAATATATAATAACTCATTTCTTTGATATTTTCAACTAAACTCAAATATTAACTAATGTTTGTAATTAAGTCAAATAATTGTAAAAACACATTTGACAAGAAAAATATCGATTAAAAGGATTATTCTTATGAGTAAAGTATATTTTTATTTTTAAAAATTCTTTCAACTCTCAGTATTTGTGTATTTTTTGGCAGTATGTACTGTTACAGATTAATCATTACAAACCGATTATAATAAAAGGGTAAAGACAGGAAGTAATATTAAAAAATATAAATCAATGATTATTATCGATATATAAAATAAAATATATTTATATACCTTATATTTAAATATGCACTTTTTTGCTATTTTACATTAGGCACTGTTAAACATACCTGTCGTTCGAATATGAAATTGGAATTGAAAACGCAGGTTGAATATCACCATTTTGATCGACCGCAATTTATTTTTCTTCCCAACTTTTGAAGCAATTTTTGATTCTTTGAATCAATAGTTAATATGCAATAACAAGAGTTATTTACATTCATAAATTGTTGAAAGTTTTACAATCTAACATTTGTCATTTATATTCAAATATATCATTCATTATCATAAATAACAAATATATCAAGTATTTTAATATGATATCAATCAAATCTTAAATACATTGTTTTTCTGTAAACTCAAATATAAATATCGCAACATTTTTGTCGATTTACAAAATAGAAAGCAATCATAATATAAAAAAATACCATTTTTCTACGTGTACACACAGTTGACATTTATACTACTAGCACACTAATTTTAAAAAAATAATAAACAACTAAACACAGTGAAAAAGTACATTATATATTCTGTTTTCTTCAATTCAGTTATATTTTCAATACTTGTGATTTTTTGTAAATACAACATAGTTGGTCTTGTAATTAAAAACATTTTTTATTACTGAAATGGAAAGAAATAAAAATAACAACAAAGAAATCAATTTAAGTTAAATGAAAATTGAGGTAAAATAATTGAGATTTTATTTTTTTTTGTAATTTACAATATGAATAAAATTGTTATAACAATAAGCGTTAATAAAATGTTCTGTGTATACTACACGGAGAGAATGTTTTCACTAAATGTAAGTGTAAAAGTGACAAGTGCACGTTTCGAAATTTATGAGTAAAAATATTTTTATTCGATAGTAAATTTTGAGTTCTTGTAAGTTAATTTTGTACTTAAGAGGTGTCTTAGTAAAATAATTACTTAGGATAACTCAAAAATTACTTACAACAACTCAAAATTCACTGTTGAACAGAAATATTTTTACTTATAAATTTCGAAACGTGGACTTGTCATTTTTGCACTTAAATTTAGTAAAAAAATTCTCTCCGTGTATCGCTCGCTCAAAAACAAACGAATTGAAAAAAAAGTTTTGTCTTTTTAATGATAAATAATTAGATAACTAATAATTGAATAATTAATTATCATATATAGTGTCTTTGAGATTTTCTTGAAAAAGAAAATGCAGTAGTTTTTATCTGTGGAGTAAAATCCTGTGATTTATGCTATTAAAAAATTGTTGTCGAATTTAAAAGATGAAAAAAATATTTTTCACGCAGATTTGGCTTGCGAATAAAGTAAATAATATTGTTAAATAATAATTACAATTGTTGTTAGGATACGGGAAATTTTCAACAATTAGGATCAATGTACTTCTTCCACAAATCGTCCTTTTTTATCATTATTGATATTTTCTTATCCCTATATTAAATTGAAAATTGATTCACTGCCTATAGGATTTTTATAAAAAGTTATATTACTTCAATTTGATTAAATTTATAAAATAATTTTTGATTAATTTAAGTATTTGATAAATTATTTGGTATTTTTTGTGTGTATTAAACATATTTTGTACAAGACATGTACAAAAACAGTATTTTAAGACATTGTATTAGAAATTAGACCAAATTATAAAACAGAAAATAAAATCATCTGTCCTCCTTTACTTAACTAACTCCATATTTTTAATGATTAATAAATAAAATAAAATGTAAACAATTCTTAATATTAAATTGTTGTATTATATTCAAATTAATTTAATAATTTACATAAACGTAAAAGTATAATAACAATAAAACAACTTGAAATAGATTTTTAAAAAATTTTCTCCTGCAATGGTTTTGATACCAAATGTTTTACCCCAATATTTATTTATATACACTGTGTATTTATATACAAAATTATTTGCGATATATTAATCGATTAATTAATAATTATTATTACTGTATGTACATACCATGTGTAACTGCGATGTATTAATTATGACGTTTGTAATATTATTTTAATATATTAAATATAAATATACTATATATGTGACAGTTAATGATTAATGTGTGGTAAGAAGATAATGTTACATTAGTGAATTATTTTACTTGGTAATAATTATATAAAAAATGCCCAAAACAAAAACACAAATTAAGTATTTATATTTAACATATTAGTATCCATTATAAAACCATTATTCTATTACTAATATTAATATTTATATTAATATTAATATACTACATTTTTAAAAATCTTCATTCAGTATTTTTTTAAAACAAATAATTTTTCTAAAGTTAATTTAAATTTGTTTTTAAATTAAATATAAAATAATCAATAACAAAAAAATCAATCACTAGCCTTGCGTCATTATTATGAATGCACAGTTGATACAAATTAATAATTATTCTTTATTATTAATCATATTTTTTGTGCATGTTGCAATTTAAAATGAGTTTATCTGAGTAATGAATTATGTAATTGAGTATTGATTAGCTCATTGATCCCCAGGAGGTCGTAATTTAATCTTTTGTCTCTGAGCCCGTGGGGAACGAGATGTTACACGAAATTCAACGGGTAAATCGTAGCATCGACATACACAACAACTGGGAAATTTAAACCAATCACTGAATATCCCCCGGCATTCATTGTTGGGGTCGTAAGCAAGTAGACGATGCAGCCGATATTGCTGTTCACACCTGCAGCCTTCTCTACAGTACATTTGCTTTTTTTCATGGCTTTATAAATAATTTAAAATCAAAAATTACTATCGTAAAACATATGGACTTTTTGGAGTTACTTTATGAAATAATTTATTACTTACGTGCATTTCTCCCAATGGACATACTGTTCGAAAGGATAAAGATTTAATAGGGCCAAAAGTTCTCCGCGTGTATTATTAGCCCAAAAAGGGGCCACAACTTCTTCCTTGACTGGACATGCATTTCTTTAATAATAAAACAAATGAATCAAATAATTAATTTAATTATAGTTTCTCGATAAAACATTTATATTCATTAAATAAAAGTTTTTGCCGATGTCCTAGTACTCACATTCCTCGAAGCTTAAGAACTGGTTGCTCAGTCTGATCTTTTACTACATCCTGAAATAATTGACCTCCAATACCAGAACTTTCTGGTTTAGTTGCAGAATTATACTCCGGTCGAGGTCTAAATGCCTCTTGACTTAGTTCACTGATAGATGTATCTTTTAAACCCTCTGTAGTTGAGTCAAATTGTTCCCTAATTGTTGTTGAAGTTGCAGGAAATTCTTCAGGATTTAAAGTCGACTCCTCTATGGGCTTTACACCTAATGGTTCACTAGTAACATTTGATGCATTCTCTTTTTGTTCGAAATAACCTGGGATTTCATTTGACAAACTTGAATTTTTTACTCGGGCTATTTCTGATAAAGTTATTGGCAAAGTTGTACGAATCTTTTCTCTAGGGATTTCTTGAGGTTCACTTGAATTTTTCAAAGGTAATTCTGTTGAACTATTCAGTTTAAATAATTTCGTAGTTACATCTCGATTAATTGTAGCCGGAATATCTGAAGAAGACAATGGTGTTGAAGTTTGAGAAGTTGGAGAAGGTTCAGGTGTTAAGGAAGACAATGAAGAAGGAGAAGTCGAAGGAGGGCGCGCAGTAGTAGAAGAAATTCCACTAAATTCTGAATATGATTTTGTCAAATCTCTCAACTTTGGTAACTTATTACTGAATCCTCGACTCTGATATTCGTGTCTTGATCGTTGGAATTCATCCTCATCGAATTCGTATTCATTATTGAATAAGAAACTTCTAGGGATATGTTATGAGAAAAAAATATTATTTTCCACAACCTATTTAGTAAGTGACTACATTAAAATAAGTTGTATTGAATACTCACCGAGGAGAATTGAAGTATCTTTGAAATCCACCATCAAATTCTACATCAATATCATTCTTCTCTAATTCATCTTTAAGAATATTAATGTGTTTCTCATCCCCGTACATTCGACGCATTAAACCTTGATTCTCTTGAACAAATCGTCGAACAGCTTGCCTGAGAATTTTATGAAATAAAATAAATCTTGAAATATAAACTATTTTCATCGTCTGTGAAAATTATCATTTTTATTAAAAATATATTCATTAGAATTAGAAACTTAATGAGTGTAATTAATGAGTTTAAAGACCCTCACTATTATTTTTAATAACCACTACATCAATAATTCATCACTTGAAATCATTTAGCTGCACATTATCATTACTTGCACTCATATCATTACTTATAACAGTGTGCAAGCCGTTTTAGATTTTTTATCGGTATCTTTATTTGGAGTAATTTTTCATTTCTCATTGAGTGTCAAATAGTGATAATTTTTAATAGTTACTGTCAGTTTTTTAAATTTAAGCTTTCGCTTGTTTGAATAAGTTAACTTCTTGGACTGATTAAAATCACTTTATAACAAAATAAAATAAAAATCTTTTTTGAATGTTTATTTTAAAAATAAAATAAACTTTACCAAGGATAAAATCTTCCAGCAACTGTACACCAATTTTGCCGTTGAAAATCACATGGAAGTTTTTCAAAGTGTGCTCTTGAGACTCTTGAGTATGGTTTGGTGCACGCTGAAGATGCATCGTAACCAAAGGTACTTGGCCCTCCTCCACTAAACTGACATTTAACAAGCTGAACAGCCATCACCTGAAACAAGATAATTAAGTTTGATTACAAGATAATTCATTAGAATCAAAGACGATTTCTACTTCAATTTTCGTTGGAATCACTTGCAATGAAACTGCATCAATCATGATAAAAGATTTTATCTTTCAATCATTTGAATATACCGTTATATAGATATGTTGATCATATAATGCATAAACTGGTTCAATATCTTACCTAAACGTTAGATATTAACAGCATGAAAAAATTCTAATTAAAAAAAGTTTTTGATCAACTCACCTGAAGAATGATATAACTAAGCGCACTCATGATTTTAAAGTTGAACTAATGAATAAGACAATTGACAATTTTTTTAATCCAAATGATTAATAATTGATAATGAGGAAGTGAACTTATTTTTTGTCGTTTGAAATTAAAGAAAAAGTTAAATAAATGTTGAACTGCACTTAAATGTTATTTTTTTAAGGATGCGCACGTCAAGGATGTCGTTGAGCGAATCTATGACGACCGGGAATCCTCGGGCCAACAAGAGCACTTCTTCAACATGTGAGGGCGCTTTCATTACTGCGGATATAATCGACCGTCTCATGGTTGAGAGCGCGAGGAGATGAGAGAGAAAAATGAGCCGAAGAAGAGGAAAAAGTGTATACACATCGAGTTCTAGCTTTAAGCCTCCAAGTGAAACAGTGGTCATGCACACTCACTTGACCGTGGAAAGACAAAGAGAAAGATAGAGAAAGGCTTTGAAATCATCATCTGACTCCACAAAGTGAGAAAGAATGACTTGGAGAGTAGGTCACTTGTTGAAATACCGTTAGCGCACTTCCATTGATGTGTGTCACGGGGACCGAACCATAATTTTAAGGAAAAATATCCTGAAATATGATCATGCCATTACAGATTTAAATTTTAATTAATTTTTTGCATTAAGAAAAATTTATTTTACTATATGAAGATGAAATTGATGAAAATGACCTAATTATTTCAGCCAAAAAAAATATAAGTAACGGAGAACACCAGAATATGCTGGAGAATCATGACTTCATTGGTAATAAAATTTTATTGGTCATTTCATTGATAGAAATTGTGATACGAATCATATTGTCCAAGTATGAATGACCAATAAGTAACACAGTAGTTCAGAGTAGTTAAAATGTTGGCGTGACACTTATCGATTAACCGTCACTCACACCACTTTTCCTTGTAGTCAGTTTAATCTGTTTCTTCTTATCAACCTTTGCAGACGTCCTCAGATCACTTTATACACAAAATATTGGTTTCTTAAGTCACGCGATTACTGCATTTATTGCCACTCTCGCTTAATTTACTCAGCTACTTCATTTCGTCTGGGTTTCTCTACACTGTTATTTATAATCATTTAAATAAATTTTAGGAAAATTCAATTTCTACTCGAGATCATACAAAAATCTATTTAATACAACATACTAAGATTATTTCGATTTAATTTGTATTATAATTATAAATTCTTTGAACAATAATAAGTTTTTTTTTCGTTGCAGACATATATAATTTATAATTTATCATAAGAAACCGAATGTACATGATACTAATTTTATACCGAATAGAATTTATATTGAATTTACTAAAAAAGACTCTAGACATTCAAAAGTATCAGTATATATTTTTAATATTGAAAACATGATTTTTAAACTGAATTGATAATGATACAACTAAAAACGTAAATATTCGTAAGTCTTTAGTATAAATTCAGTAATCATTTTATTATGAATTTTCACTGCTTACACTCAAAATTTAGCATAGTCAGTAAAGATTTATCATAAAAATTAAGATTCGGAAATTTCGATACAAACTTTATTCATGTGCTCTTTAAATTATCTATCAGAAAGACCAAAATAAAAATATTGATGGTCTGGAAATACTTTCTCTTTTTCCTTGAACCATATATTTATAATCTTTAGTTTCGATCACGTCCAGCCAGACATTCTTTTATAGAAAAAATACAGCTGACACAAGTAGACCAAATACAGACTGAATTTAATAATCCGCCCCCTTCTCTCGGGAGAAAGTGAAGTGTCCTAAACCCATTAAGTTGGTGGTCATCCTAAGTTATGATTCGAATGAAAAAGTATATCTGGAATATAAGAATCATCAATACATCGACATTCACTACAACAGAAAGCTTGATACACTATTGAAAAAAATGAGTATCTATTTATGTATTACAAGAAAGGGTAGGAATAAAATGATATACGGTTCCTTCTAATGTAACTAACGAATTATATACTTATATTAATATTTTTTCAAAATTATAATTGTAATATAAAATATATTTTATATTATTGACACTATCTCAACAACTGTATGATTAATTTGATAGTTCATGAACGTAAAATGAAAGTAAACGCTACTACTTAACATCTTCGAAGTTGTCTCGTTAATGTATTATTATTATTGAAAACAACTTTATTATGAAACAAATTGTTGAATACTGTCTTCAATAATTCAATTTAATTGACAATTATAACAATCCAAAATAGTAACAAACAAGTACACTTGTTCAATAACGTAATATTATTAGACGTTTCTGAGAAAAATTAATAGGCCCACAACGCCCCCAAGTCAAGCCCATTTTTGATGCCCAAAATGCGCCTAATCCAAGCCCATTTTCTGATATTATATTCGACAATAATGACAATCAATTATTACAACTGTCAATTTGTAGCACGAAAGTTGTTAATTCAATGCACGGAGAGAAAGGATTTGTAAATATTACTCCGATAAATAGTAATCTGTCGTTTCATGGACAAAAATGGTAAGAAGCAATTGTTTAATTAGTATACATTAAAATTTTTTCTTGTAAAAATTTTATTACACACTCCAATTGTAATATTTTATATTTATTTTTGTATAGTTCACTATTTTGATTCATAATCAAATTTTTACAAGAAAAAATTGTAATGTATACTAATTAAACAATTGCTTCTTACCATTTCTGTTCCCGAAGCGACAGACTACTATTTATTGGAGTAATATTTACAAATCCTTTCTCTCCGTGTGATAAGTTTTTATCGCAATTACTTTTTTTTTTTAAGTTCTAAAAATATTTTTAAGTTTGGATTGGGCGTATTATGGGCTCAGAAGATATTTTTGGGCTTAAATTCGGTGCTTTGAGAGCCTGAAAAATCATTTGGGCCTCCTTTAGGAAAACATGTTTGACCAAAAACTGATCATTTTTACTCGGGTTGCTTACGATAGTTGAATATGAATGAAAAATCACTATAGTGAAAATTATATATCATTATTAATATATTAATAATGATATATAATTTTTTGTAATTAAATAATAATCAAAATAATGACAAATTACTAACGATACTATTGCAACTGATTGAAATTGACGTCAAATTTGGATAATCCCATCAACAATTAAAACTTGGTGTTAAACACGAAATCAATATATACAGCAAATATTTGCCACTCACAATAGAATATAACACAAAATATTATCAGATGTTGTTGATTATCTGTATCGTAATGTTTTTAAAAAATTCCATATTGAGAATTGTTTAAACACCTCTTCTCAGTCAGTTTCTTTATTCGAAATACGACCTAAATATAATTATGAATAGATTTAACAAAAATAAAGTTGATAAATAATTTGAGTAACCTAATATTTTTCACCTGAGATGACAAGCTCCACTTGTTGAGTCCTTTCAATTTACGTCACTACTTTCAATCTATTTAATAGCAAAACTTATCAAAATTTCTTATCAATTAGCTTTGGTAAGTCTCGGAATTATCAAGCTTGATCAATTTTTCAAATCATACTTGAATAATTAATTTTTTCTTTCGATAATTTATCTAATTTATGAACGTTTTATCAAGATTCAAAAGTTGGTTAGCTTAAAATAATGAGATTGCAATTTCATATAAATTGTGAATTAAAAGAACATTTATATTTATTTAAAGAATAATTTTCGGATTATTCATTATTTATTTTTAAACTTTTATAATACATTTAAAATTAATCGTGATGAAATTCTTACAAAATTTTGTATTTTATTTTTTTGTGATTTCATTTTGTGAATCATTTCATATTCTTGATAACTATCATATCAATAAAACTTTTAGTGCAACTTTTACTGGCGTAGTTAAAATTGCTTATTTTCACAAAGGTGATTAATAAAATCAATACATTACCAAATAGAAATTATATTTTTTTAATTCATTTCTTATTTACAATTTCAGAATTAGATATTCTAGGCTATGGTACAGTAATTCAACCATGGGCTATTTTGACTTCAGCACTTATTCCGTATGGGTAAAAATTCAACAAATTTAACTTGAATTAAGGATATAAAATTACTTCAAAAACTTTATTATTTTATATGATTATTGTAGGCGACCCACTAGTAGCTTAATGGTTTATACCAATTGTAAGCGAAAAACTTTGAAAACTGCTAATTTTTTTTGTAATTATAAACAAGTATTTAAAGTGATGTATCAAGAAGGCATAGAAAAGTCTGAAAAAATTGAAAATTTTTACGCAATAATGATTGTATCACCATACAGGAAATACGGTAGAACTCAACCATTAAATCTTGTTCAAAAATCTAGTATTATAAATTACAATGACTGCTTTTTCATTCGGTGGGAAAGACCATCCACTGCACGTTATAGATATGGTAAAATAATTAAATTGATATAAATTTTGACATTTGCTTGTATCAATAATATAACTTTCAGGACTTTTGAAGATACCTCTTTCAATTTCTTCTACAAAAACTGATAAGTATAAAATTCAAGACGATTATCAAAAAGATTCATTCAGTAAAATGGCGTCTAGACATGTGCTAAATGAATTTGATGTAAGCAAATTCTACATTATGTAAATTTTTTTTTAATTTCAATACAAAACTTGATGTTGGAGTTTTTTATGCATTTTAAAATTGATTTCAGGATATTCTAGGAGCTCCACTCACTTGTCGACTCAAAAATTCATTAAATGACTACGTTCAAATTGGCATTGCAACAATCAATTACACAGCATATTATCTTCTGAACGAAACAAACAATGACTTTATCGTCACAGATGGATCGTTCGTGAATATTACTGCGGTAATTAAGAAAATTATATTACAAACATTTATAGCCATAAATAGAGAGACGTTAAAGAGTTTATTAAAAAAAGACGGTCGATGGTTATTGGGAATCAATAATAAGCATCAATGAAACAACATGAATTCAACTGATTATTTTTATAGATTAAAATACTTAATCATGTATAAAAAATAGCCAATTCAGAATTTGGATCTACTTTGAAAAATCAGTCAATCGAAATTTTATCAAAGTTTATCCGAAGTGAAATATTAAAGCTCATTGAAACCTTTCTTTTCCCAATATTTAGAAGTTAAAATTATGAAGGTCAGTTTAAATCCAATATAAAATAAGGTTTTCGTCATACCTACGCGGAAAGTTCACTTTTCCATTGGAAAGGGGTTGAACTTTCCACTCAGGTATAAGGAAAAATCATATTCAGCCCTAAGGAGGACGATTGGACAAGCTTAAACCACGTGTTTACCCCCCAAGCCTTCGATTCGGGTTGTAATTTTACACGTGGTTTGAGCTAGTCTACTTTTCCTCCCTAGGTGTGAAATATACTATTCCTTCAGTACTTGAAAGTATCACAAATTTCCGTGTTTTCCATGTTTAGGAGCAAAATAGAAATCTAATGTTGACTTCCGTGGCGAATTTTAATTCCAAAGTATAGAGAAAAGTACAGCAGAAATTTGTAGATTTACAAAAATGATAATTATTATAGATTATTTATACTTTAATCTCATAAATAGTTTCAAAAGTATTACGAGTTTTTGATTAGATAATTAATAGTTGTATCCTAACATTCAAACCTATGTATCTACTGAAAAAATAAATAAAAAAATATTTAACTAAGACTAATATTATAAATATGGGATTATAGGATTTATAAAAAGGAAATATTTTTAGATGATGATGAGTACTTTTATTAATGAAGTGCAAAATTTCGAAGTACAAGATTGGTTACAATACAAAACTTACAATAACATGTAATTATTGCAGACAGAGGTATATAAATTACAAAATTTATGATATTTATTACCATCTAATGATTTAATTCATTTTTATATTAACCGAAAAGAAATTGAAATAAAAAAGTACACTATTAGTATAATGAGCATGATACAATAAATAAATAAATAAATAAATTAAGAGTATATGATAAATTTTCGAGTACGAAATCCTGGAAGATTAAGTGAAGGTCTAAACAAATCGTACGGATCTGAAAATTTTGTTTGCCTTCTTATTGCTGTTTGAATTTGAGCATGAATAATTATTCCATAAAGAGGAAATAACTTAGAGTAGTGATACTGCTGTAAGACATCACGTATATCGGGGTTGCTGGTATAAGTGATCAATTCGGTGAGGCTCATTGTTATGATATCAAAACCAGTGAGATGATTAACTATTGGTATTTTTTTCATCATCTGTAACTCATTGTAACACTTATTCTTAAACGATTCCATTTCAGACATGTTAACCTTACACTTGATATCCCTGCGTACAAACATTCCTGCAGTCATCATCTTTATAATGTGCTTCTGGAGAATTCTAATAGTTTTTTCACGATTTTTAATATATGAAGCAAGATAATTCATACGGTTTACATGATTCATATCATTATCATCATCAAAATCTGATTCATTTGCTTCTATTTGCAATGCATAGGCGGATTTTAATTTTATATCAACACTTAATCTAGATTTATCGCAAACCATTGCGTATTTGTCTATTCCTGAATCATTGGCCATATCTAGTACAGATTTTCCTTCATCATCTAATATGTTAATGTTAGCACCATACATTAACAATAGTTTCACAACTTCAGGATGAGTATTGTACGAAGCATAGAAAAGTGCCGTTTTGTGTGTAGACACAAATCCATCAACCTCAGCACCATTGCTTAGAAGAACCTCAGCAACCTGATAATATCCTCTAAGGGCAGCTGCATGTAGAGGTGTGATTCCATTTTTAGTTTTAGCGTTGACGAAAGCGCCAGATTCGATGATTGCTCTTGCTATTTGTGCTCGATCAAAATCGTGATCGATAAACAGTTTTTTGCTGCTACTTACAAAATGTAAAGGAACTCGTCCACATAAGTCACGCTGATTCACATGAGCACCACGTTCCAGTAGAATTCTCACTATACTATCAGATACGTTAAGAATACTGGCTGTGAGTAAATCTGGATCATCAATTTTGGCTTGATGGTCTAACAGAGTCAGAATGATTTTCAGATCTTCAGCCTGGATTGCATAGAAGAGTGCAGTTTTATTATGATAATCTCTTTTGTTTACATCGGCTCCATATTGTATCAATAAATCCACCATATCTTGTTGCTTGGATTGAACTGCACGATGCAACGCTACGCAATGCCGATTTAATGGAGTATTGTAGATGGAATTGATTTTGAAACCATAATCGAAAAAGGCGTTTACAATATTTTTGTATCCGGTTGATATAGCAGCATCAAATAAAGTATAATTAAACCTTTTGCCTAATTTTATCCTGCCATCGCTGTTAAGCAAAGTTTCAACCATGAATTTAAAATCGGAAATCATCTTCATCACTTTGTCAGGAGAGGAAAAATCACCAGCAAGACTGCTAATCCTTATTTTCTTGTTCAATTTCATCTGAGCTTCCAAAATTGCACTATTATAAGGCGTCTTTCTCTGATCATTAATTAATCTTCTTAACTCATTTTTCTTAGATTCCCAAAATGTAGTTAAAATGTAACTCATTCTATATAATTCTATCAAATTCGCCCCTGGAATGTATCTTCGATTCATGATTCGAAAGTTTATCTCGCGGTTTGAATTTCTGCGTTCTTCCATTCTCGTTGCACTATTGCACAAAATAATACAAAAAAGCACACACTAAACTTTAACACTTATCGTTTTTATATGCTATGAAAAATGTACATATGATGTTATAACAAAATCTATACTATATATGATACACTGGTAACGCACTCAGTAATGTTACTAATTTTCAGTTGTTGCTCAAGCAAAAGTTGAGATGAGAATGACAACCTTTTGGGCAAAGTCATGAAAAATCTTCTTGGTCATTTGCACTAAAGTGGGGATGAAGACACTTAGCCCCTATGCACCTGAATTTGTCACAGCTAACTTTTACCTAGGAATAACTAATTTTTGGAGAGCAATGAAAAAAAGAGGCTCCAAAAAGCCATTTAGGATGTTTGCTTGCTGGGTTGGGGTTTTCCCTTATTTGCAGTGGTTGAATAGTAAAGGTACTGTAATGCATTTGCAGGATAGAAATGCAACAGTGTCAGGTAAAATGAGTCATGCTATGAACAACTTAATTGCTATAACTATGTATTTGCTTCTCATCTTAGGTACTAAGTTATTTTATTTTGAAAATTCACACTGTAAATTTTAGTGTTTTATTTTAAAACATTGTAAGTGTTTTAACATGACGTCACCCATTTGATTAACATTGTCTCGATTTTAAAACGTTAATGTTTAATGTTAATCAAATGGATGACGCTATGTTAAAACACTTTCAATGTTTTAAAATAAAACACTTGAATTTACAATGCAGGTACTGTAAATTTTAAAAATATTTTCTCTGTTGAATTTGAATAGTTATGGTAATGTAACTAAGAAAATTTTATAAGAATTTATTTAAAAATTAAAAATTCATAATTACGTGAGCCAATAGTATATTAGTGAAATAATGCTCTCTTAAAATTAATAATGTATAGAAAATGTTATAGAAATTGACGTCATTAACACCAGTTGGGACTTATTAGTGAAATTAGTATTATCAGAGTAAATTGTTTAGACATTAATGTTATACACGAAAAAAATGAGAAATACTCACTTAGGTAATATAATTATTATTATTTTAAATTATATCAAAATTACGACAAAAATTATTATAAATAACATTCAATATATAGAAATTTATTATATTTTTTGTCTACATAATTAATTTAGAGCAAATAAAAAATTTCGAATCAAAGACGTTGCTGACAAAGTGTAGTTTTATTATATTTATCTCTTGTCCAACTGTTTATACTCATCTGTTATTTCTTCTAGATTCTTATTAGATTCTAATATTAGATATAGTCAAATAAAATTATAATTATATCTGAAAAATGAAGTGATAAAATTGTTTATACTTTTAATATTGATTAATTATATTTGAATTACTTGAAATTGATATTGAATTTAATAACGAAAGTTGTGATTTTTAATGAAAATTAATAATTGATCATCAGTAAATTACTCGTTACATATCTAACTGGTTAACCCTTAGCTGGGCACGTGGGGTGTTTCATCACCCCAGTCTAATTAATGCTATAGTTTAAACAAAAATGGATAAAAAAATTTTTTTTTTCCATAGTCAATTTTCTTAACCGTTTCTTTTACGATTCCAATCATAAAAAATGGCAATACTATAAAATTGAATTAATTATACTTTCATGTCAATAGTTTTTTAAGAGTTAATCTTTGGTGAATTAACATAGAAAATGTGATAATACGAAGGCTACTGTTGGTTTCTCCATAAGCGTAATGTTAAAAGAAATCAATTTTGAAATCGAATATTTCAAAAAGTAAAAATCGAAAAAAGCGAAAATCAATTCGTGCATAATAAATTTACTTATAAGAAAAAATTCAACTCTTCATCTTTGATTTTGATGGTTCATCATACATCGTTAAATGAAGAAAATACTAGTATTTAACTAGAGAAACATTGTCGCACGAATGGGCGCGTGGGGCATATCATCACCCCAGGCAGTTTTTAAACATTACTTATTTGAGTAATAATAATTAAAAACGCGTGGAACTAAATTAGATTGCTTCGAAAACGGTTAACTTGAAGGTACTGAAAATGACGGCACGTAAAAAAATTTTTTTGTCCATGAAATATCCAAAATACAGAGCGTAGCCCCCCCCCCATGTGCCCGTCTAAGGGTTAAAGAAAGTTGTATAAGTTTCAAACTGATCATAAATCAATGGCGTGTTCAATAATATACCACACGTTAAATGGAATACTATTTACCAGTATGTTAATATTTGATAGATATATTTTATTTATTCCTTTGTTAAATTTAAGAATTTAATTAAACTCTACTCTTAAACTTCGTCATTCAATTAACTCCTGAGATATCTGTCAATTTAATACATTTAAAGCTTATTGAATGAATTAATCATGTCGAAGTTCTGTTGTTCAACGAGTTTTCGTAAAAAAGTTGGTGATCATGTACTTGATCAAACAAATATTTTTACGCATAATTATAATTTCTAATTATTCTGTGAAAAAATTCAATTTTTTCATCAAAATATTTCTTTAAACATTGGATGAAAATAAACAATTTGTCAAGAGTTTTAATGTTATTCGTAAGATGGCACTAGTATACAAATTTAAGACTGTTGATACAAAACAGTTCTATTTTATCGACCAGAATAGATAAGACAGATTTTTGCAATTATTCTGAAAAAATATTGCGTTGCTCGACCACTCAATAGAAAATAACATCTAATATTTTATTTATTGAAATAAAGATGACGTATTAATTTATATGCAAATTGTTAATATGCATATAATATTTAGTACAGAAGTGATAAATAACAACGGATTATAAGCTTCAATTGGCACTGGAATCCAGCGTCTTCAATCTCCATCCTCTAATCCTTTTATCCTTTCGACATGTAATATGTTTATTCGAGGTCATACTCTATGAGAAAGCTGAGCTTATCTAATGTATGTACATAGTTGATAATAGGGTCTCGCAATTAGTTTATTAAACAGTTCTAAGCTCTAGTCTAACTTCAATATCTATTGCCTATCCAAGCGATTCATTTTAAATTATTACACGACAAAAAGATAATCTAAAAATAGTTTAAACATCTTGCTTATCAAGTATTTGATAAAAATATTCTAACCTTTTACCAATGACTTGCTATCTTTCTTTTTTTTATTAATCGATAACATTTTTATATTGATGGTTTTAGAATTGAAGTTACTCTGAAGATCACGTTGCTGACAGGCTTGGATGAAGAGTAGTAATAATATTAGTAGCGAACAGAAGTGAGAACGGATGTTATAGATCTGAAATGGTTTGAGATCTCACTAGTTGACAGGTAATTATATTTTCAATGAGTTTTTCTTCTTTTATCAACCTTCTTCGTTCAGAGAGGAATACATATTCCAACTCCGCTAATCTGACAGAAGATACTGAGCCAAGTAGAGTATTTACTTTAAAACTCAGGAATACAAATAACAAAAAAATTGTCTTGCAATCTTGAAAAAATCTTTTTGAATTTTTTTTCCTTTTTTATTCCACTCAAGTGTTATTCTTTTCTTATGGACTGACTGTTGAAAAGCATTGAGCTCTTTCCAGGTATTTTCAAGAACTTTTAACTTACAGTTGAATACCTTTTAAATTTATTAGCACAAACAAATACAAGCCACATTTATAATTTAACTTTATTCATTCAATAAAATGGAGCTGGGTTTTCTTTTTAAATTAATTAACAAGTTTTCAAAGAAAGTCAGTGAAAAATGGTTAGAAAAATTTTTTTTATTCAATTCAAAGAATCATAAATTTATGGGCTGAGTACTCCAAATGAAGTTTACTTTAACAACCATAAAGTTTTTATATCATTAAATATTTGTTTTATTCAATTTTACTTGAGATTTAATTTAATAAAAGAAAACCAAAATATATTATAAAAACGAGAACAAAAATATATCAGTTATAGAACTTTGTTTTAAAAGTATTTTTATTCAAGAAGCAGATATTTTCATTATATAACGATACTATTTACAAGGTTAAAAACAACATAAGTTTTTAACATCTTATTTTAGTTGAAAAAACAGTAAATTCAATTATACAATCGCTAAAAAGATATAGTAAAATATCTTTGAGTATTTATAGTGGTGGAAAACAATGTTCTAATTAATATTTTGCAACAAAAAAATTATTTCATAGTAAAAAAAAAACAATTATTGAAGCTTATTTCAATTAATATTTTTTTTAATAAAAAAAAAACTCGATTTTTTACAATTTAATCGAGTTAAAACTTTAATATAAAATAAATAAAATTACATGTCTTTTGCCAGCGCTCCATGTTGTTGGTATCTTCGGTCTCTACGTTCAAATATAAATAGAAGTAGTTTTTGATTGTTACTAATAAATAAACAAATATAAAATGATTTATAAATAAAAAAATGTAAAGAACATGCGTGCAATTTTAGGGAAGAAAAATATTGGGAACCGGTTACCGGCGTCACTGGTCACACGTGCACACGAGAAAGAAAAAGTAGAGGGCGCTTATGTTATAAGGAATCAAACGTGCTTGCGTGTTGTATATTTATATATGCACCATATGAATGTATCTGTAGTCGAGTATGTACACGCGGTCCTCACCGTCCTCACCTGAGGGAGAATCCCAGGTTGCGCAGCATGAGAACAACCAAAGAGTGGGGAGAAAGAGTCACAAAAGAGCCGAGAGCAGTCGCCGGTATACGAAGGCGGTTAGAATCCGCAGGCCGCAGTCAGTCGAGTCGCGTAAGTCGCTTAAGCAACATAGTTTTTTTTATTAGCGTCGCTGAACTCGTGGATTTTTTAAATCAAAAAATAAATTGACACAAAAAGTTTTTTTTACAAAAAATGAACTGAAAAAGAGTTATAAGCTCTAGACTTAATGCTAAAGTATGTCACTAATGATAAGTGAATTTTCCAATATTTTTCACCATGTAAATAGTGAAAAAAGTGGATTTAGTGATTAGTTTTACATTAATATATTATATAAATATACTATTAAATATATATTCACGTATATATAGTAAATATACACATATATGCAACCCATCTGCATCCTTTTACCCCGAAGGCCTCGTCTCTAAGTAACAGTACTTCCTCAACCGTGCTTGGCTGGAATAAGCCACTCTCCTCCGAACGAACGGGACCCACTCGGCGTAAGTCTATCGTACTGTCCGCTCCTACGCCCCGTCTGTCCTGGTTCTTTTTTCCCTTGCGTGTGTGGTGCCCGCAATCGTCTCTTACACACCTCATCTTTCTCTCTGTCTCCGTAGAGTAGTCTGGCCGGTAGTAGACAGTTTCGTTGCTCATGCTGTTGATTCAGCTTTGGGTAAAAACCTCATTTCGGAACCGCTTTGAGGTAGGAGGAAATCAAAAATAAAAAATTAAACAATAATATTGTATTCTTATCAACGTTTAATCCATTACCAGAGCGAAAATTTATGACATTATTTCTGTAATTAAGTTGTTATTTTTAACATTTTTATTTTAACTTTTTATTTAATTCTTGTATGTGTTTTAAGTGTGTGTATGTGGTAAAAAATCAGCCTGACGTGTAAACAGGCTTATGTGCAGACAAGCCCCATTTTGCACCTGCCTGTAACAAGTCAACCAGGGAATTTCAATATAAAGGATCAACGGACAAAACGGATAAGATGATTCTATACGCACGTGTCTTTAACAATAGAGTGTGTAGGCAAGGGGTTCTTTAAATCATAAAAAAGACTGCAAAAAGTTCAGTTAAGTAAATAGCACAAAAATACGCTGTCAAAGTGGCTTAATATACATGTGACAGTCATTATACTCATTGAATGTTTATACGAATTATTTATTTTATTCAATAAGTTCAAGTTGATGAAATATGGATATTGCTACTGACAATGATGAACTATCAGCTGATTAAAAAATCTACAAGTGAGAAAGTGTTTTTATTATTAGTGATTGATTGTAACAACTGTCAAGTAATTGTTGAAGATTTCAAGTGACTGAAAAAAGGATTTTAGATATAAATATTATTAAGGAACGTTTACCTAACAAACATGAAAACTACTCAGCGAACTTTTAGGTAAGTTTTTAAAGTTTTTTTTTTTTTTTAAATGAACTTCCAAAGGAATAAATATTATAACGGTATATGAAAGCATCAAGTAGTGAACTAGTTGATCAATTACATTGATTTTATTCCAAGTTTATTACTCTATTACCAAAAGTAATCGTCCAAAACTTTTAGTTTATACTTCATGCAGAACAAATAATATTTCATTTTATGGAGCAGTAGTTTAGTTAAATTGCTCCAAATTTCTATAAATTCACGTGATATATCTCTAATAAAACCAAACAATAAAAACTATATTTTATCGAATATTTCATCACTACTTTCAGAGCAAGTTGTTATTTATATCAAAAAGTTTGAAATATAAGCACGATCAAGAGTCCATGAAGGTCATGAAGAAGTATTTATATGGACTTTACTGTTGATATGATAGTCCTGGTTATCAACGGCCTCGATTGAAAGATCTTCACTGAGCTGTAAACAATATTGGTGTGCTGAAAGCAGGCGAAGTTACTGGCAACTGAAATTCAGAAAGCGGTCATCGTTCATTTTCTCTGCACCTTAAGGCTAATATGAGTTGGGAAACATAACTGCAGCCCTGATTCACCCTCATGCCTGAGGGAGCCATGTTGGCATAGTATAACTGAGCTTCGTCAGGCCCCAGGTGTGTCGGAGCTCTGGGATAACCTGACTGGAACATTTATACCAACAATAATAATAATAGAAAGCACAGTTACGCATAATGGTCGTTGACCCAATGACGAATGTGCATGTAATTCATAGTAGTAGGAACATAAGTTGCGTGATGACTGTTGAGGGTTATTATTCCTTAATTTTATGAAACAAGTTACTCGAGCGACAAGGTAATGACCGTCAAACGTGTCTAATTAACTAGGTTTTATTTTATTTTAAATATGATTCTCTCTGATGAAACTATCGCTTTTGTTCTTACTTGAAAGAAATAATAGAGAATAAAGAAAAATTGATAAACCTATTATTATCTTGTTTGAAGTCATAATATTTTGTCAAAGTGTAGATAAAGCGTTGATGAAAAAAATTTAAACTTTATTACATATAATTCTTCGATTTGTTTTGAAAATTAGAACTCTACTGTCTTTTACATACCATGATTCATCTTTAAATGTTATTTTTTAAAAAGATTATTACCGAACATTACAGTTGAATTTAATTAGATGAATAATCGATAATGAAGGAAAACAATTAATTTAATAATCCCATTGTTAGAGTTTTTAGAGCATATTATATAATTACATCATTAAATATACTCATTTAGACGTTTTTACTTCAAAAAAGAGACAATAAAAATCTTGCGGTATTACTCCTTTTCAATTTTTCAATACATTGACCACAACAAACTGAACATTATTCCCTTGACCATGGTACAAAATAGGCATTGAATCTTCAGCTTTGACAGGAGACAATATCAAGGTTTAGATGGAAGGAGAATGTGAATATAGACGAAATTGGGAATCCATAGAAACTACGAGAAGTATTTAAACTAAATTTCTATTTCTGATCATGGGGTGGTCTTGGTCATCATATTAGTGTCTTTGGTGGAATGAGAAGCCATTTTCTGACTGAGTTACGAATGATACCTGCATGTTGTGAACGACCTGACATTTGAGTAGTTTAGAACCAATGGATAGCCGCTCCTGGACTCCTCCGTACGTACGTATAGTACCCATAGGGGTATTCTTAGATAAATATGAGATTGTCAGAGTTAATTAGCTATTCAAAAAGTTAATTGGTTTGTTTACGAAATTAATAATTATTTTATGACGTTAGTTTTGAATAAAAATAAGAAAACTACTCAATTAAAAAAATATTTGTCATTGTTTATTCATCAACATAACTTGATTAAAATTATTATTGAGTTTTGAAATTATAATTATAGTTACATTACAGTTGAATTGAATTATTAGATAATTATCAGCATGACAATATTATCACTGTTATCATTTTTATCAAAATGTCACCATCGTCATTCCAATTGCTGCAAATAACATATATTTAGAAAAACATGCAAAAAGATTGCATTATAATTATTTTTTCATCTACTTTATTATTTCCGTCATGTTCTTTAAATTATAGAATAGTGCATTTCTCTAAACAAAAGCATTCGCAATTAGTACATTAATTAGATGGGAACGAGGAATTGAGGTGTGATCGACTTTCATTAATTCTCTGCTTGTTTTTCTGTATCATTTTCTTGTTAGAATTTTTTTTTTTTAGCGTACAGCAATTTTGTCACACTCGTAATTAATCATCTAGTATTTTTTACACTGAAGCTGCTGTCATTCAATCTTCTGTGAACCGAAAAGTTTTTTTCACTGGTTTTGTGAAATTTTCGCATGATTATTTAGACATCCAACAAATTTAGATCATGTTCTATGCGATGCCTTAGAAACCTAATCACTGTCTAAAGTAATTAGTTCGAATTAGCTAAATAATTTCTTTCAGCTTCTTTTTAACATAGTTGAAATCAACAACGTCTGTAATTCTTGATCAAATTCTTTGATATAAAACGATCTATAAATCTCTTATCGATAAAGAACAGTTTGTGGGTGGTAAGCGCGTCCGTTTTGCTCTGATAATCACCAGATATTCACATCTCATTTTTTTTTAATAAGATAAACTATTACCGAAACCAATAGCATGACCTAAAAGAAGACGTTTAAAGATTCTTCACTATCTTCTTGTCATTCTTTCAACAGTTTTACTTCAACAGCTTGTTCCATTATTTTTTATCGACCTTATTGTTAATTGAATTTTAGTTACAATCTTCTTTAGGCCTGAAGAATGTATTGTATTGTACTTTTACAATAAAATAATTCACTATAATTCCACTCAAGGTCAGTCATGCATTCGTGCGGAACGAACACTATCTAGCTAGTAGTTTACTTGAACTCTATTCTGTCACTTTTATTTAAAAAAAAAAAAACTCATCTTTTTTTTTAAACTTTCTTATAAAATTTTTATAGCCCGTGAAGAGTCTGTGAATATGAAGATCACGGGGAAAAATTTTAAGCATGAAAAACACAGAGGTAGCTTGCATTTATAAGAACAATGAATATCGTATTTTTTGAAAAAAGCAGAAGAATAGGGAAATGATGAACAGATTTTTTTACGTAGGTTTTTCGTAATGAAAAAACTCTTCTGATAAAGTCTCATCAATATGGTATTAATAGAGTTGACGAACAGTAATATCAAAGCCGATTTTTTTTTATGATTAAATTTTTATTCAATAAAAAAGTGTTGAAGGTCCTTTATACAAATTTTATTACCACTAATTTATTATTCTGTTAATTATTTTCACATTCAATTTTATAATCTCATAAATCTTTAACTTATTATAACAATCACTTGTGAAGTGTATTACTAAAAATAAATAAACCAATAATTAACGACGACCGTTCATTATGATTTATAACGGTTTTTTTTTATGATTATAAAAAAATTTAATTTTCTTTATTAATTGGCTGACAATAGATTGATAAAAAATGTTTTTTAGAAATATTTATGATTTTTATTTCCAATTTTAGATAAAGTGAATTTTGTCGGTGGACTTGATAGATGAAAAAAATTGTAACTGATGAATCGGTAACGCTCATTGAATCGTGAGATTGATGTTCATTGATCGAGGGAAGTAAAATGATATGAAAAAAAAAAATATTCAATGGTTTGAGTATGATAAAATGGAATAATTGAATGAGTAGTATAAAATAAGGAACATAAGAACTACAAGCGTGTGAAAGTTTCTCTCTTTACGATAGTAGACAATTAATTTATGATATTGTAGTCCTATAAAAAATTTTTAATCACCACTCAACGCCTTCAGGCATTTCAATCTTATCTTATCAATCAATTTTATTATTTTATTAATTAATTTGTAGTTTTAACGTTAAATTTGTTCACTATCTCATTTTTCGCGTTGTCGAATCATAGCTAAATATCATTACCAAGGCGATAATACTAATTTGTATTGATTTAAATTACTACATTAAATGAAGTTTGATAATGTTGATATAGCTTGAAGCTATAATGATTAACGATCTAATAATGAAATTGTTTGTTGCAATGTCATACACAAATGTAATATTTTTTCTAATCAAACTTGACAATTTTAAACATGATACTTTTTTTCTCTAATTAGATTTCAAACCTATTTCCGTTAACATTAAATGGATTTAAATTGTCCCCGCATACATGTGTCCTGCATCAACAATATTCAATTGACCTCGACCCACTCAGTTGAGAAAATGGGAATTACAATCAAAAAAGTATGTAGTGAACAATGAAATTTACCTAGCTACAATGTAATAATGTTGTTGTGTTTATGATGGTGTACATGAAAAATAATACAAAGATCAGTTTTCTAAGAATTTTTATTCCAGTAATTCAGTTCGTGAAATTGAATCTGCTTTTCATTTTTTCCAAGATGAAAATAATTATAAAAATGCATTATTGTGAGCAGAATAGATTTTTATGGAAACTTATCTTTTTTATTAATTTTATACACAATTAGTATTAATGAATTTTTTATTAACTTGATCTTTTTTTAGATTTTATTTTGTAATTAATTAATTACCATAATATTAACAACATATTTTATAATTATATTGTTTGTTAATGAAACTTTTCAAGCTTATAATAATTCTTATACTTTTTAAAGCATAAAGTTAATGAAATTTTTCCAAATTTGACTTTGACAAAAATATAAGATGAAATTTTTCAAAGAATTATTTTTATTTAATTGGCTCTTTTAAAATGTAAATTTTATGACGCAGTAAAAGCTCTTGTTGCCTGTAAAATACTGATATAACATCACAAATTATTTTATATATTTGATATACATTCACTTGAATTCAACTTAACATAAACAACCGTGTTATTATTTAGTGAACTGATTAATGAATAGCGACTAATTGACAGCTTACTTCTTGTAGCAAAATAAATTCAAAAGTAGGAAGTCGATAATATTTAGAAACTCTATTTTTTCAAACAATTTTTGAAATTAGACTTTAGCAACATGATTATTTCTACTAACTTAGTATCAGGCTCGAACATATAACATTTTATTAATAATAAATAATGAGTTTCAAAGTTAAGATTTTCTTAATTTGATGCACTAGGCTCTAGAGCATAATTAAACTTGGAATTTATCATGGGTTTTCATTGGATTTTGCATCACTAAATATAATTATATGAGACAAATAAGAATGATATTATATAAATAATTATTTTAAACGAATTTTATTTAGGTTAAACATTGCTGAGATACTTATTAATTTAATTATAAAAAATATAGAATTACATACAAATAAAGTTTCACTACATTCCAACAAAATATTTGTCGTATTTGTTATTAGATTTGCTTTTCATTTCACCTGTCAATGAGCTGACTGCATAAAAGTACTCGACCTGGCCAATAAATTGGCTTTTCATGTTTATTGCTTTCGTCTATCATTTCAGCGGTTTTGTGAATGGATTGTGAATTTGAGATAAAAACGTCATTGTTAATATTTTTTAAAACTCGTCACTCAATAAATGTTACTGGCTTGATTGGTCGTTTCTCATTTTGTTGATGATTGTCATCAACAACTAGGAATTGACAATCAATTTACATTGGTCGTGATCAACTTGGGATGGACCGTTACAAATTGACGGGCTCCCCAGTGACAGTTAAATGATTACTTTTCTACTGTGTGACGTCCAGGTTGTCTATTTTAGATAAAAATCTCGAAACTGAAACCCACTTTTTTCTCTCTTAATTTGTGTGTACAAAACACTTTTTTATTTTGTAGTTAAGATTAATTTTTTCGTAATTACCAAAGAGAATATCGATCTAATGTTTGAAGAAACTAAACTGTTACTAAAGTTAAGGATAATTAATGAGAAAAAATACTTTTGGATGCCTCATGTATTTTCTTTTTTTTTTTTTTATTTCACTATTATCTCGAATATTATTCAACATTTTTTTCTATAAAACAATTAAGTGAAAATGCTTTTGAATATTTTATCACGATCATTCATTCTTTGCCGCTTGTTTGTTAAATAAGCGGTGGAATTTAAAAATACTCCCAAATGGATTTTTGAATGGCTATTTTTATTTACTCGTGATATTTGTTTTATACGGATTGCCTAAAAATAGAAATTAAATTGTGAAAATATCTTTTACTGCTCATCGTCTTTGAAGTAAAAATAACGCGGTTAACACAGCAGTAAAAAAGATTTGTAATAAAGAGTTTTCCACGAGTTTTTTCCATGTTCATGAAAAAGCAATAAATGTTTTATTTGAAGGATAAATAAAGTTGCGGATATTCGAAAAAAAATGTTTAATTTATTAGTGTATGTTATTTTTAATAGTATATTCATGTGCCGGAAATTTTGTATATCAGTAACATACGTTGATTCAGCTAAAAAATCCGCTCGAGTTCATAAATGTGCACATACTTGAGTCACATAAGCGTTAAGGAAAGAAATAAAGATTCTTATCGTTCATATATACGTACGACTAACATTATACGGCAGCCAATCGTCATCTACAAAATAAAATAGTTATAACTGAGAAAGATAATAGGCTTTTGGTTGAATGTAATTGCTGAGGAAAACCGTTACATGTAATAGTATTGCTTTTAGATTATATTATTCTAATTAAATTATCTTTGTACATTTTATGGGAAATTTTCAATTAAATAATTATTTTTTGGAGTAGGATTTTGTTGGATATCCAGCATATGCAGATAACACCGCGAGTTTTGAGGGAAAATAAAGAGTAAATAACAGTAAACTCCAAATTGCATTTACTAAAATTGAGCGCAACATTTTAATTGAATAGTTCATGCATGAAAGAGAAATCAATACCCGGAAATATCGGAAAGATTCGATACTGACAAACTGTTATCAAATTACCGGTCTATTTAATTTTGAAAATTTACTCTGGAAAAAATATTTTCAAACTTGTATATTCACATTTTTCAACCTCTTACTGATAAATTATTTTCACCAACAACATTATCTGGCCATGAACATTCCATTATTGTGAATACAGTAGGGAAATTGCTGCACTTGAGTACATATATAAGTCATAACTTACCATAACTAATCGCTGACCTTCAGTTCATATTTCGTAACGGTTGTTTTCTAAAAATTTTCAAGTAAAAGTTTAGTAACTCCAATATTTTCTAGAATGGCGAAAATAGATTGAGGGAATAAATTATAGCTATTTATTTTTATGCATTGATGATTTAATTATAAAAATAATTAAATGTATTTATAAATGTTAATGTGTTAATCAATCTTGGAAATATTACCTATCAATCATTTATTTATATATTTTTTTATGTTTATTTCTGATTAATTAATTTATTTATTCCATTAAACATATTAAAATAATTCAACATAATAAACTTGTTTATTTTATTAATGCATTAAAAAATTATGTGTCTTATTATTATTATCATTAATTAATATTTATAAAGAAAAATATTTTTTTTTAGTATTTATTATCATTTATAATTTTTTTTTTCTACTAGGGGAAGATTATTGTGTTGTTACAACAGGTCATGTGTTGTTTCTACAATAATCAGTTGTGAGTGTTATGATGTTTATCCACAAAATTTGTGGAAGCAACAAATTAAACCAGCGGCTGCAAAAAAATCTGTGATTATACAAGGGTAATAACTTGAAAAATTTTAAGTAACTTTATTACTTTACGACACTTTTTTAGAATATAAAATTTTAAATAATATATTCTGTTAATTATATGTAATTAATGGGTTCTGTGGGGTTATTATGTAAGAGAATACTTATAAATGAAGTGGACCATTTTAGTGTAGTGGACCATAGGAAGCAAGATTGGTACATCACTGACTCAACGTTGAACCAATATCTTCAGCCTCGAATCCAATTTTAGGCCAGCAATGTACCAATTTTGTTTCTTATATAAACATATATATCTCGAGTATCTACAGACTCTATTTTTTAACTGCATATTTTTTTAGACACTTAAAAAACATTACAGTCATTTTTAAAATAGACCTTTAATCTGTTGTAGCAACAAAATATTTATTTTCATGTATCAATCATGTCCAAATATTTAATCATGATTTGTTTCATTCGCTTTAAGGTGAGCTCATTTTTTCTATAAAAAAAAAGAATATTATTCCCATTTGTAATACGTCACACTGACAATAACATATCACTGATAAGAAAAAACACGACATTCACGTCGTAGGTGATCGTATGTAGTGTGATATCAAAACATCGGATTGAGTCATCAAAAGGAAAGACAAAAATGGCAACACAAATAGAGCTTCGCAGAAAGGAAGAGTGGAAAAGAGAAAATAGTGAAAACGATTTCAGTCTTAACTAATTGATTGTGAAGTGAGCATTCAAATAGTTTTTTATCGTGTCATCATTCAGTGTTAAACGTTATTTATTAGATGTTGTGTTCATAATTAATTATCAGTGATCGATCAGTAGTCTAGTGAGAAAGTTGGTGAATTCTGTGATAGATTTTTTTAACTATTTATATAAACGTCAAAATGCTGTACAAGCAGAGAAAATTATTAAAATATTTTTGCACTAAACAAACGTGAGTTTAATTAAATTTTTAAATATTATTTTTATATATTTTAATGTTGGAAATTTTTTCAAGTCAAAATATTCAATAAATTCTTGACATTTTTACGTAAACATGTGCAATTTTTTACATTCATTGAATTCTTTCGTACACAAATTTGAGTCGAATAAAAAAAAACGTGACGCGTGAGTAGGTTTTTTAGCCAGTTGAGTAGCAGCTGTAAATGTTTACTTCATGCACACTTGTAAGAGAAATGTTTGAAAAAATTTCTCAGATTATATTACATTTCGTGTGAAATTCACAATTAAGTATAATTATTTTGTCTCGTTAAAATAACATGAAAATTATTTTCACTTTATATCTCATCGATAAAAAAAAACGAGTGTTTATGCCGATAAATTATTAATATCACTTATTACCATAATAAACGTTAAAAACAGAAACAAAGTATTTTAGAATTATTGAATAAATGTTTTAAGCAGTATATTGATTGGTTATAACTGTAATAAGATAAATATTCTTCTTCCATCAAAAAAAAAATCTTCAAATAAATTTCGGTATTTCTTTCGAGGAAAAGCCTGCGGCTCACAGAGAAATAAGTTTCTGAGTAGATTAAACGTCTTTCTATACTCACCGCCTGAAGGCAATGAGAACTTTGTAAATGATTAGCACAGAGATTATCCTCCGTTTTGAGTGTTTCTCAAAGCAGTTAATACTATAATTCTCTATATAAAATATCGAAAATTCTCTCTTTACACACCATCTGCTGGTATATTCTCTTTTGTTCGTGAGCACGAAAAAAAATTAACCCATAATCGCTTAAATGAACATTTAATAGGACTAGCATGGAATAACAATGTAATAATAACAATAATATTTGGTATGTTATGTTTCATTTTTTGTGATAGCACGAATTTTATTTTTAAAAAAATTTTTATTCGCTTGATGATTTTTTAACGCTCATAAAGCCTTTTTCGGTACACTTTCGACTACTCGATTGATGTGAAGATCGTTTTACCGTCAGTAATTAATGAGCGATAAAACTACACTGACAATAAGAGAATTTTTTCGCTAAAAGAGTGACCAGTGTTTCATTTACTTGTAACAATAATAAATATTTATTCATTTATTCAATAATTTATTGATTAGGAACAAATGTTTCCTTTATTGTACTTACTATGAGAAAAATTTCGTTTTCTACCGTCTGCATTTTACTAGTCACTTTTTGCGCTTTTTTACGAGAAAAAAATTATCAATCCATGCATGGGAAGGATTAACGATCTCGAGTCTTGAGAATTATCTTATCTTTAAAACTTCAAATATATATCTATGTTTTGTGTATATTTAGCTACTGAAAAAAAACTTTCATTATTTTCATATTAATGTTTTTTTTTCTTCAACATATATTTTTCAACCATTACATCTTCATTTCAATCATAACGGTCAGGAGGATGTAATATCGACAAAAAATGATCGAGAATAGGGATTGTTTGGTTAGGTAATGGAATTTTATCATTGGAAATACATCATCAAATAAAATTAAGTGTAACTAAATATTATATAATGCCATTACTTTAAGTAAAATAATGATAAAATAAATCAGATTAATTTTTTTTTTGGGCCATAGGAAAATTATTGACGGAGTAAAAGTGCTAAATTGATGTCAAAATATTTCATTTCTTAGATAATATTAAAATATAGCATGAAATTTATTGCTGAAATAATTATTAATGATCATTATTGAAGGAAAAAGGTAAAAAAGATAAAAAAAAATGAATTTTTTTATTGTTACGATAATGGCAATATTTTTACATGTGTTTCAGAAATTTATTAAAGGTAAAAACGATCATTTATTATAAATTTATCACATTCTTAAATTACTTGCATTCGAATCTTGTCGAAAGTGAAATGACTTTCGACCTTTACCATTTAAGTATGCATACGGGATAAGAAGAAATAAAAGGACAACTTCTTTCATTTCTTAACATTTTTTAAAATCATTTTTTCTTTTATTTACAACATTTCTTTATCTCGTGCAAACAAAGAACTTGTTACCAATATAACAATAGACATATTTGTTGATAATTCAGCCTCGAAATTTCAGAAAAATTATATAAATTAAAATGAACAAACAGACACCATTCACTTTTTTCTTTTCTTCCTTTATATAATGAAATCCTCGGTATCTTCTTTGTTTTTCAACACTTTAATTAACTGTGATTGTGATTAAAATCCCAGGAATTAGCAACTGGTTTCGTATAATCTCTTTCATCTTTTTTTTTTTAAATTTTTTTCTTAATGACGTTTTTTATGGTGATTCAATTATGCACTACTTGAATTATCTCGATTAGTTGGTCTTTATAATACAATGAATGCAGAATAAAAAATACATTATTTCCGCAAGCAGAAAGTATTATTTCTATTCACTTTTTCTCTTCTATTTTCACTTTTTATCTGCGAAAAATTTTTTTTCTCAATCAATTAGAATTTTTTTATTGTTTATCTTTATTTTATGCCATATTACCGCAGGCTGTTGTATTTGTATTGTAAGCTTCTTGTGTTTTCGACCTAAAAAAATCAAATTCTAAAGCTGTTGAGACGTCGTTTTGCCAAAGTTTCCATTTTACTGAACGACCTATTTTAGCCTATAGAAATAAAACGGCCTCTGAATAAAAGTGTATGATCGATCGTCATAATGTACTCCCAGGTCATCCTAAAACCGGTTCAGGATAAAAATTATCTCGACTTTTCGGTTTAAAGTTGCACATTTTTCAACCAAAAATTCTGTTATTGACATTTTATATTCTTTTTAGCGTTCCAATGGGAAATTATTCATAGTTATAATCAGAAATAACGCAGAAATAATAAGGTTTGATTGAAATATAATATTTACTGTAAAAAAAGCCTCAAGCGTTTTATCAATAAAATCTGTCAATATATTTTTTCTATAGAAAAAAAGTCATTTTAGATGAAAATTACTGTTAATAAAAAATTTAAATGGAATTTTTTTGCCTTGTGTGGAATTAAATAGGAAGGAAGATGTCTTAAGCATAATTAAAATTATATTGATTATTTATAAATAAATTAACTTGAGAGTCCATGTGAATTTTTTTAATATAAAATAAAAAATCTGCAAAATGTTAATTTGCATCGATGAATTTAATAAAATACAAAAATATTCATTTAAAAATGTTAATAAAAATTTATAAAATAATTTATTTTTCAATTGAATGAATATTTTATATTTTTAGGTACTAATTTATTCATAAAAAATATTGCTCTATTCAAGAGTGAATAAATGAATTTATCCAAGTTAATAAATATTTATAAATTCTAAGCAATTAGTAATTTTATACTCAATTTATTCCAAGTAATTTTATTCTGTAATGCTAATTTACTTAATTAGAAGTATATTTTCCTGAATACTTTCTTGCTTACAGATTTATCAAATGTTGTATAGAGTCATTTTTTCAATAATTCAAATGATTTTTCATCAAGAAAATAATATAATCACAGCTGCAGGAGAGATGAATACAAATTACAAAACTTTTCAGTAATTTTTCAATCTCAAGCCTGAATTAATTCCAGCAAATATAAGCGTTAAATTTTATTGAATTTATTTACACGATTTACCTGGAGATCCATAATTCACCGAGTGACTGTGGGTAAGAGAGAGATAGTTGCTTTAAAGCAACGAGATATCTTCCATATATTCAAAGGAAAAAGAAGCAAGAGTGGGAGGAGAAAAGATAGCATACACGCGAATACCCATTGCACGCGTGACAACGTGTCTTAAGCGTATATGTAAAGCCGTGGATTCAGAGACCAAAAGATCCAATCGGCTAGCGCGCATAATTAATCGTGGCACACTGGCTCCAGCTGAAAGCCCTGCAAGTCTCTTCTCTATACGTTCCCGCTTCCTTATCTTATTTTCCCCACTCCTTTGTCTCCTCGTGGCACTTCTCTCGTGACATTGTTGTCTCTTCTTGAACGCAGTTTAATGTTTTTTCATCTTACCAACATATATGTATACATTGCTTTGATTACATTTACATACACTTTAAAATAACACAATACAACTTAATTATAGATTTTAATAATGAACCAAATGAGTTTCCTCAATTATTAACTTAACTAGGTTAATGAAATCTCTGTGAAGAAAGTATTTTGGATTTTCATGTTCCATTTTTTTAAATGGTTAAATAAAATAGAAGAATTATTATTCATACAGAATTTACAAAGAAATAAAGGAATATTGACGACTTTTTTTATTGAATGTTTTAATAATCTAATTCTTTCTTTTCACGTATTTTAGTAAAAATAGAATTCATCCTTAACACATGAGTAATATTTCTTTTCTTCTTCAAATAAAATTCAGTTTAAAAGAAAATAAAAATAATGAATTTAGAATAGAAAAATCATCATTACCTTTTTCCTTATCGACTAATTGCTGTATAGATAAGCATATTCATTTTTTAAATAGAAAAAAAAAAATCTTTTTCCTAGTCTGTCAATAAAGAGTAATGAATATTCTATTATAATTATTAGAATAAACCTTAGATACTTAAAAATGGAACGATCATTAAGAATGAAATATTACACAATAACTGTTAATAGATAAATGATATACTATCGATTGATAAGATTAAAGAAAAAAATAGCGAAAATGATTAGATTATATTTTTTAATTTAAAATGTAAAAAAATATTAAATTTGATGATCGACCTATAATATTGTATTGAATTCTTAAAACTACTTTAATGATTAAAAAATAAATTTAATTACTCCAATTACCCCACAGTCATTATATAACAATTATTATCCGAAGGTAATAATTGGAAATAATAAACATTAAAAAAAACCAAACATTAAATGCACTTAAAATTAACCATCACCGAATTGAATATGAACAAAAAAATGTAATAAACTTTATTACTCTCATTAATACAAATAATTTGTTTTCGAATAATAATTGCTAATTCGTAATTAGGGTACGTCATTTGAAGAATGGAGTTATTTTGAATCATTAGCTAAAGTGGAGTAGTGAGATAATTATCCAAAGATGATTTAGATTACGGGGAATGCATTATTAACCAACAATAAAAATAGACTCTGGGAGTTTAGAAGATGATTAAAACAGTGATATTAATATGATTATGACTATTATTGTATATGGTAGATATATGGACAAGGACAAACCGTAAAGAAACCGTTTTGTAGATCGAAGTAGTAAACGAGTTAGTCTACCTCCGTTAGCGATAAAACCGATCCGGATCGAGTTTGTCCGGAACGCGAGCGTCGTCCTTGCATTAGAAAAAGCTGCAAGGCCGCGAGAAACCTTATATAGTTCGATCAGATTGCTAGGTTCGATGTTCTATCCACTCCAGTTGAAATTCTCCTTTTTCTTTTCCTTTCATTTAACACTCTCCGATTTACGCACAATTCTTTAATCCTGATTTTATCAGCGCTTATATATATATCTATACACTTTTATCGTTTTTCTCGGGTAAACAAAGAAATGGCGAACAAAGAAAAAGATGTTTAGTGATATGTGCGCAGAGACGTTCTGCAAAAAGAGAGTTGGAAAGTTTTTTATAACTTGAAGAATGCGCCCGCTCGTTCCATGACTCGATCATACCTGTCACCCGTTGACTCGCCAAGTTTGAATTACGAGCGGATTTACGACGATCCACCTCATCTGCTACAGCACCCTACACTTTCATATTTTCTTTAACGCTTTCGATTGTATGCTAAGTAACTCAAATATTTTTATACTTTTCTAATCTTCTTTCAGCATTACTGCCCGAGTTATCCCCAGTCTATAAATGAAATTGTCTATAAAATGTTGTTTTCGTTGGGTCTCAGAGGTCAAAGATATAAAATATATCACTGTGAAATGTTGCACTTGGGTTTTTTTTGTTTAACAAATTTTTCGATGGTATAAAAAGATATTCAGGTCGATGAATTTATCAAAGTTGATGCAATAAAAAACATTTGTTTTAATGAATAAATATTTTTCAGTAAGTTATAAAGCAATGTTTGATTGTTTTGAACATTGATCATTTAAAAGAAAAGGTCAAAATGTTTTCCATTTAAAATAACAATATTTATGTTGATGCACGAGAGGTTTATTTAATTGAATAAATCACAGAAACAAAAGGAAAATATTTGCTGATGCTGAATTATGTATTTTTATCTAGAAGTCTGCTTTAAAAATCACAACAAAATGATATTAAAATTTTTTTTTCTTTATTCAAAAAAATTTGCTCTAAAATTGAAAGAAAAAATTATGTAATTTATTAGATTAGGAAAAGAATTTCTAAATTTTTCAATAACTTTATTAAAACTATGATTAACCTATTGTCAATGTATTGACCTCTTTAAATAGCATATCTCCAAGGCTATCGTTTATTTTTGAATACCAGTTGTTCTATCAGGCGTGAAACATATTGTCCGAACTTTCTTAATAAAAAGAAATAATGATTGAACAATGACCTTATCAATAATCTACATTCTAACTAAATAAAATAACCAATTAACAAATAAAAGATTTGCAATAGTTGTTAACTAATAAACTATCATTTATCCACCTTCAATAAAGTTATAACTAAAATGCCTTAGATGACTTTAAGTGCTCGTATAATATGTAAAAGATTCATCCTAAAATGATTCTTTACGACTTCGAGAAGAAAAAAGGGGTGATGGTTGAAATGTTAATATTTTTTGTTCATCTTCATTAATTTTTTACTTGAGAAATCCCATTAATATAAATCATATACTCCTTGAATGAAGACTTTAAATATTAAAGTCAATCAACAAGACTTTAAAATTAATTTTAATGTCCCAGATAGCTATTAATCCTTTTACTCTTTATATGGTACATAGTAGATCATGAAAGATCATACTTTTAGCGTTTCAAAACTCTCCTTTAGAATGTTGCTACAACGATTAGCTCACTGGCTATGAACAGTCAAAGTGAGTAGCAGTCTTTGCTTTGATCGTAAATAATTCGACAGGAAAAAGTCGTACATCAAAGCTTATAAAAAAAACAAAATTAAAGTGGAAAGTGTATAAATAATATTAAGGATTGATCTTCTTCTGAACAAGTTTAATATTTACATTCAATTGAATCGCTTAAAATATCTATCCAAACCAAAACTAATTTTTTTTGCACAGATTTTAAATAAATTCAGTTTAATTCAATGTTTTGATAATAAAAAAAAAAAAAAATGATTATTTAGTTGCGAATTTAGTAAGATTAGATGAATTCGAAGAACTTTGTGGGGGTTCTTGTGAATTGATGCGTAGACAACAAAAGGCTGTGGTGTCTGTGTTGCTGCTCCGGGTTCCGGAATGAGATTAGAAACAGGTTTCCAAGATTTTGTTTCTCTTGCAATCTTCCTTATTTCCTTTATTGTAGCTTCTTCACTATCTTCGCGGTGGGTCTGTCAGGTTCTCACTTATTTACATCAAGAGATACTTTCTAGAAACTTCCGATTAGAAATTTTTAGCATGAAAAACTTGTCGCATAAATAATTGAAAAGTCATCCAAGTGAATATTTATTCCGCAATTTTGACTTGGAAAAAATGGGTATTTTTTTTGGAGGAGGAATTTGCACGTCCCAGCACGACCTGGTATCGTCTGGGAGTCAAGGGCGGCAGACGAGAAGGCGCCTGGGGTTGGCACTGCATGCACACGTAATCGATATAGCCACTGAAGTTCATGGCGCACCAGCAACCACCACACGATGTATATATATCTTTCTCTGTTTCCCCTTTAAATCCGACTGTAAAGACCACTATTCAGCACTGGTGGCCACGAGCTAGTCCACCAGCATCTTCTGCAACTCTTTATATGTACATATTTTCTCAAGAAAAATCCCACGAAGGACGCATGAAAAATAACGAGGAAATATATTACTCGTAAAGTCACACGTCATGTTAATTCATTGCTCATTCACGAATTTACTTTTTTTTTCTAAAGTCTTAGATACTTTATTTTTATTTTCGTCGTCAACATTCATAATATTTTTTTTGACATCATAAACTCCATACTGCATCGCTGTTTTCTCTTGAAAGGAAGAGATAATTTTTTTATATTCCTTTTTTCATCCGTTTCTGATTATATTTTATATTTTTTATCGGTGTAGTGACTTTTTTTTAGCATTTTATTCAATTTTGTCAGACATACTGAGTAATGATGTATTTTTAGAGTAATTGATTTCAATGATTTTACGTCAGAATGTCATTGAAAAGGAATGAAATTTCTATTTTTAAATTTTAATCATTAATTACAGATAATAGTAATAGGATTTTAAAATAAAAAATGTATCTTTTTTAAGAGCTTTCAAGAACAAAAGTCTTCTTAAAGATTGAAAGAATTAAAAGAAAAATGAAATAAAAGTTCTTTTAAGAGTAAAATAAATGCTCTGAAGGGAACAAAGTATGTCATAAATTCACTTTAATATATCATAAAAAAAAAATGATACAATAATTTTTACTCTATAGTTCAGAAGATTGCTCTTTTCTGTACTCTTTACATAAAAGCAATGTTCTCTTCTGCTAACAAATAAACCGGAAGTAAATTAATATGCATTAAATCCAAGAGGAAATGTTTTATTAATTCATACTCTTTTCTAAAAATAACGTGTTATTGATTTCATGCATAATCATAAAAGTAACCCATGAAAAAATAATTTCTTCTTCACAAATTGATTAAATTGAACAACAAAGACTTTCAGACCTTACTCGCAATCTTCATTTCGACTCGGAGGATAAATTTAACGAGAACGAATAAATTCAAAACAGGATAGACCTCATTATCCTTAAATAGATACCATAAAAATTCATGCCAATGTTTTCGATTATCCTTAAAGGATATTTTTCCATTATAACTGAGAATGTTATACAACAATGTAATTTAAGTCTTTTTATTTCTTAACAAATTTAGCAAGAGCGATTATGATCCACGATAGTTTATACCGATAAATCGGATAGTTAGTAATCATTAGCCAACAGGGGGCTTACAACGGATACTAGTCTATGAAACGTATATCCTCTTCTCTTTTATAGGATCGTAGAGGATATATAATGGATATGTTACATGGTCATGGGAAACCGCCATGATCGTAAAGGTCGAGCTCCCTGGTGGTTTCCTCGAGCTATCGAACCATTCCACAAAATTATCGTCGTAATAATCACAGCAGCGTCTACCTATTTATTGCACTTGCAAGTCTAGAGTCTAGGGTTCATGATCGTCAAGTCTCTACCAATTTTTCTTCGCACATTAACTAGTCTCTGTATCGTAAATAATATCGATTATTTTTATTTTCGCAAAGCTAATGAGAATAGGAAATAAGAAAAAAGAACTAGATGTTGTTTGAAAATACAACAACAGGTGTTTAATGGTATGAAAAACAGGATGTCTATTATTTGTTCCTGTTCCAGGAATGCTTAAAGTGACCAATAGTTAAAGAGGAGGAATAGATCCTCCTTCCTTTCGTTCACGTCAGTAATGAAAGTAACAACACTGACCTACCAGGTCACAAAACACACCCATGCAATATGTTCCTTATTCCTCATCTCTTTTCTCTCTTCTCATTCATTTTCTGTATTTCTTCTCTCATCTCTTCACTTTATTCCTCTTCTCGTGATGGTTTCTATACACTGCAGCAAGGCGTATCCTTGCCATTTCCTTTTCCGACACCCCACAATCAAAGTCGCGCGTGATCTATCCCCTTTAGTCATTTTTTTATTTCAGCTTTTCTATTACATGAGAACATTTTATCTCAGCTAAACTATTGATAAAAAAGTAGAAAAAAAGTTGTATCAAAGTAATAGCTCCAATCAGGTAAAAAGTTACTTGGAGAAGATTTGATTTTTAGGCTTCTTATTTTGTTGGAGTTGCTTTTAGATCTTATGTAAGATGCCTTATCCTTCTTCGTAAAGGATGTAAATAACAGGAAAAGGATTACCAGATTGAAACGAAAATGGAAATCGGACTGATTTTTCTGTCTGATGGAAAAGATGAATTGAAATGGATGAAAAAGCTTTATCCTTCAGTCCGGAGTTTTTTATAGATTGATAAAATGGATGTTATTACGATGCATTTCTATGCAAATTTTTTTATCACCTAATCTGATTATAGTGGATAATAGATTTTTTTTGATGAACAGAATTTTTTTAATTATTAAAAGCAAGTTGTTATAATTGAACCTCACCTTGTAGTTTTAAAGATTAATATCTCACTCTAGAACCATGTATACATTATTTTATCAAAGAACAAGTGTATTTTCTGATAAGGATAATTTATTGCAAATTTTTGCTGATACGTCTTAACCCAGGACTTTATAAAGACCTTTTTTTTGAATAAAAAAATTTCAGATCTTTTGTTTAATCCTAAAAAACCAACTCAGACATTTTTATCTTACACTTACAAAATATTTATTTTAAACAGTTTTTATGATAAATTCATCTTTCTTCACTGCAAATCTCAAATTTGGAAGTGTTTTAAATAAAAACACTATCATTTGCAGTGTTCTTAATCAAATAAGAGTAAAAATATTGAAAAAAAAGCATAAAATTTTTGTCATTTAAATATGAATCGATTTTCATAATTAACATTTTTATGCACATTTTCATTCGATCATTAACATCGAAATTTTAAATAGTTGCAATAAAATATTTCTTCGAAATTATGAATATTTGATTGCAATCATTTTATTTACTTGAATGAATAAAATGTCATTTGTTTTCAAACTTGACGTAGTATTGAAACAAATTACAAAATGTGTCTTTAATAACACTACTATTAGATTGAATAAAATATTATCTTGAAAATACTCCAAGTTTCTTTTATTGATTCAATAAAAACTTCTTCTATTTAACGAAATTTTTTTCTCAGTGTGCTTTTAATTAAAAGAATAAGTTATATATACTCATAAGTTAGCTTTTAAGTAGTTTAATTATAAAAAATTCTTCTTACATTTTTTTCATCAACCCTGGAGTTCATTAGATAAAATAATTAAAAATCGAATTTTAAATTTCAAATTGATTAAATTTTTGAATATCATTTTTTCACCAAAAGTCCATCTTTTATTTTAACTTTTAATTAAATCATAACAAAAATCTGCTTCTTTTTTAATTATCACCAGAGTAACTGACACCCTATTTAGTGGTTTAATTAAAAATAATAAGAAATAATGTCAAGACAGTAAGAAGAAGCCCAATAAAATGAGGTTTTGTTTTCAAGGGAGACTTTATTCATTTTCTTGGCTTCCGGATCGATTGAATCACCTCTCTTTCTCTCTCAAACTCTATTCCGGGTGCTTTGTTTCCGGCTATGTTACAATATGATGTGGGTATATAAACTTGTTGATAAGCATCATACATTAGTCATTAGTATCATCCATACTAAATGTATGTATATGATGCATTATATAGAGTCTCATACTCTAACATAAGAGCAGAGACGCGTTCTCCTCTACATACAGTATGTAGATTATTAAAGGGAAAACAGAGGCGTCATATCTCTCACCCGTGACGGGAATACATAATGTGTGGCTTGCGATAATTGCGATCATGATGCGTTTTGCACCCGGAGATCGAGTGAGCGAAAAATGAATGAATCGTGTCTCGACTTTCTCCTCTCCTTAGATCTTCACTTGGTTGTCTGATGAGTTCTGATGCCTTGATGCACGCTCTATTGAACGTAGACATCATTCAAGACGCGTGGTATCGTTCTAATAATACACCTAAAAGACATCTTGGGAATCCCATTGTTTCATATAAATCTCAAGAATTTCTACTGACTTTTTAGCGATCCCACATTTATGAATTAATTCGTAGACTTTCATTTTTACTTTTTTTTTTATTATCAAAGTATTAACTAACTTTACCAAAGAATACTTTGCAATTTTTTTGTTCTATTGGAAAAGAAAAAAAAAGACATTATTGTTACAAAGAAATAAAAATGAAACAAAGATACAATTGAGACTATTTACAGCAATAACGAGTATTCATTTGAGATACATATCTCTATGGTTTAAAGAATTGTTTTTAGCACTTTGATGAATTAAAAGTGACATTTAAAAAACGTTTAAAAGTCTCCACGTTATTTTGAATATCAAACACTAAAAGCATTTTATAGATGTCTTTTAACAACATTTAATACAACACTACCATTATTTGAAAAAAAGAAAAAAAAACTGATATAGAAAGGATTGTCATAAATTTATTGTCAGTCATCAATATTTATAGCATTTTAGTGGCATTAATTCACAATGATTTTTAGTGCATAAATTAAGCCAATAAGAGAAACAAATCAAGTTAATAATTTAAGTAATAAAAATACAAATTATTTCTATTGTTACACTGTAAATTTTAATGTCTTATTTTAAAACATTAAAATCGTTTTAATATGACGTCACCCATTTAATTAACATTGTTTCGCTTTTAAAACGTTTTTTAGTGTTTAAAAAGTGACTACAATATTAATCAAATGGGTGACATCATATTAAAATGATTTTAATGTTTTAAAATAAGATACTAAAATTTACAGTGTATCCATATTGAAATGAGTGATAAATATTTTTGATAGATTAATTAAACTGAAAAAAGTTGATAAGAGTAAATAATTATAAAAAAAAAAAGAAATGTAATTCTGTAGTATATTTATTAGCTCTAAAAAAGGCGATTGGGGTCAATAAATCATAGCAACAGAAATATCTGTCTGGAATGAATGCAAAAATATTGTTTTTTTTTTTTTATTAAAAGTCATAAAAAGCAGGCAAAAAATTTTCCATTTTCTGTAAGAAATAGGCTAAAGAATAATAAGGAGAATTGTTGGGGTTATTCGGTATATAGAAAGCAAAAATATGTCAAGTTTCATGACAAAGAATAACGAGAACATATCTAGTATCTAGATATATCCGAATGTATTACCTATTACGTGAGTTTCTCAGTTGCTTTAGAAACCCTCTAGCCTCGTTGCAGCATTGCACGATCAGTTTTCTCGCTATTCTTTGATTTGACCTTCTCCTTAGAGAACCGTCGTTGTTAAGAATCAAAGGAATGGTTCTCGAGAGAGTCTAGAGAGAAAGAGAAAAAACGAAATCGAGACTTGTAAGGTGAACTATATGTACTATATATAGATATTTATATTATTGTATACTACATGGTTACATACGATTTGATTCGTGTATTGGATACAATATATATGTACACATATAAATACAATTGATGCGTAGGTGTTTTTCTTCTTTGCAATATAACCAATGGTCGTTTGATTTATGACATGAACCAATCGGCCGAATAGCTGGCGATTATACTTGACGATAACTCGCTGCGGGAATAATTGCCACGACGATTTTGATAAACTATTGTCGTTTGATGTTCACTAAATCAACGTCACCTTCGTCGATTACTTGTTGTCTTATTGTTACTTTCAATTACAATTATGACGTAAGTATAATTAATGTAATATTAATCCTCCTTTTATGCTTGCTATCATTGATAACTCGTCGTTAAGAAACCATTTTTTAATGTCACTTTTCTTCTCTTGTATTCAAAATCATTTTGCTTTCATACTTATGGTTAATTATTGACAATTATTATTGTTTTTATTCAAATGAATTCCTTCGATTTTTTTATCGATCATTTTGATAAAAAAATTCCATTGTTTATTTTTTAAAATTTTAAATTAATTCAATTATTCATTTATTTTTACTGCAAATCCCGAATAATTAAGGTGTTTAGTAATAAAACGTTTAAAGTGTTTAGTAATTAAACGCCTGAGTGTTTACAATGTTAAACACCATAAACAAACTATAGCATTTTAATAAACGGCAAGAAACGTTTAAAAGTCGTCTACAAAATTACCATAGTTCGTTTATGATGTTTAACATTGCAAACGCTTTAAGTGTTTAGTTGCTAAATACTTGAATTTGCAGCGTTTAAATTATTTATAAAGGGAATTAGATTTAAAAGATATTAAAGATGATTATAATATTAGAAGTTGTTTCTTTTGCTATTAATATTAACAGTTATGTAAATAAAATATGGATTGTTCAATTAGACTATTTTTTTTTTTCTTTAATTTTTTAATACTATAAAACTATTACTATACTGAACTCTTTATAAAACTTTTAATGATTTACAATTATCGTATTTGTAATACTTTTCTACCTAATTTTATTTTCATTTGCATAATAATTTTTTGAGTTATGACTAACTTTTATTTTTAATACTTATTGCTATATATTACTGTTTATATTATCGACTTGTAAGAGAAATCAGTACTTCACAGCTGAATAATGGTATTAAAGTAATGGCTTATCTAACATAAAGGTTGATATTGTGAAGATTATTCTAAGGGAAAATCGTAAAATTACGATATAAAAAACCGGTCACTAGCAGATATGAGCTTATCTTATTTGAAACTTTGTTATTTACAATGCCTTGAATTGAAGTATAATTCATAAATAAATGTTACAATCTTGCTAAGAGTAGAATCTCACTTTTAAGCGTTGACCTTTAAAATGATTATTAGGAAATAGAGCTTCATTCAAATCGGTCTATAAATTTTTTTATGAACCGTATCGACTTGAGTTCTTTGTTACAACTTCTTTTATTTAATTTTTGCTATGAAATAATATTCATCTTGAAATAAAATCATTTAAATTGATTTGAATAGAAGACTTTGAGTTGAGCTGCAATTGAAAGTGATAAAGAAAATAATTGAAATAATTAACGTTATTTATAAATTATTTTAGTAAGATGAAATATTTTTCAAGTGAAGAATAACTCGTCTTTCTTGACATTTATCCTGTTAATTAAAGAAAATTTTTCTAATGAATAATATTTTCTATTTTAATCAATGCTTTAATAAAATCATTCCTTGAACTAAAAAGTATCATAATTTCTGTTGATAATCTAGCTCATTAATGTTGTTAATTACGGCAAAACATAGTTGTTGAACAGCTTTCATAGCACATATTACTGATAAAAGCATTTAAGAATTTTTTTTTAATAATATTTTATAGGTAATGAAAAAGTAGACAAATAATTTTATATATAAAATAATTTAATAACATAAGCTTGATTTCGTGAGTATTCCTAAGACGATGCATTAAAATAAATCACAAGAAAGATTAACCTGCAAGAAGTCGAGACTTTAACATCCAATAAATCCTCCCAATATATCAGTTTAACGTGAATTTCATATTTATTATACACTTACTCTTGACGCCTTGCACATGTATTCATAAACGCATCGTTTCTTCTCTCTAGAAGACGGTATAGCCACACGCGGCTACCTCGAGGTTATTAACAGTAGAACGAGTTCTATACCACGAAGAAGAAACGTTTAAGGTGAAATGCATTAAACGTAATTGCTTACGCGTGGTCATCTCGGCTTTATAATGTGACCTTTTTCGTTATATTCTTCATTGTTTTTATCTCCTACGGTCTTTTAACAGTATATATAACAAAACCAATAAAATTATATCATGGTTAATTTTTTTATAAATTACCATGGTAATCACTACCTTTACTCGACAAAAATACGCAAAAAACATTTTATTTATTATCAAATATTCTTTGAATTATTCAAGTTCAAAAAAAAAGAAAAATGCTTTAACATATTTAAAATACAATAAATATAAAAAATTTCAACTATTTTTGCAAATATGTTGAATAGATGAAATTAATAGTTAATAGAAATGAAGATCAATAGACAAATAAGAATTTTGATGGAATAAATATTCTTCAACCAGATACATTGTTGACAGTATAATAAAATCATTCAGATACCTTGAGGCTATTTTATCGCTAAAATCTTCATTTTGAGTTACAACCAATTTTAAAAAAAATTTTTAAATAAAAATACAAAATAATATTTCTTTAATTCAATTTAATTAAACTTACTTATTTCAAAAAGTATAGTGAAAAGGATTCAATTACTTAATTCAATTTAATTAATTTTGAAATCTCTTCGAGAGAAAAAATGCCAGATTTAGATTCGTTTCATCAGCTAAATGCAGTTCTTCAATCCTTTTCATAGATCAAAAGACAGAGAGAGGATATATATATATATGTATAGTTTAAATTATTGCGCAGCTCGCTTTCACTTTTCTTATCGACTATATCATAAATATAATATCAATAATATTCTCAATATTTTACTGAGATGAAAAAAGTTTAGCCATCGAAACAAAAATGCTCACTTCTGCTGATGCAACAGATGGGGGTATAACTTCTGCAACAGTCTCGATTTTTGTTGTGCCTAGAAAAAACTTTGCTGCAGTTACAGAACAGGTGCATTAGTTGTAGCAGTGGCTACAAAAAGAGACTTTTACAGTCGCCAACAGACGTTGTAAAAATTAATGTTGAAAAGAAACACGGACAAGAATGATGAAAACTTGAAATAATATAAATATTATCAGAAACGAGCTCATTAATTAGTACAGTTGAAAAAGTAAACATTTTTTAAAGTGTAATTGGAGAAAAACTTGTACTTATCATCAAGTTGTGAACTCAATATTCCAATAACATTGGCTTGATGTTGCTACTCTTGACCCAATGTCGTGCTAGAAATAGTTCTTAGTTTCTACCAAAGAAGGTACATATGGTAAATATTTTAGATGATTTCAATGTCAAAATTATTTGCAGAGTTAATGCAAGATACTGATTCAACAATAAATCCAATAATATTTAGAACGTAAACCAATATTCAAATGGAGTGAAATCAATAAGCAATTAATAAAAAATTGACCAAATTTATCATTGCTATCAAACAGAGAAAGAAAATCGCTACTTTCGTAACCACTTCAACCCAATTTGGCGACACGTTTGAATGAATTCATTCCAAAGCTCTTTGTCATCATGTACTATCCAGAATAACACACTGAACACGCCTGCCATCCAACATTATAGCATACCCATTTACTTGAATTTTTTTCCCAGTTTTCTATTATTCTTGAATTTATGATATCCTGTTCAGCCATTTTGGTTGACAAATGTTAAGCACTGAATTTATTTATGAATATATTAACATGTGATGAAATTCATTTCTGTTTTAATACAATTGAAACCTAGTTTGTTACTTATGGAAATAGTTGGAATAACTCCCATTACATTCATACTTTTTTAATAATGCATATAATTTTAATGCTGATGGGCAGCCCAATTAGAATTAAAATAAAATAAATAATTATAGAAAAGTATGTTTTTGTTAAAATAAAATTACTTGAATCTCAAATAAAATTAGATTGAAACCAGGAAAAAGTATAAAATAAAAGTAGGATGAACCTAAGGTGAAAGAAAAATAAAATTAGATTTTTTGCGTATTCCTACTTTAATTAGGATTTGTTCATTTTAAGTTAAACCTAAAGAAAGAAAAGTCTTAGGATTAAAATAGTATGAAAATAAGTTTTATATTTTGACTCGCGAATAGAAGGATTTGTGTGTATTTAAGTCAATTCCAAGCATTTATGAATAATTATCTGATATTTGCAGATATTATTTTCTGCTCAACTTATGTATATATATATAGTCATGTTTGTATGTGTATTCATATTTGATTTGACACATGTATTATATACTCTTGCACATACTGAACGTGTCAATAACTGTAGGAAACCAACAACTGGACAGTTTGCCCTATACATAGTCTTACGAGACCTTCCTATCATGAACATTCATTGACAAGCTGACATTAATTGTACATGACTGCATTTCACATGTGAACGTATATCTTCACTGGTTAATTGAATTTTATTTTTCATGGATAAATTTTAATAATTAGAGTGATATTACCTAAGTTAACAATGATTAATAAAATTTTATTTTATTTATAAAAAAAAGTTAAAAAAAAAAACATTTACTTTATTCATTGAATAAAATAAAAATAGTTTTTACATGTTGAAATAAATAATTGGTGAACATAAATCAATATTGTGATTCCTTTAAATAAAAACTAATTAAAATTCTTCCACGTTATTATTAATGTAATATGAAAAGAATCTAGCATTAATGTAATCCTTTTTCATTTATCCTATCTTATGAAGTTTATTTCATTTCGAGAAAAAAATATAATAACAAGTGTGTTTATCTTTATATAGTTAGAATTCATAAAGATAAAAGTTTCATCAATATAATATAATACCCATTATGAAACAAATTTTTTTATCATCACGATAGCATTCGTACTTGTTCATAAAATTAATATTCATAATTACAAAATAAAAGTATCCTGAAAGAACTCGCGTTTGGAAATATATATAAGCTTTAATATAAAAGTTACATTAGACTGCTATGATGATTATGAAAATGGTTAAGTGATAAAAAATACGTAGCAGAAATACATTAGTCAATCTTGTATTTATTTTAATTAATTATATTATTCAAAGATTCATAAATGTACCATTATTGCACTTTTTTGTTACTTAAAGTCATTAATAATAACAAGCTTTTATACAATATAACTGAGAAAAGAATAAAAATAAGTTTGAAAAATTATAGATATTTTATTTTGTATGATTGAAGAGGTTGTTTTACTGTTGAAGTTTTCCTTCGTTTGATATTGATAAGAATCTCGAGCAAATAATGCGGTAACATCTCATTAGATGATAATAAAAGTTTGTCAAATCAGTGTTGTAAAGTGATTTATTATGGGATAAAAACAGATGGAGAAGATAATAATCATGAGACTGGCAAAAACACAAATTTGTTTCTCTTTAGATAGTATTTTTTTCACATAATTATTACGAGGGTGAGACTCTCGTGCGTACGTGGGTATCGAGTGTTTAATGAACGAGAAAACGGAAACCAGTCCCGGAACAAATGTGAACTGGTTTACTATCATATTTTGCGTGGGGTTAATATTTTTTTTAAGTATAAAAGTGTGTTTATTATCCATTTTAACAGCCGCAAGCACTGTTTTACAAATTATATACAGTTAATATTAATGCAGAACAAAAAAGCTTTTCTCCAGGGAACGTTTTGTTTAAATTTTCAGTTCAAGGTAATTTTGGCATAAATTATTTTTATACTCAACAAACATGTTTTAATATATTTAAATAAAAAGTTACTCCATTCTTCGTTTTTTTGATAATTAATTTTTTTCATAAAAATTAACAGAGATTCTTTAGACTGAACTCTATTTTGTAATTTTCCGTATCAATTAAATTAATATAATTTTATAATAATATAACACTTATCAGAGCGGCATTTTAAAAATTATTCAGTGATATAGAATGATTATTGATCAAGTCTATTAAAATTATGAATATTAATAAATATTTAGAAATGTAAAAACTATGCCAAGTCAGTTGATTTTCATTAATTAATTGATAAAACTATTTTAAAATGGTTTTTCTCTATTAATTCGTTTTAATTGAATTATGTATTTAAAATAATTACTTTATGATGAACCGTCTTGAAAAAGTGATAGTCAAACAGTTGCGAGACAAAAAGAAACAAATACACAGACTCATTAAAATTAATTCCGCGTAAGAGGAAGCATAGTTTGGTAAAAAAAAATAAAGAAATAGCATAAAGAGTAAGAAGCAGAATAAAAAAGAGGAACCAGTCCAGGTTGTTGTATTATACGAACTTGTTTGGACCGGGAGCTATCGAGAAGTTATGTATTCCTCTGAAGGTGCATTCTCACGACGAATTTCAAGTCCGACGACCCTGTATCTCTTTTTCTTACATCTTTCCGTGTTGGTGGGTTTCGAGAGATTACTGACTACTTGATTTAGCTTGATTTTTCTTAGTAATAAAACATATTATGCAATGTTAACTAGTGTCACTTGGTGTGCCCTGGTACTGTAATATAATATAACTCGCATAAATATCAACATACACAATTATTGTCATTTTAATTAAATATTTAAATAAATAAAATTTTTTATTATACATTTATAATGCGTAAGAAATGAGATAAAAAATTACCATTTGAATGTAAGTAAAATAAATATAAAAGAATTTTCATGTGATTTCTGCTGCATCGCACGAGAGAGTGCAAGTGCCGGGTGTTAGTAGGTTAAGGTCACCGGACCACATCCGCCTCCGTTCTCATCGTTCTCATCCATCGTAAGTGTAGTAATGCTTCTCTTTCTCTTTTACAACTACTCTTTCTCCTGATTCCTTCATAAATATTTATGGATTATGAATATTATTGCAACGGATCCCTAAAGCTATTATCGATAACCTCCCACGATGTTTCCAATTCGTCTAGAGACTAATCGCTTATGTATGACGTGTCCTCGACTTTCGCTACTATTTCTATTTAATATACGTGTGATAAATGATTCGTACATTCAATTAGACTTTAACTCTTTCCTCACACGAGATATTTGAATTTGAATATTTTATTTATTAGTTGAATTAATTGAAAATATATTGCTAAACATATTAGGTCAATAGTCAATTTTGAATTTTTATTATTTATTTATTTTATTTTTAATAGAAACATGGTTCATTGCATAATGTTTATTTTTTTTTTCTGTAATGAAAAGAATTTATTTCAATATTTTTTTTTTTAGGTGTCGACATTTTTTTTTCGTATCTAGGATTATTTTAATAATAAAGGCCGATTTAATTTTTTTTTCTATCTATTTAGTTTGTTTAGAAATTAATTTAGCTTTTTTTTTTAAATATTGACAATACCCTTCAGTGATGAATATGAACTACATTGAAAAAATTTTTGAATGCTTCAAAAACATAAAATGAATTCATTAGTTATAAATATTAATAATAATAACTACAGTAAAATAATTAAATTTAATTACGTAAATAACAGGCGACTTTTTTCAATTCTTAATTGTGAAACTTTATTGTGCACATTTGGAGTGAATAAAATGTAATTCATAAAACTCCTTTGATGTGAGGATAATGATATTTATTCAAAATAAAATAAATGAGTTGGAAATTTTGATGAAAATATAGCCATGGGATTTTTTCACGCGATATATTTAAAGAAAAAGAAATTCACATCATACTTGTTACTGGGTCATAGCAATCACTTGCAATTGTGAGATTCTCTTCTTCATTGGGTATGAATTGCAAAAGACTCCTGAGATCTAGACCGGAAGTTCTTGGAGTTTCGAGACAATGGAAAGCATGGTTTCACTATTGAATACAACGATTGATTAACGTCTCACTGATTTTACAGCGATTGAATTTGCAAGTTGTTACGACCCTTTAATCAATACTGAGTGATTTAGATGTTCATTGAACAAGAGAGAGAATTAATCAACGAAATAACTTGAGATAGGTTCTGTAGTTGAACGATTGGACCTAATAGTCAAATAACAATTTTGAGTTTCTATTATATCAACTAATATTTGATTATTCTCTATACAATATACTCTGGATAGCATTAAAAAATTATATTTCAAATAAAAATAACTAAAACTATTTTTATTTATCCATAATTGAATAGACTAATGTTTATTTTTCATCATACGTATTTTTATTTACTCAAACAAAGAGAAAAAGTTCTGAAACGAACTAGTCCAGTCGATATGCAACAAAAAACGGGGTTAATAAAAAATTTCGTGGTACAATTCGAGACCGGACTCATTTTATAGAGAAAAATGCGCTGAATTGAATGGACTAATTTCCCGGCAAAAAAACCGTCCGCGTCATACTTTTTTTTAAATTTAAAAATTAATTTTTCCGATGAACCTACATATTTTATCTAATATGTCGTAAAGAAAGCAGAAATCGGCCATTCTTTAATGGCAAAAATTTTTTCCTTATACCTCGGTATTACAGTTTTCTGATCGATCGATTATACCGATAAATTTGACAAAAATGGTTGCCACAATGGATGATTTTTTAACTTTTTGAGATCAAATATCTCAAAAATAAAACTGAATTAAAAAAAATGAGGTGACTGAAATGTTCCTAGAAGTATAAGGGAAAAATTTTTCCCATTAAAGTATGGCCGATTTCTGCTTTCTTTACGACATATTAGATAAAATATGTAGATTCATTGGAAAGATTAATTTTTAAATTAAAAATAAAATATGACGCGGACGGTTTTTTTGCCGGGAAATTAGTCCATTCAATTCAGCGCATTTTTCTCTATAAAATGAGCCCGGTCTCGAATTGTACCACGAAATTTCGTATTTAAAATGCACATTGACTGGACTAAACCAAATTTCCAAATAAATAAAAATCGAAATTTTTAATACATATTTATTTTACACAATAACTTTGGTATACCAATTATTTCTTTATCAAGATTCCTTTTTTTAATCAAAAGTTTTTAATTAAAAAAATCTCCAAATTATCAGAGAAGAATATTGATGAATTGCAAAAGTTCTCTGATGGGAAAGTTTTTTACAATAACAAGACAATGAGGAAAAAAATTTTTCAATCAAGTTTAATGTTTAAAATTATTATCAGATTATTTATAATTAAGATTTCACCACTGTTCCAAAATTAAAAAGATTACAATTGAATTAGTACTAAATAGATTAGTTCAACTAGAATATGATACACTAGACAAAGCTCTTTGTTATAACGTAATAAAATTTAACTTGTCTGGAATTTCGTAGCTTTCATGTGAAGCTTTTAATTTAATACCTCGTTTGTTCATTGTTTAACTAACCTCAGTTTGTCACAAATAATTATGTAAATAATGAAATTCAATTATTAAGAAATCAAGATAATACTTTGAACAAGAAAACAGAATTAAATACCATAATTGAAACGACAGAAACAGAATGGGGAAAGTTGAAAGGTTGTTAAGTGAAAATAATAATAAAAGTCTGAAATAAATTTGAAGGTTTTTGCGAAACTTATTAAACTTTTAATACTCAGTTGATCACTCTAGAAACTCATATAATAAAACATTCAAGTAGGAAAGTATCTAAGAATGTCAAAAATTCAAACACTTATCTGCTCTATTCTCTAGAGTTTTGATGAAGGATGATGCATTAGAGGCATTGTGTGGATTGTGGATTATTAACAGAAAATTATAAATAGAAGCTTTTCAATGACAATCAATGTATTGAATCTTTTAGATAAAATCCATAAAGCTTTTATTCTTGACATAATTGTCAATGATCGATTTTATTTCAATTGATAAACTTGATTGGATACAATATTATTTCCTGGGGCTAAAAATAATTGAAGTCAATAAATTAAAGCAGAAAACTGTCTTCAATACAACAAAAAATTACCAACTTTTTTTTGCTTTGTAGCAAAATTTAATGAACATCTGTTGATCTTGTTTCTCTAGATTTTTAAAATGAGTATGATAAAAAGCTATCATCAAGATAATCAATCACGAATTCAAGCAAACAGAGAGAAGTTAAATGCTCCATTAGAATTATTAACCCAGATAAATAGCTACGATGATCACGATATATTAATATTCACCCCCTCCCCCCTCCCCCAAAGTTTGAAGCAATTTAAGCTTTGCTTAGTTTGTACAAATGGATTCACTTCATATCAAGTTTTCTGCTGGTGGTAAATTCAATTTCCAATAATCGAGCATATTTATTCACTTCCTACATTAAGAATAAAGTTAAGTAAAATTTGCTCTATAATCCAAGATGAAAATTGTACTGCAATGCAGAGTAACTTTTAGATGTCAAAAAAATAAAAGTATAAAGTAAACTTTATTCTGTACCAAAATATTTTCTCAGGAGCTCAGAGCTGAAATATTATTAACGTCAAGAAATTTTGATGTTTCTTGGTAGTTTACCAGGATGATTCCTCATGACAGCATAATTTTTACTCGATAATTTTCTCTATATTTATTACTAACCTTACACTACCAGCATGATTATACTACCAAGATGTGCAAATCTAAGCCACATGATCATTTAATATATCCTAAACAAGTTTAATCATTATAATGATACAAATCTGTGTTAAAAGGGAAGTTAATTATTAGTGATAATGATAGAGCATATGTATAAAAATTTGAGTATGTTCTATTAATTAAAAAGAAAAAAATAATAACATCTTAGGATGATACATAAACACATGTATTATTTATTCATTATTATTGTTTATTATTCTAGCCATTCATTATCCTATTATCATTCATTTCCGGCTATGTTTAATTTATAGGTTGATAGAACAAAAAAATGCATATTTTTTATGAATAATCATCCTTCAGAATTTACAGTACAAGAAGGGATATATTTCTTTCTTTTCGCGAGCTATTTTTTATCTGATAGCCTAGACGTTGTTAATGATAGCACATGTGGTAACTATAACGAATGATATGGCCTGTGGTTGTATCTTGATACCTTGAGCCTTCTCTTCACTTCCCTTCCTCATTCGTTCTCGTTTGCTCTTATTGTAAATGGGTATTAGATATATCCCACAGATGTGAGGGTGAGAAATGATCTTAAAGGTCATTAGTATCAGTGGATATTTTTTAAACTGGTTGACTTAAAAAAGAGTAACAACTGCCATCCCTCGGTTTGCGGGTGAAATTCGTCCAAGTGTAGCGGGAAGTTTAAAAGTTGGTGAAACTCGTGATGAACATTTATACGATGTTACAGCGCAAGTCGAGGGAGTTGAGGTCGGCGCGCGAACTCCAGAGTCAGATTAGCACGCTCTCAGAACAACAACAACACAAGAGAACTCTCTTGACTTGGCGTTGGTTCAACAGGCGGTATATAGAGAGAATGTTATTTCCTTTTCTTATAACTCTTGCTCTTTCTTTTCTCCGCTTGCGATCTCCTCTTGTGCTTGTGTAGGAGTAGAAAGTCGCTATTGTGCTGGATCTGGTTTTATATAAATAGCATCAGAGTTGCTCGTGCCGCCACTCGCTACGGGTAAATAATAAAATAATAAAGCAGTGCGGTTGCGGTAATGGCGACTCTCGATGCTGTTCATTAACATTCTAGAATAAAACTAGGAAATGAAAATGGAAGTGTAGAAAAATCAATAAAAAAATTTATGAACCTCTTTCGGGGTCATTCTTCGCCAAGAAATCCAATAAATGTCTTTTAAATCATGGACAGTTCACCAACTTGATTGTTTTTATATTATTTTAGCTATATTGCAAATAAAAATATGGTGATGTTTTTCATATTTACATGAAGATCTATGTGGATAGATATAAATATGGGTCCGGTGCATTTTCTTTACGTGCCCCTGAGCTTGATTCGAGTCACGGCGAATGCAAAATCTGTGGGACATGGAGGCCATTTTATATATCGTGTATATAAGACAGGCAAAGTGTACGTGACCTGCCTCGCCTCACCGTGTTCATGATTCACTAGCGGCAGCAATCACCTGAGGAAAGAGGAATCGAGAGATACCGTAATAAAAGGGTCGTAAAAAACGAATTCGAAATATAAAAATCTTGTAATAAATTTTATTGCAAATTCCGGATTGTAATGTAGAGTATTCCTTTCTTTAGACCACTTTTCACAAATGCCCATCCTTTTATCAGTTTCATTTCTCTTTTGATATCAAATATCTTGTCAAATCTAACATTATAATTAACAATAAATAATTATTATAAAAGTCTCTCAAAATTTTTTTATCAATCAATTTATTTAGGTTACATTTTAACAAAAATAATAACCAATGCAATTGTAGACGAGACAAAGTCACGTTTGGTAAATTTAGGACAGTTGATATTGAAATATTGTGGTCATTCAGCTGAAAAATATGATTGTAAACCAGTAGTTCAACCATAAAAGTCGTATCTGTATTTTTTTGGTATTCTATTTAAATGTATTTTCACTATATTCATAAAAAAAAAACATTCAATAAAGTGAACGGACAAAGTCTAACACTTTTCAAATAATTAATTAAAATAAACATTCTAAGAAGTGTGTAATCAACAGCAGTAGCAATATGAAAATGACTTGATAAGAAAATTAGTTATGTTTATCTCAACTGTTTGTTATTCCTGATGAAGATCCTGACCTTTCTCAAATTCTCGGACCAGTTTTTTTACTCTCTAATTAATTCCATAATGTACAGCATGAAAGAAAGTTCGTCATCCTTTTGAGCTGTATCCATTTTTGGCTTGTCAGTAAATACTTTCGAAAGCATTTATTGATAAGGAATGTTGATAAAAACACCAATCGAACTCGTTTGATCTAATCTCATGCACTCGATTTCCCTTTTTAGATCTGCGTACACGGCCTGTAAGCAAAGATACACACCTCTGCGTTATCTTTCGTTGTATCTCATGTGTGCCACCGTGCGATTGGACGCACGAAAAAAAATGATTAGCGCATGCTACAGCCACAGGCATATGGTCATAATATAAATACTTATAGACCAGATGTTACAATCTCTGACTGACCATAATATGTAAGATTTATTTTTACAAGTCTTTCTAATATGTAAGTCCTCCTTATGTAGTTCCTTATGATTAATTTACAACTTTGATTATTAATCACATCATAGATATAATCGGTAATCAATAAATTTAAACAAATTGTTACAATTCATGCTAACAAAATGCTTTCAATTACTTATTGAGAAATACTTACAGTCATGACTAAGATATACAACTTGCTGTCACAAAAAGTTAACTAATCATCTTCAAAGCTTTCATAAACATCCTTTAATAACACTTGATGTATAATTTATCGATACAACATTACCTCTTTTTTCATTAATATTCATTTTTTATCTATTAAGTTTATCTATTGATAGCAACATTTATATTTTATTAATATTGCGAAATAGTTACATAAACAAATAGTTATTATTTCATAGGAATTGTTAGATTAATTATTCATTGAGAATGCTCTAAATGCATATAAAAATTTTTTAAATTTTAATAAGAAAGAAATTCTAAAAACACCATTTTTTTCTTATTATCTAAATAATTCAGGTAAAATATGCGGAAAAGTTGTTTGGAAATATTTTACAACAAAATTTAACATTTTTATCAAGGCCTGCATAATATTCCATTTTTTTTTTCAATCAAACAAAATTTTACTCGGAACTTATACACAATCTCTTTTTTCGAATTCATTTGAATGTATTATCATAATAAAATCTTTAAAATATAATTAAAATGACTATGAAAGCAATAGTATACATATAGTCTAGAGTGTATTTTTATCTCCATTAAGAACCTTTGGAATATTTATGAACATTCAGACATGTACATGTTAGTTTGATAAATATTCTTTTGGCACGCGACCTGTTCTAATAGCCAATAAACTCTATTGATTTATTACAGAAAGGGGAAAAGATTGAAAATTTCCAAGAAATGTAATAAAAATTATATTCTCATACATTTTAATCAGTTTTTTTATCAAACTGTCACTTTTTTATAAACATTTATTTTTGATCAGTGAAGCAATATATTAAATGCACCAGCTGGAACTTGGTCTGACCACATATCGCAAGTAACTACTGTGCTAACCAATATGCTCTTAATGTTTTGGCACTTACTTGGATACGATGTAATGTAATATATAGCTCCGAGAGTCAACAACATAGCAGCAGTCTACAATGTAGAGTTAACTACTAAAAGCGTACTTTGAGCTTTCGGCAAATCCTCCAAGAGCTTTGATGTATTCTGATCTCAGGTTTCCAACAATACTATGTATATATATATATATATATATATACTAGACACTTACGTGCATATACTGGTGATCTTTGTTTCGACTTTGGTCAAAGTCTAACACGACGAGAGTTGTTGAAATTTGATTGTGTGTTAATTTACTATCTTGGCTAATATTACTTCTCATTAGTCCGGTGTTTAGAAAAATACTGATTTGATCATAACATTAATTGAAATTCATGTCACAACCCTTGACATTTCTAGTTTTTTTGCCAAGTTTAATCATAAAGAGTACAAATAAAATATAAGAAGCTTTATCATTATTTAAAAAAGAGTTTACCTTTCAATGACATTTTAACAAATTAATTTGTTCATTTAAAAAGATTTCTTATTAAATTTGTGATTTGTCCTTAATATGTGAATAATTGTTATAAAAAACTATCTTTCAGTGTATAATTACACAAAAATTCGCAAGCACTTGAACAAATAAATAAAAGGTTAACAAATAGTAAATATCTGTTACCAAGTATAAAAAAACATGCGACCATTTAGAGTCTTTGAACTTGTAAAATCTAAAACAAGTTGTGAGTTCCTGAATCCTCAAGGGGTTCTAATCTTCAACTTCCTACTCTGAATATTGTTCAAATTTTCTGAATCACTTGGAAACAGTCTAACCAATTCCATCAATTACAAGTGATCTGAAGAAATATCGATTAACCACTCAATTTACTTGAGATGTAAACTTATTTGAGTTGCAAACATGATGATTATTCTAATGATAACAGATAATTGAAGTAGGATTAATCTCTTCTCATCGTTTTATCAATTCCTTTTTTAAGTATTGTTACACTAAATTCCATGCTGAATAAGAGATAAACCATTCGAGTATTACTAGAACTAATCAATCTCTACATCTGGGAAACAAAGCCTTTTGAGAATAACTAAATTGATTGTTCAGTGAAGTGAATAGTTATGTACATATAATGTAATAGAATTACTATTAGCAATGCATCAATATTAAAAGAAATTTTTATAACTAGTTTAACTTTTGTTTTGAAGATCACAAGACAATTAAAAGTTTTATCACATCTTTTGGTGTAAATATTTATCATAGTTGAAGTTCTGAATAATGCATAATAATGAAAAACTTTTGAGTTTACATATTACATATAACTTTACATGGTTTTTTAAAAATGAAGTTTTAGAAATGATTTTTCTATAATAGCTGAATACTCTCAGACATATGTAGAGTGAATTACGAATAGACTATTTTAATCTGATGATGAAATATAGAATTTGCAATGAATTTCAAGATTACTATTTTGTATGAATTTATGATATTGTTACTAAAGTAAAAGTTTTATAATTTATAAATCAACTGTAACAACACTTTATGCATAATAATAATAGCAAAAGTTGTGACAAATAATATTTTTTGCATTGACATTAAAATCCAATCAAAAAGATACATTAATAGAAGTATTTTGTTTACGTGATTATTCAACTATTCAAAAAACTCGATAACATAAATTTACATATATTAAAAACATGAGATGAAAGTAATTAGATTATTTTCTCATTATATTTTGTATTTCCTCCAGAATAAATGTATATGTGATGACAATATTTACATTATTTATCAATATTTTTTTCTCTTCATTTTTTAATGGCTTACTTACAATTAATTAATGATAAAAAATTGTTTCAAATTAAAGGACAAAATATTACCAAATAAATGAAGATGTTTAATTATTTAAATTGAATTACTCTACTGCGTATTTCCCTAGTAACCAGTACTTATGTACGTTATTAACATCAGTTTTACGTACGTCTGCTAGGTTTCTTAGGAGCAGTCTGACGTAAGCATGCATGCATCAGACTAACGTTAGTCTGCTGTAAGATGCAGATGAGAATTCAGAATCTCATCTGCATCTTACTATCTAAAAATGAAACAGTGAAAATAATGAAATACACTACAAAATCAGTGAATTTTATTATTTTCACGATTTAATTTTTAGAGAGTACAGCTTACATTAGATTCCAACGAAAATTTTACGTACGATTGCTTCTAAGAAACATACCAGACGTACGTAAAGCTGACGAATGATTCCAAACGTATTTTTCCGTTAGTCTTTCGAAAGTCTGACGCACATTTGGTTACTAGGGTTATCACGAAACAAACATCTAATGTCTTTTAATTGATATCTCGCAATAAACTTATTTTCCATTAACTTAGTTTTTCTTTAATAAACAAAAAGTAGATTTAATAATTTTTCAAACATTCAATCAAGTTTTTACATCAAATGAATTATCAGGAGAATGAATGAATAAAATAATGTCATGTCAATGCGAGATGAATGAAAAAAATAATTGAACCCTCCAAGATGTGAGTTAGTGGATCTAGACTTTGATGAAGTTGGAATTTTTCTCATTGACAGAATAAACGTTGAGATTTAAGAAAAGATTTTTCTCATTCTTTGCAACATTATCAACTCTGAAGAGATATATCTATAAGAAGAGCATCAGTGGGAAAATATTCAAGACGAATAGACGTCACTGAGTTTCAAATAACTAAAGTTATATGTCGACAAGCCATCGTGACTAAGAACTCATAAATCTCCATGTACACATTATAAGAACGAACAATTCTTTAGTATACAACGTCGTAGTGGACGAACATGTAATCAAAGATGAAATAAAGCAAGAGATAAAAGAAGTTGTTGTTGAGAGAGAATGCTTGAAAGTGACAAGCAATTCCGTTAGGTATACTCTCAAGGTATTCAGTATAAATAAGTTTACATTATTTATTTGTTCATTAAATTAGTATGGAAAAGGTAGAAAAAAGTGGGTACATACATTGAAAGGAAAACTGCAAAGAGTAAATGGAAGCTGTGGAATTAAAGAAAGAAGAGTAAACTATAAGGAATATGTGGATAACTTTCAGGAAGAAAACAGTGAAAAGAAACAACGGAAATAAAAAGAATTGGGTAAACAGAATGTACAAATAAAATAATTAAAAATCAACCGTAATGAACAAATAAAAATAATGTTTTCTCTTTCGTGTCTGATGTGAAGAATCCCGCTTGGCAAGGTCGAGAGACGGCCTAGCCCCAGGCAGATTCTGGTCATGACGTATTTACACCAACATAGTGTCTACTTCTCCATCTCTTCATCCCTTGCTTTAGTTTTATTTCACTGATTTTCTCAGCATTTATACTTTACGTTGATGCATACTAATGAGACATGCATGAAATTCCAGTTCATTTACCATTTTCTACATTTTATATATTTTATAATGCCGCCAGTGAAGAAATATTCAACAATTTTATAACCATAGATGCATAAAAAAATGATGCTTTTGAAGAATCTTGATAATAATTTAACTCAATTACAAGTTAACCAGGTTTATTCATAATTGAAAAATTTAACTTGAAATGAAAAACTATTGAACAAGTAATAAAAAATATAAATAATTTTTTAAACTTTTTCAAGAGAGAAAAAAAAATATTTCATTAACTGAGAAAGTTTTAGTCTGGTATAGTGCTTATAAAGTACAAGTGATTTTTATAAAACTTTTTTAATATTTAAAAATCAATTTCTGATTTCTTATCTGTTGGAAATAAAATAGCAGACACTCGAGGGGAATTTTCATATGAATTAGATATATGTGTATATGTGTTAGTACATGAACATCAAATATGAAGTAAATTGAGTTTAAGTATTTTATATTTTTTCTTTTACACCAACTGATAAAATTTGAACGATAAAATATTATATTCACTATAAAGTGTTTGATGTATAAAAATTTTTATCAGAAAAATTTCCAATATATTTCAATTTAATATATCCGACAATTTCATGAAATTACAATGTACAGTGATTTAACAAATTTTATCTTTTTTTTATTCATCATCTAATAAAAACTGGTTTGCTGAGTATAGTGGTAGAAATTTACCGATAGATTGCATCGATGTAAATCAATTAATGCTCTAATGTAATTAAAACGTGCATTCTATAATTTCATTATTTTTCTTTTGATGTACTAGAGAGTTAAAAGCGTATGCATTTGTTTTTGAAAGACGAAATGAAATAAATTCTAACCTCGAGGCTAACCCGATGTGTTGGGTTCCGCTCTAGAACGTTGAACGTGTAGCAGACCGGAAGCTCAACGCAGCCCACTGCCCGGAAGTAGTGATGTGCTCGATTCCCTACTTCCTGCCGACTTTATACTGATTCCAGTAAGTTTATAGTCGTATTCTATTGCCATTGCACGTAAAATAAAGGCTCATCAGTTACCTTTACTTTTATTTATTTTCTCGTGTTCATGCGTATTTGCAAATATCTCATTCAAAACAAAGAGACTAGACTTCAGTTGAATATATATTTAAATTATTGCAAAGTTTTTAGAGTTATGTTATACAACTGAATATTTGTGTGATTAATAATGAGCCTTGACAAATCATTTTTATAAAAACCTGATGTTTTTTTTTAAGAAAAAATATTTATGTGAAAATTAAAGTGTTTTTTTTTTAGTAATGAATTATTCATTTATAAAAAATATTTTTTTATGACTGTTTCAAAATTTTTTTTCATGAAACCTGAGTTTTCTATTAATAGGGGAACTTTTAAAAATATTGTCTATTCCGGTTTTTCAGTAGAAAAATATAGACACAAAGGAAACACTAATTTTTTTAACAATTTCCAACACATGTTGCAGACATTTGATTGTATATAAAGTGATGTTAATTAACTGTGACCCACGAATATTAAATTAAGAATTAAATTTGTTAAAGGAAGAAAAGGTATTTTCGTGAGAGATAAAAATTATTCAAATTAATTCAATATTCTTAGTAATTAAAATGTACGTAATATAATATGTATTTGGTACTAGACTGACAGAATATTCACTCGAGCTGAGTACAAGTCACATAAAAAAAAAAACCTTTTTTCCTTTTTTCAACGTTGCAGTTGTCGATAAGGGAAGAAAAATGTCCATTGCATGTGTCTAGAAAGTTGAAAAAAAAATTGGAGTACTACTTTCATACTCACGTACTTGTAGTTCACTTGGCAACATTGGTGTGAACTCTTGTCCATTCAAATAACATGGACAATTTTCCACACTGCAGTAATACTGATTTTTCATCGTATAAGTATCAATGCTTATCCATATTTTATGTTTGCTTTTTATTTGCAAAAACATTTATCGTTCCATAAGCGAAAAGATTATTTAAAATACCCGTGCACAATAGGTAACAACCATTTTTATGAAGAACATATTTTTTTTACATTTATCAATACTAGATAAGCTTTAGAAATATTTTAGTGGATTTAAATGTATATTTTTGCTATTAATTGGTAGAACTTTACCAACAAAATTTTAAAAGCATCCTAGTCGTATCATACTGATAATATTTTTTATAACTACACTGTGTACTTATCAATTTGAAAGGTTTAAAAACATAATAAAACTTAAATTTCTAAATATATTATTTTAAGTTGTTATTTTAGTAATAACTCTAAAAATATTGAATGACAACTCAACTTGTCTATTATGAAGTTCTCCATGTAGTGAACATGACAACCTGTCAAAAGTATAAATTTCAAACCCTTCACTATTCATATTCAATATCAACCAATTAACGATCGTTCAAAGTTTATAGTAAATTACTGAAAGTATGATATTTACTTCAATGTACCCATCATGTGTGTGTGTATGTTTCATGAGTTAAAATAAAGAGTGGACGAAGTTTAATATATCAAGGGACTTTGGACCTGTACTCAATTTGAAACTTTGTTGCCATAAGAAATAATGTATAATGGTCACATTTAAATCAGATATACTAGGTTAAAAGAGCAGTGACCATTGAACATATTTTTTGAACGTTATTTCTACATGTTTCCACCAACCTTTGATTATTTTAGAGAACCTAAAAAATGTATTCACACAAAAACACCCATTTTTATTTATAAAAATTTCACTCTTTATAATAAACATAATCCAGTCATTCAACTCTTTCCAACCAGTTTTATCTAAAATTATAAAAAGATTATCTAAAATTAAATTTTTCTTCATGAATGGAGAACTATTTTCAATATCTAATCAATGCCATGATCATTATCCCAAAGGATATTAAGTAGCCACAGGAAAAAAAGCTTGGAATATTGATAAAATATTAAAACAAGTTCCTTTGAAAGTTTCGAAAATAATATTAATCTAGCTAACTGACAAACCATTAAGTAACTTAGTCGTTTCAATTAGGTTATAATTTACATGAATAGAGTTCAATATAAATGACATAAGAAAACTGACAGTTTATCAAAAAGTTAAATTGTTCAATTAAGTAGTTTGATCATTGCAAGGAAGCCACAAAACCATTGAGCATAGCTGAAGTGTTCAACGCACTACAGAATCGATATCGTATGTTTCGTAGTATGTTGTGGGCCGTTTATTCTCGCCATACTCCATCATATACCTAGAATGTTATGCATACAGTGATAGCATTCAATTCATGTCATAATAGTCATAGTTCATTTTAACGTTCCAGTATATTGTTATTTGCATATAAATGTAATAATGATGAGGCCATATGACAATTAAACAGATGCACATTTATATATTATTTATCCCTTTATGTACAAAGTAAATAAATAGATAGTACTCATGACTATGCAAAGATACATGTTTGATCAAATTCAACATGCTGAAACATGATATCTTGTGCTATTGTGTTTCTTTGAATGCTATTAATTAAACTAATAGCTTGTGAAGATGATGCTGAAACATGTAAATTTCAGTTCCGATATATTTATTTATTTTTTTCGTTAAAAGATTAAAAATAAATTAGAAATTTTAAAAGTTTATTTTTATTCAAGATGTAAACAATGTTTTTATTTTTTCCTGAATTGTTTTACAATTTTTTCTTTCGTGATTTTAATTAAGTGAAATACTTTTTATACGTTCATCAGTAGATTTTTATTAAATTGAATAGAACAAAGGAGTATATTTTCAAGAAATAACAGACGTAAAAAGGCAACTGTCCATTTTGATTTTCTTTTTGGAGCTCTGCCAAACTAATCGAGTTTTTTTTTTAGTATTACAATTGACGTGTTGTGTTCGTGATTCTTCGTAAATGTATAGCAATATATTTTTGGAATAAATTTTCATTCGAGAAATTCCATGGAAAATAGAGATAAAGATAATTTAATTACAATCATTTATAGTATACTAAAAGTTAATTTAAATGAAAATATACTCGCTCACGTAATTGTTGAAAATGTTGATCAAATTAATTTGGAAGTTTTTGGTTTATTTAATCTTTTGGATTTACAAGAAAATTAATTACATTAGATTGAGAATAAAAGTATGATGGTGATTATTATAATGATATGAAAATTATAGAATGGTAGTAAGTTGAACTAGTGGAGAGAAAATTCTTTGCTTTTATGGTGGAAATACTTGAAATTTTCGTGAGATTATATAGCAGCATAGACTTATTAATTATTGAATGCATATTTGTGTGAACAGGAGCGTAAAAAGGTTGAATAGTAATTCGCAGTTCGAAATATATCAATATGAAGGGAGTAGAATAATGAATAATTTCATTTTCTATATATTCCACACTCCAGGGGTATAATACAATGTAAAGGGTGCTATTTATAAAAGCATTTTTTTATTGTTTTCTCAATGAATAGATATTGGAGTCTTTATTAAAATAACATGTAGCTTTTGGTTGATATAGAAAAAATTATTTTTATTCAAAGTTTAATGAACAATGTAGTAAAGCTATTAATAAAGCACTTGGAGAGATCATCAAATTTTTGATAGAGATTAGACAATAAGTAAAAAATGTTTGTCACGTTCTTTTTAAACTTACAGAGCCATCTTGTCTAACGTTTTCTGCATTTGCAACGTGCTTTTGTCACTATTATTTTGTAAGATTTAGATCAAAAATTCTTTGAAAGATTAAGTGGTAAACTTGGTATCAAAAATTTTATATTCAAGGATTTCCAGATGATGTTTGGAAACCATTTAAATTATTGAATTATATTATGTACTTTGCATTCTTTGCATTGAATAAATTCAATGTAGTTTATCAAACAGATTGAAATTTTTATTGAAATTCAATTTAGTTATCAATATCAATATCAATTTGAGCAATATCAAAATATCACTTTAATTATAAAATCATTTTTGATCAATATTAAATTTTAATTGATTTTTTTTAGATACTGTAATTGTTAATAAAATACAAACTAAATTGGTGAAAAATTCGAATCATTTTCGGTACACTTATTTAACTTGAATAATCATAATTATTTATACTATGCTATTTCCCTTCATCAAATGGTAATACTCCATTCTGTTTATAAATCAAATTAATTACTTAGATTCTTTGCTAATATGATATTTGCATTGATTTGTTATTTCATATCGAATAAACTTCATAATTGTACAAGCAAATTTTTTGAAAATATTTGAAATAACATTCAACTTGTTTTACTGTAAATTCTTCGAGAGAATAGTTATCCAAGTGGATTTAAATACATATTCTATGAGAATTATTATTATTTTTTTTTACCAAAAAAGATGGTTGAATTTATTCAGTATTTTTCATCATTCAAGTAAAATCTCATAAAAATACTCGAAAATCGTTGATAAAGCTACGAGAAAAGCACATGCAGCAAGTCGTTCCACTTATGATGAAGAACGTCTTTTATATTCATGCATGAATACTTTTTTTTACACAAATTACTGCAAAATAATGTGTCGAGGATGTACATTAAGGATCAATTTAGGGTATGTTAAATTATTCTCTGAGAAAAAATGATGACACTCAAGTATAAATTGTTATAAACTATGATGGCTTGTCATATTTTTTGGTTTACAAGTTGTTAGAATTATGTTCACGTCCTTAGCTGTACGTAATTGAGCACATCTATCTTGTTTAAAAAAATATGGTAGCTTGGGTTGAGCATCCAAAAATACGATGTGTGAAGAAAATGTTAGCAAATGTCAGATGCATCTTCAAAATGATAATTTTCAATTTTTTCATTATTTGTGTCATGGGAATGATAAATTGAACAGAAGTATCTGAATTATTTTTTATAGAAACACATGTTTATTTTTCAAATAAGCTGTTTATGATCACTAATTTAATATTACACACACGTGTATTAAACATGTTTTTCCCTAAAAAAATTAATTTAATGTAAACTGATGAAAGTACGAATTATTTATTGAGTATTAATAAAATAATTTAGTAATTAACTGTACGATGATTAAGTATTAAACAATGATTGGTTAAAATATAATAATCAGTTCATTAAAAATTTATTTTAACAAAAACATTTGCATGTTTTCAAATCATTAATGTATTCTTTGTTCAAAATCTCCAAAAATATTGCATTATCAATTTGCCTATAACTAATCTTCTTACGTATTCGTGCATTCAATTAATTTATTAAACTTTTAATAAAAAATTTTAATTGAAGATAAATTGGAATTCATAAGCATCTAACTAACTGAAAATCATCAAAAATTACAGTTCATTTGATATACAACTTTTTTTTTATTGATTCTTCTTCTGTAAGGATATTCTAGAATTTACTAAAAATATTTTCCCTGTACCTAACGAAGAATTAAAACTAAATTAATCGAATCTACTCTGAATGATAGTCTGTATAGAGTGTTTTGATGCGCTTGGATGCACATACACCATACAGATCAACTATCTATTGTTCACTGAAAACTTCAATTTTGAGACTCGAAATAAACTCAAATCAATTTAAAATTGGCATTAACTTGTAGAATCTCTACTTTGCTAAGATGTATCGTGTTAGTAAATTCTGTACAAATTATTAACTTAGAAAGTAGTTTTGCTGAGTAACTGATTCATTTAGATAGTATAAATCTCATTTGTTCCTAAATAGAGTGAGTATTGAAATTCTCTGATCAAACCATTCATTTTGCTTTATTTTTTATTTTCTAATTCATTATTCCTTAAATATATTTATTTGATTATTTAATCATTGATTAGAAGTGAATGATAATTTTATTTCAGTATAAAAAAGAACAAATCATCATTAATCTGGACCAACTTAAAATACTAAACTGAAACTAGAAAAATGATTTTTAAAAAAGAAACTTTTTTATTTTAATTAGAAAAATCAATTTTCAAATGAGTGTACATGACAGACAATAATGTTCATTCGTACTTTTTTTAAATACACTTTTTGGTTACATCATAGGTAGACTTTTCAGTCATATCATAGCTCTAGTTCTGGAATACTAAAAAAAATAACTGACGGATCCAAATACAGATGAAACATTTTGCATTCATGTGTGCAGTATTTACAGTGATGAGTCAAAAGAAAACACAGAAAAATATAATTGAAACCCAGTTACTCAGTGAGTTTTCTATCAACAGTTTATGTACTCTTTGTGACATAACAATTTATTATTTTCTTATTATTCTTATCCGTGATTCTAGTTGTGTATTTTTCATCCAAGTATTCGTTCAAGTAGAATTTATCTTCAAAGAACAAATTATGAAGTTAATATCATTTAATATTTGCCTGTCTTAATTGTGACATTTTAAAACATTTCGTTTATTCTATTACACAAAGTTGAATTAAATATGTTCATCATATGAAATATCTCGTATCTTCCCCAGTCTATTATGCTAACTTTACTTCTAACTTGAGTTGTCATACGCTTTGGAGTCATCAAACTTTTTGTTAAGCAAAGAAGCTTTTCGTATGATAGTTAGGAAGAACTTTTCTATGTATTTCTATACGTTTCCTTGAAATTTATGTAAGGAGACATTAATAACGAAAGAAGAAAATAAATTATTTATTGGATTATGTACTATGAGAAACTTCCAATAAATTATTATTTTCATCATCAAAGAGAAATTAGAGAACTCTCGTCTTCCATGAAAAAAAATTGACTGAATCAAGATTTGCGTACTTGATAGAAATAAAAATAAACTTTATTTAATTTTTCTTGTATTTGTTATGACTTGGATAATTGAATCCTCTTTTTTCTACTTTTCTTAGTTAATTATTTTTAATTGAGAAGTTTTAATAAGAATTTGTATTTATTATCTTTTAATAACAAAATGTATTTTAGTTTCCTGGTTAATTCATATGGAGGCAAATCATTTTATGGAATTTCAGCCAAGATTTTGAGATGATAAACATGAAGGTAAATTTCCAGCTTGGCTTCTTATGGTGGTAGTTGAATATGATGATGAATAAAATATTCTTCAAACATGTCAGGTATTGAAAAAATAAACATTCTTCTATTGGAAATCCGATATTTTGAAAATTGATCTTGATTTTATTGAGTAAAAAGAAGCTTAATTAATTGAAAAAATTATGAGAGTTTAATAATCATATCATGTCATCTAGAAATCAACTGTTCACGTATTTGATGTTGGCTTAATATTTGAGGATGATATCAATCACAATCAGTCTTATCTAAATGGATAACACAAAATATCAATTATCAATCAGTGAGTTGTAGAGAATATAATGAATTAATCTTAATAATTCATTTATGTTGGTACATTCATTGATTTCTGATAACAGCTAACTTTCAAGAACGAAATAAAAAGAAATGTTAACTCGTGGTTTTCTGACTATGACGTGGAATCAGAGAAATATTCAAGCTGGAAAACTCATGAAAATTAATAAAGAAAATAAACCATTTTATTCTGGAGTTGATGATAAGAATCTAAAAGTTGTAGAAGAATTCTGTACAATTCTTAAATGTTAATTTTAATGAAAAATAGTTTAAAAAACAAAAGAATATGAATTGATGATAAGAATATAATTTTTGTTTATTTGGACAAATAGAAAAGATAATAATGATGAAACTCTTTTGTTATAAAACAACTTTTTTGTCGCTCCAAACCTATTGAATATTCATACAATAGTTTGCGATTGTCTTCTGGGACTAATATTCATGTTCAAATATTTCATATAAATTTATATCAATAAATTCAACAATTTCTCTCTACCGAATTGACATTTAATTCTAAGTATTTTGTTGATTAAATCATCTTGATGGTTGAATAAGACTTGAACTAGAATGAAAAAATAAAACACTGTGATGTAATATTATTTGCTGTTTGAGATAAAATGAAATTCGTGTAGATCATGTAAAAATTATTCAGCTGTTCCAAACAGGATTATGGTGAATTAATTTATAGAATCATTTTTGAATGGCAAAAGCCGCAATAATTCTACAATTGACTGATCAAACCATTGTTTTTACTCCTATAGATTGAATGATGTTTCAATTTATTTCTTTTTCTCAATATACAACTGGCAGCATAAATTAATATTTTTTCAATCAAACTGAAAATTGAAAAAATTGGTAAACAAATATAAAAAAAAAATTTATTCATTTATTATAAAGTTTAAATTTAAAGTAAATTTATAACATTAATGTATTTGTTTCATTTTAATTCATCTTGAGACTGTGGTTGAAAAAAAAAAACACACCTCTTTGAGTGAAGCATATTTTCTTAAAAAAAGGTTTGATCATTAGTTGTTATTTTTTTAATAGAGCTATTACGGTAAGTTATATGAATAAAGACGAACAGAAAAGCTCTGTCAAGTGTCCAAGTACGAAACACTTGAACTATTGATGTATTTTTTTATCCAAGAGTTACTATTATTTTGAATTTATGAAGCAGATATGCAAATACATAAAACATTTGTATATCGTAATAATACCGTAAAGCTTTTTTGAAGTTGTATAAGCTGTCACAAAATACTTTTTATTTTAATCTTCTATACTTTTGAGCATAATACTTTATATATGTATCTATATGAACCTTTTCTTTTTACAATCCTATCACAAGTCATGGGTATTTTCAACGAAAATACGTCTCACTCCGTCACATTTATAAGTGTACGGTTTAACAGAACGTATAGATGTAGGTATTGGAGTATAGTGGTGACGGTATGCACTCTTCTCGTCTCGGTTCTACAGCAGATTCACCCGCAGTTGCATTTGGCGCGTCGTCGAAAGCGGAGTGGTAGACTTGTGCTCTCTAAATCACATCGCATCGACATCGTTTCGATCTAAAAACTCCTTCATTTTATTTTTTTTTTCATTCAAACATGTAATTCATTACATTTTTTATCCTCCCCTTGTTTTTGTAACTTTGCATATTTTTCATTTTATCCACATTTTATTTTAACTTTTTGTCAAACTCTTTCTATAATATTTTTTCATTCGAGTGAATTTCAAAAATTAATGTGATCCTTCCATATCTTAAATCCAGTGTAAATGAAAAATAGTTGAAAATTTATAATTACATTCAGTTGAAATAAAATAAACAGACTCCATACTTGTAATATTTGCATATATTCATTAGCTGTGACATTTATTTAACTTATTCAGTTAAATCAAGAGAAGCAAAATAGTGAGTCTTAGGATGCCTCGACAAATTAATCTATTCAAAAGGAAATGGTTATTAAATCATTTGCCAATAATTTTGCAAATCCGCAATTAAATTATTTTTGAGTATAAAAAATTTTTTTTCAAATAAAAAACAATTTAAACAGTCATACAATTCAAAGATAATAATAATGAATTCTGTTTTTTAATTATTTATTAAGGGGAAATATTTGGTGCTGTAGTGGGAACATGAATGAATAATTTATTTTTACACGGAAACTGTGAATTCTGCGGTCTTTGCTATTTCCATAGCTACAGAAAGTAAACAGAAGATTAATATTGCATCGTTTTGGTATTTGAATAATCGGTTAATCTACAATTTGTTTTTTGTAATAATCATAAATAAAAATTATCTAGACTACGTTTTATTGTGAATTATCAATTTTATTCTTTTAAAATAAAATTTTTTTGCTGTAATTAATGTGAAATACGATGCACAAACATGCTTAGCTTTAACGCATCTACAGGTTGTGATTTACTACACCAAGAGAAAAGACGATTATTATCGTAATTAAAAAAAGAATTCGTCGACATTTTTTTTGTTTCTTTATAAAAATTAATGAGATTCATGATTTATCGAATAAAACGCACGATTCTGGAATTTTTTTCAAAAGTCATGAGATAAACTAATAAATTTTTTTTTTTTCATATTTTCTTGTTAAAAAATGTAATATGAAAGTGTACTAATTACGAGTGCATAACAAATTTCAATATTAAATTTTATTAATTTTTATATGATTATTCAACAATTCAATTTATTAGAATGTCCGTAAAAATCGTGCATAGAATTATATAAATTTTATTAAAATAAATGTTAATGGCGAATGAATTATGCACAGCTTACTTTACTGTCTACAAAGATACTGTTTTTTCAGGGAAAAAATTATTTTTCCCTATCAATTATACTTTTAAAAATGATATATTTTCATTAGTAGCTCGTTCAGAAGTATGCATTTAATGAGCTTCCAATAATTTGAGTTATGAATTTGACGTTCCTAAAGTAAAAATCGTTGTCTTCTTTACTAACTCCATTAAATATTTAATTATAATTCATCTTAAATTTCTAAAAAGTCTTTTCATATTAATAAAATCATTTGCGAATATCGAAATAAAAAATAACTAGATTATGATTCATCAAAGTAATTGAATATTTACTCAGTTATTCAACTGTAAATAAACTTTAATCTCATACTGGAAATATTTATAAATGTTCTAGATTAATCTTTTTGCTCAATAAAATAAAGTAATTGAATTTTAGTATTTTATTTTTATGTATTCCAAAACTCAAACACATTTTAGCGAAATTATTTTTCTAGTAAGCAGTAAAAATTTATTTACTCTTTTATAAAAATCCAAAATGGTATGTACCCTGTTTTTACAAATTTCAGTAAAATTCTTTCAAAAGTTGGAAGAAAATTATCCCAAAAATCTGTTCTCTCTAGTGATTTTCTTTTTTATATATTATTCACAAAAGCATGCACAAAAGCAAAGGCTTTCTATTCAAAAAAATTATGCTTATTCCAGACTCAAAAGGAATCGCGTGAGCGATTCTATCTTACAAAATTTATAGTTCTTTAATAATTATTTCCTTCCTGACTACATCTGCTACTTTTTGTCTACACTCCTTCTTTCCATCATGTGTTAATTTCGATTCAACTTCTTCTTTCTTCAATAAATAAAAACTACCAAGTAAACTACTGAACCCTCACTCACCTGCCTGAATTTCGAATTATCTGAATCTCCCCCTTTCTTTCGAACATGTGCGCTGGTTCAACTAACGATTTACTCAACTCACGAAACAGTAACAATCACTGGTTGGTAACTAGTTGGCAGTGCCAGTTGCAATTCGCACGCCGTTCAAAGTGGATCGTGATGGATCATAAGACGCGGTAAAATAAGGTGAAGCTAAGTCGAGGATTTCTTTTGGTAAATAAGAACAAGTTGAGATTGAAGGAAAAAAAGAGAATCTGTAGATTGTATTATAAACTGGTTATACTCTATATATTTTACAAGACGACAGCTGCCATGGTACTCAGAGGGAAATATGTTGCAAAAAAAAAGGACATGAATCAGGGGGATAAAAAAAATAAGATAAGTTTTTCCTAGAGTTTTAGCTTTTTTTTGGAACTCTGCTTGCTTTATGCTTAATTTAACATCAATTTAAAACCAATTAAAAATATTCAAACTTTAAACTCACTTTACTAATGATAACATGGATCGATTTAATTTTTTTTTATTTTATTACTACCTAAAATCAAAGTACTGAAGTTCTTACTGTTTCAATCACTCTTTAAAATAGTAAGTATAAATAAGAAGCTTCGCTAAAAGAAATTAGTTATTCCAAAAAAAAATTTTCGTCTGATGATGTATTAATTTATGTCTATTTATTGAATTATAAAAAAATAATTGATTAATAAAATCAGTTAAAAGTAAATAATTTGAGTCTAAATCAATATTGAGTTATTTAATTAGTTACTTCATTTATTTAAGTAATGTATATTTATCGGCTAGAAAGAAAAAAATTATGACAGGAATATTAATTGAACGGAAAATAAACAAGCAATCGTTTATCATTTAATTAAGTATATACTCAAAAATATTCTCCAATGTTCTATAATATTTTTTTTTTCCTAACAAGACTATTGATGTAACAACAGTTCACGGTACTTGAAAAATCAACTATTCGAAATAGTGAATTCTCATTACTATTAAACAGTAGACTTTCACTACTCTGATTTTAGCGAAAAGAATTTTTTTTCCCCTAGATAATTTATAAATAATTGTTTTCTTTGTTCATTAAACATCTCTCAGACTGGTTATTATTCACACTAATCAATATTCAGCCGTAGAATGTAACTAATTTGGCACGGTTCTGAAGTAACATAATGTCAATTAAGTAATTAAATAACAAAAAACTAATAAAGTTAATTTTAAAAATGGTTAATTACATGTTTCTTAATAAAGTAAATTCTTTTTAAGTAATGGAAAAAAAATTCTTTTGGTTGTTGATGTTGAATCAATTGCTTTTATTCACTTCTGTAGATTAAAGTTAACCAAAACATGCAAGTAAAAGTAAAGGGAAATAGTGGGAACACGATCGATTTAGGCTCGACGTATGGAGAATTTATGCCGGTAGGATAATGATGTTGATGGTACCAGGTCAAAGAGTTTCTCCATAGATCGAAATTGAAATGAATTCGATCGAAATTTGTTAGCTTTACTTGTGATCATATTTCCTATCATATTTCCTATCATTTAAATCGAACTGGTTACTGTATAAATTAGCTTTAGAGTACAAGGAGCCATCGATATAATTGTTCTTCTTACGTACTCACTTCTATAACTCTATTTGTTTAGTTGAATACAAAAATTAATAATCACTAAATATATCCTGTTTTTTTATAAATTATTTATAAATGTTCAATAGGAGAACATGAAATAAAAAATAATCCAATGAATCAATTCCATTTTCGAAGGGTAATTGAAGTTCTCAGTATTTTAATCCAATCAACATCTGCGACTTCAAAAATGGCTTCAGTGGATCGTATATCCATTTTGATAAACTGTCAAATCTACTTAAGTCTCAAAGGTACAGTAGCAAAGTGCTTTTGCAAAAATGATTATTTCATTTTAAAGAAGAATTTTGAAAGGATTCTTTAGTAAATATTATTCAAAAGTCACTGCTCATATTTATTTGTTAGCTTATCATAAAAGTAATCTGAGATTGTGCAAACATTATCTTGGATTTGCAACTAAAAATTGATAAGAAAATTAATATAAACGTTAGAGAAGGTCGTACTTGGTACACGAAATATATTAATCATATCAACTCCAATGCTCTATGAGTATGTATATATGGATATTCTATTTATATAATGTCTGTCTTGGGTCCTTATATTTCTTTGTGAACATAATCTCGAGTTAATGTGAACGTAAAGTGCTTTTAGAATGTTTGAATATTCTCGTCAATGTAATGAGCGTTCATCCAACCGGGGATGTCGATAATCTCGATTTTTTCGAGCAATTGGTAATCTCTTTTTTCGTTCAGTTTCGGAATTTTTAAGTTGATTTTTTTTTATTCGTCATTTCTTTCACTTACTGCATTGGTTATTTCTTTAAAGAAACCTTGTCGAGAGATAAAATTAAATGTACTGACTATTAAATTAAATGAACCTTGTAGACAATTATCTTGTGATGGATTTTCAAAGAGAAGTTATTGATTAAAATAAGAAAAAAAAAATAGGAAATTAAATAGGAATTATTTTAGTTTCTATTGTATACTTTTCATCATCTTGGATTTTTTTAATTATAAAAGATATTCTAGAAAAATATAAAATTTAAAAAGTTTTTAGAATAATATTTTTTATTGAAATAAATTGAAACTTATCATTAGAGTAGAAGATAGGATTTTGGGTTACTTTTTGTTTTTTTCTAAATCATATTTGACTCAATGAATTATCATTTTTAAGATTCTTTGTATGTTTATTGCCAAAAAGTTATTTTTCAATACATTTAAGGGCTATCTGATGGAAGATTCAGCATGCTCGCAAAATAAAAGAATCGGCCATATTAATGATTGAATCATAATTCTACCTTTTTTACTATTGAATAATTATCAAATGAAATAGTTTTGAATTAATATCAATTTTTTCTAGTGTATTTGTTGGTTTTGGCCGTTGTTCTTTTGTTCTGTTCTTAAAAATTACTTGAAAAAAAATATTAACTTCTAATAGTCTTGAAAGTAATGAAGTGTGATGGAGAGCAAGGGCGTAAGATAATAAAGCGGAAAAAAGTGTTAAGAAAGATTGAGTATCAACATAATATAAACTACAAAAAATGGTGTTAGTCTGCATGCAAAAAATAGCAATCGATAATTTAATCATTTTTATTTTTTTTAAATAATAAAAAAAAAAAAAACACAATTAACAAAGAAAAGTTTTTATTACTAATAAAACTATTGATTTTTTTCCTCTATAAAATAATTTCCCATCTCTATTTTTAGAAGTAAAAAAATTTTATTTCCTCAATCATACAAAAACACAATTTTAATTGAAGTAATAAATAAAATAATTGAGTCAATTAAATGATTTTCAATATTTCTTAGCAAACACACAGAACTCATATATAAAATAATTCTCTATAAAAATGCGAAAAAATTTCATCAACATGCAATTATTTTTAATTCTCTACATAACATCACTTCTATAAATTCACAATACATAAAGAAAAAGCTCTTTATATTCATATTTATTCTATAAAAAATATAACGATCTTTTCAAAACGAAACTTCAATTATTACAGCAATTATTTATAAAGAAATAACGCATAATCGACATCCAAGTACACAAATTGCAGAAACGATTTTTTATAATAAGACACTTTAGATTTTTTACAGTTATAAAAATAGTTTAATTACTCAAGTTAAACACTAAAGTCATAAAGAAATTAACAAAATAAACTTGAGTAAAAAAAAGCCCCACTATAACTGAAGAGTGTTAATTATCTCTCCACAATGAAATTCTTACAAGAATTTTATGCTGTTGAGTAGTAAAAATAAGTTCTTTTTCTCCGCGGGGCAATGAACAACAAGTTCTATGTACGAGGTCAGTCGCCACGTGCGATAAATTACGTCAGGATGTATTTACGCTCTAGCTCTCTTTCTAACACCCCATGTAATCATTATAACATCGCATAAACGAGGCCTGTTGTAATTACTCATCCCTTCTTCTTTAATTATGACTCGAAACAACTATATCACAATCGTTTCATCTATACACATGCACGAGAATATATTGCTCCGGAAGTAGGCAATTTTTCTTAATAAAACTCCATGTCCAGATGGCAAACGTCCACCGACCATAATATCAACGGATATCAACTGCCAACAATGTAATATTCGAATAAAAAAATTGCTTTTTACTTTGAATCATTGTAAATAGGCTTTATTGGCTATTACTCGTGGTTTAATATTATTGCTATTTTCAATATCCCAGTCTTTGAAAAGTGATGAAAAATTTTCGCTATCATTTTTGATTTGATGGATTATTATTATTTTATAATAGAAAAAAAAAATCAAGAGCAGTGACTTATCTTCGTTTGTAAATATCTTTTAATTGTTCCAATCTTTTTAAAACAATTAATTAAAATATTTTATTACTGAAAAATATTCATACTTTAATTCATGCATTTAAAAAATAATTTATTAATGTATTTTACATTCAAAAATCTTCTCATTAATCTTATTAACAAGTATTATCATGATGAAAAAAGTGAAGTGTTATTTATATTCTCTTTTGTCACAATACAATATTTATATTCATTATATGAATAATAATGAAATATTCATTAGTTTGTTTTATGCATCATTTATTATTAAAATATTCTAATATGTTCTATTCTGAAAATTTTAATCAAAAATATATTAAAAAAATTTCGCTTCAAATCTTTACTTCCAGTTGTCAGTTAATATATTTTACAAGGATGAAAAAAAGATATCAGTCAACTAATAATAATAACAATAACAATAAGTATATACACATTTACTGTAATTTTTTTGTGGTAAAATTATGTTTTCTGAATGTTGAACAAGAGTTATTTCTACGCTCTGCAAATATAAAAGAATTCTTCAATTAAAGGGAGTGGGATGTAACCAATCTACCTTTATTCTAATTACTGGTCCGAATGATATTAAAGGTGAGGTTTGAATGCTTACATATCCTCATGAAGTTCCAGAAATGAGCGATTTTTTTCTGTACGAACTTCCTGTTAAATGGCAAACAGCTGGTTATATCTTGAACCGAATACAAATATTTACTTAACATCAATAAAATTATAAGACTAGTAAGCATAATTAAATTTAAATAATTATATAGGGACAACAATAATAATGATGGTAATAATCGTGGTAAAATAATATTGGTGTGTAATAATCAGTTTGTACTTCAAGTTGATAACTATTTGGGAATTGGGAAATTATATGACCCTCTGAATTTGACTACCACCTGAACACAATTCCGATCAGTATAACATGCATGCTTCTATAGAGCGAGAAGGGTGGCACCAAATACTCACGAAGCATGTATCAGTCATCAGCATATCAGATGTGTTACTATGAGCATATGTATATTCATACTGATGATATCCAATATGAGTAAATGATAGGTGACATATTTGGTCAATATTTTGTAAAGTTGAAAACTAAAGTCACATGAAATATAGCATAAAAATGCTGTTTATTATTCCATATTTTATGATACATTTTTTATTAAACTACAAATTTCATCGAGATTGAACTTATATGTTTGTAGAAGTGAATTTCCCTAGGGAATTCATAACCTTTAGTGCCGTAAAATTAAAAAAACTGTCGTAAAAATAAATATAGTAATGTAAAATATATACAGTTTGTGTGCATGCATATACTGAATTTAGTAAATGTAGGAAGTAATAATGTAGAGGATTAGTTACACTGACAATATTATTTTTGTCTAGGATGATTTTAATTGTAAGATACTTGATACTTACTCTAGCATTCTCACACCAAGCTAAAAGTTATGGTTACAGCTGCCAAAGTTGTGGAGAATCCTTACAACTTACACTCGATTCCTTGGCCAAAGATATCCGAGTACGTGGAACATTACCGTCTGATAAAATCACTTGAAAGTATTTATGGCACATGCAATCGTTTGATAGTCTTTATTCAACTTGATAGTACCTGAATAGGTATATATTATCGCCTCAATATTAATAAATTTTATCTTTCAATACAAGCTAACAATAACAAAGTTGATATGTGAGAGAAAATATTCAGACCATTTTACATGAATCTTCAATGCTTTCAGAAAAATAATTCATTTTATTTAAATTTAAAATAAACTCAAAACTTAATATTTATTTTTAAAAAAATTACCATTTAAATGAACTAAAAAAAATGATTTTAATAATTAAATAGAACAGAGAGAAATTATAATTATTTTAATTTAAATCTACTTGCAATGTTTCCCGAGTCAGAATTTTTCTCTTATTTTGCTACTGAACCTCCTGAAAGTCAGGAGCATCAGCGGGAAAAAATTATTTTTTCTTATAGGAAATTTCCGCTGAAATTCCTACACTGTTTTCAGTGAAAAATACATAAATATATATTATAGTCGAAAATTAATAACAACACACACAATAACATATATATGTACTTTGGTTTACCATGCATACTTTACTAAACCATTGTAAAACTGGAATCAGCTTCTATAGGAATAAAAAATTGTAAAGCAGAAAAGTTGCAAATCCCGATTTAGTTTGGTTTATTAAAATCTTCTAATTTCCAGTCAATTTAATTGAATATAAATACTAAAGAACATTTCAACAAACAAAAGAAACTTTACTTGTAAGAAATTAGGGAAATTTAAAAAATAAAATTATTTTGTTTACCTGACATGAATATAATAAATAAAATAAATATTCCTATTGTTTGTTAATAATTTCTACCAATGAATAATATTCAATTGATGAATAAAAAAAATTTCTTTTGATTTCAGTTTGGACGAAACATCAATGGAAAATGCACCACTGACAATACTATCAGAAGGGCACAATAAAATGCCTGAAAAAGGGCTCGAGACAAACACGGAAATGGAAATAACATCATTGGAGGAAGCAAAAAGCGTAATCGCAGCTTTAAAAGCAAAGCAAAGGGCGCAGGCGCACCAGATGCTAGCTTGGCGAAGAACTTTAAAGCTACAGGTAATCACATCCTATGTCTGATTTTATTTCTTATCAACCTAGAACTTCAAGTAAAGTACTTTTCGAATGTTTAGAAAGAAAAGAATTAGAAAAAATAAGCTATCCAAGTTACACTAAATTAAATGTGCAGGCAAGAATATACTGCTAAAAGGATCCAAAAAAGCTACTGTTCAAATTTGGAAGTAGAATGATTCATCACAGTATCATGAAAAATTGAATACAATTAAGTAAGATTGAAATACGTAGAATGGACACAAGAGAAGCCATGATGTAGACTATAAGAATGTATCAAATTTGCATGAATAGACAGGAATAAATTTTACAATCGACTGATCAGGCTCTTTAGGTGTCGTTGCTCCTGATAGAGCTGTTTAATATTAATGTCACGAGGATATGAGTTGATTGGTTATAAAACTAGACGAACGAGAAACTAAATTATTCAATGAGCAACAGATAAAATCGTGTGAATAGTGTAGAATTAGTCAAGTATATTAAAAATAAATAATGATTATTAATTTATTCGTTCAATATATTCATAGATTAATTGATGAATAAAGGATATCAATATTCCTATACTCATGGAAATTTATTATGAAAATAAATTCATCATTAATATCTATTATTTTTATTATTGTTATTATTAACAATTTTTGCTAATTCAATCATAATATATTGATCAACAGTCTTTATTAATTTAAATTATTTACTTTGGTTGATTGAAAATATTAAATTGATCAAATTTAATTGAACTATACTATTATTTATATATATATATATATAGTATATAACATATACTAAATATTTTTAACGAGTTTTTAGTTAAGGGCATGAATAATATATTTGAGGGATGAAAGATAAATTGTACAAAAATAATAAAATATTTACCCTCAGGATAAAAATCCTAACTGTGAATAAAATATTCTGCATAAAAGTATTTTTTTTCTTTAATACACTTGAAAATTTTTTCATCAGAACTTTATTCAAGATAAGAGAAGATTTAATTCTCTTTTCTATTTTGTTTTAAAAAAATTAGATAAAAACCTGTGGTTTTACAATTATTTATTTGTCTTTATGCACTCAAGAATTTTTTTTGCGATTGTTTCTTATGTAGAGGTCGTTATAATTATAATTATTATACACTCGACATTAAAGAATTAACGTAGGAGGAATTAATGGCTTAATAGAAGAATTCAAAATGTACTGTCGACTAATATGAAACATGAATAATATTAAATCATGTCAATTATTTATAAATGATCTTGGGAACTAAGTTTTTGAAACCACCAATTAATAGAAGTTAATTTATAGAGGTAGAGAAAAGGCAAATACTCAGTTAAAGGAGTTATAAAGAGCTTAGTAAAGCTTTCAATCATCAAAGGAAAAGTGGTTCTTTAGTACTAGAATAAGTAATTTATTTTATTATTAATCATGTAAAGTGGTCGCAAAATATATAGTCGTTAAATTTCTTTGTAGATAATCGATAAATGGAAATAGATCATTACCACTTGTTAATTTGGCAGCAAGATAATGAACTCAGCCATCACAATTGTTCCATTATTGAACGTAAAGAATTTATCATGAATAAATAATTTATTGCATTCACTCATGTAAGAATGGGTAATATTTTTAATGAATTCTTTAATGTTTATTTCCATTTTAATTTGACTTTTGCAATCATTCATTCATCAATATTGTTCTACAATAATGAATATATTTAAAAATCATTGAAAAATTATCATTAAAATTTTGATCTAAAATTATATTATATTTTATTTCCGTCAATATTAGATTTATGCAAATTAATATAAATTTGTAAAATAAAAAAATAGTGAGTTGCTATGCCTCTTAACAAAAAGTAACATTGAAATCAATAGAATAGATAGATGATATTATAGATAATACCTTATCCATTATGTGCCTGATAAAAAAGCTAATTGAATTCTAAATATTAATTTCTTCATCAGCCAATTATTGATGGAATAATGAATTATCATCAGAAACATTTTTAAAGCTTAAAATGTAGAAGAAGTAGCTGAAAAATTAAACAAACGACTTGAGCTAATAAACACCTGTCTACTTAACCAAGTTGGTAGAGTAGATAAAGTGGATTCTACAAAAAAATTTTTGCGAAGGGTTGCTAAGGAAAACCTAACGAACAAAACAAAATTATGATTCGATGATTAAAACTATTAAGATTGAATTAATTATTCTTCTACGTTCGTTAAATGACAAGAAATTGAACTACAGTAACACTATTAATTCATAATCTAATATAAAAGATAAATGAATTAAAAATTAGATTCAAGTTTTCAAAGGTCGTTGTTCTTAAGAGAATAGTCTCATTATCATCAATTTAATCTGTTACTTTTGTACTTATAAATTTGGTAATCAATTTTATACCTTTCCTTTGCTTGCAATTCATATTTTTGAATATTATGAAGATACTTGGCACCACTATTTATATACTATTGAAAATATTATCACCTAAGATATTTGTAATCCCATTCTACCAGTGCTATCAACAAAAATAGCTATTTTTTATCACTTTTTATTCAATAACAATACTTGAAATAAAAAATATTCCAATTTCTTTTATTCGAATGAAATGAAAAAATTCACTTCAAAAACGCCAAAAATCAATTTTACACTTTGATGTAAACTATTGTTTATGAACATACTCCTAAAAGTGATCTTTCTTATTTAATTGTAGGAAGACATGGTTACAAGACTGACAAGAGAAAAAGCTGAACAACTGCGAAGTTTATCATCCCAGCTTCTTCTTTTTGAGTCTAGATTGTGCAGAAAGCAAAAAGAAATTGAAGCAAGTCTTGCTCAAAGAGAAGCTATTATCCTGAGGCAGCAGAGGGTGATAAGACAGCTTCAGTGCCGCCTAGCAGAGAGAAGCTCAGGGACAAGAGATTCACCACCCTGTGATGCTTTAGATAGGCTCGACAGTCTTGGCGATAGCGACAGTGCTGTTGTTCTTGAAGAGACTTCTGATGACCCAGCTCCTCCAAGGTATTTAAATGAGAATTATTTTTCTTTTTCCAACACTTGTACTTTTGTACAAGTTTCAAACATGAAATTTATTTTCCCTTAACATTCTATTTTTAGATTTCGATCCAATATAACTGATGTGACTGTGATCCGCTCGGTGTCTGACGCCGTAGAACCTTCAAATAAATATTCCTCCATGAGAAGAACGAATGGGTATTTGAGACGTCCTGAAATACTGGAGACAGTCTATTCAGTCGAGGAGGATAGTGAGAACCAGGAGCTGTCTGAATCAACGGAAATAAATTCGGAAAGTCAAGAGAAAAAGACAAAAATGCTCAAATCGAGTAAAGGAAAACTACAGGATATCTATGGCAGTTTTGAAAGGCTTGCTCAAGAAGATTCTCCACCTAGTGAAAGGCCCCGTGATGAAACCGGTCAACAAGCTCAAGTAAGGACTTTTACTTAAATAGTAATTCCTTAATAAAACTCTTTATTCCACTTTCTGAGACAATTATTGCCATTAATGATTTTTTCTACTTTTAATTAATTATTTTTTATCAATGATAACTTTTTTTTAATTATGGTGATCTTCGTAATTGATCTATTCTAATTTTTATTTTTTTTGTTCTAGGTGACATATAATAGAGTAATGAGTAATCATCGATCGGTCACGAAACCGAAAGATGTAAAGTATAAACGAATAAACAAGGCCAAATCTAAAAGCTTGGAAGAACTGCGAGGAAGACTTCGTAATTGGGTTGAAAAAGGGAACAAAATAGCTCTTAGTCTTGATCAATCGTACGCTTAGAAGTTGAAATGAAGGCTAGACTGACTTCTACTTCATTCATTGAAGAATTTCCAATATTACAATCTTCATGTTCTTAAGAAGATAAATAAGCATTGTTGTATAATCAGATAGTTTTAAGATGAAATGTTAATTTTAGATATACAACAATACTATATTTATTCTTTTTTTCTTTTTTGAAAATAAAGAAAAATATTTTTATGAAGTAGAGAAGATTTCTCTCCTCATGGGCTTACTTTTCTGTGCCAAATTGAGCCACTCATAATTGGAAAAATCCCTTTTGTCAATTACAAAAGTTTATATCCAAGTGAAAATAGATAACTGTGTATCAATTAGCCAGTCAATTCTTTAAGGCTTATCTCTGTAAAAATTTACAAATTCGATAAAAATTCTAGACAATTGATTTATTAAATAAGTATCAAAGATATGAATTTAAAATTTATTTTCTCTTGAAAAAGAGATTTAAAAAACAATGAAAGATATTCGATATGCTTAATCTAATTAAATATAAGATTCAATATTTGTAACGAACTGTTTTAATAATGTATGTGAAATTCCATAAATACTTTATCTATTAATGGAAGATGTACAATACGTATACTACTTAATGTATTTTTTCTATCAAAACATATAGATAGAACTTGTTTTAAAATATTTACAAAAAAGTGAAAACATAAAAAATATCATCAAGAGCTTTTTAAATAATTAAAGAAAGTCTTAAACACAGATGCATAAGAGTGCAGACTGATGAATCGTAATTGACCTAAAAATACAAAAATGTAAGTCGTTTAAAAATTGAGGGCACCATTAATGAGAAAGTAAAACAAAAATAAATTAAATTTTTTAATGTAAATAGGTATTGAAAATGAAGTGAAAAAATAAGTTATTTAAAACTCTAAATAATTGTATAAATGATCATTGAAAAAGTGTAATTCATCAAGTACATGAATTCATATGATGACTTTTATGTTTCTTGAGGCCAATTTCTTCGGCCGGTTCGATAGATCTCTTGCCTAAATATAAATATACAATAAATGTATTCATAAATCATTACGTATTTTTAATATTATGTAAATAGACTAATTGAATCATCAGTAAAAAAAATAAAATTATGTAACAAAAAGTATATGCCAAGTATAGACACGTACACGGAATCAATTGCATTAATTTAAGTATACTTAACGTATACACAAAATATGTACACAATTACAATCATTAATAAAATGAATATTATTCCATGATTGAAAAAAATTGTGAGGATTAAGTTTATAAAAATATTATATAATTCATTGCTTTTTAGCAAACATTTAGACTGCTATTAATATCGACCAAATATCATATTTTAATTATTATTAAATTAAAATAATCAATAAATTATATTAGAAAAATTTATGAACATAATTACTTACCCTTTGAGTTTTAATTTCTAATTATGTAAAGCCTTAGGTCTAAGTTAATAGAAATGAACATTTTAATTAGCCAATAATTCGATAATTTGAATATGTTATGTTTATATTTAGTGATATATTTCTTTTCATTCTGTCTTTCATATAAAGTAGTCCGGTCGAAATTTCATTTACGGTGAAATGTTTATAAATTTGATCGTAATCAATAGTTAAAATCTTTTTATTGTTAACCGCGAGAAAAAAAATTGTTGGTTACGGCATTAAGGCGTCTCGAGCGGAAGCATATAGATATATAAAAATATATTAACTTTTGCGCACTAATTTTAGGCAAATAAATAGATAAAATAAGGAAATACCTACAGGAAATGATTCGCGCAACAACAATCTATGGAATGAAACGAGATGAGGATGATTGGTTGAAGAAAAAGGAAAATATCCAAAATAAAAAAATCTAAGGCAGTTTGACAGTTTTTGTTCAGCCATATGTAAATAAGTAAAAGAGTTAGAAATATGAAAAACAATCTGTCAAATCGCTTTAGATTTTTCATCTTGGATATTTTCCTTTTTCTTCAACCAATCATCCTCATCTCGTTTCATTCCATAGATTGTTGTTGCGCGAATCATTTCCTGTAGGTATTTCCTTATTTTATCTATTTATTTGCCTAAAATTAGTGTGCAAAAGTTAATATATTTTTATATATCTATATGCTTCCGCTCGAGGCGCCTTAATGCATTATTTGAGGGCAGGGGATTGAAATCCCCCTCTCGATTTTTAAAATTCCCGTGTAATTTAGTCTTTTGCTTAAAAAGAGTTACTAACGCCGTAGTTAATTGCTGATACAATATCCAGTAAATCTACAAAAATAAAATAACCCATGTGGCACACATCTCCGAATCATATCTTTTTAAGGATATCATTTAGATATCTGTTAAATGACACTAAAAAGATATCTATTTTCAAACAATTTTCGTATCAGTACGAAAACTTAAGTTAGATAATTATTTAATTATCAATCCATTAATAAGTTAACATATTACAAGTGAGTAATCTAATTACTGATTTAAAACAGAGTAAATTTGCGGAAGTATAGCAAATTTTGGAAATGGATGATTTTACAATGAATAAATTTTTTCCCCCATTAAAGTTCACTGTCAAGTTTAATTCGAATAATCATTTTTGACAATTTTTTATCTGTAAAATCCTATTGAATTTTAATTTGAATTTTTCAAATTTACAACGAATGAATAGTTTTAGTCATACAAATAGACGATTCGAAAATAGCATATTAAGTTTTCTAGTTTGGCACAGTGGTCAAGGTTCAAGTCTATGGTTACAAAGGTTCGAGGATCGAGTCTAAAACAGTTTTAGAGTTTACCTCAAAAGTTATTTTCATCATTAATAACCCACATAGCACCAGTATCTGAAAGTCATCTATTAGATATCTTTTTTCAGATATCTATCAGATATCCAAAAAATCCGCGTTGTTAACCCAATTAACAACTCAATTAACCCGCGTTGTTAACCCAGCATTGGACCTCTATACTGGTCTCTCTTCTCTGACGGAGCTCATATATTATTATTAGTGTTTTCAGATAACAAATCTATTTGATTTATAAGTAATACCATTTATACATTATATAAATAAGATAAACATTATTATGAACAATCTGAAAAATAGAAAATAAAATTTTTTAGATATAATTTCTTCATTTAGGTTTTAACTCAGGCCTGAGAAATTTCTATTATTAAAATACCAATCGATCCTATATTTGTCAATAATCTATTAAAAACTTTGAAAAGTCTCTCCCAATACATGATTCATAATGTATGTATAAAAGAATTATATGCAGGACATAATGAACAATAAATCATATTTTAAATTAATTTTTTATTTTCTTTATTGCCAGTACAAATAATAATTCTTAACATACTACATACAGACAACAAATCTAGTTTCTAATCTTCTTAAGGAACCTGTTTTTATTCAGAAAAATTCATGTAAATTCATATTTTCAATTGAAAAAATGTAATAAGTGATTATTCCATTGAAAATATTACTTACTAATGAAAAAAAGTCATCAGCTTTAAAATATTTGGAGTAAACTCGCATACTATTTGTTATACAAGGCTCCATTTACAATTCTTTTGATCACGAACTTAATGTATTTACTTTTTCAACTGCACCAAAGAAGTTTTTTTAAAAAATAAATAAATAAATTTATTTTTATCAGGAAAAAAAGTAAAAACTTAAATTTTCATTTTCACAAGGTCGGCTATTACATCCCAAAACACAGCAAAAAAATCGACTTTTTCAAGCAATTTTGTTTTTCATTGCAATTTCAATGTTTTTAGATGATTATATAACAATTTTAAGAAATAAAAATTACTTTTTTATTCAAAAAAAATTTTATCAAACCATATGTGTCAAAGCATGTATCAAATATGCAGCCTACTCTCAAAGTTTCAAATTTTGACCACCAGGATAGCGCTGTGGTTCTAGTTCCGATCCTAAAAGTCTGTAATGTCCCATGGTACATACTATTGTGGAAATAATTTCGCTCTTTGCCAATAGATGTCTTTTGTGAAATTGGTCTTAATTTAAATGCAAAAATAGATAGTGGCAACATGGGGGCTTTCGCATCCCGAGCCATCACAAATTAAAATTATTATTATTTAAATGCAAAAATATATTTATTAATTTTGTAATCAACTGATAAAAATTAAATTCATAAGATAAACTAAAACTTAATATTTACAAGTAGATGAAATAGTCAAGACATGTTTTGAATAAACCACTCTTAATTAAATATGACACACTCCAGATATTTCCTGTTAAATATTTATTCAATAGTCATACTCGAAAATTGAAGATAAAATAAACAGGAATAAACATTTTCTTTCGCACTATAATGATAAACAAAACAATTTTAATTAATATAAAGATTCTTTGTCAGTGCAGAAATGGGGACAACGACGTAGTATCCCTCCCTCTAATTCGTAAGTCTAGCCTAAGTTCTCTGTATGTAAAAAAATGATGGAAGGGAGATCTGACTCAGAAATAATTTTGTACAGTCAAACTCCTGCACTTCTGATTCTGCATTCAAATAGATCACATTAATTTGACTAAATAAACTTGATCATTTTAAAAATCCAGCCTTTTCCCTCAAAACCACGACCAACGAACTCACACCGTGTCCAGAAGGTGACACTACTGTCATTTGCTAAACCTGGACATTACAACTCCCATAAGAACTTGATACAGTTGGCAATATCTAGCAAGCGTCCGCCAGATTGTGAAACTAGCCCTAAGAAAAAAAAAAATCAGCTGATTCTTGAAGTGTTTATGTTTGCGTAAAGTTTGTCAACTCATCATTCTAAAAATTTTTGTAGTGCAAAGAGTGATAAATTGAAATATTGAACAATCCAATTCATCGCAACGATGGGTGGTGGAGATTTGGTAAATGCATAAAGATTTTCAATTATTTTCATTAGTCCAGTCAATATGCTTTTAAAAATGACGGTCCGTTGAACATTAACCGATTTTGTTCATTAGGTTGTTTTTAGTGACGGCAGACACAAAAAAGTAATGTTACTTAATCAATGCTAAGTTAGTTTATATATTCGGCATAAATGTAGCTTCCAATTAAGAGAAAAAAAACTTCAAAAAGTTGATTTTTTGATGAGCTACGATCAATTGTTAGAAAAATAGTAGTACATTTGATATAAACAAACAAATATCTCGAGGACCATTAGTCGTAAAGAGTTGAGACTGGTCTTATTACTTTTCTCGCGAAAAGCTCTGGCATTAGGCCTCGATCTCCAATGCGTTTTTTTCAAGATATTTAATAGAAAAAAAAGCTATTTAGTATAAACAAAAAAGCACATTTTGCCATGTGGTCATAAATTCATACTGATGTCTGCTGCCACTAAAAACAACCTAATGAACAAAATCGGTTAATGTTTAACGGACTGTCATTTTTTAAAGCATATTGATTGGACTAAATAGCAATTCTTGGAAAAACAACAATCGTCAAAAACTTAGTATAACTTAAAAATGATGAAACTTTAATTTTTGTTATCAATAAAATCCAAGTTATTATTTAATATAGTATAATTTATTGTTTTTTAGAATTTGAAAAAATCATGGCATCCATCAACAACGAAAAATATACAAAAGGTATGGAAAGCTCAACAACAAGACAGTCAAGAAAAAAAAAGAATTGCTGAGTTAAAGAGAGATATAGAAATGGAACGAGATCGAGAAGATATGACAAAATATGCAATGCAGCAAGGAGTTATTGAAAAGAAGGAAGATAGAAAATTAGATTGGATGTATAAAGGACCTAATCAAGTAAATAGAGAAGACTATTTAACTGGAAAAAAAATCGATAAGGCTTTTGAACAATTTTCCCAAGATGAAAAAGATGCTGGACGTAGTAGAGCTGCAACGAATCATGTAGAATATGGTAAATATCGAATATTTATAGGCTAATTCATTTAATATTTGATTTGAATAATCTAAATTTTGAAAGATTTTACAGTTGCAATAATTATATTTAATATAAATATTATTGTTTATTTTTTAGAATGTATTCCTCCTTCATTAAGGTCATTTACTGGTAATGAACAAGTAGATTTAGCTCGAAAATTACAAGAAGATCCTTTGTATGCAATTAAAAAAAAGGAAATAGAATCTCGAAGTAAACTTTTGAAGAATCCAGTAAAATTAAAAAAACTTCAAGCACTAGTAGTAAGTATTTCAAATCAATTTCAATTATTTATAATTGTGACATTATAAGACGGATAATATTTATTCCGTTTTTGAATAATAGAGTGAAAAAAAATCTAGCAGTGGATCTTCATCTAAGTGTAAATCTAAGAGTCAAAAGGATTCATCGAGTAGTACAAAAAAAGATGACCGATACTCTTTTAAAAAAAAAATTCTATCTGATAAGGAAAAATTAAAAAAACTTAAAGAGATGATGGAAAATGCCTCTTGGCGTGAAAAGGAACGTAAGAAAAGTGTGAAACATTATCAAGAACAAGAAAAAAAGGATCAGAGTGAACAGGATGACAAAAAATATAGCAGTGATTTTATAAGGTTTTTTCTCATTTATATTATTAAAGAGATTTAATGTAACATTCAACTAACATTTTATTAATTTGATCAATTTATTTATAGGAAACAACTAGTGAAAGCTACTGAAGTCAGTACTGTTGCATCTAGGATAAAATCTAACATGAATAATATCCAACGATCTGAAAAAGCAATGGACACGAACTTTGCCAAGAGATAACGTAATATATTTTATAGTTTTATGATAAAATTATAATAAATAATATTAATGGTAATGAATCAATACAAAATTCGCAGTAAAATTTTAATTTTAATTAATACTAAATATAATGAATTTAAAAATTATTTTAATAGCAAATATCTGATTTGTTTTATTTTTTATTTTTATCATAGGTTAGAATGATAAATTTTATCACTCGTTACTGAATTTAAAAAATACCCACTGCCACTATTTAAGTAATTAAATTAATAGCTTGGTTGGAAATAATGGAGAAAGATAGATGAAATAAATTAAAATTAATTTTATATTAAACAAAAGTACAATAAAATTCGAATATTTATACTATTGTAAACATAACATTGAGTATTTCAATAATTGGCACTTTTGGTTATTACTATTGAAAAATAGTATTATTATTAACTACTGTATTAATAGACTAAATAACAGATTTTTGAGGTAGCTACATACAGGATATTACACTCTGTAAAAATAAACACAAATATTCATGGCAAAAATGCATTTTTATAAAATATATGCATCTTTTATATTGATATTTTATGAAATGTTGCACATTTCCTGAGTTGACCTTTCTTCAAAATCATTTAAATGGACTTTAGTTGTTACACAGCCTCCTGTTAAAACATTATTAACTACAGATCTCGCGAGGTAGCCAGTTGTAACAGAATAATGAGCAGCGAAGAAAGGTGACATATCATCGGAGTTTTCTATGTTATGATCTTTACTGTACATTACAAAGGCATCTTCAACTAATTTATTCAAATCTAACTCATGTTTGAAACTCAACTCTGGATTACGTAGCAAAATTGTAGCTACAATATTCAACAACTGAAAAAATTTAATATAATTATCACTTTAATACTAGTAGTAAAATTAAAATAAGGTAATTACTTAATTACATACCTCAACAACTATTTGTCGATATTCTGGTAATAGTATGTGATGAAGAATAGATTCTACAAGCAGAGCAAATGTTAATTCTGAACGTGTCATGGTTGATAGAGTTGGTTGTTGTGGTAACTCTTGGCCGTTAACACGAATACCACCTGGACATCGCATTAATACTTCCCATACTTGATTATAAAAGTGAGATGGGACTCTACAGAGACTTCCTTCTATTTTTCTTCGCATAATTACAGTCAAACTTTCAACACAGAGAACCATTAAATAATAATATAAAAATATTACTGATATATGAGCTGATATATTACCACAAAAATTCATAGCTTACTTTTCAGATGAAGCCCAATCTTTGACAGTCAATACTTTAATTAAAATACGTCTTATTTCATAAGGACTATAATTTTCAATAGGCTTCGGATTTTTAACAGATACTGCTAGATAAAGCCGCATTGCTTCTAATACCCATCTAAAATATCATTTAATTCAGAAAATATTATTGAATTCATAAATAATTAAAATAATAGAAGAATAATTACCCAATACGAATTTTTAGTATTCCTTTGAACATCGCAGGATTTGTACCAATCAAACGACCACAGTACAAAAGAACCTCCTGCTGAAGAACAGCTTGTACAACATTGTGTGGTTGAATAGTTGAATACACAACAGATTGAATTTCTGCAGGAGTCATTGGCTTATCAAATACTGTTTCTTCGTGGCCAATTACTCCAACAGTTATCTGCTTTCCTTTAACAAGAACCCCAGTAATGAAGGGGCTTATGCTATCAACAGTATGATTTAGTAAACTACTACAATAGCGCACTGCGATCCAATATCTAAGGCTTCCGGCTTGTTGATACAATGCTCTTAAATGATCTCCAACTGAGAATATTTTTATAACAACAGTTTTATTTCCGATATAATAAGTTCCAAAAACATGTAAAAAAGGTTCGCAGAGAAGAAATTACCTGTCATGCCATTAATTTCATAATTAATTCCTTCTCGTTTTAACATAATTCCATACAGCTGGCATTTCGCATATAAGCCATCAGCATTACGAAGTTCGTTTGTAATGACATGAATAGACTCATTAGATAATTTGGAATAATCCCGAACCTCTTCAACATGAGATAGAGATCTTGGTACATCAGTAAGACTTTGATATCCTATGTAATCATGCTTTAGTTGTTTAAATTGACTCAATTCTAAGTCGGTCTCCATAGAACCTACAAAGTCTAAATGTTCTGTAAAAGTGAAAAAGCAATTCAAATAATAATTTATAAGAATTGTAAATTATTCAGTAGGTGACTGAAATAATAAATGTTTTTATTTTTACCTATACATGATGAAGAAATTAGATTTTGGAGCCGGCCTATTCTAACTTTGGTATTATCGCAATAGCCTTTTTTTAACATAGCAAAAAGATCAAGCATCTCTTTAAATTGTGGATCTCTCATGTGTTCTTCACGAATCAAAAGACAAACTGTAGGACGTCCTGACAATCTCCAATACTTTCCAACAAATTTGAGCTCTGTTTTAATATCATCTATTAACAGAGCCATATCACGATACAAATAAAATTGAGATACTTCAAAAATTAACGGATAACACAGAACAGTCATTCCACAAACTCGGTAGACCTGAAAAATATTGAAAATTATATGTATGAAATCGACTTATACAATAAATTAATCAATAACATTTATACATAATAAGTAACAGTTACTTTATACCTTGCTTGTTCCTAATGATCCAATAGGTCTTGGAGGTCTTCCTTGTAAATTTAATTTTTTGTTAATACCAAGTTTCTGATAAACTTTTATTAATTGGCTGGATGATAATATTTGAACTGGTTCTACTTCATGCGGTGTTTGAGTTTGAATTCCGTAGGTAGCCATCATTGCTTGAAGTCTCATTGACTCAGCAATTAAAACTATTTGTACTACTAAATCTGTATGAGTACCCTGTTAATGGACAAATAATTCAGCATTAATTAATTTCAGAATATTAATCTGTTTCTATAACTGCAAGACAAAATTATAATCATGCGACAATGCAGGCAATATTAAACTGATCAATTGTTATGAAGAAAAATTATACTGCTAGGAAAATTCATTTGGGTTTAAATTATCTTTGAGTATATAATATAGATATAGAATTTGAATATGAAACAATAATAGATAATTAGTGATAAGTACTACTCTAGTTATTTTATGGATAATACAGTCACAAACAAAGTTACAAAATCAAATAACGTCCACAGGCTAGTCATAGACAAAATTTTACTTACAATTGTGGGTTTGGCCTGTTCAAAATTCGAAAAAAGGTAAAATGATTATTAATTTTTTTTAAATTCAATTTTTCATGTAGTTCATAATAAAAATTTAATAATTATAATAAAGTTGCTATCAGCGTATAAAAATAATAATAATAAACTTACTTGAAAAGCAGAATATCTTCCAGCTTTTCGAGGCCTGTTGTATGATGGAAGATAGCGACGAATCGGATCCAATTCATTGATATGAAGTAATCCAGAAGTAAGTAATTGTGCGATGATAAACATTGCTTGATTCCATAAATATAAAACTCCTTCATCTTCTCCAATTACTCTTGTACCACTTCCTTCAATACTTGCAACACGGAAAGTACTTCCTGGATCGTTTCTTTCAGTAAGAATATTTTTTTCAGGTACGTAATAATACATAGGGATAATAGGATCTAAAATAAGTAAACACATGATTGTTATTACTGAAAATTACATAAAATAAATGATGTTACAAATGATCAAATATCTTTACCACCAGCTGCATCTTTATGCACTCGCCCTTTTAATAAATTTGTGTATTCGTCTATTTGTTCAGGTAAAGATTTGAAAACTCCATCAATTATCATAAATATGTAGAAAAGCGGCCATTCACATTCAATTTTATCAAAATCCTGCAATAAAAATACTCATGTTAATTCATATTTTTTATTAAAAAATAAATCATGCGATTACTTTTATTTCGCCAGATTTATACAGTCGTCTTTTCGGGTCTTCAATAACAGTTTTATATCCATCGCGACTAAATCTCTTAAACCCATAATTTCCTTTTAGTTTCCGTGTAACATTCATCTTTGTTTCAGTATATAAAAATTCCTCATGAGTTGCAAACGCAGGAAATGAAATTGTAGACAGCAATGCTGCATCAACACTCTAGAAAAAAATCTCATTAAAGAAAAGTTAAATTGAACGTCTGTACTTCTTAAATCTATTACCTTTGAACTAGATTCTCTTGGAAGCATCGTTTCAAAAATACTTCGATTACGATTATGAGCATCAATATCAACATAAATAACGGACCAAGATGCTCCTTTTTCCCCAAAAAGATTGCATCCGTTAATTGCTTCAAGCGCACTTTTTGCCATTCCAATAGAACTGGCATGAATTTCAGGAGTTCCATCATTATAACGACTTCCTCTTTCCCACATTCCATAGTCTGGAGTGCGATAAGCTCTCTCTACATAATAGACTAGGTTTTGAACAAAGGCCACTTCATCCTGCGTGTAAATAATTTGCAGGCCTGATGAAATCATTTGAACCAAAAAAATTAGGTAGAGAGAAACTACGTCAATCTAAAATAAAACGCAAATTAAAAACAAATCCATCATTATGAATTGAAAAGAATGATAAGAGTAAAAAAGAGTAGTATCTTTACTTGTAAGTGGAAGTAATTTTCATCATCAAAAATTTCATTTCCAGTATTAAGATTGAATTTACAATGCAAAGAATGACGATTACATTGATTTAATTTAAACGTTTCAATTCTATTTGACTGCCGTATCCAGCATTCTAAAATCCCTCGCATACATTTTACAGCAGATTGTCCAAGCTCATGAGATTTTCCTCTGTCATCATCAATTCGTCTGTAAGCTTGATACAAACTCCAAATTGCTGCTGCACAATAAATACTTTCTCTAACACTAGCAACTGTCTTGTCATTGGATAATTGTGGGAACAAACCAGTAATACAGCTTTGGTAACGTAAAAGTTGTCGTTTCACTACAAGTAATAATTTTCGTTAAAATGATTAGTATGTTAGAAGTGTAGTAATAACAGAGGAATTATGACAATGATAATAAATAACGAATAATATCTTACCTATTCCATAATAAATATCTAACTGCCTAACTGTATCTTCATAATCAGAAATTTTTAAGAACATATCGATATCAAAATCGTAAATGCTGCCCTGACGAGCAGTAGATGATAGCATTGACCTTAAATGTAAATAAAAATATTTTTCAATGTCATTATCTACATAATATTACATGTATATGAATAATTTTGTAGCATAATCTAGTAAATAAATAAATATATCATACTTTCTTGAACTCGCAGGCGTTGTTACTATTGCACTCATTGTTGTTTATGATTTTATATAGAAAAAAAACAATTTATCAAAAGATATTAAATATTGAAGTTCATTTAGTTAGAAACCCATTACTTTTAGTTGAACCTGAGTCACAATATATTCGTGAATATAACTGGTATAAAATTATCTTAACTATTTATGTACATGCAGAGGTTTTTAAAAAAATATTACAAAAAACACTTGGTTCAGTAAAAACATTTACAATTGGAGTATTAAATACTGCAGTAATTCTAAATTAAGCTTATTATCAGTTAAATGAAAATGATTAACAAATGACCGTGGGTAAAAGAATCAATTAATCATTAATGATGTTATAGAAAACATAATTACAGAAGTTTCATTTAATATTTGGATATTTATTTTTATCTGCAGTATTACAAATTAAAGACCCTTGCTCACGTGTTAAAGTAGCTCAAAATGATGTAAATTGTTTTTATTTTTACTTTTAGATGGCGTAACATTGCATTTTAAAAAGCGCACTATATTTGAATTATCGAGAAGAATTTATTTTAATTATTTAGCTAATTGACTCTGTATTACATAAATAATATTATTTTCAAATAAAATATTATTATGAAAAAATTCAAATCATTAATTATTTGAATTTAATATATGTTAATATAAATAGTATTTTACATAAAAATATAAAAATTTGATGCTACTTATTTATTACATGTATTTTACCTGCCCACTACGAGCGCTAACATCGTACAATCTGTGAGGTGTATAAAAATAAAAGTGTCAAATTAATTTACTTTGTTTCCAATTAAACCATAAATAAACAAATTAATTCAAGTACTTCAAAAACTAATTACTCATCAATTTAGTTTGATTCTAGAGACTTCATAACGTCTAAATATACCAATTGTAATACTCTCAAATATAGATACTCCAAAATTATAAGTTTTCATTTGATTTTAAATTATTAATTATTAATTCAAACGTGAAATAAGCGTTTTGAGTGTGTTTAGCCAAATAACGAATAAATAAGTCGGATAAATTATTACATAAAATATTTGAGATCCATCTTTAGTGAGAGGGCAAAGTAGGTAACAGTCATAGCCTTATTAATCTCCAATGCTTTATTTTTGAATATTGTTTTAAACATTTATTTCACTCAAATATAATACATTAATACCATTATTCGTTGTGTAGTAGTATTAGTAGCAGTAGCACATATAATTGTATCTGAGCGTCCTCAGAGTAGACTAGGGCTTTTTGCTGATGTATATCTATACTACAAAAACGACGGGGAGTCCATAACCAGCAGTTGTGCTTGGTAACTCCGATTCGTTTACTATTTAATCAACCACTGAGACGAGTGAAGGCTTTAAAACGTGTACAATACACCACAATCTAGTTAAACGAATTATATTGGAGCCGGTCGACAATAGTAAAACGTCGTTTTTTTATTTTGATATCTTGAACAAAAATAGTTTAAAATGGTTGTGAAAATTTATATATCTGGCATCAGCGGCAACAAGGAAGTGAGTGTGAAATCAATTGTGATACTTTAGATTATAGAATGTAAAATGGACTTTGGGCAGTACCAATCCCGAATAGATAGTCACTCTTATGACATTTCGTGATCCATACGCGTCGTCAGGTGTATCAGATTACCATCTAGCCACATTATTGTACGATATTTTTTCATTTAGAGTCATCAAAAAATTCAGCTCTTCAGAAACTTGATTACTACATTGGTTTTTTGGTTAGAAAATCACTTATTTAAGTCAAGAATTTTTGTTGTGGTTTTCCTTCCGCCCTATTCTATAGATAAAATGAATTAATATTATTATCATTGAAACTTTTTTTTATTGATAAAAATTAATTGGAGAGACTTTTATCGTGAGATTGGATGCTCAAGTCTATTATTAATAACGTAAAGTGATTGGCACATCCAAATAATTTGATAAATTAATTTAATAGTCTTTATGTCATTGATTTGTCTTATTCTTATTATCAATATATAACTGTACAAAATAATTTATTTATAAATTATAATTGATTTATGAAGTTTATATTTTCTATTCTGACTCATATAAAGTTTTCTCATTCATGACGTCATCATTTCAGGTGAAAAAAAGACAACAAAGGGTATTGATGATTTTAGACAGTAAAAATGTTCAATATGAAGTTATTGATATAACTGAACCTGGTAAAGAAGATGAAAAAGAGTTTATGCAAGCTAATAGTACTTCAAAAGATAGTAAACATCCATTGCCACCTCAAATATTTAACGATGAAGACTATTGTGGAGTAAGGATTTGTTTTTATTTTTTTCGCATACTATGTTTTGCAAACAATAGTAAATATTTGCTTATCACGAAACTATTTTTGGGTAATTATTAATTGGTAATTTATGACTACCTTTAGGACTATGAAGACTTTGACTTAGCTAATGAAATAGATGAATTAGAAAAATTCTTAAAATTACTCTCATCCGAAGACTCAGTAAATCAATCACTTGAAGAAAGTAAGGTTCAAGATACCAGTATTCGACAAAATGGGAATACATCTAGTCGAGAGGTAATTTATTCAAACATTTATTCATTTATGCATTCATTAATTATATTTTTCAAGATAATGAATATTAATAATTTATTTTCTATCATTAACTAAAACTAAATAAATTGATAATAAATGTAGTTGATCTCAATTCATTTTATTTATAATTGATATTACAGTTATTTACTATACTTAAAAATTAATAATAATTTCATTTAAAAATAAATTTTATTTTAATTTCTAGGCGTCAACTGATAAAGACGTAAGCATCGCCAATGTAGTCAGGTAAATATTTTCAAAACTTTTTACCGATCATTTTAACACGCATGAAGATCTAATTGATTAAATTGATTCGCCTAATTCCTTTAAATTAATTTATCTATAGTGATACAGAAGAAAGACGAAATTCAAACACTGAAGATAAAGAAGAGGATGCAGATAAATCAAAGTCCTCTGAATTAGATGGAATGGAAGAGAATGGAGACAAGAATGAAGAGAAATCAGATGATCAAGAGAAAGAAGAATAATTAGATCAACACTAAATGGGTATTTGACTCAATTATATTTTTTGTTATGACTTTGAGGTAATAATTCCATCGGTAAATATTTTTTTACCAAAATCCCCTTAATTATTATTTAAGACCAAGTATCAAAATACTGCCAACAAACAATATGCTTTATATACCCGATGTATTGTTTCTTCTTCTCTATCATTTATGATTATTGTCGATTATTTTGTGCTGACTGCAGTTAAACTATACTTTATTATTGCGCTCGGAATTGATTTAATTATTCAATCAAATGCAATATAGAAAGTAGGTAATTATCTCAAATAATTGAAATAAAAATATAAAAGAAGAATGTTTCAAAAGTCACGTAAAATTTGCAAGTGGAATTTCTTATGATAAAAAAAAAAAAATATTAAAAAAATTAGACTGTATTTGTACAAGAAATTTTATAAAAATTTCTATTAAAAAGTCAAATGAAGTGATTGAAATTGATAAGAAATAGAATTATGTTATTTCTAGATTTGTATTTATATTAAAATGAAAGCGGCCTAGTTTTTCAATGTTTTCCAATCAGCTTTCTCAGTGAAATTATCTTCGTAGAATTTATGCTCATAAATGTACATTTATTCTAATATTTTTTGCTGTTGTCATTGTTAAAATCCCATTGAATTTATAACTTGTAATTCTTTTTAAAGAGAAAGAATTTAAGTTAACTTTCTTATCATTTTTATACCTAATCAGTCTCAGTTTAAAAATAAAAATATCAGTAATTAAAGTGAATACAATTGATAGATATAGAAATAGTAAATTTAAAAAACATCAAAACGCTACATTTTTAAAATCATAGACGAATATTCAGTATGCAATAATGTTTAAAAGACACAGTCAAATAGAAAATCATTTGAATTGAAGATTCAATTTAAAATAAGTTATTATCTGTAGGAAGTTCTTAACTTCCGGTTGTATAAATTTAATTGATGGCTGTTAGATATTAATATTACTTTGATTAAAGTAAAAAAGATACAGCAAATTTTTAATATTTGCACATCATATATTTACAAAAAATAATTATAATTAATAATTATCATTATACATAAGATATATTGTATATCATATGGAATACTGTTATACAAATAGATTTAATTTACTAATAAAATACGTTACAGTTAAAACAAATTATACTATAGTGATTCTAATAAATTTTTTATCTGATAAATTTGAACATAAAATTATTAATAGTCTTCTACATTATAAAAATTTAATAAAAAATTTTTTCAAACATTGGTATCATCTTTATCTCGATTTTAATGCACTTGAATTAATTTTTTTTCTAACTCAGAATAAATGATTCACCATCTTAAATTCTTCATGTTTGTTTGACCCTTCACTATACCATCATATGCACATCCTGAAAACAATTTCGAAATCATTGTTGTATATTATTTTTATTTTGTTTATCCCAAACTACTTTGAATAAATTTGATTACAAAACAATGTTAGTAGTTGAACAGGGTATTTCCCCGTTTTTAATTAATAATCATCATTTATATAATTTTAAAATTTAATACTCTAATTCCAACTCTAGAAAATGTTCACTTTTTAATCGATGGTTAGTAAAGACTATATTGATGAATATATATCTTGAAAAATATTTCATCATATATAAATATATTATGTGGATAAAATGAACAAATGAAAACCTGATGGTTTTGCAATCATTTTTTTGTAGTTAAAATTTTTTCAATTCATTTTATTTTTTGTCAAATAAAGCACCTCATGATTCTTAAACATATTTTACGAAAATTTTAACAAGTATTCACCTCTAAACACCATTATCATCCTTTATATTACAACAGTATCTTAGTTTAATTATAGTGATAAAAAATACAATTTGCACAGTTGACTAATTAAAAAAAAGTTCATTATATATGACTGAAATTTAAATGAAAATTTCTATGTAATCATCTCTAAGTATATAAAGATTGATTATCGAAAAAAACAATAAATGCGCTAATCAATCTTTAAAAAATCAAGATTGTGAAAAAAAACAAAAAAATTCTAGCTTATTACTCACATTGGTTTTCGTAACACCGAAAACAAAATTTTTTTTTTTATTTTCGTGGAAAAAATAAATATCAAATATATAATAACTATACACTTAAAGAACTAGTATTCTTTTCTACATTTGTTTTCTTTTTCGGTAAAAAGCACTACTAAATAATTCATGCTTTAAATACATTATGCCATTATTATTTCAAGATATAAAGAACGTATATCCAATTTATGTATAAATTTAAGTAACTTAATTTTTTTTAATCTTACATTGGCATAGTTACTGACTTTTTCATAAAATTAATTAATCATTATGCTTGTCTCTTATTATGTTGATTTTAAATATTTAGAATCATATCAAAATTTACTTTTTTAATTAAAATTCTTAGAGATTCTCTATCATACATAATTATACAATTATTATCGTATTAAAGTGGCCAATAAATTTTCCAGAATTTTTTCTAGTTTTTAATTTGAATATTGAGAGCCTTAAAAAAAATTTTCATCACATCTTCAAATAAATATAATTTATAAAATATCGATCGTACATATGTAAAAATAAAAATCAATAATCAATAGTTGATTTAAAAATTTTCAAGTATACCATTTCTCTTCTACTGAACTAGAAAAACTCGTTAGCCAACTTTTTTGAGAGTAATCACGATAGTAATAGCAATTCTGCTACATGTTAATAAGAATAATAATAATAATAATAATAAGACTAATGTGAACCTAATCAAGTACTACATATTAAAGTACTTTATGACATAAATTTATGCGATACGGACAACTATGTTACTGATAACTTATTTGATAATATTGAATAATTATTACAAACAGAGCTCATATTTATCATCCATCTGTACAATGTGTATAAGAAAATTGAATAAATTTTCTATAACCACAAAAAAGTAGTAAAAATCTTGCATTTTTTCCTCTAGCAAATTATTGTGTAACAAAAGATTTGCTCGCAGTCTTACAGTTTATTAAATTGTAACAAACTAGTGAAGGCATATGCATATATAAACTGTGCGTTAACGACAGTAGAAATATTTTAGAAATTTCTTTACAGTAACTTGAATTTCTTATGGAATTTTTGTATAAATTATTTGTCTTCAAAAAAAATTAATAAAATAGAAAATCAAGAAAAATATTAAAAACAAAGCTTCAATAAGTTTGTGAATAGAAATAGTTAAAAATTCAATTAACGTATGTGAAACATGACTCTTATTATAGAGTGCAATTATTATCAATGATCAATACATTTATTAGTAAAATATGATTGTTAAAAATAATTTTTTGTAGTAAACAGCCTTCAGCAGTTTGTATTTCACAAACAAAACTTATTCCCAATCATTTAGTCGTCTAGCCATTTCAGTACATGATTAATATTACATTATGTCTATGATTACATCTAAAAAATATTCTATGAATTCAGTCCGTACCAAAATATTTTTGTCCAAAATGATTCGGTGCAACATTGTGGATTTCCGAGGTTAGAATCTTCATCTAAAATATAATTATAATTATTGAAATATTATTATTATTGTAATCATAAAATTGAAAAAATATATAAACAAATATATCATGTAGTAGTTGCTTAAAAATTTAAAGGTCATTGGAAAGCAAAAGATACAGTTATCATGGGAGCAAGAGCTGCATAGAAAAAAATGAAAATTCAATTAAATAAATAATATTCACCTGAGGGAAGGCAGTGACTAGAGTTTTGGCAGCTGCGGGTGTACAAAATAAATTTGAAAGAATAATATTTTCTTCAAGAACATGATGTTCCTTCAAAACAGCTATAGCTTTTATCACAGTATTTCCAGTGCCTGAAACGAAATCATTGCAACATACTATTTATTTTATGCGAACAAGAAGCATTAATTCAACATGCTTATGTAATTGTAACGACTGAATGATTAACTCGAATAATATCATCATTAAGTCATTAATTTTTATAACATTTGATGATTTGGTAAAATATTGAATATTTTTATAGATAATTTATAAAACATATCTCTTTTAAATACCGCGATTGCATGTATCGGGAAATTGTTAGACAATTTTATTCTAGAATTTACTTGTTACTTAAATGACTACTTAATAAATTCACTATTCATTTGTTATGCAATCGAAAAAAAATTATGGTATTGGTTAAATTCATCGAAACTACACCAAAACGAGAATATGATATAGTTGTATACTTTGAATAATCAATTGATCTAAATATTAATGTATATATAATCTTATCTATTTTTATTCTCTTTAGTTAGATAAATAAAATTCAAATGAATTTTGATTACTTACTCATTATAGGATACATGAGCAACACCTTACGATCAGCAATATCGTCAGGGAATTTTGCGTAAACAACTTTGGCCTCGTGGGTATCTAAATCACTTTCAACTAAAATCTTGCCAATTCTTATACTGCGACAACAATCCCTCAATCCTTGTTCCATAGCTTCTCCGCTTCTTACTATTGACACTCCACAATTACCTTTTTGGTATTTTAAACCTTTGTAGCTCGCTCCAGTTGGAGTTGTAACAACTATTTTCGTAAATGGCAATTGATTCAAACTTTCTTCTATGACAAGTCTTATCTAAACAATTATAAAAACTCCGATAAGTTTCATTTCGTGATTGTATTTAATTATTTATTTCTCAAGTGTTTGATTGAATCACTTGATAAATACTTTTCTAATAGTATAATTAATAATGATTAAGCATTTATTGTGAAAATTAGTTCAATGTTAGTATCTTACCAAACGATCTGCATAAAATTTGAAGTCACTTCTCGAAGTATTTCTGGAAATTGAAAACACCAAAAATATAATACACGATTAATACAAAAAGGTATTTTGACTACTTGATAACGATAGAGTATAAGCTCAAGGGATTTAGCATATGTACAAGAATGAAACCTCGTGCTATTTTTTACAAAGCCATACTTACTTATCACGTAAAATTGTTTGGAGTTCTTTAACTTGGTCATTAGTCGGTAAAATTTTCAAATTTGGACCAAAATCATCAATCGAATCGTTAGTGGTGCCATTTAAAGGTAATTTTGAAGTTGTCGTTACGTCTGGAGCACCCATATTTTACTTGCTTTTTTTCTTTAATACTTTGTAAGGTAGACTTTTATTCTAAACATCGAAAAGCCGACCACGAGACACTAACTAGCTTTTAACATAAAAGTCAAGCATAGAATGAACAATGTAAACGGTAAAGATAGTTGAATTATTGTATATTTTTTTTAGAAAGTTTGTCGTGCGACATCTTGAGTGTGGAATTTTAAACGAAAAATTAAAATACAATTACTCAATTGAAAATGTGGTGTCCTGTAATTCGACCATTTGATTATAATGTGTTACTTTTTGTACATACTTATTATAGTAAAATAAATTTATGTAGTTCCTCTACACAAAAAGATAACTTCTGTTCAAATTCGATTTCATTTTAACAAAATTATTTCAATTAACATTTATTTATCTTTTAAGCAGATAATTTATATTGTTATATTATAAAGAATCATATTTATCAATCATGCGTAGCTGTGTTTACTGCAAAAAAACATCTGTTCCTGGAGATAAACGATCTTTTCACACGTTAGTTAATGTTTACTTATTTGGATACTAACAAATTACTTCGTAATTATCTGTACAATTGTTATAATAAGCATATGCGTCGAATTATTGATTCTTATTTACTTTAACAATACAATTATTGGATTGTCATCTGTTTTATAAGCTATGTCGTCTTTCCAAAACTTGTTTAATATTATTATTTATATGAATAGACACTTCACTCAATTGTAATATTTTTAATCTTTTACAGATTTCCCATGAACGAACGATTGAAATTAATATGGATAAGAAACATGGGCAAAACTAATTGGTCCCCATCAAAACATACTCTATTGTGTTCTGATCATTTTACGCCAAATTGCATTGATTTTCGTGATTGTAGACCTAGACTACGTAAAGGAAGTATTCCAACGATTTTCGATCACGAACTTGATATTAATATATCTTTAATAGATAATATTATTAAAGAAAATAAAACAACTTCGCTCACCACTCAAGCTAATAGTTTACGCGTTAATACAACAGCTGAGGGGATAAATAAAAATTCATTATCAGTTGACCAACCTTTTTCTGAATTGGAAAGTAAGTTACAATTTAAGTGTCACATTTTGGTTAGTATTGGCTAGAATTTTGATTTTTTTTTTTAGATATGAAAATAGTTCAATCTCCACCACCATTAAGTAATTTAAAAAATTCAGTGTCTGATGGAAAACTTATGTCAAATGCAAATATAAAAACTACCGGAGGAATTCCAAAAATAAGTCCAACTGCAATGGAGATTAAACATTGTAAAGAAACTGCAGAACACGATCATTATTACACAAATTCTCCAAGTGAAGTTCAATTAAAGTTACGTGCTGCTCAACATAAGGTTATGGTACTGACAAAAGAGAAAAAAGTGTTATCTCAAAAAGTGAAACGTATGCAAGAAACAATTAAATCCTTAAAAGAAGCAGTAAAAAAATTGCGTACTTATAGAGGTATAGATGATGATGATCTCTCTTCTTTTAGTTGAAAAAAGATTTTTAATAAGAATGATACTATTGATATTAATAAAATAAGTTGATATTATTGTTACATTTTATTTAAAGAAAGTTATTAGTTTGTTTTTAAATAGTATAATTTTAATTCGTTACTAATTTATTATATACAACGATGTATTAATTATGTCACGAATTACAATTATAAAATATTTACAGTTTTTAAGCACTTAATCTTTCGAATTATCAATGATTTTTGGATAATTTGGATTAATCTGTCACACATGTATGCTATAAAGGTTTTTCAAATGTAAAAGAATATACATTAAGAGTTTTTAAAATGTCCGAATATTTTTGTAATAGAGTAATCAAAGAGTTATTAAATATGTGTTTTATAAATAGAATGGCTTATAATTTAAGGTCCAATCAATAAATCTTGCTTTATTTAAAAAGTTAAATCCTACCTGTTCAAGTAGAATATTATAATATATTTTTTTATCATATGAATAATTGTATCAAACAATAAACTTACTTACAAGTCTTTTAAAATTATAACTTCTCTAATTTCTTCGAATTAGAGTGAAGTTATTTAAAAATTTCAATTCTAATAGAAATACAATTTGATGTACTAACTTTATTAATAAATTATGAGAATTTTTATAAATTTTAGTATATTTATTTTTTGTTGATGTTATATTTCTATATTATAATAATACAATAATTAAAAAATAGAATGATCTCTAGAAATCAAATTTCAAAGGTAGAATATAACATGTTATATTGAATATAATTAACTAATAGTGATACATGATTTTACTATCATACTTTGATATAAATCTATGTATTTCGCTACTTATTCGAAGATAATTAAAACAGTGATACAAAATATATAGTGCAAATGTATTTGCTATACACAACAAGGAGAAAGTTAATTTTGATTACGCTAACTTTTATAAAATTCTATACGAAGTAAAGTTTAAGATTAGTCATAAAGACATTCATCTATTTCTTTATTAACAAATTTTTTCTACACCATTAATAAGGCTACGTTTGTTTATTTGCTTTTTTTAAATTTTTCTACTACATTGAGATATGAAAAACAAAAAAGCAAATTTTTTTGCGACTTAATCCATCAATTTCAAATCTTAAGGTAGTTTGAGCACTTGGCCAAAGTCTGCAAATAAATTTAATGTTGAAATATGATGTTCTTGAGATTGTCACGAACAAGTTACAAGCAAAAAAAAGCTCAGTCATCGGACATTTCAATGAAAAAATCGAATTTAAAAATACAGTTTTATACATTGACGTAAATGAGAGTGAGAGAGAGAGAGAGAAATAGTACTTTCGACTTTATCGTTCAATTTTCCAATATTCCGTACTGCAAATACTTACGAAAAACGAAATCATTAATTCGGGAACGTTTTCAAATAGGTATTTCACAAAAAAAATTGCAGCTGTCGAATATTTAATAAAGAAATTATTAATTGAAAACTATAAAATTATGCATTTCCACGTTTACAGTATGGCTAATATGAAAGTCACCTTTAAAATTAATTATTAAATAATAGTAATAATTAACAAAAAATTTTTGTAATTTATCCAGTAAATACTTTAATTAATAATTCAATAAATTATCATTCGTTTTATAGAAATTCAATGGGATCCCTTCAAAGCACCTATAAAATCCGCTCCTATGTGCTCGAATTACCTTAATCTTTTGAATATCAATTTTCAAATAAATTCTTATAAATAAAACAAAATTTTTAATTCGTTTGTAGCAAAAAATTCACAAAACATTTTTAAAAATGTAAAATACAATATAAACAAAATTAATACAATAATATTTATAATCGTAGAAATAAATACTAAAATAAAAATTATCAAACTATTAATCGTGATTTAGATGTTGGTGCATCATTAAATACTGGAATATGCCAAGTATTTTTTCATGTTTAAAGAAAAGAAGATGTAGATTAAACTACACTTCAATTGTCAATAATTACAGCCTAACCTTGTATCACATAATATTAAAAATATTGTAGAAATTCTAAACAAAAAATTACAATGTTAATATTTGATTCGAGTGAAAACATTAAATCGTTAGAAATAAGTCAGTGTTAGTTTTGATACCAGAGTTAATATATAAAATAGATAATTTATATATCATTCATAAATTATAAATTAATTTCTAGTTTTAATCTGTATATTAATTACACGGAATGTGATTAATAGTCGTTGATTAGCCAGACGAATAGAAAACATTATTGCCTTCAACTGCATTTAACATTTTTAGGCTTTGTAGAATAATTAATTAAATTATTACACTATATTATATTATATATATATATATATTTTTTTTTAAATTGAATTATTCTCTAATATTGCTATCATTTCTTTTCATTTGAATATGGACGTTAATCTAATCGGAGTCGATTTTCCGTATTTTCTGATACTTAGATCACACTGATCTATAGTACTTGTATTTTTTAATTAATTAATTAATTTATTTTTAGGTAGTATTCATATTAAAAAAATTAAAAGTTAAGATTCTCTGCTTGCATTTATTAATTATAATTTTCAAATTTTTAAATTTTAAAAAATAACTCAACATAACTTAAATAGACTTCTTATGCACATAAATAGAGAATATAAGTAAGCATTTGCTGTGTGTAAGATTTATTTTATTATATTTACAATAATTAATAGCAAATGCATGCTCAGTTTATATATTCAGTTACTTAAACTCCTTTGCGTATAAATTCTTCGAAAAAAATTAATCATAGTCATACTATTGTTGTTTTAATATAATTGTAAATTCGAAATACTGAGTTTTATAATTATAGTCAAGATTAAAATTGATTCCCCTCGTCATTTGTTATTCAGTCTCACGATTTGAGAGATCGTACCATTGAAGATAGAATTTAACTTCTATTATTATTGTTGTTGTTGTTGTTATTGTTGTTATTATTATTATTATTATTGTTTAATGAACTTAAGGGACTTCCAATGTTATCTATTTCTCTTTGCGCCCTTGATATTTTTACTTTATCTCTTGGTGTGCCGTCTTCTCCAGTTTCCATAGCAAACATCTTCATCTTTTCTTTAAAACTTAACTTTTCTGGCACTTCACCCATTTGAGAATTCTGTTGTTGCTTTTGTTTTTCTGCTAGACGTTTTTGTCTTGGATCTCTGTTAGGACAAATTTACATTACATGATTCACTATTATAAGAAGAAATTAAAAATAAAATTGATATAAAACTTACTTGTAAACTTCCTGAGCTCCAATGACACCTGGAGTTGTTCCACCGAATTGGGTTCCAGGTCCATCCGGTGTTTTTGGAGATGCCAACAATGTTTCAGCATCATTTATGAAATTCTGTTAACAGAGATATATTTTTATTTAATTATCAATTATTTATGTGGCTTTTGTAGAGCTTAACGATATACAAAACAAACAATTCTAACATTTATACAATTATTTTACACAATTATATCAGTCATTAAAACTATATATTCATCGAAAGTAGTTTGACATAGAAAATCTTAGTTTATATTAAATGCACACCAAATAAGTAATCAACAACTGGTTGCAAAATAATTAAAGCCAGTATAAGTAGTTGAAAAAATATGGAACCATCAAAACTGGTATCTACAGTTTACACAAAAAACCTTTTTTTTTATTTCATGCATTATCTGGACCCACTGACTTACACCTTACTTGGACACCTGCTGATCGTTTGCATATAATCATAGGAAAAATAATAAATTCATTTTTATGCTTTCGAAATAATATTTTGATTCATATCAGTTATCTGATGTATAAAATACTTCATGTTGATTATACTTATCATAATATTTACTACAAAAAAGTTCTGAAACTTACATTGGGATCTTCTCTGATCGTATCCATAGTAATAGACGATGTAGTATTTGGTGTAGTAGGAGTTCGTGGAATTTGTTCAATATTTGCATTAGGATCATGAAAAGATACACGTTTGATTGAAGATGATCCAATGGGGATATTCGCTGATGTAGTTGAATTATTTGATCGTAATACACTTTGTTGAGACATAACTGCATAGCTAGAACCTCTTTCAGGAGGCGGTGGTGCATCACTATTGTCATTTTGTGAGGAAGGTGAACTTGGACCGTTAATAACTAAATTATCCAATCTCAACATTCCTGGATGCAAGTGTTGTTGTTGATTTTTTATATTAGTTTGATGTTGTTGATACAACTGTTTCATCTGTTGTTGATGAATTTGTTGTTGTCTGATATCTTCTTCCCTCTTTCGGTTTTCATCATATTCTGCTCTGCGTTTATATTCTTCGATTCTTCTCTGATCCTCATTAATTTGTGGTTGGGGGTTCTTCAATTGTCCAAATGGTGGAGGATTATATGAAGGCAACATTGGTGATTGTCCAGACACTGGACTTGACATTTGCTGTGAATGCATAGAGCTCTCGCTTTGTCCCGCATAATTTCCCGATCGCTGACCAGAGCTTTGATTAATCATCGGCATGCTCGATTGTGGAAGAACTGATCCACGTATAGATTGATTATTTGTACTAGATCTTACTAGTGTATTTTGTTGATTAGGTTGGACAGTTTTATCTTGATTTGCTGCCATTCTAAGTAATCCTTGAACACGTTGAACACTTTCACTCTCTACATCATTACATTCATCGTCATCATCTTGTTGCGCTGCAGCTTCTTCAGCTCTCTTTTGAAAATCTCTTTCTAATTGAAGTGCTCGAAGTTGCTCCTCCTGTTGCGGTGTTCTGTGTGAAAGAGAACTTAACTCAGCAATTTGTTGATCACGCCATAATTTTGCTGCTTCTCTTCGTCGTGCTTGTTCCTTCTCACGTTCTTCCCTTTGCCAAGGATTTGTGGCATTAAATTGATACTGTCGAGTCTGTTGAGTAACACCAGTCGCTGGATAATAGCTACCTCTAGGAGGATCCTGCATACTTGCAGTATATCTAAAATAAAAATTGAAGTATAAATCACATTTAAATTTACACTCGACAGGATTTCGATTACATGGATAAAGAAAGAGTTTTTTAAATTACTAGAGAATCTCTGAAATTATCAAGCATAAATGCAGACGTTTGCATAATTTTTTTCTACTGTCTTCGAAAATTTTTTTACTATAGATTCGTATTAAACTTTATTAACGATGTTAATATTGTAATATTCACTTTTTTCTTTTAAAAATAAACTTTGAGATAAAAATAGAAAAAAATTATATAACGGTACAATCATTGTCTTTTATCTTACCTAGAGTCTGCTTGTTTATTATACAAAGGATGTGTCGCAGTATTAAGCGGAGGAGGTGGTGGACTTTCTCTGTAACCTTCTTCAGGAAGTAGAGGTCTCGATGGTAAAATATCACTATTATTTTCATTACTATTTTGTATTCGATTAATTGTACTTTCGTTAATTCCCTGACCATTTTTTATATCACCAGGATTGGTGGGGTATTGTGAACCATTGTGAGTGCCATACTGTCTACTATAGTCAATCATTGATCGATCTGCTCCATATTCTCTTTCCACATCTGTAATCTGACCTGTACGTGCTGGGTCATTTTTCTTTGGAACAACTGCATATTGATTAATAATTTGTTGTTGTTTGTTGTATTGCCCATATTGATTATACTGTGATTCTGAATATCCGTAGTTGGGTGGAACTCTTGAATTATAATTAGGAGAGTTTGGACCAAGATTTGGTGTTGATCCTGCAGGTCTGGGGGGTCGAACTGTGTTCGCTGTTTGAGCTGCAGTCATAGGTCTTGCGTTGTAAGTATTCAGTGGTTTATACTGGTTCGGTGCTCCTCCTCTTAATTCACGACGTCTCACTTCCTCTTGCATCTCTTGTAACTTCGCTTCTTGACGAATTATATCTCGAGATGACTGTGATCTGGGAGGTGGACCTTGTTGTATTTGATTAGCAGGGTAAGTCGATTGTTGACCTTGCGGTATATAAGCTGATATTGGACGATCTCTTGCTTGGTTCATATCAGTTATAGGACGATTTAATGAACTTTGTGATCCTCTTAAATTCTTCTGAGCATGTAATAAATTTCTAAAAAAATATACAATGTGAAAATAAAAATGTCCTCACGTCGGAGTTGAAAGTAAAAATGAAAATGTTTTTTTAAAAAAAAATGAAATTTAAATGAAGAAATCCATAAAAATTGAACAGAAAAAAAAATACCTATCATCCATAGTTTGAGGTGGACTTGGCTGTTGTTTTATCATAGGATCTTGATGTCTATAAACACTCAAATTTTGATAAAATCTTTCCGCTTCATTATTTTGAAGATTACTCGTTATATTCCCATGCATTTGACTCGGAGTTAGGTTTGGCGATGACTGTTGTCGATTGACAAGTCCACTAGGTGGTAGAGTACCCATTCTAACAGGGTCATGGAGATTGTGACTTGACCGTGACCTCAGAGATGTAGCTCCATTAATAGCTGGCATTGGTGGTGGTTGAACTGGAGGCGTAACGCTGTTACTTGACGACGCTCTACTGTATCCAGGATTGAATACTTCGTGTTGCTGTTGTTGTTGATTTTGTAGCTTACCTTCTGTTCCTACGTCTATGAGATTATGACATAGAATATAAACATTGTTTCAAGTTTGAAAAGAGAGGACATATTTATATACTGAGAAGTAACGGTAACTTCTCCATTAAATAAATGAAACACGTTAATGAGATGATTGATCATGTAAATAACCCGAGAATATATTAATAATGAATGAACTGATGAAATACTCACTATGCAAGGCTGGGACAGATTTGCTGCTATGCATTTGTTGAGAAGCTGGTTCATGTCCGAGTCGTGATGGAAGATCACGTTCACTCATGCGTCGGGGTCCTATTTTAGCACAAGATGCAAAAATTTGCAAAAAAGTTAATGCTTTTTCAAGCCATAAGCAATAAAACAATACAATATAATCATGCAAAGTTTATAACAAATTCATTCTCTACTATCGTCATAACACTTAACGATTATTGTAAACAAGAATAATATAATACAATAACAACTAAACAAATAATTTTAATAATTGTGGCTCATAATTTAGGAATAAAAGGATATAGAAAGGATAACGAATAAATGCAGCTATTAAAATTATCATAATTAACATAACGAACTGATTGATAATAAAAAAAATTGATGCTCAAATGAACAAGGCAGTGTGCAAACAATTACAAAAATGTTTATCACATTAACTGCCAGCTTACGAGATTTTGAGTCGACTTCGAGTGATGGAAAGTCACAGAAAATCCAATCATTTCGCTCAAATCTTGGTGTAGGTTTTTTTTTGGACACATCTAGATCACTCTTAGATATTTTTCTCGAGATTAAAGACTTCTTTTTTAATGGTTTTGATATTTTTAGATGATTTTTTATTGGAATTGTATTAAAATAATTTTCAAAATGTCTATTACAGATTTTTTTTTCATTTAATACTTTATCTTCCAGTGAAGACGTACTTTGATTAAATTTTTGCGAAACATTAGCGTTGTTTTTCAAGATATCAATGTCATTTTCTATACTAGAAATCTGTTCTAATGATTTACAGACAGTCTTTTTTAATTCCTGATTATTTATTTTTGTTTGTTTATTCAATTTGTCATCGCTGTTTGATATATTTCGAGTTCGAATAAATGAATTTGGAAACTTAATATTTCTCTTCTTTGGACTTTTTATTTCTATTGGACTTGTTGCTCGTTCTTGTTTGATTAAATCACTGTTTTTCACTTCATCATCTTTCTTACATAAAATAGACTCTTTCCCAACATCAACATTATTTATAGTAATTTTATTCTCCACTATAACATTATCAATGTTACATTTATCTCTACTTGAATACTTATCATGAAATATTTGAGGTGCTGAACTTACTCTAGAACTTGTAAAAATAAAACAATTTGATAAATCTTTTGTATTATTTTTTTCGTTAACTGGTATAAGATCTTTCATTGACCAATATTTTTCTAGCTTATTGATTTTACCATTTTCATCATTAGGAGATAAACTCAATGGACTTGATAAACTTGGCAAAGAATGCTGCCGGTATCTTCGCATATTCATTTTGCTTGACACAATGTTGTGGGTTTGTAGTGTATCAACAGGTTTTGTTTTACTGTATGTGCTGTTATTTAATATTAAAGTTTCATCTTTAAAATTAGAGGGTATCTCTATTTTTTCTTCATCTCTTTGTTCTGGTATGAACAGTGGAGCATCTGCATTATCTAAATTACAAAATTCTTCTAGCTGTTCTATAATTTTCTGTTGTTCACTTGCTGAAAGTTTCGAATTTCCTTTTTCCACTTTATTTAGTGATATATTTTGTGTTTTTTTATTCTCTACATTAACTTTAATAATATGGTCATCATTCTCAGCTGATGCTGAGCATACAAAATTTTGCATTTCTGAGTCTGTTTTAGCTTGAATATCCAAAAGAATCATGCTCCATTCTTTTTCTGGTGTTGTTGCTATACTTTTATCAACTTTACTCAAATCCGTATCTGATTTAAATTCTTTTACAGATGATTTCCTAGTGTCTCTCAAATTCCATTCCCGTGGAGATGTCATATCGGGTTCAGAAACAAATTGACGAGATGAACTTAATTTTATAGATTTAAATTTAATTAATCCAGCTTCACCGAGTTTAGAAAAATGTTTTGCCAACGCAGCAACTCTTCCACAACCTAAACGAATTTCCTCGGGTGATTTCCAGCACTTTTCTGGGCTTGATTCTTCACTAGATACATCACTATTTAATCCACTAAGATCCAAATTAAGCTCTGGCATTATTGTATGCATTTTAGGCGTTGGTATTGTACTGTAATCTTCTTCATTTTTAATTGGAGTATTTTCAGAACTTGTATCACTAACAATATCTGATTCTGTCTCTGTACAACTAAGTTCTTTAAACTCTCTAGGTACATCAATTAAAATATTTTCCTCAGAATGAGCCACATGAGCACAACAATAATTAGAAATAAATTTCTTCTTTTGCGTTGCATTTGATTTCGATTCTAAAGGACAATTTTCTGATATATTTAAATCTTTCTTTTTATTTTTATCAAAATAGGTACTGTTTTCATTTTCTACAGGCTTTGATTGGTCCCTTTGGTGTTCATTAATTTCGGATTGATTAGTTGTAATTATTTCTTCAAGATTTTCTACTTCTTTCATACTATCATCGACTTGATCAATATAAGGAATAGATTCATTACAACAACAAAAAGATTGTGGACGATTACTCGTAATTTCCTGTTCATTGACTATACTTTGATCATCTTGAGGCTGATATCTGTACTGCATATCATCATTGTCAACACTAATTGTAATGATAGGAGGCGGAGGAGGTTGAGGATAAGGTGGATAGTGTTGAGTAGGATTAGGTATAGTAAGGAAAATTTGATTAGGTTCCTGAATAATAGGAATCGGACGTTTGGCCCAACAACTAGATTTTGGCCGTAAAAATTCCTCATCGATTGGAGATTCATCAATAGGATACATAGGAAGACAAGAGTTACTTTGACGATTCATAACTAGTGGTTGAGATAAACCAGTACCCATAGAATGTGACCCAACACCTGAATAATATACATGACGCGGAGATTCATAGTATTGAAAATACGATGGTTTAGAAGCTGTTACTTGATGAGAAATTGTCGCACCTGGTTGAACGCGTTCACTGTAGTCCCAATCAACCAAACGTTCTTGATAACCCGTTTGCTTTGATCCCGATAATAAATTATCCATCGAATAAGACGTCGATGGTTGTGCTGCGTCGCCTACTCGCGACTGTTCTAATAGTTCAGATTTTGGTCGAGCCTTATGTGCTGCTTAGAAAAAATTAGTAAAGCATTAGTAAAGCATTGCTATGTTAATAAGCTTATTTCAATGAATTTAATGAATGCTCATTAATGATTTTAATTCATGATTATTAAAGATGTAAACGGAAAGCTTTCTATGATACATAAATTCACCATACAGATTTAGGAAGAAAATATTCCAAAAATTATTCAATTTTCTAAACATTTTAGTTAAGCTGATAATAATTTTGAATGATGAAATTAAAAATGATAAGTATCATTTCTCATATTATCAATTAAATAACTGCTTAATAATATATTTTGTTCGCATAATATTAAAATTTCTCAAATCTGTGCTCTTTCTTCAGAAAAATGAAAATCAAACAAGAAAAGATGAAATATTTTTTGCATTATTACTTATATAGGTCAATGATTTTATGAAATTAATTTATCATAAAGATATTTAAACATTATTTACAAAAATTAGAAACCGTTGTTAGCTTAATTGAAATTAATGATAAAGATAATTATGAGAAGCGAGTACTAAAAGTGCACTAATGGCGTCACAATTTTATTTGATAAATTATCGAAAATTAAGTTAGATGAAATGCCTAATTTTTTAATGAAAATATTTATTTGATAGAATTTTTTTCGTTACCTCTCGTCATAACAGGCGATGGTTGAGAAAGTAGGGTAGCTAAACCGTGATATATGGCACCCTGTTTTGCTACTTCTAGTGTCACAATAGGACCGGTTCGAACGAGGTATTCTGCCGCTCTATAAATATCGCATCGATAAAATTTCATTATAGTTATACATTATGTAATAATAATACTTAAAAATTTACTCTACTTACTTTTCTTGAGTTATGCCTACTAGACTTTGACCATCAACTTTAAGTAATTGATCACCTGCTGTTAATCGACCATCCTACAAAATTAATTATACAATCGTCATTATTATTTTTAGATCGTGATACATGATGATTATAATTTAATAGGTGATATAAATTTTTTTATTTCTAGAAATAACAGACAGTTTTTTTTTTACTTACAGCATCGGCAGCTCCGCCTGCTACAACACTTTTGATGTAAATGCCCAAGCGATCTTGACCAGCTCCCTGTACACACAATAACTTTAATAAATATACTCACTGACCGAGAAAAAGTAACTGTAACAGTTGTGAATTAAGAATAAGGAAAAACAATTAAATAAGGGGAGTTTAAACTTAAGTATGTAAAATGCATGTAGCGTTACAAGAATTTCTATGGACTACTAGCTGTATGACTGAAATTAAAGTTAATATTTTCACTTTTTCTATTTTAATCAAGAGCGCGTGAAAAATATGTTAATGTGTCTCCTTTTGAAAAAAAATAAGGTTGAAAGTGAGAATTTATGATGAACTCATGTAGTTATTAATTTCGATTATTTTTTTAATTTAATAAACTTATCAGAGCGAAAAAGAAAAAAATTTTTTTTTACCTTTGCTGCAACAATACTCAAACCCATCCCGTTCGTCGATTTATGCAACTTGATAATTTGAATTTCCGGTTGACTATGGCTTTGTACCATATGACCTGAATAACCGCCAGAACGGTTGCTCATGGCACTTGGACTGCGAAACTATAAAGAAAAAATATCAAATAAATTTATAAAGGTCAATTTTTCACATTGTTTATTTCTTATATCTTTGATCTTTTACAAAGTTTGAATTTAAAAAAATCTATCTCTATATTACTTATTGACCTTGATATAAATACATAAACACAATAAAATAAATTGATTAAATGAAAAAACTTACATTATTATGATGATCAATCATGTATATCGTCCAATATCCACTACTTGTAGGTTGAGGCGCCATTCTGCATAAACCATCAAGTTGAAGTGGAGCAAGAAATTCTTCAAGACCTGGTGGCACACCTCTGATAACTTCACAACTATAACCGTCTTCAGGCAACAGAAGCGCTAGCGCTAAGGTTGGTTCCTCTTCTAATCTTATCTCCCTTCCATCAGCTCTGGCAAGTGTATCCGCTACATTTTCAATAACTCTTACAACATTTTCAATTAATTCTGTGGTCAATCTTGGTTCATCAGCGGCCGGTTGGTATTTTTGTAGAAGAGCTCGCACTTGTAAAGAGTTTAATTTGAAACAAGTTGAACTCAAAGTTGCAAGCTCTTCAGTATTATATTTGGGTGCTTGGAGTAAATGTGTTGCTTGCATTATCGTTGCAAGATGACATTGACTTGCAAGCTCAAGACCTTGTCTCTCTGCCCAGGTTTCTAAGGCATTCAAACGAGCCTTAAGTCTACGTCCAAACCATCGAACGCACAAATTTCCATTTGATACTAATGTATTAAAGGCTGTGGCGTTTATCGCGTGGAATAAATGACTGAACAGTTGAATAGTCAAAGCTGCATTAACCCTGAAGCGTCGTAACAAGGTCATCGTATTCGAAAATATTTGTAACACTCCAGCTTCTTTAGCTGGTTCATCGGCATCTGCCATAAATTGTGACATTGCTGGAGCCAATTCTAATGATACACAACGAACTAAAGATGCAAATGCTGTTTGAACTGCATCGGCCAAAATATCTTGCGCACGAGTTGAAAAAGCACCAACGTGTCGATCACTTTTTAACATATGAAGCAATTCTGAGCCATTGGCTAGCCAAAGAGCGAGAGATGATGCATCCATATATCTCTGTTGTATGACTTGTTGAATCATTGTAGCAACGTTTGCTAACATTACTGTTAATCTGTGAGCTCGCTCCGTTGGTTGTAATTCCGGTCTATAATGTGTACTTGCTCTGTATCTCGCAGCAAGATAAAGAGTGTATGTTGGTGCTAATTTAAATTGTGGAGCTGATGGGTCGACGTCAGATATAACCGCGTGAAAAAACGTTTCCTCTGTTTCTTCTAAAAATTCTAGAACTGCTGGTAATATTGGATCTGTTCCTCGAGGTTGTCGATCATATTGTTGAGAAAATCTAGACAAAAAATTTTAAAAATTAGTACTTTTTGACTTTTAATTAATTTTTTTATAATGATTCTTTTTATGAGAAGTGATAACAGAGTAAACATTAAACATCTATTAACATCGATTACAATTAAAAAGTAAATTAAAAAAGCAACTACATAACTACATACCTATTTCCATCTTTACTACTGGTTAGACTTGCCGTCTCTACGTTTCCATCTAAATCAAAGGTAGTTTCATAATTGTGAGTGCCTTCAGAAGTTGGTGCACTATGTGTAGTACTTCTAGGACTTGCAGCTGCTGCTTGAGATTTAGATGGACTTGATGGACTTGAATCTGGTCCATCATTTGGTGTACCTGAACTTGATCGAAACTTTTCCGAACTGACATCTTGACTATTTGTATCTGGTGAACGTCTATATTACGAGCAATGTGCGAGACACATCAAGCAAAAGAAAAAAAAAATGAGTAATAAAAAAATGACGTCCAGCTAATTTTTCAATTTCAAAAATTGGCTAATTGAAGCATTTAACTAATTGAAATAACAAGCAGTAATAAATACATCAATTTCGTGCAGTAATATTATTTCTTAACAAACAACAAATAAAAAAGTGATATTAACTTAATCTTAAAAACTTTAAATAATATTTAATTCATATTTATATAACTAGTCAAGATAATTTGCGCTGGACCTACGTTTTACTTATTTTGTCCTCAATTTTGAATCATATTTAAATTTTTTAAATGTGTGGAATAAGCTGACGAAAAAGATCAACCCAAAATTGAAAAAAAGAAGAGCAAAACATCGATCTAGCACATATTGAATCAACTGAATTTTAAAATCATTTTAAGATCATGAGAAAATGTTTAATCATTTCTGAAGGATGAAAATTCATTTAATTTTGATTTATAATAACATATTTCATTCTTTTATGATTTTTGGTAATTTCTATTCAAGCTTTGACAATCAATAATGTCATATTACCTGTCATATGGATATTCTATTGGTCTATGAGAGTCATGACGTTGTCTAATACGATCTTCTGGTGCTGGATCAATGAATCGGAAAGTGTGCATTCGTCCAAACTTAATTATGGCCCCATTCTATAAATAATTATTAAATAATGTCAAAATTTGATATTTAAACTATAGAAAAAAGAACAACTAATTGTCTAAAAATAAAATAATAACATAGATTCTATTGAACTTTTCAGAATTCTAAATACATTTTGTATGACTAGACAGTCTGGAACTAATGTAAAGACTAGGAGACAAATTGCAGTAACTAAAACAATATTGAAAAATAAATGTAATGAGTTATAAAAAGACTAATCATAGTTAATGTCCTTGACGACATGTTCGAGATCAATAATAAGAATGTCAGTGAACTTGGTCTACTTGTTATTACCTGCAATATTGTAGTTTGATGGATTCGCTGATTGTTTACATAAGTATGAGCGTCTCTTGAGCAAGGAGTAAGTGTAACAATATTTTCAGTAAAAGCAATCACACAGTGACGAGGCATCACAGTTGGACCAGATAGTGTTAGAGTCTGTGCCTGAACAGCTTGTGTTCCTATAGGTCTTTCCGAGCCAACTTCTGTGACATTTGGCTGAAGACGATGCCTTACTCCTGCTCCATTTGGGATGTCTGTTCCATCAGGATTAAGTTCCAATAAAAACGGTAGCCTCTCATCCTCGTATCGGTGCTCCAATTCATTCCATTTGCCGGTGGGTTTCTTTTTTCTTTTTCTTGGTACATAGTCAGCTGGACGTCTCCTCACGTGGAACATTATTGAACCTGGGAACATCACAATAATTGATTGATTAGCTAAAGAAAAATTTAAACTGATTTAATTTATTGCTGAAATTTTTCAAGAAATTATACTGTTTCATTTTTTTATTAAAAAAAGAATAATTATTGATAGACAATTGATCATTCAAGTGAATAAATCGGATGTGCTCTCATAAGTTATTTAAAAACCTTTTATTCATTGTTATAATCGTATAAAAATCATCAGACTTAAGGTTATTCGCCTGATTGCAAGCTTCGATGATTTGCAATGGCTCTTGCTTACAATAATCACAATTAATGACCTGCTCTTCGATTTTCAAAGGCATAGGAGTATTTTGTAAGACACGCGAGACAACGCAAATGACATTTCAACCGTAAATTGTACGGTTTAGTGGGAATACCTAAATTATCAACCAAGTGAAAAGGCGTTTAAGAAGACTCAAGAAATCGCATGGAGTAATTTCAACTTAATTGCAAGGATATTTATTTTAATTGATTGATTTACCGTATTACATTGAATGAAAATCTTATAAAAAATTTATTGGTGATTGATAGGAAAAGTTGGTGAGAAATAAACTGTCATTGACGAGAATCTACAGGAAGTACGATTGACTTTTACAAGTTTCAAACTATATTTTATCTGAATTTGACGCACTTTCTGAATAAAGTCAAGTGACATTTCGAATTAATTTGGAGCAAATAATTTAAAGTTATAACCAAATAAAATTTTTCTTTTTTCTTAGGTTTTTTAATTAGAGTTTCTATCATTTAACTTTTTATCTTTATCTCTATTTAATCGAGTAATTTATATATAAATTAGAGTATTTTATTATTGTTTACAAATTAAATGCTGCAATTCTTCTTTATTTTTTAAGAAGCAAATTTCCCGAAGTTTAATTTTAAAAAAAAATAAAATAAATCTCACTCGTAATGTTACCACAGCAGATTTTCTTCTGCCACCTCATGCTCCTTTCAATTATTTCCGGTCAAATATTTATTCAACAAATAATTAAAACTGATCACAACAATATTATCTCATTAAATCATTGCACAAACAAAACTTTTTTAATAACAACCGACTTATTTTGAACGTTATAAACTTGACGACTTGTGTACTTTGCTTTCCACTTCGGTTCTAGTCGAGTGTGAGAGACTTCTTAGCGTGGCACAACCCCAGGATGTACAGACGTAACTCTAGCGTGACGTGAAATAGCTTCTACTCTCTTTTGCGTTAAATACATGAGACATAAGGTAAATGAATGTACAGGTGTAACGTAAAACAAAGTGAAACGTATGTGTGTGTAAATGCAGGCGGAGGAATGACTGCAGTGAGACCTTAGTCACCGGAAACTTATTGATATAATTGGAACGCCTCATACCTCCGTGAAGGTTGTCTGTTACACATCAAGAGTTCAGGATAAAACACTAGGACTATTCTTTCCCACGTATTCAATTTGACTATTAATGAATTTATTAACTGTTAAATCATTTTTTAGATAAATAGAAAAAATGATGTCATTGATGTTATTGAAGAAACTCTTCAGGTAATATTAATTAATACGATTGAAGATTGACGAAAGTCTTTTCAAGTCGAATAAGTATAATTGAAAGTTCAATTGACTGCAACAAAACTACTCTTCATTGTAGATTATTTTTTTTTTGTTATAATTTTCAAGCTGATGATTATCTACTTCTTTTCAAGATCTACTTAATGAATCAGTTTTTAATCATTTGTAGAGTTAGCATTAACACTTAATAAAAGCTCTTTAGAAGCAATGTTTGTATTTTAGAATCCATTTATTGGATGTAGATTGGAAATAAAAAAATAACTAGAAAAAAAAAATTAAAAAGAAAACATGAAAAACTATCTGTTTATCAGATAAAATAACATTAGCTTGAATAAATGACAATATTGCTTTTTTGTGAACACGTAATGTTCAATGGCCCGCTAAATTTAATTGCATACTATTCACTACATTGGACAGTTAATAGCAATTTAACGATACATGAAAGAAATTTATTTAAATATTTATCCAAGTGTATTTGTTTTATATAAAAATACCAGAATTAGTAAATAAAGCATATATTCCTATAATCTAATGTAACAAAATAATTACTTAATCTTATTTATAGACGTGTCTTGTGGAAATAGACTTTTATGACAGTTTAATTAATTGTTAACAAATCTCTTGTTGAAACATAAATTATTTAAGTAATTATTTTATCAAATAAATCAATCATTTGGAAGCTTTATTTATTCCAATCTATTATTAGTAACAGATAGTAAACTGTATCCTGAAATAAAATAAAGTTTTTATGGAAATAATTGGTTTAAGGTTAAGAAAGTAGAAGATTAATGAAGAATATAAATTATTTAAGAGCATGGATATATTCTTGATAGTTGATGGAATTAATTATTTAATTTAATTAATCATTTAAATTAAGAGTTAGTAAAATTTGTTGTTAATTAGCTGAAACATAAACTGAAAATGACGTCAAATATAAATGAAATACCCACATGATAGAAAGTTTCATTACAATTTAAAACTTAAAATTCCCAGAGTATCACTGCGGTTTGACATTTTGCACGTGTAATATTCTATTCTAGGTCACTTCAGCCAAGATTATTTACTAGTAATTCGAATCACACATCTCAAGTGTTCGGTACATTACTTTTCTTATTCCAGCACAAAAGATGATAAATCTATTTCCATAAAAAGAAAATGTTTGCCTTCATCTAGTTAATAATAAAACAAATTGAATCTACATTGAAATTTTTTTCATTTATATTTCTAGAGTCTAGAATCTAGACTACTTTGATCTTTTTTTTTTGTATTTTAAAAAAATCGATCCAACAAAAGGTTATTCCAGTGACAGGTTTATTATATTTGTTTATTTTTGAGTGTATTAAAATTTACATTTTAATAGCTTATCAAATTTTATTCTTTGGAATTTTTATCACCATTTTTTTTGTTGAATTCTCTAGAAGTGAATTGAAATTATCACAATTTCATTAAATGCAATTTTTTTTATAAATAAATATACCATATCAATTATCTTTTTATTGTTATTCGAATTGTTTTTATTTTTTTTTTAATTGAAAGCCACTAAAAATATGATTTCTTTTTTAATAGAAAAATATTAATTAATTTCATTTAAACGAGTATGTAACAGTAAAATCATTCAATAGATGTAATTGTTAATCTTCTATTTATTTTTAACAATATGAAGAAATAAAATTATTCCATTTTGTATAGTCTATATTGATATGTTCAAATTGCAAAAAAAAAAAATGTAGGAGTATTGAATTATTTTATATGTTGATGCATTTTGATTGCTAAGCTTATGATAAATAATTTTAACGCACACTGAGAATAAAATTTCGTTAAATGAAAAAATTTTTTATTCAATTAATATAAGAAACTTGGAGTATTCTCAAGATAATATTTTATTCAATCTAGTAACAGTGTTATCAAAAACACATTTTGTCATTTGTTTCAATGTTACAAGTTTGAAAACAAATGAAATTTTATTCATTTGAGTAAATAAAATGATTTTAATCAAAAATTCATAATTTCAAAGAAATATTTCATTGCCACTATTCGAAATTAATAAAATATATTTTGTATGAAGTAAATTTTTTTCTCAGTGTTGGGTATATTGACGTACACACAGACCGATACTTATCTTTCCATAATAAAGTGCCTTCACGTGTATAACCGCTTATATTTGTCCTTGTCAAGGCATACATAAAAAATAATGTGTGCACCAAAATTGGTTTTTAACTGTCAAGTAATCATATATCAAATGGTTATTTAGTATTTCCAAGTCATTCTTACTCCTATCTCATTTTCTTCTCAATTAAAAATAGTTTTGGATAAGTGTTCATTTATAATAATTGTTTATAAAGCTTTTATTAATATTGATATAATTTTAAATTCGTGGAAAATAATAATAATTTCCTTCCTCAATTACTCTAATGACAACAATAAATATAATAATTATTTTTTTTTTTTTGAAATAATTGATTTAATCAATTCGTACATGTAATGCATAAATAATTAACTAAAATACGTGAAAAAATTGTAATAATTTAATTATATGTATTGAAAATCATTTTATAATTAAAATTTAATATACTTTTTATGATAAAATTGACTTATGGAAGTTGTTTGAATGGTTTTTTCAACGTTAATTCCTCTTATATCAATTAAACTCATTCTCGAGAGATCAACATCAACCCATTTATAAAGCAAAATAATTTGCAGTGGTGGTAGAGATAGTGAATCATCAAGCTACTACATACTATATGAATTGTACTCATAGAAAGGTTTGAGCGATTGAAGTTCCTTCATTTACTCGATAGAAGTTAAGTAGTACGCTTAGTGAGTAAAAGAAGAAGGTAAAGGAAAGAAAAAAGAGAAGACACCATGAGGTCACCGCTCTAGAGAGTCATTGCACCTGCTGACTTTATCCTAAGGGCCTTCTATTATCACTTTTAATAGTAGTAGGATTAGCAATCTCTTTTGTTTTCCACTGCTCATTTTATTTGCTATATTGTAATGATAGGAGAACTTTTTTTATCAATTCAATTAATTTTATTCTTCAGCTGAGAGCTTTTAATACTTGAAAGAAACAAAAAATGAAAAATAAACCAACTAAAAGCAAGAAAAAGATTTCGAATCTAAAGGATCTTATTTACTTATCATCTTCTCAATATAAGATATTGCATGAATAAGTTTAATAATAAAGTATAGAAAAATGAATATTAAAACAGTTGAAGATATTCTTAATGTTGAAAAATAGAATTAATTTTTTTTTTGTTTAATTTTTATGATGAAAAATTATCACTGGAGTTTTAGGTAAATATTCCTGCTGTTAAAATGACTCTTATTTTTGGAAACATTTTTTTCTACTTTCAAGAATTTGTATGTTAGTTTCAAATAATAAGTTGAAAGCTTTGTACTTGGATATGTCTTAATTATAATCACAAAATTTTCTTCTCTAACTAGAACCTTTTTTTTACAAAAAAAAATAAAGAAAGATCGTTTACTTATTTTTCTGATTAAGTTGAAAGTTTGTACTTTCGACATCATTTTTAACTTGTAAAAAATATCTTGCAGTTTTTTCGCATTGAGTTACATACTTGTTTGAAGCAAAAACCATCTTTTCAGCTTCATGATTCGATTACTCAAAAATAAAGTGACATGGAATTTTTTGAAGACAAGATTTCAATCTAAAAGTATACATTTCTAAACAATCTTTTAGAGATTTTTTATTTTAATTATTTTCTGGGTAGTGTTAGTCTAATAAAATACAGCTGAGTTTATCCTTAAATTGTCTTCAATCTTGATGTAAGTAAGAAGATAAAACCTTTTTAGATGCACGCCCACATAGTTACAGTTCAAAATATGTGGTTTAATTTTTAAGTCCAATTTTTATTTTCTGTTCTGCAAATGTTTTTGAAAAATGATTGATAAATAAAAATTGATTAAGAGATTTTGTACCAGATTGTGCTGATACTTGATTAATGAAATAATTCAAGAGGATTAAATATAACTTGTTTAAATAAATTTTGTTATCAACACCCACTATTATTACCTTTCAACTTCAAAGTACTCGTAACTAAAATCATACATTAATATCTCATACATTTAAAAAATCTAATTTTGTCCAGATAATTATATTGATAAATTCGAAGATATTTTTCAAAGTCTTTTCAATATAGAAATTCCGCTCAACTCTAACTGAATAAAACCAGTTTAATGAACTAACAATAATTATTCATAATAATAATTGATTCTACCATTTGTTTTTATGACTTTCATTCATTTATTGAAAATTGAATTATTTTTAAATATTAATATTGGAAACTCTTTAGTCTGGTAATTATCCGTCTGTGAACGAATTTTTAAAATTGATAAAATGTGAAAGGAAAACAGAAAGATAAAAATGCCTCAACAATTTTTGATAAACCAGAAACAATAGCTGGATAAAAATACTTTTTTAGAATAAAAGAACGACCATTAACTACTCTGAAGGAACCATTACAAAGCATTTTGGTAGGATTAAAAGTACAATTTAAATTTCTGTAAAACACTTTGAAGTTTTTATGGGAAAAGTTGAATACATACAAGCATAAAATAAATTCCTATAAAGTAAAAGAAAATAATTTTATCAATTTTTTACATTTTTTAAATGTAAAATAATTTTTCTCCTTAAAATTAATTATTATTTTTTTCATTTTTAATTACTAAAGTATTAAAATGTAGCACTTAAAAAAATAAAAATAAAATAATGACTATTTAAATAATATTTTAGTTATTTTAAATCCTTCATTTTATGGTATCTCATTTTAAAAATAGTTTAAAAGCAGAGCAAATAACTTCAGTGAAGTTCATATAATTCAATACAAAAGTCAATTGATCAAGAACGAGGTTCGATAACTGGGTGAAATTAAACAGATAAGAATTTAATTAGCAAACTACTAAACAGTATTTTTCGAAAATCTCTACTCTCTTGCCTATACAAATGTAATGAATTTCTTAAAAGACAACTTTATAATATATTTACTAATTAATCGTTATTGCCTTTGACCACTAAATAATTGGATATTTATCAAATTTATTCTACATGACCTATATCCACTGAATTTCATCGTATTTTCTATTGTTACTATGACGGCACGCACGATTCATGCACTCCTGTATCGTATGCATGTTTAATAATTGTAAACTACCTGCAGCGATATATATATGTCTATAACACAAGAATACATCAATGCTATCCAATGTCATATACAATTTATTTATTTATAAATCATATTTATTTTCATTTGTACTTTTATGAAAATTTTATAAATGTTGCATTTACATTCAAATCATTATTGATTTTTTTTCATCATTTTCACCTAATTTATTACCATATTATCGACGATAATCAACTCAATACCCATGTAATTATTATTGTAATTGTTGCATTTACTCTAATGATTTTTCATGTTTTATTCTGTGGTTGGATTGTTTTTCTTTTATTAATTATGATAATCAGATAAATGTATAATTAAAAAAAAACACGATTGAACTGATAAAACAAATTGATTTTATTCAACAAAAAAAAAATTTTTTTATGAACTCACCTAATAATACTTCTACTTTGCCTGTTCTTCGTGATTTAAATGACCACAACCCAATCATATTAACTTATTTTTTTTTTTATTATTAAATCGACACTAATCTAACAACATTATTTATTAATTCACAAAACAAATTATACTTTAATCCACGTAAAGTAATGTATTTTTATAGTGATTTTATTGTACCACAGAAGCTACGAAAAGTTTTAAATACAAACATTTTATAAAGTTTAGCTTTGTATTTTATTTATTCAAGTATAATTGTAAATGGAGTATTTAGAAGTCTGGATAGAAAATGTTTTCAATCAGTTACTTCAAATTGAGAATAAATTTACGTTTTCGGTTTACTTTAAAAAAGTTGATAATACATTCTAATAAGTTAAAAATAAATCATTTTAATTCACTCTAATGTTAAATTTAATTTTAAATTTATTTACTTTTTAAAAGTTTATTATTGACTTTTAAATTTCAAAAATGTTGATAGAAATAAAAATAAATAGCAACATTTTATCAGTTACATTTTTTTAAAATTGGACTAAGAAGAAATTTTCTAAAAAAACAAAAAGTGTAATTTTAATTAGGGAACTGAAAAAAGTGACCACTGTCCATTTTACGCGGTCGTTGGAACCGAACTGCAGAACGACACTGTTAAAGAGGCAAACATAATACGTAGAAATTACCCCTACGGCGCACGTGAAACTGGCGCAGACGCTGGACGTTGTTATGAGGAAATCGCTCTTTTTTTTTTATTATTCCACCGTTTCTTTAGAATAATAATAGATGAAAAAATAAAATAAACGATAAATATTGTCCTAATAAATCGATTGTTCTTAAGTATTGTTGTATATTTCGATTTATTTATATTACTAATATAAGAATTGTGTTAGAAAATGAATTTTTGAATAATTAAATAATAATAATAAATATTTTTCTATTTGCATTCTATTTAAACTTTTATAAATCTTTGAAGGTATAATCCATCATATAAGACTCCATCAAAAGGTAATTTGGGTCAAAAATTGAAAGAGAAAACACCAATCATATCCATTTGAATTCTCATGTAAGTCACACGATACAATATTTTATTCCGAAAATATTAGGTTGTCCGAATATAAATTCGCCATTTCGAAGAAATATTTTTTTTTTTTATTTCATTCAAATTAATAATTATGTCTTACTAATATATTCGCTATTGTTATCCACAATTTACTGCGAATGATTGCACTCTTGCTGTCTCTATATATGAAGAGAATTTTGTCACTAAATGTAAGTGCAAAAATGACAAGTGCACGTTTTGAAATTTATAAGTAAAAATATTTCTGTTTAACAGTGAATTTTGGGTTGTTGTAAATAATTTTTGAGTTATCCCAAGTAATTATTTTACTAAGACACCTCTTAAGTACAAAGTTAACTCAAAATTTACTATCGAATGGAAATATTTTTACTTATAAATTTCAAAATGTGCACTTGTCACTTTTACACTTACATTTAGTGAAAAAATTCTCTCTGTGTAGTGTAGATGTTTCTAAAATATTTTTATAATTTCTTGAAAGCTTAATCGAGATGGCGGATTTATATATGGACAACCTAATATCTTGTTTATTCGATTTAATTTTATTTTAGTAATCAATGAATAAAATAGACGAACTTTAAAAGTAAAATTTCATTTTCTATCCAAAAAAAAAATCCCGAAAGAAATTTTTCTGATTTAAGTAGGGAAGCCTTTTAATATTGATAACATCTAGTTGATGTGAGAAAACATATGTCCTATTAAATAATGTATGAGGGTGATCAATTATTTTAATTTGTTTCGTTAATATGTCAATCTCTAATTCTGAAATGTACATGAATATTTTTCGTTATAAAAATTTAATATTACTTTCAAAGTATTTATAACAATGAATTGTAACGAAAGTATGATGAATAATTTATTTTCCAATTGTTTTAGTATTTTAATCTGTATAACATTGGAACAAGTTATGAATCCTCTGATCCTTGTGAAATCAAACTCGGGAACTTCCCTTTTGAAATAATATTCCAACTATCTGAACTATTTAAAACTTTATGAACCCCCAATGACCTCAAAGGATATCGATTGACCACTGAATAATGAGAATCAGATGAATCTCTTCATTTTTCAAGAACTCTTGAACAGTTTTTTAAATAAATTATCTCGATTATTCTTTTAAATACCACTTACAGTAATTTACTTATTGAGATTCATTAACAGTTCTTTTAAGCTTTTGAAATATTTATGTTCCCATTAGAATAAGAACTTGATAAAAATAATTGGCATATTATAAAAATAGCTTTAATTAATTGGACTGAAAGGTTTTATTATTAGATATATGAAATATTTTTATAATTTACAGTGTCATAAATTTACAATAAAATACCATCATTTCTATTTATCACACGCGACTTTTATTAAAACACGTCATTGTGAGTAGCTATAACATTTTATAACTTTCATACTATTTCATTTTGTTGTAAATAAAATGATCGTTTATGATGAAAATCATATTACATCGAGATATTCTAAAAAATTTCATTTAATACTTTATGAACAATATTCTGCAACTTATCTTCAAGTTGGAAAAAAAAATTATTAATGCCCTTAAGTTAATAAGATTGTCTTCTTACATTATCAAAAATTTATTAAGACATTAAGGAAGAAAAGAAGTACATCCTTGAACTTTTGGTTTATTTTTTCTTTTTCAATGTTGAATAAAAAAACTAACTAAACTTCGTGGGTGTACGCCAAAAAAATTTTAATACAATTCTCCTTTTTTTTGTATCGTTAAAGGGTAAAAAGTGATGGGTGGATGTAATTTCTATTTTGTACAGAAAAAATCATATTGTCTACAGTTACATTGCTTGTTCGTTGTCTAACATTTTTTTTATTTTGGTGGATGAACAAAAGGTGAATCATTAGATGGCACTATTCATTAATAATAAAAAATATATTAATAATTAATAATTCTAAATATATCAATAATGATTATTGATTAATTTTTTTAGATATTCATTTTAAAAAAACGAGTTGTCATCATTCGTAGATTTTTATTTCGTTGCAGTCACAAACTGAATTGTCTTTATTTACATATTTTTTCGTAGACTCAAGATTATTAGAAGAGTAACCCTCCGATCTTTTCAAGCGATAGAGTGTTTTTTTTCATTTATTAGATTGGAGCTCCATCAAGAAAATGAGAATACATTTTAATCCTCTTTTTTTTTATTTTATTGAAAAAAAAATATACAAAAAAAAAAAAAAATGAAAGTTCTTTTTTACTATTACTTAGTAAATATCATTACAGTTAAACAAATGTTAGAGCAAGTTTCAAACTATTGTTTGCATATTGAAAAAAATCAATTGTTCATTTTTTAAAATATAGTCACTAATAAAAAATTCCATCAACAACCGATTGATTAAACATTATTTATTTGTCAAATGCAGCAAAAAAAATACAATTGAATGGTCTTTTTGTAAAAAAGTAGTTTTTTTTCTAACGAAAAATTTCCTATATTTCCCAGTAAGTAAGAGAGCTCGACTGACAGTCAAGGAGCTTTTATGAGAAAGCTTTTTCTCGAGTAGCAGCGCAGTCTCGTGTGTTTTATTTGAACTTAACACAATTTACCATCAATCGAAGGACCATGTCTTATATGATTTAAAAGCTTCAGCAAAGAAAATCATACTTTGTGGGAAAAATCAATTTGAAATTTATATTTGTTCGATAAAATATTTTAAAATCATCAACTCTTTTGATATTAATTTCATTTTTACTAATTTAATTTAAGTAATGAAATATAATATAAAAAATATTAAATATTCTATTATCATATCCATCCTACGTAGTGCAAAACTTATATATTGACGCATCAAAGACATCAGTGAATCAATCTGCTCGTAATCAGTTATACGTCAGTTATAATCATATAATTTAATCATTAGTATTCATGGTTGCTCATAGTACATGAATAAATATATAAATTGATATGAAGTATAATTATTTAATGAATAAAACTCTTGTAACTATTTAACAACTATATTAATTTAAAAAACGTTATATTGAATTCAATTATTGTTATAACTAACAATGATTAATATTTATAAAAAATCAAAACATTTATCGAATGTAAAAATAATAATTCATTCAAAACAAAAGAAGTGTTAATAAAAAGTATAGTCCATAATTTAATTTTAGTAGATGAAAGTTTTATTTACGCTATTTATTAAAATTTTATGTATTTTTATTATTCTGATTGTATTATTTTCACCATAAATAATATTTTAACACATATCAAATAAATTTGATGTTCATATTCATAGCAACTAATTTAAACATCATTAGATTTTGAATTTTCTATGACGTGTTTCAAAATAGATTCATATCATTTCAACATTACTGCTGATAATAGCATGTTTAAGAGAAATTCTTGTGGGATTATATCATATTAAGTACTCGATAGATATTTCGAAATATCCATTTACTGTAATACTGTTATAACTATCTACGTACAACTGTGTTGAATATCTTTACATGTGAACAGGTATAGTTAAAGAGAGAATATGAATCTCATCCTTGAGCTAAGCATATAGGTATAGATGTTCGACCCCATTTCCGTCATATTGTATTGTGCAGTTTATGCAGTGTATTCAAATCTACCCTATATATTAATAAGATTTTGTTTTTCCTCTATTCTTTAGACAACAAGTGCCATGTCTCCTCTTCAGCATGTCTTTTGGTTATCTTTTGCAATATTGTTTGACCTATTATATTTGAGATCCTCTTGAAAATGACATGAAAAAATAGAAGATCAATAAGAACAAGCCTCAAGTGAAGTTACGTGAATAATATCCAAGTAGTTTTAAGGACATATTTTATTTTGAGTACCAATCATTTATTTTCTTTTTTGTAACAAGTGTTACTTTATTTTTATTTGCTTTGAAATTTATTGATAGGGCTTCAAATAAAGTACCAGTCCTCCTTCAGTTATAATAAACTTTAATATTCTTCAAAAAAAAAGAAGAAAAAAGCTGTCAATAATAGCAAAAATGATGAAAATGTTTTATAAGAAGCTGCTCAAGATATTCTTTTAAATCTTCTCATGTTAGTTTTTAGATTATTCTTAAATTGTTATTTTTTTTGTTAATATTTGAAAAATATGTTACTATAATATGTTGAAAAAAAATATTTATTTAATACATTGAGATATTAAGACAATACTAATCTTTTTTTATTGATAAAAAAAATTACAAGCGTAATTTAACAGAGCAATGTTAATTTCCTTTTATATCCTATCTATATTTAGGATTTTAAGATTAAAAAAGACTGTTAAGTAGCATTTAAAAAGGATTGTGAATTTTATTGAAGCAAAAGGAAATTTACCAATAAAATTAAAAATTCCATGTTAATAGTATTAATGTAAATTTCTTTACACTATAGAGTCAATAGTAGCGAAGCTAATGCATCGAATGCCAATTAGGTATAACAATACAGTGTTAATTTCGTAGCCTAAAAAAAGGCATAATCTGGGAAACTACGCTTGAGTAATTGGACAGAGTTGGTGTTATTTTTAGAAATGAGAACGTGCATGACTTTTAAATTGAGGACATTATCACATGTAACAGTTACCTACTGCAACTTCAGATCATTGATTTTGTTATCACAATAGAAGAAGGAATTCCATTCATTATTTTATTATGACATTTTATAATATCGTATATGTAATCAAACAAATAATTATTTGTCTTATCGATTTTTTTATAATGAATTGTTTGCACAATAACAGTCCTATTAATTGTTCAGAGCTATATTTATCTGCTAAAAAATACTTATTAATAATAAATTAAATTAAAAATTTAATTCAGAAATTAACAAAGTTTGGTTGAAAATAATCTCAATAATTATTTATTACATCGATTTTTTTTTGGGTCGAAACTAGCCATTTATAACAAAGCCTACGTCAAATTAATTATAAATACATTTGACAAATTCTGATGTAGTATTAAATAATTTTAAAAAAAACTATCTCTTCCATTATGACTTTGAATCATTAAAAGTTTTTAATTCTAAAAATTTAATTAATATTTCATCGTAAATGTCTGAATAATTGAACTTTTCAAACTCTGGCAACATTTCTTTTTAATCCAGTTGAAATAAAATTATACTATTTTACAGATAATTTGATTAAAAAATAAAATATCAATATTAATGATTGAAAACTATTTAATGTTAATTAAATTATAGATTAATATTCTATTATTTAATGCTTTACAATTCCTATTTTTTTATCAATAAATAAACCAGATGGTAATTCGATAATCTATACGACCCTAAGACATGAACCAAAGTAAATACTCATCAAGTTCATATTCAATTGATATTTTCCATATATTTGTTATCAGCTAATCTTCCTCATTAATTATTAACAATAAAACTGTTATTCTATATACCGTAGTTATAATCGTGAATAAATTGCCATTTATCAGAGAAAAAAATGATAATTGAAGTAGAATAAAAATTCTCCTAAAGAGGGAAAAAATCAAATATTTAATGCAAAGTTTATAGACTCAGTGTCATAAGAATTAATGAACCGATGGAAATTAATTAAATGATGTTTCTTATCTTTTTACAGAGAAGAGGATTCATTTATCCTTCTTAATCATATTCTTAATGAAATCGCAAAGCAATGAAGCTCTGAATCATAATCCAATATCGTATTTATTCACAAACACATTGAAGTCATGAATTCAGATGAAAAGCATAGAATACCGATCTAACATTACATGATGAGTAAATAATCTAATTAAAATCATAAACCATTTATTTAAAAAATATCAAAATAGTAAACAGTAAGGTATAATGCTTACGTCTGATTCCCCAATCCATCATGTTGATTAAATGTCACAATTCAAATTTTTAAGTGTTATATGTTGCTATTATAATACTCAGAGATATGCAATGGTCCCGTAGAATTGAATATGCTTGATATTTAATATTGTGTTTAAAATAATTACTAAAATTGGTCCGCTTTGGTTGACAGAAGCTTCAGAAATATTTTGTGTACTTCAATTAATTGGTTCTCAAGTTTTTGGTCCACAACTAATTCGTATTATCAGGTAGTCAATTTGATAATCATATGTCACTCATTTAACTTGTCATTACTTGCTTGGCGTTTAAAATTAAATAGTAAATAGAAATTGATTTTAAAAATTGTTTATAAAACCCAATAAATTTATAATTCTTTTTGTTTTCAAGTACAATATCATGATATGATTGTTCAGTATCTTTGAATATTTTTCATTTCAAACTAGTGTAATCCTATAAATTTTATTCTACACTGTTGAAAATATTTCAATAACAATAAATATGTTTTACAATTAATTATACTTCAATTGTTTTTTATGAAATTAAAACTTTTTAAATTAAACATCATTTATTATATTTCCTTTATTTTCAATTATTTTCAATGAAATTGTCGTAATAAATCTTATTCTCCACTCGACATACTATTGAGATGTTCGATGAAAACTCATTGTTACAGTATAAAAGAATTGAAGGAAATAAATAAGACGAGAGACTTTTAATAAGATTTTCAATGATGAAAGCTGATTATTCTGGATGACCAAAAAGTGTTTGTTCAGTTAGAATGTTAGATTTATTTTTCTTTCATAAAATTTAGCTCACTGGATCCAAGTGGCCACCATTGTAAGTGTTTTAGTTTGTACAAATTCCTTTTTTATCGTACGTCTCGACAAATTTGCCTCATAATTCGTTGCACATCTTGATATTTTATTTCTATAAACAAGTTATTTTCTTTAAATCTCATTATGATTTTTTTTGTATCTGTTTTAATATTTTATTTTTTCATTAATATTTATTGTTGTAAAATCGTTTGTAGATAAAAAATATTAAATTCAACAGTCTTCGAAAATTGGTCCTTTCGAATAATTGGAAATAAATAAAAAAAACAGTTAAAAGTAAATAATGTAAGTTATTCGAAATAAATGTTTTTTTTTTTTTTTAATAAAATCGTCTGAATGAAGTTTTTACAAAGTTTATATAAATTTAAATAGTCAAAAAACACTGCGAATTCACACAGCACAATTGAACTGTCACGAGAACCGAGAGACGACTGAGCTAAACTACTACGTAAGGACGTGTAGCCTCGACCACCCCTCTGCTCTTGCCCTCTCTCATCGACCAGTCCTATTCGTTCTCTCTTTCGATATATAGGTATTTTGTTCGCGCAAGCTATCTTCTATCCACCCCATGGTTCTTCCACTAGATAAACTAAATCTAACTATGTTTTTTCCTCTATCCTTCTTATCACATCTTATCTTTTATTCTAATCCTATATCGTCTGTATATCCTTAAGCTTTCAAGCAAAAGCTTGTCATGTGTTCAATATCAAATCTTCTAGAATAATGAATGGGTTTACCATAAATAATAATAAAGTTTTTTTTAGTTTAAAAAAATTTCTTGTATTTTTAACTAATTGGTTTAAAATATTTTTATAAAACTTTATTAAAGTTTTTTTACTTTCTCAAGTTGTTAACTAATACTCAGAGTATATGCAATTTTTTTTTTATTAAAAAAAAAACTTATCAAATAACAAATCAAAAATTAATAGTAGTTTAATTTTTTATTAAACAGAATAGAAACATTAACTTGCGACAATTTTATTATATAATTTTTTTTCTTTCAATTGTTTATTTTTTTTTGAAAACCAATCATTTTTAAGGAAAGCAATGATTTTGAATTAAATATAAGATGGAATCAAAATTGAACCGTATTTTATCTTTAATTCAGCAAATGCACACATGATTAAAATTGAATACAACATTTTTTAAATTATCAAGTCTTTTAAATGTATTGCATAAATTAAAAAATACTTTCATTAGCTAATGTTAGCTCTGAAATTAAGTACGGTTCGTAAAATTTTTATTCATTCAATCTACTTGTACATTTTCTACTTTTTATAAAGAAAATTTTCATATTAAAAATTGCAATAAAAATATTTAATCATTGAAGAATATTTCTTTAAAAAATTAAGAAAAAAAAACGATAAATGATTTTTTTTCTATTTTATATTATTTACTCGTTGTATTATTTATTATTGTTTCAAAAAGAAAAATTTATTTACTACTACCGTCAATACTATTACGATTATTACTGGTATGTAGGAACAAATGAAATAGAAGAGAAATAATAAAATAAGAATGAAGTCATTGGCTTTAGTTACTTGACAGTACATATCCGGTGCGCAGTTCTAATAAATATTACAGCGGAAACGATGGTCTGGAGAAAACCAGACTCATTTCTTTAAATAGCATTCGCAACATCTCCATTTTAGTCCTCTTGCATATGGTAAATTGGAATGTACAAAGTATAAATATCATTTTTATTGTTTTGAGTACTCTTGATATAAAAATATTAGTAAACAAAAAATACTCGTATCTTTTGCTTTCTCTTTTTAAGTTTTTTTCATCAAGTCATTTTATTTAATTGAATAAAATTGTTATAAAAGATTATATTATAATATTATAGCTATAAAAAACCAATATGATAGGTACTCTGATAAGCCTTTATAAAGATATCCTGCGAAGACAATTATACAGGAAATTCCTATTATTAATAGGCTTTTAATTAGAATATGTTTAAAGATAAAGTGTCAATTGAGACGCGATTATGATTGTGGAATTTTGTAAACCAGGTTTATGTGTATTTTAAATTAAAACCTATATATCTAAATATAACTTGGAATTCAAACTAAGATGATACGAAAATATTAACAAAAAAATGAAAGTGAATGAAGGTTTGACATTTCCATGTACAGATTGAAACTAAGATAATAATCACCCGACTCATTATTGTGTACATTTAGTTTATTTTTGATGCCGTCACTTATCACTTTTCCTTCCATTATCCTAATACTTATTTAAATTGACAGATGCCATCAATATTAAAATTATTCAAGAAAGAATAGACGTACAGTGAATGTGATGAAATAATAATAAAAATAATACATTGACTTTTTATTATTTAAAAATTCTACGATATTTTAAATAATATCAGAATAGATTAATGGATAATAAACAACTCATATATGTAATTCTAACCTTTCTTAAAAAATTATACTAATAATTTTATAAATTCATCCAGAAAAGAGGTAATTTAATCATAAAAAAATTAAGTTTTAGTAATATGAAAAAGTTTTCATTCATCACTGCAGAGAGATTTTTCATTTATTGAAATAATTAAGAAACGAAAGAGAAAAGAGCCAAAAGAAATCTCACTATTTACATTAGAAACAGAAATGTTTTGATTCATGTTATGCAAATGTTGAAATATTCATTAAAATAATATATAACGAAGCTAAAATAACATTTGCCTGTAACTACGTTAAATATACTTTTGAAAATATATGCTGAGAGGAATTTTTGATAGAGATTTATTTTTTTTTGATTTTATCTTTTTAATGCTTCAAAATAGAGTAATAACGTTTGTTGATGACATTTGTCATTTTTTTATTTTCAAATAAAATGATGATTAGATCTCGTTTAAATTTGAAACATTTTTTTTATCAACAACCAAATGCAACTGATAAACACAAATTTATGTTATATATTTCACTGTAAAACAACCGTAAACTTGATGTCTATTCAAACTTTAATGGGATCTGATAATAGCATTATTTATGAAATAAAATGTGATATATATGTCACAGTCACAGAAAGATTTAAAGGAATAGAACAAATAAATTATCATGAGAGAAGGAAACATCTTCCCTAAGTTGATTTGCATGTTAGCAGGAAGAAAGATCTACAATGAATAAACTCCATACCTATTCTAAGAGTATAGAATAATAGCTACATAACATTGTAACCAGATATTGATTACAAACTACAAGAATAAATATTAGGAATGTAAATTTTCTCACTCGAGCTACGACGAGTCTTAAGATGATATCATTATTGCTAAAAGTGAAGTAATTTAGTATTCTATCTTCTAACTAGCTCACTTCAAATAATTTCCGATTTATGAATTTTTCGCAGAAATTGAATAATAAAATTATTTGTGGAAATTGTATTAATGGTATGTAATTGTAATAAAGGTTTTTCAATTTCCTAATGTAATTTCAATGCTTTAATGATATATTTTACATAATAATTAGTACAAATCAAGCACTATTGGGTGATCAATGTATCAAAATACTACGAATAAAAGTTATAAAAAAATCTTTAAATAAAATTTATGTTTGTGCTGGACAGCACTTTGACTAATGAATTAATTCAACTGCATTCAGTGAAAATGTAAACTCTAATATATAGAGGCAAACTAGGTATGGTAAATTCAAATACAGTACACCTGTATCACAAATTAACATTTGCATAATTCAACTGTCAAAGCCAATTCATTGTTGATCAATAGCTTGGAAACTATCACAAGTGCAGTGTAATATGAACATATGTTTTCGATCAACAAATATTAATAGACCCTTCCATTAGAATTGATTTCTACAAAGGTTTATTATTGTATTGTGAATTTAAATAAGAAAAACTTGGACTTACCACGGTTTGACGGGTGATTCATAAGAATAGCTAAAGGACACTCGTCGTCATCAAGTATATATTCTTGATGATTATTTCCGTTAGTGACTTCTCCATTTACCTAAAAATTTATGTAATAATATTAATAACAAATTATTAGTTACAATTTTTCAAATTTCTAGTTGTCATTAGAAATGACCAATACTTATGATACTATACAATTTTTTACAAGGATTTACAAATTAGCATTTACAAAAACTAAAAAATTTAATGTTTTCAAATTGATGTTGACTGTTTAGGGGTGCATCGATAAGGGATGTTTTTGATGGTAATGGTAATACAGTTATCAAGAATATCAACTGCTACCATATTTTACCGACAGAGTATAAATTGATATCAAGTTTATTATCACAAGTTGATTATATTCATTTTTGAAAATTAATTCAAATTAAAAAAAAATTTTTTTTTCATAAAATACATAGATTTTTTCTTAAGATTAATAAATTATAATTCATTAAGAAACATGACAAATAAATTATACACGTCATCATAATAGAAAGACAGATATTACACATTTAAATTTTTTGTCAAAGAATAAATAAAAATGATATTTTATAAATGATCTAATGAATTGATATATATAATAATGTTTGCATAATACGTCATAAAAATAATTGGATAACAAGTTTTAAATGAATTTTAGACATGCCTATATGAATAAAAACTCGAGAGTTACAATAGAATTCTCACCTGTACCAAACAATACAGTTGGGGATCCACCTTGTCAAGACCATACTTGGAGAGCATTTCTCTGACTACCTGAGCTGCCGAGTCCCTCACGCTTAATAAAAGCGTTTTGTAGGGTACATCTTTGCAAAGAGCTTCACCATAAATCTTAAGAGTCCCTCCAGTGTCCGGACCACCGTCTTTACTCCGAAATTGCTGAAGTTTCTTCTCTAATTTTTGCTGACGCCGACGTCGCATCACGGCTTCTGGATTTGAAATACTCCTGGTAAAACTTGTTTCTGGCAGTTCTGTTCAAATACAATTAAATTTTATTAATTTTTTCGTCATTCAGCTATAAAATATTTTAACTTCTACAAATAAAATTATTTATATTTATTCTTTATCTATTTTTTTATCGAAAATATCAACTTATAAAACTAGATAATGAAGCATCGATTCATGAGGAAACTTAGCAACGCAAACTTGCTAATCGATTATGGTTCTACATTCAAGTAAGTCTAAAACCAATAGTATATTTAATCTAAATTTGAAACTAGAAGATTTTAATTAAAATATTATATAAATTGAATACAAAAAATGATTAATAACGGGTTTATGAAATAGATTTGATAAATTTTATAGTAAATAATTAAACAATTTCATTATGACATTTACATGGTAAATCTTTAATGTAATCGTTGTTATTTTATATGCAGCACTAGTTACTGTGTCACAGAATATCAGAATAAATTTGATATAATGAATATACTTTCAAAATAAGTTTTAAATTGCTTCAAAACCGTTACGTCTTATTTGTAGTAGAACAACTTACCCGTATAAAGTTTTTCTGCTACACCATTTTGATCAACAGGAGCAGTATTTTCATCCTGCTCAAGACTTTTAAGGCGACTAAGCTTCTCTTGTTTCTTGATCTGCTTCTTCTCTCGTTTGCTTAATTTCCTACGAAAACTTGTACCTTCACCAAAGCCTACTCCTTGAGCATTTGTTTTGTCATCTATTCGTCTCAGTAAAAAACGTCCTTCACGATCATCAATATGCCAATTTAGCTGAACAAGTAGTGGTTTTTCTTCAAGGCCTAATTTTCTTTCTTCTGTAAAATAAGCATAGAAACTTGATAGAATTGAATGTAATGATCAATAGTATATAAGAAGTGAAAGATAGAAAACTGACCTCCATTCTCGTGGATTTCATAAAGTGCATACTCAGGAACTGAAAGCATACGCATATCTGGTCGGAATTTTTCAATAAGGGTTTCGATCACAGCTTGACTGGTTGCATCAGATGCTACTCGGATGCATTTTGTAGCGACTTTTTGTCCACTGTCTTGGAAATAAAACCTCATTACTCCATGAAATTCCAAATCCTAGAATAGCAAAGGATATTTTATTGTATGGACATAAATAAATGGTTAAAGATGTGGAATGTGGAATAAAAAATTACAAAAAATGACAAAGGTTCATAGAAGACATTTTGTGGCAAGAAGTAGGTATTATTTTTGATTGACAAAAAAAATGGTAAGACTGTTTGCTACTTTTTATTCTTAATCTTCTCAAATAAACTTGAATTATAATTGGCGGAAAAAATTGTTATAAGATGTTCTCTTTGTGTGTCAAAAAAATTTTTGGGTAAATATTTTTACGTAAATAAAAAGTGAAGCGTCTACTCTAATAGCTAATCCCCATGGTCTTTCATTTCCCCCTTGATTCTATCAAAGGGGAATCCAAGGCAAAACAGCCCTTGGGATGAAACGTTCCATCATCTTTAAAAATTGCGAGAATTTCTATTCTTCTCAAAACGAGAATATTTATTTACCTATTCAAGATCATTAATGCAAATACTGAGATGGAAATCTTAAAATTCTATGTAATAAAAATTTACAGTTTTACAGTCGTTAAAATCGTTGAATAGACTACTTTGTACCAGATTCTTTTACAACGATATTAAATGATACTTTCAACATATCCAGAATTTTTCTAGTACTAAATTGGAATCATTAAAAGTTATAAAATGTTCTATTTACCTCGTTCGGTTCTGAAAGTTCGAAAAGATCTAATCGATTGGCGTTCCATTGTTGAATAACACCTCGTAAGGCTTCTCTTTCAGCCTTTTTATTTGCTGCTTCAGCAGCCATCCTGCAAGAAAAAAATGAAATAAATTATTGAAATATGATGTAGTAAAAAAAAAGATGTAATCTAATAATAAATTCTTTGCTATTATATTTCATTTAAAAGTATAATTTTTTCCTTTTTAGGAATTCATAAAAATGTGCAAAAGTATTCAAGATAAAAAATAAAATAAAATCTCATTGAAAAGCTATAATAGAATAGTATAATCAAAAATAAATTGTAGTCAAAATAAAACCCGTAAAACCACGAGTTGGACGCCAAACGGCTAACAAAATTAGTTCCAGAAGACTGTCTTAAAAAGAGGCTAGGGTAGCATACATCAACTCATATGCAGTTAACGGTCAACTCCGATGGTTGTAATGAACAATGGTTCATACGTTTACATGTCAATGGATGTTATGGAGTGTAAGTACGTTCACCGAAAGTTATCCTCTCTGTCATTCATCTTATTTTAATATCTGCATCATTTTTTTTTATTTATGCAAACTTATATTAGTACACAATACATCAAGGTTGCCACACCCTATATATTAATAGATGGCAGGTTCTCATGTTATGTAAATAATCATTTTGCCATTCTCACATTTTGTTCTGGATTTTTTTAAGCGGTTGTCATGCATGACATCTTTGATTGAACAGATTAATAATTAAAAAATTATCAGTACGTTAGATCTTTTTAGAAAAATTAAAAGTTGTAAAGTGTAAAGAGCTTTCATTTTTGCATGTTATGGTCCAATATAAACATCTCTAAAAACATTAAATTATTTTTTGGATACTCTAAATAGTTGTAATATTGATTGAATAATTTTAAAACCGTTTAAATATACTTTTATATAATTATTATTCATGAATAATAATTAATATTTAACATTAAGTACCGCAAGAAAGTGATAATTTTAATAAAAAAAAAAAATGTTTTATATTAATGAATTAATTTTTTTCATAATTTATGTATAGCTAGAACAATGATGGTTATTTTAAAACTCTAAAATGTCAAAAACTCTTTCAAAGAAACAGAAAACTTTGGAGTATTTGAATCATACGAAGAAAAAACATCTTGGCACAATGAAGCTCTGTTAAGTCATTTTCAATAACGATTATTGTTATGATGAATACATTCAGAGTACACTCAATGTTTTCTATATAGTATCGATAAAAAAATTCGATAGTACACAGTAGCATTAGCAAACATAGGAATGTCGGTTGAATATCCTGTACGCGGTGACACGTATTTTACATGCCTTTTTACATACACGACTGGAATGATAATTAAGGTTAAACAACTTAATTGTCACTGATGTATGGATATTAACTTGATGCGTGAGGCTATGAAAAATATTTATCAGATTCTGCAACAATAAAATAATTCAACTTTCTCTTGTTGAGTTAAAATTATTTTACTTTAAACATGGAAACTAATAGATTACGTTTAAATTACAACAATAGGTGCTACATAAGATAAAAGTTCATTCTTGTTACATAAGATTGAAATTAAATAAATCACCTATAGCAGCAATGAGTGAAGAAAGTAAAGACTTAAGTACGACAAATGCAGTCATTCTAAAATTTCTCATGCCATTTTATTATAAAATTTGTCTATTAATAGGAATGAAATGCTGTGGGATAGTTGGTGTGCTACAATTAGTTACAATCCATTGTATATGAGATGGCTAATTGTCGGAAAAAGTTATTTCCGGTTTTAAAAGCATACGCAAAATGTCTCAAAAGAATAATCTCGTGTGTGCAACTTATAATTCCACCTGTTGCTTCACCTTGACGCTAAAAACTCTTTTTTTTTTTTTTGAATTGTTCTTTTCTTTATCAACACCTACGCAAAAAAAGTCTTTAGCAAAACAACTTTCAACTCTAATAAATTTTCAACCGTTTATTATGATTTTTTTCAAATTATTTACACCTTTTCATCAACTATTCCTCCAAGTTAATTGAAAAAAAGCATCAACTTTCTAATGAATAATTTCAGAAATTTATAAAATTTGTCAATAAAACATTACTCTTCGCCTAATTATATAATTAAGAGAATTTTTTTTGATAAACAATTAGTTAAAGTGTTTCAGTAAAAATGGAAATACTAGGAAATACTTTGAACATATTAGCAAATATCTATCTAATCAACAATCTTGTTACCCTCAGGCTAAAATAACGGCCAAATATGAAGTTGTTTTGAACGGAAATTACCTTCGATAGAGAGTAAATATAGTCTACGAATGAACTAATGTCTAACCGGATAAGGCAATTAATTTGCAATTACGAAAAAGATTGATGTTCAATAACTTCATAATAATGTTTCATTCCGGCATCTTATAAATTAAAAGCTTAAAAAATAATCACCTTTGAAAAAAAATTCTAATATTTTTTTTGTCCAGGAGTTGGAATTTCAAACAAAAAATCATTAATGAGATTAGAATTGTTCATTATAAAAGAATTAAAAAGATTAGAAACAAAGTTCTTAAAACTGCTGGAGCAAATAGGTCAGGTCACTCCTCCCAACTGACTCAGTTTCATAGGAAGGCAATGGTTAACACTAAATAGAGCGAACATAATCTTTCCTTCCAAGCTACTATTCTCTTTCCGCGTATTCAATGACCGACGTTTCCTTTCTGTAACAATTAGTAGTATAGAAATGTGATATGTTACACTAACTGAAGAAAAGGGGAAGACAAGTGCAAATATGATATCCTTTGTAGCCTTCACCATCAAATTGTTCACTCCATACCATAAAAAATATTATAGTAAGAAGCCTTAGAAGTATCAAATAGTATAGTAAAATTTCTGAAACATTCTCTAGATGAAATTATATCAATAAATATCTATTCAATGCAGCATTATCTTCTATAATAATGTCATCAAATCATGATTCACCACTTGAACATAATTTGACATCTAACAGCAATTCTATCTTTGATATGAATGAACGTAGCTTTATCCTACATTTGAGTTGTTGAGAATGAAATGAAGAAAATTTTTTAATTAATTATTCAATGGGAGTTTTATTTATAATATAACCATTTTAGCTTTTGGATAAATAAAAAAATATGCCATCTTATGAAAGTAATGTATGCCTGAAGCGTTGATTATACGACGCAAGGTGTTTTCCAAGAAGAGAAAATGAGTAAGCAAAGGCGTCGTAGTTGAGCTGTCGCAAAATTATGTGTATATTTAATTTTAAAAACTCTCTCATCGTACTAAACACAACATCAGTTGACTCAATCTTTTTACAAACTCTCTTAATTTTGCATTCAAGCGTGATTCCGTTAAAGCCGGAAACTTTAGGCATAAAAAATTTTTAGCAATAAATAATCTTCAAGATAATATTTACATTTAATCATTTATAACTTCCAGTAAATTTCACTTTCTCACGACATATAAACGTCTATCAGAAGCTTTTAGCCAATAATATTAGTTTTGAATTATTATGTAACTTACTCCTCTGGTACGGTCATATTAAACCGTGCAAACGTTCAAATGATGATAACTATAATGATAATAATTTCAGTTTTCCCAGAAGCTGATAATGATTCTTTTGAATTCACAAGTATGATTGAAGAAAAAAAAAAACAATGTTTACTTCAGCGGAGAATTATAAACAGCCTAAAAACACCACATGAAAGAAGTATTTTTTATTTATATTAATTTCGTCTCATTCGCTTCATCAAACAACACTTATCAGTTCGCAAAGTATATCCTCATCAACTGCTTTAAATACACAGAAAACTAACAATGGAATCCACTATTCCATCACCATCATTTTAACTAGTTGCCAGTAAAAGCATCTTCGATGCTTGGATCCACATACACACATACATATATAGATAAGCACAGGTTGTTGATGCACAACTGTATCAATTTTATTTATTACATTCTATTGATTATATTATTACGGCGTATTCGCCAAGCTATAAATCGCAAAGAAGCGGCGAAAAAAATCAAAAAAGAGAAAAAGAGTAATTTTAAAAAAGTCCAAAACATTGTTGTGTTTCACCATACAAAACTACACTGAGTAAAGTTGAGTCACCGACGCACATTCAAGTATTTCGACTATAAGCAGCCGGTTTTGAAGGGGCCCCAAAAAGTGGGGGAGTTTAGAGTGCACCATTTACACTAGACTTGATGGACGCTTCGTTGAACTTCCCTTATTTCCCACTACTCTCACTTTTCCTGAGTTGTTTCAATCGTCCGCAACCTGGCGGGTCTCGGGGTACTGACACGTTGGAATGTTCCTACGCGCATGTATACGACCAAGTTTCAACGCCAACCGGTATCTCATCGGGCCCAACAGAACCTACAATTCCATGGATAGTGGGGATGAAGGTAGAAAACAGACCCAAAAGGTGTAGTGGGGAGGTCAGAAAATATGTTGGATTGAGGTTGTGTTAGTATTGCAGATCATGACTATATGTATACACAATGAAGATCCTAGATGGAATTCCATGAGTAAGACTCCGTAAAAGAAAAAAGAAACAAATACTACACATCGTAGAGTGAGCATTCGTGCGTAAAAAAGGTTTCTTATTTGAAAATTATCATGAAAATAACTATTTGAAATTTTTTTAATAGTAGAAATTATGAATTATGGTTTAGTCAATTATTTTACTAAACGACTAAATTATTCCAAGTTTTATTCTATCATTTTTTTTTTTACACACATAAAATCACTATTTTCTTGAATGTATAAATAATTTTAGCACACCTAAATATGATTTTGAGTGATTATAGTATACTTCATGCCCATAATAATTGATTTTCAAATAATTATTTAAATTATACCATTGCGTGTCTTCTTCTTTTAACGGTGAAAATCACAAAGAAAAAATAACGCACGATGTTGATATTAATTTAACAAAGAAATCATTTTATTTTTAACTCAAGTGTATTTTTAGATATTCTTTAACGAATAAATTTAATAATATCAGCCATTCTGTTTATATCAAATAAATGACATTTAATATTCGCATTAATGTGTTTATCCTTTTACTCTCTTTCTCGAAATGATTGAATTTAATAAACTTTTAAGTGAACCCATAAATATACTCATATGAGACTAGAATTTGATAATTTACTTTTAGAACGTGAGAACAACGATAAATAAAATTATTACTTTCTTTTTTATTAAATTTTTCTCACGTGACTTTTAATATATGATAAAATTTAAACTATTTGATACATTGATGGTTATTTTATTTTCACATCAGACTATACGGAAATAACTTGTTAGAGAATAATTTCAATGAAAGTTGAGGTGCATAAATAACTTGATACGTTCCTGATGATCAGTTGATGTCACCAATCAACGGTAGTCCCGCGTAATGGTTGCCCTGCCAGGTGCGACAACGATACGCTCAGCTGCGTGAGATTTTTTAGTAAATTTTAGGCAATTTTTTAATTCCGACAAACATTCTATTGTTTTTAAATACTTTCATGCTCCATAGAGAAAGCAAGTTGTTTTTTTTTTGACACATTTTTTATAGTGAATAAATTAGTTTAATTATAATATTAATCAAAAAGACATTAAAACTACTCTGTAATTATCAAATATACATACATTTATCAATAAAAAAAAATTCTTTTTAAATGTATTTTATTAATTAATGATCAATAATTATAACAGTTAATGTAAATAACTATTAGTGTACACATTAAATTTCAAGGCAATATGTTATAATCATGAAAAGTAATAAAAGAATAATCAGTTGAAAAATGTAGTTAACATAAATATGTGAAGTTTTTAAAAGGACGATCATGGAATGATGAAGCAAGAGATGAGAGAGATTGTTTGGATTAATGCAGAGCGTAGGTGTACAGGTGCAGTCGGCGTCACTTGTACCGTCAAGATATAGTGTACGTGCTTTTCATATAAAAATTCTCAGTATAGTCACATTAAATTTCGATTTAAATCCCTATATTTTTTAAAACTGATAAATGATTATTAATAAAACTGTGTCAAATTAAAGCTCTAAAAGTGGTTTTATTGTCATGTGAAGTTATTTATATATGTTTGATTACTGAAAAATATTTTTCGAACATATTGGCAATAAATAATGATACACTGAGCGCAAATAAATTTTTTTAAATTCATGATTATTGATATATATTTATGACTTTGTATTTTTATTTCATAATATACCATAATATTTATAATATATTTTATGAATAATGGCAGTTTTAACATCCTGTGCATAAAAACTAAGGAAGACTATTGTCACAAGCTAGTATAAAATCACGCAGTAGATACGAAAAAATTCGCTGACACGTGAGAAACGTGGAGTATTTTAATTGTTAGTCAAGACTCAAGCGTGCTCATTTGCTCTGGTTCGTTAAATTCATGATAAAATTGGTTTATCCTTCTTATAAGTTAGTTAGCTTTACTGTGTCAAACATAAAAATTTAAATTAAAAAAAAAAATTTAATTTTCGGTCTATTACATAATAGTACACCATTAAAACCTTCTTCTGTAGTAAACTCTTAATTAAGTACAGAAATTTAATTTTCTAAAATTAATATAATATTACAACGCTTCTATCTATAGGTTAAGATAGTCAAGATCACACATAGAGTATACATAGTAACATGACGGAGATTATGTGATGTTCTAAGCATGTATGCTTGATTACTGTAGTTGATTAGTGACAGAAATGCTAACAAGAGAGGTCATTGTAATTATATAGTTATTTGTGTAATTGAAAGACAAAGGGAATGAAGAATTTTAATTAAAATGTAAACATTTGAATATTATTTTTAATTTTATCGTTTTACAGAGCAATATTTTTTTTCTTCAATGAACATTAATTATCTGTATTTAATAAATAAATGTTGAAGATGATTTAGAGAGTTGTAAAATACTAGTCAGTATCTTAATTAAATTGTTTTTTTTTTTTTTTAATATTAAAGTATGAAATATTGCAAATTAATCGTTGAATTTAATTTATAATGTAAATAGTGATAAACTTTATAGAATAAAAAACTGCCAAAAAAAAAATATTTTTGTGTATATTAAAGCAACTGTGTAACGTCAAAGTCTTTCAATTATTTTTCTCTACTTGTGGCTTTCTCCAATTCCACGACAAAGCAGGTTTCAGAATGCTTGAAGTTTTTTTTTTTTATAATCGATGAGACTCACAAATGTCGGACAGTTCTGTTCTCCACATCCGCGTCCTGCCTTTCACTGGACCTAAACTTTTTTCTTCGTGCAAATGAAACAAAAATGCAGTAACTACATGTATGTGCTACTTCCTTCCATTTTTCATTAATAAACCATGTTATTATTAAATAGTAAAATTAAATTAAACGAATAAAAATAATCAGAAATAAATAATAATTTTTTAAACATTATATAGAGCAATTGATAATATCGTTATAGGATACAGAGTGAGATTATGTGTACAATTGTTTGTAATAAATTTATCTAGACAATCAATGTAAACAACTTGTTTATTACGCTTAACAGTCAATTTCCTGCTTAAATGTATTGAAGGTACGGGCATTTGCATTATCATGTACATAATATTCTTTATGAACAATAAAAGATTTGATGATTTTTATTTTACAATTTTATTTAAAAATATATTTATAATTTCAATAAAAATTATTCTTTTTATCTTCAATTAATGAAAGAAAATAATTTTAAATGTTTCTTTATCACGACATATTATTGAATTTTTTTTCTATAAAATCGTTATTAAATAAAAAATTATTTTTTAACATCAACAAAATTCTTCTGAATGTAATTATCATCGTAATTACGTAGTCATGAATGAACACTAATAGGAAGTTAATCCTGCTAACTCATTGTGTACCAAAAGAATAATTAATAGTGTTCCTAATAAATGTGCATATCAGGGATATTTTTTTTACAAACCTATCAAAAGGTGTAATATTTAAAAGAGTAAAGTCCATTGACATTACGCGTGTAACGCGAACAACCTGTCGTGGCTAAGTCGAGGGAAAGGTGAGTGATTATTATGCTAGCGTAAAGAGAGCACATGAGACTTCTTTCCAAGACCGCCTGTGGTGCAGTCCAGCTTTCATTATTCACAACGGCCTTCAGAAACTCGTCAAAGAACTAGTATGAAGCATTACACTATGTTGATAAGACGGCAGACTTCACTCATCAAAAAACCACAGTTAGATATAACGCTTTTTTGAAACTAAAACTATAACACTATCAACTATGTACCAGATTCTCTTTTTCTTTCCATTTTATCTTCATACTGTGGTTATTCCCAAGAGAGTCAGTAGTTCAGTGGAAAAAACCTCAACATCTTCAAACACATGAAAAAAATATTTATTCAAAAGTACTCAAGTATTTTTTTATAATACATTTTCAGGAAAAGTAGCTTTGATAATATTTATTCTTTCTCCATCTTTCACAACTATGCAATCTTCTCTAAAATAAGCACTCTGTAAATGATCAAAGTTTTCTTCATGACGAGATTGTAATTTCAAAACCCAATTCAACTTCTATAAAATGTCTTTGGTTCTGACAAGTATTGAAATAGCATCGAATTTCCTATACATTTCAGACCGGATCTCCAAGTCTAACAAGATGTCCATGCACTCGTGCCGGTTGTTTGAAGTTCACATAAAACATTGTTTAGAAAAGAATAAAAAAAAAGGAAAGAAATAATAGTGAAGGTGAAGGGTGAAAAGAAGAGGGGCTATGTCATAAGCTGATTGTGATTCTGTACTATGTATAGACCCCATAGTTGAAAATTCTCTCCTCAGGACAGGGCGACAGAAAGTACTATTATAATTTTAATTCTTATTAATACAATTCTTTCTTACTGAACTTGTCTCAGCCTTTCGGTATTATTTTGTGTTAATTTCTGGTCCAGTTATTTCAAGCACTTATTCATAACATTATAAAAAAATGGAAAACGACCTAAGAATTAAATAGTACCGACAAATATTACGAGGAATGATTTTTGTATAGCTGTATGCAAATTAGTATGAAGATGGATCATCTTATTTATCTTCTCAAAACCAGTATTGGTATTTAGATGGACTGCATACCAGCATTGGTGCGGATAGAAATCGACAATGCTTCATTCAATCAATTATAATGAGAAAAAAATTCATTCTCAGAAAAAAGTAAAATGCTTTTTTATGAATTAAAAACCATCAAGTTGAGAATTATTAAGTTGTTAATTTCATTGATGAGTCAAGATTTGAAAACGGTATTCAATCATATTGTTTATGACAAAAAAAATATCTAGATCTGTATAAGACATATTATTCTTCATTTTTATTGAATAACATTGAAGGGAAAAATAATATTATATGTAGTGAAAAAAAGATTTTTTTTTCCTAAATTGAGTTAAATATTTCTCAACAATTTGATTCAAAAAATGAATAATTTAATTGTAAATAAGATAGACAACTGTGACAAGAACTATTTTTCCAATAATCTAGACTAGATTTGGTGAGATTTTTTTATATTCTTTCAATAAATAAATTAGAATAAACGATGGCTGATATTGAAGATCCCACCCAAGAAGAGTAGTAGCCTCGACTGAATTTACTCAATTTTATGATAATTATTAAAGCTCAAACGTAATTAAAAATATTTTTAACTTCTCATTAACAATAAAGAATTTTTACTTCAAAATTATATGAATAAATTTTTTTGGAGTATGCTCTAAAAATCTTTTTTCTCGACTACCACTAAAAATTTCGTGTTAACATGCTATAAATAATCTTTAAATTTCTACTAAAATAAAAATAAAATAATTTTCTATAAATAAAAGATAAAAAAAAAATCAAAAATACATTAAAAGTAAAAGTTACCATTTCCATCAAATTATTTGTCATTTTCAATCTTTATCTTCATAAAAATAATTATATCCTCGACCTCCATTTTTTTCTATGTGGAAATAAAAAAAAGAATTCCTTTTTACATCATCAAACACTTAAAAATGCGTAGTTTATTTTATTTTATTTTAATTGTGCAGTTAATAGTCTACCGGTGATTTATAGGATGTTATATTTGTGTATTTGTATATAGAAACAGCATCAGTGTTCGTAGAAAACAGTTTCAAATGATTGTCGTAACAACGATCGGAAGCCACACGGAATCTTTTATTGCAAAAGTACTTGTGAAAACGAAAGAAAAGCTAATACTTAGAAGAGCCTTTACGGCTTCTTTACTGCATAAAAATGCATATAATACAATTATAAATTTTTTTTCATTATATATTTAACCTCATATTGGTTAACTTACATATCAATGACTTTTCCAATATATATTATTTTCAAACACATTTAATAATGAATCTGACGTTGAAGGTTTATATTATGAATCTCTTCTATATTTTCATTTTGCCGGGTTCTCAATATTCTCCGGCTTTAGAAAACAAGCTTCAACATTTCTCGTCCAAGCATGAATAGTAAATAGTTTATGCTAACGACTATATGAGAGCTCAAGATGAGGCTTATGGATATCGTAACCGACACCATATAATGTAAGGGTTTGAAGCTGTTAAGCCAGTTGTTCAGTGAAATAACCAAATCTTATCATATTATAAATGACTAAAAATCTATTGGAGAAAATATATTGAAAACTTTTAATGTGACATTCACTTAAAATCACCTTAATGGATCACACGAGCCGAAAGAACGCTTTTCCAGGAGAAATGAATCAAAAGTTCAATTTTAATGATTTCGTTTCCATGAATTTCTTCTATTACTTTTTTTATCCTGTTCAAATTATGTATTATAGCAAAGTAGATGTTTTGAAAAACTAAAAAGATTAGTGTTCATATGCATTTGAATATAAAATGAATAAAAAAACTAATGTATTAGCAATTAAAACTGTAGACTTAGTAATAATAGGAATTTACAGAGACATAAAATAATTTTATTGATTCGAATCGTTTTGATAAATGATAATTATCGTAGTAATCTATTGAGTTGGAATCTGTTTATAATTTTGTTTTGTTGCTTCAAGGTTATTGGATATCAACAGAAAAATCTCTCTAGAAATATTTTGAATTTATCTAATTAACATGTTGATTAAAAATAATAATGTGTGATTAGTAAAATTAAAATATGAGTGTTGAATTAATTAAAATAACAACTGTGTATTTTTAGAGTACACTTTGTCAAAGAAATGAATGAAAAAATAAAGTGTTATTTTACCGAAAAAAGTATTAACAAAATTTTGTGATTCTAAATAATCAATTACTTGTCCAATTAAATGTAAATTCATGTAAATATAAAGGTAGATTCATTGATGTAAATAAATTTAATCCTTTATGCATTCACTGTAAAATGCAATGAAGAATACAGTGACAACAGGGGGTATTTTAAGCGACAAACTATTCAGAATTTTAAGAAAAAAATACACAAAAGAGTCATATACACACATGATGAAGAATAAGAGTTAAGTAGACAGAAATAAATGAGGGTTTGACAAGAAATCTACATTACATAAAATACACGTGTGTAATATGAACAAAAAAAAATATATTTACATTAACGAAGAACCAATACATTTAAAACTATGTAACTAAACAAAGGATTAATATTTGTTAAATTAAGACCTTATAATAATAATTGCTACTTAAATAACAATATATTTAGTCCTTAAAGCAAAAGTGACCTTCACACTATTTCGTGACAGGAATGTCCCAAAATAAGGCGCCAAAAAAAAGTAACTGCTCGCTTTAGTGTGTTTATAAATTGATAAAATGCTTGGAGAGACCAAGTCTTGATGCGATTTTCCCTACTGAAAGCACCATATTTATTAGAGCACAGAAACCACCCAAATATATAAACTGATAAAAATTTTACTGGATATTTTCTTTTATGTATCAAATAACAAAGAAATGTTGCAATAATCAGTCTGCGTGAAAAATTAAAATGTTGTTTTCGTAGCATTAATGAAAAAATAATTTTTTTCAATTATTGTAAATCATAATTTTAACAATTACAGTCAATTGTCAATGTTTTATTCTATTTTCGTAGGAATAATTTCTAGAGTAAAGAAAAATCAAAAATATTATTTATTATCTGGACGTTAAAATGTAGTTAATAATGATAATAAAAGATGAATAATCATTTTTTAGACGACTGATGCAATGACAATAACATGAAATAATTATTCTTTTCAATAAACATTCACCTTATAAATACGCAATAATATATAGCCTCAAACAAATTTAGAATCAATAATCAGATGAATAATTGACATATCGAGAATGCTAATAAATTTCAAGGCAGTGAAGTTTACAAGTTGAGATGAAACATTGTTATAAATAGAAACAATAAAAGTATGAATGAAAAAAATACGCATTTCTTATTGAATAATTCTAGATATCCCAAAGATAAGATAATACGTGATATTTTAACTGTTATCTATGAATAAATGTCTCAACAAAAAGCGGAAATATTTATGATCTAGTATTGACTTCGTAAATCTGTTGGTACGAATTACGTATCAAAGTCTAATGAAAGCGTGAATTTAATCCTTATCAATGATGGGCGGCATACTAGTGTTAATTCTTGTTCGCTTTACGAGCATATTTACTCACTTATCAAACAGATATATGTCTATTGTTTGCTGAACAAACTTCTTGCTTAATAAAAGAACTGTTTGAGATAGTAATGTAATGAAAGATTTGATATTTTATATGGTATAATGTTCCACTTGAAATAACTAAATAATGAGTCATGAAGACGTTGAAAAAGTTGTGAAAATAATTAATAATATCTAATGAAAACTATAGTGTAGTTATTATATAATTATTAAAGTTCTTTGGCTTCATGCTCTATAAAAATCATTATAAAATGCTCATTTGTTCACCTATTATAACTAATTTGCCATTTTAAATAGTAATAAATAAAAAGTTACATGAGAGAAATTTATATACATTCATTCCCGTCCTTAGTACACAATTGATCTTTGTTTAGAAAATATAAAAATTTGATAAATGAGAATATTCACTAGTGTGAGTCAGATTGACGGTCATAACATGTGAAATATATGCTGTAACTCATAGGTATTGTACTTACTGCACGTTTAAAAGGTTTGGCAACCCTGTTTTCAGCCGTTTACTTTGTAAAAAAAAAAAAAAATTGCAAGGTGAAACAGTATAATTCGTATCTTTAAATTCAAGTTTATCATCATTCATTTTATATTATAATAAAATGTTCAACAATCATATTAATAAGCTCGCTATTCTATTTTTTTCAAGTGAACTCTTGCATTATTTTCACTTGAATTTCTATGTTGTTTTTATTTTTATTGGCCAACCAAAAATCACAAACTTATTTTCAACCAAATTTGATAAATCAGATTTATCTAATACTGTGAAATGTTTTGAAAGAAAGAGAATGTTTAAATTCATAAAAAATTGTGAGTATCAACAGGTTACAGATTGTATATATAGGTAACAGAGCATTAGTAATAACACAGAATGTAGAAACATACCTTTATTATCCAGATGAGAAGAGTTGTCAAAGACAGAGCACAGAAGAGGTAGGAAGAAAGAGGATAAAAAGATTTCTCCTTGAAAATCAACGCTCCATGGCTATAAACCGCCGGTCAAATTTTTTCTGCATGTCGTTACACTTTTTTCACTCAATATTTCATACAATAAATCAAAAAAACTGACCGAATACGTATTAAATAACATTGGGATATTAATCGGTATTTAATGTTAAATGAAACTTATAACTTTATTGTCACTTAATTTGATAGATAAAATGTCAAATTATAAAAAATAAAAAAATACACCGATAAAATAATTGAAAAACAATTGATGTTTGATAAAATTTGCATGTAATATTAAACACTAACAATCACTTATAACTCCTAATGAATGATTCTCGGAAAAATAAAAAAAAAACATGTCTTTATCCACGTTCTCCAGTGTGTACGCAAATTCACTACACTCAAGATTATTTACGAACTGTTATTCCACACTGACTCACGGCGTTAGACTGAAAGTTTTCTTTTCCGTTTTACTTGCGCGCTCAACCTCTGCGCATCCCCACTGCTGCCATCACGTAGTAGAGGGGAGAAACAGTCATACACCTGCATCAAACGTACGATAGCAAAGAACTTGACTATAGTGTAGTACAGCCTATTTATTTGTAACAAAAAAAAATGTGAATTGAAACTTCAGTGTAAAATACAGCACTTTAAATACCTACTACATTTGCATAATTGAAAATATGGAGCTAATAGAACCAAGAAAATAAAGATACTATATAAGTATAATTATTAACAATATAATCGATTTGCAGATGTACTTGTTTATTTGTTGAGTGGTGTATATTTTTTAATTTGTTATTTTCTACTCATGTGTAAGTAAAATTTTTCCATAAAATTTATTGTTCAAGTAGTTCGATGATTTGGCATATAGCTCAATATGAAGTAATGACAAGTAACAAATGTTAAGGTAATTATAAGTTGTTTTAATTAATTTTATATTTGATGATGTTATTATTTACAGAAAAGTATCGAGAATATAATTTACAATGGAAGACGATTTTGATATTTATGAAGACTTAGATTTTGGAAAAAAAAAACATGAAGATGTAAGTTCAGGTTATGTTTAATTTGGCGGGAAATTTTTACCTGTTCTATAATCCAGACATATTTTATACACTTTTATGCTAAATAGTTTTTATAAAAAACAACCCAGCTAGACAGAGTTTTCGAAAATAAATCTTTTGAATTTCTATTTGACATTCTTAAAATGGTCTTATAAATGTCCAAAAATATGTCTATTTCTGCATAAAGCTTTGTACCAATAATGATTGAAAGAAAGCTAAAACATTTTCTTAGACATCTCCTGGATTATCTTTGCTGACAAATTTTCGACATCATTTCATTTATCTAAAAATGAATCTATATCGATATAGAAAAACTAATCGTTAACTTCAAAAAAGTATCATACACACATAAAAAAGATGTTTTCCTAGTTGAGTAATATGATTAAAATCTCACTCAAATTTTCAAGTTTTTTTTTACTAAATTGTTGTTATTTAAGACAAAAAAAAGTTTACCGAAGAAAGGTTTTTTTAATAATACTTAGGAGAATTAATTATTGATTTTTTATGTACTTCGTAGAATTCTCAAACAAACAAGAATAATGAAGAATTATTAGACAAGGTGAAAAAATTAGAAGAGAGAATAAAAAATCTGGAAACCGAGTTGACAAATGAAGCAAACCAAAGAAAAATTTTAGAGACTAATTTTTCATCCTTGTTAAAGACTGCTAAAAATGAACTTTCACGCAAAGACCGTTTGATATCTGATTTAAGAGCTCAGTAAGTTTAAAATATACTTAGCTTTATTTATTTAACAAAATATTTTAAATATTTATTTATTTTTTCATAGGATAGATAATATTTATTTTCGACGAAATAAAGTTTGCACACAAAAAGATGATAGTACGGAAAATATCAAAAATAGTTCAGAAACAAAAAAAGATCCAGAACCTATTTCAAAATGTCAAGTTGAAGAAAAAAACGAAAAAGATGACAATTTAGACAAATCATTACCTTTGTATTTGAGTCCGGGACCTCAGCTTATTAGTCGATTAGAGTCATTAAGTGATGATGAAGGTACGGAAGTAACTTGCAAACCTAATCTGCTCACATCAACAGTATTTGGTGAAAGATTGAAGAAAAGGTTAAAAGATCAGGAAGAAAAAGAAAGGTTTCAATTAGAACAAACAAAATCGCTCACTTCTGTTCCGAAAAATAATGAAATGGCAGATACTAAAACTGAAGTTGAAACTGCTAATATTAACAATATAGATAATAAAGAAAATCAGTATCGACTTATTTCTTTAGACATATCACCGAAAAAGAATTTGAAAAGAGCGAATGAAGACAAAATTAATGAAGTTCTTGATAAACGGAAAAAATATTTTGATTTCAATGAAGTAAGTGAAAGCTGTAAGAGTAAAAAAATAGATCACGTAGAAAATTCAGGAAGCTGTACAGACAAATATATTAATACATATACACACACGAGTGAATATTTTTGTTCAATAGATAGTGGCAATAATTCGTTAGAAAAAGTAGATGAACATCGAAAAAAATCATCTAAATCACCCGAATATGACAAAAGAATACACTCTTCGCGATATGTACATGAACGAGATGGCCGATATTGTAAAAAATATAGAGATAATGAGTATAGAGATAATCGATCAAAAAGTAGAAGCAGAATTAGTTTAGACTCAGAACAAAATTATTCATGTATTGATAGAGGCAGAAGTAGAGGTAGAGGTAGATATGATGGCAGAGGAAGAAACAACTATTATAATAGAGAAGATAACTTTAGTAGAAATCGATCGAGAAATCGTTTAGATTCTAGAAATCATATGAAACAATGGAAAAATAATGAAGTAACTTATGAAAACGATGTAAATGAACTTAGATATTCAGATGAAAAAATTTATGGAGAAGTTAGGAGAAGTCGAAGAATAGAAGCAAGATCTCATAGTCATCATACTGAGTATAAAGAAGATATTAATTACCGTAATAGAGATAATTATAAAAGCAGACAATATGAAGAAAAAGATCGAACACGAAGAAGGTCGAGGTCGCGTGGAAGATCACGTGAGAAAAATTCGACAGATTCAACTTCTTCAAGAAAAAATAACAGGGAACGGACAGATAATGGAAAAGAAGATCAGATAGTATTGGATAATGCTTTAGAAGAAGGAGAAATTTTAGACAATCTAATAACTGATGAAGAAATGAATATTATAAATAATATTTTTGAAGGAAACGACGAGACTGTTCGAAATGATATTTTGAATCCAGTTTTTCAATCACCGAGAGAAGAGAGAATAGAAAATATTCAGGAGTTTATTCAAAAGTTTGATGTTAAAAAAGTAAATGTTAAAGCAGATGATAAAAACCTTAAAAGGAATACAGATAGGTCAATAGATAATATGTTAAAAATTCATAATAATAAAGATATCCATAACAATAAACGTGACAAATCAAAAGAAGAAAAAACAGAAAGTATTCAAAAAGTTACTACGGATCAACATTTAGTTAATACAGATGTTAAACATATTAAGAAAATCGATCAAAAAGAAAAACAAACAAATCAAGAAATCGTTATTGAAAAAAAAGAACAACTACAAAATTCCAAGTTAGAATTACCAAGTAATATTAATTTGAAACCCGTAGGTAACAATGTAGAATTGAAAGAGAACAAATGCGACACCAACAAAGCTAAAATTATTCAAAATAATGAAGATAAAAATAACTCGGATAAACAACCAGAAGTTACAACTAATTCAACTCAAAGTAAAGAATTAACAATTGAACAGAAACCGAAAATTTTAAAAATCGATAATTTCACAGCTACCCGAGATCCTGAATACTGTAAAATATTGTCAAAATATTTAAAAAAGAAACCTGAGTTGCATAATAGTACATCTAATGAAACTTCTCCTAATAATGTAAGTAACAGTGATAAAAAAAATACACAAAATAAAGATGAGAAAAATGTAGAAGTAGTTCATTCTGAACCATCAGAAAATACGAAATCTACAAAATGTGAGAAAGAAGAGCCTCTAAAAGTTGAATCTGACAAATGCAGAAAAATCAATACATCATTAGAAAAGTCAGAAGAATCATCTTCATCATCTACTTCAAGTGTTCTTAAAATTGTTTGTGAACCAGAACCAACTACAGATCCAGTAGATGAAAAATTAAAAAATAACGAGTGTTTTGTATCGCCTATTCCAAAGAATCCTACTAAACGAACTGCTAGTAAGAATAAAATAACTGTAAAAAAAGCAAGTACTTCTACTGGATCTGAAGCGAAAAAAGTTGTAGCTCCTCGTAAGAAAAAAGAAAAAGTAGATGAAAATCAAAATTCAAATAAAAGTAAAGGTGTTATGATACTTACTACAAGACGAAGACCTATGAAATTATCGGATTTTTCATCTCCTGTAACAGTCGTTTCAACTATTCAAAATGTTGATAGTAACCAAATTTCAAAAGCAAAGTTGGAAGCTATCAAAGAATAGTAGCCATATAATATAAATAAAAGTATTTGAATGTTGTGCAAAAGTATCAATATTCTATGCGGTGATACATTATCTTATTTCAAATAAAAAAAATAAAATATTGAAAAAATAAACGATTGTGTCTAGATTGAGCATTAAGAATCTAGTTGATCGATTTCAAGTTCAAATCGATAAGAAATTGAACTTATGAAAACATAGTACTATTGTATATTTTTCAAAGGTATGATTTTATAATTATATTAAAAAACAAAGTCATTGAAAAATCTTTGTATATTTTTAACTGTAAGATATGTTTTAAATGAAATAATATATAAATAAATATAAACATTTTTGTGTAAAGAAGAGCTGTTTGTTGGACTGTATTGATTAATTTTGGGAATTTTCTATAATGTAACATATGGGGAACAATCCCCCTAATGATCGTTTCGCTTAATTTCACTTTCCCCCCTTTTCCGTTTTTGTAATATAAAAAATTTCTCGATTATTCATATACATCTGATGAAAAAATAGCAAGTTTATAAAGTTTTTCAGAGTAATTATCTTTAAATTATTATAATTATAATTTTTAAAAATGTATGACATATTTTGAAAATTATTCACCTCAAGTTGTTTGGTTATTTATCATAATTATTTTGAATTTTTTTTACATTATTATTTTTATACTTGTAAATATTTATAAACATCAAATGCTTTTTTTGTTTCAGAAAAATATCTACTCGAATTTTCGATTATTTATATTGATTATAATGAAAATTGAAGGGAAATTTTTTTTGAAGTTTTATTAGATTTTATACAGCTGCTGAAAATTTATTACCCTCAGTATTAGTGTATTTATTTCAGTAATGTTATGTGTAGAATGATGTGAAATAACACAAAAGATATATCGTCCTACCCCTAGTATCGATATTTAAAAACATTGGGAAGCTGGGAGTCGCGTCAGTTGACGTCACTAACGATTGAGCGAGCATCTCTGTGGTTTGTGCTGCTGCTTACACTTAAATATGGACGGTTGTTATCAATAGCATGAGCACAAGTAAATAAATTACTGTTCGGCTACATTTGTTTATTACTCTTTAAAATACAAGTAAATACGCTAATTGAAACATATTTAAAAATGTATCTTTTTGCATCAAAGTGTACGTGAATAAGTGATAAATAAGTTATCATAAATAAAAAAGCTTCTCTTACATAAAAGTAGCTAGACAAATTTTTGATTTAACTGTGTTGACTTTTGTTTGTAAACATAAATAAAATATTGAGTCTAATGGCTTCCATCGTTCTCCGATCGTTGTCTATTCTTCTTGGAATCTTTTTCATATTTGTAGGAACAATTAAGGTTACATCTTACTTAAATAAAGACCTTCATAAAGATCTTGTAAGTATCTTTGCCAACAATTTACATTGAGCCTTACTAATCAAACTAATCGAAAAAAGTATAACTGACAGAACTAATTACATATTATATTGAATATATTCAATTTACAAGAATGTTTATGCAAAATAATTTTATTTATTAAAATACTTTAATACATTCATTGAATATCCAAGAAATTTTGTCACCAAAGATTTTCAAATTCTATTTCGGTGTTTCATTGCCACAGTTATTGTGACAGCTAAACTGTTTGGATTATCGCCAATTTATTGCACTTGTAATTTTGTAAAATAATGTTAAAACGTTGATAATAACTTTGTGTTATTTTTATTTTATTTTAGAGAAAAGAGTATGTCAAATACGCCAAAGTATTTCCACTTGCGGAGCTTTTAAACTTTAAAGTACCAAGCAAGTGGTATCGACGTGTTGTTGGATCTCTAGAAATTATTTCTGGTCTAGCAATGGCCATTATCCCTAATCGTAAGTTTGCCAAAAATTATGAAATCTACATAACATTGGCCCATTAACCTTCTGTATTTAATGTGGTTATTTTTACAGGAAAAATAAAAAATGTAGCTAACGTTATTTTACTAAGCTTAATGCTATTGGCAGTTTATTCACATTACCGACTTAATGATAAATTAGAAAGAACAGCACCAGCGTTGGTATGTTTAAATTCTCAATTAATAAAATTTAATTTTAGATTCTATGACAGTTAGTAATTAGAGTTGGTGTTGTAGACTATATTAGTGGAATGTACATTTATCTTTATTTCACCTCACCATGTTCGTCATTTTTTTCATTTTTCACAAACTCTAAAAACAAATAATATATATTTATAATCTTTTTTCTTAGGTATTTCTCTTTATGCTTATGGGCAGGCTGGTGATAGATTTCCAGCTAAGTCGGCAAATGAACCAAGCAGCCACAGTAAATGGAGTTGATGATAGAGCTAAAAAGCAAGACTGAAAAATTCATTAATTGAATAAATAACCATTACTGAAGATTTAAATAAACTCAAGTTGATTTTACAGTAATTATATTCGACTTATAATACGATATATCTACTGCCGTTTGAATGAATGTATTTCTTGAAGGTGTATATAAACATATGATTAGAACATAATTATGCACATACTCATCATAAAAGCATCAATTTACAAATAAACGAGAAATAAGTTTTGAGTAGATTTATATTACGAATAACGAAACAATATAAAAAAGTTTTCCATATCCATATAATTCATAAACTCAATGTAATAGATAGTTCATTCATTTAAAATTTATAAACGAAGACTTGGTAGATAATTGGGAAAAGTATTGTAAAGTAGAGCTGTTTGGAATATGTGAAGTTAATTAGTGTGCCTGAAATTAGGTATAAAATAATAAACCAAAAATATTTAGATATTTCAAAACATTGCTTAATTTCCAAATAGTCTCATTTTACGGTAAATTTTCACAGGATTGTTCATGAGTCAATTCAACTATTTAAGAATTATTACGAAGTAGCGGTTAGAATTTTTTTCTGAATAATTGCTTCAAACCGCATATAAAGTATTGTATTTATTTTAAACTGCAAAATCAACTTATTCCAGTATACCATAATTTATCCTTATTATTTATTTAATACTATTTATTTATTTATTTATTTATTTATTCATGTACATGTATTTTGAGTTATTTGTAATATCATGAACGAACGATAATAACTTTATAAATAAATACTTTCTTTTACGTTGTATTTGATTTAAGAAATGAAAAATAAAATTCAATTAATAAGCTTTTGCAATTTACACAAACTTAAAATTAATTTGTAACTTATTTTATTTAAAATCTAAATAATCTCACTTTTTTATTAATTATCTTTGCTTAATATAATTTATTGAATATTATATATAATGTATAATTGGAAATTTTTTATTTACAAGCAGTATTGTTCATTGATTGTGTTTAATTTTTACATTAAACTGCATTGAAGCTATAAAAATATGCTATGCTTTGATTTTTATAGATTATTTTCATTACTACTTTTAACAAGTTTAACTAGTAATTTTAGCTGATAATAATAAAATAAAATCATAAATCGCATTAGTAAAGGCAAACTATATTTTTATTATTTGAAAAAATAATTTTAAATACTTATAGTTATTTATGAAATATATTATAAGCAATAATACTTAAGCGTCTTGACCAGTGGTTAAAAGATGTAAGGCTTTTTGAAGATTTTCAACAGCTGTCGTTATATCCTCGTAATTGATTGCACTGCCAGCCCATTTGATATATTTTTGAGCTCTAAGCATTTGTTCAGAACTCAAATTGACATTTCCTGTTATTGTTGCACATACAAAATTAACCATATTTTATTATATATAATTTAATAGTTTATAAAAAATTACAATTATTATTTCCAATTGAATAAAGTGAAGTAGAAACATTCTTATCATTTTCATTTGAGTAGATTTAGTAAAAAAATATTTTCAGAGATAATTACCAAGTTTTTAAAATACATGAAAATTTAAGCAACGAAAAATAATGGCAATATATACATAATGATTTAGTATTAAGAATATAAATTTCTAAGAAGTTACAAAAAAATTATAAAACATACAATGCAAAGTTTTTCTTAACTTCTGATTCTTTGTATTGATTTATAAAAACTTTGATGTTAGTTTAAACATTATGATTACGGAAAAATGATCAAATCACTTACCTGTTTGCGGTACTGATGAGTAATCTGGCATTATAGGTGGGGTCGTTGGAGTGGGTGTAGGATTAAAGATATTGCTCTCAGAAGAAGGTACACTTGGAGTTTGTGGAGTTGAAGGAACATCTGCTGAATTTGTGTTATTCGGAACTGAAGGAAATTCAGAGTTATCAGCTGGTGGCCTTACATTTGCTTCTATAATAATAGAAAATAACACACAATGAATAAATATAATAATATAACTAATGCTACTAGCAACAAGCATTAATGTACCAATTGATGAAATAGGCAAATAAAAAATTAATTCATCAATTGTTAACCTGCCATCTCATTTTTGCTTATTAATTATGCATAATATTATTATAATTATTCAGATAACGTTAATTTGATTCTTAGTTACTGTCTTTAAAAATGTGCTAGTGGCAGAGCAATATTTATAAATTTATATATACACAATACCTTCATTTGTATCTCCTTCGATTGCTAATAAATATTGAACAATCATTGAAAAAGGAAGTTCGTAAAGCATTTTTTACTCATTAATAATTTTAACAATTTACCTTCGTTCTCTTGATCCGATGAAGGCTCTACTGTTTCATTCTCAACATTAGGTTTAACATCATTTGATTCAATATCAACATTTGATTCGTTTTCATTCAAATCTTCTAAATCATCTTTATTTTCTAATAATATTAAAAAATAGATAATTTTCAATAATAAAGAAAGAATCAAAGATGACTATGTTTTCATAATGATAAAGGTAAATTTTCATAGTATGACATTCGTGAAATCATCTTCGTAAACATGATTAGTTACCTCCAAGAGGTATTATTATAAATATGAAGATGATAAATAATCAAAAAATCAAAAGAAAAATGAGATGACTGATTAATTAAAAAAAAAACAAAAATAATTTGAATTAATTCAAAATCTAAGTAATACCGGGTTCTGCAGGATTGTCATTATCTTGGTCAAGCGGTCCTGGAACTGGTGTTTCACCGTTTTTAAGACAATTATGGATGTAAGAAGCTTTCCATTTTGAATATTTTCTATTCTGTGCCGCTTCATCAGTCAGTTCTCCAAACATTGTAATAACATCGTACAACATTCCAGCAGTATAAAAACTTTGAATTACACTTTTAGAAAAATTTGAGGCTCGATCATTTTTGTCTGCATATAAAAATAATTTCAATGCCCAGTTCTCCAGATGAGCTTGAGCTGCCACTTCATTTGTTATAGCTTCGTTGTCTCGTAATTCTTTCTTGGTTTCTTCAAGCCAATTTATTAGGCTTATGAGAAAAGCAGTCTCCTCTGGTATTTTTTTTTTGCTCAAGCCAAGAGCAGTTTGAGCAACGTATAATCGTGCTAAAAATCAATAATTTCGTTGAAAAATCATTTACAATAATTTTGTTATAATTCATTATTTGAAGTATCAATTTGATGATAGACAAAACTATTAAATACCCCAATAGCTGACCACTGGATCTCGCGAATCATGTTCTTGAGCAATTTTTAAATAGTGTTGAATACTTTTGTAAGACGCTGGAATTTCAGGTAAATCTAAAGAAGGCATTATTATTTTTAATAAATAAAATCACGTATATTCATAGAGATTTACAAATAAATGACATAAATTTAGTGCGAAATTTATTTATTAATTTTACTAACACAACACTTATTAGCGTTCATTTAAAGAATTAACATTCTGTACCACTGTCAATGAATGCATACTATACCTAAAAAATATATATGCCACACTGTATTTCACTCCCGATCATACATAAGCGCAAATATTCAAATCCTAATAAAATTACCAACTCGCTTATGATAGCAAAAACTTATTTCGGAACTCAAATGATCCACAAGCACGAAGAATCGGTACTTTGCAAACAAATAGCACTTGATATTATACTAGAGAGGCATGCCTTATTAATTATCCTTTCAATTGTACTTTGAGAAAAAGTATTTAACTACTAACTATTCAATAGCAAACTTTATTTCTGTAGAGATATTATTGATTCAAATTTTATTATTATTTTATATTTGACAAAACTTGCGTTCTATTTTGCTTCATATTATGATTACTATGTTTATAGTTTTAAATTTATCAAGTATTTTTATAGTTGATCGTCCAATTATCCCTTTGTAGTGAAATACACGCCTGTATAAAGTTGTGAAATATGATTTATTTAATAAAATGTCAATGTGATTGATACTACTTCTACATTTATACTTTTCTGAAGGAAAATACTTATTTTCTATAACTATTAGTTAATTTTGAAAACATTCAAAAATCTTTGTTGAGCTGGAAGTTTAGAAACAAACATTTCATGTGTTGATTGTAGATTCTAAACACTTGAATTGACATTGTTCAAACTATCCTGCTTATCGCCATATATTATCAAATAAAAACATTAATGGATTTTATTGTTTATAATAATTATAAATACATTCAAAAAGAGAAAATTTTAGTAAAAAAAATATTGATTATTCTGTTTACATGTCACATATTTATTTTCTTGTTTTCAATACTAAAAAAAATCAAAATTGACATGATGCGTTTACGCAACGATGGATAAATATGGGTTAATGCAAATAAATAAATGAATAACAATACATAAATTTTAATTACTACTATTTCATATTTGACGTTCACTTTAGTTGTCATTCGATAAAGAATGATAAAAAATATAGTGTATTTTTAAAAAACCTTGATTGTCTATCTTATGAATATAATAATATCTGTTATCAACTGTGTCTTTAATATAATAAGGTTTTTTTTGTATACTTAAACTTTAAAAATGAAATTAAAACACATTATTTATTGCAAGACTTTCTATTTTTTACATCTTAGAATATCCAGAAATATTCACTAACAAAAATACTATACGTAATTATAGATTGTATTATTTATGCATTTTACAAATTGTATTGCTTGATAAATATTTGCATTACACTTTTATAGAATTAATATTAGTGAATTCATTTTATTTAGTATTTTTTTTTAAATACTTTTATCTCAATAATCTTACAGTATATGAAATATATTTCGATGTTTCAGGAATAAATAACTGAAAAAAGCTACCTTTTCATTCTAATTTATGTATTTTTTTATATCATTTTTAAAATATAAGTATATATCCTATCTACGAATATATATATATATATAGCAGAACGTGATTATTTGGAATCAAGTTAGTATACTATTTTTTTAATTTTTAAATATTTATGATTAAATCTACAATAACCCACACGCCCTAAAAATTTATATAAATATGCATTAAAATAAGTAAATAATTACTATATGGTTACATATTTATAACAATCCGAATATATTATAATAATCAATGAACAAATGAATGTTCAATTAAATATAATTTATTATTGTATTATTTAGACCCTTTCATAGTCTTTTAAAATGTGATATTCATTGATGAAATTCAGTTGTAGGTATAACTTAAAAATAAAGATATCTGAAACAGATTTCGAAGAAAATGTTTTTATAATGTTTGAAGATGTATATATATATTTCTTTAATATTTAATTATTAATTAAGAAAAATTCATTTTTGTAATTGTATAAATTTCGTTGATTGTAATTGATGACAATATAATAAATTTACATTCAGAAAAACACAGCCAAATGAGCCAAAAAATATATAAATATATACTGATAAATTATATAAATATCATTTTTAGGAGGTCAATAATTATACAAAAAATATATCCAATATGTATTAATTATACATAACATTTGTAAATCAATGATAACTCAAAATATTAAATGGTTATTCTTCAAAAATAGGAGTATTTAAAAAAAGTTTCACAATTATTTTTGTTTTTAAATAAAATAATATATCTATACTTGGTACACTTCTATTTCTCACAAGATAATTAAATATATAACAAAATCTTTACGTAAAACATAAACATTCAGTTAGTGTAAATATGTAATATTTGAATACTTGTTGCAGCTATTTTGTGACTAAAAGCGAGCAAGATCAATTAGATTTATAATTTAAATAAAAATTAAATTAAAAGAAATAATATTTAATCAATATATAACTTTTTATGGATTCATTTAAAAAATTACGAAATTCCAGAATTTGTACGATCAATAATTAAGAATAAAAAAATTATTCTCTATTAATTATAATTTTTTAAAATACTAAATATATTTAAAAAAATAATTATAAAAAATAATAATCATATATTGCTATTGGCCTTTGTATAAATATTCAAAAGTTGTGTTATTTGATGATTATTAGAATTTGGGTACATTCATTCAACCATAAGATCAATAATGGCACTGATTAAATAGTGCACCAAAATCAAATCAACAAAATATGATTTTATGTATCCGAATTATTCTTTACATTAATTTATGAGTCATAGGAATGCCATTTTTCAATAGTTTTAAGTTTTATACACAATTATTTTAAAGGAAATAAAATTCCTATTATTGTTCTTTAAGAATAACATGTTACCTCATCACATATCATGTGTATTATGATCAGCAAACATTACGTAACCATTCATAATTTTGTATAATTTTCAATCCATTGTTTTGATGAATTCAATAGCTGAGCAAAATTGGGTCCACCAATATTGTTCTTCACCTTCTAAACGATTACCATAGAAGCTATCAACATATTGCACTGTTGACAACAATGAAGGCGGGTTGGTCTAGAATCATATAATTAATAAAAAGTATGTAAATAAATACATTAGTGTTATTTTTAAATATCGTAAATTAATATCTACCTTAATGATAATGTATACTAAAACAGGAATTAAATCATCTGCTGCTGGAATACCTCTTTCAGATGCCATTGACAATAAATGAATTATAGTTTTTGCACATCTAAAAACACATTGTAATTTATCTTTTGGTGTCTTGTATGCAGATATTACTGCTAATTCAGCTTGAGCCCAAGGCCATGGGCATTCATAATGATAAATCTTTGGGATTCTTAAATCCTTATGATTTGGCGTTACAACTTTAGATAATTTTTTAATGTGATCATGCAACAATTGGTCTCTGTAAATGTCTCCATCTCCATTAGGATATAGTGCATTGTGATATACACGGGCCATTATTGTTCGCTCAACTACCATTTTCGCTAATTCAATTTGAGTTTCACTAGCAACTTGCCATATTGAATCATTATCCATTTCAGTGTGGATTTTTCCTAAGAAATTATCAAGCAAATCCTGCTTTTCATCAGCTACTTTAAGTTTTTGAAATTCGTCACAAAATCGTAAAACTTGAGACTCTCTTTTTTCTAAGAATACCCTGACACAAACAGCAACTAGATGACTGTTAACAGCATCTCTATCACATTTTATTCTTTCATTCAATCGTTCAAGATGAGCTAAAGTAGACAACAAACCTTGTCGACATCTAATTAAATAAGCAATATAAGGCGATCTCTTCTGATAATCTTCCCTAAGTGATTTGAAGAGTTTTCGACATCCATCATCATTAAATAGTCTTACGCAACGTAAAGTTTCATGAAGATGAGCAATTAAAGGACGATCCTGAAGATTAATAGCTTCAGCCAATTGCAACTGTAAAAAAGCTACTAGTTCATTTTCTTTTTGTACTAAAGTATTTCTTTCTGAAGAAACATTCCATGGAATATGCTGTAAATCTGCAGTACTAAGTACCATTCGTAACTTTCTCTTTGCATCACTGAATGCGAATGATATTTCAACATTATTAGGATCAATTAAAAGTCTTTCATCTTCAACTTCTTTTGTTCTTGATTGACTGCTTTCCACGGATGCTGTATCGCTCGCTGCACTTGGCTTTCTGCGGTATTTAGCTAGAATATCTTCGCTACTATCATTATTAGTATTTAAACTTGAAGAAACATCTTCCGACATTATTCGTCGTAATCTCTGTCTTCCGACGTCTACCCCATCTGGACCAACATCTCTGTCATAAAATCTTTGTTCGTCAGTTCCTCTCGGTGATTTACCTCTTCTATTTCGAAGAGACATTTTAAATTTGGAAAAAAATCCTCTTTTATTTTTTTGATCCTCATCCAAAAGTTCTTTGTCTCCTCTAGTTGCTGTCATGTCAAAGCTTATACTTTTTGGAATAGCCCCAGTTGAAATACTTGGTTTTGATATATTATTACGGTTATCAGTAACATCATTCCCACCATTAGTTAATGGTGGTGGAATTAATATTTCAGGAGTTGACATAGCATTTTTTGATCGTGACTCTGAACCAGAGCTACTGCTTGATGTCAAACTGGCCGAACTAAGTCTTACAACAACATCATTATTACTAGCACTACATCCGTCTAACTCTTCTGATTTAATATCACCATTTGGTAACTTTTCTGGCATTGATGGTGCTGATATATGATTCGCTAGCAATAATGTAGGTGCGACTGCTGCTGCTCCGATGTGACTGCTTGAGCTCTGACATTCATTGTTGTTTTTTCCATTATCAATATGTAATTTATCTATTAAATGAATTAATCTATCTTCAGAAACAGATTTACCGTATTCCATATTGCTAACGTTATTAGCATTGTTATCAACGTACTCCATGGTACTTCTTCGATAATCAGATGCTGTACCACCTTGTCCAGTTACATTTGAATGCGTTGACACTGTTGGTGATGGTGGTATTGGTGCTCGATTGGCGGGCTCAATTCTAATTGGCCTGAAAAGAGTACCAGCACCTTCCACTACTGTACCTATCGGTAAACTTGGAGAATATGTTGGTTCATCACCACCATCTGGTTCACCACGACTTTCAAATTCTGATCTTGCAGTATCATCAGATCTTGCAACACTCGCTGTATCATCAGTATCTACTTCCGTTAATCTTTCAGAGTCACTAGCAAGAACATCGGTACTCCATGCTTCAGAAGCAGTTTCACTTACATCTAACATACCTTGAGGAGGTTCTGGAGGAAGAACTGGAGGTGCTTCTGCTGGTGGTGGAAAAGGAAATCGTTCTTGTTGTTCCACTATTTCACTATCTGATGCCAAAACATCTGTAGACCAAGTATCAGACACTAATGAAACTGTTTCATCACCTTCAATAAGTTTTTTTATTTCAAACTTGCAAAATTTATCATCGATTTCCGAACGACTCTGTTTTGTTGGAATAGTAGGTGGTGGTAAATCCAATTGTCTAGCTTCACCTCCTGCTCGCACATCATCACCTTCAGTAATTTGAGATGATGGTGTATCTCTTCCAGATATATTTGGAGTTCCTCTTCCTGATACATTTGCAGATACCATATCAGATAAATTATCATTTTGATCTTCAGTTTCAAGTTCCAAAGACGAAGCAACACTGTGATTAGATGCAGCTTCTGAGACAACTTCTAAATTATCTGAAGTGTTGCCTATAGAACCTTCGAACAGAACTTCATCATGAGACAATGAAAAACGAGTTCTTTTTTCTTGAGTTTCAATACGGTCTGGTCCATTAGTATCTCGACGATCATTACTAGTAGTCAGATCATTATCAAGAGTTAAAGTAACTGGAACATTTTCTTCCACATTATTTTGAATATCCATACAAAGAATTTTTTGTTCACTGAGCATACCAACAGATTCAGTAATTGCCGGTCCAAATGGAATGACCAATACTTCTTGAATTGCTTTATCAATATAATCTTCTTCAGTACCTGATGCACCATTCATATCTTCTACTCCATCAGTTGCAATTCCGGGAGATGAAGGTACAGATATCCTTGATCCTCGACCTCGATTTACTTTTCCTAAAAAACCACCTCGTTTGCTAGGAGTTTCAGGAGATGTTTGATGAATAATTTTGTTTGAATTAACTGTTCCACTTGGTAATTGAGCAAGCATATCACATAATTGTTTTCGATCTACACTATTGTGCAAGAGAGCAGAAGATTCTTTGTTATTTTCATTATTTACTGTGTGTAAAAATACAATTAAATTATTTAATTCATTTTCCGTAAAAAGTGCTGCAGATCGACAAAGTCCTTGAAGTTTAGTGTTATCTACAATAAGTGGTTCATCATCTAATTCTTCAGTAGTACCTTCTAACATTGCATCAATCATTGAAGAAATAGAATCTTTCTCAAACCGTCTATATAAATCCATAACTTTATTGTCAATTGTTTGATATTTCATTAATGACAACATTTGCAATATTTGTCCAACTTGCATGAGATTAAATCTGGCTACATAACTTATCGGTGCATCAGTTATTCCATAAGGTTCAGGATTCACAATTGCTGGGCAAATAAAATAAGTAAATACTAGATCAGTACACATTGCGTGTACTTCTTTGGGTTCAATATTACTATTTTTGTTCAGCAATCCTGCCATTTGTTTAACAAGCCAACTAACGCTAGTTGGAAAGCAATACATATTTTCTCGTATACTTACAATAAATCTTTGCGTTATTCGCACTAAAGAATTAACAGTCCAAAGTCGATACCGTAATAATTTAGATTGATATTCAGGCGTTCCTTCTCTTCCGAATTTCTTTAATCTTTCAGAAGGTGGAAATCTGATAGCTGCTTTATCAGGATCAATATCAAGAAACATTTCATCTTCCATTAACAATTGAATTATCGGTTCGTGAAGGGCTGCTGTGAGAAAAAGCTTCGCTGAGAAAAGACTTTCATGAAAAATAGAGTAGAATCTTGAAAAAGCACAGGTTCCATGTCTTAATAATCTTCTAGGGTTATCAGAAGGAACTATTTGTAGCAACATCAAATGCCTCAATAATTTCAAAACAAATAGTTTATCCTCAGGTAATAAACAACTTCCATATAATCCAGCAGAAAGTGACTGTATTATACTTTGAATGGAATCGGGAACTAATCTATCACCTTCTACAAGGCAAGAAGCAACAAGCTTTGGCGATTTCCGTAACGTTCCAAGGAATTCGCCGTATGCTAAACATGATTGATATTTTAAATGTTTATACGCATCAACAAACTGAGAATTTTCCAGAGTATTTGCTCGTTGGCAACAAGATGCAGGTGTAGAATCTGGCCTTGAGACAATCAACCTATTTAAATTTACCCTTTGTTGATCAGTCACCCATGTTAACTGAGCTAAATCTGATGATATGTATAAAACCTGAAAGAAAAAAATAACTGTAACTATTATATAATTTTATTTAATAAATGATAAAATGTATATCACTAACTTTCTCATTGAGAGTTTGCAGATTTTGTTGCTCAGCGTTGACGAATAAACGCTCTTGACGTAAATGTGCTGCTAATTCTAACATATCCCACTGTAAAGTCCCAAGAGACTCAACACTATTTATTGATGACATAGCTATAAAAATAAATTAATTGAATACTTGAAAAATATAAGAAAATGTTTTTTTTATTGAATAAAAAATATTTGTATTAAGTATTAAACGTGTAACAAATGAATTTATAAATTAATTGTTCTTTTTTTGAAGTCACATATATCACATAAATCTCTGAATTCATCGTGGCCATTGAAACAAGTGATCACGATAAATTAAAACGTATGAGGAAGCTGATAGTGTGAATTGTTGATGATAATAATAATCATTACGTCAACTATCTCTTCTAAATAACAATATTGTTCCTTACACTATTTTTATTGTTACGAATTTTGTCACAACACTTTTTATATTGTTATTTTAAGGTTAACATTAGTTAAGTCATGACAACATAAGAAACAATAGGAAAATTTCTTTTGAATCATGTTTATGGATTAAAAATAGATAAAGATATGATAAATATTGAAATGGAGTTACCTAAAAAAAATTATAGATGATAATTTTTGTTTAAATTATCCAAAATAAATATGTAAAGTTTTTTTTACAATAATAGAAACGTAAAACTACATAACACATACGTATATATGATTTTAACAATAAAAGAAAATAGTTTTAACTATTTTTTATGAATTACAATAGACCAATAATTGGTAGACAACCATTTCCTATTTTTGGTTAGAATTTTTTACAAGACAAATGGCCGCAAGTGTTGAATGCGTATTTTAGATTGAAAATGAAGAACATACCATAAAAACAGCTCCACGGACTGTACAAAATTGTGCGCCAAGTTCAAATAGCAACGACGATAATCTTTGATAAAAAAAAGTAAATTGCAATTAAAATCACCGAATTTCTTTTAATATGATTATTTTTTTATGTATCTAAATTTTCAATGCAATAAACTTCACTTTTTCATTTTTTTTATAAAGTTCTAAAGTTATAAAGTTATAAAGTTATAAAGTTATAAAGTTTATAAAGTTTTATAAAGTTTACAAAGTTTTTATAAAGTATAAAGTTATAAAAGTTATAAAGTTTATAAAGTTTAAAAAGTTCATTCTTTTATTTTTTGAATTATCAAAAACTATTTTTGATTTTTGTGACAGGATATCGATAAAGTAGAAACGAGATATAAATTATCATTATTAGTAGATGATAAAGGCAATCGCAGTGTATTCCAGTCGATCATAGAGCAAATTTTTTTTTGAATTTTTAGTCAACGCTTATGTCATGTACAACTCAAATAAATTAGCCGAAAAACATGACTTCATGTTTTAGAATAGCGCAGTTAGCAGCGTACTGGACAGTGGACCCGAAGATGCCAGGGTCAAATCTCATCGTCTGCAGGATTTGTTCGGACAAAGTTTCTAATAAATTTCATTTCAGGGGTATATTTAAACAAAAAATCCGTATAAATAGAACACCTGTAGAACGAATTGAAATTTACTTTTGTTTAAACTGATTATTTTTGTGGTTATAAAATCCTATTAAAACGTTCAATAGGTTTATCCTCAATTTAAAATGTAAAACTCCCATCAAAATGTCATTAATCCTGTTAAAAAGTCCATTAGGATTCCATCTTATTCAACAGGAATTTCTAGTATTTCAGAAATTCCCATAAAATTATAGCAAATCCCATTGAAAAGTTGAAAAAGATTTCTTCTTGTTCATGGGGATATTGCGACAATATTATAATCCTGTTAAATCAGATACATTTTTACTAAAAACAAGTCCACCAGGAAACGTAATTAATAAGAAGGATTATATAGGAAATATTATAATCCTGTAGAAATACAATCATTCCTACTGAAATTTTTAGTAGGATTTAATGTTTTTCTATAGGATTGTCCAATGGGATTCAACCGATTTCAAAAGGAAAATAATTTTTAAAAGGATTTTACAGGAAATTTCCTATGCATTGTTCCCATTGAAACTTCGTTTTTCAACAGGATGGTTTAAGCAGGGTATGGTCTGTATGGTTATGAGGTTTTAGCGAAGGGTTACATTAAAACCAGGACAAGAACTCAAAAGCCCTTCTTTCCTCTACGAAAAAAGCAGTTTTAGCTAAATCTTTTGAAGAATGGATGATCTCCAAAACTTATCTACTCAAGGGAAGGTGTTATGCCTCGTTTCGTCTGTCTATAAAAATAATTACAAAGTTTTTTTTTTAATATTCTAATGATAATAATCTATAGATTAGTGATCGCGAAATAAAAGAAAATCAATTTTAATTCACAAACAGGAAATGTAAGGAAACTGAGAATTAATATGATGGAAATAAAGGTTAGGCAGGATAAAAATCTAAATTTCTGCCTTTTTTCTCAGAATTTTCTATGTAATCACTATTACATGAGACTATTAAATTAATTTGAATTTTTAACATTTAATTGCATCAAAATTATAAAAAAAATTCATTTTTCTTCGATCTCCTTTTCATGAAAACCTGACAATAGATCGATCAGCATATACATATATAGATTAGAATTATAATATAAAAAAAATTGTATTGTACGTGGTCTTCTATCACCGGATGTGGTTTAATATTTATCTTTATTTATTGTCTATCAGTCACACGTGTCAGAATTTTAGCCTATGACTATAACATCCACCTGTGTATTCTCAATCCTTAGAATTTTGTTTCAATTCGTTATCAGCGGTAATCAAACTCTTTAAAACGAATAGTCATTAGTCTTATTGAAAGCCAGATTACGTCATTTTGTACAAAACAGAAAAAAAAATTTAGATTTTCTATTAACCTATCTTTCTGTTAAACGAATAAATTTGACATTGCTTAACTCCATGTCGTACAAGTGATGTTATCAATCTGTGATAGCATAAATACAACTCCACAATAAATGAATCATCCTCAATTATTCTCTCTTAGTATTCTGGAATATTTTCTTTATCTCGCACAAGTGGTGTTAGCAGCCTGCGATAGTATAAATACAGATCTACTATGAATGAATCATTGTTAAGTATTCTTTTTTCGAGTGCATAGGTTGTTACATCTGTCTTGTTATTAATCTTGATTTTCTATATAGAAGTATCGTTAGAAAAATTTATAAATAGACTACCTGTATCGAAGGATTTCTCGATGCAAGATATTCAAATCAATTTAAACAATCACTAAACCTATTATTTTTTAGATCTTTGGTAGAGACAATCGATATCCATTATCAATAGAGCAAATTAAAACGAGTAGTCTTTTATTCTGTCATCATGGCTTGGGCTTCATTGTTAAGTGGTACGTTTTATGTGACGATCTCATTAACAATGACCTGGGGATTCAGTCACAATTCGAATATGCAAAAGGAACATACTGTCGTAAGACATACTCCGAATGACAATTATACTCACATTTTGGATTTCTGGGAAGAGCATAAAAATGAATTTGTTTTACATAGTAAATATAAAGAAGTCGTGTTGGTGATGGGGAATACTGGTGCAGGAAAAACTACACTAATATTAGCTCTAATTGGACGGAAATTAAATTATACCAAACTAGATGGCCAAGCTTATCCAGCATTTATTGATGAAGAAGGCAAAATTGGAACTGGAGTTTCGTCAAAAACCCTAGTTCCAGACATAATGACTGACATAAGGAAAAATGTGACGTACGTTGACTGTTCGGGATTTCGTGACAATCGAGATATTAAATATGAAATAGCATCGATATACTTTCAAAACATTCTCATGAATCAAGTAGAGAGAATGAAACTTATTTTAGCAATCAATTATGATTCGTTGAAGACTAATGGAAACAAAAACGATTTTGATGATTTACTCGAGCATATTAGTGAGTTTATTAAAGACACTTCTGAGTTTCATGATGGAATAGCATTAGTGGCCACCAAAGTTGATAATTTATTCGAACTGGCTGATAATGGTACTTTTATTTTATCAAACGATGATCAATCAGTTTTAAATGGAATAGCTACGTATCTGAAAGAAAAAAGCCAAATTTATCGTAGTAAAACGGCGAATCATGCAAAGTACCAAAAGTTCGCAAATTTAATAGACGTTTTATTGCAGAAAGAAAATAATTTGTATTCTAGAATTGCCATTTTCCGACAGCCAAGACGGAAAGGAATATTAGATGATATGCCAGATATGCAAAATCAAATAAATACTATTGCTAATATGACAGTCAATAATTTACAGTATGTAGAAGGAACGAATAATACTTTTGGATATTCATTGTCAAAATCTGCAAAAACTGTTGTTGATGACATCGTTAACGACATATATAGAAATGCTCTGACGGGTCGCCTGCACAAGATAGGTGATGAAATTTTATCGCATTATTCCGAAATGGAAAAAGCATATAGTGACATTGTGTTATTACAGGAACAAGTTTCGCAAGCATACAATACTGTTTCTATGATAAAAAACGTTGATAAGCCGCTGAAACTCTTCCAAAAGATTTCTAGTGCTATTAAACTTCTCAATATTCCCGTATCACATATGAATTTGAGCGCTATTTCGAATGATATCGAAAAATTGCAATTTTTCACTAATGTTTCAAATGTCAACGAAGACCTACATATGTTGCTTTTAAATGATGGTATGCGGAATATCACAGAATTGATTGGAAACTTAAAAAATTTTTACAATTTCCTGAATAATTTGGATGAAAATTTAGCGGCATATAACTCACAGAATTTAAAAAATGATGCACGTATACCAAATATTATATCATCATGTACAAGCTTAACCTATCCAGCTATTCAAAACATTATACATTTAGAAGATGTAGTAAAAGAAATAGGCAGTTTTAAAATCTATCAGACCGTTAAAACATTAAAACTTGACCAACCCAAATTGAAACATTTGATGAATGTTTTTAATTCTTTTACCGACAAAATCGAATTCATGTATACATCATCCATAGAAGAGATGACAGTTAAAGGGTATAATATCAAACTAAGTGACGTGGTAAAAAATGATTACTGGGATATAGCAAAAATCGTTCAAGTCTTCGCATTAAATAAAGTATTCATTGACTGCACATTAAATAAAACAGGTGCAAAGATGCAACTATTAATTTTTGCGCCCACATGGGAAGTTATTGGTGCTCCTGAAATTATTCTGAATGGAAAAGCCGGAGAAAATTATAGAGAAAAATCCGCCAAGTCATCTTCATCTAATTCTGAAAATGGGGCAATTGGTTTACCAGGGCTTCCAGGTGGTCCCGCTGGAAATTTCTTTGGTATTGGTCAACAATTTGTAAATTTAAATCACTTGAAAATATATGGAAACGGTGGTGATGGGGGAGCTGGACAACATGGTGGAAATGGTAAGAACGTCTCTGTCAAATTAACTTTTTTGACTAATTTTTTGTTATCATTTTTTCAATTGAAGCCCAAAAATAGGATGATTTTAGTTTGATATGTATGTCTATCAACTTACCTTTCTTCTTAGGAGCCGATGGAATTAACGGCGAAGAGCTGACGCCATCGTACTTCAGGACCAAACGGAGTCCCAAAGAGATTGTAGAATATGTGAAGGAGCATAATTTTAAATACGTCTATGAGTCATCAAATCAAGTTTTCGTTTACTATTATTTATTTATCGTTAATGGAAAGCCAGCTATGAAACCTAGTGATGGAGGTTTGTAGAAATTGAACAATCCATTTGTCACAATCACTTACTGATAAAAAATTACTTCATAGGAGATGGCGGTGTCGGTGGGAGTGGTGGCTATTCAGGTAGAATTGTCGTTAATGGATTAGGAAAGTTAGTCAATCCGAAAATGTCAAAAAATTCAGGTACAAGCAAACCTTAAATGTCATATGCACTAATCTTATTAACTTCTCAGTGGAAAGTTATTGTAATGGGTCCGATTCTTTGTCTATGATAATGTACTGGATAAACTGATAAATCAATTACATTGTTCTAAATTTTAGGGTCAGTAGGATCTGAAGGAAGAGGTGGGCGAGGTGGACAAAAAGCACGTAACGGGTATGATGTAAGCATCAAATATGAATCTACTTGTCTTACGTCATGTTACGAAGAAGCTAAAGATGTTTCAAAGTAAAAGTTTTTCTCACTATTTATCTGGTACATAACTCTTCGTAAAATACTATTAATGGTTGATTTTTTTATCACGCAGACTTATTTATCGACCAAACGGTGAAGTTCCAGCCGGAAAAGATGGAAAGTCTGGCAATAATCGAAAAAATCTAAAATCTCCTGAGAAATTGTCATCAGTAAATTTGTCTCTCGCTGTTCATTCTTTCATAGACTTCATAAAGATGAATTTATCTAAAAATATTAAGACATCAGTGTTGCAAGCTTTTCTCAATAAAATTGAAAACGACAACGACATCAAAATAGAATATAATAATTAGTAATTGAAAAAGAGGTTTTTTTTTAAAAATTTACTTTCAGATACTTATATTTAATTCTGTCGAAAAGAAAATTTTCAAGATCATTTACTTGTACCAAGCTTTTTTTATTGATGTTGTGAAATTAATGGATTTACCATAATATTATGGAAATTATTCAACTCAATTTTTCAGACTTCTATGTTTCTTATTGATATTGTTTACAGCAAAAATTCTTCTATTTTATTATCCATAATTTGAAGTTAAATAAATTTACCATTATCCTTGGTGACCATATGATGCAAAAAATTTTGTAAAATTTATTTCATCATGTACTACATTAAAAATTAATTCCACTTATTAGATGATTAATATTATTGACAGCTGAGGTCAATATAATATGGTTTTTAATAACTTCATATAACTCTAAACAATTATGTATCGTTTATAACGAATTGAATTTTTTTCAAAAAATTAAAAATGTTTTTAATTTATTGAGTTATTATTACTATGGTTATCATCGATAAATATCAATGAAATCTATACTACTATATAAATTTTTATGTGTTTGTCTGTCTGTCCGGAGTAATTTCCGAAATGGATAATCTTATTGCAACCAAATTTTGCAGATATGTAGAAAGGATTCTCGGAAAAACTGTAGGCTACTTTTCGTTTACTTCACTTATTAATAACATAAAAATGTGTTATAAACAATGGAAAACGGGATCTTTTTAACATATTCAAGTTTTTCCAACGCGTAATTTTTTCTTTTACTAAAATAAAGTTATAAACTATATTAAATGTATGAGACCGATTCTTTTTGTTCAGAAATACTGAATTTGTTACAAGCGTTATGAAAAAAGACCTACGCTATGAATAACATTATGGAGTAGCAGAAATGAAATCTCACGTTGAAATTCGAATCTTTTTCGTCAATGTTCAATACCTACGAATACATTAACGTTCTGTCATTACTATGACACTACAATCGGAATCTGGTAGTGGTTTATTATTCAAATTACGAATTAACGGTTTTCGTAGGGGGAGAAGCACGGCTGACGTATTGACTTTTCTCAACGCTCGAATCCTAGACACATTTGTAAATAAACAATACACGGTGGTGGTAAGCTTGGACATGGTGGGTGTTTTCGATCATGTAATCCCCAGCATCCTCATCAACGAACTGGCATCCCACAACTTACCTCAGAACTACTGCTCCTTCTTTTATAATCTACTAGTTAAACGTAACCTCTCCTTCGTTCTAGGAAACAAGCTTTCGACACCTAAGGTTGTCAATAGGGGAGTGGGGCAAGGTTTGATCTCCGCTCCTTTTCTTTTTGATTTTTATGTAGCCAAAGCTCCCCAACAAATCCACTCTAAATGCAGCTTTCTCAAATTTGCAGATGACTTTTATCTAATCGCTACAAGTTCCTCTCTGAACGATGCTCTCAACCGTTTCCAGGCTTCCCTCAACTCATTGATCCCATTTCTCTCCCTTAGGAATCTTAACATCTCACGCCAAAAGACTCAATTCATCGTTTTTTCTAGGAGGAGAATACCATCTGACATCTCCTTAAAGATCAATGACTCCCCGGTGCTCCCTCTGTTGCAAGCAAAATTTCTTGGAGTCATCTTTGACACCAAACTATCCTTCACCGCTCACTACGATTTTATCTGGTCCAAGGCTAAGAAATACCTCTCAATCATCAAAATGCTCAGAGCTACATGGTGAGGAGCCCACCCTTCAGTTCTATGTAATATCTACCAATTGCTGATCAGAAGTCAGTGGGAATATGACTCCCACATATTTTCCTTCTCCAACTCTACGTCTTTTTCCAGACTAGAGAAGATTCAGTCGGCAGCTATACGCTATTCCTTGGGTCTACGCAACTCGACTCCTCTGAACGTTCTGTTAGCAGAAGCCAAGGAGCACCCCATAAAACTCAGAATATTTGAACTCTGCTGTCGCTACCTACTTCGCTCATCATCCTTTCAAGATCACATGGTGATGGATGAATGTCGTTCCCTACACCTCTCTCTCCTTATGAAGCCCTCCTTACCATAGAAAACCTTAAAATCCAAAATGCTGTGATCCTCACAGACTCCCGTAGTGTTCTTGAATCCCTCAGAGACACTCCCTACAAACAACAATCTCCGGTCATATTCCTAATTCTCAAAATAATTAGAAACCTAGAAGGAGCAGGTACATCAGTTCATCTAGTCTGGATACCAAGACATTCATCCATTTATGGCAACGAAAACGCTGACTTGCTCGCTAAAATGGCTCGTGCTACTGGGCACAGAGTTGAGATGAAACTCCCATATACTGACCTCTATTCCACCTTCAGATCCAACACCACCGAGAAGACTTCGAGAGCAGGCTGCACGTAAGGGTGCTTCCTACTCTGCCAACTTTTTCAACACTACTCCAAAACCCTGGTTCCATGGCCAGAGAGAAGACTGGGAGAGCCCACACCCTAAGGATAATTTTGTTAAAGGAAGTGGCGCCATCTTGCCCTGTTTCGACCCGGAGGAACTAAAATGAACCGAGGTCGTAACTCTGTCGTAAAACAGAATAGAATTTTTACAGATAGTACACTCAGCGTCATTAATGCCTGATCCACCAAAAATTTTGATACCATCCGAGCAATTATCGAATAATGGCTTTTTTTAAAGAGATTCAACATTAACGTAATTCAAATATTTTATAATTGAACACCCTTTAGATAGTCCTTTTAACAATAGAGACTATTCCCACTTGAAATTTTTTGAATAATAAATTTGAATAATAAATTCAAATAATAACAATAATGCTAAATTGATTATAAACTTGAGTTTATAATTACTCTACTCAAACTAACATTAATGGAGACGATTATGTTGTGATGATTGAAAAAATAAGTTTAAATTGAAAAAAAAACTCGAAAATTTTTATTATATTTCAGATGATTACACATCGTAATTTGTAAATAGTAATTTTATGAAAATAATGCACAGTGGAAGTCTACTTTCCGAGATTATCAATTAAATTCATTATCGTAGAATCCTGTGGTCGTTGATATTGGACCTAAAGTATAATTTAATAGTAGACTTCCACTGTACATTATTTTTATGAAATTACTATTTACAAATTACCATTTGTAATCATCCAAAATATGATTAAACTTGTTGAGTTGATGTTTTTTCTTTAAACTTATCTTTCCAGTCATTACGATATAATCGTCACCATTTATGTTAGTTTAATTATAGTAATTCCAATCTCAAGTTTATGATTAAATGAAAATTATTGTTATCATTTGAATTTCTTATTCAAAACTTCTTGAGTAGAGATAGTCTCGATTGTTAACAGGACTATCTAGAAGGTGTTCAATCATAAACTATTTGAATTACATAAGATGTAGAATCACAAAAATTACCCCATCGATAATTGCTCGGATAGTATCAAAATTTTTGGTGGACCGGGAATAAATGACGCCGAGTGTACATAGATCCACACGCATGAATGCCTGGTTCATACCTCAAGAGTAAATACCCACTGAAATAGATTAGTTTTTGCATAACGGTTCGAAACATACAATTTTAAGACCTAGATCGAATTTATAACAACTCATCTGAGTATTAAAGTTGCAGAAATCACCGAAATTATTGTGTTTTATCAGTTATGGTTTCGTAAGTCTGAAATTATACTTTGACGATAAAGAAACCGGAAGTTGGCCGTTTTTTTACCATAAATCATGTGCTAATCATGATTTCGAGGCAAGCCTAAAAAAGCTCTCGATCCTACGAATCCGATGATGTGCTTGTTTTTAATTTTCGGCCAACAGGAAACGAGTTATTTCACTTTTAAAAATGGATCAAACCGGAAGTTGGCTGTTTTTTACCATAAATCATGTGCTAATCATAATGTTGAGGCGGGCATAATAAAGCTCTCAATCTCACGAATCCAATGATATGCCTGTTGTTATCGTACGCCTAGTGGATCCGAAGCTGTTAGCAAAAAAACAAAGTTATGCTGCAGCGAAACATAACAAAAACTTTAAACGCTCATAACTCGAAAACTATGCGAGATACGGCATTTTTGACCGGGTGTCTTCCGGTAGGGGGTATCAAATTTCTCTCTCACGTCTAGATCTTTCATATGAGCTCTCGATCGACCCTGTAGCATCATTAACATAGAAGTTATGCATATGTTTTGTTCCAGGGTTTATCGCGAATAACATGATATTTATGCACCGAAACATAGTCAACCCCTAGTTTTTTGGAGTCGTCTCATCATTATCTATCATATGACGACTTTAAATCTATGATCCGAGCATAAATTATGATTTCGAGATTTTTTTAGGTAAAAATCACGAATTTTCCGAATTTCGAGTAATACGACTGATTTTGACAATCTCATAGCTCAAGAAATACAAATTCGACAAAAATTCGAGGATACTGTTTTTTTTTCTAGACATGCATGAAAACTGGAAGTTGACTGTTTTTCTTTATAAATCATAAGCTAATTATGATTTTAGGGAGTGTGTTCGAAAGCTCTTGGTCTCACGAATCTAATGATATGCTTGTTTTTAATTTTCGACAACCAGGAAAAGTGTTTTTTTACTTTTAAAAACGGATTATACCGGAAGTTGGCCGTTTTCGACAAATACATCTATAATTATTTATGTTCTATTTAATTTTCATCGATAATTCTTACTTCGACCAGTATGTGCTGTTTTTTCATTTATCAAAAATTAATTATTAGTCACAAAACATTTATGTAAATTCGACTTATGTTTCAACAAACGTGTGATTGGAACCGTTATTAAAAAAACAACTACATCTCAATTGGTTTCTATTCTTCAGGTATGAACCAGGCATTTACGCAAGTGTGTACTATTCGTAAAAGTTTTACTCTGTTTGATGAACAGAGTTACGACCTCGGTTCATTTTAGTTCCTCCGGGTCGAAACAGGGCAAGATGGCGCCACTTCCTTTAACAAAATTATCCTTATGGCGTGGGCTCTCCCAGTCTTCTCTCTGCCATGGCCTAGCCCTGGACAGAAAACAGATTGTGATCATCAATCGTATTAGAAGTAACCATTACAACCTCCACTACAGTCTCTACAGGATCTACCTTTCTCATTCCCCCCGCTGCAACTGTGGTTCACCCTCTCAAGATATCTTACATGTCCTTTGGGACTGCCCTCTGCATCTAAATGAAAGGAAGAAACTCATCTCTACTCTCAAGAAATTCATTATTCCATACACTATCGACACGGTTCACTTTCTGAAGAACCCTTCTCCAAGGATTGTGCACGCTCTGTGCAACTTTCTAAGTGGTGCCAAACTACAAATCTAACTCCATCTACGGTTGCGAAGTTTACTTCGTAGTCACAACGATTAACTAACGGCTGTATGGAGCCATTGCTCCGAAGCTTGGAAAATAATAATGATAATGATTGCCTGCCCTTCGAAGCCTGTTGAAATATTACTATTATTATTTCCTGGACACTACTAAAGTAAACGTGTCTCCTGATAACTTATGCTAATAAGTAATTATGATATAAAGTATTAAATTTTTTTTTAAAAAGTAATTTACCCGTCTGGATTTTATGAAATGATACTTTGCAATATTATTTTTAGGTCAATAGCATGGAACCATCTTTTATTGAATCAGGATTAGAACTTCTCGCTAGATTAGAAACGCGACCAACTCTCCATACTTTTGAGAATATTTTATTTCCAAATGGATTACCAAGTAATGCAACTATTGAACTTTGTGGTAGTTTATCTAGCGGAAAAATTCTTTTATTTACTCAGCTCATAGCTAAATGTATTTTGCCAGTAAAACATAATGCAGAAACTATTGGAGGTCTTGGAGTTAGTGTTCTATTTATAAATACAAATTATCACTTTGTAATTACAAAACTTAGAAGTTGCATCATAAATTTTTTATATCAGAGAAAAATTCCTGATTTGACACCAGGAACAATAGATACAATCGTCAGACGATCACTGAGTAATTTAATTATTGTAAATTGCTATGATAGTTCATCGTATTTTTTAACACTTCAAACATTAGATAATATTTTATCAAGTAATAAAAACATTAGTTTGGTAGCAATTGATAATATAACTTCCTATTACTGGGAAGATAGACAAAAAGGCGGTAGTTGGATGATGAATCGGTATATTAGAAATACTTTAAAAATTGTACAAAACCATACTTTTCAAAGAAATATTTTACTTCTTTATACTAGAGTCAGTGACTCAACTCATAAAGATAGTATTCAATGTGTTGATAAATCTGAATCAGAAAAAATTAACTTCAGAATAAATTTGCAGCATAATGAAGAAAGTAACACTCATTTATGTACAGTTGAATCTCCAACTCAAACAAATAATATTTACTATACAGTTGATTCCAATGGAATTATGTGGAATAAATCATAATAATACTTGTAACATTAGCACCTAATTTATTAAATTATTTTCTATAAAAATTATTTAAATATCAAATATTTATACTACTCGACCACAGAATGTTATCACCAATGTCCGAAGGATTTAGTAATCTGCAACCAGCCAATGTTATTTGTGGAATATTGGATTTTTGATTGATTATTTCTTTAACTATTTTTATTTCTTCGGCTGTTATTCCACCCAGAATGTAAATAAGTATCCAAGGATTATCTGTAGGATGATGAGTTGTTCTGCCTTTCAAAAGCAAACTATAAAAAAGATAGAATTTATGAAAGATTTAGTAAATATTTTATGGTAAGTAAAATATCACATTACTGACCTTAACCCTGCAGAAATTAGTGATGAATTTTTTTGCCGTAAGTCTTTTATTTCAGGTTTATTAGGATGTAATATATCTTTTAAAAGCCGTTCGACTAAACTGAACGACTCAGCCATTTCTTGAGGTGATGATTTCGTAATCATTGATCTATAATTATTTAAAGATACTAATTGTAAGAATAATTCTTTTTTCAAATAGATTTTTTTAAAAATAATTCATTAATACAGAAACTTTTTTGAATTACCCGTAATTAGATAAACTTTTTCGTTGTTCTGCAACAGAATGAAGCACATCCATTACTTGTTTTGTAATGATTTCTGCTGATCTTTCCGCAGCTTCTTTATCACTTACACCTATAATAATATCAAATCAGTATGTCGAAATAATATTCGTGATAAATAAAAGAAAATTTTCATTTAATGTACCTAAAAGAAGTAATGTTTGTTGATATACTGAAACTTCATGGGTTGTGACAATCTCATTGCATTTTTGGATATCTTCAAAAATGGCATTTTTTAAGGCACTTCGTAATTGATTTTCTTGATTTTTTGTAAAATGGATTTCTGTACCAGACAATGAATAAATATGAATCAATAGAACAAAAAGACTCTCCATGTCTAATCCTTTCGTTGATCTCGTTTGTATTATACTACTAATCTACAGCAAAAATAAAAAAATTATGAAATAAGAACTATTTTACAATCATTATTAACTTCGACATAAATCAAATACCTGCGATAAAGTAGTTGTTGATTCTCGACTAATAGCTAAATTTTGTAAAATTAATTTTTCCAAACTTATTAATAATTCTAAAGCTGCTGTCTTTTCAGATTTTAACGCTTGTATCACAGCCATAATGATTTGGAGTTTTTTACTATTTTTTGCAAGATCTGTAATATTTTGAGAGTCACGAACTTTGTGCAATAATTTTTCAAGACTATGTGCGCTAATTCTCAATGATAACTTTGCTTTGGGACTTAAAATTTCAGTAGATGCCATTTCAAAGAGCCACTTATTCAAAGTGAGTAACACATCCTTTTGTTTTTTAGAAATTAATAAATTAAAAGCTTCATCATTGTCTGTTGCTATACATCCAGGAACTGTCATTGACAACGGGCTTTCCTAAAATCATAGAGATTATGAATGAATAAATTATATACATTGTTAATAATGTTACGCTATTAATTATATAAATTTAGAAATTGAATTTACTGCTAAGTCGGGGCAAAGTGGAGTCATATTTACAGCAACATCATTTTTATGGCAAGGTAAATGTGGCAAAGTTGATAAAACTCTAGATAAAATACATTCCGTATTATTTTTTGTAGCTGTACATAAATCTAAAGTTCGGTCAACTAAAATTAAAGTCACTCCTGATGATCCTATCAGTCGCTACAACAATTAAAATATTATTGTAGAATAGAGTCTTTTAAAAACATCCCGTAATATTATAAATGTCCAACATACGTTTCTCCTATCAATTGCAGCTGGTAAATTGATCAGTTCCTCAGCGACATATTCACTAAATTTACCCATAAAATAAATATCTTCTTTTACATTAAAATGTGTAAAAAGACTGTGAAGTAAGCTTACAAAATATTTTACATTAGTTACATAATCATCGGAAATATTTCCATCAACTGGAGGCAATAATTTATCAATTGGTGGTGCTACAAAAACATTCTTTGTAATTGGAGCTGTGAATATTGGTCGAAAAATAATTTCTACGAATGGTTTCTGTAAACAAAAAAAAATTCAATTTATATCCATATATTTAAATTGATAAATTTATAATCACTATTGAGCAAACAATTGTTTTGGGAAATGATTATTACTTGTAATATTTCAGTATCATTCATACAGCTTAAAATGTTTTTTTTCAACATTTCATAACTATTGTCATCACCCTCCAATCCTGATGTGTAAGGTAAAATTGAATGATGTATTGCACAGATTATGGTACAACTGTCAAATGTATTTTTTTGAATAATAATATTTAAAGTTCTGTGATAAAATGCTGAATCTATGGAAGTTGTAATGATGACAGCTTTGTCGGTGCCATGAACTTTTACGTACTGAAATTAATATTACAATATGTTTTTAGTAATATTTCTAAAATTTTTATCTACTACAGTGTTTATTATTATTACTTGAAAATTAAACATAGCCATCTCATGTACTGAGTGTGCACCAGCAGCAATTAATGACAAGTAAGATCTGTCACCTTTGAGCCAGTGTAAACACTCAATTGCTGGATGATCAATGTATACAGCGGCTCCTTGTATTTTTGGTAAAACATCTTGCCAACAAGCATCAGCAAATTCAGATATTTCATATCTTTTAGTCATTTTTAAAGATTTACTATTAATATATGCATAATTTACTTAAAACTCTCACTGACACATACACACATTGCTCTACTTCATGTTTACTTTTACGAGTACAGAAATGACAAGTAGAGTAATCTTGTGTTGATTTGTGAAACCACCATTTCAATGGCGGTAAAGTTTTTTGGTGCAATTAGATAAAAAAATTCATTAATTATGACATATATTTACTTTATTTAGTTTTTTTTAAGAAAAAAATGCACAAGTTACTAATCTGCGTATAACCTTGCATAAATATTTGAAAATAAATAAAGGATTCTGTTCGCCTTTATTTTGTCCTGGTTTATTTTCAAGATGTTTACATACTGCTGGTGTCAATATGCTAAAATAAACAATTTTTTCACCCGTCTAATAAAAACATTAATATGATTTTTCATATATTTATTTATGGTAAGAAAGTAATTTTAACATAATTCATTATCACCCTATTCTAATAGTTAAAAAACCATAATTCATAACATCGGTAAAGGATGATAAAAATTATCTAAAAGAATTGAATTTTTATCCAAATAAGAGTGAAAATGATAAAAACGGCACTCTTAAGCGAATAATTAAATGTATATAGAATTACAGAGGAAATTAGAAAGTGAAAATAAACTACGATTTAAGATGACTTGCGCATTGTAACCTCTAAAACCCCTCTTGAATTTCAGGTGGTGGTGAAAAATCACAGAGAAGTAGGGGCTGGTAGGGATGTAAGGGTGGTAGAGATGGTGCAGAGGGTGAATATAATGGCAAGGAAGTGTATGATTCGCTCCAGTAGATCACAGTAAATGGTCGTAACAGTCGGACATCCAGTCGTCGCGATGGAGCTTCGCGAGCTGAGTGGTGGAACAGCGGAAGAAACTGTTGAACTTTTACGGAGCCAGGATGACGACGAGAGTTATTTTGTTGAATATGCAATACAAAAAGCAATTATTAATCGTAACCGATGGCCTGCCAGTCGTCGTCTTTTAAGTCAAGTCGCGTTTACGGACACAGCAAACAGCAATCATCAACCACCAAAGGTGTGCGAATGACATGATTAAAAGCTCATTTTTTCCTGCATCAGATTATGCAGTGATGAGCAGTGACAGCTCAACAATTTGCCAAACATGCAACCCGCTTAAAGATTTTTTTATTTTTCATGAAAGAAACATGACAAATTATTCTTGTAAACACGTGTGGTCTGTTTTTATTTGCTCCAACCTTAATTCATACGGTGATACCAGTTTTATCTGTCATTAATATTATTTATAAGTAATAGTATTGAATTTTCTTTTTTTTATGCTCATTTTTATTTACAGATTGCACATTTTGTTGCAATTAATTATAACGTAGTGAGTGTACAAGTGCGTGTATGTGTGGGTGTTCCAGGACTTTCCAGTCATCAGTTTCATTCATACCGCTGGTCCAAACTGGCCTCCATCGCGAAAAAGAGAAGAGGCTCAAACACTGGAGAACCTGAGGAAACGAGTGGAACAATCAAAGTTGTACAAAGCAAATCAAGTGTCTGATCCAGGAGGCAAAACATCTACTAAAGTTCAATTGACCGAAGAACAACTCGAACAACTTGATAATAGACCAAAGCTTTTTAGAAAGGTAAAATAATCGAGTATTTCCGCTTTTTAAATGTTCATATTCTTCAGCAAATTAATATATTTCTAATTGATTTTATCTTTCATTAATGTTATTAATGTTAAAAAAGGATCAATAAATAAACTGGCATACGTCCAAAGTTTATGATTGCCAAAAATTCAGCACACTTAAATTTGTTCTTTAAATTTAGCTGACGAATTTCTTCTGGAATTTTCCGATTTCATGGACAAATTCTTTATTGCCAATCTTTTTCTACCATATATAGATATTGAATTTGCTGTTATGTTTTATTTTTCTTATAACTCAAAAAATTCTAAAGTAACTAGCAATTTATTTATGGCTTTGTTTACCACAAAATTTTCTGCTAGAATGTACATATTCAGAAAACGTTCAATAATCAGAAAACATTTATTACGAAACAATTTATGATCTATCATAAATAAGTAAAATCTTTTTTATTTATCTCAACTAAAATTAATTTCCATTAAAAAATTCCATTATTTATTAATATAAGTCAATAAAAAATTACTAACCAAATTAATTTTGTATTGACAATTCATAAATCTTCAGCTAAATGCTTATTATTCTTTATTGATAGATTATAATAAAATCGCAATAGTGCATCAATATTTCATGACTTTGTGACAATAATATTCAAATTTATATAGAAATAATTTATTTTAAATACAATGTAAATATATAACTTTTATTAATCAATTACTATCAATAAATATATTAACTTAAAAAGCTAGGTAGCTCGATAAGAACTTTTTCAATTTATGAGAAAACTTTTATGCACAGATTTGTGATTAAAAATAATCAAACAAACACATATATTATCAACACTACTGAAACGACAATGCTAGTTACCAGTACTGCGATTTGAGTTCTGCTTTCAAGTGTGAAACTTCTTAAAAATATTGAAGGCCGTGAAGGATATTGGGTAGCTACTTCTTCTCTTACTACTGTGGAAGGAGATGCCTCTACAGCAACTTCGTTCATGTCTTTCTCAATCTAAAATTCCATTAAGTTTTTATACTTTTAATGGTCTACTTAGCATATATATTTATCCGACAAATTACTAATATCTATTGGAATTTAATTTAAATAGAAATATTTCTTATTTTACCGAGATATTAACTTTTAATGAATCGTTTTCAGTAGCTTCATCTATATCTGGTCCAATTGATTGTAATTCTCGTTCTTTTATGTCCTTAAAAACATTGTTATCTTCAATCATTTGATTGATAGGGTCTTGGGGTAAATTGATGTTAAAAAAGCATTCTTCAGTGACAGGTGTCATGTCCAAAGTAACGTGAGGTATATTTTCTAAAGAGATAATGATGCCTTCAGGCGTAAAGGGTGGTGCTTCTGCTCTCAATTTAGTGCTTGGGTATGGAAAAGGAGCTGTTTCAGGATGTTTGTTTATTAATGATTCTCCTTCTGTGTATTGTACTGCATATTGGTTTTGCAAAACATTTTTTATAAATTTTTCATCTTCATCACTAATTGATTTAGACTCTTTCATATTACTCATGGTACAATCTTTATTTATTACGCCTGGAAACGAAAGTAATAATATTGAATGACATTTATATCGATTAAGCAATAATGAATGTGGTTGAGTACATTTCTATTTATACATTAAGTAAGTTTTTATTTTAAAAAAAAGTTGTATTAAAGGTTTGCAATATTTTCACATGTGACGTTGATGAAAAAACACGTGAAAAAATTTAAAAAAAAATGATTTACCTGATTCAATGAAAGGCATAGTACAAGATTTACTGGTTGATAATGAAAGAAAATCCATTAAAATGCAATAGAAATAAAAATATAAGTTTGTATATTTTTTCTACTAAAACGTGACGTCAAATTTAATGACAGTTAAACAAAAGCCGATAGCATGGGAATATTCTTGATATTTTATAAACGACGATAAACAAATAGTGAGGAGTGGGATCTGCGAAGCCATACCAATAAATTTAAATAAATTTTATTCAAGACTTTTATCAGATTTAAAAGTAATTCGTATTTCAGCGTTTTTTTATACAAATTGATATTGGACTGATAAAAAATACCAATAAAGGCTGCAACAAAATATTATTTTTTTTTAAAAGAATCAAATAAAAAAGCAGCGTTTTTTTAAAAAATTATTTCAATATTAAAAATAAAGAAAACTTTAGACGAATTTTTCATTTAAAATAGTTGATGGAATTGTTAAAGTTTTTTGTAAAGGATTGCATGTAGTAAAATTAAGTAATCAAAGAAATTAAATTTTTAAATAAATTTTGCTAATTTACATCAGTTAAGAGCTATTGAACCGGAATCTGATAACAACTTTATTCCCTCACGCTAAGGTTATTCATAATAAATAATTTTTTTACGATTTTAGATTCCTTAGATTAATTCTAAATGACAAATCAATTTTAAATACGTAAAAATCAAGATAAAATGACTTTCTGACGATTCTTATCGATTAACAAAAAAATCCACTGCTAAATTTTATTGTATATGGTCTGAGTATAATTTTTTTTATCATTTTTTTCAGGTGACCTTAAATATAAGAAAAAGTAAGCCATAAAACTGGTTTAATCTAAATAAAGGAAAATTTATTTTTACATTTTACAGAGGTGGGCTGCCTTATCTGAGGTTTCCCTTATTTTTCACTGAATAAATCTTAATAATAATGCCAACTTTCATTATTCATAAATAAGTGATTCTGATATTTTCATTCATTATATAACGAATGGTGCTGAAACTAACAGTTGGTGCTATGAACCAGTAGTACAATATAGATGATGGTCAGACGTAAATGCAGTTCAACATTAATTACGAAAACAAAAAATTTCAGTTTTAGATTTATTAATATAATAAAAAAAAAACTTATTGAAGAAAAAAAAAATTATTAAAAAAAGTTTTTAAGAATGTCAGAAAAAAAATCAATTCTCCATTCTTATGATAAAAATCACCTCTTTCTTATAAATTTGCAAGTCAACCATATCAAAATACCTTCAATTAACTACTATGGCACTTTGAAAAATTGAATAAATTATATTAGAGACTAGAAAATAACACGAACAGTAGTGGTGTGTAGATCCTATCAGTCCTCGAAGAACATTTTATGTAAATCTACTCCTAGAGCCAAGGATGATCTTCAACTATCGCAAAACCTTGACCGAATCTAGTTTTAGGTGTGATTTCCTTTATTGAATAATTTTTATTAATCAATACAGCTTTCTTTTGTATCAAAAATTCATTCATTGCTATTTTATACAATACCTATATATATATTTTTTTTTATTTCATCGCTTGATAGTTATTCTTTTTAAACCAACTTTGTTACAAAAAGTTGGTAAAGTCAAATAGAGTTGGAATTTAATCCCTATAGATTATGCAGAAAAATTTCTACAGTGAGTTATTGAAAATAAAGCTTTCATGACAGTCTTAAAAAACTCAGTTTAATTTTATATCTTTTTTGGATGATTTGGATTTTATGTATAATTCAATTATTATAAAAGGTCAAAAAGCGTTCTAGGATATATAATATAGAGATTATATCGATTTATTAAGGAAACAAACTTCACGAAATCTATAGAGTAAGACAGGAGACTTTTATCTTGTATACAGACAGAAGTTTACAATTAATTTAATTAATATAATTGAGTTTTGTATAGTAAATACTATTTTACATAAATAGGAACTCAATTATATAATTGCAGAATAAACTGATTTACATAAAAATGTTGACATTTAACATCATAAATTCGACAATAATATCAGTAATCATTTTGATATCAGGAATTATCAAGATACTGCTACCATTGAATTCATTTTATCCAATGTTTATTGATGAATTCCGTAGGCGGCAAAAACGTGCTTCGAATAAATTTTGGTTAGTTTTAATTTAAAATTTGGCTGAAGATTGCATTACATCAGAAAATAGAATAAAAGAATATCATTATTTTACATTTTTCATTAAATTAATACATAGTAAAAGAGATAAAAAAAAATCCTAAAAAAGATTAATTTGGAAAATTCAATATTTTAATAACTTTTTGTTAAATTTTTATCGAAATACTCCAATTAAGTACAAAAATGACATTTAAAAAACAACTGGTCAAGTGCATGTCAATTGGAAAAATTTTATTTCATAAAACTTTTACATTGAAATTTTTTTTAGAAAAAGAATTCGAAAAACTGAATAAAACAATTCTTTGTTTTTTTTCCCTTGTTATAATTCAAGTGCTATAAAACTGTATAGAATAATTCAAACCTAAATGTCAAAATCTAGTTTTTTTTAAAGACTTTATCTTGTAAATAAAAAAATGAGAAAAAAGCCAGTAATTCATTTATAACTTTTCTCTTTGTTGCAGATATTGAGCAACAAACCCATGAGTATATATCATGACAGCAGTGACTTGGAAACAGACTGGAGAGATAGCGAGTTTATTACAGAATGTCTCTGTTGGCACAATGTATATCGCCAACGGCATAATGCTCCTCCTTTGACAATGTCACCAAAGGTGAATACACACAATTTTACTATCGGTTTACCCTATAAAACATAAATTCAGAACGTTTTTATTGATCTTCTAAATGGAACAAGGTAGAAAGAATTTGCTTCAATCATTACCTATCTGTTGACAGCTGTGTGAATATGCACAAACGTGGGCAAACCATCTAGCTCATACTAATACATTTTACTATCGGAATGATCGAGAAGTCGGTCAGAACCTTTATTGTAGACCAGGAGGTGCAGTTCCGGGTGACGTAACAGGCCAAGACGTTGCTTCATACTGGTATTCTGCTGTCAAACAATATGACTTTTCAAAAGAACCCGATGTATTACATGCCAACGTCAATGCAGGTTAAATTTGTTTGCTTTTATCAATATCGTTTGTATTATCATTTAACACTCTATGAATGTAATGATAAAAAGGCACAAAAGTACTATATTGTTATTGAACTTAAAACATTTTTAGAAATCTTTGTCTTTAAGCAAACTCATCAAATTAAAATACATCCTAGAACATTCTGAAGCTTCAAGTATCTGGTCATGAAGCTTTTCATTAAAAAATTTTTTCACTTTGTGTTATTCTGTGAGAAAATGATGTATTTCTCATAGAAGATGAAAAATTCCTTCTAGTAAAAGCATCTTAAAGCTCGATCATTTTTCTTTGATACGATACGATTAGTTTTGATAAGAAAATATTTATGCAAGAAGAAGTAGTTAAATGTTTTTGGCAAGTACGTAACAAGCTTAGAATCATTCATGTACAGATGTACTAAAGTTAGCACTTGAATACTTACTGAGTAAATCATTCAAGAAAAGTTTGCTAAAACTGTCATTCAAATTCTTTAGCACTCTATTTTTATGAACCAAGATAAGAGAGTTATCAAGATGGTAACCTTGAAATTTAGTTTGATAAACATTACATAAAAAAAAGTTAATACTTGAAAGTTGATGCTCTGACCTTTACGAGTATGAATACTTTGTATTCAGGTCCAAGCTTAAAAAATTTATCTTGAAGAATGTTTCCAAACAAGATGAAGAGAAAAACTCACCTTATAAAAATTTGAAGCGATAATTTTTATAGTAACATCATTAAACAACTCTATGAAACAATTAATGTTCTAAATAGCATTGTTATCGCAAACTATAAAATAACAAATAGAACAATAGCTAATGTATTTTGTTTTGTTGATTAACATTGTATTGTTTAAAGTACCCAATTCAGATACGAAAACTATTTCTGCTTTCAAATTAGATCTGCCTTTGACATAGGGCTTCAATGTAATCGAAATTCGAGAATGAACTAGTTTCTGCTCTTAAATGTGGTCTGCCATAAAACACTATTTGAATGTAAATAACATTGTCCGTAAATAGATGCGATTCTTTGAGTAAAATATATTCTTCCTTAGATTTTCATCAAAATTTCTTTAGAAAGGTTTCCTCCAATTTTCAACCTAGTATATTTATACGTAGAAGTTTAAAAAATACATATATTTAAAAATCGATTAAAGATATTTTTTATGTTCTTTATTATTTTTATACTCTCCTGATCCATATATTTTGTATGCGCAGGCCATTTCACGCAGCTGATATGGATGAGCAGTCGCTACTTTGGAGTAGGTAAAGCGCGAAGTCGAAGTGGCAAGATCATCGTGGTGGCAAATTACGAACCAGTAGGCAATACTTCAGGCCAATTCCAAAGGAATGTACTTCCTCCACTTCCTGATTGTGGAAATTTGCCGCTTCCACCACCACCAAGAATCAGACAGTTTGAACCACCAGAATCAGATATGTCAACAAGCAGTAACAGCTCGATTAGCACGCAATAATATAGACGAGCTAACTGCTTTTTAAATTTCTGCGCGTTCTGGAGTGGAAGCAAACGATAGTAAAATGTTTCAAAATTCTCAGGCTATCCAGGTAAATGTGATGGTATTTTTTCAGTTTCAAGTCATTTTTTTTTTATCAAATAATAATGAGCGCAGAGAAGAATTAAAAGCAGTGATACATCAGCTGAATTTATAATACAATCGAAGACATTTTTTATTACTATAGTTGATTCAACAAAGAGTTCAAGAAAAAACTAGATGTATCTAACGTGCGACCGAGTTATATAAAGGATACAAAATCGGAGCCAAAATTTATAAAAAAAAACGTGAATAGAAAAGATCATTATAAAAATGAGAACAAATCTTAAGAGGAAATATCTATTATAATAATGAAAATTTTTTTTAATTTAAAGTCTAAAGACATTTAGAGATATGTTAATTGGGAGCACTTTTTTTTGTTTCATAATTTAAGTATTTATATCGAAGAAACTGGGGCAAAATGATCCTCTAGAGAAGAGATGGCCTATCTTAAAGAGATTTGAAAATAATTGAAAAAAAAAATTCTCAAAGCTACTTTTGTACTTAACAATAATTTATTGATTCATTTAAATTATGTTAATAATTAATTTAAAATTATTACAATTTGGCAGGATAATTTTGTTATAATTTTGATAGTTTAAATTGAAGACTCAAGTAAGTGAAGATGATTTATTCTAGATGAAATGAACATGTCACATCATCATCACCCACTTATGTCTTGAATCATCCAGTAATCTAAATATAAATTTGTCATTCAACTGCAAATTATACAAAAATATATGTTAAAGCTAGAAACTTCATTAAAAATTTTTTATGAATATATATTATTTATGATTTCATGAATGGCTAGTAATAAGATGCAATTTTCCAGTGGTAAATTTATATTTGAGGTGTCTAGTATTTTGGTAAATTGAATAAATATTTTATACAACCTCTGTGGGCCTTAATACTAGTTTTGACTTGGCGTGATTCAGAGCAATTTGAGCACTTCATTCAACTGAAGTGTTAAGATAATGAAAGAGATATATAAATCACATGTTAGATCTTCATGAGCAATAATTTCCGAATTTTTAACTTCCCAGTAAGAAGTTATTGTTTATAATTTTATAATCGAATGTCAATGCCTAGTTAATATTGAAATGCGGTTTTTTACAATATTTATGAAGAAAAAGAGGGGAATTCGTGGCAACGACTTAAATAACAGCAGTAATCATAATTATTAAAAATAATCACACTAATTATTATGATGGTAATCATTATTGTTATTATGATGATAGGAGTTTTTAAAAATTATACTATTCATCTATAGTATCATGGACTATTTAACACAGTGAAGAAGCAATCTGAGAAGTTTAAAAATTTTAGTAACTTTTGAGAGAATCCATTTTCGTGATAAAAATCAATTTTCAATAAAACAAAGCTTTTAATCTCTAGTTCTAGAATCCTTGATTGAATTTTTTTTATTATTATTCTTCTATCATTCTGTAGAATTGGACAAGATACGGAAAAACAATTCCTTAATTTTTCTTGGGAAGTTTGGAGTTTGAATTTATCCCAAGAGTGAAAAAGAAATTCCTCAAAACAACTTAAAAAAGCACTTCTAAGTTTGATCATTTCTTTTTAGAATCCTTTTTTTATTACTCTACTTTTTAAATTAATCATTATTTGTTTTTTTTTATTTCATTTAATCGCTTTACGAGATTCAAAATCATAACGTAAAAATATTTCCAAAATACCTTACCATTTTAATATAAATATTTATGATCATTTTGTGGAACTTGCACAGATTTTTTTATTTGCTTTAAAAATATTTTTAATCTCCATAAAAACTCTAGTGATGTTTGATTTATTTTTTCCACTTTTTATGAAATGATCAAAAGTGATCAGACAATTTTAATCAACGGGTTTTAAAACTAGAGATTACACGTTTTTGAATCCACCAAAGTCTATTGATATTTTTCACAGAAATTAAGCTTTTTATTAATTATTAAAATTTTTAAAAGCTTTTAGCTTATTCTATTACCATTTGAAATTATATAATATTGATCATGCCATTGGACAATCTTTATATAATTCTCATGTCTCAAAATAAATAATTATTATTTTTTTTATATTGCATTGTTTTACTTGAACTCTTTGAAGAATGTAAATCATGATGCAAAAACAAAATCAGATAATCAAATTTAAGCTTAATCAGAGATTAATAAAGAATATAACACGTTAAAAGCTTGCAACAAATAACGACAAAATCCGCTTAAAAATTACATCGACAATTTGCTGCGTGATCTTAATATATTGATATTTCTGAAGGCGAGTCTACAATCAGTAAAGTTAATAAAGTAAAACAACTGCTCATACGTTCTACTGTCGCGGACGTTAAATTATAAGGGTAATACATATATAGGTATTTGAAGAATATCAAAGTCGAGCATAAAATCTACCAGAAATTTATTCAAGTTCAAATGTACGCAGCTCGAATAAAATTTACGTATAGAGATAAAATAAAAATAGTTAATTGCATGTTATAGCATAAAGTGAACAAATATGGATTCATAGCTTTATTTTTTTCAAAAAAATTTCCAATCAATTTAATCGAATTTTATTCGTTCATTTGATTACTCTTCGTCAATGAAATTATATCTACTTGAGTGTGTTTGTTAAATTTTTGTATTTTAAGCTGACACTTTTTTAACAAAAAAATTAAAATCATTAATTAACTGATCAAACAACTCTGCTGATCCATTAAAGTTCACTTTATTCTATAGATTTTATTACGCAATATATAACACATTTGTTGACAAGATCCGATAATGTATTTATTCAAATATTCCATCAGAGTTGAAATTGAATGCAACCTTGTTTAAGCCCACTGGTCCCTTTAAAATACGTGCATAAAAATAACAAGATAATGGCAACGCCTTTTTTTTATTCTTAACGAGATATTTTATCAGTAGAAAACAAATATAAATTAATTTTTTTTAGTAAAAAAAATGAAATTGTTGATTAAAAGGAAAAATTATTTCTGAATTTTCTGATAGTTTGCCTTTAATTTTTCTTCACTAACTTGTATAAAATACTAAAATCAATATTTTTCAATCACTTGAGTGAAAGCGAGTGAATATAAATCAAAATTAATCTAAACAGAAAATTTTGTTCATTAATAATAAATTTCTTGCTTTCATCAAGCATTTTATTAATTAAATTTTATAACATGTCAAATTATTCTAAAAAAAAAAATGAGAGAATTATGAAATATTATTTCAAAGAATTTTATAAATATTATTTCAACTCATTAAAATTGTTTTATCTACAAACTCGGTTCCAATCTGGTAGAATTATTTTGTGAGTTTGAAAGTTCAAAAGTAAAGTTTAATTCTGAACTACAAACGAATATCAAAAGAAGAAGAAGGGACCTGAGGGTTCTAAACAAAGAGAAAATTTCAACTCAGCCATCGAAAATTTAATTTATTACGTAAACATGCGTGCCTCTAATTGTAAGAGTTTATACAGTTATTTGCTAAATAAGTGTAAATCGTTGCTGAGAATGAGTTATATCATAGTTGCTAGTGCAGCATCAAAAAATTGAAGACATAGTTAGTTAATCAAATAAATAGTGAAATGTTTTATACTGTTGGATTTGAAATAGTTTATGATATAATGATATATTATAAATACATGTTTACAACAAATTGCTTTATTGCACATCATAAAAATAGACAATGTTTTAAAAAAAATATATATACGTAAATAGATTGTATAGAGAGAAAAAATGATTTTTAAGGCATCCCAAAGCGCATTGTTTTTAACGGATAAATTTTTTATATGAAATTTATAAAAATCATTAATAATGTTTTACAATAATAACATTATTTTCATTACAATATTACTAAGCAATTATTACATTTAATACATAGTTATTTAATGAGATGTAATGTTTTATAAAGAGAAGAGATGATATTTATTGAAGAGAATTAAACGTTATTACTATTTTACTAGAGTATATTTTAATAGATGAAAAACATTTTATTTCTTAGAGAAAACAAATGAATTAAAAAATATTTAGATATAACTTCAATGTTAAATGTTTATATCTACTTATACAATATTCAAACTATATTGAGTTATGCTTCTAAATAAATTATAATAATTTTTTGTTTTTATTCATAAGTTTTCTTTTATTTGAAAATGATTTTATCTCTCGCTTTAAAAACAATTGTAAACAAAAAAAGTCTATCAAAACGAAGATAATCTATGGCTTTGTTATATTTATAAGCAATGTAAAATTTTATAAATAATTACAAAGTAAAAATTATGTAAAGCTATGAAGGAAAAAGTTGCCTATCATGGAATAAATATCGTTATTAAATAAGTCGTACTATCTATAAAAATGCAGTTTGCTTTCAATAGCTTTTTCGAATCCTCACATGAAAGACATAAGTGTGATATAAACTAGATAAGTAGTAAAAATGGTGAATTATTATTCCCTGAGCTTATAATTGTTTAGGGTCGAGTGATTCTCTTTCATGTCAATCAACAATACTTTCATTTATCGATAAAAATTGTAAGGATATGCCTTAATACATCAAATATATAGGTGGTTTAATAAAAACCACAAATTAGAGAGAATTCATTAGGAAGAATCTCTTTCATAATCTATCGAGTCTCATTAATTTCTAGATTTTATTCGCTTTATTCTGATTATTTTTAAATGAGAAAATATCTGATAAAAAAAAAAGCGAACTAATTGCAAACTAAATGCAAAAAAGCAGTATAAAATTATAGGAAAATTTAAATATTAATGAATATTTTAATTTGGACGACAGTAAAGATTTATTAGAGAAATATAATCAAATTTTTTATTAATATTGATCAGATTTTAAAAATAATTCGTTTAAAATAAATTCAATCAAATTTATTTTAATCTAATCTTCGATTTTACATTTATTTTAAGGAATTTAAGAACAAACTTTTGTTGTGAATTATATAACATATAAAATTACTTTTTTCTCAAGAATAATGGAATTATTTAGAAACTTCAAAATGGTGTAAAATTTTTGAAAGATCACATTTATATTCAAATTTGAAAAAGTTCAATGCTGTTAAAAAAGGTTGATTTAACAGATCCACAGCTTAGGTTCTCAGTTCGTTATTTAAAATTTTTTGTCACACAAGTTTTAAACTTCTGTTTTAAGAGAATATCGTTATCAAAGCTGTTACAACGTAGTTATCCTACTTTATGACCTTTGAAGTCACAGCAAAAATTTTATCCTCAAAAGCCTAATAATGACATTGTAAAAAGGATACTTTTAACTTTTTAATGATATCCGATTTATTACTGACTACTCTTTTTTTCAGTGTTCAGTAGTTAAAGAGTTCAAAGTCACATAATTTTATTGCTTCAATAGCTAATTATCCAATTAAAAATATAGGATGTTTAAAAAAAAAAAAAAAAATTCAAATGAAGTTATCAATCTTGTGTGGCATTTTAAATAAATTCTTATTAGGCTCCATTTTTTTCCTGAGGAAAGCATTCAACGTTTGTAAAATAACAAGAGATCATTTTCGCTCTTCTCCTTCCGTTATTCACAGGATGATAAGAGATAAAAGAATTTGAGTAAAAGATCTTAGAATGGGAGATTACAAGCTTTTAAATGAGCTCCTATTCATTGAAATTTGATTTTTTTTTAAAGAAAATGATCTTTTAAAAAATACTCAAATTTCCATATTTCTAGTGATTCTTTTATTTAAGAAAATTTTTTTTAGAAATTACTCTATACATTCATACTTTATCAGAGATAAAAAAAATTATATAGTCTTGTCTTCTGACAGTCAATTTATTTCAGTTATACATGAGAGAACGACTTTTTTTTTCATTTAATTTATTCAAATTCATTCTGATTTCCTCCACTTCATATTCGACAAAACCTATAAAGCTTTTGAGATTTTTAGCATAGTTCATGAATTGATGTACACTTTCTATCGCTTTTATACTAATTCCATGCAATTATTCCAATGTAAATTTAACCCATTTTTTAAACTTTAAATAAAATTACAAAAGAGAAAGAGATGGTACAATATTTAAAATTAATTAGATAATACAATGGCTACATGCTTATATAATAGAATATGAAACTGAAACGGTCTAAAGAATGGCAGAAATAAAGACAGATTGAATTATAAAATCTCTCATCCTTTCGTCCCTTGGCATCTTATGGAGGGTATTGCAGTGGCACCTGCAATGCGCCAAACTTAATCTTCCTCCGCTCTTCTCTCCACTCTTGCTCCACTTCATCCCCACTTATTTATTGTACAATTTCTTTCATTTTTGAAAAATATTCAAGGACAATTTGAATCAAAGAAACATTTCTTAAGCAGCTACAATTAGCTCTAGTTGATAATACATTCAACTGTTGAGTATGTTTTAATTTGTAAAATTTCCGAATGAATATTCTTGAAAATTATAATATGTAATTCTAATAATTTTGTTTAGTATTAATTATTTATTCGATCAAATTTAATTTCAATACTTTTATTAATTTTTTACGTTATTATTATAACTTTTAATAAGTAAAGTAAACAATTCAATAGATAATAATCATTTTAAAAATGAACGAATTTCAAGAAAAAAGTCTAGAAAAAAGAAAGTTTTTTTTTTCAGACCAATTAAATATTTATCACACTTAGAAGCTTCTTTAATGAGAAAAGAAGAAAAAAGTAATTTTAAAATGCGTTAGGATTTTTTATTCCCTGTTCACCATCAAGTACTGTTAATTTATTTACTGGTCTGCTAACTTTATCTATTTTGTAAGAGGAAAAAATGTAAAAAAAAATTATTGGCTCAAATGTCTGTCTAATAAATGTAAAACCGTAGTAAGAGTAATGTAAAATACTAATGTACCAGAAAATGTTGTTTTTCCTCGCGTTAAAAATTGACACATCAATTATGCCCAATTTAACAATCGATTGTTACCTTTAACATAAATATTTAACTAGATCTAATTAAAGCTCTAGCACTTCGACGCCAATCTAGAATACATATCCAATTCACTTGCTGTCGCTGTAGAAATAAATGTTCAACATTTTGATATAATTATATAAGCAAAAAACGGTAATAAACTGCAGAAAATTGCTCAAGGCATATTACATTTATTATATTTGCATGAAAAATATTGGATTTAACACTTTAGAAATAAAAATATTATCAAACTAATAGAATATTATTACACACTGTTAGAAAAATAATTAAATACAATTCTGCTGAAAGTTATCTTTATTGATAGTTATTTGAAATTTGATATTTATTTCATTAGTGAGCTACACTCTAAAAAATAATAGCTGAGTCTCATAGTTGGATTTACAATCCTGTATTAATTTCTCATTCGACAGAAAATAGTTGAGTCCATTTCGAACTATTAATAGTAAATCCAACTATGTATTTAAATGAAAATGAGTAGAGTTTTTAATTAGTTTATTAAAGCAATTAATGGAACATCAATTTATTGTAAATTGTTCAATGCAATTCTACAATCTACCATTGAGTAAACTATGCTTTAATGTGTTTCTGTTGTTTTTTTGCATTGAACAAAGTTAATTTACACTGAAAAAAATTAAAATAGTTGGATGTACTACGTAATGTTAATTTTCCATTTGAGAACTCATAGTAGAGTTCTTTTCTTACTACGAAAGGACTCAACTATGAAATGTTAAATGGAAAATTAACATTACATAGTAAATCCAACTATTTCATTTCTCTCAGTGTGAACAACTATTTATTGAATGCTTTTAAGATTACTAAGTATGCTGTTATATTGTATTTTAAGAAAACAAGATGTAAAATAATTAAATTCATGAAGCATATGACAATGTGTAATAACAGAAAATAATTATGCATTTGGGCTGTGATTATTTATTAAAAAATATGCGAGTTATATACAATAATTCAATTGTACATTATAAAAATGTACTCCAATATAATTAATTCATTTAAAATTGCCAAAAATAAAAAAACAGTGTTCAATGAATGTAATATTTTATGTAAGTAATTATTATTTGATGGAGTCATCAGGATGAGAAAGAGTAGAATAAAAAATAAATAATACATACTCAATATGATAATGCACGGAACGAAATAACTTGTCTGAAATAAAAAAGTTATTAATAATTACATTATAAGTTGGGAATTTATTGTTAGTTAAAATTTCAAAATGTTATTGCAAGTTATAATGAATAAACTTTATGTAAGTATTTATTTATAAAAATACATGCAATATATATGTTAAAATTACGTATTTTATCTATTTTTTTTTTTTTTCTAGATCATATTAAATTTTATGATTGATTGTTTATCAGTAATAAAATAATAGCTGATGAATTGTTTAAATATTTTACAAGTTAAGATATTTATGATTATTAAAAATGTAAACAACAGTTTGATAGATGAATAAATTATTATTAAGACAAATATTCCTAAAATGGATCTTGATTTTTTCCACCAAATTTAATTTAATTAAATTAAATTATAAAAAACAAAAAAATACATGTTCAAATATTTAAAAAAATTACATCTATTTTATTAATTACAGATATATTACCGACTTTAGGTTATTTTTAGTTATTTAAAAGGTAGATGGCAGCTCTTTAAATTTCCGTTATTTGATGACTGATATCTGAATCATAATTTTTCATCAGATTTATCAAAATGGCAGCGAAAAGCGGTGGTAATATTGACTGGTCATCAGTTATAAAACCAATTTTAGCTTCATCTCATGGTTCTTTCGACAAAAGTGAAGTTCTAGAACTAGTAAAAGCAATAATAAAAAGGTAAGACAGTTATTTCTACTGAAACAATTGCTATAAATACTGCAATTGAAAAATAAACTTTTGCCATTGTGGATCAAGTTTACATGTTAAGAAAATTTACGTTTGTCATCGATTTAATTTTTTTGATATTAATTTAATATCATTTTACAGTGAATCAGAATTTGAATCACACGAAGACCAATACGAAGCTTTTTATACGTCTTTTGCGGTATTAGCTGCCGATTACATCAGTGGCTGTGCTAGCACTCGTAAGTTTCTAAATGACCTACTAGATACAGATATTTTTTATTATCTATATATAGATATTATTATTGATCATCATAAATTTTACTTAATTTATTCAGATCTTGATTAAATTTTAAATTTGTTTATTAAATAAGGATTTTCATGCCTATTATGGAATTACAATTTTTTTTTTTGAACCGGCCATGAAAGTTATTCTTATATTTCTTGTTATTTTTATTTTACAGTATCTAAAAGTCAATTTGCAACAGTATGTCAAGCTTGCAAGATTTTATTAACATATTTAGTCGGCAAACAGCCCGGCGATGGATCATCAACAATTTTGACCATGAAGCAATTATTATTGTCCATCAAAGCACTTTGTACTGGGCAATCACTCCTTACAAAGACAGAAGAGGTTGTATTAATTGCTATCATGAAAAATGCTAATGTTCCATCATACGTAACCTCTCCGACTACAACTGGTGAAAAAGATACTTCACCTCAACCCATTAAAGAGCCAAAACGTGCACGGAGTGATCTTTCTACATCAATTCTTGAACAACTAACAATGCCGTTACAAGATTTTGTTCCTCCCTTTGCACTTACATCTGGGACATCAACAGAAAATAATAAAAACGTCAGTGCATCAACTGGAAGTGATACCAATAATGAAGTTAAGGTTTGTAAAATCATTCTACAGCTTATTACAAATGTATAATGTAATGAAATATATTTAACAAAAAATTCATTAATTTTGCAGATGATGTTTATTACCAATAATATAAATATACTGCAAAATATGGGAGCTGGTGATACTTTACTTGAAATGTGCTGTAATTTACCACATTTATCACGATACATGCGCAAATATCAAGCTTATATGGGCAAAAAAGGTCTTAGTTTACCAGGAAATCATGCTGAAGCTCATATAATCAGGCATAGTCTACATTCAGTTGTAAATGATATAAATATTGTACATACTGTAGTATCTTTGCCAGTTTTGGAACCATTAACATCTACAAAACTAAAAAAGCTATCATTACTGACAATGTCTTGCTTATACTGTTCAATTGCGAATGCAACTGCTTCAAGTATTGTTGGAGTATCTAATGTCGTATCACCAAAATGCAGTACAAATAACGCTACAAGTACTCCCAATAATCAAAATACCACAAAGTCTGAAGATGACTATGATTCTTTAGCAATTACAGTAGTAGAAAAAAGTTTAGAAATTTTTGGATTGGTATCAGATATTATCAAAAAGAGTACACGAGCAGGAGGACATATTTTGCAGAATCATTTATTAATTGGTGTTTGGCTTTTGGTGGCAGGATTTCAAGTTCAGCTAACAGTTAGTAGCTTCAGTAGCACAACTGATAAAAGTAAAGAAGAAAAAGGAAAATCTCCAAGCAAAGCAAGAGATGGAACGTCAAGAATAAATTTAATGAAATTACAACAAGGATTTGGGGTATTGTCAGTAGCACTTGCATCGCATGCATTAACGTTAATGAGTGCGTTACTTGAAGATGCTTCAGTAGAAACTATTGAAAATCAAGTTCCGTTAGAGCCTGCTCCTCTTGACATCTTAGCAACATCAACAGCTCTTCAACGTGCAATGACTTTTCTTCAAGAGGCTCCATTAAACCATTTATTGTTTTATCTAGCCACAATCAGCTATCGAAAAGTATAATATCATTTCTAAATTAGTAAAAGATTATTTTTTATTAAAAATTGATTAATCTATAATTAATAATATTTTTTAGGCTTGTACATTAAAGAGAGTACAAAAACATCCACAAGAAGGTGACACATTGAGTCAATCAGATTCTACAACTTACTATGAAGATCTTCTAAGTTTTTCTGAAAGTTCAACTGATGAAGGTAGAAGTTCATGTCAAACTCATTTATCATTCGTGTATTTATTTCATTTTTATTATGTTGCTGTATCAGTCAATCATAGATATATTCATACCAAGCATGTTACTGGTGATTGGTGAATATGTTCAATATCTGTAATTGTATATCATGTAGATTGTTATTTCGTTAAAAACTGTAACTCAGTAGTTTTCATTCTATTCATCTTACTAACTCTGTGGGGTATGTTCACTATGTAGAACAAACTGTTATGTCGGTAGAGGAGGACAGTGAGCCTATCTTGGGTCTGTGGTTTGAGGAGACTTTATCTCCTTCCGAAGGATCACCAACAAATACAACCAAAGAAACTAATAATGAACCCAGTGCGGAACGTGTGACAACAACTATTGTTCCTGACAATCGCGAACCTCATGGAGTAAGTTATTTCATACTTTAATAATATCTTTTGTATTATGAAGACTCATAAACAAAGTTTTAATACATTTCTATTTTTAATTATTAATTATTCTAGTATATTTCTTTGGCAACGCAAATATTCCAATTTATGAATAAACACCTTATTGGAAGCCGCATATCTTATATCCGAGGATATGTCATCAATGGTTTAGTCGAACAACAAATGGTCATTCTAGCAGCAATTATTCGGGACTTGGATCATGAAACTGCTAGAACAGAAACAGGAACAATTTCTGTTTTCTATGGAGCAACGTTGGGAGCTATGTATTCTGAATTTTCTCAAGCTTTAAGTCGATACACCCACAATTTACTGGCACGTAATACACTAAGTGAATCATTACAAAATACTCTACTCCAACATTTAGGAGTAAGTCCATGGACAACAGAAGGAGGATCATCATCTTCATGGCCATTACAAGTTTATCCAAGAACACTTAGTGTTTTAGCCCAAATTTTGCTACTTAAACCACAATTAGAAAAAGAAGCTGCATGTATCAGTATATGGCAACGATTGATTACAACTATGGTAGAAAATGTATGTAATCCTCCTGTCACGTTTGAACCAGAAAATGAAGATCTAAACGTAGAACATGCACAGCTGCTGTTATTTTTGTTTCACTCACTCAATTTGATGCAAAAGAAATCTGTATTGTTAGTGACAGGCAGTGGAGCTGTTCGATGTAGTGAAGCTGTCAAAGCTCCTATGAAAGATTCTCAGATATTACATCTTTCCCGATTACTATTACTGTTAGAGTATATGATGAAACATTTATATGATGCTCCGCCAACATTGCTTGAACAGGTAAGAATTTAATTGAAATTTGATTATTTTTTACACAATATAAAAAAACGCATTATGTTTATTCCGGACATTAGACATTACTTCTCATTCTGGATTTTTGTTTTTTTTTTCTAATTGTAAAATCATAAAAATGCAAAAATATTTAATAAGCTAAAATTTAGCTTAGTGAGATAACAGGGCCACCAGGTTGAAAGTAAAAGCTGTGTGGTAGTATAAGTCTCAAACACACTGATTCTAAAAGAAATAAATATGATATAAAATAAATTTAATAAAACATTTTCTTCATAACTAATTTGATTTTTTTTAGGTACAATGGAATCTTCTTTCTGCAACAAGTTTAGTTTTGGATTCCAAGGATGGTAATAAACAAGCATCAAGAATCTATACTCCATGGAAAGAAATCGAAGATAATTATCCCAAGAGTGGTTCTCAAGATGAATTTACCATGCGACCACGTTTTTACAATTTAACTAATGCTGATTTTAACAATCAAGATACACCAAAATTAGATGGACTAGCATGTAATTTCGTCTTAGGTACTCCGGATAAATTAAAATATCCGCTTTTAGTTGATGCATTGATCGATATATTAAACGTTATCAACCAAACGAGCATGCCACGCAAATCTCACGATGGAAAAGATAAAATATCAATGATTGGACTTTGCGGAATTCAATGTTGTTTTTCTATTTGCTGGAGACTTTTACTAAATCTTCCACCATCAACTCCATACATGGATAAACTAGCTCTTGGTGAAGAAATTCCAGCAGGGCCAATGTTGTTATATTCATTGATTTGGGGCCCTCGAGCTGCTTATAAAACTTTTACTGGATGGATGAAAGATTGTCTGGTAAAACAAGGAATGTACACTCAATATGCTGAAAATTTATTAAAAACTGTTTCGTCAACAGTAAACTCTCTCAAGTATGATGTTACTTTGGCTAAAAATTGCATAAAAATTCTTAAACCCGAGCTTAATCCATCAGACAAAATAATGCCGAAGTCTACTTTACCTAAACTTAGTTCCTTAACAATCTTGGCAGCAGTAATTGGAAAATTACAAGTTTTAATGGATGAGAGTATTTCGAAAACACCAACAGATAATATCGAAACTAGTAAAAGTTTACAATCAACTGAATCTTCACCATCAAATACAAACAAAATGATTGTAGATATTCTTCCGCATGTATTATCTCTGACTGAAGCAATTTTAGCTTCCTGCCAATCTAGTGTACTTTATCAAATGCATGAATCTTCAGAACCAGCTGGAAAATATACTTTACGTGATTATCTAATCTTAGATGGCATCATACGTGTGGCTGGTGCTCCTTGGGCTACAGAAGCTTCTTTGATAAGTTTATTACCAAGCAATATTCGTTCAGTATTGGATAAATGGAAAGCTATAAATGTATCTCACATTCCATGGAATACATATGCTAACGATATAATACCTGCTGAAAGTTATATACTAGCTACTGTGAATCATCACATTAGTACCTTATCTGAATATGGTTCTTTTACTATAAATCCATCATTGAAAAATTTACTGCACTCATTGGTATCATTTCTTCTTGAATATGTGACACCAGTAACTGCTCCAGAAAATTCTGAAATACGTAATCAAGTGATTGATGTATTAATCCCACTTACTATGGACGCCCGAACGGAACATTTACAAGAAATGGCTTCGAAAGCTTTAACTAAACTTTTTGGAAATGCAGATAATGAAACAAAACAATTGAAAGAGCATCTTTTTGTTCTTAAATATACTTATAACGTAATTTTAGATTATACAACAAATAGCGAAGAGTCGATTAATATTTCTGTTGATGAAAAAATTTTAAAACATTGTATACAGTATTGGGAACAGCTTCTTGATAGTCCTATTGGTTGCAAAGCTTTAGATCAATTATTTGAATCAACGTCTGACAGAAATTTAGTTTATGTTTTATTGTCAATTGCATCACCACAAGCGTCACAACCATTTAATTCTCATGTTCTGCACTTCTTTAACAAATTATTTAAAACGGCTGAAAAAACAACTGATGGTTCACTTGATCGTCTATGTTGTTCAGTTTCTAATTTAGCAAATGTTGAAAGTGGAAAACTTCAAAACTGGTTAAGACATTTAATTTTAGGAGCTAGAAGTAGTTCTACAAATATATCTCCAGCAGATATTCAAACTTCGAATACAGCTACAACCACAACAACTGCTGCTTCAGTTGATCCATCCACAGCTGTACTGCTTGAAGCAGCTATAATCAATGCAGAAGAAGCCGCATTGTTATTAAATCCAGTACCTAATTATCAGCCAGCGATAAGTACACACGAAGATAATCAGATAATGCAAGAGAATAATCAACTACTTCAAGCTTTAACAAATTACATTGTTAAGGCAAACAGTTCATTGGAAGATCATGTTTCAGTAACGATTCTTCAAGCCCTGATTCCCTGGGGCTATCACATGCTATCATCATCAATTGAAGGAGTTGGTTTTCCCGAATTGATGCAAGTTATGTCAACATTAGCCGATGCTGGAGCTGATAAAGGCCATGTACTACTATTTAAAGCTGCTACTGATTGGGTAGAATTGTGTAAACAACAGTTGATGAATAAAGATCCTGAGATGCTCGATAAACCATTCGCCTACATAGAAGCAGGCTGTTGTGTTTTGAACTATATTGCAGATATAGTCAGTGCAGTTTGTCCTACACAATCATTGACTCAAGATCGAGCTATTAGTCCACCCTGGGAGGGTTCTGCTCTAATCAATGAATCGAATGATAGTGATTGGCTCGATGAATTAGTTCATGAAGATGAAGATAGTGCAGCTGAAGATTCTGATGAAGATAGTCTTTGTAATAAACTTTGTACCTTTACAGTAACACAAAAAGAATTTACCAATCAACATTGGTACCATTGCCACACTTGTAGTATGGTTGATGGAGCTGGAGTTTGTACAGTTTGTGCTAGAGTTTGTCATAGGGGTCATGATGTAACATACGCTAAATATGGAAACTTTTTCTGTGATTGTGGCTCAAAAGATGATGGATCATGTCAAGCATTAACAAAAAGAAGTCCGCAAAGCTCAGAAAATCAAGCAGGCACTAACTCTACATATCATAATTCAAATGGGACTGAAACTAGTGTTCCTATGTCAAGTAGATTAAGAAGACGAGCAACAAGTCCTGTTCATTATGACGAAAAACTAGAACAAAGCGGAAGAGATAAACAAAAGCATGCTGCTCTAGCTAAACAATTAGAAGGTTCTAAAGATTGGGTATTATCTCAATTGTGGTCTAGTGGATTAATTTCTTCTCTAGTTGAGCTTACAAAGACTCTCTTACCAGCTGTGAATTTATCTTGTCAGAAAAATTCTCCAGTTGGATGTCATACACGAGCTCAAGCAGCACTAAAACAATTACATACATTAGACAAAAAATTCGAACACACTGATCAATTAATGTTATCAACATTGGGATCCCAAGAAGGAGCTTTTGAAAATGTGAGAATGAATTATTCCGGAGATCAAGGACAAACAATTAGACAACTTTTATCAGCTCATATGATCAGACGAGTAGCAATGTGTTGTTTATCTTCACCACATGGTAAGCGTCAACATCTTGCCGTTTCCCATGAAAAAGGAAAAATAACTGTACTCCAATTGAGTGCATTATTAAAACAGGCAGACTCTTCAAAACGAAAGTTGACCTTAACAAGATTAGCATCCGCACCGATACCTTTCACAGTCTTATCAATTACTGGTAATCCATGGAACGAAGACTTTTTGGCAGTTTGTGGATTGAAAGATTGTCACGTATTAACTTTTAATAGTTCAGGAACTGTTTCTGATCATCTTGTCCTTCATCCTCAACGTGAATTAGGAAACTTTATTATTAAAGCCATGTGGTTGCCTGGATCTCAAACTCAATTAGCTTTAGTTACGGCTGATTTCGTAAAAATTTATGATTTAGCAAAAGATGCTCTTAGTCCTCAATATAATTTCCTTGTGCCAATTGGAAAAATTAGAGACTGTACATTTGTACATACTGAAGATGGAGTATTTTATCTTTTATTAATGTCATCTGCAGGATATATTTATAGTCAAGCTATGAATGAAGAAAGCTCTGCTAAACATGGACCTTTCTATGTTACGAATACTCTAGATGTTTACCATCCAGAAATTAAAGATTTTGGACAAGTCGGTGGAGGAGGAGTTTCTATTTATTATTCACATGCTTTACAATTATTATTCTTCAGTTATGCATGTGGTAAAAGCTTTATAGCACCATTAAAGAGTTTGGATTCAGACATTACAACAGTATTTATGATAAATCTTCAAAGTAATAAAACAAATGGTAACAAATCAAATAACAATCAACCTCAGCCACTTTGTCAATGGAGTGAAGTTGCAAATCATCCAGGATTAGTTTGTTCTGTACTACAAACAAGCAATAATCCTGTGATATTGATGATAAAACCAGATGTTGTATTAATACAAGAAATAAAAGTCATCCCTAAAGCAAAAATAATGGATATGGTTGCAATAAGACATCCAAGTTCAAATGCTGAACATAGAACGACTCTCATTCTTCTCTGTGAAGACGGAAGTTTGAGAATTTATATGGCTTCAATGGAGCAAACTGGATTCTGGATGTCTGCAAATGTTCAACCTATTGGCCCCTTATCAGTTATAAAACAGACTAAAAAAAAGAAAACTACTAAAGTTGGAAAACCTTCAGGCTCTGTTTCATTCCCAATAGATTTCTTTGAACATTGTCAGTTGATGAATGATGTTGAATTTGGCGGAAACGATTTACTTCAAATCTATAATGTTGCTCAAATAAAACATCGGTTAAACACTACAGGAATGTATGTGGTGTCAACTAAAGCTATCGGATTTAATGTCGAAGTTACGAATAATGATCCTACTCTTGTAATGACGGGAATTCGAGTTCAACTAGGAAGTCAAGATGTACAAAGAGCTCCGCTTTACGTTGAAGTGTGTATACTTACGTTTAAATTTATAAAAATTATTTATTAATGTATCTATCAATTTTGTATAAAATTACAATTTGAAAATATTTTCAGGTATTTGGTAGGAGTACACGAACTTCTTGTACACGCAGTCGATGGTTTGATATTCCGTTAACAAGAGAAGAAAGTCTTCAAGCTGATAAAAAATTAACCATTACCTTTGGACTTTCTCAAGACCCTGATGTTATAATGGTTGATTCAATAAAAATGTACGTTTATTTATTAAAATTTTATTTTAATTTTTCTCCTATAATACGTATTTATTTATGTTATCGACTAAATTTTAGATATGGCAAGACTAAAGATGCCTTTGGTTGGCCTGAAGAGCCAGAAGAAAATCCAGCTGGATCAGCAACTCCAGCTCCGGTCGCTTCGGGTTCTGCCATGAATAATGAAAATGAAAATGCGATCGCTACCCCTGCACCGTTAACTTCAATTGACAAGTGAGTAATTACTCTTTTTTTAATCTGCTTTACAGCTGTTAATATCTGTACTAAAAATAATGGCTTAAAGCTGACAATTACTGCTTACATATTTTTCTAAAATGGTATTAAAATGAAAATTTTTTGGCTTTTTCTGATTTATGTTTTTATCATAAATTTCTTTCATTATTTCAAAATGGTATTTTTGAGTCAATACTTTAAAATTTTATTTATATTATAATGCATCAGACCACATAAGGATTTTGTGAATATTGAAAGGTAAGAGATAAATGTCCAAGTGCATGTACTTACTTATTTTTTCCTTTACGACAGGAAAAAATTTATTTTATAATTTAATAAGCATTACCTGATCTTATTTTATGCAATTCAAATATTTAAACATAATTGTTTAAAATTACTATTGATATCAATATATTTATAGGATGGTCTCTAGTATCCTTGAGGTCTTAGAATCATCATTTACTTTATCACCTAACGACGAAGGAAAATTACTTTTGAGAAATACAGCAATAGATGTGGCATCACGTCTTCTTACTTTACCTACACCGCCTTTAGTACAGATACATACTACAGCTCTTCTCGCTGCATTACATAACTCCAAAGTAACATATCATGCTCACAAAGTAAGTAAATAAATTTTATTATGACTTTGAGCATAAGTAGAAGTAAATGTAATCTACTACATCACATAATTTTATTATTTATTTTAGGATCATGTTCTTCTTACCCATGTCTTGGAATCTCTAGAAGCCATGCGATCTGTTAACGCTACATTAATGGATGCTGAAAACTTTTATAGATTGATACTGATTGTACGGAGTATTGCGATTTCACGACCTCAAAATTTAGCCAAATTTGAAGTTGATCGTATCGCACAGTACAGCCAATGTAAAGATAAAGATAGTCAACAACATCTTGTATTACAATTAATGGATATATTGTGGATGCTTCATGGAGCTTATCCAAAGAATCTAGCTTTAGCTCCAGTGGTAGTACCAGGATTAACGCATACTGAAGCAACAACTTATGCAATGGTAGAGATAATTCACTCTTTAACACTATGTGATGTAGAATGGAATTCCGGTTTAGCAGCTAAATTATACCTCCAGTTGCTTGTATCAGAAAATATTCCAATTAGTTTTAGTGCCAAACAAGCAATTATTAGAGTACTCAGACCGCGGTTTAAACGAAGAAGAGTATATATTCCAAGTCCTCCGCACTGTAGTACACCTGGAGCTGTTGCTGAAATAGAAGAAAAACCAGATATAATTCCCCAAGGAGTTCAAGAAAATAGAGAACTTTCACACCAATTAGATGTTGAAGCAGTTGAACCAATGGTTCTTCTTGGAGCTGATGTTAATCCAGCTGTTGAAGGTGCACAAGCCCCAAATCCGATTGAAGCACTTCTCGGACCAGGATTTCCACCACTTTTAGACCTTCCTGCGGATGCTGATGATGAGGCGATGGTAACATTAGCAATTGCTTTGAGCCTTCAAGATGAAAATGGAGCAGATTTGCAAGCTTTACAACAAAATTTCCAACAAGGATTGATTCAAGGTCTTCAAAATTTAAGTGGATCAGCTTTACAAAGTTTCCAAGCTCTTGCTGCTCAAGGATTAGGTCAAGTTCAAGGAGTACCAGCACAGGAAGCTGGTCATTATTCCGATACGACTACATCAGCCGGTGGTTCTGATGATGAAGGATCTACAGCAGCTACAGATGGAAGTACTTTAAGAACATCTCCTGCAGAACAGACTGGTAGTGGTGGTAGTAAAGGTAGTGAAAGTGGTGGAAGTGAAAGTGGCGGTAGTGCTGTTGACAGCATAACTGGTGAACATAATGTGTCCGGAAGAAGTTCAGCTTACGGTGACAATAATGCAGATCCTGTACCTCAAACTAGTGCTGAAAATCCATCAAAATCGGAAACAAGTTCTGTGAGTGCTCCTGCAACTATGACTCCTGCTGAACAAGAAGAAAATGGTGAACAAGAACAAGTAGAACCAGATTTAGAAGTTTCTGGAGAAAATGCATCAAAACTTCACGCTGTGCGTCTTTCATTATTAGAGAAGTTTACAAAATTCATACCTCAATTAAGTTATGTCTCAGGAGTTCATTCTATTCCATTCATGCAAGTTCTATTAATGTTAACGTCAGATTTAGACGGCCAAGAGGAGCGTGATCGAACTTGCATTGAAAATTTACTTCAAGTTCTTGTCGATGAATTGAATATGAGTAAACCGGATACAACAGATATTAGTAAACGTACTAAAAAACGTGAAGTTCATTTAGTTATTATGCGTTTCTTAGGCGTGTTAATGTCAAGATCTAAATGTAGCACTAAAACTCAGCCAGAAAATTCCAACTTTGTTTCTCAAACAACAGCAGCTATTCTTAGCAAAGCAGGAGTTATTGAATATTGTTTAACACTACTGAAGGCTCTTTTAGAATATTGGAAATCAACCTCAACTGAAGATAGTGGTACAGTTATTGGTGGTCAATTATTGAAAGAACATTTGACAACATCTCCACCTGATATGTCTCCTTTCTTTTTAAGACAATATGTTAAAGGTCATGCTACTGATGTTTTCGAACCATATCCTCAATTATTAACAGAAATGGCCTTGAGACTTCCTTATCAAGTTCATAAATATGCAGAAAATAATACAATACATCCATCATTTGAACAACAAGCTTGGTATTTCTATCTTTGCGAATATATGATGCTTTACCAAACACCATTTATTAGACGTCAAGTTCGAAAGCTCTTACAATTTATCTGTGGAAATAAGGAAAAATATAGACAATTACGAGATTTACACGCTCTTGTTTCTCATATGCAAAGTGTTCAACAATCATGCAGTGCTGGAGGATATGATCCAGCTGATCCTTATGTATTATCAATAAATCTTCCTTATGATTCTTTGGTTGAACTTATGGAACATCTAAAATGCTGTGTAGAAGTTGCTACCAGTCGTACAGGAAACTGGCAACGATTTTGTCTTAAACAAAACACTATACTATCATACCTTTTTACAATATGTACTCTTCTGGATGAAGGTGTCAGTTCTACGGTGCTTCAACTTCTACAATGTGCAATTTGTACTAATACTAAACCAAAAGATTCCAAACTTAAAGAATCTAAATCAGCATCAAATTCTAAAGAACGTCGTGATCGAGCTAAATCAGAAGATTCAGATATTGAAGCTAAGTTTGAAGAAACACAATGTGTTAATTTAGTTGAGCAACTGCAAAAACAAGTTACTCCAGCTTTGTTAACTAAATTCATCAAAACATTTTTATTAGAGACCAATAATACAAATGTACGGTGGCAAGCTCATTCATTAATTCTTGCTATCTATAAAAATAGTGGACCGTCTGATCAAGAAGCTTTATTAGATTTACTTTGGCACCTGTGGCCACTTCTACCAGCTTATGGAAGAAAAGCTGCTCAATTTGTTGATCTTCTTGGCTATTTTTCACTTAAAACTCCAGACGCTGAAAAGAAAATGCATTTGTACATGGAACAAGCTGTAGCAGTTCTTCATGCACAAAATCAACTTCTATCTCGTCATCCTAGTGCTAATTTGTATACAGTACTCGCTCAATTTGTTGAACTTGATGGTTATTATCTTGAAAGTGAACCATGTTTGGTTTGTAACAATCCTGAAGTTCCAATGGCGACAATTAAACTTTCCTCAATTAAAGTTGATTCTAAATTCACCACAACAACTCAAATGGTGAAGTTAGTTTCCAGTCATACCATAAGCAGAATAATTCTACGAATAGGTGATCTGAAACGAACAAAAATGGTGAGAACAATTAATGTATTTTATAATAATAAATCAGTTCAGGCTGTTGTAGAATTGAAAAATAAACCAGCAATGTGGCATAAAGCTAAAAAAGTTACTCTAGCACAAGGTCAAACTGAAGTTAAAATGGAATTCCCTCTACCAATTGTTGCTTGTAATTTAATGATTGAATATGCTGATTTTTACGAAAATATTCAAGCATCTTCAGAAACTCTTCAATGCCCTCGGTGCTCTGCAAGTGTTCCTGCAAATCCCGGAGTTTGTGCTAATTGTGGTGAAAACGTTTTCCAGTGTCACAAGTGTCGAGCAATTAATTACGATGAAAAAGATCCTTTCCTCTGTCATGCTTGTGGTTTCTGTAAATATGCTAAATTTGATTATACATTGACAGCTAGACCTTGCTGTGCTGTTGATCCAATTGAAAATGATGAAGACAGAAAAAAAACTGTAGCAACAATTAATACATGGTTAGAAAAAGCAGACAGAATTTATAAAACTTTGACATCTAACAAGCCAACTTTAGAGATGTTTTTGATGAAAATAGCGGAACATCGATCGGATCGAGGAGTTGAAGATAATATTCAAGTATCTGGGAATATCCAAGTGAATCGTACTATTCAATTATTAGCTCAACGGTACTGTGGTGACTGTAAAACATCTTTTGAAGAATTAAGCAAAATAATCCAGAGAGTCATTGCTTGGCGAAGAGAACTAGTGGCTTATGATAGAAATCATAGAGGAGTACAAGTACCATTACCTAATTCAACAACCGAAAATATTTCAAAGGAAGAAGTGGTTCCACGTACAGGAAGATGTTATGGATGTGCATCAGCAGCAACAGAACATTGTCTTACTCTTCTTCGTGCTTTGGCAACAAATAATGCTGCAAGAGAAGTACTTTGCAGACAAGGACTTATTCAAGAGCTTGTAGAACATAATTTACGACGAGGAACAGTTCAGACCCAAGAAGAAGTAAGACAGCTGCTTTGTCTAGTGACACGAGATAATATTCAATCAACTAAAGAACTTTGTTCGTTGCTAATGAATCGAATAACCATGACATTAAAGGGTAGAGTTGCTACTTGTGATTTAGCAACGGCTTTAAGACACGAAATGGCTTTACTTGCTGCTTTGGTACAAAAAGAAGACTCTTGTTGGGAGCAAAAACTGCGATGTGTTATGCAACTATTCCTTCTGGCTTGTAAAGAATCAAAAAGTCCCGTGGTTATGGAAAGTCTCATTTTACCTTGTTTAAAAATTCTTCAAGGTCTTATCAAACCCGATCAACCAGTATCTAAGAAGAATAAAGACAAAACAATAGAATCTTTAGCTACAATTCAGCCTCCTGAAGGTATTAGTATTGATATAGCGAAATGGCTTAATGGAGATTCTAAACATTCATATTCTGAATGGGTACATAGAATGCCTGCTAAAAAATCTACTTCTGCTTCACATAAGTCTTTAAAGAAAGATGAAGCGAGAATAATTTATTTAATGGAAAAGTATGGCCATCGATGGTATTATCGTTGTACACGTTTGAGAGGAATTCAACCGCTTAAATTTATTGACGGTGCATGGTTGAAAGAGGTTCTTTTTAATCCCTCTTCAAGATTAGCTCGTCAAGTAGCTTGTAATATGGTGGAGAGTCTTTGTCAAGGTACGGAAAGGAAGAAGAAGATTCTAATTTTACTTACGACTTATTTAGAAGAATTGAGGACGGCTGGGGAAAGTAGTGCAGAATTTTTATCTTTATTCCAAAGTCTCATTCGTCAATCACCTTGGAAACAGTTCTTAGCAGTACGAGGAGTAATGACAAAATTAGCAGATTTGTTGACACGTGAAATAGAAGAACTACATCAATTAGAAGAGACAACTTTAACAAGTGATTTGTGTCAAGGGTATTCTCTGAAAATGCTCACTGAATTATTAGCGACATTTTTAGAACAAGAGAATATTAAACAGCAATATAAGGGTAGACTAGTTGGTGCAGTTCTGAACGGATATTTATCTTTAAGACGATTAGTGGTACAAAGAACTAGATTAATCGATGATACGCAGGAGAAACTTTTAGAACTTTTAGAAGAAATGACTTCTGGAACGGAAGAAGAAACAAAAGCCTTCATGGCAGTTTGTGTAGAAACTGTTCAAAAGTATAGTCCACATGATGTAAGAACTCCTGTGTTTGTTTTCGAAAGACTTTGTTCAATTATTTATCCTGAAGAAAATGATGTTGGCGAATTTTTCCTTACTTTAGAGAAAGATCCACAGCAAGAAGATTTTTTGCAAGGAAGAATGCTTGGAAATCCTTACAGTAGTTTAGAACCTGGTCTTGGTCCACTCATGAGGGATGTTAAAAATAAAATCTGTCAAGACTGTGAACTTGTAGCTTTGCTAGAAGATGATACTGGAATGGAACTTCTAGTCAACAATAAAATCATTAGCCTTGATCTTCCAGTAAAAGAAGTTTACAAAAAAATTTGGGTTCATGAAGGAGGAGAATGTGATGCCATGAGGGTTGTTTATCGAATGAGAGGTTTACTTGGAGATGCTACTGAAGAGTTTGTTGAAACTTTAAATGCTAGTAGTGAACAAGAAGTTAATAATGAAGAGGTTTATAAAATGGCTAATGTATTAGCTGAATGTGGAGGTCTTCAAGTGATGCTTGATCGCTTGGCTGCCATTCAAGACATAAGTCGTGCTCGACCTCTACTTCAAGTATTACTAAAATTATTCAGATTGTCGGTAAAAGTAAAAAGGAATCAAGAAGTTTTAAGTAGGCCTGAATTAGGAGCAGTAACCATTCTTTTAGAGGTTCTTCAAAAATGCCTTCTTACTGAATCTGATAACACTCAAGCTAAAGTAACGGAACAGTTATTAGATATTATGGAAACAATTTTAGCTAATGCTACTTCTCAACCTATAGAATCGTTTGAAGAGTTTTCAAAAACCCTTGGAGGACCGGAACATATCAAAGCTCTTATTTCTTGTACTCAATCAGCCGCAGTAAGACAAAGTACAAATGTTCTAATTCATCTTGCACGTGTTCTAGCAGCTCTTACTTATGGAAACCAAGAGAAAATGAGTGTCTTATATGAATATTTTAAGCCAGTACTCAATTTTTATGAATTCGATTATGAACATACACCAGATGATGAACAAAAATTGGAACTATTTTGCGTATTAACTCAAGGAATCGAAAGAAATGCAATTGGAAATACATTAAAAGACTATTTTATTAATATGGGAGTTGTTAAAGATGCTTTTGAATATATTACTGTCTATGCACCTTGTGTAAAGCCAACATTACTGCGTACTGATAGTGATGAACTTAAAGAGTTTATTTCTAAACCAGCACTTAAATATATTCTCCGTTTCTTAACTGGTCTAGCAACAGATCATGAGCCAACTCAACTTGCAGTATCTCAAGTTACAATAAGTATAATTCATCGATTGGAGCAAGTTTCATCAGATGAGCATGTAGGATCTCTAGCTGAAAATCTTCTTGAAGCACTTTGTACTAATAAAAAGGTAGCTGAATTAATAGAAGATGCTCGTCAGCATACAAGAAGTGAAAAGAAACGTTTGGCAATGGCAATGAGAGAACGACAATTGGGTGCTCTTGGAATGAGAACAAATGACAAAGGCCAAGTTACTGCTAGTGGAACAATTTTACAACAAATGGAGGATCTTGGAGACGAAACTGGACTCATTTGTGTTATTTGCAGAGAAGGATATAAGTTTAAACCAAACATGGTTTTAGGAATTTATACATTTACTAAACGTTGTAATATTGAAGAATTTGAAACAAAGCAAAGAAAAACTATAGGATATTCAACGGTAACTCATTTCAATGTGGTACATGTAGATTGTCATATGTCAGCAGTACGTTTAGCAAGAGCAAGAGACGAATGGGAAAGTGCTGCTTTACAAAATGCTAATACAAAGTGTAATGGATTACTTCCTCTTTGGGGACCTTTAGTTCCGGAATCAGCTTTCGCTAGTTGTTTAGCAAGGCATAATACATATTTACAAGAATCAACAGGCCATAGAGATATTTCTTATACATCAACAATTCATGATCTGAAGCTTTTATTGCTCAGGTTTGCTCAGGAAAAGAGTTTTCATGATGATACTGGTGGTGGAGGACCTCAATCTAACATGCACATGATTCCTTACTTGGTACATATGGCTCTATATGTGATGAACACAACTCGATCTGGAGGAAAAGAAGAACAGCAACTAACAAATTATTTGAGATCTTCACCTACTTCAGCATGGCTGGATAGCTGTTACGAAGCTGAAGGACCACTTTACCAAGCGACACTTTCTCTACTTGTGCACTCACCCACTCGTTGGGAAGAAGAAAAAATTGTTCATTTGAGGAGGCTTATAATTCTCGCTCATCAACGTCATATTTCTCCTTCAGGTCCCACTAAGACCGTTTCAGACATTACAGTCAAGGATTATTCAGTTTATAAAAGCGTTTTTGTTTTCTTTGGTCTCATTGATGCCATTTATACATACTTTTTCAAAAGCGCAACTTCTTCAGTTAAGATCACCTCTTCTCAACAATGGTCGACTACTTTGGCTGATTACATTAGAGAGAATGATGAAGCCTTGATGAAATCGTCTGAAAAAGTTCTTGCAAAATATAGAGATGATTTACTACCGTGTGCGTCATTTGATGAATTTTGTGATGTTGCTGGTAAGTTTTTATTATCGTTATTATTATTATTATTATTAATTCTGTTGAATAAACTATATATTATAATGTTATTATAATTTTTTTAAGGTCTACTTGATGACATTTCGGATCTTGCGTCATATATAACGGATATGCTACGAGCACTTGCTTGAAAGACACAAAGTCATCTTTGCAGACGACATTTAATTAAAAATAAATTTATGAAAATCAATAAATTGTGACTAATTAAATTGGCTTTTTTAAATAAATATAAGCTATTGCAATGCCTTTTTAAATGTAATAAAACGCTCGGGTATCATCGAAAATAGTATCGATGTCGATGATGAATATTAATTGTCTTGATTCTAAAATATTTCTGTGTATTCGCCTTTTCATTTATACATAGATTAAAATAAAATATAAAAATTTGTGCTTAAATAAAATGTTTGCAAACATGACAAATATATTAATGTTTTTTATTTTTAATTTTAATAATTGGCATTATTGAAGCATTGATTAATATTAATTTCAAAAATAAGTACCTTTATCATTGATAAAGGTTATGAAAACTTAATCAAAAATAAAATTTATTCGAAAACTAAAAAGGAAAGACTTCTAATGCACGTATTATGAATTTTTATTACAAAACGATTGTGTAATATATTTTGAGTAATTATATAAAATAATTTTCATTTGTTTACAGTATCTTTTAAAAATTTATACAGACAAAGTTTGATATTAAATTTTATTATAAAGTTATTCACGTATCACTTTTCCATAATTTAATGGTTTTATCGTTTTCTAAAGCTGCTGAAGCAATGATGTTATCAGTTGGATGGCATGTTGTACAGAGAACTACATCAGTATGCCCCTGAAGTTTTTGAACAATTTCTTTCGTTTGCAAGTTCCAAATATATACCATGTTGTCTTCTGAGCCAGACACTATCCACTGAATAATAAAATAAAATTAGTTAACCAAAACAAATTTAAAATATTTCGTAATAATAAGGATAATAATTTTTGTTACGCACTTTTCCTCCTGTTACAGAAAAATTCGCAAAAATACAATATTTTTCATTTCTGTGACCTGTATATGTTTTAAGACATTTTCCTTTGCTATAATCCCAAAGTTTTAATGTATTATCTAACGTTGCAGCCAGTATATATTTTCCGTTTGGAGAAAATTTAACAAACGACACAGGAGGATTATCATCATCGATCAAAGTTTTCAGACACTGCCCGGAAGCCGTATCCCAAATTCGACTGAAACGTAATAATATACCTTTATATTTCTTTTTTTATTATCAAATAATCTAATAATAAATAATATATTATTGTAAAAATTTACCATAATCCATCATAACTGCTAGATACAATTAATGACCCGTCTCTATTGAAATGAACAGCACTCACTGGATCTGAATGAGCAGGTAATGTTTTCAAACATTTTCCCGTACGAACATCCCATATTTTTACACTTTCATCAAACTAAGAACAATCAATTAAATAATTAAAAATATTCCCGTAAATTACTAATAAAATATTGGGTTGATGCATATAAAATTGCCGATTGCGCAACAATACAAAATGCCTTTTGTGAATTTTTTAATTCAAAAAAAGATCATTTTTTTTATAATGGCATAAATTCTTTAGTGGATCGTTGGTTGTTATGTATTGAAGCTAATGGTAATTATTTTGTCACGAATAAATAATTATTAAATAAATTATTTTGTGTTTTTGATCCTCTGTTTAAATTGGAAATTTCATATGCACCAACCTAATAGAAATAATTTTACTTCTCCTTACCGATCCAGAAACAATAAGATTAGATTGCGGGTTGAAGTTACAACAAAAGACATAATTACTATGTCCTTTTAAAGTTTTTAAACATTTACCCTAAAATAGCCGTAAAAATGAAATAATAAATAAATAAACAATATAAAATAATAATTTTAAAGAATCAAACAAAAAAAAAGTAGTTACCGAACTAAGCTCCCATATTTTTAATGTTTTATCATCAGAAGCTGAAACTAATAATCTACTGTCACTAGACCACGCAACATCGGAAATTCCTAATTTATGTCCAGCTATAGTTTTCTCAAATTTTCCATCATAGGAACCCCAAATTTTTATCAGCTTATCGGCAGCTATAACATTCAATAATAACATTAGTTTGTTTAAATATAAAAGTACAAAAATAGACAAAAATAAAACTTACAAGAGCTAGCAAGCCACTCTCCGTTAGGACTGAATTTTACTGAAGATACAGCTTTAGTATGACCAGCAAGAGTGTACTTTAATGTATAATTAGGTTTCTGTAATAACAAATGGTATCGTTTATAAAAAAAATATTAATTTTAACAATATAATGCCATTGTTGACAATCTTACCACAGCAGAACTTCCTTTTGAAGTCGCACTTGTTGGAGTAGAATTATTCATAGATGCCGGATGCCCCGGAGAAGGTCCTAATGGGACCATCGTTATTTAAATAATCTAAACACTAATTTAACTTTAAATTATTGTAAAAAAAAAAAAAAAACAAAACGTTCAGAAGAGATAACCTCTTCTAAAGCGGCTTTACAGGAGCTTAATTATGCTGAAATTTCACTTTTTCACTGTAATCACATCATAAAACTGTTATACTATTATATTATTATAGATGATAATTTAGTATGAGTTAAAAATTATATGGGATTTTTAAAAAATAATAGTATTAATCAATGCATCAATGCAGGATGCAAAACAGCTTGTTTCGAGGGAATTTTTAACTCGTTTATGCGGTACCGAGCCTTTGGTGTCACTACTGTCACTACACTACTGTCCTCTATTCAGCTTAATAATTAATTATAAGGTTAATGTCCAGTACTGTATATGAAAAATTTTAATGGCTATATTTCGTTTGTTGACATGCATGGTGTATAAATAATAAATAAAAATGGGAAAAAGGTTTAATAATTATATGTGTAAAAAATTTTTTCATCCAGCATCTCGAGGCAATTTAAAACGAGTAAGTTCTAAAAAATTCAATATTTTATAACTTTCTTCAACATTCTTTTATTATATTCTTTTATTATTCTTCTATTAATTTCTAATAACATTTATAATTTTTCAATAGGTATGGATGGCAGAACAACAAACAGATGCGTATAAGAAAAAACAAGAAGAATTGAGAGTACAATATGAAAAAGAGCAAGATCTTCACAATAACAAGTGAGTTTGAGCTTATGGTAAAGATTATTGATCTTTAACTAAATAGTGGAATACTTATTAATAATTGAAAATAATTTACAGAGCATTATTGAGCAAAGAAAGTAAAGATAAGTTAAGTGTAAATTTTATGTATGAACCACCGTCTGGGGCAAAAAAAGAATGAGAAAAAGAAGACTACGAACCAGAGAAATGTTCGATGTATCAAGTGTCATAAATGGGTTCATATAAATACAGGTATTTATTATTATATCAGCTTTAAAATGGAAGTCAACCTATGAATTTAAGCTAATGACTTATGTAAAAATATATTACAGATAAGGAATGTCCATTGTATAGTCAAGCAATGAGTGTTGTAATGTCAAATAATGAAACAACTCAGGATACGTCTGATGCGATGACTCTTGTTCAACAAATGCGTAATGATGGTTTAGAAGTGAAAAAGTAAGTTTTAAAGAAATGATAGTAATTAAATTTGATTATAATACATCTATGATAGAAGTACTTCTATCATAGATAAAATAATTTTTATTTAACGTTAAATAAATTTTTTTTATTTTCATTTTTTCATTCATCTATTATCATAGATAAAATAAAACACATTCATATCCCTCAGCATGAAGATGAGATGGTTTCAGGAGATGAAGAGTTTTCAGAAAAGGCGTTTTTTGATTCTTTATTAAAGAAAGAAAAAAAGAAACTTTTGAAGTATGTTGATTTTAAATTGGTATGTAGAATAAATATAAAATGATAATTAATAATTAAATATTTTTCAGGAAGTTGGAAAAGATGGAGCGTAAAAAGAACAAAGAGAAGAAAAAAAAATCAAATTCTTCCAAAGGAGTCAAAACAAAGTATACTTTTGTTTCATGATTATTAATCAACGTAAATTATCATGTATGAATGAATAGGTTTTAACGATTGCCGCGTAATAATCTCGATGATACCAAAATGATGGAAGTAGCTAAACTTTCAGAACATTTATAGTTGGTTCATATACACCAAAAATAAATATAAAATTCTTCTCTGTAAATTTGGAAATTGCTATATATTTTTTTTCGCTAAATCAACGAATTATCAAGAAATTAATAGAAAAAAAAATTTGGTATTCACTGCCGCGTAATTCTTTGTCGAGGTTTATTAAATCTAACAAATCTTGTTATTTCATATTTTTAATTACAAGAAGAGGAAGTAATCCAGTTTTGTAGTCAATTTTTTTTATTAAAAAATTAAATTTAATAAAAAATATAAAGTAACCGTAAATTTTACGTCGTTTTTATTTATTTTTCATGTAAAAAAATTTTAAAAAGAAGTTTTAACAGTGCAATTATCAAGAGAAATTACATTTATTTATTATATATTATATTAGTGAGAAAATTTTAAGATTTTTTTAATAAACAATCATTTGAAAATTACAAACAGTCATTTGAATTATTTGTAAAATCCGTAGGATTATTACGTTTGCAAACTGCCCACGTGTTCATTAAAAATAAAAAAATAGTTGATCAATTAATATATTTTACATAAATACGGAGAATTGTGTGATCTGCTACATAATTGTCACTAATTGTCAATTGTAGACTCTTTATTATACATGTGTTAACATTTTTAAATTGGTGGAATATGATAAAATGATGCAAAAAAATTACAATTATATTAATAAATAAATAAATAAATTGTACATATGTATAAATTTTTAAAATATTGCATTGATCATTATGAGAATTTGTAAAAACTTTATGCAAAGTTTTAAAACGTTCAACAGTTCACAATGCATTTAATTTTATTTGATTAATTAAGAGTTTTAAAATATGATATAGAAACTGTAATTGTTGAGAGGTCGATCAGCATTTCAGCCTTAGCGAGTACATCATACCGAATAAATTAACTAAATGTAGCTAATTATTTATATAAATAATTTAAATAAACTCTTCTCGATAATTCAAATATGGCGCGCTTTTTAAAATGTTACGTCATTTAAAAATAAAAATAAAAACAATTTACATCGTTTCAAGTTACTTTTAACATGTGAGCAAGGGTCTTTAATTTATAATACTGTAGATAAAAATAAATATCAAAATATTAAATGAAACTTCTGTAATTATGTTTTCTATAACATCATTAATGATTAATTGATTCTTTTACCCACGGTCATTTGTTAATCATTTTCATTTAACTGATAATAAGCTTAATTTAGAATTACTGCAGTATTTAATACTCCAATTGTAAATGTTTTTACTGAACCAAGTGTTTTTTGTAATATTTTTTTAAAAACCTCTGCATGTACATAAATAGTTAAGATAATTTTATACCAGTTATATTCACGAATATATTGTGACTCAGGTTCAACTAAAAGTAATGGGTTTCTAACTAATTGAACTTCAATATTTAATGTATTTTGATAAATTGTTTTTTTTTTCTATATAAAATCATAAACAACAATGAGTGCAACAGTAACAACGCCTGCGAGTTCAAGAAAGTATGATATATTTATTTATTTACTAGATTATGCTACAAAATTATTCATATACATGTAATATTATGTAGATAATGACATTGAAAAATATTTTTATTTATATTCAAGGTCAATGCTATCATCTACTGCTCGTCAGGGCAGCATTTACGATTTTGATATCGATATGTTCTTAAAAATTTCTGATTATGAAGATACAGTTAGGCAGTTAGATATTTATTATGGAATAGGTAAGATATTATTCGTTATTTATTATCATTGTCATAATTCCTCTGTTATTACTACACTTCTAACATACTAATCATTTTAACGAAAATTATTACTTGTAGTAAAACGACAACTTTTACGTTACCAAAGCTGTATTACTGGTTTGTTCCCACAATTATCCAATGACAAGACAGTTGCTAGTGTTAGAGAAAGTATTTATTGTGCAGCAGCAATTTGGAGTTTGTATCAAGCTTACAGACGAATTGATGATGACAGAGGAAAATCTCATGAGCTTGGACAATCTGCTGTAAAATGTATGCGAGGGATTTTAGAATGCTGGATACGGCAGTCAAATAGAATTGAAACGTTTAAATTAAATCAATGTAATCGTCATTCTTTGCATTGTAAATTCAATCTTAATACTGGAAATGAAATTTTTGATGATGAAAATTACTTCCACTTACAAGTAAAGATACTACTCTTTTTTACTCTTATCATTCTTTTCAATTTATAATGATGGATTTGTTTTTAATTTGCGTTTTATTTTAGATTGACGTAGTTTCTCTCTACCTAATTTTTTTGGTTCAAATGATTTCATCAGGCCTGCAAATTATTTACACGCAGGATGAAGTGGCCTTTGTTCAAAACCTAGTCTATTATGTAGAGAGAGCTTATCGCACTCCAGACTATGGAATGTGGGAAAGAGGAAGTCGTTATAATGATGGAACTCCTGAAATTCATGCCAGTTCTATTGGAATGGCAAAAAGTGCGCTTGAAGCAATTAACGGATGCAATCTTTTTGGGGAAAAAGGAGCATCTTGGTCCGTTATTTATGTTGATATTGATGCTCATAATCGTAATCGAAGTATTTTTGAAACGATGCTTCCAAGAGAATCTAGTTCAAAGGTAATAGATTTAAGAAGTACAGACGTTCAATTTAACTTTTCTTTAATGAGATTTTTTTCTAGAGTGTTGATGCAGCATTGCTGTCTACAATTTCATTTCCTGCGTTTGCAACTCATGAGGAATTTTTATATACTGAAACAAAGATGAATGTTACACGGAAACTAAAAGGAAATTATGGGTTTAAGAGATTTAGTCGCGATGGATATAAAACTGTTATTGAAGACCCGAAAAGACGACTGTATAAATCTGGCGAAATAAAAGTAATCGCATGATTTATTTTTTAATAAAAAATATGAATTAACATGAGTATTTTTATTGCAGGATTTTGATAAAATTGAATGTGAATGGCCGCTTTTCTACATATTTATGATAATTGATGGAGTTTTCAAATCTTTACCTGAACAAATAGACGAATACACAAATTTATTAAAAGGGCGAGTGCATAAAGATGCAGCTGGTGGTAAAGATATTTGATCATTTGTAACATCATTTATTTTATGTAATTTTCAGTAATAACAATCGTGTGTTTACTTATTTTAGATCCTGTTATCCCTATGTATTATTACGTACCTGAAAAAAATATTCTTACTGAAAGAAACGATCCAGGAAGTACTTTCCGTGTTGCAAGTATTGAAGGAAGTGGTACAAGAGTAATTGGAGAAGATGAAGGAGTTTTATATTTATGGAATCAAGCAATGTTTATCATCGCACAATTACTTACTTCTGGATTACTTCATATCAATGAATTGGATCCGATTCGTCGCTATCTTCCATCATACAACAGGCCTCGAAAAGCTGGAAGATATTCTGCTTTTCAAGTAAGTTTATTATTATTATTTTTATACGCTGATAGCAACTTTATTATAATTATTAAATTTTTATTATGAACTACATGAAAAATTGAATTTAAAAAAAATTAATAATCATTTTACCTTTTTTCGAATTTTGAACAGGCCAAACCCACAATTGTAAGTAAAATTTTGTCTATGACTAGCCTGTGGACGTTATTTGATTTTGTAACTTTGTTTGTGACTGTATTATCCATAAAATAACTAGAGTAGTACTTATCACTAATTATCTATTATTGTTTCATATTCAAATTCTATATCTATATTATATACTCAAAGATAATTTAAACCCAAATGAATTTTCCTAGCAGTATAATTTTTCTTCATAACAATTGATCAGTTTAATATTGCCTGCATTGTTGCATGATTATAATTTTGTCTTGCAGTTATAGAAACAGATTAATATTCTGAAATTAATTAATGCTGAATTATTTGTCTATTAACAGGGTACTCATACAGATTTAGTAGTACAAATAGTTTTAATTGCTGAGTCAATGAGACTTCAAGCAATGATGGCTACCTACGGAATTCAAACTCAAACACCGCATGAAGTAGAACCAGTTCAAATATTATCATCCAGCCAATTAATAAAAGTTTATCAGAAACTTGGTATTAACAAAAAATTAAATTTACAAGGAAGACCTCCAAGACCTATTGGATCATTAGGAACAAGCAAGGTATAAAGTAACTGTTACTTATTATGTATAAATGTTATTGATTAATTTGTTGTATAAGTCGATTTCATACATATAATTTTCAATATTTTTCAGGTCTACCGAGTTTGTGGAATGACTGTTCTGTGTTATCCGTTAATTTTTGAAGTATCTCAATTTTATTTGTATCGTGATATGGCTCTGTTAATAGATGATATTAAAACAGAGCTCAAATTTGTTGGAAAGTATTGGAGATTGTCAGGACGTCCTACAGTTTGTCTTTTGATTCGTGAAGAACACATGAGAGATCCACAATTTAAAGAGATGCTTGATCTTTTTGCTATGTTAAAAAAAGGCTATTGCGATAATACCAAAGTTAGAATAGGCCGGCTCCAAAATCTAATTTCTTCATCATGTATAGGTAAAAATAAAAACATTTATTATTTCAGTCATCTACTAAATAATTTACAATTCTTATGAATTATTATTTGAATTGCTTTTTCACTTTTACAGAACATTTAGACTTTGTAGGTTCTATGGAGACCGACTTAGAATTGAGTCAATTTAAACAACTAAAGCATGATTACATAGGATATCAAAGTCTTACTGATGTACCAAGATCTCTATCTCATGTTGAAGAGGTTCGGGATTATTCCAAATTATCTAATGAGTCTATTCATGTCATTACAAACGAACTTCGTAATGCTGATGGCTTATATGCGAAATGCCAGCTGTATGGAATTATGTTAAAACGAGAAGGAATTAATTATGAAATTAATGGCATGACAGGTAATTTCTTCTCTGCGAACCTTTTTTACATGTTTTTGGAACTTATTATATCGGAAATAAAACTGTTGTTATAAAAATATTCTCAGTTGGAGATCATTTAAGAGCATTGTATCAACAAGCCGGAAGCCTTAGATATTGGATCGCAGTGCGCTATTGTAGTAGTTTACTAAATCATACTGTTGATAGCATAAGCCCCTTCATTACTGGGGTTCTTGTTAAAGGAAAGCAGATAACTGTTGGAGTAATTGGCCACGAAGAAACAGTATTTGATAAGCCAATGACTCCTGCAGAAATTCAATCTGTTGTGTATTCAACTATTCAACCACACAATGTTGTACAAGCTGTTCTTCAGCAGGAGGTTCTTTTGTACTGTGGTCGTTTGATTGGTACAAATCCTGCGATGTTCAAAGGAATACTAAAAATTCGTATTGGGTAATTATTCTTCTATTATTTTAATTATTTATGAATTCAATAATATTTTCTGAATTAAATGATATTTTAGATGGGTATTAGAAGCAATGCGGCTTTATCTAGCAGTATCTGTTAAAAATCCGAAGCCTATTGAAAATTATAGTCCTTATGAAATAAGACGTATTTTAATTAAAGTATTGACTGTCAAAGATTGGGCTTCATCTGAAAAGTAAGCTATGAATTTTTGTGGTAATATATCAGCTCATATATCAGTAATATTTTTATATTATTATTTAATGGTTCTCTGTGTTGAAAGTTTGACTGTAATTATGCGAAGAAAAATAGAAGGAAGTCTCTGTAGAGTCCCATCTCACTTTTATAATCAAGTATGGGAAGTATTAATGCGATGTCCAGGTGGTATTCGTGTTAACGGCCAAGAGTTACCACAACAACCAACTCTATCAACCATGACACGTTCGGAATTAACATTTGCTCTGCTTGTAGAATCTATTCTTCATCACATACTATTACCAGAATATCGACAAATAGTTGTTGAGGTATGTAATTAAGTAATTACCTTATTTTAATTTTACTACTAGTATTAAACTGATAATTATATTAAATTTTTTCAGTTGTTGAATATTGTAGCTACAATTTTGCTACGTAATCCAGAGTTGAGTTTCAAACATGAGTTAGATTTGAATAAATTAGTTGAAGATGCCTTTGTAATGTACAGTAAAGATCATAACATGGAAAACTCCGATGATATGTCACCTTTCTTCGCTGCTCATTATTCTGTTACAACTGGCTACCTCGCGAGATCTGTAGTTAATAATGTTTTAACAGGAGGCTGTGTAACAACTAAAGTCGATTTAAATGATTTCGAAGAAGGGTCAACTCAGGAAATGTGCAACATTTCATAAAATATCAATATAATATTTTTGCCATGAATATTTACGTTTGTTTTTACAGAATTTAATATCTTGTACGTACCTCAAAAATTTGTTATTTAGTCTATTAATACAGTAGTTAATAATAATACTATTTTTCAATAGTAATAACCAAAAGTGCCAATTATTGAAATACTCAATGTTATGTTCACAATAGTATAAATATTCGAATTTTATTGTACTTTTGTTTAATATAAAATAAATTTTAACCTATTTCATTTATCTCTTCGCATTATTTTTAACTAAGCTATTAATTTAATTACTTAAATAGTGGCAATGGATATTTTTCAAATTCAGCAACGAATGATAATATTCAACATTCTAATCTACGATATAAATAAAAAATAAAAAAAAATCAAATAACTTTTTCATTCATCATATTTAGTATTAATTAAAATTAAAATTTCACTGCGAATTTTGTATCGATTTATTACCATCAATATTATTTATTATAATTATATCATAGAACTAAAATATAAGTATTATGTTATCTCTTGGCAAAGTTCGTGTGCATTGCTTTTTTATATCGTTGGATATTATTCATGTTAGATTCTATCCTATAGGATATCTATAGATCTATAGATCTACAGATACGACAGTACTGACTTTATATCAGTAGCTTTCACTAGTTGTTTTCTATAAAAAAATTGATAAAAGTAATGAAATGTTAATTGAATGATATGCTACACCTTTTTAATCTAAAAATATCACACAACATTGTTCTTTATGTATAAATAAATTTTTATATTTCTGGATTATATTAAAAAAAAAATAAGATCCAATGCAAACATCATTCAATATTCTGTCAATGGAAAGGGTTATTTTTAATTTGACTCCGAGACTACTTTATCAGCAGATTGACTATATCCTTGGTTTTACCGCTTCATATGTATAGTTAGAGTCGACCGCAATGATTCACCGTTGATCATTGTGTTTGATAGACTCACAGAGTGATTGTTGTATTGACGCCATAAACTGCTTTTTGGAGCAACAAACATTAAATACATTGTTATTTCACATTACCACAAAAACAAGTCATTGAAATAAAAACTTTGATAAAAATCTAAAAAAGAATTTTTTTGTTTAATACGTAAAGCTCTCTTGTCATTTTTAGTGGTTCAAAGAATACTGAAAATAATTTAAAAATTTTATTACCTGGTAGCAATTATTACAATTTGTTCTTCTTTTTTTTTTTGTTGAACGATAAGTTAATTATTGAATTGTAAAGTTACCATGAGTGTTAAAGTGGACAATGGTCAAATGCCAGTTGATGAAACAGTTATTCATACAAAAATGGAAAGCCAAGACATCGGAGATGCTTTTGGTTATGGAAAGTAAGAAAATCATATTACTTTGAATGAAAATATATATAGCAATAATTTTGATAAAACTGTTTTGTATTAGGCCTAGCACTCCTTCATATCCTCAACCATTGCAAACTGCACCTACTGAAAGATATGCTAGTCACTACAATATGAATCATTTAAAACGTGGTAAAGCCATTATTTTTAACCATGAAAACTTCAATATTGGACACTTGAAAGCTAGATCTGGAACTAATGTTGATTGTGAGAATTTGGTATCTACTCTTCAAGAACTCGGATTTGAAGTAACTGATTACCACAATCTAACTCACCGTGACATTGTTAGAAACTTGGAGCAGGGTAAATATTCATTATTCAAAATTTGAATAAATTTTCAAATGTATATTAAAATTTGTATTATTTATATAATTATTAATGGTTTATAAAAAAATGTTATCAGTTGCATCTATGGATCACAATCAACATGATTGCTTGATTATTGCTGTTTTAACCCATGGTGAACTTGGTTTATTATATGCCTACGACACTCCATATAAAGCCGATACTCTTTGGTCTTACTTTACATCTGACAAATGTCCAACACTCGCTGGCAAACCTAAATTGATTTTTATCCAAGCTTGCCAAGGAGATAGACTCGATGGAGGATCATCGCTCAAAGAAAGGACAGAAACCGATGGTCAGTCAGCTGTTTCTACATATAGAATTCCAACTTATGCCGATTTTTTAATTGCATACTCAACCGTACCAGGTAAAGTAATTTATTATTAATTTTTTGTTATGAAATATAAAAACGTATTACAATAATAATTTTTGTTGTTAGGTTTCTATTCATGGCGCAATACAACTCGTGGATCTTGGTTTATGCAAGCTCTCTGTATGGAACTTCGCGAGAATGGAACTCGCTATGACTTATTGACACTTCTCACATTTGTATCACAACGTGTTGCGATCGATTTCGAATCTAACACTCCAGATAATATAACTATGCATCAACAAAAGCAAGTTCCGTGTATCTCGTCGATGTTAACTCGACTCGTAAAGTTTCCACCGAGAAATATAGCATCCTCGGAGATCAATGCCATTGGTAATTCTAAGTAAATTCAAGTGGTGCTTAAAAAAATTGTGCCTAAAAGTTAAATCAGGTGGAAATCTATAAAAAGCATTTACTTTTCTTAAACTTTAATTACAGACAAAGCATTTAGTAACCATTTTGAAAGTACTAACAAGTACTTATGACATTCGGTGCATTTAAAATAGTCTTTTATATATATCTTTTTTTTTTTATAATTTTTATATCTTTCTACTGAAAAATATGCATTTAGTAATTCCTGAAAGTAAAATTATTTTTTGAGATTTTCATATGATATGTGATGCAGAGGTAAATTAGTAATTTTTTATGAAATAATTTACATACATACCAAGCAATCATTCCAAAAAAGAATCAAATCATTTCTCGATGCATATTTTATGTAACATTAGAGAGTTGTAATCAAAGTTGGTTTAAAAATTGTAATTCATGAATATTTTATACGTAAATCATGACATTTGCTACAACAAAATAATTAATTTTAATGTTGGAATTCTTCTAACAAAAAACTAAATAATAATAATGAAAAAATTTGCCAATCGTATGTTCGAGTACACGCCAGAATATTGAATTGAATTTATTTTGAATTTCATCTTTTCAGTAACAACTAGCTGTTCAATATTTTGTTATTACGTTTAGTTAAATCACATACATATTTGATATTGTTAAATAGACAAACGATAGGAAAAAAAAGATTCACAAAATACGAGTGTGATTTATTTGTTGAAATATTGCTCAAGAACAACGATAAGGCAGTATTTTATGCCTTAGAAACAATGTCTTTCAGATCACAAAAATGTGATAAAATTGCATATTAATTATTAAATAATAAGAAAATTGAAATATCTTGCCCTAAAAAACAAACTTCTTATATATCATACATATAAACGTACATTAAAAGAATTTCTACGCATTTATACGTACCTATATAATACGAATATCGATCGGATAAGAAATTAAAGAATGAACACTTACATGTATTCATTTTTTTATATAAATATATTGATCTCGGTCTCATAATCTACACATTATATCTAATTACAGTAAATATAAACATTCTTAAATTTGTGATCTTTGTATGTTATATATAAATATATTAATAAATAAAATATGATCAAATGACTTTTTACAACGTATATCTGTCATATGGAAGATATTTTTATTTTATAAATACTTATGATAAGTCGTTATTAATGAATTTTTGATACAAGTACAAAATTCATAATAATTAAAAATAACTTAAGTTATCATTAAAGAGGCACTTGTCCGGGTATATTTGGTATAACAAAAGTATTTACATTTCGTGATAATACTGGTGCAGTAAATGGCCGTACTGCTCTTGATTGATCTTTCATTCTTTTTGATATCAAATTTAACGGATCCAATGTTACAAATGCGACTTCATCATTACTTTCATTCTCATTAAAATATTCTATGCTGTCACTCCTAGGAATCGTCATATTATCAGACATTGGTGCAGTTTTATTTCTGACTAGAAAACTTTTTACTGACGATTCTCTTCTGCCTTCAACATCTAAAATGTATAATACATTGATTTCAATATTATTTTCCAATTATTGAATAGTAAATCATATATATTTTTTTAATAATAGGTTTACTCACGATTATTTTTGGCTGCTGAATTTTTTCCACTAATCATGACTAACTCATTAATTGGTTTGAAAGGATTTGAATGTGTAGATATATGTGATAGAGCTATAGATGATATCGATGGCCTTTTTGGGCGACTACATGAATGATTATTTACAACAGAAATAGTAGGTTGAGATGTATTTATTCGTTCATCTAGTGTTGCATAATTTTTGATAATCGTATCCAATAACCATCTGATAATGAAGTAAAACAAACTTGTAATCTAATTCATTTTAACACATTTTGATTATATTTACAATCGTGTTAATTACTTATATCCATCAGTAATTCCCTGAGTGTTCTGCTTGAAATTTTTCTCATTAAATACACAGGCACAAGTTTCTACTCTTGTTGGACATCGCATTGAATTCACTGCTTTTTCAACATCTAGATTTTCCACTAGATCCAATTCGTCAATTGCTCCAATTACATCCTGTTTATTTGCCAATCTAAAAAATATGTATTAAATAATTAAGTAAACATATGCCGTACGTGTTTCGTACTTATCTAATATAATTAAAACAACATATAACTATTCGTGAATGTATTTATATTAGATTATGTATTTTAAAAGAATAAAAAGCATGTGCTTTAAATAAAAAGGATTTAGTAATGATCATCGAAATTCAAGTGCAACACTGTGAAGAACAAAAAATGATTAATTATTAATATCTCACAATAATATTGGTTTTCCTGCAATATGTTCATGCGATGTTAATTCGCCAAATACTATTCTATTTTCATGTAACCGTGAAATATCGCTGGCATCCACCACATAAATTAGACCATGTATCTAAAAAATTAATTGTATGATTGGGAACTAATATATACTATGATTCATGATTATTTGTTAGCTAAAACATTCATAGATATTTTGGTAATCATGAAAAAATGAATGAAAATTGAAAAACTTACGTCGTTGAAGTATTTTTTCCATATTGCTCTTATTTGTTTAGCTCCACCAACATCATAAACTTTTATTGAATGGCATTTATGTTTCAATTGAACTACCCGGAATCCCATTGTTGATATAACTCCCTCATCAAAATCTGATTATGTTAGACACGTCAAATTACAGACAACATTACTATTATTGTAAAAGAAATAAATGATAATTTCTTACCATGAGAAATACAGTTGAGAACTGATGTTTTTCCTGCATTATCTAAGCCAGTCATTAATAAAACAATATTCCTATTAAAAAAAATATATTAAATAAAAATATAAATTACTCCAAAATTGTTTATAAATTCTTACTTTCGAATAAGCTTTTTTCTCGAGTATATATTGTATATACTTCGTAAACAATTTCCCATTATAAATAATTATAAACCCACATAATTGTGTATGTAAAACTTGATTCTAGTTAAAACTGATAAAAATCATTCTACAAAATACAAAACTGTTTGTCTAGTCTGCCATATTGTTTTAGTATCTATCTTTGTCTCTTACTCATACACACGCATTCACGTCAATACTCAATCATTTCATATCTTATATTCTTTCTACTGCGTTCCCACTCAATCTAATAAGCATGCCTACAAAATTTAGTTTCTGATAAATATATGTACAAAACTATTGAATAATTATACAATTTCTTTATATAAATAATATTATTGTTAACGTTTGGAATAATCGAAGAATTTCATCTTGTTGAATTATCGGTAAAAGTCGTAATTTACTTTTAATATTTTTAAATAGTTTTAATAATAAAATTAAAACTTAACTTTATCTTGATTTTCATTTATAATAATTATAATTAGATAATATTTTAACTTATGTATTTAATGTTACATTTAGTTTGTAAAGCAATTGCGATGTCACTCTTATTTTGACGCTTGAATTAGCAACCTGTTAATAATACTAAAAAGCTTCTGAGTTAGAAAGAATTAATTTAATGTTTTGACTGGTTAACAGATAATAAAATTTGTAGTTCAATACAAATATCATCAGTTACACAAAAGTTTCATAAACGATGGATACAATTGATTTGAAATCATATAAAGTTGGATTTATAGGAGGCGGTAACATGGCTCGTGCTATAGGAATTCCATTAATAAAAAAAAGTATGATTCATTGTGCATTTCAATAATTAATAGAAAATTTAGATCATCTATCCACACTGAGAGAAATAAAATAGTTGGATTCACTATGTAATGTTAGTTTTCCATTTAACATTTCATAGTTGAGTCCTTTCATAGTAAGAAAAGGACTCTACTATGAGCTCTCAAATGGAAAATTAACTATTTTGATTTTTTTTCAGTGTATGTTATTTAAAATTATCTTTCTTCTAATTTTTTTAGATATTCTTGATCCACAGAACATATGGGTATCAGCAAAAACAAAAGAAACTCTTCAAATCTGGGAACAAATAGATCCTCAACATCCAGTGAATACATCTTTAGAAAACTACGATGTGATTATAAACAGTGATATTATTTTTTTAGCAGTTAAACCACAAGTTTTTTTAACGGCTGTTAATTCCATACGAGAAAAATCTAAAGGTCGTCCATTAACTTTAGAAAATAAATTATTTATTTCTGTACTTGTTGGTATTACGCTCAAAACATTAGAGCATGTAAGTTGCAAAATGAATAATTACTTACAGGTAATTATTAAATAGAAAGTAATTAAAATTGTTAATATTACAAATGCCATCCAGGCGTTGAAGCAGTTCGTAGATTCACGTTCTCCTTCAAAAATTATCAGAACAATGCCGAATATGCCTTTATGTGTTGGAGAAGGAGTAACGGGTTAGTATATGAATGTATTTAAGAGATGTTTTAAAAAAAAATTCCTTTATTACAAATTTAAATTACAGTATACTCACAAAATTCTCAAGTATCGGAAAATGATATAAAAATTTTAGTGAGTATGTTATCTCATATCAGTGTAGTAGAAGAAATTCCAGAACATCTCATGAATGCTGTTGGAGGATTAACAGCATCAGGACCTGCATACGTAAGTTTATTGGTTAAAAAATGAATTCAAAAAAGAGAAGTACAATTAATTAAACGAAAATTTTTTGTTATTGTTTGCAGGCTTTTCTTATTATTGAGGCTCTTGCAGATGGTGCAGTGAAAAATGGAATACCTCGAGATATGGCAACGAAATTTGCAGCTCAAGTATTAATTGGTGCTGGAAAAACAGTATTACAAACCGGAAAAAATCCAGGACAACTTAAAGATGAGGTTTGTTCTCCTGGTGGAACTACAATTACAGGAGTTCATGCTTTAGAAGTTGGTGCAGTAAGAGCATCGCTAATGAATGCAGTTGAAGCTGCTGTTAAACGGTCAAGTGAACTTGGTAATTAAGTGTATATTATTTGATGTACTAAAAATAATATTACTTTCCATTAATTTTAAATCATGGAAAATTGATTAAAAACAAAATTTTTCAGTTTTTATGTATTAATATATTTTATTTATTTTTAAGCCTTAATATATACATTAATTTAAAAAAAATTGATTTTATAACTGGCTAATGTATTGTTGATTATTGTTTAATCAAATGGTTACAAAAATTTCAATAAATTATACGATGACATTCGTCTATTTACATATTAACAAATCTACTTCCACATTCAAATTTTTACAATAAAAAATTTATGAGAAAGTTCTATACTTGCGAATATTCTACACATCGTGATGGATCAGTTGGATAATATTCTTGACATTTGGTCATTAATCTTTTTAAAGCTTGAATATATTTTCGTTGGGTTTCATCATTCATTACATGTGCCACATTTTTCGAAAAAATTTTTTCTCTACCCGTACGTGCGTGAATACCAACCATAGTTACTCCAATAGGCCAGGGTGAATTGCCGATTGCCATTTGAAGGTAAGCATCACTTGCCTAAAATAATGAAAAACATTTTGGGTTTTATTTTCTCTCAACAATGAATAATTTATTCAGTTGATAATGTTAATAGAATACTTGCCAAAATATAATTTCGTTCCAACAAATGTTTAACAATTTCTGTTAAACTATCAGTAATATCTTCTGGTAAAGATTTATTCTTTAATTTTCTTAATAAAGGCTTTAAATATTCTCTTGTTTGTGCATAAGTTGCACTTGCCATTTTTCCTTTTGTACTCATTTTTTCACTACCACTACGACTATTTAACTGTCTACCCCACATTTGAACTAAGAATTGAAGAAACTGAGTAATTAAATTCATGTCGAAGTCCTTGTCCCCTCGATTTAGTTTGACAGACATTTTTTCAATATCTTCATACGTAATTTCTTCATTGGGAATATTAACATCCCCTTTTCTATCATAATCATTAACTTTTGATGATGTTAACAATTCATTGAGATAGGCTTGATCAACTTGTTCCATTGCTTCCTGAAAATCATTTCTAAATCCTTTATTTACTTCTGGTTCTAGAATTTCGTGCTTTCTAAGTCTTTGAAATGATTCTAATTCAGACTCGCCGAATAATATGACAGGTTCTCCTCGTTCACGTAATCTTCTTATAACCTCAGGTCGTGATAATTTTTGATGTTCTACGGAATTTTCAACAGATTCTTCTACTTGGTTTTCAACTACTGTGCTGACTGAAACGCTTTCGCTATCAGTTGAATTTAATAGCTTTGTATCTTTAGATATTAATTCACTACGTTTGAAATATTTTTTATTTTGCTGAAAAAAATAATATTAATAAATGTTAATACACGGAATATTTTTCAATACCTAGTATTAGTTGATTATACAAAATGTAAATATTTTTGGTTAGTTACCAAAACATTGCTTTCTTCGAGTTGCTTTCGTTTTTTAGCTATTTCTGCTTTCAAAATATCCATGATTAAGTAATGCTTTTTTTTATATACACAAAATTATTGTAAATAAAAGAATTGCAGTATTACAATAATAAAAATTGTAATTTAATTGTGGAGTTTAATTGAAAGTATAACAACACAACAAACTTTTTGCTTCGATTGAAGCATTTTGATTAGAGAAGAGCATCAGAGCCTCTAGCGAAATTTACGGTAAACATTTTTGAATACTTTTAGATTTGACTACTCTATTTTTACATTTTTTTCAGTGCATGTGTACTTAATTTTGTCGGTATCTTTGCTACTGAGCTTATTGAGAAACTCAGAAAACGACGTCTAAACAGCTGAGTGAATTTTTTACGGTAATAAATTTTTGTTAAATTGGAATTAATTCATGTAACCTTCTTTATTGAGTACAAAAAAATTTTAATTAAAAAAATGATAAATTTTTTTTTCGATATTCAATCATTATGAATAATTTTTAACTCAAGAAATTAATCAAAATCTTGATATTAAGAGAAATGAACATGGATTCATTATCAGAAGAATTAGAAAAAATAAAAATTTCTAACTTTTCTTCAACTCTAATTCGAGATTTTATTTATCTAATTGAAAATACTTATGTTCCACAATTTTCTCATGGAGAACATCATCCATGTGATGAACACGACTACGAAGATTTTCGCAAAATTATTGACACTAATTTAGAACAGATAAAATATAATTTTTATGATGTTTTAAAATCTATTGAAGATGATTGTGATAAACAATTACCAATATTAATTCATCTAATTATTATTGTTGGGGAGCAAAGTGAACAAAGTCACTGGAATACTCAGAAATCCGTCTCTCTTGCTCATAATATTTTAGAAGAAATTTGCAATTTTTTAAACATAGAAAGAGTATCACAATTTCTTACTAATAATCTTAATGATAATTTGAAAAAAGTTTTAATAACTTTACGGCCTAAATTATTGAAAAATACATGGAAGAATTACCCTGCGGCTGTATTATGTTATAAATGGATCTTACATCAAACTCAGGTTTGCTTCTTATCTAAACATTTTTTAAATATAATTTTTACTTTCTAATAAATTAATATCTCTTTCTAGGCTCCTCAACTATTAGAATATCTATCAGATGTTCTACCAACTGCTTTAATTATCTATGATGACTATGTGCCAGCAAATAGGATTTTAGGATTGAAATGTATTCATAAAATTTTAGAACATTCTTCTATGGTAATAACAAATGTGATTAAGTTCGTTGTAGAATTTTTCATTTGTTGATATGTTTATTACAGATCACAAAGAAAAGTTTACATCCCTTACTAATGATTGATTTTATTATTTTCTAGCAACATGAATTTTTAAGAAGTGGATATGTTGATGTGCTTTATGATGCTCTAGAAAAGTTAACTCGACATCGAGAAACAGAGTATATAATTCCTTTATACTCTTGTTTAACAACAGTGTTAATGAATCTCGAATATGGAAATACATCTAATACATACGAGGTAAAAATAATCTTAAATAGTAGAATTTTTATTTTGAATCAACTTTAATAATTAAATATGAAATATTGTTAATTTCTCTATCCAGTGGACCAAAAGAGATAACATAATAGGAACACTTTTAGATAATATGGAATTTGAGAATAACCTTGAACTCCGTCATGCCTATATGACCAGTTTACCTCAATTATTAACAAATATTGGATGTGCCAAATGGTGTGAAAGGTTAACCAGATTGTTATCTGAATATTGTGGTAATCATACAGATTTGAAGACTCTTAGAGCAACATTACAAGTAAGATTAATTTATTTTCAACATTTACAAACAAATGATTTAGTAAAATAATAAAAATAAATAGTACACTTTACACCTAAGAAGAAATAATGGGCCGGCTTAAACTGTGGGTAAAAATTTCACTAAAGCTAAATAAAAAACGCATGATTTAAGATGGGCTAGTCATCGTTCCTAGACGTACAATGTTAATCTATCTAGAATTAAATGCTTTTTTTCGTCATTTCGGTACGAAAAGTTTCCGTCTAAAATAGAAAAGTGAACTTTCTGCAAGGGTATAGTGAAAAAATATTTTTTTTGTTTTTTTTAGATTTTGAAATACCTCTCTATTAACTTATTCATTTTAGATAATAAATAATAAAAAAATGAATATTTATTTCATCATCTACATTTTTTGATGTAATAAGTATACGTAGTGTAGTGTTTACTTTTATCATCTCTTATTTTATTTTCATCATTTTTTTTTCTTTCATATCATGCATAACTGACATACTCAGATAGAAAATTATGACGATCTCAATGTTCTAATAGTTTAGCGTAAAATTTTCATTTGTGTTGTACACACATTTTTTATAACCAAATTGACAATATATTTTTATGAATTACACAAGGAAAGAATAATTCATTAATTTGGTGTTTTCAGGTTGCTGAAACAATTCTTTCCATGTTTCATGTGAGGATACCTTCCCATTGTTTAGAATTATATAGTGCATTTTTGAAGTTACATTATGATCTAATAGAAACTCCAATTTTTGATGAAGAGATAATCCGAAGCTTAGAAAGATGTATTTATTTATTATATAATATAACTCCAGCGATTGGATCGAAGGTTATTCGAGATGATAGAATGCGAAGTATTATTAAGAATAATTTACATTTTAGTTGTTTTACTGATACTAAATACTGTAATTAATATAAAATATGTATGAATTTAATGTTTCTTTTGTACATTTATCTTTTTATTTATAATAATTATTTCTTAATTAATAGAATATTTAAATTAAAAATTAGAATAATTTTTCTAGTCATCTCAAAATATTTTTTACAATATTAACAATTTGTAGAACATAATAAAATGATAATACTTTGACTTCAAAAATAAAAAAATCAAATGATTAATTGGATTTATTATAAATTAAGATCGGGTCAAAGATTTATTCAAACAAACGATTAATTTATCAATAATATGTTTATTATTATCATGCTTTTTTTTGTACGGATTAAAAATTATATATAGTGATAACACTTTCGATTCTATGTAACGTTTTCTTTAATAAAATTGTTGTAAATCAGTAACAACAGAAACTTAGTAGTTGAAACAAACATGGATCTTGTCCTGTTCACAGTGGCAGTTTCATTATTAATTTATTTATTATTTTTATTTGCTACTAAAAAACCAGAAAATACTCCACCAGGTAATCGAATTTGTTATGTATTATTAAAAAAATAATATTTGGAAGTATAATAAATATATTTGGTTGAATAGGGATTATACGACTTCCAATATGGGGTTCTTATTGGTTGTTGTTATGGGGAAATTATAAATTTCCTCATGAAACACTTAATTATTATGTGAAAAAGTATAAATCAAAAGTAATAAGTGGCTATTTAGGTGAATTCTTTACAATATTCGTTAATGATTATCAAAGTGTCAGAGAAGTATTGACTAGAAGAGAGTTTGAAGGAAGATTGAATACTGTAGATGTTTTTAGAGCAAGAGCATTTGGAAAAAAATTAGGTAAAATAGAAAAAAAATTTCGTTCTAATTAAAGATCAAATAATAAGTAAATGAATATTGACATCAATTCAATAATAGGAATATTTTTTAATGATGATTATGAGTGGCAAGAACAAAAGCGATTTGCACTTCGTAATCTAAGGAACTTTGGATTTGGTCGACGTCATGAACACTTGGAAAATGATTTAAATGAAGAAGTTCAAATCTTAATTGATACAATTAAGTATGGACCAATTAATGATGATGAAAAGGTTTTAATTTTATTATTTATCATACTAAAATTAATGTTACGAGTTTAAAATAACTGACATTTGATGATGTTATTTAGAAAATTTTGGAAAATGATCTTGTTTATTTTCCACACATTCTATTTCCTGCATGTGCTAATATGATTTGGAAAGTGATGGCTGGTGAAAAATTGCCACGAGAAGAACATTCAAAATTACGCCAACTTTGTTTATGTGCTACTCGTTTTCAAAAAGGTGGTGACACTACTGGTGGAGCCATCAGTATGACAGGCTGGTTAAAATATTTTGGGAATATGTTTGGATTTCAAGATTTTATTAAAGGAAATCAAGGAATAATTGATTTTGTAAAGGTAAAGATTTTCAATTGGTACTTTAAACATTAAATTATCTGTACTGACTAAATTATCAAAAAATTATCAGAGATTCATTGACGAAACAGATGATGAAATGTTAGGGGAAAAAGTCCAAAAAGGATTCCTTCGAACATATCTTCGAGAAATGAAAATAAATAACGCAAAAAATACATTGGATAATGATGCAATGTTTTCAGAAGAGCAATTAATAATGGTTGTAGTTGATTTCATGTTTCCCGCTTTATCTGCTGTTCCAGCTGTACTTGGACATTGTATCAAGTACATGCTTCATAATCCAAAGGTGATGAAACGCGTTCAGGAAGAAATTGATGACGTTATTGGATATGAACGACTTCCAGGGCTCGATGACAGAAAAAAGTATGTTAAGAAATTATTATCAATATTAGTTACTTAAACAGTTTTTTTATCTTTCAGTTTACCATATACAGAAGCTACTATTCGTGAAGTTTTACGTATCGAAACCTTAACACCGTTGAGCGTTGCTCATCGGGCTGTTCAAACTACAACTTTAAATAATTATACGGTCCCAGTTGATACCATAGTGATTACCAATTTAGCAGGGATGCATAATGATCCGGATTTGTGGGGTGATCCAGAGTGTTTTCGACCAAATAGGTTTTTAACAGAAGATGAAACTAAATTGGCAAAAGATTATACTTTTCCTTTCGGACTTGGTGTGTTTATTAAAGTAATTAATTAATAATTAAAATAATATTAATTACAAAATTATATTTCAGGACGGCGTGTATGTGCAGGAGAAACTTTTGCAAGATTTGTCATTTTTATTATATTTGCATCTCTTATGCAACATTTTAATTTTGAATTAGTTGAGGGACAACCTACTGGACTAAATGATAAATTATCTGGTTTAATTGTACAACCGAAAAATACTTGGATTCGATGTAAACGCCGTTATTAATTTGTTTTTACTTTTTTTAGTCTTTAAAAGTCTGATGTAATAGCATAATTTTTTTGTACATGTTTATATTTATCAGAATATTCAAAGAATTTTCATACTTTTTCAATATCAATATTAAATTTATGTTATTACGCATTTTATTTTTGTCTTAAATAAATCTTAGAAATGAAAAACAAAGTTCATTTATTAATTAAAAAACACTTCACGATTCTCTGTGTATAAGAACATAGAATCCAAGGCTTGCTAAAACCGCATATTTCAGTTTTGGATATTCATTCATGTAAATTGTGACCATTCCAACATATGGCAAAAATCCACGGGCTCTTCCAACCACATCTTTATGAGTTAACCACAATTGGCCGGGTGCATAAAGACCTCTGTCATCAACTGAGTTGTTATCTCCTTTTGTTAAAAATTTGACTGTTGAGTTAGCATCAGCTCTAAAATGATAAATTTTATCATTAAAATAACTATTGTAAAACACGGAGTATCAACTAATGAATATTAAACTTTTCTTTAAAAAAAAAAATAAAGAAATTACTTTTCATGTAATTTGAGTACACGATGTACTATAGGAATATCTCTTCCTTCCACTTTGAATACAACGATTTCGCCAACTCTTACTGGTTCATCTTGGTAATTAGTTAAAAACAATAAGTCCCCACGATGAAACGCCGGTTCCATGCTTCCACTAATATATTTAACAAATAGTTAATATTAATTTTTTTCATCATCAAGTATTCATTGATATAAAAAAACATTTATTTTAAAAATAATGTATATACCTCAATACAACGACAATAGGGCTTTCACTTCCTGTGACAATCATTAATCCTTTCCATATCATTAAAGCTGATGATACGATCATACCAAAGCTTAAAATTTGGTAGAAAAACTGTTAATAATAATAAATAGAATTATTCATACTGAACATTATTATTTTAATCGTTAAAAAATATTCATAATTTTAATATTTTTCAATGAAAATATAGTATGTAAAATATCTAGATGTTCATTAATTAATTATAATATTAACAATATACCTGTCGCTTGTCCATGCGTTTAATATCGTCAAACATTCCTTGAAGAATCATATTGACTTTTTGATTTTTTTTATAAATTTATAAGTCAAAGTAATTTGTCAATTTTATTTCAACTAAGAGATGAATAATAAAAACGTGAAAGATTAAAATAGAAACATAACACTGACTTAACCATTTGCTACTATTTAACCAATGTTTCAGAAATATTTGTGTCCACAAATTCGTATACGTGTATAGTCACAGAATACTATATAAACCACAGAGTACTCCAAACAGAGAGAATTCATGTTTCGGAGCAGTTAATATGAATTTCAAAAATGGGAGGTCACTACTGTTTATTTCGAATACCGGTAAATGTAAAAAACAACATTAAGTTATCCTCAAGTAATCTTGATTATCTTTCAACCAAACTAAATTTTAGTAATGAGTTATTTAGTGTTAATGATCGAAATTTTTCATAAAAAAAACATTAGGTTTTTAATTTAGTTTATGTTTATTTATTCATATTTCCTTCAGTTCTATATTTTTTTGATAATCTGTCTAAACATTATGTTAATTCATATTGGTGCACATTTGTGTATAATTTTTAAATTGTTTTTAGTTGGTGATATAAATCAAATTTTCACCATTCATTTATGTTTTCGATTTAAAAAGCACAACATATATGAGATGACAGTGTGCTCATTTTACTGCACCAATATTTTCAGCGGTTAAAAACCAGTACTAAAAATGGCAATAAAGCGCCTGCGCAAGTTTGGGTGATAGAAGCAACAGAGACGTGTATTCTGCCACATAAAGTTTATTTTTTGTTATTTGTATTCATTTTAAAAATGGCTGATCTTAATAAAGAATTAAATGAGTATCTTCTAAATAATAAAACCGAAAAACAACATATACTACCAGCTCTACCAACGATAACAGTTTTAAAACCATCATTAGAAAAATGGTTTCAAAAATCTTCAGAACCAAAATCAGAAGAATCTAAATGGACAGAAAGTGCTCAAAGTTGTTTTCCTACTTTGGTTTGTTTACAAAAAACTATAAATTTTTTTGCTGAAATAAAGTCTATTAATTAATTATTGAATATTGAAACTTTTTTAAAGCAATGAAACATTATTTGCAGACTAGACTTCAACGGCTTACTGGATTTGTATTATGTATTTTTATGGGTATTCTTTGCTTCTGTTTATCAGCTATCTATGTACCTGTATTACTTCTTAAAGCCAGAAAATTTGGTCTTTTGTATTCATTAGGAAGTTTATTTTTTTTACTAAGGTAAACTGATAATTGATCTAACATACTTATTAAAGGCTATTTTAAATATTCTAACTTATTTTTTTATTTCTAATAGTTTCACATTTTTATGGGGACCTTTGAATTATTTCAAATCCTTATTTACCCCTGAGAGACGTTGTTTCACTATCTCATATTTGCTAACATTGGGAGGAACACTCTATTGTGCATTACATCTACAATCAACACCACTGACTATATTTTGTGGAGTTTTACAAATAATAACGTTATTATCTTTTCTTGTGAGTCACATTCCCGGAGGAACTACTGGACTTATGTATTTTGGAAAATTATTAAAGTCACCAGTTAGTTCAACATTACCTATATGATGTATGTGTCCAAAATATAATTTTTTATTATAAACTACAAAAGACTGGTTTAATAATTTAAGGATTATTTTACAAATTTATTTATAATTTTAGTGAGAAAGATTAAATTTAATATTAATAACGTTAATTAGATAATTTGTAAAAATGTAAAAAGTAATGATAGATTTTTATAAATTTTTTGAAATAAAAATTATTCAAATCTACTCACAAAATTTTTTTCTTGCCTTTCACTCTGTTTGGATTTTTGCGAATTTGTTTCACCTTCAATGGCATATAAGTATTGGGAGGAATTTTTCTCTTTTTTGATTTTTTCGAGTTAACACTCTTGGATTTTGATCCTTTATTGTTGATGATATCTGTCATATTATCCATTTTATTATTTTTAAATTCTTCTGTTGAATCGATACTTTGATCGACTTCGTGTTCTCTCTCTTCCTCATCCTGTAACTCATCTATATATCTTTTTCGTGCCAATACTCTTACATTTGCATTATCTTTGTTAACAACATTCCCCGAGCTGAATGATATGTATTCTTCAGATGTTTTTTCTTCTATCGTGGAAGATATATCATCAGATGGTGGTGTTGAATTTAAAGGCACAAATACTCTTTCTTTGCGTGACATTCGATATTTGTAGACAGAAGGTTCAAGTATAAATGGTTTCACCTCAGATGCATCAACATTGACGATATCAGAATTATCTTCCTCCATTAAAGATACATTTTCAGAATTTTCATCGTCACGTATTTGAAGATTTCCTGATATTCCCATATTTGAAGATGCTTTAGGAAATTCTTCTGATAACTGAGATATTTTTTTAGATAACTTCAGAAAAAGTGAAGAATTGTCACTCTCAATAGCTATTTTCTGTAATTAAATCCAAATACAATAAATCAACGTTACAGTTTTATTTTATTCTCGAAATCAAAACGAATATAAAGTAATATTACCTTTATAGCTAATGCAGCTGATGCGAATCCTCTTTTTTCTAAGGTCAACGTTTTTAAAGCAGGCATTATGATTACTGGAATGTCCTTATTTTGTGCCATAATAATTATATGTTTGAACATAAAGAGAGGATCAACCGACGAATCAAGTAGAACGGAACAAACAGTCTCTTTTTCTAATGCTTTAGTTATTGCATTAATTCCAAAAATAATACACTTGCTAAAAAACCAAATGAACATTAATACCTGTTCAATGTATGAATAGGATATTAAGTACTTACCATATTTTATCTTCTTCTGGATTTGTTTGAGTATAGGAATTTTTTTTCCGAAGAATTTTTCGTTCTTCTTTCGATAAACCTCGTAATTGAGTCCAACTTAATTTGGAATCCTTTGTTTTTTGAGGTAATAATCTACAACAATTGAAACATTATTTTTGAAGGCAAAAGACGTTATTTTATGTAGTGAAAAACTTTTTAGTTTTAATAGTTACTCGCTCAATATTCCTTCTAATTCCTTTATCTTCTTCTCTGCTCTTAATATAGGCCTAAAATTAAATAAATAAATAATTAGTAATATTTCTTATGATATTATAATCAATTGACATACCATACAAATTCTTGTGGAGATGCTAAAACAGTTTTTAGTCCTTTTACAGGTCCTTTTTTTACTGCAGATAATGACTGTCGTGATTTCTCCTGAGTGTCAGTTGATTTTTTCATGTTTTTCAAATAATTGAATTGAATGTTAATGATAATAACTAAACTTTTATCACATCATAAGCTTAACAATTATTTTGAATAGCTATAAACACTGTAAGGAGTGTTTTTTTTTTTTTTTTCATAAAATTTAGGTTAATAATAGTCTTGAATACACAAATAGTGAATTTTTAAAATATAGTTACAATTCTTGATTGTATATAAAATAATACTATTTAATTAAATCAACAATAGAATTATTTTATATATGTTACAAAATATTTGTAATATTCACATAATTTTCATGTTCACACGTGCTCACAAATAAAAACAACTTTTGGTTCTAAAAATAGAGAAAAACAACTTTTTCGACATACGACATGATGATAAAATAGTAAAAAATGTCATAACATGTATGTGCTTGGTTACAATCACAGAGGGAGCCATTGGATAATGCTGCTCGAGATTATCATCCATCTTAGAAATTCTATCTTTTCTACCATCTTGGTGCTGTGGTTCCGGCGCTTTGAAGTGCAGTCAAATTGTTTTTTATATATTAATTAAATTACTGTAATAAATATTTATTAATAAATTAAAAGAATTAACCATGGCCATAGAAGAATTAAATACACCAAAAGGTTTAAAAAATTTGGATACTTACCTCTCAGAGCGCAGCTACATTGAAGGGTAAATTGTTTATGCACACGTGTTATCCATATGCATTAAAAATGTTTCATTCAACAAAATACTGTATAATTCATGAAATATGATCAAGTTGTAGATAAATAGTACTTAAAAATTGATAAATTCCATTTACAGGTGGCAAGCATCTCAAGCAGACGTAGCAGTTTATGAAGCGCTTCAAAAAGCTCCACCAGCTTCGAACCCTCACGCACTAAGATGGTATAACCACATCAAATCTTACGAGCTGAATAAACTTCCTGGAGTAAAAAAAATACCAGCTGTAATTGGTGGCGATAGTGCCGCAGCAGCTCCAGCAGCTAAACCTGCTGATGACGAAGATGTAGATTTATTCGGATCAGATGATGAGGATGATGCAGAGGCAGCGAAAATCCGAGAAGAAAGATTAAAAGCCTACGCTGAAAAGAAATCGAAAAAACCTGCTCTTATTGCTAAATCGAGTGTTGTCCTTGACGTAAAGCCGTGGGACGATGAAACCGATATGCAGGAGATCGAAAAGAATGTAAGATCCATAGTTATGGATGGTCTTGTATGGGGAGCATGTAAGTGTTTGAAATATTTTAATTTGATCATGACGTATACAAAAAGATGATGTAAACTAAAAGTTTTTTTGTTTTATATTTGACAGCTAAATTGGTACCAGTTTGTCATGGGATCAATAAACTGCAAATTATGTGCGTTGTTGAGGATGAAAAAGTATCTATTGATCATCTCGTTGAATTAATTCAAGAATTTGAAGAATATGTCCAATCTGTAGATATCGCAGCCTTCAATAAGATCTAAATGAGTTTTAATGTTCATTCATAAACAAATACATATTCATTGTTTTTAAATATCCGAGTTTTATATGTCACCTTCTCTTTAAAATAGTTTTTAATTTATATTTTACATTAAATATTTTCAATTTTTATGCATAATATTTTCTTTGAAGTATAGTACATACTGGCAATTATATCATTATCATGCTGAAAAAATGACAGTAATTCAATAAATAGTTAATAATTTCTTTGTCAATATATTTCTAAATAAAAAATCCATCATACAACTATTATAGCAATCAATAATACCACGTCAACTTTAATGATTCACAAAATTTACGAAAAAGGTAACAGTGCATGTGAATTGTAATGTAAAATTAATCAATCACTCAACATTCTGATATTACTCAAAACTCTAGTCACGACTAGAGTCATTGTCTAGCATGCTTTATTGTTGGGATTTCACAGATATTTATCTAAGGAATATGATCTATTATATAAAGAAATAAAGAATATAATAATTAAAAATGCATTAGTAAACTTAAAAAGTAATATGGCATTTCTATTTTACAATGACTCATAATTTATACTGTTTACTGTAATATTAAACATTCATATAAGTATATTTGTTTTGATAATTATTTTCTACATTGATATTTTTATTTTATTTGATCAACTCGTTCGAGAACTGAGAACTCAATGATATATGTATATGTTCTTGGATTCCCCACTTATAGGATGACTCCTTGACATTGGAGCAAATGAGTATATAAAGAGAAGGTCCAGCGATCTGTATGCAGTTATCAGACTGTTCTCTAAGCTTGTAATATACGAAGGTGCTCTTAAATAGAATTTTCTTTTTCATTAAGAACAAATAACATAATAACAATGAAAGTTACTCTTTTGTTGTTACTTATTTCATTTGCTTGTGGTAAGTTTTTCATTGCGATTAACTATTAATGGTAATTATACAAAATTATACTTTGAAACTTCAAAGCTAAAATTAATATTAGATTCATTTAATATTATATTTATCATCTATTTTTTATTATGTCTTATCATGTAGCAAAAATCATTGTACCATTTAAATTTTATCGCTTTTTTTTAGTTAGAATTTGCAATTACACTTAATTTTTAAATAAAAACTACCATTTTTACATTAAAATAAAATATACACTATATTATCAAAATAAATTTAATATTTTAATTTTAATCACTTTTCATGGTATAATTTATATTAACAATGATTTTAATGCACGATCCGGTTTTGCCAGTTATCAATTACTAAAAAAATGTCACTCATAGGATTTCCCCAAGGTCTCATTCTTAGTGTTTGGAATTTATGTTAAATCACATTTTAAAATATTTATCGATTCTAAAAATATACATTTTAAATTTGTATGCACATCACACTAAACAGCGTGAAAAATGAATAGAATAAAAATAAATTAATTTATTATGTTGTAGCTCAAGACACCTCTTTAGATACCAAAGCTGCTCCAGTACCGCTCCAACAAATTTCTAAAACCTGCTTCGGATGTATTTGTGAAGCTGCTTCAGGATGTGACACACAATCCGGTTGTGTTGGAGATGTTTGTGGTCCTTTCCGTATAACATGGGGTTATTGGAGTGACAGCGGAAAACCCACTCTTAACGGCGAATCCATTGATGCTCAAGGCGGTAATTAAAATAATTCTTCTTTAATTCCTTTTTCAACTATAATCACGGATTAATTTTTTATTTCCGTAATTGATTTTAGTAAATAAAAAATCATTCACAATTGTAATTAAGATTCATTCATTATATAATAATTTAATTACAGCTTGGACGCGATGTGTCAATGATCCTTTCTGTGCTGCCGATGCAGTTCAAGGGTATATGGATAGGTTTGCTCAGGTAATTTAGTAAATTGTATTGTATTGTAAACTATAAAAATGAAAATGTTTTTGACAATATATTTGTCATTGCAACTTGCCATTTTAGGACTGTAATGGCGATGGAGTAATAAACTGTGATGATTATGCGCGTATTCATTACCTTGGTGGATATGGGTGCAGTGGACCACTTCCTTTAAAATACGACAATGCCTACAAAACTTGCATGGCGCACTTCAATCATTAATTTTAATTACATATAAAATTTTTGTTATTTTTTTTTTTCATTCCTTCAAAACATGACAGTATCTTCGATGAAAGATTAGTTGTAATTTTTGAAAAAATAAATGAATTTTACTATATATTTTTATGCTTATTATTTTAAAGTAAAGTTTTTGAAGAACGTTTGTACAAAATTTTATCTACTATTTCCCCTCGTTCAACTAACTTTTTAGTTTCTTGTTCCGGAAATGATTTAGAATCAGCATTTTTTAAAAGAAAATGATTAATAAATAATCTAAGTCCTTCACGTAGCATTTGTAATTGAGGTGACGTTGGTATTCGTTCAAACACTTGCAAGCAAGCTTCTGTATTATCATGTAGTAAAATTCCGAGCATTGTTTGTCTTAAGAGTCTCATTGTTGGTTTATCTAACTCACCAAATTCAATTACTTTTAATACTGTTAAAGGTAACCCTTTTTCAATAAACAAATGAATTAAAAATTTAGATAAGTTATGAATCTGAACATTAGTATACGTGTCTAAAGTTTTGAATTTATCCCACAATGAATATTGTAAGGACATCTGAAATAAAGACAAAACAATTTATTAAATAATTATGTCTCATTAAAAATGTATAGGTATATTGTAGATAAAAAAAATCAATTACCTGATATTTTCGGTCAAAATCGCAGAATTTCTGTGCTAGGACAGCATAATATGGATTAAATACTTTCTCTTGGAGGCAGCATTTCATGATAACACTAATAATTTCTCTTTGTTGTTGATCTTTTAAGTTCAAACGACTTATTTTTTCAAAAGCATCTAAATAGTCCTCAGCAGTCATAAGAATACAAAAAATATTTTTTCTTATTTCAGTATTCATTCGTTGTTTACGAGCTAATTCCAATAACTTTTCGCTGTATTCAACTTGCGTACCAGATACTTTTTCATTTTGTGTATTATTTATTGTTCCTGTCCATGCTGATCCAACTACCCACCATTTACCTCTTTCATTAGATGTAAGTAAATCAGTTAAAGAAATGTTTAACTGCGTAACAGTATTACCTTTACGAAGGAAGCTTTTCAATATCTTCTTTAAATGTTCAACATGAGTTGGATCATATTGGGGTATTTTATTCATATTATTATTTTTAATAGCCAATAGAACATCTAACATGAATTGTATACGTGAATTCGTTGATTCAGTGGACTTAGCTTTTTGCTGTATTTTTAAAATAAGATTTTTTAAAGCTAAAGGATCATCTTTTCGTAGCTGAAATCCTATAGTCTTTAATATTAATAGAATTAATTCTATTTCTTTTTCTGTAAATTTATCAATTAATTTATCTAAAACTTGATAAATAAGTTGAGATGCGTAAATTTTAAAATTATATAAATGTGAAAGCATCAATATCAAATTGTCTACTTCTTTATTTTCAACATCTTGAGTTGTTTCAATTAGCTCATCAATTTTTTTTACTACTGTTAATAAAAAGTGCGCACCAACTTCTGTTCCAACATTAGCATGAAGAACAGTAACTAACAGCATGTGCTCCGCAATTAGCCGATCTGGTGTCATCACTGTAGAGGCTATTGACTCCATTAAAAGAATAGATATCAATTCATTCATATCGTTTCGACTATTTGACATGTATAGCTCCTCAATCTGTAATAGAAAGAATTAATTAGGATAAACACTTTGGTGATTTAGCAAATCAAGCAGATACTTTTATCTAAGCAATTTTGATTCGAAAGTTATGATGATAAGTCTTTCCTAGAACTCGTTGATGAATGTATTATTTGAAACAATTATTTTAATAAGTATATTAGAACTTACTTGAAGAGCAATACTATGTAAGTTGAATTCTGCTAATCTATTAATAAGACCTTTCAACTGTTTTTTGAGCCTTGCTAATTTTTCTTCGTCAGTAGAACTTTTTTTCAAATTTTGTAATCTTGCTGCTGGTGGAATGTATTTATTTTTATTGTCCTCGGATATTACATTCCCAACACTATCTCGTTTTCTTCCATAAATATCATACCAAGTTCCATTTTCTTCTTCCTCCGATACATCTTTGTTTTCATCATCTTCACTTTCATCAGTCGTAATCTCTCTTTCATTTTGAGTCTTGCCATGATTTCGATTTTGATCAAGGTCATTATTGTCTTCATCCTCATCAGAAAAATCCTCATTTGCATCTATCTCAGACAGATTGTCATTTGTATCCATGTCTGATGGATAATCATTTTCATTCATATCTGAAAATTCACTGTTCATACTTTCGTTGTCATCATCACTACTTTTTTCATCACCCTTATAAGGTAATTCCTCGTCAACATTATGCTTTGTTTTGGATTTCTTGAGTGCATTTTTTACATTTACTCCTTTTGTAATCATTTCGAAATCCTCATCGAAATCTGACTCAATATCAACTCCAAGTAACTGCTTTTCAGTTTCTAGAGCAAATTTCCTATTTTCTCCATCACAAAAATCTAACAAATAATCTAAACCATCATCAACAAATGATTTGGGTACAGTTTTGCTTTTTCTTTTATTTAATCTTAGTTGTTTTTCTAAATGTTTAATCTCTTTGTCTTCTTTTTCATTATCTTCTATCAGACCTATTTTTCTATGTTTTTTCATTTGATTCTGGAGATGTTTTAGTTCTAATTTCTCTTTTTTTAACTCTCGTTGCATCACATCTACATTTTTATTGTTATTGTTACTATTAGTTTTACCATTATTCTTAATTTTATTGTGATTTTTACTATGTTTTACATTTTTTTTAGCAGTGACATCAGGCTTTTCATCTGATGAACATTCAGGGTTTAATACAAACTTTCCTGGAATGTTTTTTTTCTTTGCATAATATTGTGCACGATTAATTTTTTTTTGTTGTCTCTTTTCTTTGCGCAACTGTTTGCGAGTTTTTGCAATTATTTGTTTCTTTTTATTTTTCTTTATCGTCCTCGATTTCATTTTATTCCCGTGTATACTTTTGAACTTTTTAAAGATCCTAACCTCAAACACTAACACGTGGGCTACAGAAACTAAAAATGTAGCTGAATTTGCCCAAATACATGATACACATAGAAGAAAATATAAAAAAACTATGATTTTAATACACTATTCAATTAAGAATCATAATTAAACATTGATTGTTTATAAAAGATTAATAATTCGAGTTGTTTACAAAATTATTCACGTATTTATTTTGTAATTAATTTTTGCATCAACATCTAGTTGGCGCTTTATGTTTATATTTTTATCGATATTTGATAAGATAGTTTCCAAAGATAGATTTAATAGATGCCGTTATTTGGTTTTTTTAAAATTTTTTGAATTTTTAAATTATAACAATTACATGTAGTAAATGTTTTTTATTTTCAATGTGAAGTTAGATCATTTCGTTTAATAGAATTCAGATTTGAATAAAAGACCTTTTAATGTGAGGTTTGTTGTGGAATAGTTGATAATTTCATTAATGTTTTCATCGCGATCAATGATTGAACATATTTAAAATAAAAATAACGCATCAGGGAAAAATAAAAAAATTCACTTTAAATTGAAAAAAAAAAAGCATGGAAACTGTAAAGGACTATGTAGAATGTTTAAATACTCACTGGATGGTAATGATCATAGCTGGTTTATACACCCATGTCAGACAAATATGTATAATAGGACTATGTTTCGAAGACAAAACAGTATTTTATCCAACGTATTCATCTCTCCTTTTTACTTTTTCTGTCTTATCAGTAATTGCTGAATATAAAACTTGGCCGAGATCTCTCAAAAAACCACCAACATATCTTTTATACATATATGAGGTAATTAAATGATTTAAAACTATCATTTTGGACTTTACTAAAAGATTATTATATATTTATATTTGTTAATTATTGATGTAGATGTTAGTAGCATCTTTGGTTGCAAATTTAACAACACGTGTCATTTGGATGCCACTTTTGAATTCAACTTGGTATCTGACTCAAGAATCTAGTGAATGGGTGAGTAGCTACTGATAGTCTAGGGATTTCATTAATAATTATCACAGATGACCATAAACTTTTTCCAGCTTAAATGGGCTAATTCAGCAATGGGATTAGATAATAAATCACCGATTATTCAGTTTGCAAATTATATGGCAAAAGAAGATGCAGCTTGCCATGTAACATTATGTATATCGATACTTTCATTTTTGTGGATGATGGATGCAACAGAATCGCTTGATACGCTTCTTGATTATATGACAATGTAAATTTCTCAATCGATGTTTAGCATTTAACACCAGAAAATTATTTATAAAAATTTATTATTTATCGATTAACGTTAGAGAGATTATTTTTGAATAAAATAGTATTTAACAATGAATAAGTATAATAATCGTAAATTTGTGATTCAATTATTTATCAATAAAATTTAAAATTAAATGCTTTTATACTACTATAGGCTTTAATAAGGCAGGGTATTAGGGCTTTTTGGATTATATTTTATGTTATATTATTAATATATATATATATGTATGTATATTTGAAAATTATTCTGTGACATATGTCAATGTAATGAAATTGGATGTGACATTTAACCAAATTCAGAGCTTTTCTTACAATCATATACATGTTGTCGTATAAATGATTTGATTAAAACAAAATTATTAACAAGATAAAAATATATCAGAATGCCCAAGATTTTATGCACACTTCCAGCATTAATATTACACACAATGGGAGTATACATTTTTCACACATGTCTTTCACCTTCAATCGAAGAAGGAGACGAAGAACAAATTACAAAAGGACCAATTGTAAGAAATTTATTATTCGTTTTTGGGATTTATGTTATAATCATTCAAGTTTCTCTTTTTCCACCAACATTTCAACATCCACCAGCATCGATTTTATGCCTCTATGAAGTATGTATTCATTGAATTATAATGATAATAATGAAATAACTAATTGTTTAATATATTTTTTAGTTATTAGCAACATCATTTATCTTGGAATCTTGTTTGAGATACATTTGGAAACCTCTAGATACATTTATGTTATCAACTATGTCAAAATCTATTAGTCACGTAACGTAATTCTATTTTATTATTTTTTTAATAATCATTAGACTAGACTATGATTATCAATGAATAATATTAATATTATTTCTCCAAGAATATGTTTAATTTAAACTTTAATCAATTATTTTCAGCTGTTGAATAATTGGGACTTAGAACAAGCTGATGAATGGATTGAAGAGCATCCAACAGTAATGCAAATTGTACCATTCCTATTTAGTGTCGGATTTTTCTTAACATCACTTCATGTGTCAGAGGCTGTGGATTTTTCTATTATCATGTAAATCAAATTTTTTAGATTATTTTATAAAAATGATATATAATGACCTAACTTGGTATTATGATCTTTAAGGAATTATGGAATTACCGTTTTTATAGACGTTATTGCATGGAATCTTTATCAACGTTTATTACAAGAAATGGCTGATAACATTTTATTATCATCTTTTATTAATAGAAAACATAAATTTATAAATAGAGGGCAACAAACAGTCTCGATATGTAAAAATTGTAAATGTTTTAAGGAATAATCAAGATGTAAAGTTGAACCAAGGAAACCCTTGATAATTATGATGATGACTATAACAATGGTAGTGATATAAAAAATAAATAATTACAAGACATTTTTATTAAAAAGAAGGCATTTATTTTATCCAAACTAAATTATAATTAACGTACAAATAGTGTAGATATAATAGTGATAATAGTAAGTAATTAATAATTAATATCATAATTCAATAATTATAATATGTGTATGCCCGATTATACTGTAGATTGTTATTTCAATAAGTTTATTAGTAATTGTACTAATGAGATGTGTTCAGTGGCAGTGTATAGAATTTATTTTTATGATACATTAGTGTTGATTGAATAACATCTACAGTAAACATATGAGTTTTGCAATTTTGCAAAAGTACTATTAATCAATATAATAATATTCAGTTATCGTATTATTTTATTAACATTATGAAGACAATAATAATAATGATGATAATAATAAATATAAATATTAACGATTCATTTTATGTATAATACATAATACACAACAGTGCTCTCTAACGATTTTTTTTTATTTAATGCCACTGTACACATACTTATAGACGCAATTTACGCTTTTTAGTGATAAAATCTGTTTATCTGCTTCAATTTGTTTACTTATATGTATTTTTCTTTTATTTCTGACTGGTCAGTCTGTTGGAATACTGTATCACTATTTTATTTCTACATCTTCATTTATTAATTTAATTGAATTTTTAACTACTACAGATAGGAACGAAAATTGTTCGTATAAAAAGAAATAATTATATATATATATTTTTTTTTTCAATTTTTTGTTTAGTGGAAAAAGAATAACTATATTTGGGCATTCATGATGGAATCGTATAAGTATTCTTATGTTGACTTAATAAATATTAAATGTCATACTAATTTTACGATAGACTAGGAAGAGGATTTTTTTTTGGATTAAGTATATATAAAAAAATTAATATCACAAATTATAAAATGATAAATATTACAATGATAATTAATTTTAAGATGTTATAATAATAATAATAATAATAATAATAATAATAATCTCATACAATATTATTGTAGTAGTACGTAAGATAATAAGACAAATTTCTTAGAGAATTCTGTTCCATTGATCTAATTTTTTCCGTAATTAATTATTATAATTACATATTCATACATCGATCGCACTTTTCAGTACCACTTATACAAATAATGGTCACGTCGACTATCTAAATAGTAAATTGACTATAAGAATATCTCATTGAGAACTTTGCAAGTCAATTGATTGAAAAAATTATCAAATGCTTTGAGTTTTTTTTATTTAAATGCATTTGACTTCTCGTGAGATATAATATTTTTCACTTATTGTTAAAATTACTTTTATAGAAAGTACACATGCGATATTTCTCTCGCACTCGATTCATTCATTAGTTTGTTGTTTGTCTCATATTTTTCACACAAAAAATATTTAAAAAATTCTTCCTACATAATAATAAAAATTAAATTAGTTATAAATTAAATTAATTAATTTATCAACTTGTACAAATTTATACCTTTAAAAAATTTCTTTAAATTTGTTTTTTGGTGTAGCATTGATTAAAGAATATAATTACATGTGCACGACAATGACATATTTTCTCCGAATATTTATTAATAATACATTGTGAAATTGATTTTTGTAGTTTCTACGTATTAATACTTGATAACGATGATTGTGCTCATCAATAATGGTAGATAATTGATCAGTCAATGATTTCTCGTTTCATTAATAGTATTATGGCAAACAACGATGAAATGACAGTAAAATATTCATTAATAACTATTTTTTTGTTGCACCAGAACACACATTTCTGATATTTAATTTGTATTAATAATTGTATCAACAGTTCAATATAATTAAAAAATTACTCCATTGTTAAATAAAAATTAGATTAAAAATTTGAGACTTTTTTTCTTATGTACGTAGTGTTGAGATCGGAGTTCGTTACATGTATAAAATAGACAAACTTTCAGGATTAAATTACTATTATTTCTCTTTGGTATTGGTTCATAGAAACATTCGTTAAAGTTTCAAAAATTTCATAAAACCAAAACATGACAATCAAAACAATGAATATTGATTTTAAATCGGTAATAAACAAATATAAATAATAAATAAATTTATACAAAATTCTTACAATTATCGTATTTATAGGAATGATGACTAAGTATACCTTCATACTGCACAGTTTTTAAAATTTATGCAACTTCCAGTGCAAGTAACAATTTTCTTTCGTTTTTTTTATGAGCTTATTATTATTGCAATATTATTCATGCTTTGAGGTAAAATAAAAATGACAGTTGGGCATAATATATAGACCTTTTATATTTCTTCGAATTGTATCTATTTACCGCACATTCATTTTTATTTCTATTTTTATCATTCCTTGAGACAGTCTATATGTTAAATAAATGATAAAAAAGATTCTTCGTTTGTATTTGTCTTTATGCCCACTGTACCATTTTTTACCGTATTATTTTAAAAGATTTCTTTTCTCCGTTTATATAATCCTGTCATATTGCATCCATAATAATGCAGGCACCATTGTAGTCGCAGAATGGACTAATATTCACTTATTCTTCTTCTTCGCTTTCTTCAGCTGGACCATACATATCTGCAAGTTTGTCGAACCTTGGACCCCATGCGCCCAAATATTCATAGTCGTGTTGTTCATCATCAGTGCCTGCCATTTATTTATTTAATCATTTATTATCATAACAAAGGATATTTATAATATTTATGCCATAATAAATGAGGATTTGATGTAAATATAGTTATAGTTACCAGATGCTAATGAAGACAATGAACCAGCAGTACTGCCACCTCCTTCGTATGCATAATTCCGAAGATCATCAAACGGAGGAGCATTTGGATCACTGTCAGCTCTTTTTTTATGATCTTCTATGAAAATTCCGACATTTGGTTCTGGCCCCAAAGTATCTAATATGTAGTAAAAATTTTAATGATTCAAACATTCACTCAGACATTGCTGTAAAAAAAAATAGACTAATATAATTTACTTACATGCAATTTTACAGGATGTAAGTTTTGCATTCATTTCAGGAATAGGCCCACCAATAGGAATTTGTAATGGTGTAATATCAAATGCTGTCATGTCATCTTCTCCGCCTCCTTCATCATCATAATTAATAATGTTCTCTCTTACATCATCGTCTGGCCCGGGATATTTAATATGAGCTTCTCTTCTTCTGTTATAAACTACAAACACTAACACTAAAACTGCAAAATAAAATTATAATAGTCATTTTTTAGAAATTGAATTTTTATGCTAATATAAGATGGGGAAGTAAAAAAAAAAAATAACTTACCGAGAATAACCAGAAGACATACTAAAATAGCAGCAAGAGCACCCATGCTTAATTTTAAAGTTCGACCTTCTTGAATCAATTCACAGTTTTCTCCCCAGAATCCATCAGGACAAATACACCTATATCTTGTTCTAGGATCTTGATTGATACACCTTCCACCGTTCAAGCAAGGATAGTCAATACATTCATTTTTATCCACACACCCCTTACCATCCTGAGATCGTATTCTCCCTTCACCACATCTATAGAAAATTATTTTGAATTTATTGTTTATTTTTACTTATGATTCTATAATCTCTAAATATGCTATAAATATATTGATTCACTTACGTGCAAGCGTGTGCATTCCAGAGATCAATACACTCGAAAGGTTCAGAGCACATAACATTAGCACATGATTTGTTAGAAGGACACATTCTCTCGAGATTTCTAGCCATTATAGCTTGACCCCATTGAGTTCCATTCATTGCTGGTGGTAGAGGAAGATGTTTACCATCTAATCTTATATCATCCAAGCACCCTAATAAAAAACATATTCCAATTTATTTTTTATCACACTTTCTTTTTCTTACCGGATGCCATCACTCTGTATTGTTGTTATAAAGTAGTTTTTACCTTTCTGAAAATCAGCGTAAACCTCAAAAGTTCTAATTCCAGTGTATTCAGCTTTACCTCCGGCATAAACTCCTTCTTGTTTGTCAACTAAAAGCCATTGATGGCCTTCAAATGAAAATGTTTCATTAAACCTTCGTCCTTCACCACCATCTAATTCCAATGTTGCAGCAGAGCCGTATCTTGATACTCTTACAGTATGCCATTGGCCGTCATTTACAGTTATGGCACTGAGCCAAATATCTCGTTCTTCAACTCTCAAATTATTTAAATTATATCGAAATTGTAGTCGAGCCCCTTTGATCTGTAAAATAATTAATAACCATTGTGTATTATTCAATTGATCGATAAATAACACGTAAAAGATTAAAACTGACTGTATTTTAAACGGAGAAAGTAAATTTCATTTTGATTGTTTAAAAGAGAAAAAAAAGATTCGTAAACCTTCAAAGACTAAAAATATTTTATGAAATCGAGCACATATATGGAAATATAATTTAATAGAACTTAAATGTTTATGTAAGTAATTAATATATTTCGTATGAATACTAACTTCTAATATTGCATATTCCCTGTTATGTTGATCACTGGCTCTAAAAAGTTCTCCATGATTTTCTCTTGTTCGAAAGCGGAGTTGGATTTGCGTTGAATATTTATCAGGTTCAAATGATAATGCGTATTTAATATAACTTTGTTGTTTAAAGGTTGTTGGAATAGTTGGTGTCATACAACCAGGTCCAGTCCATCCAGGATTACATTGGCATCGAGCTTCTGTGAAGCTACCGACGCAAGTACCATGCTCCCAGCATCTAAACGTTGAATCTTGATTGTTACAAATTTGATCTGTCTGAGGACAACCAGCTACACTATGCCTAGACAGTCCTGGATGAGCCAAATTGTAAAGCTTGCTATTGTGGAAGAGATTTCTTATACATCCTTCGAAACCTTTTCCAATCGGTCGTGTTTTCCATTTATACTGAGTAGGATCAAAGTGCTCAACATAAAGGCCACCGAGTTGAAGAGGCGCATTTACATTTAGGTACTCATTGAATGGTGGAACTGTGCCTGTTGCTTGACAAGATGAATCATTGAATGTTGGCGGCGTTCCATCTTCAAGCTCAGTGATTACTGCCGATTTACAAAAGTCGACAATCAGTCTAACTGTTTCAGTTGTCCAAAATATATCTAGTCGATGCCATTCGCCGTCATCTAAAGGTCTTTGTGGTTTTACTTTTAATTCTAAAGTTCCTGATCCGAAATCAATTAATAGCCTAGGAACGCCTCGGTCAAGTTCGATGGAAATGAAATCTAAAACAATAATGTGTTGAATAGTTTTTTAATTCTTTTCTAAAGTTAACTCAGATAATTATCCAGATAAGTTTGATAAACTTACCGGAAACCATAACTTCGTCTGACTCTGGAGGTACAATAGGTCCATTGTAAAGTAACAACCCGTCGGGTTTTCTCGTGATAAATTCAAAACTGAGGTGACTGTTGTCACACATTTCTAAAGCTGGATACCAGGCCCATCCGTTTCCTCGGAAGCTCCTAGTAGTTTGTTGACACCTTGGACCATTATATCCAGGAGGACATTGGCAACTAAATTTATAAAAAATTTTATACTATTATATGAGAAGAATTAAAATAAATTTATGATATAATTATTGTTAAAAAAGAGTGTAAAGTAATTAATGTATATAAATATTTTCTCTTACGTTAATCCATATCGTCCTTCAAAGCATCGTCCATCGTTGTAACAGGGATTATTTCTGCATGATTCACTTGTACTGAAATTTCGAGCACCGCAGGTACATTGTGGAATTACATTAACTCTTACACCGACAAGAGCAGTTTTATTAGCATTTACCATATATGGTACATTGTTAATGTCGAGAACATTGGTACAGCTACCCTCACACATTTCATTTTCATATAAACACTCATCAATTCCCACCATAGTTATGTTTATTCCAACATCCTTTTCAATTTCTTCTCGATGCATTAAAACGATACCATTCAGACGAACTGGTTTATAGTAAGGAGATCCGTAAGCAGCAAATCTAATATCGGTTAATGGTGGATTGCTTCTTCTCAATTGAACACTAAAAATGTCCACATTTTCTCTCTCTATGTCCAATAGAGTCACTAATTTATCTTTAAACAAATCTATTTTACTTCTTGTTAATCGCTGGTTTTTATAATCCCATACTCGTATGAAATCCTCATCTGATATTCCCGATATGCGAACTGAACCCGAATTAATTACTGCTTCGTGCGGTATTGTTTTTACAGTCACTGTCACATTAGCTGGCACATCAGTTTGTGTGTGTTTTCGGTCATATACTTTAAATCGCAAATGATATTTTCCGTCATGTGTGCCCGATTTAATTGAAATCATTCCTGTGTCCTCATCCAATTTAAATTGAGCGTGTTCCAAACCCTCCCAATAGAATTTTTTATCTGGTAAATCCCAATCATCCAGATCGTAGACGTAAACTCGGCCAATTTCCGTATCAGGTGATTGTTCCTACAAATCGTATTACGAATATGTATTATTATTATTATCAAAAATAAATTATAGAAACTTTTAATCTTCGTTTATAAAATTAATTCATCATTTCAGTTATTTATAATTACAGTACTTTAAGGTGTGTATAAATATTCATTAAAAAAGAAGTATCAACTTACAGCATAATTATATACAAGTATTTCTTTGGATCCTGGTTGCATTTTATTATCATTTATATCACCGATAACAACAGTTAATGTACTTGTTCCCGCCATAAGTGGTGTTCCCGAATCTTTAATGACGATAGGAATAAAATATTCTTTTTGTAGCTCTCGATCGAATGAACGAAGTGATGATACAATGGCCATGCCATCACCATTAGCACCCTCTGAAGCATGAAAAAAATTATGAATTAGAATATGTTAAATAAATATATGTATGTTTCGTAAAAAAAAAAAAAAAACCTGAAGATACATACTGTTATCACTTTCAACTTTGAAACTTGACTTAATGATATCATCAGCATTAGGGTCCATTCTAAATGTGAATGGTGGACCGTTGCTTTTAGATCTGTCGTCATTATCCGTTGCAAGAATTTCGATTACTTTTCTTGGTGTAGCATACTCGGGTAGAATGGGTCTATAATCTCTCAAAAAAGTTGGTGGATTATCGTTTATATCTTGAACGATAACTGTAAGGGTTGCTGTAGCAGTTTTTGGCGGAATTCCATCATCAATAGCAAGAATTTTGACCTAATGATAATAAATATGTTTATGATGACAGTAATTATTCCAAGTCATTAATTTAAATCTTTGATAGAAATAAAAATTTCAAGACAAAATATTTTTAATATCTTATATAAAATATTTTTATAGTAACAGTTGAGAAGAATCTGAATTGTCTTGAAAATTTAACGAGTAAACATTGAAGAAAAGAATTTACGCTTAATGAATAAGCTATTCAAATTGATATTAATTAAAAGAATTTATTTAAAGTTTACGGTGATATATTTATTTAAGTTTTTTTCTAAAGGAAAAACTAGACATAAACCGTGTAACATCCAATTTTATGTTATGAAAAGAAAAAGTTAATTAAAGTTAGTTTACTAAAGATGCTTTGGAGGAGAAAAATAAATAAAAATAAAGAAATATATAAATTGCATATTTACTTGATGCCGTGGGGTCTCTTCACGATCCAAACTTCTCTGAATGGTAACAGTACCGTTTTCGTTTATGTGAAATTGGCGTTTACGGTCAGAAGTACGATCAATGGCATATGAAACTTTGCTATTACCACCTTGATCAGGGTCTCTTGCCTTAAATGTTTCTAAACTATTTCCAACAGCCGCGTCTTCTAGCACAGTGGTTTCGATATTAGACTTCTCAAACTGAGGCTTATTGTCATTTATGTCACGTAATTTAACTAACACCCAAGAGTAAGCCACATGATATTTATCATTATCATTGTCTTCGCCCTAAAAATGATCAAATTCAAATATATTAATTGTAATTCAATGTTGGAGTAAGTTTTTTTTCGGTATAAAGTAAGTAACTTGATTGATTTATAGCTCCACTAAATTATAGAGTAAAATAATTAAAGTGTTGAATTGTACAAACCTTATCATTAACTTGAATTTTAAATCTAAAGCCATTACTCTGTAATTGATCTTCGAAGTCTAATGGCTGAACTATTTTCAGAGATCCAGTACCATCGTTATTTCTTACCATCGTAAATTTATCGGCACCAAATCCACTATTGTCAAGTACCTACAATATCATGAAAGTATGTGATGTTAGTGAGTCAATAAAACATTGCTATTAGAATTCATGCCAACTTAAAACTCAGCAAGATATTCATTTGTCTACTATCTTTTGAAGAGAAAAGTACATTTCAAGATAAATATAAGAAAAAAATATCAAAGAAAACAACTAGCAAGCTATACTTCTTTTATATTTTATCATAGTATTCTATTTTTTTTTTTTACTTTATATTGGAATTTGTTGGTTTCATCGTCGTCGTGAACGGTCACAGTAAGTATCGGTGTATCCGGTAAATTTGTGCCATCTGTTTCATCCACTTCGGTGAACCACTCATCCTTGGTGAATTGTGGAGGCATGTCATTTATGTCTTTTACTCGTATCGAGGCCGTACCGGTCCCTAAAAAGAATTACTTAATAATCCACAGACAAATAATCATTCTTTTATCAAAACTATTTGTCTACTTTTTACAATCATTTTTCCTACAATGTTAAACTTTTTAATAATAAACCACTTCCTGGATCAATATTTAGACAAGTTTGCTGATAATGAATTGGTTTTTTGATTTTCAAATATATCAATTTTTTCTTTTTGTTACCAACATTTTCAATAATAAGCGAAAAAAAAGGAAATGAGAGAAAAAAAAAACGTACCTTTTAACGATCCTCCATCTACCGCTACTATTTGTATGGAATAATCAGGCGTTCTTTCCCTATCAAGGCAACAAACGGCTGTTTTAATAACTCCAGTCTCGGGTTCAATTTCAAAAATCGGTGAACCCGTTTCTTCTTCAATAACATTTTTTTCAATTGAGTAAACTAATTTTGCATTTGTTCCTTCGCTTGGATCATCATAATCAACTGCCGTCATAGTCATAACAAGCATTCCTAGAAAATAATTCACGTTTGAATTATATTCATGAAAAAATTGCACTCTACATCATAAATATCTCTCGAAAATAATGCTTTCAGTAAAAACGAATAATACCAAAAATTTATAAGGATTAATTGAGTAACTGCGCAAGTTTAAAATTAATTGTTATGCTGCGAAAAAGCAATTTAACTGTTTGAAAGTTTTAGCAGACTTTTTTTTAGATGAATAAACATTTATAAAATTAACAAGTATTATTAAAGAAATAATATTAATTAATGTCTGAAATTCAGCAAACAAATATATTGATTTTAGAATTTCTTTGATAGCAAAGCAAATAGACGATTGACAAATAATCACCTGCGGTGCCATTCTCTGTAACATTGCCATGGTATACACCCTGAGGGAATATTGGAGCATTATCATTGATGTCTTTAAGATTAACTTGAACGTCAGCATAACCGACAAGTCCTTCTCCTCCTTCATCTTGTGCGAACACTGTAAAGCGCCACTGAGGTCGACCATTCGGTTGGTCTCTATCTAATGGCTATAAAGTAAATAAATCACCGTTAATTATATATCCTTACCGTGTATATTCATGTATCTATATATTTACCTTTAAAACATAAATTTCACCAGTTGTACGATTTATATCAAATTTACTATTCGCTGGGTTGTTAGGGTCTATTCCCTGACCCGTTAAAAAGTATACAACATTTTGGGGTCTATCTTTATCTCCATCGGTGGCTAGTACCTAAATAACCAATTTTTATTGATATTTAATCGATATTGATTTTGAAGAGTTATGTTTCTGAATAATTATTGGTACACTTAAAAGTTTGAGTGATCCAAAATAATCAGCAAAATCAATTTAAATATAGTGAATAGACATGAACTGATGAACGATTTAATATTATTATTTTTTAACATACTAAACTACACCACAAAATAATATGTGATGTTTTTAATAAACTTTTATAACTTTATATTTTATAATTACATCAATAATTTGTTTATTCACCAACTATTTGATCCTGCTAATATCAGATAATTGATTTTATTTTTTACTCTTTAATTATTTTCTTAAATGTTAATTTTCTCTATTAAAACTTTTAATCATCTTCTGATGATTTAGATCTATATAACGAATGATTTAGTGTTGATAATAAAGGAAGAAAAAATATTTTGATACCTGGAGAACACGCTTTGGTAAATTCCTATCATCTTCTTCAGTGATTTGTGTTCTATAAGTTGGTCGTTCAAAAACTGGGGGATTATCATTTACATCCTTAACATGAATAACTACAGTAGTATAATTTTCTCTTAGATTGTCTGATGCAGTTAATTTAAGTTCATACTGAAATCGAAAAAAAATATATATCTATAAAATAAATAAAATAACAACAACAAGTATTACACTGACAATGAAAAATGTTACTTGCGAATTTGATATTGACATTTATGTCGATGATATCGAAAAATTAATCTTATAGTACTTGTAGTTTCAATACTCACTCTTTTTCTTGTTTCATAATCTAATGCTCCTGCCACATAAATGGCCCCAGTCATATTTTTTACAGCAAAAGCACCACCTAAGTTACCGCTCGTAATCTCATATCGAATACGCGAGGCTGAAAAGATCGTTAGAATATTCACATCAGTATTATTAGGATTATTTTATAGATTATCGAACTCTAATGGCATTATTAATAATTAAATTAATATTTGCATTATATAATACTATTTATAATTGTTTCTCTTTGCACTACGATTTCGAGTACAATGAACTTTTAATCCTCCAAAGGTTTTTAATCTACATTTATTACATTTTATCTGAACAAACAGGGATTTGTTGAAACTGTTAATGAAAAATATTAACTACATTTCTTCTATACAAAGTAATTATTCGAATAACATTTTTAAAAATGAAACTTTTTTTAACTAACATTTATTTGTTTTAAATTTACGTAAACTGACGATAGTCGTTTTTTCTCCCTATTTTTTTTATTCATAAAATATTGTGCAATTTTCTATTTACACTCAATCAATAGTTATCGCTGAAAGCATTGTTTAAATTGCAATATTGAATATCAAAATCCCGGATGCATGACGAAGAACATAATGAAACTTTGTTTTCGACATATGATTTCATACAACATGGAAAAAAAATTATTCTAAAAACTTATCTCATTTTTAATAATTGATAATATTTTGAGTGTAAAAATAATGAATTTGTCTCAAATTAGGCAGGACGATCTTTAATTATAATTTAAATATTTGAAGAGTAAAATAAATATCGAATAAATTAAACATATTTACACTCATCGTGATCCTTGGCGGTAACAGTAAGCACTGTATGCTGAATGTCTTCATTTTCATCTACTTCTGCCTCGTAGAGGCCCTTATCAAAGTATGGTGGATTATCGTTTTTGTCAGCTATTCCAATACGAATGAACTTTGTAACTGAAATCAAAATAATAAAAGACAATAGTCAATTAGTGAACCGATTAACTAAGAATAAGCTTTGAATGATCAATATTATTTTTATTTCAAGTACTTTAACCTAGTTTTATTTTCAACATTTGCTGATAATTTTTTTGCTCCTTACTGAATGATTGGATTGGTCTTGATTATAGAACTTAGTTTTTATTATTAATTGATTTGAAATATGCATCTATAATAATTCAGTAATATTGAAATATTTAAATTTATCTGCTTCTGTGTAACAATGCATTTCTCATCCATGTATCAATAAGTATACCGAGTATTCATCCTCATTTATTGTTCAACTTTTTTTGCTTCAATATATCGAATTCTCTGTAATGTAAAAGATTGATACACCAAAGAATATTTTCTTCGTTCTCCAGTAATTTATAATATGATCGGATTTGACATGAATTACACTGAATTTTTCTCCATACGTATTTGATTTTTTATACCGAAACTTCTTCGAATTTTATACGTGATAGTTTTTTTATTTTTTTTTATTTAAATCCTTAATACTTTTCCATTAAAAATACGGTAGAAAATTTTAACAGTGAATCATAAAGATTGAATAGGTATTGAAATTTCCATATTTGTTCCATAATTCTTATGCCACCTACTTTTTCTCAAAGAAAAAAAAAAGCTGAAAATTTTTACAACGTATAGTATTGTAGAATACTCCAAAAAAATAAAATAAAAAAAATGAATTTCTAGAAAATTGAAATCTTGGATATGTAATATACTTCTGCATGAGAAAATAAATATGGAAGCCTTTAGAAATCCTGCTTATTGGAATCTATACTACTCTATTTATAGTAAAACATGCTGCGTCTTTTTATTTGAAGCCAAGACTTCAACTTGAAGTATATAAATATGAGATGAAAATAAATAAGGAGCATGTTAAGAGCAAGTTGAGAGTCTCGTTAAGTCAGTTGAACCGAGTTTCTAGATAATTAATCAAGTGTACAAACTGCTATTGAACAAATAGTGTTACTCTAGCGTTCATTTTTCAACTTTACAAAAATTCAATAATTCGTATTAACGTTATTTAGCTGTTCATACAATATATTCTATTCAACTACCATTAATCATGCATGAGCTCCAAGAAGCCAACTGAATAAAATATTCATCTGACTATTAAAAATATATTTAGCTTTAAAGAGCTTATGAATTTGAAATAGAGTTTTCAAATGTCTTTTATAAACTTTTGCCAACTAAATATTTCAAATGTATTAAGAGTTTCATTTATTTTGTATAATAAATTGATAGAGTTAAGTAAATTTTTAGATATTTTGCTTCTTTATCAATAAAAATATTAGTTATGAAAAAATACCGTATTCATTGTGAAGAATAATTAAACTGAAAAGTATTCTGCTCAAGTGATGAGAATTAAGAAAAAAACAGACATTAAATGGTTGAAATTAGGGAACAAAAAAATTTGATAGATAACGATAGTTATTTAGTTGTGAATAGAAAATTTGAATATAGTTTGGGGCAATGGTGTGGAAAATGCAAGAATAGACTTGAAAAGAACAAGAGGAACGTATTTTCTAAGGGTAGCTATTGTCTGGTTTAATTTTGTTGGTGGCAGGGATTGAGGTAAATGTTAAAAAAAAATGAATCTGCTCATTCATTAATAAAGCATCGAATATTTTTTTTTGAGAAATGAAACTTTTCTTTTTTTTTTTCAATAATAAGCTAGTGTTTGAAATTACAGTAGGAAAAAAAGTGATTTAACTTTGAATTACACAATTAGAAAGAATGAATGAAATATATAAATATTGACAAAAGACTTATTCAATTAGCAAGTGTAAAAAAGAAGTTGGTAATTTTCTTACAATACAGTTTTAGTTAGATATAGTATTTTAAGTCGGAAAATACTAGAAAAGTTAATCCGATTATTCTTTCAAGTAAGACTGTGTAAACATCGTTTTTATTTCTTTATTCTCAACTTGTAAGTTCTACAAGTTGTAATTCTCCTTCACCAACGAGAAAAATAAGAAAATTTACGACGAAAGAGATTGCTTTTTGCTAAATTACAACAAGAGTTAAATTTCTCAGGAGTAACTACTGTATGATATCAAGAAGAATAATAGCTTTAACATTAGATCTTTATTGACGTTTCGACTAAAATTTCTCTGTCACTACTATATTTTATAACTTTTTTTTTTCAGATTATTTTTATATTAATACTAGCATAATAATTGTATTTTCTTTCATCGGTTCATGTTTACAAAAATCTTATAAAAAATAACAAATTCATAACAGATATTATAATTTCTCATAAATTAGAAGAAAAAGAAAACTTACTCGAAACATTTTCTTTCAAAATACATTTACTAAAGTTTATTTTAACTTTCTTAAACATTATTACTGCATAGGAAAGGTTTTTTCATTTTTTATTGAATAGATCTTATATATAAGAGAAAAAAAAAGATAGAAAATAAACTTTAGAAAGGTACGTGACTTGTCAAAGTCCAATTATTTTTCAAAAAAAGAGCATTTCAAAAATCATAGAATTTTTCAGATTTTATTTATAAAATGGGATGATATTTAAATGCATTTATTAAAAATGAATGAAAATAAGTATGTATTAAACTATATTAAACCTCTTTTAGAAATTTTAATCACAAGGCAAAGGCTAGACAGATGAAAGAGGAAGTAAGATGCAAACGGTGCATTTTTATAATCATTTTCGGCTTTGTCTCGTCCTGAAATTTAATGCAAAAAATTTTACGTCGGATGGTGACAGGAAATTAAAACCAGTCATATCATTTTAAAGATATAAATATATTTCTACTTTCCTTAAAATATTTTTTACAAAATTATCTCCAACATTTAACAGCTTCAACAGAAATAGAGAAATTAGGCAAATACTATTTTCTCACCAATATTCAAATAATTTTATCAATAGTCTTGTTTTGCAGACGGAAGTATTTTCAGAAAAGTTGATCAATTCTGAACAACAACAGAAAGTAATTTATTTAGCCAATTGCACTGGAATAAAAGGAAAGTATGTAGGTATTCCAAAGCGATTTTGTATGAGAAAGGTAATGAAGAATAAAGAGCGAGGAAGAAATATGGAAAAGGACAAAGAAGTCGTAAACAAGAAAATGTGTTTTGTTCGTACCGAACGATAGCCGAAATGGCAACATAGAATGTCGACATGGGGGCACCAGAGATGGAGAGGGTGCGGACGTTTACTGGGGCACAGGGTAAGAAATCGATCAAGCTCCCCACCACCTAGGAACAAATCTCATCCACCTCCAACGAGGATGCGTGGAAATTCGCTTCTTAGCCGCACCCTATAGCATTTAAATGCTTCCTAAAAATCTAGACTAATACTTACTTTCAGACTCCACCTCTTGAATGCCTTTATCGCTCTTTGTTTCTCTTCACATTCGCACAATTAACTGCCAAGTACTAGATCTCTACCTCTCGACATTGTATCTCATGACTCAGATTCAATTTCCGGAGATTAGTTCATGACCAATTGGTCTATTAACGCAATCCCTACATGTTCTATCTGACTTTTAAGTTTCACTTTAAACTCATTAATTGACCTACTATTTTCAAACCAAATTACCACAACTATTTAAGAAGATTAAGTGTCTATTTAAATCATGTGGTTTTCTTGATTCGCTTTTGACAGCTAATTATTCCAATATTTCGTTAGAAATTTTCATGATAAATTGATTGTAAAGAAAGTAGAATTATTTTATTTTCATTTACTGATAAGTCATTTTGAATGTAATTATACGTAGAGAAGGATTAATGTTAGACAATAAAATTTTATCTCAGTAAATGTGCAGTATTTTACTTTTTCAGTCAATTTCAAAATTTAATTAAGAAAAGTTTCAGTAAAGCTAGTGAATTTTATGTTTCTGACATATTTAAGAAGACACAGTAATTCCTATGGCGTTGACATCACTATTTACTGATTTATTATCAAAATTCTTTGGTATTATCATAAATCTGACTTTTTTTCCCGAGATAATTTATTATTATGATATTGATGGTAATTTTTACAAAATTTTTTTCTCTACACTATTATTTTTGAGATTTATTTTTCTCGGAATTTGCATTGCAATCTTTGTTGATGATCAATGTGTACTTTGGAAGACAATCAATGAAGAATAGTTGAGGTGTAAAATAAAAATCGATAGCATCAAGAGACATGGTCTTGCGTCAAATGAATATGTTATTGATTTAGACTTAAGTCAATAATTATTTTGTATCAAACAATTATTGACTTGATAACGAAGTTTTAGATAGTTAGTCAATGAATTCATTTAAATCAAGTATTACAACAATCAGTTGAAGCAATTATTTACTTTGTTCAAGTTATTTTAACTAAGTGAATAATTTACTTTCTTTGTTTAATGTTGTCTGTTATTACTTTTGTAAAACATCCTTAAAATTGTTGATAAAATATATTCAAGTAGAGCTTGCCATTTTAATAATTGTGCTGACGTTAATATAATTATAGAAAATATTAAACGTATGTAGTGAATATATTTAATTTAAAATGAAAGAAAAAAACTACTGAGATCATATTTTTCATATTCCATTTCATATTCTGATAGAAAATCAATTTTTTCCATTTTTATTCATCTCATCTAAAACCAAAGAGAGAGAGAGAGAGAGAAAATTTTTTAATAAAAATAACTATGTAAATATGGTAATTGAAGGACAGATCGACATTAAAATTTTTATACAAAAATTTCTACGCATATTTCAATTTTTCCGATAATATTGATCCGTCACTCAACTAATAGATTTACATGGTAATATTTATTAAAAATCTTCTCGGGGTATGTTGAAATACATTATTATTTATATTGATTTTAGATATTCATCATGCGATAAATTAAACTTTTAAATGTTCTATAGTAATTTTCAGCATTTTCAGATATTAATATTCATGAACATAGCTATTTTCATTTTGACTTATATAAACTATACAGATTTCTTTTGATTCAGTGATCCAACGGTAAAGCTGTGGGCTTTAGAGTGAATAATATTACAGAGATATGTAATAACGAATTTGAGATTTTTCATTAAGATTGCTTTAGAAGATTTATTGAGTAAACAAACTAATAGTCAGACATTTTTCAAAAAATGTTTGAATTATAAATATAAGGGAAAAAGTATGATCAACATAACACAAATAATATATTTGCTGTTTGTTTTTTTTTTGAGAATAAAAGGATTTTATGTTTTTGTTTTAATATCATATTTTAAGATTTGTTAACAAGAATTTCTCTCGGCTGTAAATTGGAAAAATGACTTCTACTTCCGTCGGAATCGGAAGTATGATGTGATCGTCATTTTGAGTTTACAATCTATACTTTCAACCATGAAATCGTGCCAGATTTCAGTTAAGCCGTTTTTATACGACGGGTGAGAACTTGTGAAATAGACAAGCTGACGTACAGATAAGTGACACTCAGAGAACTATTTTTTGGGTTTCAAAATCTCCCAACCTAAAGATATATCGAAATTTTCTCACGTCAATTTTCAATAAAAACCAATCCTTTTTTCGTATCTTCTTAGTAAGGAAAAGTAAAAATATTAATATTTTAAAATGGTGTATTATCTGATACAAGTAATAAATCATTTTTTAAAAAAAATAAACAGAAAGTAATAATGTAAAATATTCAAATTAATTTTAGATTCGTAGTGTTTTTTTTTTTTATTTCAACTTAATCCAATACTTTTACCCGATTGTTGGGGATAGCCGGGAGGCAATTTTTAGAAGACCCAGAGAAGTATAAAATATTTTAATTAATATTACATATATATGTATATATATGTTAGACAGGCGATGAATTTGTTATTAGTAACGTTCGAATAATTTGCATATGTTGATAGCTGAAATTAGAGCTGACGAAGCATCTTCTCTAAATTTAATCTGTTATAAATCATTTTTATCTTATTTAATAAACTTTTAGTTAATTTTAATAATCTTTAGAGTCTATATTTCGCTATATTTCACAATAGTTATTAGTACAAAAGAGGCTATTATTATGTAATAACAGCGAATTGAAAAGACTTGATTGGAATTTATTGATTAATTATGAATTAATCGATGATGATTATTTGAAAATTTGAGCATATGTTAATTATATATGATATTCCGAGATAGATGAATCGTTTGAATAGAATTTTGGAATATGGAGATATTGTAAGCGCCGGAGAATCTTGATATATATATATATATATATGGTGAATATTGTTTACCTTGATGATTGAGCAACTCTCATGTGTGTGATAGCATTATTGAGGCAGTAGTAATGCACGACAAATGGACAGAAATGGCCAATGAATTTACCAAGCTTTCCGATTGGCGACTCATCTCTCATTTCCCATGTCATCCGAGCACTGGAGATCAGAACTCGCACATTCCTCGGACAATGCCACAATGTGAACTGCTCTACTTATCGATCAACTATATACTCAATTCTCTCAATCCCTTTACCCTCCTCTATTCTCTTCCGAGTCATTGTCAACATTAATCACGCGAGATTCTACGCTTGACCGGTTTGGGAAAAACACTTCCGACTTTTCCACCTTGCATTTTTTGAAAAATGCACCCTCAACAATTATATCTATCTCTGGTATTTTTTCGGTCATGCTCCATATCAGTGCAATTAACTTGCAATTTGTCGAGAAACCAACAAGCAAAATGCTAGCGTTGCATCAAATATTTTACGAGAAAATATATTCTAAACAAAAAATATAAAACTCACGATAGGTAATACGTAGCATTTGTGTGGTAGATATTTGTTATCAGAAAGTCAATCGAGCTGCTCGTTGGTCGTTTTCAATTCGACAAACGACACTTGAATTAATGCCAAGGTAGCTCTGACTTTTCCTCTTTCTATTTCTCCCTCTCTTATTTTCTTCCCTGACTAAATAAAAATAAACACAAACTACCATTTGGCTTTCAAAATAAGTTAGTAAATTTCAAAAATTCCATTTTTGTCTTTCATTTCAACTACAAAATTAAATCTAATTTTAATAGCAAAATCATTGCAGAGTTTTGACATTTGATCTGATAGAAAATGCCGTTGTTAAATGCCAGAACGAAAATAAGAGGGAAAATCTACACCTCAATTGATACCGAAAAGGTTGATGACATGTGACAAGCTTTAAAAAATAAAAATAACTGGAATTTTTATTCAATTAAATAGCTGTTATCATCAAGGAATGACATGTTGATTGCATGATTATTTTTGAAATATGATAAGATCTAATCTCTCATGTATGTCAATTTATTTTACGACATATATATATGAAAAATTTTTATATGTAATTTTTAATAAAAGTATCAAAGATGAGCGCTAAATAATTAAATCATCCAGTTTCAGTAGCGACAGTTAACTCAATCTTGTACTTCATCAACTCTTTCATTAACGACTAATTCAATCACAGAGTCAAGCGTGTTAATTTCTATTTAAAGAAAAGCATAAGATTTGAAATTTAAGTTTGTAAGAATTGTGATAGAATAATAGAAAAAAAAAAAATAATAGTATATTCTGATTGAATTAAAACAGAGTTGAATAGAAAAAATGTGATAGAGTTTTAATGATTTCTCTTTAATGATAAAATAATAGAAAAAATATTGGAACAATTTAAACAACATTTCGATACATATTATTTTTGAGTTAGTATTGCAATAACAGTGTTGAAAGCAATATTTACCTTTCATAAAAATGATGCCTTGCGGGAATAACAAAAAACTTCTTTCGAGTAAACCAATTGCATAAAGCCACAATGATATTTTTTATTTTTTACAAAGCTGAAATTATTTCTTGAAAAAATACCGCGGAAACAATCTAGTAACTATTCTTTATTGAACTGTATAAATAACTGAATTGAAAAGAAATAAATGTATAATAAAATTGTAAAAATATTCTATATATTTTAAATATTAATATTGAAAAGAGTTATTGTTAACAAAAAAATTTTTTCTAATGGAATTAAACAAAATATTTCAATCAATTCATTATTGAATCAATTTCATTAACTATTGATTTTAATTTAGTATTTTTAATTAAATACATACATTTTTTCTCGTTCAATAAAATCATACACAGTTCGTTTACGATATTTTTTTTTCATTTTTTAAATTCAAAAGCTTTTTTTTTTTTAATAAAAATGTATTTATTCAGTTGATTAATAAACTATTCTTGGAATCTGTCATTTATTTTTAAATTTCACAGCAAAAATTTTTTACTAAATCAACACTTTAGAGTGATAAATTTCATGAAATACTACTTCAAGTTTCTAAAAACAATGTACATCAATATTAATAATATAAATTGATATTCATAACAATTGATAGCAAAATTACTAATGGAATTTATGGTCTAATTTTTAGCTTGAGCTGTTAAAAATTCCGTTCAGTTGAGCGTAACAAATAAATTTCAGGCAAAATTATTTGAACCATTTGAGAGCTATTTGTTGTAAAGATAAACTATAAACATTTGTGTTCGCATCAAACAAATATTTGCTTTAGTAAAGTTAATTGTTCATTAGAATATTTTTATGTGAAAGATGAAATAAAAGTCGAGATGCTATTTAATGTATCTAAAGTAGCCTATTTTAGAACATTAAACTTATTCACTACTTGAAGCATAACTGTAGACACTTATACAAAAAAGCCACTTTTCTACAGTGTTTTAACTTTATTCTACAACGAAAAACATAAAAGGTTAAGTTTTCAAAAGTTTAACTATTTACACCTGACATCACTGCAGTGCATGGAAGCGACAAAAGAACCATCACACATCATGACAATAAGTTCCAACGTATTATACATATTGGGTTAGAATTTTGTTTTTCTTCTGAATCCTACTTTTCGAACAGATTTTGCATAAAATAAGGAGTATTTCGCTACTTATAAAAAGAAGGTGAATCATTACACCGTTGAAGTTCTAGTACTCGTTGAAACCTCGTGATACCTTTGCATGAAAACTTGTGTAGTTGTCGTCAGTTCATGTTGCAACTTCAACTATCTCAAATTTTGCAATGTATAAAATAAGATATCTCGTGTTTTGCTATCTAAAAATAAAATAGAAAAAATCGTTGGAATATTTGGATCTTTTTTTTTACAATTTCGAGACTGACATTATTTTATTTTTGAAAAGCTTGGCTTTACAAGTTGGAAAAAATATTTTACGTGACAGACAAGAACGAAAAGTGTCGTATTTTAGACTGTTTGTTTTCATAGAGAGAATTTTCGAGCAATTTGATTTGTTCAACACACTATTGTACTCTCAAAAATTAAAATAATGGTACTGTTATGTCCATAGAATCAATTATTTTTTATTATTTTTTACACAGTCGTTATGATTTAAGTTGATTGTTATGGGATTAAAACTATATAAAAATCAAGTAAGATTTATTTTTAATTCTCAGAAGACACTTGAGATGGAAAATAATCTTATCAACTTGGTTTTTTTGTTCAAATTCATAATTTTAATTAACTTTGTATTTTTAATTTAAAGTCAGCTCAGAAGCAGTTTGTATGTACAATTTCATACAATTAATCTTACTGGAATATCTTCTCGTTGATGTAATAAAGAGAATTTAAATAAAACATTTATCAAATTTCTAATCGTACTGATTGCATAAATGTCTCTTGTTCTCTCATTCTAAATTCGTTAACTTGATCATATTTCGCTTGATAAACTTGGTCTATGGCCAACAAGCGTGCAATAGAGTAGCTAGTATTAAATGACATTAAATTTAATGGCATGAACGCGTTATAGACGATTCATCAGGGAACAACACAACATACCTTCTACAAGCTGCCGCGACCTCAAGAGACAATGAACTCTCTCAAGACTTTGTGGGGTTACGAATTTAAAAAGAAAAAAAAAATATGAAAAAGTCTAATTGTTTTTTTTTTTTAATTTACTAATGTTCGTGACCACAATTTTTTCCGATGTAATATACATTATTTATTTTACGTAGATGTTTCATTAATAAAAATTAAAAAAATTGAGTTTATAAAAATTGTTCAGAATTTTTTGAATATTTATGAAGTAGGTTGGTTTCATTTTTGTCTAATTCATATTGATTACATTATATTTTTATATCAAGTTAAAGCTCTTTGTAATTCTCTCTTGATCAAAATAAAGCAAGAAAAATTCACAAAAAAAAATCTCATATAGTAAATGAATTTTATTTACTTGATAAAATGACATAAAATAAATATTCCTCGATATTTTGGCATCAATAATATTACAAATGAAACATAGAAATCAATAGAGAAATGAAAGAATCACTGGCCAGTTGAGAGGTCTAGACGTCTCTTTTTAATTAAAACAAAAAATAACTGGAAACCAGTGAAATCATGATTGTTGGTGGATGCTACTGTGTATAGACAAAAACAAAAATTGAGAATATATTAATTTTCACTCGACTTTTAGTAAATTGGAAAAACTAACCAGATAGGAATAATAATGTTGAAAAAAAAATAATTCAAAATTGGTTGAAGCTAAACAATGAGTACAAGAAATAACATAAAACCTGAATACTTCAGGAATTCTTTTATGTAATTCGTTTAGCATTTTTTTGTATAAAACTGAATATCCAGGTGCACTGATAAAAAATATTATCTTGTTACTTTACAACTAATTTTATTTCAAATTAATTGTTTCAATTTAAAAGATGAGATTATTCAAATAATCTTTATATCTCATGATAGAAACTGCTTTAAACAAGTTTCTGTAACTTGAATGTTTCCAATTTATCACATTTTTTTGTTCATAACAACCTTACCAGATAGTATTACATATATTTTATCCTATTCAACAACATAACTTCTGAATTTTGTTGATAAAAGGTCGGCGTCTCATTTGACTTGCTGTAATACTGCAGTGGGTCAAGCAGAATTATTTTATTTACAAAAAAGTATTGTTTCGTTTGAAGTACAGAAATGGAAATGATATTACTGAATTAATAATGAAAATAACGTCGTTTATATAAATCAAATAGAATGAAAAAGATGTGTACGTGTCTTGTGAAGTAATAAAAATGATCTTAATTGGGTTGGCTTCACACAGAGTAAAGAGACAGCAGTAGAAGAATTTAGCAATTAGTAGAAAAGATAAAGAATATTCATGAGGCACATGTTGCACTTGTGTTGTTTTTACTAGTGTTTTTTTTGAAGTGCTCTAACGTTCTAATTCGCATCGGTAACTCGTAGCTGTGATGCTCATACAAGAGTCGAAAAATACAGAATAAGGTTTTTTAAGATATGACAAGTACGTAATATACTTATATAAACTCAAAATGGAATGTTAATTAGCATACAGATAAAACTTTAAGTATTAGTATTATTAATGAAAATAAACATTAAATATATGAATGTACAGAGTAAAAAAAACTGAACGTTAAGTGCATGCATGTTGCTTTTGATAATTGTGAAAATAAAAATATGAATAAATTATTTGTTAGCTTTCATCTTCTGGATGAAAAAAATTGACTTTAAAAATGTATATCAGGGTCATGGAATAGCATAAGATTGAGGATGAAAAATATTAGTATACTTTGTAGATAAAAAAAGATGTATAAAATAAAGATAATAAATGACATGTTATAAATTGTTGAGCTTATTTATGAGAGTTTTGTATTACAATTTTTGGTATAACTCTATTTTCACTTTTAATCGAGAAGATTTATGACACTGAGGTCAAAAAATTATTGAAAACATGTCCATTTTTTCACGTTAGAAATTATTGAACAATTCATACACAAAAGTCACCCTCAAAAACTCGTACATTTATATTGTTTGTTTTGTTTTTTTTTGTCCCGAGATCCTATTGTTTTTGTCAAATGGCTTTAACTCTCTTTATCATATGCTTTTAACTCTTAAATTGACTATTAAACGCATTTGATTTGTAGTTTTTCTAAAACACTAGTCAATTGTTTTTTTTCAGTTGTGGCAATATTTTTCATCAATATATTGATACAGCATATTTACACTATGCAAATAATATGTTTCATTCAAACTTTTTTTTTTTAGAGTTTCTAAATAATGGAACAAGTTATATATAGAATATTAATAATCGAAACAACATAAAATGGAGATATTTTAATTAAACTTTATTAGAGCTGATTGCCTATTCTGTAAAATAGTGTATATGGTACCAGTACAAATACACTATTGTTTAGTGAAGTTGATTCACTTGTGGAAAAAAAGATTTCATCCAATTCACTTTGATACAGTAACTGTTTATGACATTTCATAATTAATCTATCAAGAGTGTTTGTTTGAATGAACAATATTGAAATTGAGATCAGTTATTAATTTTATTTCAGTTTTTTACTTTATCGTGTTTAGTATTTGGGCCCAAAAAATAAAGTAATATTAATGATATTTTATCAAACATATTGCACTTTTTTTGTTCATTTTTCTTTGATGTAAAATGGCAATAATTGTGAATAACACATCACTGAAACTTTTCAACAATAAAAAATAGTATATTATCAACTGATGTGATTGTAGAAATGAAATATATATATCTATATATCCAAATGACAAAGTTTAAATGAAATTGAATCAAGTGCTAGAATAGTTATCAAGTCAATAATGACTTTTATTTAATCTCTGAAATGTTTTGTTTCACTTGGCTCTACTAGTTTCAAGGGTAATATCTTTACATAATATTTTTGGTCCACTTAAAATCGTATGAACGTTCAGGAATGTAGTTTGGACAGTACAACGTGACTTTACTCTTAGCCATAACTATAAGTTCCTACAATATTTGATATCATTTAATGTTATGCGCATATAAAGTATTTCATTATTTTATATAGCATTATGACTCGCAAAAGTTGCATTTGAAAATATATATTTGGCATTGTTTCCATAGGAGTTCTGAACAGATATATTTTCTTTGTAAAACTTTACGTTCGATAATCCCCTCGACAGCTTCGAAAAAAAAACTCGCGTTTACTTTTTAAAAAAACAATTTTATATATTATTTTCTTTGTAAAACTTATTTGTATTTTGTAGACAATTATGACAAGATAAATTGAAAAAAGATTTATCGTGAAAAAATTATTCTAATCAGAATTTAATGTTAGACAATTATATATAAACTTTTATTCATTAATTTTTTTACAATAAAATTATGATCTTTATGATATTTATTTAATTAATTAAACAATTTGCCAGTTGTAATCGTTTTATTACAAAAACACAAATAATTTTGATGCAAATTTTCATAATAACAAAATAAAAAATTATATTAATATTAAATAAAGTTTGCTAGAGTAGTAGAGGAAAATAAATTTCTCTTTTTGGTAATAAAAATATTTTGTTTGATAATTACGAGGACAAATTGTATTTCACTGTTATAAATACTAACTAGCATAATTAGAAGTTGAAATTCATGAAGAAGAAATATTTAATCGAGAAACAAGAGAGTTAAGTCATAGAGACGACGAGTTTTGTTTAAAATTAAATTAGACGAGAAAGGCGGTATATTCTCTATCGTTTTCAACATGCCAGAAGCTATCAACTGCTTCGCACGCTTGCATCTGACCTAACTTGGTAAGAAAACTGATGAAAACGACTGTGAAAGAGAAGAAAATCAAAAGGATGAAACAAGAGAAGTGTAAAAGAAAAGATAAATTAAGAATGAGATTACAGTAGTGAAAGCTGTTACATTCAATTTATTGCCAAAAGTTTACACATGAGTAAATATTTGAAGATCTATGAAAGTTGTTAAAATTTTTTTCCACTTGAAAATTTTTATGAAAGTAAATAACTTTCTGAGAGAAAAAGTATATATTAAATGATTTGCTGAAAAAAATATATCAAATTGCTAAGATCTATATCAACAAAAATATCAAGAGCAAAACCACTGAAATGATGACAGAGAGAAATTGTGTTAAATAAGTCTTATATAGATATCATATCGATCGATGTAATATCATATCAGTCAATTGACTAAGTGCATCGTCGGTTGTACTACTTGAAAGTAGAATAAATCACCTTAGTACTGGCGTGCAATAATTTATGTATGTAAAAATGATCTCTTATATATTTCAATCTAGGTATTACTTTTCATGCAGAGAAATGCATTCAGGAATTTATTTCAACAGAGATAGACTGAATATTGAGATGTATTTGAGACATTTTATAAGAAAAAATCCTTTTTTATCATATCATAATAAATTTATGACACATTTCTACTTAATTTAATTACAACTTAAATATTACACACTATCTCAGTTTAAATAAAATTTCACGATCAATTGAAGTCTATTAAAAAATTCTTACTTTCTGTATCAATAATGTGTTTGCTTACTCTGTTTAGTTTAATTTAATGTAAATATTGAGTTAAAATGAATCATTTCTAATATTAAAAATTAAATTGATACTTATTTATTAAATTAATGTTACAGATAACTCAAAGTGATCACTTTAAAAGAATTTGTTTTTAAATTCGTTACGATAATATTATATTAAAATAAAGTGAACGATGATATTGACACTTTAAAGTTCATTAAAAAATTCCTTGTAGAAATCTTGTGCATTTTTTCTTTTCTTGTGAATTGCTCATCTTAATATTCAAATGATTTTATCGATATTCATATCAATAAAAATTCTATATTGCTATAGGATATTCTACTCTGCACAATTACTATTGAATTTTCCTTTTTTTTTTTTAATGAATTATCATAAAATTCAAATAAGAATATTTATTTCGCAATTTTCTGCAGCTTCCAATTTATTTATATGCAATAAATGGCTAAATAGAAAATGAATAAAGAGTTCATTGAATTATCAATACTTAAAAGTTAAGTATTTATTAAAAATAATTATTTATTAATTTTTTATTCAGAATAATATTGAAAATGTTATACAAAGATGAACTTTTAATAATACAATTGTTCTAGTTATTTTCATTTGAATTGATAAAATAAGTTAAGCTAATAAAAAGATTATTTAGTATTAAAATTTCAATATTCATCTCTTCACTACTTCATCTCTGCCATTCGATAAAAATTTTCGCTAATTTCCAGTTCACCAAAAGTTATGAGATTTAAAAGTTTTTTGAATAGTTGGGAATGAAGTTGTTAACAAAAAGTAAAACGAGAAATTGAGAGTATTGTTTGTGATTGATTTACAACGTAGCGATGTAACGATTGGATTAAAATTGGCGAAACATATTTTTTATTGTCATTCAAAATCATGTTATACAGATGTGTTCTATTCAATAATTTAATCACAAACTAGTTTATAAGCTACTTACAATTAATACGCAAATATATTATAGATAATTAATAGACACTAAAATAATAATAATGTAAAGAAAAGATGAAAACAAATTAAATTAATTAAAAATAAAAAGTATAATTTTTGAATGTTAATATGATGAATAATGAGTTGATTTACCTAAATAAGTACTGTTGGTTATAACCCAGAAAAGTTTTAGCGGATCAACCATTAAACCACGTTCATCACAGTATTCAATGTATATAATTATTAACTATTACTCCACATAATGAAAAAAAAAAGAATGATAGAAACACAATAGTTGTTGATAGTTGACAACTAGTCTGAAAGATTGTTTTAAAAGTATCCACAAACAGATTTTTAAGATCGCTCTTTTATTTTCACTGGCACACACCATCTACTCCAGTCAAGTGCGTTACACTAAATACAGTGACACGCGCGCTAAGTGCACACGGTTGAGTAAAAGTAGTAATAGTCAGCGTTGTGGCGCCCACTGTTCTGATAATGTTGAGCTCAGAATCCCGGGAAGGCAAGTGTCTCGCTACGACGCGACACTCATATCGTAGCAAAGTGCATTGGTACCTGTCATCGACATGTTTTTATCGCGATATTATTCGTCGACAAACAAAGCTACAGTGAACAAAACCCGACTTGATACTGCCAACAGTTGTAATTCAAATGTTGAGGAGAAATAAAATTACGTTTGTATGTGGGTAATATCTGGACTCGTGTGATATATACATACGTGAGTCGAGTTGGAAAAAGAGAAGGAGATAGGAAAGAGAAATATAGGGTGAGAAAGAAAGTGCGTCGGGTGTCGAGCAGAATCTGCGTGGTAAGTATCGAAGGCGTCCGGTATAAAGCCCGCAGGAGTGCAAGCAAAATTTGCGCAGCCGCGGCAAATCAGTCAAGGGAAAGAGGAGGGGACGCGCGCAAAATCCACCCTCAGTCAATATACTGTGTCACCACGCGGTGGGAGAATGCTAGAGAGGCCAGTATAAATACGAGTGGAATGTGACACTTGAAAAAGACAACAAAGTGGACACCATCACTTGCATTCAAACAACCGGGGAAACAAACCCAATAACTCTCGGTTACATCAATGAACTGATAAATCGTTTTGCATTTTGCTTGAGTTATCAACTGACTCAAGTGAAGGCTATTGTATTATTAAGTTCATGTTATCAAACTCTTCGTGTGATTCAATAAAAGTTACTTTTTAACTTATTATTTAATTATTGTACTTCTCAATAAATATAAATCAAATTCTCATTCAATTTAAAATAATTTTTCAAACATACTTCTAGTACGTTATTTGAAAAAATATTTTGTATGATTCCATTCAAAGTAAATGGAAGAATATTTTTTTTTTTTTAAACTCAGTTATAAGCTCGAATGATATTCAATTGATTTTTATGTGGTAATGTATTTAATGTTAAAAATGATAACCACGCAGATAAACTAAGTTGATTTGCACTGAATCCTTCACTGCTTATTATGATAATGAATGTAAGCACTTTTCGTAATACGATTTAATGCATGACGATTATCACATAATTATTACTCCATTTTGAGATAAAATTTGAATTATTTTATAAATCACTTTTTATTGTTGGTTTAATAGATTAAAAATTATTTTATAAAATTAAATTAATTACGTGAAATATTTGATATTTTTTATAATTGAAAAAGTGATGCTTGTGTAAAAATAATTCGATCAATTAAAATATTCAAATTCAAAGAGATAAAAGCTCTATAAGGTATTTAATAATGAATAAAAAAGTAATCTCTGTTTATTATACAAATAATTTTATGATTAAATTACAAATTTTTGCGGTAAAACATATTTTATAATGAATCTGTAAATTAAATACCATTTAATTTTACAGTCAGCGTTACATATATCAATCAATGTCGATCAAGAGATGATTAGTTTAATTGCAGAACACATAAAATATCGTTTTATTCGAAAAACGTTTGCAATTCAATATATTAAAAAAATTAAATATTCACATATTGTATATAAAATAATTAATGCATTCAATTACCTAGATAGAATATTCTATACAAATCCTCAGCAAATTAAACATCAAAGAAATAACATTTTACTTCCATTGAAACTATTTTCTTTGAAAAATATTTGAAATTTGTAAAGTGAAATAATTCGTCAAATATTTGAATTGAAACGAGAATATTTTTTCCAATTACTAGAAAAGAGAAAAAAACACTTTCCTATAAAATATATTTTCCAACTAGATAACTACGAAAATAAACATAACGTTAATCAATTGTTAGGCTATTGATAAAATTCAAAAAATATATGAAACATTTTTATTCAATGCACGTCAATAATGAAATATTTTTCTAAAGTGTGTGATTTTTTATTTGTATTAAAAGTTTTTGCTGATGCAGTCGAATAAAATCAATTGTATGTCGTTGTTTTTGTTTTTTTTTTTCAACTAAAATACACACCTATTACGGATTAAAATATACTTCATAATGAATCTATATCCAAATTAACAGCCAGTGTTTTTTTTTCTACACATTAGAATTGATGTGCAAATGTTTTATTACTGCAAAATGTGTAAATAATTTATTTTAGTTTTATTCCAAATGCCTTTACAACTACATTCATTTTAGAAACATTAAAATGTAAATAAATGCAAATAAAATACTGAGTTATTGAAATTCCATGTTCTTTATTTGACTTGACTTATACTAAAGAACATGAAAGTTTCAATTATTCGAGTTACTTACTGAAACTAAATGAACGAAACCTTTGTAGAAATTTAACGCGTTTGCTGTTGATAGTTCAGAAGTATCTGTAGTTATAGATCAGATAGAGTTAAAAGAATTTAAAATATTTCAGGTTTTCAGAAGCCAATCAAGCACCGTATTGTGTGGCAGAAACCAAAGTAAAGTGAGAAGTTGAAGCATTGGGTGACATACAAAATTCCATAGTCTTTTGAAGTAAAATAGCACATCTTTTTTTTCATAAAATAAATTTATTTTATTCTTACCCAGATATGTTTTTAAAAATAAGTCAATATTTTTAAAATATTTATTCATCATCTTCGTATATTTATTATTTCAGCGGTATAAAGAATATTGATTTTCTAGGTTTTTTCTTTGATTCAGTCCAAATTAAAGTATAAATTAATCACAATATTCATAAAATAAACATTTGCTTTGAGTAATAATTAAAAAATTTTATTTAATGTATTCACATTTATTTAACGAAGCATTGAAAATTTTTTAATTTTTAATCTGAGATTAAAAAATGGGGTAAAAGTAAAGAGTTATCATACGTTATAATTAGTTTATTATGTGATAATACTTTTTTAATTAAAAAAAAACTTCTTTAGAAGAGATATTATTGAAAATTAAGCCTTCTCTAATTGTCATAATTAATCAGTTTCTCGGGTATGTTCATCTATCGATTAATTCATCTTGCATAATTAATTTACGTGTCGATTCGAATTTGATACTATCTCCTTAAATCAATACCTCTCTCATTACTCAAGTCATGAATACATGGACAATACTCTTCAAAGATGTTTCTAGAGTAAGAAGAAACTTATTTTGTAACAAAGATATTTCTTCTTCTTTAAGCAGACAAGGAATTTTTTAGTATCACACTATTCTCCAACATTCTCCAACATCTTAATACATCTCCGTTTCCTTTATGTTAAGAAAATACGTAAAACGACGTCTTTATTGTGTATAATGGAACAAAATCGTATTATACCTAATCTTGTGAATAAAATACATGATAGTAAATTAGCAAATGAAATACTATTATCATACGAAATAATACCAACAGTAACGTATTGAAGAAAGATCCTTAATTATCCAGGTTGTCACTCAAAAGCGAATTGTTTATTTGAAATATTTAATAAAAGTTAGGAATGTTTTGAATTAATCTGATGTAATGGATGTTATGTAACTTCTTTTATAAAAGTTTTTATTATTTAAATGGAAGTGAAACAAAAAACTGTTTATTGAAATATTTTTCAGCAACGCTGATATTTATTCAATAACAGTGAATTTATGTAAACGAAATTCTCAATAAGATAATGGAATGATTGTATATTGATAAATTCGATTTACTTTAAATAAATTTTTGTTAAAATAAATGAAATAAAAATCACCGACTCTTGATGAGTTATTTTAGTAAAAAAAGATAAATGTGAAAATTTTTAATTAATTCAATACTTGATAATAAGTTTCAAATTTAAAAGTTCAATAAAAGTTTAAATTATTGTGCTGGATTTGTCAGATTGATGTCAAAATAATTAATGGAGAATTCATTATAAGTTATAATGACAAGTTATTTTAATAACATGTTATTAATATAAGTAATGTATCAACTATTAATAAATATTTACTACTCGAAATTTAAATTATTTCTTAAACATGAAATAATTGTTCTTATTAATTTGTTGTAAGCATTGAATGTTACCATTAAAATGATTTTATTTTGGTCATCTGCCTAACACAATATTATTAAGCAAATGGGCAATGATTCCAAGTCCAATTGTATCGTTTAGTCTTCATTTAGGAAGTGACCATTTACACTAGCCAGTAACACAATGAGGTACAGCTGTTGATGAATGATGTCAAAATAGTTTCTAGGGTTATTCACAGCAAATTAATTGTCCAAAGTCATCCATAATAATAAGTTACTTAGTAAGTTAGCTGGATCTATCGAGTAGAGTACTCAATTGTTTAATGTAAAGCTTTCATACACGTATCAGCAATTCGCTAGAGATGCACAATAGCACATTTGAGGAACAGGAAACTAATGGGATGTTATTGTAGAACATTAGATGTAATTCATGTCAAGTGCACAGTTACTTAATAATAATATCATCAAGTGAGTCAATGTGAATTCTATTAAACTTTTCAATGCTCATATTGAACATACATGGATTGAGTTACCATTTATGAGGAATCTGTTCTCTAATTCCAAGTTCATTGTTAAGTTAAGTCATCTTCAATTCTAAGTGTTGGCTTCGAGATATCTCTATTAAATTCTATGCAGACTTTAGATAAGGTTGTTATAATAGTATTAGATAAATTTTAAGTAATACTAACATATATTCTTTCATATTAGCAAAGATTTTGCATTCTCTGATGCTACACAAATGCATTTTTATTACTTTTAATTCATACATATGTAATAAGATAGAGTTTTTGTTTTAGTTTTTAATATATCCATTAATAGTTATGAGCTTTTTAACTCAAATGAATGCCATAAGATCTAAGTACTGATTACTTGTTTTGTTTATACAAGTAATGCTAATTGAGAAAGACTATTAAGATTTTATTACAAGATACTGGTGTAATGAGTTAAATTAATACATATGAAGAGTATATTTTAGAATAATAATTTAATTATTATTTATGTAAACTGTGGATCTTTACTAATTCCCTGCTAATTTGATAATAAAATAAATTAAATTGATGGTGAACATTAGATAAAATAAATGAATCACATTAATGATCTTTCTACTCAAATAAAGAAATTTAGACGCATAAAACAAATTGTATGTTTCAAAGTTATTCTGGTTTAACAATTGAAAAACTATTTCATTAAAAAAATACCAAGTATTCACGGTTAAAATGATTTATACAGCTCTAAAGTTTGAGAAAATCCAACATTTTTTTTTTCCAAGTGAAAAACTTTTTGACTTATTTGCAACCATTTGAATTACGATTATTATTGTTATTATGACCATTTTCATAGAATAAATTATCTCTTTAATTAAGTTATAAAATGCTTTAATTTGTTTTCGTCAAAATGTTGAAAAATAAGTGATTTTAATTGAATTAAAAATTGGGCCACCAGTCCATTGAGGAAGTTATTAAAAATTAGTCAACGTTGAGATAGCTGAATGTTTCCACAATTTTAAAAAAATAATTAATTTAAAATTGACACATATTTCCATTCAAATACTTGTGGATTAATAACATGGAAAAATGGAAAACTCAAAAACAATGATCAAACAGATATGTCATTGAATATTGCAGAAAAACAGAATATAAATTAGCATTGGCAAAATTAATGTTACAGTTACGAGTTTTATGGTTTTTCCGATAACTCGTGTAATCTTTTCTGTACTGTTGACCCACTTGTATCTCGATGAGTCTGCTCTGAATCGAACGAGTAATTTTGTTGGACAGACAACCGATATTCATGCTCATTGCACACTTGTTTTTACACGCATTCAGATGCATTGTGTTGTAGATACTGTGGCAATTAAATTTGATCGAAGTTATACAAAAGTTCTTTTAATGTACGTTTCATAATCAATTTAAACTTATCAAAATTAGATTCATGGTGGTAATCAACTAGTTTCTTTGATTATAAAATAAAATAACTCAAATTCAAATCAAATTTGAAGTTTAAAGAACTTTGTAAACATGATTTTTTAAAAATTCTTTTAGTCACTGTGAAAAATTAAATTCTCGATTGAGCGTGCATAGAATATTTTTTTTAGACTTAAACAATAATAATTTATTTAAATATGAAAAATTTCACTGTTTGTGAATAGCATCCAACATATCAAATATTTGCAGATGAATAACAATTTGAAAAAATGAATTTCTATCATTTTTTTCTATTGTTTTTTTTTCTATTTTCTAAATTCCAATACTAAAGTAGTAATTAAAAAAAAAAAAATTCAAAGGGAAAATAATTTTAAAAAATATTTTTCAAGCAGAAAACATATCAAGCACAGCTGAAGTTCGAAAAATAAAAAGATCAAAAATAACTTCATGGTAGCTTTACTGTATATTTTCAAAATCCATTAACGAAAATCTTCTTTAACTTTGAATTTTAAAAATTCTACTTCCTGTAGAATCGGAAGTGCAATTTGGTCGCTATTCTTGGTTTACAATCTACACTCTAGCTTTGCTGCTATGGAATCGTGCCAAATTTGAAATTTTTCGATTCAACTGTTTTTCCACGGTAGTGGCTAACTCTTAAGGAAGAAAGACTGACATTCAGATAGTTAAAATTTGAAAAATATTTTTTTTTTCAGATTCTGGGAGTCTTCAATCCTATAAAACCATTGAAATTTATCTAAGTCAATTTTCGACAAAGATAAATGCCCTCCTTACAATTCTTACATTTTTTGAGTAAAAAGTTAATTTTTTTTACTCAATTAAAATTTCTGAAGAGAATACTTCTAGTTCTATGCATTAAATAATAAGCAATCACTTAAATTTTAATCAACATTGAAAATCATTTCATTCGAACGAAATTCGAATAATCTATCCAGAAATTAATTTGATCAATGAAATAAATACCATGTATGTATTCATTTACTAAATAATAATAGCTCTGATATAAACAGATGAAATGATGTAGTAATGAAAAATTAAAGAGTTTGCATTAATAAGAGTAAAAAAATTGATTTCTAAATTAATAACAGCATGAAGCTTTTATTAAAAAGCTACCTCCGTAAAGTGACGTATCAAATTTCTTATTTATTTTTTTGTTATTTTCTTTTCAATAGCTATCTCTTCCTCTATTTTATCTTATATTTCCTGCGTTGAACGACGTCAGCAATAGAGTCGATATTATCCACTTCTCTTCGTTGGTCGGATAATAGGATTTGAGCAGCCGCGATGATAGGCTTTGATGGATTTTAAAGTCTCTTTAGATTTTCAAGTCTTTCATTGTAACGAGTAAAGATTTTTATACATCTTCCTTTTATGCTCGCAAATATTAGAAAGAATTGGATGTATGTCAAGATTTAAACATGAGATACAATACTTTTGTAACGCTTTTCTGCATAAATTTTCTAGACCATTGAGACGTTTGAATTTATAAAGTGATAAATTTAAAAGCCAATATTTTTTAACGAAAAAAATTGTAATATTCCTTCACACTTGTAAATTTCTCTCATACTCTTATTATTTGTAACTCTTTTGACATATTCAATTCGTTTTTTCAATTCTCTCTGTATAATAAAAATCAAATCAAATAAAATAACCAATTTGTTATTTCCATCGTAAATAACTGTTGATATAAAACATCCACATTTGTAACCATAAAATATCATAAATTGAGAGTTATTGAAAATATTCATCTGATTTAAATTGTGTGTAATGTGAGGAAGAGATTTGCCATTGTTTTATGGTATGAATAAATGCATCAAACATATTTATAATGATATGATATAAATTATAAAATATTATATTATTTTGATAAGTAACGACAGATTTAATATTGTTGTTTTCATTATTATTATATTTGTTTTATGATTTTAAAGAAAAACAATTGAATGTTTACTTTTAAAATGTTATTTCAACAAGTTTATTGTTGTATTTGCGAAATTAATTATGATATTTTTATCTTTCGAAATATTCATCATAAGTGGAAATTTCAATAATTTTCGTGTTTTTAAACAGTCTGTTGTGTTAAGATTTTAATAATTGATTATTGTATAAATCAATGAAATATTCTGCCGCGTGGAGTTGGAATTATCTTGCAGAGTAAATGATCAATGAATTATTACAAGTATTTAACGGTCGTTTATTTCAATAGAGATTAAAGTGAGGTAATAATTAGATAAACAACAAATGACAGAAAGGAAGGAAAGTTAATGTTGAAGCTTGTTAACTCATTTACATCTTGGTGCAATGAAAATTTTCTCTCAGTGATGTGGTACTGAAAGTTTGAAATTTAACTTAAAGTTGAATCATCTTTCTATTTTACAAGCTTATCTCTATATTTTGCTCGTGTTTGGAAACTCATAGAAGTAAGAAAATATTTCTATTTCTACCATAAAAATTAAACACTCTTGAATATTAATTAATTTTGAATACACAATTTTAAAGAAAATTTAAATTTTATACATAAATATCAGAAGATACAGACAAGTGCAAATAAAACTCGATAAATGAAACATTGATGAAAGTTTCTCACTGAAAATCGTAATTCCTAGAAATAGTAAATCCAATTCACAGGGGAATTAGTGAGAAAATCCTAGAGGAAAATTTCAATCTAAACTGCAGATCGTTTTTTACTCGATAATAAAACGAAAGAAAGAAAGAAAGAAAGAACTCTATAATTTGAGAAAGAAAAAAACTGTAGATATTCTTCTTTACGTGAATGTTAGTAATGATGAAATTTATTAAAATTCACTTACCCGAGTTAGGCTGCCCATTGGTGTTCGGCCGCGCAGAAGGTGCACCATCTCTTGCTTCAACTTCTAGGGCATAGGCACCTTGCTTTTCACGATCAAATATCACCTTTGTAAATATTTCACCAGTCTCTCGATTTATCTCAAAGTAATCTTTCCCTTCATTCCTATCACTATTCACTATGTAGTATGTAACCTAGAACAAATATTAATTGCTTCAAAAATACTATTTCCAATGAAAATGAGATACATGCAGGATTAAAACTAGTTAAATATGATTTATAGCACGGATATACCCAAGATATATCCTAAAGTTATGTCATTTGGTCTATTTATGGCAGTTACCAATATAGATTTTAGATACATTAGAGATATGCTCCAATATTCATGTTATTTTTTTTGCATGTATTAAAAAATACAATAAAAAAACTGTTAAGAGAGTACTCCAAATCTAAGTATTGTGTTGATATGTCTAAAATTTGTGTTGGTCAGTACCACAAGTAGATTAAATAGCATAACATAAGTAAAAGTCGTATTAGGATTTAAAATAATATCTATTCATTGATAACAATCTGCTTGATGAATTTTGGTTTACATCATTCATTGCACTAATGGTCTAATTAGCAAACTTCTTCATACAAGGTTTAAATTTTCTCATTTTGAAATACTTCTTGAGAAATTGAATTTGCAAATTATGAGTTTAAAGATGAATATATACTTCAAAATATCCCATTATACTTAAAGTTAAACCCAATTTATCAAAGAAAAAGAATGAAAAGTTTGAATAATTAGAAAATCAATAGATGAAATTTATATTTTTAGATTTACCAAGTATGAGTGTTATCAGCAAGTGATATTATTTTTTATTTTATTATTTACCTGATTGTTAGGTGCTGTACCATCTTTGTCAATGGCATTTACTTGAGTGACTTTACTTCCAATAGGCTCTCCTTCCAATACAGTTTCCTGTTCACCTTCCGTAAATAATGGTATTTCATCATTGACATCCTCTAAGACAATATGAATTGTTGCCTCTGAAGCTAATTGTTGTGCTCCATTATTCTTAAATGATAAATAATCAATTTAATTATCATGTTTTCAAGTTGACAAAATGTTTCAATCATTAAATCTTGACAATCTTCCAATGTTACTTTTATTTTTCAAAAACATTAAACCAACTTCTAAAACTACTAATGAGTAATTCAATTGTTGAATGAAAGAACATCTACTTTATTTAAAAGGTAATGGAGCGAGTGATTTTTATCTAAATGTTAATTTAAAATTTTTGTAAGAAAATTCATTTACATTTTTTAAAAAAAATTTGAATTTCAATTTAACTAATGATGCTTATTCTATTTCACTTCCAGATGGATAATAAATAAAAAAAATTGTCTGAATAAAAAGAATTTATATCTGAACTCTAGCAAAATTGTCAAGATGTATTTATCGAGCTGTTTTTTTGGAATATTAAATGCTTTGTTACTTACTTCGACACGTATGGTTAAGTTATATTCTTTTATACTCTCGTAGTCTAATGGATGATTAACTTTTATGTCAGCCCAAGTGACGTTGTCCTTAAATGATGTTTCAGAACGTTGTTGAAGATAAAATGTATGATACTTGTTTGTTTGAGCAGTGGATCCAGGCATTAAGTGGTAAAAGACCGTGGGATTATGTTCTATCCCAGAGCTGTCGAGCATAGAAGAACGATATGAGTCTTGGTTGTACTTTAGTGTGTGGCCTGCTCGAATTGCGAGGCCATCTTATACGAAACGGAAACAGAAACGAGAACGGAATTTCCTTCTAGGATATCAGGTATAATCCGTAAAATACTATAAATATATATGAAAACGGCTCCAATGAAAGATTCCATGCGAAACACGTTATATAATAAAAAAAAATGGATGTACCAAAAAACTTTTCTATCAATTAACAATAATAAAACAATCTATTGGATATATAATTTTATTTATTTGTATCAAGCGCACACGTTCAAACTTGTCAAAATTATTTATAATTTACTATTAAAACTTAAAATTTTTCTTTTTGCAACCTCTCGTTATCGTTTCTTTCTCGTTATTTTTCATTTTTTCTTTTCTATTTTCGTTAGGGTTGTTATTTCCAATCAATGATTGTGATTTTATATAGTGAATGATCCCAAATTCCAACACACTCACATGACATTTTTATTAATTTAGTACAATATAATCGTGAAGTTTACTCCCCTGCTAATCGGCTCTTAATCCATTTACTTGATTAATTTATTAATCATTGCTTCTTCATACAACAACCTTATATGTTAGTCCTATTTACCTTCGTTCTATTTTTTTTTTTTTTTTTTTTTTTAGTATGTGTATACATTTCTCTTTATTTAGTGTGCGCGTGAAATTATTAGTTATATATGTACGACGTGTTCATTATCATTAACTGCGACGCCGAACATAACGCTCGATGAACATTTGGCTAATTTTACACAGTAAAAAATTGGGTCAGCTAAGTACAGCTGTCATGTTGGAAATGGTTGTTATAATTCATATCAAAATTATCTAACAATGTATTTTAAATAAACAAACTTAATTTCATTTTAATTGGCCAAATATTTTTTGAGGGCAAATATAAAAATTCTATTCCATGTAAGCGGAGCTATTATTATTCATCAACAACAACAACAACAAAAAATATACTCTTTAATTATTTTTTAGCCTTTTAGGTAGTTTTGTTATATTTTAACAAACCATAAAATAATTTCCAAGTACAAATTATTTATTTACTGAAAAACGTATTGACTCTTTTTAAATTGGCTTCATTTGTGTATCACTTAATTTGGAAGATAATTTTGGAATAACTGATGTGTAGGAAATTTAAAACGACTAGTATTATTACAAACCATTCCAAACATGTGCACACAAAATATTCTTACTGTGTAAATATTGGAAAACACTCTAAAAAAATATTTTTTTTTTACCGAATGAAAAGCAAACGAATAATAAAAAAGAGAACCTAACTTGGTTGATAAAAAAAATTGATAAAATTTATGATTGTGATAACGTTCGACGGACGTCAATGTTCGGCGCAACCGACCGAAAAAAATGCGTGTTTCAATCGTGTGTGATATGTTAGTCGCTTAAGCGTGATGAACCGGTATATAACAAATGCATATGTGCGCGTAAGTGTATACATCTATCATGGATATTTGCCTAAATAATTATTATAATAATATAATGGCATAATAATTATATAGTTACACAAGTAAGAATAATGAATGAATTAGAATAAAAAGATTGACGTATATTAGCTAATGAAAAAGCAAAGGCTTAAGATGAAATTTTTTTGCGATAGGTTTTGCGAATATTTGCACGAGTAATTGAAATAGGGATAAATGACGATAGGAAATAATAGATGCGAGAAGATTCAACCATAGCCGCTGGATAGTTTAATTATTCGTTCCGTTAGTGCTACGAAAAAATGATTAGTTAAATTGGTGCCACGAAGTGAATCGCGCTATTTATTTCGCGTGTGTTCTTTCGTGTGCGTGATAATAAATAATATATGCATCTCGTGACTCCCTTTACTCACCCAATACAACATATCTGCAAAGATTTACGTGTTTTATTAGAGAGAATATGTGAGTGTGTATTCTGTATTATTGTGTCATTGTATAATTATCTGTGTAAAAGGTAGTTTTGTTGGTTTATCATCATTAGATGGTCATTTTGTAATCATTATTATTCCCGAATCAACCCTTCATTTACTTACAAAAAATCATTCTCATTTGTTTTGTTCTTTAATTTAATTTTTATACTTTTTGTTTCAACTCGAAATAGACTAGTTTTTTTTTTTTTTTCATTTAAAATCTACCATTATTAATTAATTAATTATTATTCTTATTATTATTAATAGGAGAAAAAAGAAATACAATCTTCATTACTATGTTTAACTAGCTTTTAAAAATGCTGCTGCTTATAAGACTTACATTCTCGCGAAAAAATTTAGTCTCTTTCTATGTTTTTTTTTTTCAAAAAACTCTACGTAAACCAACTACGGCCTCGAAGACACTAAACTCAACGCAATTGAAGCAACTGACGAAACATGCCCAAAAATCAATTACGGCATTCAAAATATGTCGACGTTCTATTACTTGATGCAAGTTCTCTGCACAAAAGATTATCATAATAACAAACGTATAATTAAATAATAAAACAATAAATGATTGAATGATAAAGTGGTATATAATATTAATACTTAAGGCATCGATCCAAATAAAATAATCATTATAATAATAAAGTAATACGGAATAACAGTTGATTATTAGAAGAATTGTATTTAAGTAATAATAATAATTATAAAATAAAATAAACAAATAGGATTGATATATGGATATATATATATTTACTCGCATCAACTTCTCACTGGCTACTACGTCCTTGCGGCATTCTTTCGCAACAATAGATCATGTGTTAGATATTGTATATATGTACTAATAAAAAACCGTGGATCCCGGACGATCGGCACAAAGGATCGACAGGCAGCACGTGTGAGAAAAAATTGTAATATTGACAATAATGAAAAAATGTAAACAAGTAGTAATAATTTTGAAAGATGCCAATCATTACGAAATAAATAAATAAAATATAAATATATATGGTACCAAAAATTTAAAAAATCAATGGGAATCTCAGGAAGCATCTATGTCGAAGCATGCCCAAAAAATGTTTACGGCACACATATGTATCGAACTATGGGTCTTAAAGTCTTTCAAAACATATCTACTGTATATATATAATAATATAATACAGCAATGAACTTCTGGCATTTATATATATACACAGATATACTCTGCAGATTTCGTCCGACACGCGACCAAAACATTTTTTCTAATTTAACTCAGTAGCTTTTAAAAATTTTTTACTCATAACTCGTTCTTACTGTCTCGTCTTTTCAAAAAACTTGAGCAGGCGGTATCAAAGTCTCATGTCATCGCGAGGGAATCAGTGACTGCTCACGTTTACTGTTTTATTTATCATTGCTCACTATTTATTATTTATGTATACATTCCATTGTTGCACAAATTTATATCATTAACACAACAGCATAAAACATTTAATGCAGATGTAATTTTATCTCTTCTACTCATTATAATAATATTTCAAACAATTCATTATCACTACCATCTATCTTAAATAAAAAAATAAAACAAAACATTATATTATTGTATTAAATTATTTTAGATCTAATTTATTTATCTTTATAAATTATAAATAATAAACAGAAAAATAAATAAAAATTTTTGCAACAATTTCATATACATATACCAATTGTAATAAAAATCTATTGTTGATAAAAACAAACTAAAATAAAACTTAAAAACCATCGTGAACAGCCACATATTGATAAAGACGTGCATCGTAGTATTCCGTGTTACTGTGTGTACGTGACTGTGTGCGTAAAGTGTTTCAAATAAAACCATTTATTACAGAAATAAGGAGAAATAATATAAAACAAAATTGATACCAATAAATGATGAAACCTTGACTGTCATCGTAAAACCATTAGCTTGAAAATTAATGCACTGAGAAGAAAAATAGATTCATCAAGTTAATTTTACTTTGATCAAGTAAACAATTTTATGGACATTGTATCAAGCAAATATTTGGTAATGTTTAACAGTAAATTTACTCAAATAAAGAGAGCTATTGGAGATGATGATTTTACTCTATTTCGACAAAAGTAAATTTAAATCTTCTGGATCAACTTTTCATTAATTGAAAGCTATATAAATTTAAAATGATATCTCAAGCTACACATCAACTTGGATAAATAAAATGATTAAAGTATTAAATCAGTCTTGGACAGTAGTCTAGTGCTGGATAAATTTTTAATCACTAGTGATGAATTTATTTTAAAATATTTTATTTTATTTATGAAAAAAACATTTATCAAAGCTAAGAATAATCAATTATTAAAGCAAACAAAGACACTTTAGACAACGTTTAAAAAAATATTTTTTCCATTTAAATAAATATGACGTTCAGTGTGATTACTAAAATGCATTTTTCATTTTAAAAACTTTCAATGATAAATTATGCTGTAATGTAAATTTATTGCATGATACGTATTTTCTATAAGTATTTTTGCTATCATTTATGCAATTTATTTTCATGCATACATTAAAAAAAATATATAATTTTCAAAAATGAAAAATTAAATAAAAAATTTGAATAATTTCAAACAGTCCATCGACTATCAATCATAATGAGAAAACTAAAAAAATAATCTACCCAAACTTGTAAAAAAGATACCATATAAATTGATAATATTTCATATGAGTCTAAATTAACAACTATTGGTCCACAGCAAATAAAATGGGATATTTACTAAGCAATAATATTTACTTGATTAAAGTAATTTGCAATAAAGTAAGTGTATTTGCTCAAAAAGGAAAACATACTCTTCTCAGTACAGTATAAAATAACAATAAACAAATACGATAAAGTCTGAATAGAATGAATAATGTAAAAAGTGTGCGTAAAAGTATATCTATAAGTAGAGATAAACATATGTAAAATGAATGAAAGTGTAATAAAAGTGTCAAGGTTGTGTGTAGTGTGTAAATGAGGGTAATTCGTACACAATATCAATTAACGTGCACAAGAACAATACTGCCACGAGATTGCGTGCAGGGCGGGTTCGTGCAGCCGCACGGAGCATTAACAGTGTGACAGACCTGGCTTTAACAGACACAACTTTAGCCCCAACGGCCGTGTTCTCTTTACAGTAGATTGGGCCATATGCTACGTGGTCCCATACGGGCGGATTATTTGCACGGTCCACAACGTCAATCTGAACCTCCACGGTTCGCGACAAGGGCGGATAGCCCTTGTCTTGTGCCATCGCCTCCAGCTTGTATGTCTCGCGCTACACCAGATACGTATACAACAAATGGAAAAAGAAAAAAGAACGGCGTTAGTCTTGTCTAGTGCTCATGACAGATAATTATAACTCATAGAATTGTTGCGGACTTGTCTTTTATCAGCTCTTCATATTGCCATTAGTTAAATGCATTGCTTCTAATTTCATCATCATCATCATCATCGAATTGCCTAATTAAAAATTCAAGTGATTTATAAAATTATGAGGAAAACAATTGAAGAGTAAGAAAATAAAAAAGTATATAGAGAGAAAAAAGAAAATAAAAAAGCGCTTCATTCTCTCGCTCGTGTGAGGACGGAGGCAGCAGCTGGAGGCTGGACGAGGACACCAGGACGTCCCGATCGACGATCGTAGGCACCGTGGCTCTCGTAGCAACCTGTATATCATACCTAGGAAGTGTCAGTGTTTTTTATGGCACGTTAGTTTTCATTTTACCCTTCCCCATCATTTACCCACATTATTATTTTTCACTTGATCGTTAATTAACGATCCCTCTGGTGTATTCAATTACCCTAATTATTATTTAATATTATTACTTGTTTTTTTTTCCGATTGCTCAATTATTACACGCTAATACCTTAAAAATTAATTAATATTTTGTTCATGTCATTTATTCATTTACGACATCGACCAACATAACAGTGTGCATAAACGTGTTTTAATGTATCATTTATCAATTTCATTTATATCATTAATTGTTGTAAAAATTTTTTGTTAGTCATTCTTTTTTTTTTAAAAAAAATTAATTAATAAAATTTTCCTTTAATTATAATGCATAATTGCTTCTTTTAACAGACCTTTAATTCAACTGTTGTAAAGAAATAATTATGACTCTTTAAAAAGTTATTGATGAATACGGGTGAGCATTATAAGGCACACCCACACGCCGCGCTTGACCATACGTGCTTTTATTTTTTTGTTGATTAAAGATTTTCTTTTTTTTAATTCTTAGATAAATCATTGAAAAAATAATTGAGTTTAATGTGAAGAAAAAAAATAAAAGGCAGAAAATAATTAATGGAGAGAAAAAAGAAAATAAGTCAGCTATGAGTTCTGTGTAATACAAGTGTGATTGTAGGAGACGGCAAAAATGTGAAATAGAAAAGATGAAAAAAATATCAACTAAAATCGTAACTGAGAAAAAAATTTATCAAACATTGATTCGAGCGTAATGTAAATAAAAAAAAAAAATACACAAAATGTTACAAACTAATTGGAATAACATTTATGTACAGTTGAATGATTCCATTTGCTGATTACTGTAACGATCAATTAAACTTATCATATCAGTGATTAAAATAATTCTTTGTAAACGTGCTTCATTACTTGTATTTTATGATTTAATATTAATTATCAGGTTAGTATTATTCTAGTTGAATAATCAAACAAATATTTCAGCAAGATAACATCTCTGTGTAATGAGAGTAAAATATTAAAATGATTTTATATTGTGCGATAGATTTAATTGTAATTCAATATTAAACTATTCTTTTCTCAGCATTGGTTTTTAAATATATGTGTGTTGCGTCTTTGAGCTGATTAAAAAATAGATTTAAATAGATAAATAGAGAAAAAGAGAGCACTGCATGGCGCGGCACGGCATGTCTCTTGTCTTGGTCATGTCGTGGCATACAAACCTGGCTTTCACCGACGTCACTACAGTACCCACTGTGACATTTTCTTTGATGTGAATGGGGCCGTATACATTCTGATCCCACAGAGGAGGTTTATTGTTTCTGTCTACGACGTCTAATTCAACGTCCACGTCTGCGTACAAGACTGATGTCCCTTTGTCAGAAGCCCGCACCTTCAGGCGATACCTGTCTCGCTATTGGCAAAACATGGGCCGTCAAGTTACAGGACAATTTTTGGGGACCAATTTTAAAATGTTGTTGTTGCTGCTGTTGTTCTTTTTTTTTCTTTACTTTCTTTTAATTTAACTTTTTTTTTCAATTAATTCAATTTAGTTAATTTAAAAGTAATTTTAAATTCTGTAATATTGAATGAAATTCGAATCACGGGATTTTTCTATTAAGAAAAAGCTTTTTTTCCATCAGAATCTTTATAATTGTTTTTTTTTTTTTTCAATCTTTTTATGTTATAGTCAAATTCGATAAACTAATTTTGTTTAGCTAGAAAAAAAACGCAAGCCGAAGTCTGGTAGGTATCCTCGCGTGGGACTTTAAATGAAAAATCCTGCGATCGACGAGCCAGATTTCGCTTAGCTCTGGAACACTCAAACGGGTTTATATAAGAATATTACAATAATTATTACATTAACGTATGTATACAGTGAACGCCGCAGTTCTGTTTAAGCGGCGGTAGGAAGAAAATGATTGATATATATATATATTTATATATATGTAGAATATATCAAGTATTATATCCTATATATATATACTATATATTGGTGGCAAGACGCAAATATTACTGGTGCTGCTACATATTATTATAATTATAGCGGAAATGTTTGTTTGTGCTGCATTACAATTTCTACTGTACAAGTATTATTATTATTGTGTATAAATATGTATAAAAATATTGAATTTTGTAAGTTTTATCAAGTGTGTTATGTTGTAAGAGATTTTGTTTTTTATATATAGATATTTATATATATATATAAATGTAAATGGTATTTATAATACACAGCTATATTGCACGATGGATACCTACGCAGTTCGGGCTGAGCGTAATTGAGACGATAGTAATTCAAAATTAATTTAAATTAAAAAAAAATTAAGAAAAAAAAATGAACAAAATCCAACAAAATTAAATTGATTTTAAATCATTTTATAATTCATTAGATTGCTCTGATATTATAATTGATAATACGAGCGATTTATTGAATTAACTTTTTACAAACAAAAAAAAAAAAAAAAAAAAAAAACAATAAAAATAGTCGAGAAAAATTATAACAACGGTATATACAAAGATATCAAAAAAAGAGCGCTGTTTTTTTCCAGATAATAACGAGAGAAAACTTAATTAAATTAATTTATATTTATCCAAGAGGTAAATTTATGTAAAAATATAAATTATATTTTTGCGCAGAATATGAAGTAAAAAAACATATTTTAAATTAACACTGAAATAATTCGCGTAAAAAAAGAAATAAGTGTAAGAGAAATTAATAGAATAACCTACTTACTGGAGCACAGCCCTTTATTTTTTGTTCATCATGAAATCCGAAGAAAAAAAATGGTGCAATAAAGACAAACATAAAAAATAATAAGATAAAATTAGTATTCTTTCATATAAAATAAATGCAGGCAACGGCATGCAAGCAGAATGCGTTTAGAAAGGGTTGTTATAGTAGGAAAAATAGGGAAATTTGAGAAAGGATTGCATAAATTTAATTATCAGGAAAATATTAAAAAGGACAAGTGATTAACAAAGGGAGTAAGGATAATTGACTTTTTGTTCACTTTCCTTATTGAAATTGCGTGACCCTTTTTCTATATGTATAAGATGAAACCGCTGCGGCACTCAACAAAAATCATACGATGGCCGTGTCCCGGTGCGGTGTTCACATCGATTGAGTTTTTCTACGTTTTACCTGTCTCGTACACGCATTACGGTATGCCGCCCCAATCACAGAAGAAAAAATGTCACACCACGAATTCCGTTTTTTTTTCTTTCTTTAATATAAACCTTTTATTGTTTCTTTTCTGTTTATTAATTATTCTCGTTCCCTATGACGCACCGCGATGCACACTAATCACAAAAACTTATTAATAACGATTTTTTTGCGAAGTTAATAATTATAGTGATCTTATGAAAAACAAAAGAAAATTAATAAACGTAAACTGATAATAATTTATAGAAAGAGAGAGCAAAATTATATGTAATGCAAAAATAAATTATTTACATTATGCTATGAAATGTTAAGAAAGTCATATACAGATGAGAAGAAAAATGATAAACAGAAAGAAGAAAGATGATTAAGATAGAAATTAAGATAATCAGACTAGACATATGATTTTTTTTTTTAATAAACATAAGGATTAATTAATTAATAAATTGAAGCAATTAGGAAGAGCGAGAGAGCGCGATCCTTTTTCCTGTAAAGGATGTAAAAACACATTCAATATATAATATGCAAGCATTTTCAAAGAATCGTTTATCTGATGCACCACAAAATGCGTAGATGTTGAAGTACACCGTACGTGGGGCTCAAAAATTCTGGTTCCCACCTGCTCCTGGAAGTTGAAAAAACATCACTTCCCTTTTGAAAAAAAACATTAGTAGTATAGCTTTATCACAAGAAAACAATGGTTATTATCATCACATCATGATTAATGTTATTATTATTATTGTTCTTAGTATTATTTTCACGCCGTTTAGTTGTTATTATATTGAGTTATTATTATCATTATTATTGCTAGCAAAATGTTATTAATAATAAAAGATGCACAAAATAATATAAGGTAAGGTATTCAGATCATTATGTATACACGCAATCGAAATACAGGGCTTATTGACGCGATCTACTCAGCCCCATCCGTGAATATTTTACAATGAAAAAATGAAAAAAATGATAATGAAATATATTTTCCGGCCGGTTAAAAAGAAAACTATCAGAGAGATTATTGTATCGGTAAATTGGATTGACGGAAATAATAATAACGATATGAAAAGAAAAATAAAGATATCGTTAATTGACGATTGGATAAAAATTGGTTGGCTCGGTTGGATTGATAAGTTTGGATAATTCCAATCGATGCTCACAAATGAATACAGTCGAGCATTTATCTCATATAAAGTGGAAAATAGAGATAGAGAATGTGTGTTCATTTTAAAAAAATATATTAGCCCGAATTGGTCGATCGATTCAGGTACGTGAAGCATTTAAGGAATTCAGGCAGTAGCTAATTATTTACCATAGTGAACACATTGTGCATATCAATGGGAATTAAAAATCTATACAAGTGCCGTAAAAACGAAACTCATTTCGTTGCAAATATATGTTAGTGATATGAGAAATAATGAATATCGGTTTAAACGATATATATAATAATATATATTAGTATACAAAGTCTTTCCCGATCAACAACATAATTGATTTGTGTTGTAAAACGTAAGTTAACGCAAATAGTTAAACGTCGGCAGATATATATATATATGGTGTACACTCAACTTTAAATATATCTACGCAATCTAGGCGATTCTGGAATGCGAAAGCGCAAAGTATGATACATTATAAAGATATATTACAAGCGTGTAATTAAGACAGAAATATACAAGCCAATTATGTTACAAATATTTACAATCCATATTTATATATGTCAAGCATCTGATTTTATACATATTTTTTTCAACTTCATCTCTGTGCGATCGCTCTATTATACATCACCAGCGCTCACGTATTCCAGAGATCGACACTGTGAATATTACTAAGAAATTTTATTATGAATTTAACACACAGAAAGAAAAATACTTACGTCTAGTGCCTTTTTTAATACAATCCAACCAGATTCTGACTGGATTTCAAAATACTCCAAATCTTGTCCATTATTTGGTGACGACAACGAATAAACTATTGCACCGTTGTTATCAGCGTCTTCATCAGATGCTGATACTCTTAAAATATTAGTACCTATGCTGGCATCTTGTTTTACATTCTCGACATATTTCTAAAAATAATATTTTTCATTATTGTTTATTCTTCAACAGCATTTTTAAAAAATATTAATTAAATTAATTTTAGCTAATTTTCTTTGATCATATTTACAGAAAGCAAGGATAAATCCTCTGTAAAAAAAATTAATCTATTATTCAAAATTTCATCTCATAATTTACCTTTGTGAAAAATTTTCAAGGTAATGACACCCATATTACAGCTTATTAATAAAAGAAACATTTTTGTCTTTTATTAATAATTATTCTTGAATTTTTTCTCAAAGCAATTATTCAGAGTAATTTAAAATTTAAATCTCAAATTGTATCATTTCATACCTGTCGGTCAAAAAGAGGCGGATTATCATTAACATCTGTTATTTCAACTGTAAAGGAGCACACGCCTTCCAAAGAGGGTTCACCTTGATCCGTTGCTTTTACAGTTACTGATACGAATTTTCCATCATCACCTTCACGATCAAATACCTGAAGAAGATAATTGTATGAATAAATAACTCTAGAAACATTTAAGCTCATTAAGTGATATAGAAAAACTTTTTTCTATTGTTTCTTTCAAGTTAGAACTAATAAACTCAATCATTTTGTTTTTAATGCTTGATAATTTGATTTAAATGAAACTAATTAATTTCAAAATACTAGTTAAATGAACGAAACTTCAATTGAAAAATGCTGATTATCCCAGTTCATTAAAGGATTCGAACACTTGTTGACAAGTGCACCAAATTTGATTGCTTACTTTGTTCGTAGAAACCTGACCAGTTTCTTCATCAACAGTAAACTTATTGGCCTTTTGATTGGGTTGTTGAACAATGGAATACTTGACTTGACCATTAACTCCTTTATCTTCATCAGTCGCTTGAACTTTAATTACTGGACTTCCATTTGGCGCACCTTCCTCAACTTTCGGTGAATAACTGCCACAATCTTTAAAAACTGGTTTATTATCGTTGACATCAGTGATAAATACAACAACGACAGCTGTACTCGTGTGAATGTTATTCTTTCCATCAGGACAACAAGCTCCATCATCCATTGCAGTAACATTAAGTTCGTATTTGTCACGTTCAAGAGAAATTTTATCGCCTTGCAGACGAATAACGCCGGTTATCTCCTCGATGACGAACTGCCCGGATGAGGTGGTGCCTCCAACAAAACCGAAGCGTACGTTATCACCGTCTTTATCTGACGCGACAACGGTCGTCACCAAGGTGTTAGGCCCGGCGTTCTCGTCCACATTTGGCGTATATACTTGTTGTGAAAACTTTGGCTCTTCATCGTTCTTATTTTTAGTGTAAATTCTTACAGTAGCTGTACCAGCTTTTGATGGAACACCTGAAATAAATAATAAATAAGTATTTCATTTTATCAAAATTCTTATCTATATATTCTAAATTAAAATCATTATCTCTAAATAACGAAACATTATCACGTGATATTTTTATTTTGAATGATTATTATTAATTTGAGTTACAAGAAAAATTTTTAATTATTAGGAATTATCAATAAATCATTCCACACTATTCTAAATCAATTTCACATTTTCCCATGCTTCTATTTCATATTCAAGCTAGATTTTTCCTCTTTTTAAAATAAACATGACGTAATTTATAGGTAACTCATTAGCAAGATATCGTATATATCCAAAGAAAATATTTTTCCTATGGAAATATCGTATTAATTATAAGTTTTCATTAATTAAAATTATAAATGATGAAATGATAAATAAGTATTTATTACGGTTAGTTAGTAGAATCTCTCACATCAACCTACCTTTATCTTTAGCCTCAACAACAAATTCATAATAAGCATTATTGTTATCTGCATCTAACTGTTTATTATTAACAATAAGGCCACTGGAATCCACGCTAAAATGATCATCTGATACATGATATTCAATATCTGCATTTGCTCCAGAATCTGCATCTGTGGCTTTCACTTTGAGAATACTAGTACCAAGTGGAATGTCTTCATCGACATTGTGAGCTTGATAGTCAGGTAGTTCAAACTTTGGTGCATTATCATTGACATCTGTCACTCTAATTGTCAGCTACAAAGTAAATATTTTGTTTAAAGGATTAGCTATAAGTTATTTATTTTCATAACAACAAGATTCCATCTCATTAAAAATTATTGCGGATATATTTTAATGTTGAAATTACCTCGACAGAAGTTGAAAAACCGCCAGAATCTTCAGTCGCCGTAACAACAAGCGTGTAAACATGAGGCTGTCTAACATCTTCAAAATCTAATTCTTTAGCAAGCTTAACAATTCCTGATGTTGGGCCAATATTGAAAGTACCAGCTGCTCCTTGACTTTGAGCTTTCAATGTATACCGGATTTCACGATCAGCAAAGGATTTGGCTTTTACAGATATAATGCTGAAAACATATTATTTTTGTTGATATCTGTATTTAATATATTTCGTGGAGCTTACGCAAATTTCATTTGCATTAGCCTGATTTTATTTAATCAATTACGTTCTTTGCTAATCTATTATTCATTATGAGAAAAAGAAACAACTAAAAGCTAAGTATAAAGTATCATCATCATTTTCTTCTCTTCAAGTTTAAAGACCTATTTACTTGACCTTTGTTTCAGATTGTTCTAAAAAAAATACAAAATATTGAAACACGAGAACTTACTCTGTATCTTTTTTCTGGTTTTCTGGAATTTCAGTTTCATAGTTTGTAAGGTAGAATTGTGGCGCTCTTTTTCCACCAACAATTGATAGTCGCTCTTCAGGAGTAGATTGATAATGTTTTTCATCAATTCGACCATTCTGATCTTCAGCTTTTACATACAGCACGTACTCCATGTCTAATTGAAAAACATCTGCTCCCCTGGTACGCACAACACCTGAACGTTCGTCGACCTCAAACCGGCCACCAGCTGTTCAAATGAAAATAAATTCAGTGTTATTAATATAATAAAAATAACCAAAACTAAAGGAACATATTAAATATATTTTTTAATGAAAACAAATGGATTTTTAACAATACATACTTCGATCTCGTACAATGAAGTAATGGATGTTATGATCCGTATCAGGATCTCGGGCTTGAAGAGTAAATACATGAGTATTAGGGGGCGCATTTAGTTGCACCACTGCTTGCATAGGAAGAGGTTTATTAATAAAATACGGTGGCTCATCATTGACGTCCTTAAGATTTATTATTACACGCTGATTGTCCGTATCTGTAATAATAAAAATTGTTATTAATATCGAAATGTTAAGTAATAAAATCAAGCAATAAAATAATTAACACTAAAATCTGCATTAAAAGTTATAACGATTGTCATTAAAATGGAAATTCTAACTGATACTTAATTTAAGTACTTGCAATAATCATATGCAGATTTTAATGTTATAGGGTAAATATTGTGCATAAAATGAGAATTGAACTTACATTGGAGTTCTGGAAGCCAATGATGTTGGAAAAGAATGAAAAGTTTGCATTAATAATTGTGATAGATGGTGAAATTTTTAAATGAAAATACATTTAACAATAGATAGCTGTGCAATTTTAATTAATACGTTCAAATAACCCATAACCTACAGCATCAATTAAAAGTTTCATTAACCAAAACCATTTCAGACAGAAAGTTGATTAATTAGTTAATCAATAACATTAAAAACTAACCATCATTTTAATTGATTGTTTTAATTTTAACTCTAATTACAGAATTAATAAATAATCAAGTGTAAAAATGACAGTTTTTTAAAATAAAAATTAATTTATTAAATAGTTTTTATATTTATTACTTAGTTGATAAAAGGTTGATATCAATGTGTTTACAACGTTCCTGAGAAAACAGTACTTACTTGCATTATTGATTGTCACCCAAAAATCAATAGTTTTTTCAAGACCAAGCGCCTCATAATCCCATTTTTCTTTGACTTTAACAGCTCCATTTTCCTCGACAGTAACCCATCTGTTTTCATCCCTAATCTTGTAGGTCTCTTTTTCCGTTTCTTTCTCCAAAGAAAATACCGTTTTACCTTTAACATCACCTTCAGACTCCCAAAATTCAACTTTTTTAGTCGGTCTAACCGCTCTGGTAACTCTTCTTTTTTGAATGTGATGAACTTCCGGCACTTCTTCTTCCATATCCAGGTCATTTTCCTCTACCATGTCATAAAAATCTGTCGTAAGGAATCTAACAACCACTCTGGCTGGTCTCAACGTTCCTTTACTTGGTGTTCGAATGTCATGTGCTTCAATCATGACCTCAACCTCACTATCTTTATCAATGGTAGCCTCCGGCTCATCAACTAGAACAAGTTCTCCAGTTTGTGGAATAATAATAAGTAAGTTCGTGGGTGTAATCAGTTTGTAAGCAACTTTATCACCGTCAGCATCCTTCGCAGATACTTTTCCAACTGTTTCAAACCTTCGCCATTTAGGAACTCCATCTTTCTCTAATGTTTTAATGTTTGTAGGTCTTACTTCGAAGATATACTCTTCTTTATCGAACAATGGACTATTATCATTTTCATCTATGATAGTAACGACTCCATTAACTTTCGCTGTACTAATAAAAGATCCATCATAGGCGTTAATATTAACTTTATACGTGTGTTTTAGCTCTCTATCTATCGTTTTAGCTGTTACAACTTGAACTTTTTGATTGGGATCTTTTAGCGTGAGATTGTATCCAATGGTAGCACCAGTTGTTTCCATAAGAGCAAAAGCATAATCATCTGATTGTATGACATAATGTACAGGAAAATTACCATCCGCATGAAGAAGTGGGAAACCATCCACTACTGTACCCGGCTGTGAATTTTCCCTTACTTTACCATGTCCGAGCTCTTCAGTAGAAAATGTTAGCATATTACCACGATTTATTACAAAAATATGAACATCATGAGTTTGAGTTCCGTTTAGTAAATGTTCCAAGACAATTAAGTTTACAGATCGATTGACTAAAGGGGTTAAATCTGACGTGGTTATCATCATGCCATCTTCCAAAACTGTAAAATACTTGGAGTAGCCCGTCTCAAGAAGACGGTAGTTCGATGCATGTCTTTTAGAACCTTGAAAGTGCATAACTTGAAATCCTGGGTAAACATCGTGAGGCAAAACGGCAACTTTAGCATTTACCGTGGCACTTATTACCAGCAAAATTGCCCCAACGATTAGACTCCACATTGTGCGGCTGAAACCTCTCAACCACCGTTCAAAAAAGCTTTTACTAAAGCATGAGTGTGTCCAGCCTCTCCTGAAACATACAAATAAATTAAATTAATAAAACTTAATTAACTTAATTATACTTTGTGTACATTTACAAAAAGTTATCTTTTTCATGTAAAAAAATTTTTATGTCACTAGAAAATTTTACTCTATAATTCATTCTATTGTTCTCAGAAATAAATAACCCTATAAATAAATCAGAATTAAAGTTTTCAGAAACATGAAAATTTTTACGAAGAGATCATCATACCCCAGGGGGTCATCTTGCGCCGGTTTCTTTTACCAACTTCTCAGAAAAATAGGTAATGTGTTCGGTAAGATTCAAAGTTATTTTTTAAAGTAACAAGTTCTATGCAAGGACGTTTCTGTGTACCAATAATCGTAAATTTTACCATTTTAAAATGAACCTCTTAAACAATCCTGTCCAATAAATTGTCTGTGTCATTGAATGAAAATTTCAATTTCAATGACCCAATATTACTTAACACACACCAAAATTTCATTCAGCATCCTCGAAACTATCCAATACAATTTCAGAATTTAATTCAAATAAACAGTTTCATTAAATCAACGAAATAATTATCTACCACTGCAATTGAATATTTTTTATCATTATCAATATGATAACTTTAATAATTATGCATTCAAACAATTTTCATATACATTGTGACAATGTTCAGCATCATTGTAAACGGAAGTAAAAAAAAACAGCATATGAATTCACCATTGTTATTTAGTAACCCTTCAGTCTATTTCGTTTCATTCTCGCTTTACTTTACACCGGATATGAGATCACCCGCAGCTCGTTTAATCCAACGAAACAACTCTTTGGGCTCCTCCTTCTTCTCTTTCTCTTCCTCTTCTCATTTGAAGAGAGAAGACATGTACCAGTCGAAAAAAAGAAGAAATAAAAGAGGAGCGAACGCGAGAAGTAAGATAATAATCGTCATAATTGAACTAATGTATACCTACTTATGATTCGATTGGAGCAGAAATAAAAAACATCATATTTTTCTCTTCCTTTTCCCTGTTACTTCTCATGTGCTAATAACTATAATAGGACAGATGCTGGGAGTTAAGAATTACAGATCTCGAGAAACTTGACACCTCATTCTCTTTTATTTTATCGTTCTCTGCTATAAAAATGTTCAATATCTCATTTCTTATTCTTACTCATCTAACATATGTAATTCTTTCAGGAAAAATGATACATTTGTTCATTCTTTTAAAGAATTATTTTAATTGTTGTAATTTATTTATTGCTATTAAAATGCTAATTCTCGTAAATTTTCATAGAAAATAATATTTAATTGGATGTAATACAGTTGTACAGTTGTAATTACTGTAGTAATTATACTTTCTCACGTAATGTTAAATAGCTATTTCCAACCATGCTCCTAATTACCAACTTCTAGGTTTTTTATCCAAAAACTATTGTAAAATAATTTATTTAAATGCTTTCATAAATAAGACCATATTTATTTTAATTGGAATTCTTTTAGAACCATAATTCATTTATAATTACGATGCTCACGAAAATGGTGGCAGTTAATGTAAATCAAGTCCCAATAAATAATTTATTGGATCTAGTGAAATAAGTAGTTCACTATATTTAAAAGAGAGATAGGATTGTTGTTAATAAATCTTCTCAGCTGCTATAAAACCCTTTTCTCGGTGTAGAAATTCTAGAGGCTCCGCCCTGAATTCACAACAAAAAAAAGACAATATATTTTTGAAGATTGGTTCGAGAAAAATCTGAATAAAATGATTTTACCTTGAAAATATCGTCATGTTTAATAATCTGGTAGATATAAAAATTGATTCATCATTTTAATTCAGTTTGCTTTTAAAACGCGATGTGAATAGAAATAATATTGCGAGCAAATAGTTGCAATTTTACTACAAATGGAAATTTTCACATGAGATTTTTTTAGTGGGAATTTTAGTGATGAGATTTTTGTGACGAGAAAATTGAACAATCTCTCAGTGTATATATTGTATATTTTTAAACCTTTGTTTTTCAATATTTTCGAGAAAATATTAACAAATGTATTTCTATAGAAAACATTTTAATGAATATTTATGTTTATAAACCGCCAAAATTAAATTATCACATGATATTCTATTAAAATAAACTATTGAAATAAATTGTGATATATAATAAGCATAAAAGAACTTATAGTAGAATAAAATAAAACTTTTTAATAAACTTGATGAAATTTTTCTGAACTAGACCATAATTAATGCGGTTTATAGTTTATTGAATAATTGAATTTCACGGTTAATCATGAATTAACGAATCGTGTAAATGAACTCGACATTTTGAACTCGGTAGACTTAAATCCCCTCTATTACTGCAACTTCAAATAATGATATTAGTGCGAATATTATTTTATAAAGTGAGATAAAAATGAATATTGAATGGGAAAAAACTTATGCAAATTGATACAATTTATTCACTTTGATAAATAAAATTGTCCGTAGTCATCTTGGATTGATGATTCATCTGACAGTTAAACAGATGGTGAAAAAAGAGAAAGGATGTAAACAGATGTGGGAACTTGGAGCCCTGGAACGAGATTGTTTACTATGTTCATACATGTATTTTATTTTTTTGCTTCGATCGAAAATATAGTGACCTTATTATTCACATTAATTCCATGATAAATGAAAAAAAGTCTCGAATAAAATTTTATTTTTCTCTCTATACTAAAAATATAACACTTTTATAGCATTTTACTTTTTATTTTAAAAAAATCCATTGAAAATATTTTAAAAAACTCTATGATAATTCTATTTTTATTGATGTTATCTGTTAACGTAATCTCAGCCAACGGATTCGAAGATCTGAGTTTTCTTCAAAGAAAAAAGTAAAAATAAAATGCACCGAGAGATCGAAAGCTCATTTTAATCTAAAGGACAGAAAAAAGAAAATAATTGCAAACATATACAAAAAAGAAAAAACAATAAAAAAACATTGTGTTTTTGTTTAACTGTAACAGCAAAAATGATTGTTGTAACAAACTAAATTTATATATAAAAAAAAAAAAAAAAAAATTAATGAAATTTTTTTAAAATCACTAACAATCTACAATAGCAATCCAATTATAAAAATCAAAAATAAAATCGTTACTGCAAGTCTCTTATTGTTGCAGATACGCGTTCGTTTATCGCTGAAACAGACTTTCTTCCCATTGCAACAGACTATAAAATTTTTTTCACCTAATAACGCAATAGAAATAGAAAAAATCAAATCTAATAATCTCTAGTTACATTGAATTCCCATAACTGGATAAATAAAAAAATAATCAGTTTATTAGGAATTTATTATTGAGCATTAAATCTGTGCAATTGATGTGAGTGAACTATAAACAAGTTTTTTTCAGTCAAAGATGGTAAATAAGTTTAATTAATAATTTAATTGTGTAGACTTATTTTATTTTCTTTATAAATATAAGAAGAATGCAATAAATTTCATATCACTCAGGTAAAATCGATTGGTAATAAAGATGGCGTATTTCTACTTTTCGTATTAGTTCCTTATCCTAAGGGATGTTCTCGAATCATCAAAGCGCAAGCTCAGTTGACGTGCGATAAGAGACAGCGAGTTTTTTTCTTAAACTCAAGAAATCTTATATGAGGTGAAAGGTCGATAATATATAGAAATATACAATGTGACAGTAAAGGTGTGAAAATAGAATTGATTCGTATTTCATGAATTTAATATTGAAATATTTATTCCTCTGGTATTTTATCTCTGCAAGGAATACACCTAAGTTCTTGTAGAAGTTGAACGCTCTTAGTGTTCTGGTATTACAGAATTTTCCGATAATTTTTATCGTTGACCGACGTTTACACGTAGGTAGACATTTGACTCGACCATGCGAACAAAATTGTCTGGATATCGGATAAAAATCAGATTTTATTCCTTCAACTTTATGCACATGCCATTCTACTTGAGTAATTCATCAGATATGATGGAAAAAAAACACATACTTTATGATAAACCATAAGAAAGTAAATTATATTTACTAAATATTTTTAATGAACTGATTTAAAAACTGATAGCAAAGCAAAAGTTTCCTAATGCTCTAGTATTTGTGATGAAAATAATTTAAAACACTAGCAAAGGCTTAACATAATAAATTACGGTTTATTTTCCAGTAGTTACTTTCATGACATCGATATAAATATTTAAACAAGAACTTCCACACCAGGAAGTGATTAAAAAGAAACAACTAATGCAAAATAAATGAAGCATTGAAACTATTCATCAAAATTTAGTAAAGCTATGAAAGGATAAATAATTTGGTTTAAAAAACATTATAATTCATTATTAAATAAAAATGTAATTCTTTCTAACGAGTATAAAATATGGCTGACAAGTTAAGAATTAAGATGAAAACATTAAATGGTGGTTTAATTACGAAAATGATTATTAGAATACATTATTTACACTTGAACTCCGTCTAAGGGTGAATAAAAATGAATAAAATCAAAAAACCTGTAATGCGCACGCGCCTTTTGTAGTCTCAATCTATATGTACCTTTTATATTTTACCACGACGATTTTACGCGCGTCGGCGCGTCCTTTCCCAACAAAAAATATTTCGGATAGATGCCAAAGTTTTGTAGGAAAAGGAAAAATAGAAGAATAAAAATATGTAATATAAGTTTTGAGGTTGAAGACATTTAAGGACATTGGCTCTCGAGTCTTTTAGTCCAAGAGGCCTTGGAGGGTGCTGTGAACCCCTACGGAGACGTCGTACACGCCAAGTAAGTTCTATTCTTTTCGCATTGGGGGTATAAAAATGGACGGAGGGGTGAAGAGAAAAGGATCACGACTACGGAAAAGAGAAAAGGAAAGGTAGAGTACGCTACTTTTAGATTGATTGAGAGAAAAGCTAGAAGGAGACGCTTGTGGTGGTAGCAGTGGTGCGACGAGGGAGGATTGTCAAAAATCGATAGGGGCTGCATGTACCCACGACGATACTTGTACCACCACGACATTACTACTACTAACTCTGAATTATTTTTTACTACGATTAAAGTCACTTTTTGATAACATATGAATTTATGTTTAATCTAAACAGTTTAGAATAAAATATCAATTTTTATCATCATTGACAATTAATTCATTTTTATCAGAATAATTGAAACTTAAAAAAAAAAAAAAAAACAATTTGGAATAATAAACAATTACTTTTACAAAAATATTTCTCTAAATATTTCTTTTGATCCAACTGAGTGGAATAACAATACAAAGCCACCAAAAAAGAGTACTTTCTATCAAAGAGTGTAAATTATAACTTAGTAAAATGTATCAATGTGTATTTCTGGTAGATTATAATATATCTCCTCTGGCTACTTTATCTCATAAAATAATGAATTATTTAGAGTATGGAAATTTAATTAAGTTTTTAAATAATAAATAATTACATGCAGCAAAAATGTATTTTTAATTATCTTGAAAATAAAAAATCATTCAAAAAGATATATTCATTATATACTAATTATAATAATTATTGATGATTATTTTAAAAAAATGTTATTATGAAAGCTTGATGTTGAAATAGTTTTCGTTTTTAATGCTAAATTAAATGAAACATTTTAATCAATTGTTGATGAGGTTTCAAACGTTTATGCTAAAAATATTTATAATTTTTTTTTTTACGCTTATGTATACGCTCTCTTAGAAGATAAACCGCAATAGATGCATGAAAAGATGTAGACGATTGCATTTGAAGATTAAAAGGCTCCTGAGAAGGAAGCAAGAGTGAAGTAAATGAAAAATATATTGTACTGTGATGGGGAGTAGAGAATATACATATGTAGTGTAGTTTTGAGGAGGGCAGAGTACTATATAAGTACACAAAAAGTATGTATGTATACTATAAGAGGAATGAGATCTTACAATTGTGCAGTACAGTTTATATACTCATTGAAGAGAGGACACCGATAGGGTTCTGAGGCCTTTCAAAAAGAAGCCTCAAAAGGCGATGGGTTTTTTTACACTCTCTGCTTCATTGCCACCATATGACTACCCAAGTAGTGTGTAGATGTTTACTAAATATATGAAGACATTTTTATTTATTCTTAGTTCATTCATTATGTCAAAACATTAATTTTTCAATATTAAACTGCACCCTCATGACACATTACATCATATATATATATATATATATATAGTACAGTGAAAAGCAACCTATTAAAATATTTTTTCTTTCATTTTTCATTATTAAAAATGAAACTTTAACACTTCCCCTGCACACTTCCGGAGCAAATCATGGAGGGGTTTTAGGGCCACAAGTAATTTTCAAACCAGTATATGATGGAAACTACAGACTTTTTTAAAAAGTATACACTGAAAAAAACTCTATTCATTTCTATTCAATTCGCTGTAAACTAGAAAATCAAAATTAAAAACTTCTTATTTTGCATATAAAAAATGTAATTTAACTTGGTTACATTAAAATTATCAAGTGTTTGGTTAAAATAACAACCAAGCACTTATATTATTTACGATTTTTCAAAAATATCTAGTCTGTGAATATTTATTTAACATATAAATATTCAGTAAACTGCAAAAAAATGCATCCTTTGTAAAAAGTAATATAAAGTTGGTTTTGTATATGAAGCATTCACACAGATATGTTGAAAGTTAATTATGGAATTATTTGGTAGAATAAATATTTAACTTAAAAGACAAATTTTGAATTCTCTAAATGCTGAGTTCAAGGTGAGTATGACACAGTTAATTTATGAACAAAAATGAGCTTTATTACCAAGATTTGTTCTATTAACACCTGGTAAATTTTGTGAGGTCTTTATGTATGTAACAATAAAATACCTTGATGAATACGTGAAATATTTTGGTGAGAAAAATGTATTTTTCTATAAGAAAAAGAAATCAAGTTACTATTGTTAATTTTATATAATTGTATCAACTTATATATAGCAACTGTTCCTGCTCGCTCGTGCTATGCCTTTTGTATCTGACACATAGGCCCTTTTCTCTCTTCTAATACTTGATACTTCCCCTCGCACTTCATTGCTATTGATGTAAAACACCCGAGACAGAATCTTTTTTTCCCTTGTGAAAGTTTGGTCCCTACCCCCTCGAGTTATTACTGCTTCTGTGCAGACAGACTCTAATTAGCATCATGTGTGACAATCTTGTCTTTTATTCTTTCATTTGCACAAACGACTAAATGTCTCTATATTTTTATTTCTTCACCGGAAAATTGTCTAAAATTTCAGTAAATATTGAAATAAACAGTTGAATTTAACTTTGACATTCAATGCGTACATTTATAGAAAAGTACAGTTGAATTCATGGGGAAGAACATAATTGTTACAGTTCGAAAAATTTCTACTAAGCTTAATCATGATGACTACGTTCATTTTTGTTGGTATCCCAAATAAATTCAATAGAAAAGTTTGTGCGAAATCAGTCCTTCTTCTCGACACATCAGGAGATACAAACTTTTGAACGCTTGTGAGAGAAAAAAAAAAGTAGTTTCTAAATTTAATAAAAAATATCAGTAGCCACGTTATAAAAAAAACTTTTAGGTAACTTTTTTTTAGCTTTTACGTGAAATAATGTCACATTTAATACTTAATTTTATGTTAATAAAAACATGTCATATTCTAGAAAAGCTGACAAACACGTACAAAAATTTTGTTTTATATTAAAAAAAAAAAAAAATCTAAAATTAAGTTACCCTTCTAGAACATGATGTTTGTTGAACAATTTTAACATTAATAAATAATAGAAAAATGCAGTGTTTGTCTTGGCTATTTGTGTAAAAATTGCAAGAAGTAAAGAAAGTTTTTTTTCATCACCCTTTTTACTACTTTTACTGAAACATGGGAATATGGTTTAATGCTTCAGTAAAATATTGACAAACTCATAAACAAAACTGACATTTCACTTAGCACCAATCGATGTATTCTATCATATAAGAAAACGTAAAAGCATGCAGTTGAAAATAAATAAATATGAAATGGAAAGAATTTATAATCCTCCAAAGAATAAAAAAGAAAATGTAGAGGTCATAGAGTAAATGTGAAATATAACAAGTACCTTATACTACACATATTTTACTTCTATAAAAAAACGCTCTCTGGTTATCCACTAGAATCTGAAGATATTCTACTACTTTTTGTACGATTTTCTTTAGCTCATAAAGTAAATTTCTCAGAATAAAATTCTATTTACCTGTTTCTCTTAAATATGAAAAAAATGTGTTAAAAAAGAATTGATTTTCCATGAGACAACTATTAATAACTTAACCTTTATCAAGAATCAATGATATTGAATCAAAGGCATCTGATTGATGAAAGAAGGCATGATCTCTAGTGAGAGGTTTGTTGATGTTGTCTGAAACATTGAATATACAATTGGCACCTAATATATCAAAAATGAATTATTTTTATTACGTACAATTGAAAGAATGACAATGATTTGACCATTTTCTTTCATTTCCGCCATTGGACCAGATGCTTTGACTTTTCCAACGACATTATTGTCCCTACGATGCGACACCTGGATGACTGTGACGTCATTCCGTAACACCACCAGAAAATTGTAACACAAGTAGTGGATGCGTGCGCATTCACCGGCGCCGTCGCAGGGGTTGTACACGCGACCCCACACGGCCTAGCCACCACCTATCTGATCAACGTACCTGCCGTTTTTAAGGATATTCACCTCAATCAGCATACGTGTTGCCCTTATTATGATAAAGAATTCACGAAAATATTCCTACATGTTCCCTTCCGGTTTCATTATTTTTTGTCTTTTCATTTTGCACCACGTAGAAAGATAGCAGCCGAATGTAATCTTACGTTTTACGATGTTCACGCGCAGATCGTGAGCTAAAATAGAGCATGGAGCTTTCTTGGAATGTCTAGCCTCTTGTAAAAATCAATTCTTATGAACATAACCTTTTGTATAATTCAGATAGATTATTTCTTTAATAATTAAAGCACTTGTTACTATTTAATACACGCTTGTTATTGAATAAATAATAAAGCTTAAATGAGAAGAAAATGAAGAAAGCTTACCTTTTATCATTCAACAGTCAACGTTCTTTGCAAGCTCGCAGTTGTATCCACTTTTTTATCCAATGTTTAGAATTTTAATTGAAACATTCCACTGCTACTAATAATATCAGGTATAATTTGTTGTTTTCATGTGCACAATTAATTAAAAAATGTTAATAATTAAAATGATATTAAATTCATAATAATAAATAGTAAAAACACTGAAAAATTGATAATAATATTTCGGACGGTCAATACAATTATTGAAAATGTGTAAAAATTGAATTCACTTGCTGAGCTTTTTCGCGCGAGATAAAATGGATGCGCTGCAAATATTAGAACTCAAAATAGTAAAGTTGTCGCGGCTATGGGGCGCGGACCACTACCTAAACAAGCCGCCTGGATCGTTGGATAAGACTCGAAGGCTATTCCGTTCAACGTACAAACTCCCTACCCATAGCCAACTCTCCCTCTCCATCCTTAAACCCCCACTACGTGCGTATTCCTCCTTCACACTGGAGTAACAGAAACAGTAGCGCCGTTAGTACTCCAAGTTTACGCAATCACGCAACATGGCATATGCGACATCATTTGTAACCCTTATTAACCTTATGAACACGAAAACATAAGATTCTAAGATATGATAATCTGTTGGCATGATGCCTAATATAATCATCATAATGACACAATGATATATCCATGCTTTTGAAAAGCTCAGGTACCTGAGGATACCTGAAGTCTTTGAAACTAAATGACTGGAAAATGATCGAGGTAGGTTATAAATTTCTTGACTGTTTACATTTGTATATTTTTGAATAATCAACTCAATTATGAGATACAAATAAAATCATACCCTTTGTTAAAAAATGATTTGAATCTATAATCTAATTTGTGAAATCAACTTTATTGAGTTTTAACAACTGAATTGTTATGCAGAACTGATAGCTGCAAATAACTTTTAAATGAATTATTTGAATTGTTGTTAGACATGTCAAATCAGAAATTTAAACGACAAGATATTGTTTAAAATATTATCTACTTTAGATATTTATGTAGTAGATTATTAAAAAATCTTCGATTTGTCGAAAATGTTTTTTAGCCTTTTTTATAAATATTACTTATTAATAAGTGATCTTATCCGGTACATAGGAAGAATATATCTATATATAGAATTTATATTATAGACCCGACTCAGATGTTATAAAACTGACGTCCCCTGTCAACTACACCTTCTGCACCTGCTCAGGGTAGACGCCCAGTAGCTGACCAAATAAGACAGATTTCCCTCTTCAAGACATTTTTCTCCAATTTCTGAAATTCCAAATTTATCATAATAATTTTTTTTTCTAGAATTTGAAATGAACGTGTAACCCAAATGTGAGAGGACATTTCATTCAAGTTTCAATTTTTTATCAAGTTCTTAAAGCTAAGAAACTAAGTAAACCTTTGTGGCTCACCAAAACGTGCCAATAAATGAAAAAAAGCTCCTAAGTCGATAGTTGAACCATGCCACTATATGCATTTGCAGTCAATGACAGCTCAACTATCCAGATGTGCCTATTATTAGCGCAAACATTCGATACTGATCAACTACAGGTGCATGGTCAACTATTAGGGCGTCCACTTTAGTTGACGTTTTATGTCGTTTTCTTTGTTCCGTGTTTAGCACGTGCGAGAACGCTCTATAACACACTGCAGACTATACACACCATATCCTAATTGCTACGGAAACATGTAGTTTGTATGTAAAGTACATCATTTATTCATGACTAATTGTTCATAGATATTGACGCAAATTATATGAATGATAGAGAAAATTATCCACTTATAAATATACAATTAATCATAAATAAATCAACTGATCAAATTTTTAAAAAGGCTTTTAGAGTCTGACGTGCAGATATTTTTAGACATTGTCTGAAACCACTCTGCAGACTCGAAAGCAAGAAACTTGATGGAAACTTTTTCAACAGTCAAACCAAAGACCATAATTCCTTTGTTTATTTGTTAATAAATAATAATGAATTTAAATACTTTTATACATCCGTTATTTTTAACAACTTCAGTGAATATTGTTAGTATGTATTCTATTTCCCGCAAAGCAACACACCGTAGAGACACTATTGTTTTACTTCCGGTATGGATCAAATATAACTTGTGCATATATGTACATGACTCGAGCGAATCATATAATTTCTGACCGTCGATAGGAAGTTCAACTTACTCTAAAATTTATAGAATTTCAATCGATTTATTTCATTCGTGTTGTAATTTAGTTTCTTTAATCTTGTGTGAAATAAGATAACCTCCAGCTAACATTATAAAATGCTTTGACGCATATTATTGATATTTTATTCTATAAAGTAAAAAAAAAAAAAAAACTTCACTTGTGTTTAGTTGAACAATTTTTTAAAAAACATAAAAAATTTCCATTCATATCACTGTTGAGAAAAAGCGTTAGTGCGAGATATTCAAAACCGTTCAGTATGTATTCACATCAACTCGAACAGCAACCCGGATAAATGAGATGAGATCGTTCAGAATGAAAAATATGGTCAACTCAGATATGAGAATGTTCATTTAGTATCTACATTTGATTGTTTCGCATTGCAGTCAATCATTATGAATTTAAATAGCGTATATTGATTATGAAATATTGAATGAAGAAAATGAATACATACTGAATTAATTAAAATGACAGTAATCTCGTTCTCAATCTGTAGATTTTCTTTTTTTTCACTAGAATCCTGGTTAAAATTGCTAATTTGGATCTGTGTAAAAATAAAATCTAAAAAAGTAGAAAAAAATTATATTCTTGATAATAGCTCAGAAGAATTGAGTCATGATGTAGGTATGTGTTACGATTAAAACTTTCATGCAAATTTATTCATTTGGTTGAAAAGAATTGTTCTAATTTCCAGTAGTATTCTCGTAAAAAATACGGCAGATTTTATAATCAAATAAAAATTACATACATTCTACATGAGATGAAAAAAATTCTCTATTTTTATTTAAGATTATTTTCAAGACTGAAGCAAAATAAATAAGCGTGTAAACTAATTTCTGTTGATATATACGTGTCTTCTTCAATTTGGGTATAAGTACATTTATAATAATTAAAAAATTAATAACTAGGTGATTAATATGAAAATATATCAATAAACAATATAAGATTATTTTATTTAATGTAAATTTTAATCAAAATATTTGTATATGATTTATAAACAATGAAAAAAAATTTTCTTTAAAATGTAGATTAGATTTTTATATCACAAAATATCAATAAGGTATTTCTACACCTTCGATGGAATTTTTATGTAAATTTTGAGTCTTGCAATGATGTCGAAAACAAAAGTCTCGAATTCTTTCAAAAGCTTCTTTCTGCATTTCAACGGGAACAGTTATAACAAGTCTCATGTAAGAAGGTAAATCGAAACACTGGAAAAAGAGCAAAGAGTAGATTAATTATTCGTAAATTTTTTTTATGTCTGATCTTGCTGTAGCTTAAATTAACTAACCCCTCCTGGGAGACAGAATACAGACTCCTCCATCAGAAGACGCTCCACAAAATCGATTTCTGTGTTAAACTCGGGAAACGAGTCCATGTCAATGTGTACCTATAATTATAACTTTTTATTCAATAATTTATGCTAATAATTAATAAATCAGTACTTTACCATCATGTACATAGCACCGTCAGGCATAATTGGTTTCAATCCGGGAATATCTTTAATAAAGTTGTATGATATTTGCGCGTGATGCTGAAAATTATTGGAGAAAAAAGAACAAAATCAATATAATGATACCACACACTCATTTATATTTATAAAAATTCAATATTTCATTTGACTGACATATTAACTTTATAATATTTAAAGTTAAACATATTTTTCTAATTTTTTTAATAGTTTCCTTTCGAACAACTTATTAGGCTCCTATGAATATGAAAAGAAAGGGAGTAAAGGGTTACTATTTATGTTTAACTTGAAAGACATGCAATGTAATGTGGCACATGTGTTCCAGAATGTAGAGAAACTATATCTGTATCGTTCCTTATGTTCCTCGAAGTTTTTATCTGAGCAGATATTTTTTCAGTTACCTCCAAGAAAAGAAAACGCTTTGTTACTTTTAGCATTAACTAAAAAATTAATTAACAAATTAAGATGTAGTAAAAAATCAGCAGGTTTTTTAATTACTGATAATTATAAAACAATTAAAAAAGTTTTTAAATCAATGGCTTTTAAACAGCTGAATAATTATTGTATTGGCCATTGAACAATAAAAAGAATTAAAGAACTTGGAATTCAAAGTTTTTCAATTATTAAGCCAAAAGTTGTTAATTTTTTAAAAAGATGTTTTATCATAAAGCTAAATGAAAAATGAGCATTCAAATGGAAGATTGTGACTTCTTAACTTAATGTTAAAACGGAAATAACTAGATAGAGAAATCCAATTAAAATACTCATTAAAAAGAACTTTACAGATATTAAAGATAAACATATTCTTAGGGAAATAAGCACGAGTTCCAAAATGCTTTGGAGAACAAAAAAGCAATTGTTCGAAAATTAGTTAAGTTTTAAATTTGTGTAAAGAACCTTTTACTTTGATTAATTATGCAATAAAAAAAAATACCTTTCTATTTAAATAAGTTATTTTAATTGGTCTCTTTTGATTCTTCAACATACTTACATAGAGAGTTTTAATGATGTTATCGAAGAATTTTTGTGGTGTATTTTTTAGAATTGCTGGTAATGCACCCTGAATAATTGTACTACTTCCAATAATCCTTTGGCTTAAGCTTTGTAAACCTGCACGAATCTAAAAAACATTCACTATATTAATACATCATTTTAAAACATATCTATCAATTAAAGAACAGCTATATTTTTAAATGTATTGTCAAAAAAATATTTATTAAATATACTAAATAAAAAAGCTCATCCTGTTAAATTTAATAAACAAATTAATATTTTAAAAATAATCATTTATGCAAAATAATAAAAAATGGATGAGCTTGATATTTTTCTCAGTCCATTTATAATATTTAAGGAAATCTTATTACTTTTTTTTTTCATTTTATATCATATTTTACCTCTTTGTTGAATATATTTTGTCGGTCATGAATTACAATCCAACCCATTCGCCAGCCAGGCACAAGGAATCTATATTAAAAAACAAAATTGAAAATTAAATTTTTTTTTTTATTCCACTATCAATATGATTAATCAGCTTTTTTCATCAACTTCCAACATATATTTTAGTTATCACAAATAATATACTCCTACCTTTTCCCCAATCCACTGCACACTAAAATTGGAACGTGAGTGGACAAAGAGGGTAACGAATAGAAAGTACGTCCGGGAAATACCTTAAAAAATATTAAATACACATGAATTATAAGAATATCAATAATCATTGATCTTTATAATAATTAATAGAAAAGGCACTTATTCGTGTATGAATATTTCTTAATTTATACAGCTCTTAAACATCTAATAATTAGTCATTACATTAAACAACCATTTTTTATTTACAATGTTGATGAATACAAATAGACATTGTTTAAAAATTTTATGTTAGTTGTCCTTGAATTAGATACAAAAAGCTATAGACCATTAATTTTGCAGTAGAGCAAAGTAGAGAACATTTTTAAATATATGACAGTAAATTTTGAAGCATTTTAAGGTATAAATTTGTAAACCCTGTTAAAACAACTATTTTTACCAAGAAAAATTTAAATATTTATTATTATTAAAATGTTTTATCTATCAATGTAAGTTGGAAACTTAAATGTTTTTAATTAAAACACGAAAATATTTGTGGTGAATAAATTAATAACTACACACTGTTGTTTGTTCTCACTCACTACAAGTTAATCTTACCATATGTTCATAAATTTCATCAGCAATAATTGGAACGTGATATTTAGCAGCAACATCAAGAATATCTAATAGATGACTACGACTGTACACTGATCCACAGGGATTTGATGGATTATTTATAATAATTGCTGCTGTCTGTTCATCAATTTGCGATGCAAGATCATCGAGATCAACTTCCCAACCGACGTCGGGCTAAAAAAAAAGGTAGATTGAATTTTATTCAAGTGGTTAGAGCACAGGTAATCGGTTTCGAGTTTTCTATTCCTATGTCTGTATATATTCTATAGTCAAAACGAATAGAATTTGCAAATTGAAATCTCCATAGATATATGTACATACTAGAAGGTTATATGCTCTGACAGACACACCAAGGCCTTCAGCAAGTGTGCGATATATTGCAAATCCTGGCCGTGGAATCAAAATGTTTTGGCCCTCTCGTGCAAGTACTGTTATACTAAGATCCAAAGCACAGGAACATCCACTGCAGAGTATTACGTCCTTCGGAAAACAACAAAAATATTTATTAAGCTTATTTTGTTTATTGGCTTGGCCAAGAAAAATCTCATTAACGATGATTTAACATGATCTAATTCATCATATTGATGGTCTTTAGATGTAGGTAGATATCTTCCACTCTGATAAATTATAGAGCGTCAGTATGCGTTTACTTGATTTTCAAAGGAAATATTACTTTTAAACATCATATTCGAAAGTTATCAATAAGAAATGTACTTCATGAACTACAAACTTTATGTTACAAACTATTAAAAAACAACTTTTGTACTGATGCTATGACATATACATTATATTTACGCTAGAAAAATATTTATACCAATAAAATAGAGTACTAGTTGATAAAAAGAAAAATCAATATTTTCAAATCTTCAGAGTTTTCATTCTCACAAGTTTAGTAATTTAATAGCCATGATGTAAACATAAAGAAATGGTATTATTTTACTCTAAAACAAAATCATTTTTATACGATTTTCTAAGATAGAAAACAAAGATTTCTCCGAGAAATTTCTAGAATAGTGGAGAAGCATTACAACTGCTAATTTTCATTGAACGGATTCTTTTATTGATACCTGACTGATTCAGACTTGTTGATGAACATCACCAACACCATTTTTAATTTATTCATTTTTTATTTGCTTTCTAGTTTTTTGTATTGAATTATTTTGAATTCCCTCAATTCTTTGACCCAATTTTTAAACCTATTAATGTAATACAGCTTTATTTTGTTAACATCAAACACCCAGATCGCTATAGTGCTCGCGGCATCTTGATTTACGATGAATTTTCCATCAAGTCATCTAGACTTGGATTTACATATGTCTTCATTTCTAATTAACATTGATAGTTAAATTTTAGCAAGCTGTTTACATTACTTATATCAATTGTAGGTTGAATGACAATATTATAAAGTTTGATGAACATTATGATAATATTTTAGCACACTACTATTTAATACAGCAAACTAGTTCAACTATATCTAGGAACCTTGCTACCCATTTTAACATCATATTCTTTATTATCTCAAAATTTAATGCACTTTTCACTATTTAAATAAAATATAAAACTAGAATCAATCTATTCTTTGTATTGCAATGAACTCTGTTAAATTAATAATTACTTCAATCAATAATCTTCGTTTTTAATTTCAATTAATTTATATAACATTGTAATCTGAAACTTAGTGATTAAGTAAATAATAGCTTGATACTAATAAATTCTAACTTTATACTAAATCGATAATATATTCTCGAGATACATTCAATATTTTCTTTCCTGTGTAAGAAGAGACAAAGTACCAATTATTGTCTCATGATTGAATGGTTAATTTTGTATATCATTAACTATTTTTAATTACTTGAATTTTATATACCTTTGGATCAACTTGGAAATTACTGTCAGAGCAATACTCAGCTACTGCTTCACGTGCTTTTTGATATCCTGAAAAATTAATGCTATTTTTAATCTATAAAATTATTCAAAATTAATTTGACGTTTTTTTTATTCAAATTATCTACTTTTTTTCCAAATCTACTTCAAGACTCAAAGTTTAAGTAGATATAGGGTGTTATGATACGTTTGAAATACGTATAAATTGATTGGAGTAAATAGGGTTTAAAGTGATATACTTACCAGTACTTGGAGCATATCCATTATATTCCAGTGAAGCGACGCTTTCTTGTACAGCTTCGATGACTTCTTTAGCTGGTTTTAAATTTCCAAAGGTTGTTGGATCCCCTATCAGTAATACCCCTCATCCCATTAATAAATATTCGGCTGATATTTTTATGAGACATTATAAACAAATATAAACATATAAAATAACAGAAATTTTTTATTAATTAAAAAATCTAACTTACCAATGGAAAGTGAGATGAGTTTTTTATTCGGATTTGGTTCAACTACTATGTTTTCTACGATCGACCTAATAGGATTATAAGTCCTTCTTGCAATATCGGAAGCACGAACGTCCCATCGTTTACGAGAGGTGAGCTTATTCGACATTGCTTCAATAAAAATTTTCTGCCAGAGATTGATTGTATTGTTGTGTGTTCAAACTCCAGTTTTAACAATTCACTTGATTTTGAAAAAAACTCAAAGATACAATGATCAGGTTGTTGACTCGCGCACTGAGTAAAAAAGAATCAAGAGAAATTAGGATGTTAATGGAAAGAGAAAGAGGTGGAGTAAGGCATAGAAATTGAGGGTACTTCTAGGTGCTTAGGTTCGATAAAGTTCATTAAGCTTTAATGACTAAGGCAAATACAGCAATGGAAGACAAAGAATATCTAAGGATCCTGAGGGTTAAAAAGGGTTTAATGTAGGTCTTGAGAATATTTTAGAGACTAATTGAATTTTGCAGGTCGCTACCAGTATTTTTAAAATGAAAACTTGGATAATTTTATGAAATTAAATTAATTAAGAAGTTCTTTATTTTTTCTATATATGGATATTTAATTTTAGCGTTTACCTAAGCAAGTTTTTCGATTACTAAAGTTTGCCAGGATGCGCCAACACTTGAAATGCCCTGGCAAGTGGTCAGAGGAAGGACAAACCAACTGGTCCGATTGGTCGGTCAGTTCCACACCTCCTTTCAATAATTAATTAAAATAATATCTTGCAATAAACTGTCTACGACGTAAAACCACCTTGAAAACCTTCACCAACGTCATCACTGGTGATATTCATCCTAGAGAATTAATAATATCTTCCAGCACGTCATATTGAAGAAATGCTTTCTATCGATAATCTATTATTTTCACATTTTTAAAATTAAAATTTTCAGCTTTGCTGGATTGAATTTTTATGATTATTTATGATTAATTTAATAATATCTTGGGTAGTAAAAATTTTTAATCAATATGCCATTGATTTTTGTTTTTTAGTTTTAGAATAATAAAATAGTATAAGTAGTACGTTTACGAATTTTCAAAATACTAAAGGAATGTCGTCTTTCCAGATTGTACGGTTGTCACCAAGAGCTCGAAATTCAGATGGTGGGAGCTTGCAAACCTTCGTCAAAACATAAGAGGTATCAACATGCCACCACGGTTCTCTCATATGATATCATTTCTAGAGTGTTCTACGCAAGTGGATGTAAGTTAAATCATACATATGTTATATTCTTTTGCATATTATTATTTCTAAATTTGAGAAAAAAAGGAATCTCTAAATATCGCTAATCTTTTCCTTATAGTATTTTATGAGTAAAGATCAATCAATTCAGTTATTAATTTAATTTTCTCTTCATTTACATGACTCTCCATGTTTATTAATGAATTCAACTTAGCTCTATTATAATAATTCATAGTATTTTCAAATGACATAAAAAATCAAAAATTATCTTATTATGCACTAAATAATAATATTTTATTAAACTTCTTGGATATTGTGTTGTGATTATTTTTTAATAATTTGCTTTAGCTATAAAAAATTCATTTAAATCAGTTTTTTTAATTGGCATTTTAATAATAATTTATTTAAAATAACTTTCGGATTTATTTGTTATTCGAGTATTGTATAATAATGTCGTCAAATAAACATGAATTCTAGTTTAACCGTTTCACTTTCTGACAATCTTAAATTTTTTTATACAGTATAGTCAGGTCGTTAACTTACGTCATAGTTTACTCTCTTACTAATATTAAATTTTAATAGCAACTTGAAATTCCAATTTCTATTAAATCTCATCCTTATCAAAATTAATATTAAATTGTTTTTTTTTCAGAAGTTCTCTTTTTATTATTAAAATATAAAAACCACTAGAATAATAGATTATTGTAAATAATTATAAATTCATAATTGAACTTGTTTTTATGAATTAATAAGTAGATGTTGGTATAAAATAAAATTAAAAAAACATAAAGAAAATCTTTTTTTCTTGACATATCATGCAAAGTTGTAAACAATATTCATGTTTGCTTATAGTCCACGTGTATATCTATATGGATTGATCGAACAAGTATTTAAATGTAATTATTGCACTTAACAATCTTTTAGTAAATCTATATAATACTTGTGACACGTAATACTCTTGAGTGGTGGTAAACAAATTGGTATATCTTCATGTTTATTTACTTCAACTCATTGATGTTTGCACTGCTGTCAATGAATTTCACTTAGGATTTCATCTCTGATTGAAAAATGTCTTTAAAATAAATAACTATTCTTACAAAAGCTATAAATCAATTTGTTTTTAAGTAAACAATACTATAAACAATTATTTCTATCATTAATAAACATTAGAGGTCACTTAATTTAAAGCATATCTGCATATTCACTGCATCGTCGTGCTAAGCCAAAAGGGCGTATTTCCACTTCTAAATAATGGGATTATACGCCCTTTTGCTTTAACATAGCTTTATATAAAAGTTAATCAATAATAATTAAGAAGAATAAAACAATTACTTGTAATATATGTAAAAGTTTTCAAATAGAAAAATGTGATGTGGAATATTGAAGAGAAAGAGTATTTTTATTCTTTATAATATTTTTTATTGATTATGTAACAAAATAACTATAAATTTAAATATTTGGCTTCACAAAAAGTTACCAAGCTAAAAAATTTCAATTATTTATATTAATATACAATGTGTTAAGTTTGCCATATATCAAATATGGGCAGTGATGATTCATTTTACAATTATATTTTATTAGATATTTACTTAATATTTTTATTATTTATTATAATAATAATTATTACAATCATTTAATATATTTTTTTACATGCTAAGTAATATACTAGATACTTAATTTTTATCATTATATGATATAATTTCGTGACAAAGAAAATTTATGGGACAAAAGAAGAGGAAATTAAATGAAGATTCGATTCATATAGGATTATTGTAACTTATAAAAAATTGAAAAAGATTTACAAAAAAAAGGAAATCTTATAGTGTTACTCAACAAGTAAAGCTTATATGAATAAAAAGACTATCTTCAATATTCTCTTCATGTAATTAAGTTTTAAATGGAATAACGATGATAAATTGAAAAAAAAGCATTTAATTGAACACAATCAACGTTAAACAGTCACGTAAGGTCCTCGATTCATATATTGTTTATCTTTCTCGTCCCATTTTTTAGTATATTATTCATTATTATTATTAATAATGTCGTTTTATAAATCAAATATTGAATTGTTTATATTTTACGTATTCTTTATACAAACTTGACATCGACTTATTCGGGATCTCAAGTTTCCAGCTTTCAATGTTTGTTTCTCAGGTTTTTGGAATTGCTGTCTGTCTTCAATTGTCGCCATCCAAAAGCTAAATTCATTTGCATAATAATGACAATGTCCTTTAGCACCGTTACATTCGATGAAAGGAGTTGCACGGAAATCTTCTAAGCATGAACCAGGACTTGATAGTGATTGACCACCACCTTGAGATCCAGCACCAGTGTGCTAAAAAAATAATTTGCCAGTTAATATGTTGCATAATATGATTTTTTTTCTTTCAACCTTATAACATCATCAATAATAGAATGTTTAATTTCTGTTTTTTAATCGTTTTTTCCTCTTTCTCTTATGCTTTCAATTATTTTATACTATACTGTTTGAAATAAAAGTTTTGAATAAAAGTAATTAAACTATATTGTACCATAACAAAACTGTATCCAATCCATAGACCAGACCATCCATTTGGACATTCAGGAATGCTTAACGATTGACTGTGAATTGCAAGAACATTTGCAGGAACTTCACAAACAACACACCTGAACAAATAAAATCATTTTAATAGTATGTTTTGTAGTTGAATAAAAATAGTTTTTATAATTTATCTAAAATAAACACATTTAAGTTAACATAAAATATTGGATGTGTACCTAGAAATGTATTCCTCTATTGCCGATTCTTCAACAGGCATCATTGGAATAGGACTATTGGTTGATAGCCAGTAAGAACGGTCGTTACGGCTGGCATAATGACACACGTTGTTAACATCGCAGAAGAGGAAAGGCATAGTGGAGAATTTCCGTACGCACGAGCCGGCATAACCTGTTTTACAAGCAGATTAATTTATAGGACAAGTTTTCATGACGAAAATTTTAATTCTATGGGCTACAAGCAGGTTTATACTACGTAATAACCAACTATCATACAAAATTTTTTGTTAATTATTAAAATTTAAAAATGTTCCAAAAAAATTTTATTTACCAAGATCTTGAGAATGTGATCTTTCATCTCCATCTGTGTAAAGTAAACTGTATCCTTCCCATAATTTAATATGTCCTGGTTCACAAACTGGAACACTTTGACTTTGACTGTGTCGAACTAATAAAATGCCCGTAAGATAATCAGGAGATTGTTCACAAGGTAATCCAGCTTCTCCTTTTGGTCCCGGATATCCAGGAGGTCCTTGTAAGCCTTCAAGTCCTGGTGGACCAATTGGACCTTCCAATCCAGGTCGTCCAGCAGGACCTGGTGGTCCAGGGTAGCCTGGCAATCCTTTTATTCCTGGCGTGCCAGGGAAACCTGGAGATCCTGGCATTCCTTTTTCTCCAGGGATTCCAGGTGCACCGGGTTCTCCTAAGTTTGAAAAAAATAAATAAAAAATTAATATTTTTTTATGAGATTAATTTTAATTATTATATCATATTTATAAGGATTCTAAAAAATTTTTATCACAAATGTTTAAACAAATAAAGAAAAAAATTTGAAAAAGCGTTATGAATCGACTTACTCATTTAATTTAGATTTTCCATAGTAAGTATGTAAATTGAAAAATTAATTTTAATTTCATAATTAACTAATTCATCAATATGTTCAGTAACGCTAAAGTAATCAACTATGACATAATCATTTTTTTTTTCATTCTATTAAAGAAATGTTACTAAAAGTTACCTGGGAATCCTCGATCTCCTTTTGGTCCCATAGGTGGCTCAAGACAGTCTTCACCTTTTTCTCCCTTAATACCAACATATCCTATAGCACCTTTCAATCCTAATGGTCCAGGATATCCTCTGTCTCCCTTTTCTCCAGGAATACCCGGTTCTCCCGGTAAACCATCAAAACCTCGATCACCTTTTTCTCCTGGAATGCCGTCTAAACCGGCTGGACCAGAAAGACCACGGTCACCTTTTTGACCAGGACCACCGATTAATCCGGGTGGCCCTTGATCTCCCTTTGGACCTCGTTCTCCGGGAAGACCGGGTTGACCTTCAAATCCTGGCTCTCCAGCCCGTCCTGGAGGTCCTTCAGGCCCTATCATACCAGCTTCTCCTTTTTCACCTGGGGCTCCTACTGGTCCCCATGGACCTGGATCTCCTTTATGTCCTGGTAATCCTGGGAATCCAGGTTCACCTTTAACTCCTGGTGTACCAGGGAATCCATCACGTCCATGTTTTCCTAATAAACCTGGGAGACCTTTTTCACCTTTAACAGTTGCGCCTGGAAGACCAGGTAAGCCCGGAGGTCCTTGATCACCTGTGGTAATTGAAAAATGTAGTTGAATTGTTCTATTTTTTATTAATTTTATTTATTATGTAAGATGAAGATTAAAAAACTGGTGGTTCAAAGAAAAATTAGTGTATCATACCTTTAGGACCTGGTGGTCCTGGCAATCCAGGATTACCCATAGGTCCAGGCATTCCCCTATCACCCTTTTCTCCATCAAATCCGGGTTGTCCTTCATATCCACGATCACCTTTCTCGCCCTCAACACCTGGGAATCCGGCTGGACCAGGCTCACCTTTTCCTCCTTTAATGTTCACTAATAATCCAGGTGGTCCACGGTCACCTTTTTCTCCGGGAGGACCAGAAACGCCTGGCAATCCTTCAAGTCCTGGAGGTCCTCTTTCTCCTTTAGAACCATCTAAACCAGGACGACCGGGTGATCCCATTTCACCATCAAGTCCTGGGAATCCAGGTGGTCCAGGAGGTCCTATATCACCAACTGGACCAGGAAGTCCATCGAGTCCTGGTCTACCTGGTTCTCCGGTAAGACCTGGGAAGCCTACATCTCCCTTAAGTCCTGGGAATCCACGAACACCCATATCACCTAAAAAAAATTATTAAGTAATATAATTTGTAAAATTCACTTATAAATAGTTTGTAAATTGATTTTAATATATTCATTTATTTATGAAAGAAATATAAAATTTTGTACATTATTACCTTTCGGACCTTGCGGACCAGGAAGGCCATCTAATCCAGGCAAACCTGGCTCGCCCTTAAGACCAGGTAATCCGTCACGTGCAAGCCCTGGTCTTCCAGCTTCACCTTTCTCTCCATCAACTCCATCTCTACCTGGAAGTCCAGGTGGTCCTCTAATTCCTGGCATTCCAGGTTCTCCTTTTTGTCCTTTTTCAGAAACCTGTCCAGGTTCACCTTTGTGACCTGGAAGTCCAGGGGGTCCTCGATCTCCTTTCACTCCTTCATATCCGATAGGTCCTGGTAATCCTGGTGGTCCATCAAATCCACGATCGCCTTTTTCGCCAGGTATACCCATTGGACCGGGTTTACCTTCCATTCCAGGCAGTCCTGGGAATCCTGTTGCACCCTTTTCTCCTCGTTCTCCTTTTAAACCTGGCTCACCAGCAAGACCAGGCTGTCCAGCAACTCCAGGTAAACCTCTTCGGCCTGGATATCCTTTAAGACCATCTATACCAGTTTCTCCTTTATCTCCTTTAAGTCCTGGGAATCCTGGTAAGCCAGGTCGACCGGGTTCACCAGTTAAACCTGGTTCTCCTTTAGCTCCATTAAATCCTGGTGTGCCCGGAACTCCGGGAGGACCAGGTGGTCCAATTGGTCCGGTATCACCTTTTTCTCCAGGGGCACCAGGCAATCCATTTATTCCGGGATTACCAATATCTCCTTTTTCTCCAGTAAATCCAGCTAACCCGGGGTATCCTGGTTGTCCATCTTTTCCGACAGGCCCTAATATCAATAAATTATTTATATCAATAAATAATGTCCTGAAGAAATCAATATATGATCATTTATTATTTAGTTATTTTATGAAAAATTTACCGGGTAATCCACGCTCTCCTTTCTCTCCTGGAGGTCCAGTCAATCCTGGATTTCCTTTCAGAGATAAACCAGGTTCTCCTTTTTCTCCTCTTTGTCCTGGAATACCAGGAAAACCACGTGGTCCTTCTAAACCTGGCTCACCAGGGAAGCCCATTGGTCCCAGGTCTCCCTTATCACCACGAGGACCTGGTAAACCTCGAGGACCAACTGGTCCTGGAGCTCCAATAGGTCCAGTTGCACCAGGTGGTCCCGAAAATCCTTGTAATCCTTTATCACCCGGTATACCATCACGTCCTGGAGGTCCCGGTTCTCCTTTTTCACCAGGTGCTCCCCGATCACCTTTGAATCCTTCTTCAATATTCATAGCCGGACATAGACCAGGTTCTCCTTTAGGACCATAAAATCCAGGATCTCCTTTTTGTCCTGGATGACCGGGACGTCCAGGTTCTCCGGGTTCTCCCTTTATACTTGCGCCTTTATCTCCTTTATATCCAGGTACACCTGGTCGACCAGGGGTTCCGTCTTGACCAGGGAAACCACGATCTCCGGGTTCACCTATTGTAAGAATATTGATATATTGTAAAATATTTGGAATACTTAAATATTGTGTATTATTTTATTTGAGAATTACTAATAATTCTAACAGTGACTTTTTGTGAATCATAACGGTAAAACATGTTTTATGGCTATAAGTAAATTTGTCAGATTCTGATATTATCAATTATATTTAATTAATTCATTGGATGTAAGATTTCAAAACTTTTTTTTTTATAATTGATTGTATTATTGCTTCAATTATTGAAGTATCGAATAATTTAAGATCATTTGAAATTTTGAAAATAAATAAAATACTTACCTTTTAGACCTGGGAATCCTTCTAGTCCTGGTCTTCCTTTTTCTCCCGGCAAACCTTGAGGTCCAGGGGGTCCAGGTCGCCCAGGTTCTCCACGTAATCCTTTATCACCTTTCTCGAACGTTAACATACTCTCTGTTATAAACGCTGGTGATCCTGGTGTTCCTTGAGGTCCAGCACTACCGGGTATTCCGTCTTTTCCAGGAGGACCGGGCGGTCCGATTGGACCTGGGAGACCATCAGCCCCAGCTTCACCAGGAAACCCTCTTTCTCCTGGCGGTCCGCGAGGCCCTGGTAATCCTGGGGCTCCGTCGAATCCTCTATCTCCTTTTTCTCCTCTAAGTCCAGGTAAACAATCTTGACACCGTCCACCAATGTCACCTTTTTCACCAGGCTCACCAGGTAAACCAGGAATTCCATCTCGTCCAGGTGGTCCTTGCTCACCAGGCAATCCAGGAGCACCAGGTGCTCCGGGAATACCGTCTAAAGAATCTCCTGGACGACCTCGTACTCCAGCATAACCACGTTCTCCTTTCTGTCCTTTCTCTCCATCTATACCTGGTGTTCCATCCATACCTTTTGGCCCCTATTAAAAAATTAATAATTGACTAGTATTTATCTAATTACAATAATGTAATCAATTCAGTTACGACGACAATTTATTTTTATACCAAATCTAAATTGATCATTCATTTTAAAAAAACTATTATTTACATAAAACTTACTACAATCGAAAGTCCTTTTTCTCCCTGTGGTCCTCTTGGACCAGGAGGTCCTGGTGGTCCATCGAATCCACGAGGTCCTATTTCACCCGGAAAACCAGTCAATCCTGGCTCTCCTTTACTTCCTTTCTCTCCAGGTAAACCTTCAGCTCCGGGAGTTCCCGGCAATCCAGGCCCTCCTTGAAGACCAATTGGTCCTCGTGGTCCAGGTTCACCAGGGTAACCATCAGATCCACGTGATCCAACAGGTCCTGGAAAACCTCGCGGTCCTTTTTCTCCTGGAGGACCCGGTTGTCCTTTGCCACCCTAATGACATTAAAAGAATTCTAATAATTTTTTTCTTAAGAAGCCGAAAAACATAAGACACACTTGTACTGTTTATATAAATTTATACTCAACATAAAATACTTACACCTGGAGGTCCTGGCGGTCCTCTCAAGCCTGGTACACCCATAGGCCCATCTCTTCCTGGTTCTCCTTTCTTTCCCGCGCGACCAGGAAGTCCATCTAATCCATCGATACCACGATCACCTTTACGACCTGGAGGTCCTGGTGGTCCAGAAAATCCATCTCTACCCTAAAGAAATAACTACAATTGTAAATATATATATTCAAATATTTAAGTAATAAAAAAAATATATAAATTAACATACTCGAACACCGGGGGCTCCTGGAAGACCCTTCTCTCCTTTTCCACCTGGTGCACCAGGTATACCAGAGTCTCCCATGAATCCTGGTTCTCCTTTTGGTCCATCATATCCTTGTTCACCCTATCAATGATTTTAAATAATTTGTAAAAATTACTTTTAATCAAATTAATCATACACTATTACATTTTAAATGTTGGTGAATAATTTTATGCGAAAAGAATTATTTGCATTGGTACTATCTTGTGACTAATTTTACACTCAAGTGTTTTAGTACTTATCTAAAGACGTATTCTATGAATCGTAATTAATGAAAAAAATACAAGAGGCTGTTTAATTGAAATAGCACACTTGTGTATCTAACATGGAATAAGATTTCTAAAACCTCTCACCCCTGCAATTACAAAAGAAACGAGTATACTTAATATTTACAGAGTGTAACTCGTACTAGACATTAACGTCAATGCTATAAATATAAATTTATTCACCAACCTAATTCTATTTCTAACTTTATGATTAATTTATTATACTTTGTCTCCTTTCTGTCCTGGTTCTCCAGTAGGTCCTATAGTATGCTGTGATCCTTCTAATGGAACTATAGGCGCAGGAATACCCGGTGGACCAGGTTCACCTTTTCTACCTTTATCTCCTTTTGTTCCTTCAAATCCTAGACCCATGTTACCTTTTTCTCCCTTCAATCCTAGTGGACCAGGTTGACCCTAATATTCAAAACGTAAATTACAATGATAAAGAGATATTAAAAAACTTGTGGATCATCGATACTGTTATAAATTATACAGTAAACTGAAAATTTAAAAAATATACCTACATAAGGACCACGGTCACCTTTCGGACCAATAGGACCTCGATCACCTTGAGGTCCAGGTGGTCCTGGAGGTCCACGCACTCCATCAATACCAGGTTCTCCTTTTTGACCGATTGGAAAATTGCCAGCGTATGCTGGTTGACCTTTGTTTCCTTTAGTACCAGGTAAACCTCGCATACCGCGAGGTCCTGGTTCACCAGGGACTCCAGGACGACCGGGTTCTCCCTATTAAATTAGAAACAAAACCTTTCAATAATTTTCCAACAGATATTAATTAAAAATCTTAAGAATGTTTGAAAATTACATCTGTTCCATTACATCCATCTCGTCCGGGAAGACCAGGAGATCCGGGAGGTCCTTGAACTCCTGGAATACCATCAATACCTGGGAATCCAGGCATTCCTATTTTTCCCTAAAAAACATCATAAATTGTATAAAATTGAAGACATTCTGGTCGTATGTAGTTTAATTCATCGTCTTCCACTAAGAGATAATAAAAAATTCATTGATCTTCAATGTTAAATAAGTTGAACATAAAGTATACTGTCTCAATTTATACGTCGTGCAAATTTAAACACTGTAATTGAATTTCGATCGATTGGAATTAAGAAAATGAGGTAATTTTCTTTTCTATCACCTTTTTTCTTTATTCAAACATTAATCATGCTATACAAGTTTACCTCTCTACTTTTATTTTAAAATGTTTCACTTGAATATTGAAACCAGCAATAATTAATATATTATGCTTCAAAAAGGTTTCAAAATCAATGACTTAGAATATCTTAATGTATATTTACTCGATCTCCTTTAGGTCCTCTTGGTCCTTGAGGACCTGGACCACCTTTTTCTCCTTTCGGTCCTAACAATCCTTCAGTTCCAGGGAAACCCCTTTGTCCTTTGGGCCCTTGAAGTCCCATGATACCAGGTGGACCCTTTAATTCAATTCATAATAATTATTTAATCAAATATCGACTAAGTTATTTTTATGTTAATCAATAATCATTGACTTACCCTCGAACCTTTCTCAGCAAAACATTTGGGTGTACAACAACCACTTCCAGTACAATTTTTAGATGGACTATAGCCAGGAATTGGAACAGCTGAATAGCTGGAAGGATATCCTGACCCTACATTACTGTCATATCCATATGAATAATCTCCATCCGTCCGACGATCATAATAAGAACCATTCCTTCTAGGATCATCGAATCGATCTATGTAAAGTTATTGATAACATTATTAGTTTTAGTTGTTAACATTTAATATATCAATGCTGATTGAAATTTAAATTTTACATTCAATTTACTTGAATAACTTGAACTCTAATTAATTCGATCGTTGTTACTTAAATTATTTCAAGAGTATTCAATTTTCGTATTATATTGGATATTATTTCTAGAGTGCATTATTTATTATGAAATAAAATTTATCCTCTTATACAAAAGTTACCTCTTCGATCATAGTATGAACCATTCCTTCTGAGTTCATCTTCTGTTCGTTCTGTAGGAAAAGGAATTTTTTATTAACTCAAATATTATTTAATAAAAAAGAAATAATTTGCACAATTACCCAAGTAATTGTATAAAAAAATGTTTATGAATGTAATGAATTGCAAAATTGTATCATGCTTCAATGAAAAAATTATTGGAAGGAAGTAGAATTAATCGAGCTAAATCAATACGATGCTTAATATTCATATTAAAGTATTTCATTGTAATAGAATTATTGATACTTGATAAATTTAGATGGTAGTTCATCCAATCAAACTTTAATTTTTGTGACTTTTCAATTGAACAATTTAATCAACTCAATGAAATTTTTATCAGCTTTATAATTTATTTGTTTTAAAATATAAATTATTCACTTTACGAGCAATTTAATTCATGCTTGTTGCAATATAATAATTAAAACGAAGTAAAAAAAAAATAAATAAATAAAATATAAAGTATTCTTACCCCAATACTGTGGATAATTTCTATCTGCCTCGGGAGGCGTTATATCAGCTCGTGAGTGTCCGTGAACTCTGCCGTAACGTATCCATGTTTCATTACTCTCCTAAAAATATTAAGCAATTAAAACTCCAAAAAAATCTGACTGCCGAAAAAACTTATAATTAAAAGAATATTCTTTTGAATATGTAAGTATACATTCACTTATATTCTTTTGTATACTTGTAACTATTTATTATACTGATAAAAGAGAAGAGTGATAAATTCATTATCAAATAAACTCGGTCGTTTTTCTACTCATATATCTCAGTGTATGATATTTAAATAAGTTTTATACATAAATGTATGAATGGAATATAAAACAATAGAAATTCTCATAAACAAATTCTGGGTTAACTTGTCAATTAAACGACGATTGCATGATGAGATAGCTGTGTTGGAGGTCGAGGTCTTGCGTAACGTAATAACATGAAATGACGTAAAGGGTGGAAATGAGATGATGATGATGGTAAAAATGTAGAGCACTTGTCTGTTAATATAAAAAAAAAAATGATTTTCTATCACCATTTTTCCACTATAAATTTAGCTATTTTGTAACAAATGCTTGATTTATCTCTTCTTGAGGATACTTTTTTTCTCGATACCCAACAAAATGTTGCTTTTATCACATCTATAAGTGTTTAATGCCAATAACATGATAGTTATGCAATTGATTTGTAACTTTTCTCAATCTTCATTTTCATGATCAACTTTGTCATCATCAATATGATCACTATAATTTTCATGATCGTTAAGATCATTATAGTTATCATTTTTATTGCTGCACTTAATTTTTTTACCAAACAAGAGCTCATTCATTTACTTAATAGCATTATACTGAGTATTACCAGAAATTGAATTTTTCCCTTTTCCTTTGAGGAGATTGTAAGACAAAAATTATATTACGAAATTGTTTATAACATTTTTGTTTTATTATTATCTCTGAATAAGTTCAACTATTAGAACTAAATTCGAAAGTTAGTATGTTCGTGGTGTGATGTCCATATAAAACTATTTGTGAGTGAAAACTGTCAAAGCCTACACACGACACACCCACATGATTCGACTGGAGACCACGAGTTACTTGTCTAAAATTGCACATGGCAGTAAAACAGGTATTGAAGCGTGTAATGTATCAAATTTAGCTGAATTGTAGCATTTGGAGCTTAATAAAAATGCCAGTTAAAAAATTTTAACAATCAATTTCAAATTCGACACGATGATGAAAAAAAAAAACATTGATAAAAAAAGTGAAAATAGTGAAAAGTGAGGAGTTAAATAATATTATTGTTAATTAATTATAATTTATGTTTCAATTCCCGTTAATAATTAAAATAAACTATTGGAAATGCTCAAATAAACATAACGATCAATTGAATTTCTTTTTATTGCTTAAACTGAGAGTTGAGTATCGAAGTTGAATTAAGGTAAACCGGTCTGCACTTGGAGGCACACGTGTATATACTTATAAAGCTAAAATCGTTCCACGTGCTTCGATATTACATTCCACTGAGCTTAATTACAGGGCTTTTAATAGTTACGTTCCAATATCTTCCAATATTTTTATATTACATGACATTTTATTCTTCACTTGATTCATCCATTTTTATTCACCAAAATCATCGCATAAAATCATTGGAATAATATTTTTAAAAAAAATAATTATAAAAATTAATGACTAAGTAATTATTAAAAGGGATAAAAGGGATTATAAAAACCTTTTGAAAACATAAAGTGAAACGAATGTTGATATTTCAGAAAACTTATGGTGCGTCGAGGGAGAAGAATTACGACTGTACAAAAATAATGACCCAATCCAGGAAGATGGAAAGTAAAAATAAATAAGATCAAGTAAGATGAAATAAACAAGATGAAAAGAACTATAATAGTTTACTTTTAACCATTTTGTCCTCAATTTCTGAATCATGTAGATTATTATTACTAGTTTTTTTTTTTTTTTTTTTGAAAAAAATCATTTGGTTTTTGTTTGCTTTATAAATAACTTAATATGATTTACTTACCCCCCTAACAGTGACAGATAAGTAGACCACGGTTGCGACGAATCTGTAAAAAAATTATTTCTTTTAATATTTTTTTATTGTAAAACACATTTTAATCATTTCAAGATTTTGTCAGTGATTGATACAATTGATTTTTACCGTCGATACTCGAAAGCTGAATATTAAAGGGACCGACGAATGTCGAGACGAGACGACAGAAAAAAAGAACAATCGAAATCGATCTAAATTGCAAAAAAAAAAAAAAAAAATAAACAAAAATAGAATAAAGAATTTGAAAAGATTAAAAAAGAAGCCGCGTCTTCCAAGAATTCTATGTTGGAGATGAAGGTAAAGGGTTTTGAAGATTTTTCTTTGAAATTAAAAATTGATTATTAAATCAAATTGACTTGAACAAATTATATGACACAATAAATGGGGAAAAATAGAAGTAATAACCTGATATAAAAAAAAAAAAAACTTACCGCAGTGCCAACCGGGTCATATCTGATGAATCTCCCTGCGTTAGGGAGATCCTTTCAGTCTGACACACAAACTATTAACTCCAAGGGTGGATGTTTAAGACAGAGCGCCTCGCGGTAAAAGAAAGAAGAAGAGACACAAAATATCGCGCGGCCGGGACCGTAGAATAGAGTATGAATTGTCCCATCCAGGGAGGGCTTTGAATGAATGTTTCTGGAGGGAAGGTGAAGGCGGTTCACGAACCACTGGTGTGCCACTCGTGTGAGCTACTGGCAAGCCACGCCAGCTAGAATTCCTCCGCCAAATAGAATACCGTGAAAAGACGTTTTTCTTCCTGTTTCTTCTTGGCAACTTCCGGTTGTTAAGACAGCGAACGGTCCTAAACTCGCCGATATTTCCGTAATTGTTGACTCCGATCGTCTGAAAGTATGATAGCTCGTGAGCCGTGTGGAGCCTTATGCACGCGTCGCAGATCCAGACTCGGGCCTGGATGCTTGCTGGCTCGTTCACTCAGTCTTCTTTGCCTCTTTTCTCGGTCGCGCATCTCCTCGGGACTGCTGCGCGGTCCCGACTTCTCTGGGGCCGGATTGCCGCCAGCCGCCACCATCAACCAATGTCCCGTGTTCGTCCGCACTCGGTTTAAGTCAGACGATAGCGCACGACCGGCTCACGGTTGTGTCGTTTTTTATCTTTCTCTAGCAAGCGTAAGAATACATTGGTTTACAGAGGACAGAAGAGGAAAAAGGAGACGAAGAATCAGAAGAAGAACAACAAGAACAAGCGGAGGCTTCTGTGCGCTCGATCACGGGAGCGTGCAAGACAACGAAAACGTTTGGGTGCACTCGGGTCTAGCGTTAACAACACTCACTCTCTCTATCGATTTAACGTTTTTCAAAATTACCAACTATGTGGATTGACGCGTGGAAATATCGGTAACAAACTAAAACATTTATTTTACATAGAGGTGAGTGCTGGAAATACCGATATTTACCAGGCATCTCGAGAGAACTTAAAATGTGCCTAAGGAGAGATGTCATCTCGTCCTGCAGCATCATCAAACGATATCTTCTAACACCGGTTACCTGTGTGCTTCTTCTTCTCATTGTTATTTCATCTTCTCAACCTTCTCATGCTGTGGTAAGTTTGATATTTCATTCCGAGTTTTCTATTATTAATTAACTTCCCACTGGGAAGTTATTTTTTTTCTATATTTAACTTTTATACATTGAGTTATAGACTATTATTATTGTTGTTATTTTTTTAAATGCATGCTATTTCAACTAAAAACCATCTTCGATCTGTTTAAATGTCTATCTAGTTTCGATTTCTTGACATAAATTTCATTTTTCCTCGTGATTATTCAGACAGCTGTACGTATAAAAATAAACCATATCACGTGCTTTTTTTCAAATTTATTATTCAAACAGTGATTGAATTTTATAATTACATCACTTGATTATATTTATAAAATTATTTAATCATTTCTCTCTCTGAAATGATATCAAATTTTTTTTCAACATATACTTATGACATCGGTATACTTCCAATGACATTAATTTATATCTAATGATTCAAGGAATCAACTGTTTTTGAAAACTATATTTTTTATTTATCACTACGGTCATTAATGAAGAGAATGATTAGCGATAAGTGAAGCAAAATACATGTGACATACATCAATGGGTATCAATGTCTTTTTTCATCTAAACATAGTGTGAATGACAAGCCATCAGATAACTATCATATATTTTAATTTCATCTCATGGTCCAATTTTACTTGATCTCAATAAAAATATTCCAATTTCAAATTTAATGGATTGACCGATGAATAATCTTTGCCCTCGATGTGATAATACATCCTCAAAGTATTCCGGGAATTCATTTACCCGTTGATGTTTGGTTTAATGACCTATTATACATGCAAAGCCAAATGTTAATAAGAAAAAATATTTATATAAAAAATTCGATAATTATATGATTGAAAATTCTCGCTAAGAGATTGCATAATTGAACCCCTGGCACTGTAAATAACTCAAACCTCAAGCAAGATTGTTCATTTGACTTTATAAAGGATGATGCTTGATTCAAAAATTAATCTCATTATTTTCTGAATTTTTTTTTAATGATACTTCACGTCAAACTATTTTCTTAAAATAAATGGGTTTGATAATAGGTCATAGCTAAAAAATTATCAGTTGTCATGTAGTTTAAGATTAATAAAGAAGTCTTACTTCCGTTGGACATTTTTTTAAATTTAAAAGATAGAGAAGATGCTTGGTGACATAGTGTTGACACATATGAAACTGACTATTCTGCATCCCGAGAACAAATGGATAAACATTTTGGAAGAACAGTGAAACATTGAAAATCGATGAGAATAAAAAATGTTCCCTATTTATCTTCACTTCTACTTAGATTTTGCTGACGTGCAGATGTTATACTTTTGCTGAATTAATATTCATACTAGAGCTTTTTTCCCAATGTTTCCTGTTGAAGTAAAATTGATTGATTATTTATTTTAAGACATATTCTAATTTGTTAAAATAAATAACTATGAACATAAACTTTTATCTGAATAATTATGTTCAGTAATATGATATTTGAAATATATTATGATACATTATATAGGAATATAATAATTATTAAGTTTTTAAGTTTATTAAGCCACACAATTAAAAATATAAACGACTGTAAATATCTATCTCTTTATGCCAGCCAAATCTTATTAACTATTCCAAAATAAAATATATGTAGCAGCATCGTTAGCCTGCAGGAGACTTAGCCTTTGTCCCATTTCTTTATCTGAACCTACAATTATCTGAAGAATGTAGTTAATAAACATTGAATAATGAATAATTAAAAATAAAAATCAATCTGATTTTAGAATATGCTCAGAATAATACGTGAAAATAATAAACAGTCAATTTTACAAACGAAATTTTTAGTAGCGTCTATATTTGATGCTGATTTAAAATAGAAACTGGAAGTCAGCAAGATGTTTTATGAGTTACAGGAAATATAATGCTTTTGAGTGAGCTAAATTTTTTTGGAGTAACTTTCAAAATTTTTCTCATTATATTATAAAAAAGAATGATTATAATTTTCAATTGATTGAAATAATTACTCTAAAAAACAATTAATTTAATTACTTTATTAGAACGAATATTTTTTATAATTATTTGAAAAAATACTGATTTTTTGTATTTTATAATTCCAGGTGTGTAAATCATATGCATGTAATTGTACGGGAATCAAAGGAACCCCAGGATTTCCTGGAATAGCAGGGCCTCAGGGTCCGGAAGGAATTCCTGGGGACATCGGTCCGGACGGGCCACCAGGACCGAAAGGAGAAAAAGGAGACGAAGGAGAGTATGGAGGAACTGGAGAAAAAGGATATCGAGTAAGTGAAAAATGTGTCATAGCGATAGTTATCTAGAGCTTACGGAAATAACCATTTATCGATAATTCAATAAATGTTTATATAAAATTTCCAAAGAGATGCTCTTAAGTATAAGCACTAACTAAACAAATCTTGACATTTATATAAATGTAAACTTTTATTCAAAATAAGAGATAAAAAGAAAAATAATATTTACTCATTCATTTTTTTGGGTATGTCAAAAAATCATCAAGAATTCCAGCAGAAATTTATTTCCAAGATGTTTGAATGTGATTTACATTTTCTTCTAATGTTTGAAAAAAGTCATGATGTCATATGGCAAATTTACTTAACTGATTCTCCAATCATCCAAAAGCCTTTATAACTTCACCATATGGACTAACCTATCTAGTATTAAATAGCTGGACATTTTACTGATTTAAAAAAATTCAATAAATCTTTAAAATATTGTCTTCAATTGCATCAATTGATGATCTAATATTAAATAGCACAATCTATCATTGCAAGCTATAAAATAACCATTTAAAATCAATTTTAAATCATTATTTTTTATACTATTCATTCAAACTCTTCAAGAGTTATTTGAAAAAAATGACTTTGCAATCTAAATGTGTGAATCTGAGTCCAATAAAACTTGAATGACTATTTAAAAATATGTATGAAACAAGAATGATGATTGTTTTAATTGAATCATCAAAGTTGAAATAACTAACAAGGCAAGACAAATCGGAATATATGATTCCTCTTTTGATTAGTATATTCATCATTCTGCGAGAGAAGCAAACAATTTTACAAGCATTACAGAGTTGACATATATGTTCCTTCATATAAAAGAATCGTGACGTAAGCCTTCATTCTGGAATATAAATGCGTTTATATCGGGCTTATGCAAGCTCAGTTCAGTTGATCTGAGTCGCTTGTGCAAGCCACTCTTTAACTATTATAGCCATTAGCAATTGTCAGAAACCATCTTTTTAGTACTTCAGACTTGACAATTCATTTATAAAGAATAGTAGGCGTTTATTAGAATTATTGTGACCGCGTACATGTGGCATTGATCTTTACTACAGTTGATATTTGCATTAATTAATAAGCTGTGCATGTTAGATAAATTATTCTACAATGTTTATATTATTTCTAGGATGATAGGAATGATGGAAAATCAATGATAGAAGATGAATTAGGCTTGGTAGATAAGAGAAGAAAATTTATAAAAAAGAATGATTTAATACAAAAGATGACGCCTATACACAATTATCAATGCACGGAATGGACACGAGTTTATATATAACTTACGTCATTTGAGACATTCCCCTTAAAGTAGGCTATCAAAAATGATAACAAGATGTCAGATTCACTCTCATTGCTATTGACAATTATTTTATTAAAACAAAAATTTATATGCTTATTTTTTAAATGATTATTTTTTATTTATATACCTTTTAATATGACTCTCAATGAATCATTAAATATATCAAATTATTGACGCATACTTTTTTTAACAATAATTTCCAAATTGAATATTTAAATTCACATCAAAATATTTGTATTTAATACATTTTGTGTATTTAATTCAAGTTAACATAACGTTCTAACACAAAATAATTAATATATTTTATTTTATTTAAATATTTATCATAAATAATCGAATAAAATGGATAGAAGTTGAAAAAATTAATTTTAAGTTTTTATTAATTAATTTCGTATAAAAATCAAATATTCAAAAGTTATCCTGTGTTTTTTTTTTAATTACTAATAAATCATTTATTTGTTCGAGTGTCTGTAGTTTTTGAAAGGTCTCCATTGAAGACTACTAAATCATAAAATATTTATTAAATAAACATTACAATTTAATATCACCCACAAATTTTCATTTTTCAATATTTATTTTTAATTTCTTTTGTACGTTTTGTTAATAATTCTGAATCGATTTAAAACCACATTTGAATACTTCATTCGACAAAATCTTTCGTTAGTTGCCGAATTTTTTCAGTATATGACAGTGAAATGTAATTATAAGCTTTTTATAAAACCTGATAAAACTATTTTTGATTATGAGTTTGATGAAAAGTCTCGAATGAATATCTAACATCCAGTACACAAATGGAATTAGTCGTTCCATTAAATGCTTCGAATTTTCTTTGTTTTTATTGTATTTGATGCAAAAAAAGGAGAGAACCAAGAAGAATAAATAATGAACCGAATGATAAGAGAATAAACGGATACGAAGAGGCCGTTGTTCTTGTATATCAAATCTCTTGAGCGGGGGTAGAGAATGCATTTCCGTTGTTACTCACGGAAATTTTAAATATTCACAATTATTCGTTTAAATTTGGATGTTGAATAATTAGTCAAAACATTCGAATGTAAATTCTCATTTATCATCAATTCAGTGTTCAGTACTGAACTGAATAAAATATGTATTAACGAATTCGGTTGAATTGATATCTTTATTACAAACATAAAGTATGCTGAAATATATTCCAACAATTTATCATTTATATATATATTATATTATATTATGTGAGAGACAAAAAAAAACGACACTTAATGACAACTAGGACCTGATAACTTAACTTCCCATTGACAATTTTCTCATTGTCAGTTATGTGTCAGTTGTATCGACGAAACCGGATGCCCAAAGATCTGATATGCAGATATCCTTCACTTACTTATTCTGAACTAGGTACATTGAATCTATTCTCATATTCAATTTCGCATACGTTTTCGCGTCAAGATTACGTGAGAAATATGAGAATAGACATTCTTTTTATATTAAATAAATTCCTTCGATGTTAAATGAATTAAGAATTGACAGAAAGAAAGCGATTGACTAGTGACTTTAGAAAAAAAAAAACATTTCAGAAATTAAATTAAATTTTACCCTACAGATAAAAGTTATATCAGCACCAATTTTAATTTGTGAGCGATAAATTTTACTCCTCTGACGCATGAATTTTCTGTATATAAAACTTTCTCTTTACCATAAAAAGCAAGTGTATGAATATCCATTATTCGGTGTCAACTTTTATTTGGTGTACATTATATGGAATGGTCATGTAGCATGAACGAAAGTTACCTTGAATTCGTGTTGCAAATACTTGAATTGCATCAGTTTAATTGAAAGGATGACTTTTCGAGATTAAATATAAATAATGAATTATTTTTATTTTAATCATTTTCATATTGAGTTATATAAATATTTTAAGAATTAAAGTCGTATTAAATAAACACTTTTAGCTTCAATTGATACCACTTCTAGTATTATTGATAATTTATTTATGGTTTTATTAATTTATTTTATTAAATGTATGTAACATTGATACATCTCTGAAAATGAAGCATGATTATGAAGCTAATTATATTTTATTACTGAAATAAATTCGTTTTTCGAATATAATTTCAGTGAATAAATTTAATTTACGATAAATTTCTGAAGAAGCATGGAAATTTAGTCCAAAGTTTATCTTAAATGAGTCCAAAGTAATTTTTAAAATTCACTTTCGAGGAAATCAGAAGGAAATGATAAAAAATTATCCGAATGATTCAACGTATGAAATATTTTTGTCAACGTTTACAATTTTCCAGTTTTATTAATTATCTTTGATTTTACAAAAATTTTTGAAGATAGATAACAAATAAAATTTTTTGTTCCTGTGATAATAAAAAGAAACTAGCAAAGCCATGTGTTTCAAATATATACCACGTAAAAAATAACATCCGCTGGTAGTAGTCGATATAAGATGTTTATGTAGGACTAGATTGAAAGCTATGATCTCCAAAATATACATCATTCAAATAAACTTTACAGCATTTTAAAAAATCTTGATAACCAGCAACATCTGGTTTTCTTTTCATTTTCATGGTAAAGTCCGAAAATGATTTTAATAATTTCAGAATAAATTATGATCCCGGAAGTTGTATACTCTATACGTAAATGAAAATAATTAATGTAATATTTTAATATTTTTAGGGAGATGAGGGAATACAGGGGTTTCAAGGAGAACCAGGTCTATCAGTAAGTTGAAATTCATATCACAATAACTATTAATGAATAGTGTATCAGATAGTTTAACATGGTTGGAAAGAATAGCTCTACGTATTGGTATTTAGAAAATACATATAAATTGTTTGAATTCATAAAGGGTCATCCAGGTATTGCTGGAGTACGTGGACCTGATGGACTAGATGGTTGTAATGGAACTGATGGACGAGCTGGTGTACCAGGTATACCAGGAGTTTATGGACCAAGAGGTTTTCCTGGACCTGATGGAGATCCAGGTCCTACTGGAGAACCTGGAGATGGTGGAATCAATTCTGTTGGTGCCAAAGGTGACCGTGGTGAACCAGGAGTTGATGGCCCTGAGGTAATAACGTTAATACAACTACTTTCAAAGTTTTTAATCAATAATCAAACTCTAAATATTTGATAAAAATATTACTTTTTTAGGGATACACAGGAAGCTATGGAATTCCTGGAGACATGGGATATCCTGGTGAAACAGGAGACATGGTAAAAAAATATTTTATTATTAATATAAAAGCATCATATATTGAAGTCTATATTGTTCCGGTTTTGATTCTTAGTATTCAATTTTTGTAATTATCGTTAAAAGTTTATTTATCGAAAGATGATACTTAATAAATGCTGCAGTGAAATGTAAAACTTATAGAAACCTTTAGAAACTGCTGAGTGTAAAGCCTCTACATTTGCTGATGTTAAGTAAATATATAAAATATTAAGCAGCGTGCTTAGATAAAATTCACTTGATTCAAAAATAAACAGTGTCAGCAAAATAAATTTTTAATAAGTTTAATTAATTTTTTAAATAAAGAACAACCGCTGTAATGATTGTGAATATTTATAGGGATTTACTGGTCCACGTGGTTTACCGGGACCTCGCGGAGATCAAGGTGAAACAGTTTATGGTGTAAAAGGTCAGATTGGTGAGCCAGGAGATCGAGGAGAACCCGGTCCCTACATTCCTGAATGGAGAAAAAAAGACGATACGATTCCTGTGAAAGGCCCGCAAGGACCGAAAGGTATTCGCGGTGACTGGGGAGATCGCGGAAGGAAAGGTGAACTTGGGGATAAAGGACCAATGGTAAGTATGAAACTTGATATCATGATATACTGAGACTATGATCATTATCTTCATTTTTTTCATTGATATTATCAAGATTTTAATCATTTTTTCTTTAAAATTCTTAGTATTTTTTTTTTAAAGCTGTCAATTATTTATAAAAAATTACTCATGAGTAAAACTTGAATGTCTATAAATTTACAAAATAAAAATATTCAAAGATATTAATTTTTTAATAATAAAAAATATAAAAAGGATAATTTATTGCGTAAACAAGTCTAAATAAGCTGTGGTTGACGTGATACTTCATAAAAGTGAAATGCTGATAAGAGCAACCCCTAAAATCCACACTGCAAACTTCCCATTATGAAGATGAAGAACGCTCAAACTATTATAAATGATTTTTAATAGTCAGTAATAATATTCGCAGGCTTAAAGCAAAACTTATTACACCATTTTATTCATATAAGTCTTAGTTAAGATTTGCATAGAATTTATTAATTTAAAGGGACGACCTGGATATGCTGGAGTAAAAGGTATAAAAGGAGAACAAGGAGATGATGGTCCGAGAGGAAAGCAGGGTGTTCAAGGTCCTCCCGGAGCTGCTGGTGAAAAAGGAGAAAAAGGAGCGCCTGGATATGCAGGAAGCCCTGGAGAAGATGGATGGGATGTAAGTCTGTAAATATTATTCATTTTTTATTTGAAAACAAAAATTTACAGTTCTTTTCAAATCATAAATAATGCATAAATTAAAAAAAAACATTAATTTTTAAGGGAGAATCAGGAGAACTTGGAAATCAAGGACCTCCGGGAAAACAAGGAGCACCAGGAGAAAAAGGGGCATATATCCCTGAACTCGATGAAATTATTGCTGGTTCAATAGGTCCTCAAGGAGATTTAGGTCCACCTGGTGAACCTGGTAGAGCCGGAACTCCTGGAAAGCCTGGATTAGTTGGTTATATCGGACCACCTGGACTTCCTGGCCCACGAGGTCCTCCTGGTACTCCAGGGCCTAAAGGATCATCTGTAAAGGGAGAACAAGGAGATGACGGTATGATATAGAAATGATGAAAAAAAATGGCAACCTTCATCTTTTTAGAATACAATTCTATTAAATTAAAATCTAAACTTTTTTAGGCTTGCCTGGAAATTTAGGTCCTCAGGGACCTCCTGGAAGACCTGGGTTACCGGGTTTGCCAGGAGCAAAAGGATTCCCAGGTATTACTATTATTGGACCTCAAGGACCTGATGGATATCCGGGAATTGATGCTACACCGGGACTACCTGGAGATCGTGGAGATCCTGGCCCTCCAGGTGAAAAAGGTTTTCCTGGTAAAGGAGTAAGAATTCAAGGACCTCGAGGTGAAGATGGTTTACCAGGTACTCCTGGCCAACCTGGACCTGATGCCTGGCCTGGTTTCCCAGGTTCAAAGGGTGTAAAAGGACAACGCGGTGATGATTGTGGAGTGTGCTCACCAGGTTTGAGCAATTTTTATTTAATAATAATAAATTAATTATACGTATTATGTGTAAGCAGTTAAAACATTAAAGTATATTATGAATAATTTTCAAGGTTTACCGGGAGAAAAAGGTGAACCCGGTGATTCTGGTTTAAACGGATATCCTGGAGCTCCAGGATTCCCTGGTTTACCAGGACCACGAGGATTCAAGGGACAACATGGAAGACCTGGCTCTGTAGGTCCAATGGGTCTAGAAGGTGACAGTGGACGTCCAGGAATTGCGGGGCCACAAGGACCAAAAGGAGAAGTTGGTCAAATTATTTGGCCACCGAAAGAAAAAATTGTTATTCCTCCTGGTGATATTGGAGATAAAGGATACCCAGGATTTGAAGGTCTTCGAGGAATACGTGGACCACCAGGAGAAATCGGTGATCCAGGACCTGGAGGACCTAAAGGAGACAAAGTAAGATTATTTGAACAATGTAAACAAAACAATCTCAGCAGATCTGTTAAATGATAAATTAAAGAAAAAAACAGCACATCTGTATCCAGATATTTATATTCAAATTATTACTGATTATACAATTTTAATTATTCAAATACTTGAATGTTTTATAATAAATAATATATTTATAGATTTTTTTACTAGTGCAGTTGTAAGTATTCTTAATAAAAAAAATTATTTAAGGGTGAATTTGGTTTACCTGGACCTCCAGGAAGAGATGGTCGACCAGGATTCAACGGTTTACTTGGAGAAAAAGGAGAAGATGCTGATATACCAGTTGAATTTCTTCGAGGAGATCCCGGATTAGATGGTATACCAGGTCCTAAAGGTGTACGGGGAGAAACAGGTCTACCTGGAGAACAAGGAGAATCTGCAGAATACGATATTAATCTTAAAGGTGATAAAGGATACAAAGGAGAACGAGGAGATCCTGGTAAGTTAAAAAATATTTAGAATTTATATTAAATTCTTATTAGTACTAATTGTGACAAGTCTTGATGTGCATACCAAGCATTTACACGTAACAACAATGGTACTATCTTATGCTGGTGGTATACTTACAGTAAAACAGCACAAAACTAAAAAACAAACAAAAATTTTACAGGCTACGATGGACTCAAAGGTTGGCCTGGTCCTACTGGAGACGAAGGTTGGCCTGGTGCTCCAGGGCTACAGGGCTCTCCTGGTATATCTTTACAAGGTGCACCAGGATTAAAAGGATATGCTGGAATACCTGGTGATCAAGGGCCTCGTGGTTCTGCCGGAAAACCAGGACCTACAGGTCCACCAGGTTTTGCTGTAAGTAACGAAAAAAGAATTCAATTCTCTCTTATTCAAACATAAATACGATTAAAATATGATAATTTCATGCAATCATCATTATTAGGGTGCCCCAGGCACAAAAGGAGATCGAGGAGATATGGGAACGAATCTATTATACGGAGAAATTGGGGAGCGTGGTAGAAAAGGAGAAAAAGGTGACTACGGAGAAGAAGGACCTCAAGGACGTAGAGGAACTCCTGGTGATGGTGGTCCCAAGGGAAATAAAGGAGCTAAAGGCGCACCTGGTTTTGAAGGACTTCCGGGACTTGAAGTAAATTTATTAATTTTTCATAGAAATTACACTTGTTTATTTTTCAATTTATTCGAAAATGTTAGAAATAATTTAAAGAATTACGATTATTTCTTCATATTATGAAAAAAAATTTTATCTTCACAGGGTGCAAAAGGAGCTCGAGGTGATTCCATTCAAGGACCCCGTGGTTATCCCGGAAGTCCTGGTCTTCCTGGAAGTACTGGAATGCTTGGTAATATTGGACTTAGTGGTGCTGATGGACCTCCTGGATATGAAGGTATGAAGGGATTGAAAGGAGAAATTGGAAATATTGGTCGTCGAGGTGAAGATGGTGATATTGGACCTCAAGGGTAAATAATTTTAGAATTCTTTTCTTTGAGATTTAAGAGAAATTCAAATAACTTCTAATTTATCCATTATTTATTACAGATACCCGGGAATGTTTGGAATGCCTGGATTACCAGGGCGTCCCGGTGAAGAAGGAAGTGACGGAGAAATTGGTGAACCTGGTCCACCTGGTTGGCCAGGATTAGATGGTATTTCTGGACTGCCAGGTTTTAAAGGAGAAAGAGGAGATGTTGGATTTCCAGGCGTATCAGGTCCTGTTGGACCTCCAGGATTACCTGGATACGTAGGAGATGTTGGTTACGATGGATTACCAGGAGAACCAGGTGAAAACGCTTTTAGTGGTCCTCAAGGAGATATGGGAGATCCTGGATTTATGGGAGAAGTAGGAATACCCGGAAGACCAGGTTTTGATGGACGACCTGGACTTCCTGGAGAGCCTGGATTAGATTCTACTGGATTTGATGGCTTAACTGGGCCAAAAGGTGAACCCGGTTGGAATGGAATCGATGGAAGATCAGGCCCAAAGGGAGAAATAGGAGATATCGGACCTGATGGATTCAAAGGAGAGCGAGGTGACGACGGTACTCCTGGTAGATCAGGTGCTCCGGGTATACCTGGAAGAACAGGAGAAAAAGGAGAGCGAGGGCAAATGGGTGTAGCTGGTTTTGATGGACTTAAAGGAAAACGTGGATTCGATGGAGACCCAGGATCTATGGGACGACCAGGTAATCCAGGAGACCCAGGTCCACGTGGATTCCCTGGTCTTCCTGGACTTCATGGCCCTAAAGGAGAAGTGGGCGACATTGGATTAACTCCGTACGCTGAAGCTACTAAAGGAGATGTTGGTGATATCGGTTTTCATGGATTACGTGGAAGAAAAGGAGAACAAGGTGATATGGGATCACCTGGTTATCCAGGTCGTAAGGTAATAGAAATATTTTTATTGTTAATTTATCAAAACGATGAAGGATGAAAACAACTGTAAATAAATAAAAAATATTTTTAGGGAGTTCGTGGTGATGATGGATATCCTGGCCCCGATGGATTTCCTGGATTGGAAGGATTACCAGGGCTGCCTGGTGACCGAGGATTGCCTGGGGCTCCAGGTTTACCAGGACAATTCGCTGAACGTGGAGAACCAGGTATGGCAGGTCTTGATGGACAACCAGGAATTCCAGGACGACCAGGACAAAAAGGAGCACCTGGTGAATATGGTCCTGATGGACCAAAAGGTATTCAAGGCGATGCAGGCAGAAGTATTCCTGGACCAAAAGGTGAAAAAGGAAATTTGGGACCACGTGGATTTGAAGGACGTCCAGGTAAAGTTTTAAAGTAGATTAATCTATCAAATAAATCGACAAAATACAACAGTACTTTCTTGTTATCATAAAAAAATTTCAATTCATAATATGAACATTATTTGTTTGATTAGGAGCACCAGGTTTACCTGGCTTACCAGGATTCCCTGGACCTGATGGTCCAAAAGGTTTTAGAGGAGAAATAGGTTATGCACGTTATGCTCCGAAAGGCGAACAAGGAGATATTGGTTACCCTGGACGTGACGGTCGTCATGGAGCTAAAGGAGAAATTGGTGATTCTGGAAGACCAGGATTACCGGGATATCCTGGCTTAAAGGGGGAGAGAGGAATTCCAGGAGAACCAGGATTACCTGGAGTACAAGGACCTGAAGGACCTCAAGTATGTATAAAATCTATTGTAATAATTTTCATAAAATTCTTAGAAATTCATAAATTTATTGCATTTCTATATTTTTGAATAGGGACCTAAAGGAGATGCAGGAATCAATCCTTTCCCACCATTCCCGCGAAAAGGACCCATTGGTGATCCTGGTCTACCCGGTTTACCAGGTAAATTTTTGTAGATATATGTTATGTTTACTGGATTGGTTTCTATACGATGTAATGATCGATAAAATGAAAAATTTTTATAATCTTCAAGGATATCCTGGAACACCAGGAGTCATGGGAATGCCAGGTTTAGATGGATTACCTGGCCTTGAAGGAGAAAGAGGAGAAAATGGTTTACCAGGACTTCCAGGTCCTGATGGACAAGATGGTTTACCTGGACGTCAAGGAGCACGCGGAGAAATAGGTCGCCAGGGAGCACCAGGGTATGCTGGAATAAGAGGAGATGATGCTTTACCCGCTCCACCTCCAAGAAGTCGTGGTTTCCACTTTGCTAGACATTCACAAACAGAAATGATTCCACTTTGCCCACGAGGAACAACAAAATTATGGGATGGATTCTCCTTATTACACATTATGGGTAATGGTCATCCTTGGGGACAAGATTTAGGTAAGTTCATATCTTCATTCTTATTTTATTATGTGATTCATTCGATTCAATAATTTTGTTTTGTTTTGAACATAGGTTCCCCGGGCAGTTGTGTCATGAAATTCTCTACAATGCCTTTCCTATTCTGCAATTTAAATAATGTTTGCGATTATGCTCAACGTAACGATTATAGCTATTGGCTAAGTTCAACAGAGCCAATGCCAATGATGATGACTCCGATTCCTGCACCCGAAGCTGGAAGATACATTTCTAGATGTTCAGTTTGTGAAGCTTCAACTAGAATGATCGCAGTACACAGTCAATCCATGACAATACCTGAGTGTCCTGGAGGCTGGGATGAAGCATGGATTGGTTACAGTTTTCTAATGGTAAATAAAAATTAATTCATCCATCTGAAACTTGTTTGTTTATTGTAAAAATAAAAAGTACATGAAAAAGTTGATAAAGTTTGCACTGAAGCAAATTAACATTAAATAAGTAATGAGTTAATCTAAAAAAGCTGTTTAAATTTACAGCATCGTGATTCTGGATCAGCTGGTGGTGGACAATCATTAATTTCTCCAGGATCATGTCTTGAAGAATTCCGTACTCGACCATTTATTGAATGCCGTGGTTTGGGTACTTGTAATTACTTCACAACTGCAATATCTTACTGGCTAGCAACAATTGAGAATCACGAGATGTTTAGAAAACCTCAACAACAAACTCTTAAGGCCGATCATACATCGAGAGTTAGTAGATGTGCTGTCTGTATTCGACGGCAAATCACAGAAAACAATAATAGTAGGCTTAGACCATTCACATCACATGGAACAAGTTATGTACCTCCACCAGAACGTGAGAGGTATCCACCGACGATAAATAATTCTCAGCCAATTCAACGTACACCACCTGATTGGCAGCAACGCCGACGACAACCGATAAGAGATAGTAGAATTACCTCAGGTCGTGTTCCTCCTCAATACCGTAGGAGAGGTCGAATACGTAAGCCAGAACAATCAAATGAAGTCATATACTAACGTAATATTAGATTTAACGCATTTAAAAATAAATTGAATAAATATGTTGATTAATTATTAACTATCTATGTATATATAATTAAAATTTTTATAATGACTAATATTCACGGATAATTTTTATGAATCTATCAACATTAAATGTCACATTGTGACACATAATTCGTGCGTTAACTTCTAGAGTTTATATATATATATATATATAATATAAGTCATAGAAAGTAAACCAAAATACTACTTTAAAATACTAAATATTTGTTTTTTATTCAATTAAAATACTGCCAAATATATTAAAATTTAATATTGTGACTTGGTCTTCATTTTTTATTATTTTACTTTTTATCAAATTATTTTTTAGGTTTGAGAATAAATATTAAAAATCCAATAGGAGGATTACATTTTATGGTATTGTAATATATAATAATATACGCTTTAGTATTGATAAATTGTTATTCGAATTATTTTTTTTTTTTCCCTTCTTCAAATAAATATCATTTCAATTTAATCAACTGTTCATACTAAGAAAAAAGACCAAATCAATCGAAATTAAGCGCCAACTTAATTTTTTACTACTGTAAATAACGTAGTGTTGTTTAGTATCATTAATTGGTAACACTGACTGTAGATAGTATCAAGGTCTGCAAATGGCGCTAGTGTTGATTTCTGAAGCGGCGCTGATATCGCGCAGTCGGAAGGCTTGGCGACGCCACGCAAGGCAACCTCTCCAAGTTTAGTTCCGCCATATCGGTGTCCCGCTCGTTGTTGTGACGCGACGCTTTACCGACGCTCGGCGTCGTTTTTCTATTTATGTATTGTCTGATAACATAACGTAAATAATAAATTTGTGTCTGGATAAAACGTTAAACCAAGTAAAAATGGAAAATAGACCTGCTCCATTACGTTCACGACGTGTATGTCGATTCTGCCTAACGGAGAATGAACCACTCAACTTCATCTACGAGAGGGATCCTAGCAAGCCCTTCCAAGTGCCGCTTACCCTCCAAATTATGTCTTGTGTAGCTATTGAGGTAAAACTAAAAAATTTATTGTTATCATTATCACAATTTTTATCTATATTCGATTGCATTGGATTTTTGATTCTCAACGGAAAATCACATTTATCAAAATCAGCAATTTGGTAATATAATTGATGTAGGAGCAATCGGCGAAGTAGAAGCAAGTCGTCAATAAGTATCGAGCGGTGTTGATAAAGAAGTTTTCTCAGTTACTTTGTAAGCAAACGTTACTCCAAAACAGCTATTCACTACACTAACACTCAATAAAACATCGTTAACGTTATTTTATGTGTAATGATATTCTGGCGGGAAGAAATAGTTATCATGATATGTATTATATTCACCAATGATATTATGTTACATACAGTACCGGACATAAATGCTGTGTGATTTTCTATAGGAGGGTATGGGGAAATCGCATGTATAACCTTCAAAAAATTGAACAGCATTTATGTCCGGTACTGTACTTGAAATCTTACTTCATACTTATATTCATTTTTATTTTCAAAGGTTTATTCAGCTGATGGGATGCCACAAATGATTTGCAATTACTGTCGCTGGAATTTGGATCGCTCATATAAATTCAAGCAACAATGTAAAAAGGCTGATGAAGCTTTAAGAGCATATCCAGCAACTGGAGTATTACCTAGACCTTTTCCACCAATTACAAATGATTCAACTAATGAAAGCGGAAAACGTACGTTAGAACAAAGAGGTCAAGACCAGATAAAAAAGGTGAGAGTTGATAATGGAGATCGAGAGCGAAGAGAGCGCGAACGACAGGACTCATCAAGCATTAAATCAGATCGCAATGATTATTATAAAGAAGAAATGTCTCATCCTGATTCTGAAGGTGATGAAGAAACTGATGATAAAGATGGTAGAAAATTGGAACCTGGAGAAATAAGAGTACATGCTTGCGATCAATGCGATAGGACATTTCCTCTTAAACAAGCACTCCAACTTCATATTCAGAGTGCTCATCGTGATCGTAATTTCAAATGTACTGAATGTGAACGCATGTTTTTCTCCAAGTATGACTTACAGAAGCATATGAGTACTCACTCTGAAGAAAAACCTTATTCTTGTACAATTTGCAATAAAAAATTCACTCGAGCTAACTTACTTCAACGTCACGAAAAGATTCATCGTGAAGATTTACGCTATAGTTGCCAACATTGTGATCGAGAATTCTTTACTCGTGAGGAATTGGAAAAGCATGAAGATACATCACATAAAACAACTAAACCATATCAATGTAATATTTGCAGCAAACGTTTTACTTACAAACAAGGCCTAGAACGTCATGAAATGCTCCATGCTGAAGACAAGACATTTACTTGTGAATACTGTAAAGAAGCCTTCAGAACAAGCACTAAATTAGCTCGACATCTACAAACTCATGCTGGACATCGCCCTTATCTTTGTAAACTTTGTCCACGTGACTTTTTGCTTTCTCATCATCTGACTCGTCATATGCGTACCCATTCTGTCGAGAAACGTCATGTCTGTGAAGAGTGTGGTAAAGCATTCAAACGAAAAGAGAGCTTAGAAGTTCATCATCTAACACATAGCAAACGTACAGGTATGGGTTTAACATGCCCTGTATGCCAAGAGTCTTGTCGCAATCGTGCTGATTATGTGACTCACATGAAACAGCATATTGAAGCTGGAGAAAAAATGGGACCAGATGGTTTGTCTCCAGATAGCAAGGAGAAACTTGAATCTGAATCCGAGGAAGAAGAGGAAGAAGAACAATTTTCTGATGGTGATGATGACTATGAACCACCTGCATCACTTGCTAGAAAATATCAAAAGCCAATAAAGAGACAGCCCGAAGAGAGTGAAGAAGATCCAGAGCGAGCTGAGAAAGATGAACGCAAAGAACAGGTTGTATTTGTTCGCGGAAAGGACGGACAGATAATCAAGAAAACTATAAAAACTTTGATGCCAATACAACGTCGCGATGTGTCGGAGACTAGAACTGCAACTAAAACCAGTCCTACTTCATCAGCGGTCAAGGTGCAGCATGTAAAACAAGAAGAGACATCAAAAAATCGTGTTGATGACACTGAAGCAGAGGTACAGAAGATTGTTGCATCTGTTTTTGAAGAACATAAAATTCCATTACAACATGTTAACATTCCACAGGAACAAGGCAAAGATATGCAGACTTTACGTCCACGAGCAACCATCAAGGAGGAGAAAATCGAACCAGGAACTCCAGTCACCGCTAAATCAGTAAATACTTCTACCAAGGTAATAAAACGTATTGTTGTTAAAAAGCCAGCGACAGGAAGTACTGAGGCCTCAACAACTGTATCGGTAAAAGACACTGAAACCATCAAAACTAATTCTACTAATGCTAAGGTAAAGAAAAGAATTATTGTACGTAGAACTATTCGGCAAGGTGATGTTACGCGAGAAATAATCATGAATCCTGATGGAACGGAAATCGATCCATCGGAGCTTGCTAAACTACCAAAAGGGAATGTAGTTAAACGAGTGGTGGTCAAAAAGCCAGTTGAAAAGAATGTAGTCCAAGTGCTTCAGTCTTCTACAGAACAACATGCAACTGTATCTGAGACACCTAAATTTGAGTTAAAAACTTCGCAATCAACTGTAAATGATAAAACTGCAATTCTAGAAAAAGCAGAAATTAAAACATTATCAATAGGGGATCAAGAAACGAAAGAAAAATTAGAGCAATTAGAGAAACGTGTTGAACAACAACGTTTAAAGATAGAAGAATTGCAAGCTAGAAAACAACAGCAAGAGTATGAACCTATTGATGACATGCTACCAGAGCGACATGATTCTGAAGATGAGCAAGAATTACCTCTTAAACGAGTATTTGTAAAAAGAAAACAAAGCATTTATGATGAAGAACGAGAGTATAATGACACTGAAATTAAAACCGAAACGAAAGTAGTCGAAAAATTGATTGAAAAAAAGGAGCCCATTAAAGAAACTACTTGTTCCAAAATTGAAGCAACAGCAACACCGGTAACGGTAGCAGCATCAACAATAATAACACCAATAGTAGCAGTTGTAACAGAAGAAGAACCATCGGAAGTTGAACAAATGAGTCGAGAGTTAAGTAGTATTTTAGATACTGCTGATAATGTTGCTAAGATACAAGAGAATGTTCTTAGTAATTTATCGGAAATTTCTGGAATTGAATCAAATAATCAGGAAGAAGAAAAAACTAAAGTTGAGAGTATAGAAAAAAAAGTAGAAGAGCCACCAGCGAAAGTAGAAGAAAAGAAAGTAGTTGAAGATAAAAGCGTTAAAGAAAAACCTAAACCTAAACCTATAGTAAAAAAAAATACTGATGAAGAAACGAAAATGGAAGTTGACGAAGTTGTACAGAATGAAACCACACCTCAGGAAACAATTGAACCACCTGTAGCACTTGAACAACCAGAATTAAATGAATCAACAGATATTTTTGAAGCTTCAGATTCTCCAATTCAGAAATCCAGTCAAAATCTCGAAGACTCAGTAATAGCATTGTCTCAAGCGAATGATACGATCAATTTAAATGATACGAATGATAGTCAAGATAGTTTAGAAGACAAGCTTTCGCAAATGGAAGGTTAATTAAAATTGGATATTCAATCAGAATTGGAATCATTCATTCATTGTGTACTTTTAATTTTTTATCTACAAAAGCAATTATAAATTGACTTAATTTTTATTATGTATCAAAATATGTAATCATACAAAATAAGTTTAGGAATGGGTTGATGTGATAAGCTCTATCCAATATTTTCATATATTTATGACATCCATGAGCTTATGAAAACTTTTTGGTAATTATTTTACTTTGAATTTTCCGAATACTTATATCTTATGACTAACTCTATACATTAAAAATAAATAAATTCCTGTAAGAAGTATAATTGTACTTCATCAATATATATATATTGTAGCATAATACAAATATTTGATGCACTTACCAAACAAAATAAAAAAAATTTGAAAAAAAATACGCATAATTTTATATTTTAAATAAATAGTTCATTATTTCCTCTTATTTTCTATAGATAATAATGATGTTAATTTTTTTCTAGCTACATCAATTACTTCTCTCTGCCTTGATGTAAAAAATAATCATTTTTCCACTTATTATAAAGAAATAATTTCACAGTATAAGAATGGTATGTAGAAATATTATTGTTTTATTATTAATACATTTTCAATGGTAAACATTCTTCAAAGAATATTACATTTATATATATATATATATATATATAAGAATTCAGTCATTTTATATACAACAAGAGATGACAAATATAAAAATAATATTGGGTTGATGGTAGAATTATTTTTATTTTATCTAAAGTTTTTAAATGGATTTTTTTAAAACTCTTGAATAATTAATAAGCATATAAAAATCCCAATAGAAAATTACAATGAAATAAAAGAACAATAAATGTTAATTAATCAAAGAAATACAATAAGTATTTAAAAATCAACCCAATAACAATGAATCAGATAAAATAATGGTTACATATAATGTTGTAAATAGTGAACATAATAAGTTTTAATGTAATGAATAAATGATTCACTATGAGTATTTAACGATGAGATTAAACAGGATGTGCTTCCTTTCTAGTGGTGGTAAGTCTGTGAAGCTGAAAATCAGTAACAAAACTATTTTCCTTGTTATGACTCAACAATTATACAAAAAACGATTATGTCTTTCTCACAAATTAAGTTTTATGATACTTAGTGTACTTTTCACTCAAAGTTTTACCTCCTTTTCTTCTGTAGCAACTGATGAATAAGTTTTTTGCTCTGGGAGCTTTGCTGGTCCTAAAGCATGTATATAAATTAGTCCTCCAGCCATTCCACCGAGAATTGGGCCAACCCAGTAGAGCCAATGATTTTCAAAGTTTCCCATGACTACAGAACTTCCCAGAGAGCGAGCTGGATTCATTCCAGCACCGGTTCTTGGTACCTGGATTACCATAAACGTGCAATAATGTTGTATCAGTCATATCCTTTGTTTCGAATTTTATTGATACTTTATATAACTATCTTTGTCGGTAGATTATTGTTTTTTCAATAGATAAAAAGGTTTTTCTATTAAAATATTTAAAGATTTATTAATGAATTTCATACTCACTCCAACTAAGTGACTGAGAGTAACAGTAAGACCAATTATTAATGGAGCAATACCCTTGCTTTCAATTTTAGCATCATCACAGGCTCCACAAACAACAACAACTAAAATAAGAGCTAAGAAAAATTCAACTCCTAGACCTTGAACTGGTGAAACATGAAGTGCTAGTGATACTACTCCAATAAAACCATCCATTTCTTCTGGCGATAACGCACGAATCATTGCGGAGCCAGCTATTGCTCCAGCACTTTGAGCTAGCACATATAGAACAGCTCGCAAGATTGATACCTACATTTAACAAATTACCACAAATTAAAATCCTTTTGTTTATAATAATTATATCATCATCTATCTCCGTCTTCTTAATTCCCTATGAAAGCTGGAAAAAATTACTTTTCCAATTGCAGCCAGACCGAAAGTGACTGCTGGATTTATGTGTCCTCCAGATACATGTCCAATTCCTTGCACAGCCCCAGTAACTGCTAAACCAAATGCTAACGCAATGGCCACTACATTTTGTGTAATAACAGCTCCACATCCAAAGAAATTTAACAACATCGTTCCAAAAAATTCTGCTATTAATGCTCTCCATAATCCTGCCTTCTTATCGGTGAGTTCATGTGCTCCAAGGATTGATTTTAAATTCGCCATTTCTAAAATAAAATAAAAATATTTTTTTTTCTTTATGTTATTTCTTTAAAAATTTCAAACAATCAAGTTACCTTTTATTAGAATTTATTAAATTACTTAAACACTTTTTATTGAATTCCGCTGAATAATTAAAATGATTTCACCTATTCTATATGTCTCCAAACAAAATGTGGTGTTTGATCATCAGCAGTGTAGTCCTCGAACCCTTAAAGCAAATTATCAGACTGTTATTACGATTCTAAAGCTCATGAAAATATATTATCAATTACTAAAATAGGAGTGGCAAATTTAATATCTTTAAATAATGAGTTTTATGATATTGATGCATCTAAAATAATATATATGTGTACAGTGAGATTATTTTATTCACATAAAGGAGTGTCATATATAATGTTATTATTTAAATAGTTTTTTAATAAACTATTAATATTGTCAATGAAAAAATATAATAAAAATATGAACGACCTATAGACGATTAGCGGGTTGTTCATTTACGTTTCTAATTTAGATCGAGGGCAGCAATACAGTAGGAGTTTTAGAGAGAAAGAGGAACATATCGCGAACTGAATGTCGCTCTCTTTAAATCTTTTCGAAGGCTAGAGATCATGAAGATCAACATTACTTATAATTCCATTGTCATACCTTTTTGCAATTATTTAATCATCACAAATTATTCTTACCTATTCGAATTAATCATCACCCACGTTATAAGCTTTTCACATTTATTAATAGATTTTATCATTTTTTACTTGACTCTATTTTTGTTTCTACAATATTATTTAATATCTATCATTAAGACTAATTCTAACAATGAAAATATTTACTGTAATAAAAAATTTTTCTTTTCATCTCTTTATCTAATAACATGCACCATAAAGTTGCTTGTTGATTAAGTTGGATTTTATATTTCTTTGTAACTAAAACATCTGCTACTCTACTTTTTAAATTGTTTGCAAAGCCATTAGATTACAATAATAAAGTCGACATACAATATTATTAAATGAGACATGTCAACATAAGGAAATTTTTTAGATCACTTTCAAATATTGTTGATAATTAATTTTTTTTGTTTGATTATTCAGTAAGAAATGATGTAGCTTGTTCGACACAATGACAGTATTTAATTTAATTGCTGTTACAGTTAATTTTGAGTCTTTAGTAGATCACATCCAACCTCTTATGGTGAACGATCGATCTCTCTTTGGATTACTTTTCTATTTTATCCTATAGTACCCATAAACAACAACCAATGAGTGTATAATATACAATTGAACATTTCTTCGACTTCTACCTGTTGCATCAAGTGCTTTCCCATTACAGTAAAAATCTAGTCTATTTTTCAATCAATTCTAATGTCTTAAAAGGAATGATTTCAATTTTTTTTCATCATGACAAAAACTTAGCAAAATTAAGTCATTGAAGCTTGAAAAAAACTTATCAAATGAACTTACCGTTTCAGCTTGTTTAAACGATACTGTTGATTAATGGATTTATTACACAAATTAATCGAAAAGATTTATGATGAATTAATGATGGCAATGTTCATGCAAATGTATGCAAGAATCACTAACATATAAAATATTGATTGTTGTTAAGACAAGAATTATATTTGTAAACAAAAGTATACCGGTTCACTTTCAGACTTTGACATTAATAGCAACAGCCTCACGTAGAGCTTCCTAAGCAACAACTGGGCTGTGTTTTCACGACAAGCTATCTCATATACGAGTCTCGTCAGTGCAGTAGACTTGGAGGTTTTTACTGCGGTAACTCAACCACCAAGAGAAGGGAGGGAGCCTTCAGATTAGAATTATTCTTACCAATATATATTTTTTTACAAATCAACAATTGTATAATTTGGGTAAAATAACCATGAATTTATACTTTTTATTATCGATGCCATGCTTTGAAAAAGATTTAGTGATTAAATAAGTAAATATTAATTAAGAATATTTCTTATCTTTTTTTTTAAGGAATATCAACATCAAGTAATATAATAAACTGGAAAAAATCCAATTTGTTAATATCTTTCTCTTCATTTACATCAAATAAAACAAATATCCTCATACCAATTTTTTTTACAACTTCTCAAACATATTCATAGATTCTTTTGATCTATTGAATAATTGGGTCTTGCAATCATTTAAATTCATCTAATTTTAAATAAATTTTACTTCCTCATTCTAATAATCAATGTATCTGGTTCATACCTTTCTCAGTATTTTCAGTAGCACTTACTTAATCAATAATTGTAATAATTGATTTGTTATGAACAATTGAAGAATTTTTACACTTGAAAAAGTTTTAAAGCTGTTACAAGATATTGTGTAAGTATTTTTTATAGTTTCTGAATAATTTACTCATTATATTTCTATCAATCTGCTTGTGTTTAAAAGGCGATTATTCTCTTTAGAATTGCAAGACAGATTCCAAGTCATTAATTGCAAATTACAAAAGTGAAGCTGCAAATGATCAAATGCAATTCTGCTTAAAATCACAACTCTGGCCTCGTGATAGTTTGAACGAAACCAGACGTAAGTCATTATACTCATATAATTTTTTACTATATTCTTATCAACTGGGTACTGGAGTTTATCAAACTCTTTTGAAGTAGGAAATCCTCGAAATTCATTTACAGTATTTTAATAATTAGCTACTTCAAAATGTTAAATCTGTCTTACTATTTATTATTCATAACTATATTCGAACTTTTACGAAATCGTTATTTGTATTTTATCCAATTCCATGAAAAAAAAGAATAAGTTATATCAATAATGCATGCACTAACAAGGAAAAAATTGTTTTACATTTTTTATTGGCTTTTATATGAATGAAAATCAATCAATATTTAATGACCAAATAATTTATTTAACTTTTGTATTTCTATTTTTTTTTTTCAATATGTAATAACTAATTTTTCTAAAATGTTATCAATTTTTTAAATATGTTAGTAAGCTTTATTTATTCTGTATAAGTTATTTTATCAGTAAGTGTGTAGTACTGATTTCCACAAAAGAATGAGTTGATAGTAAATTTAAATTAGAACAAGATTAGTCGAATATAATTCAATGGAAGAAAATAGAAATTTAATGATATGAATGTTGTTTTCAAATGTATGATTGAATCAATGATGAATCATAGATAGAAAATTTATTAACTCTTCTAAAATATCCATATGATCTCATGAAAATTGAATATGAATGAATTAATTAAATATCTTTGGTAGTCATAATAACAAAAATATTTTTTAACACAACAATCCAATAAAAATTAGAAGGTTAAATAGTCAATGTAGGTAAGATAATTTTTTTCGAGAAATCAACAAGAATGTTTACCTTTCTGAAAGTCCGAACTCGCATTTACAAATTGAATTACTTAGCTTTGTCATCAATCAAATGAATAACAGCGTGTAAATTCCTTAATCATACACGAAAAAAATTGTAATATCAATCATTTTACAAGTCATTTATACTCTCATACAAGTAATATATCTTCATTCATCTAAAGTGAATTTTCATCTCCTATTAAAAAAAAAAGAGAAAATTTTAAATGATTACAAATATAAAAATTTATCCTTTTGGTATTATTCCAGTCTACACAAATCTCATGACAATAGTTGTCATTTTTTTTTATTTGCACGCAATATTTATGTAAACAGCTATCTCTTTTTAATTTTTTCATTATTATAGTTGTGAATATATAACAACAGTCACGATCATATCGACCTGCCATAGATACACCAATCATTACGATAAAAATTAACTAATAGAATCAATATTTCTGTTCCAGCTCCACTTCATTCCATTGGAGTTAAACAGGATATTCCTCGTAATATTCAATTAATTCAGAAACTACAAAAGCAACCTTGAAAATAGAATAGACTAAGAGGTTGAAGAAACGAGCACAGTGTTGTCTAGATATATAGAAAAGCTCGACCTAAAATGCAAATATTCTGTGGCTCTTATTATCTTGATTCACGCTGTCCGGCAATAAATTGCTAAAGCACAGGAAGTCACTGCAATTAGTTTATTGTCGATTTTTTATATTAAACATTAATAAGTATATATTTATGCAGTGAGTAAAATTCAAATGAATGCCAATAACATAAGTTAGAACAAGAGAAAATCATGCTAAACTGTTCGAAACTATTTAAAAAAAGAAGACAACAGATAATATTTTTTACTTAACAGATGATGATCTAACACGTGGGTGATCGTCACGCACTTGTATTTCAATCGCGATATTGACAATGAGAACCCTGTGTCAAGGCCTATTTATGGTATGTACATGTGCTTTCCAGGTAACATCAGATACACAACACACATGGTTGTCAGTCTACTATAAACTTCAATGCTCTAGTCACCTTTTATAAGCAGTGCACTTGTGCAATTTTTCAACTTTCAAACATTCATGTCAAAGTTTCACAATTTTTATATCATTTTTAGAGAAACAAAATGACTTAGCAAATAGTCAAATAAATCATAAAATTTAATACTGTTATCTTTATTATGAACAAATTTTGAGATTGAAAAAAAAAATGAGAATGATTTAAGGTGACGAATTGACGTGTCATGTGCTAGTAGTTAAGAGGGCTGGTGGTCAGAAATCTGTAAGGGAATGCAGCGGGTACCTACAGTTCGAAAACAAAACTACTATCTACAACTTTGGCGTCAGTTTGTCTCTGATTCATTACTTCATAACCAGCCAACGAAACGACAACCAACTGTAAGTTTTTTATTATTTAATATGGCTAATCATATTTATTGTTATCCTTTATGACGTAATTAATCATTTATTTTATAGACTTTACTTTATAAACTCACTGTTATTTTTCATTCAGACAATTTGCTATTTAATTGTCAATACAAAAATTCTTTAATCAATTTAAATGAAAGATATTTATGATTAAATTAATAAAATATTATCAAATAATTGAATTTTATTGAAAAACATTATTATTAAATTTTTTTGAAGGATTTTATTCCAACAATGAACGTTTCAACAGTAGTTCCAATTACAAGTAGTCCAATCAGAGGATCTATTAGTGATCAAGAGGATGCACGCTCCTATAAAGCACGTAAGTCTTTTGATTGAAAGTACACATTAATTAACGGTTTTTTATCTGCTGCCTTCATTAAGTCCATTAAACATATTACTTACGTGACATATTGAAGAAAACACATTCATTGCAAGTCCACATGTAATTACAAATATACATATATAGATTTTTAGACAATTATTTACTAGTCGAAAATTACTCTTCATTACAACTATCATCACGTAGATCTTGTTATTTTATCTTTTCTTGTGACCAAGGTTTCATTCAATTTACTTATTTTTAAATATTTTTTTTTATCGATTGGTGAACCTCTCCACTTTTTTTCCGTAGTACGTAAATACGAATGCTTGAATTACGAGACTCTAATGTTATGCAATTATTAAAGAACAATTACGTTATAAATTTTAAATACTTTTAAGAGGGTTAAATTTTTACTGGATTTTTTTTTGTTAATTTATTAACATTTACTCTTTTTTTCAAAATAAATAATCAATAATTATAATTTGACTTTACAATTTATACTAGAACATGATTGATGATATTCTTAAATATCTCATGAATAAAATATGTATAATAATATTTTTAAAACAAATAAATGCGCATTATTATATTTAAATTGACTTATTTTATCTTGAAATACAAAATTATTTATTACTTTAAGGAATATTATTACAAGTTTAATTAAAAAGATGTTTGATAGTACGATAAATAATTATCGTACTAGTAAGTAATTTTTTTTATCTGTAACCTTAAAAAAATTCTCAGAAGAAATTTACATTTAGCAAGATATTCGAGATTTCGATTGACTTATTCAGAGAGATAGAGTAGAAAGAGCGAGAAAAAAAATAATGTTGCAAGTTTATTACCTAGAATAATGATTCTTGTGATTTGATACATACAAAGTATTTATCTATATCCATATATGCATGGACATATATTATGTAATTCATAAAAAATATCTAAAGTTTTGTTATTTCTCTATTGTTTTCATTTTTGACTTGCTTCAAGTAAAAATAGTTGCAGATTTACGTAATAGCCGGCGCTTTTGTAAAGCTATAATTTACTGCAACGTTTCAACTTTAATTTCTAAAGTTATACTGAAGATGTATTAACAACATTTTATGATTGCCATTACAATAATAGGATAATAAAAATTATTGAAAGATATAACATTTCAATTCTAAAAACAAATAAATTGTTACCTAATTTTAAAATATTTTTAACAGAGTGTTTATTTTATTCTTCAAAAATGATTTTCATTAATGAGAATATGCTCGAAATTGAATGACAGTTAATGTATTTATAACTTCAAAATAGAGTTTAACATTCATATTTACCTCATCAGTAAAGATTCCGTGTGTTGTATACAATTAACGAAACGATCATGTCGTTGATTCATCCATAATGATTTTAAAAGAATCTGCAAAAAATTTTTCCGTCTCGTAATACAATATCAAAGTGATTTTCCACGACCTTCTGGAATTACAACTGAGTTTGAATCTTAATGATAGACTTTAAACTACAACAGATTATAAGATTACGATTTCATTATTACCTCTTCGTTTCCTTGGAGCTAAATAAAATAATTCATTTATTCGCGTAAACATTATTATTCGCATGCTTTACTTGCTTAAATTCAAGATAATAAAACTTGACTATTATGTCTTACCATCATTTTTTCAACTTCTATTGTATTGTCTTCCTCACTAGTAATTAAAAATCGTGACTTTTTCTGAAAAAATAAAATTATTTTATAATTACCACATTGTCTCTTAGATCCAATTAGTATGATGTAGCATTAAATTTTATTGATACTTGTTTATTTCATTATTAGTAAATTCTAATTTATATCATTGGTATTAGTTGCACGAAGAGACATATCGAATGAAAAAACGTAGAATGTTAAGAATGAATCACTTCGATTATTGTAATTATTAAACTATCGATGAATTTTCGAAAAATCTTATTATTATGAATAATAGAATTGAGAAATAAATTATGTGAGAGGTATTTTTAAAAATATTATTCACGTAAAAATGATCAAATTACATATTTGATGACCAATTCATCCAACAGAGGTAATTGCAAATGATGTTGCTAAAAATGATTCTCCTTTTAATTATTCATCATCTAACATCATAGACCTGTGTTTAACCCATGTAAATCTATGTATTCACACGAATGGCCCTGATTAGAATGATTAACTTTACCTTTATACAAATAAATAAATACATAAATAAATGCTTTCCAATATAAAATAATAAAAATATTTACTATTAGCTCATTGATAGTTTATTTTACTACACACTCATCCTTAAACACATTCTTGTATTTGCCAACACAGAATATTAATTTTTAACACAACAATGGATTTTATCAATTGATATTCTATTATTTTTTAAAATAGTTTGCCTTCAAAATGATGGCGTTTTTTATGGAGCATTCAATTTCATTGAAATGTTACTAAACAGTTTGATTATTAAATAACAGTAACAATATAAACTGATACTTGTTTCTTCAGTTGTCAGTACTTAATGGCTTTCCTTCAGTGCCTCACAGTTGGTCGAATTATAAAATACTGATCAACGATATATTTTATATTGTACCTTATTTCTAACACAAGGTTATCATTATTGTTTGCACAATCAACCAATGTATACTTTATATGACTGCTATTGTTATGTAGTAAAGTCTGCCTGTGTTATCATATATAAATTAGCTCTCTGAGATGCAAGTAAAATAACATTAACCGGGTTAAAAATGCTGGTGTATAATTATTTGTCAATGCTACTATGTATACTAACATATCATGATAGCACAAGTGTTAAAATATTCAGTTTTTTTTACTTCATGAATACTTTATTCCTTTAATAATATTTATATGATAATATAAATCGTTTTTCACACGATTATTCACTGCTGTATTTTGACAGATTTATAAAAATCTACAAAACAGATTTTTGATGATATTCAGTAATTCAAAGTGTCATGGAGAGTTATTGAGTGATGTTATCAATTTATTCATCGATAATTATCATGCTTGAATAAGTACACAAAATAGGGAAAAATTGGTTAAGTGGGTGGTATGAGGACTACTTGAGATAAAGTCAAACAGAAAATAAGAGTTGAGAATACTTTGAAATGTGAATGGAGAGGGGACGAAAGTGAGACATTAAGAGGGGATGTATACCGATATATGAAGGCGAAACTGCGGGTCGCGCACTCAATAACCCAACATTACCCTTTCATGTAATAAGAATTTATTAGTGATAATTAAAAACATTGTCATTAAAAATTTGGTGTTGTCCACTTGAATTATTTATATAAAATGAGCAAATCGTGGCAAGGTATGTTCATTTTTCTTCGTGAAATGGGATTACAGTTTTTCGGATTAAAAAATATTATTATCACTTAAAATTATCATTCACTAATCTATTAATTAATTAATTGATTTAATAAAAAAAAACAATCATGTTTTATATCAAAATTAATTGTATTTTATTGCTAGAAAAATTTTAGAGTTGCAATCAAATTAATTAAGATAGAAAGTTAACGATAAAATTACACAAGTATGCTTCTTATCATATCACACATGTTACAAGTAATTCATATTTATCTGTTGAGAATAATTTAGCTTCTGTACTTGAATGTGGCACGTTGACAGATGATTATATTTAATTCTCTTATTATAATTGTCGCAAGTACATGAAGATAAGGTCAAATTATATTGAATAAGATTTATCAATAAAACTAATTATCTTATGTTAACATGTCCATGTTAATATTATTTGCAAATAAAAATTTTCAATGACAAGAAAACTCATATGCATCATTATTAAGTTTAAATATAATAAATTAATAATTATACTTCAACAATATTCATTGATTTTAAATGTTTTAGGTGCAAAGGATATTTTGGGTCTATCGGAAGTTTCGAAGATTGATATTCTTGTACCCTTATTCAGTGAAGCTCTTGGTACTTGCCTCCTAGTTTTCATTGGATGTGCATCATGTATACTATGGGATCCTGAAAAACCACCCTCCATTCTACAAATTGCATTTACTTTTGGTCTTGCAGTAGCTGCACTTGCTCAAGTACGTTTTTCTATTTATTTTTTGTTCCTTCATTACGTAACTAATTGAAGCTATTTCTCTAACATTTATTGCACTTTTTGGAATGAGTTTACAACAGTAATTTTTAAACAAAAAAAAATTCTCTGACACAATAATATATTTCTTAATAATTGAATAATAAATAGTTATTATTAAAAAAAATTCCTTGCCAAAAGGATTCATTTAAAAAATATATTTTCATATCTTTTTTAGAATTAAAAATTCTCAAATATATCATCTAGATTAATTCAAGTATTTCTATATCAAGTTTGATAATAAACCTGGTGCTCACGATAGATTAAAAGAAATATTTTCTTCTCACAACAGCTAATGTTAAATAGGTAATTGTAATATAATAGCTAAAGTATTAAATAACAAACCATCGCAACAATAACGTAATTACAAATGAAAATGCATATAATTGGAATTAATGCAGATGAAGATTAAACATACTCTTAAAAATCCAAGTGAATTAAATGATAATATTTATTTTCGAAAGAAGCTATCACAACATTTACACATAAATAAAAAAGTCCTTAAAAAGTGAAATAAAAAATTAGCATGATTATGGTAATGAATAAGTAAAATAATTTGTTAAGTACACAAGAAATTTTTAAGAATTGAAACTCACATCTTGATAATGATGACATCATATTACGTGTTTTTTTAATCAAATATTAAGAGAAAATTTAACGAAGACCATAATATATCAAGTCTTCAATTCAGACGACAATTTATCTATTAATTAATTAATTACGAATTATTCAAGGAAAAAAATTGCAAATGATAAAGCTGAGGGAAAGAATAAATAAATTTAAAAAAAAAACAAAAAAAATTAGATTTTTTATAAACAAATGATTTAGTGTAAACTTTTTTAATTTTAATAAATAATATTATGTTTGATGAATGAAATAAATTGTAGGAAAAGGCAATTATGTACAAATATTTTCAACTAGACTACAAGAGTTCATATTAATTAAGAGTTAATTAGTAGATAAAAATAGTTTCATGAGTGAAAATACAAAAAACAGTGAGAAAAACAATAGAAAAGAAAATATTGTTCAAATATAATGATTCAAAAAAAATCAGTAAATATTTATTACTCAGAAAATAAGTAATAATATACTAAAATAAAAAAAAAGGATATTAAATTTAATTAAGTAAAAATAATATGTAAACAAGATTGTAATAAAGATGACATACACACCAACGATATCGTTAGTGTGAAAAAAGTTAAAAAATTATTACCACAATGAGCACATCAGAAACAAATAAAATGATTTAATTTGATACTGCATTAGTTCAAATGAAAATAAATTAATCGTTAGAAATAGTATCTAATACTTTTACATTTTAACTCAAGACTTTAGTGAGTCTAGAGAAGAAGGGTAAATAAGGCCGTGGATTCGCCCAAGGGGCTCTAACTGTTTGAATGGTGCAATGTTTGCCCCGAAGGCTCTGACAACCTACTCGCACATTGACTCATTCTCCTCACTTTCCGATTCAATGCTCGCCGACTCGTGTGCTCTGCATCCATGCACTTACCTTCTTCATCCATCTCTTCTTTTCACTTTTATTAAAAAAAAAAAACAATGCATTCTCATGCTCCATCCTTTTTTTTCTAAAAACCATATCCTAACTTTTTTATATCAAGTCTTCTTATTTTCTTTATCAATAATGATCATGCAAATTTTAGAGTAGAAATAATGATTTTGGTATTCCAAATATTTTCGAAAATAATTCGAATTTCACAGAAAAATAAGAATGTGAATTTTTCATTAAGTTTTGCGTAATGTTTAATTTATTACGATTAAATCATGATGTTGACCGAACACATTTAAACAGATACTCTGTTGAGGGATTCGTTGTGTTTTATGCAAGATCGCGTGCTGTTTTAACGCCTAAAGATATATACAGGACTAAAAAAAAAAATCTATGTTTATTAAAAAAGTTTTTAAAAAAAAAAATATCGACAAAAGTATCAAGAAAATATTTTCATTTCATATCCACTTGTTTTTTTTGTTGAAGCAAAAAACCATAGTGAACAAACCGCTCCTTACTTTAGCTTCTTCTACGTAAAAATGATGTAATAAGTAAGATGATTGTCCTGTGAATGCTTAAACTCTCGACTCGTACTTAACTCGTTCAGCAATCTCTAGTCCTCTTTTTATAAGCTATAATTCCTTCAGGGCATATTCTTTCTTTCAATATATCCTTCATTATTTTCTATAGCAAATGCTCTACTAATTATCTCTTTACAACGCCATATGTTGACAACATCAAACAATTAAAAGTCACTTAATATAGATGCTCAACGTGTTACATGTCCTCGACCGCGAAATACCAAAGCTACAGTGGGCAATTATGCCTCAAGCTGTTATTTTTATTCTTATAAATTTTCTCTCAATTTAATGATTGATTAATGAATTACTTGATAATTTTTCTTCTAGAATAGTAAATATAGTGTTTTAACACCTGCTGTAGGCTACAGTTATAATTTATTACAGTGCAGAATGAAGATATCAACTTTTACTGATATTCACAAATACTCCTCTTAATAGATACCTTTTTAATAACATCATTTTAACTTAATAATAATTGTTTTCTATATTTTATTAAGAAATACATTCACTACCTTACTTTTCCAATTTTTTAAGTAAATATTAATATGATTGTAAATATTGAATTACCGGTTTTTGTCATGTAGACAACTTCCTTTCAATACATTCAGGAAAATTTCAACTTCAACCATTAAATCAAATAATAAAATCTGAAGTTGATTCACTAACAAACTTTTTTTAATTACATATAAGAAAATAACGTAATCTTGTGTTTCAAGAAATTATTGCAATTATATGAATAATAACTGATAAATGTTTAACATAAAAAAATTTCCATTCATCTATGCTATCTCACGTTGTTATTTAATTATTTTAATATGAGGTAAAATTAATAAAATATTGCAGTAATGTTCACAATAGCAATAAGCTTGTATAAGTTCCATCGTTTAGTTTAGTCGTATAATAAATGATGTCTGGGGGCTGTAGGTCAAAATTGTACCTCGAGGGTACGAAAATTGCCAACTAATTCGAGAGGTCTGAGTATCCATACTCATAGCAAAAGTACTCTGCTTCTCGAGGACACTGATCTGGTCCTGCTATCATACAAATACGTATATTCTAATGTTTCTGACGAGAAATGTCATTAATTATTATTTTTAAAAATACTCTAAAGCTTGATAAAGCATGACATCAAGTAATAAAAAATAAATTAAAAATTATTGATGTGTGATCTTATTGTGATGTAGAGAAGAATTTTAAAAAACGGACAAATAAGAAAAAAAGTTCGATGAAGAAAATTACGCAATTGCCAACATGTTAGCGCATGTATGCTTAAAGTATTGCCTCAGGCTGCCAGAGACCTTGCTGTCGTGTATGAGAACTGGGTTGCGTTGGACCCGAGAACGCACAGATTCATCATATCAGTCCAATCGAATTTGTAGTTTAAGTTAATTGAGATATTGTTGATTTTAACATTTCTTTTATTCATTTTATTATTTATACGCTTCATTATATTTATTATTCATGAAATGTCTACATTTCCTATCAAATGATCAGCAAATAAACATATCAGACATGATACAAATGATTTCTGTCAAAAGTTTATTGCACTTTTGAATGTATTTTTATATAAAATGAATCATGGATAAACATAATAATTTGGTGAATTTTTTATCAAGGTGCTAGGACCTATATCAGGATGTCACGTCAATCCTGCAGTCACTGTGGGAATGGTCATCAGTGGCAATTGTAGCATACTTAAAGCAACCTGTTTTATTGTATGTCAATGTTCTGGAGCGATCGGTGGTGCAGCTTTATTACGGGTAATAATTCTTTTTACATTCATACAAATAATAATGATGATGAATTTTTTTTTCTTTTAATTCGAGAAACTAGGACAAAACTTAAAAATACTATTTTAAACTAGAACTATTACAAAATTCATGAAACTTACAATTTTTGAAGAATGAATATGTTTTTATTGTCTAGGTTTAATAGAATGTAGAAATTTCAACTATTTTGTTTATTTTAATAATAGATTCATTTAGATGAATTAAAATATAAATGATCTTACTTCTTACAGGCAATAAGTCCACAGATAACTTCACAAAGTGGAATAGGACAAACTCAACTGGGTGATGGAGTTGAGATTGGTCAAGGAATTTTAATGGAAGCAATAATAACTTTTCTTCTAGTATTGGTAGTTCATGCTGTGACAGATACAAGAAGAAAAGACGTTATTGGATGGGCACCTCTTGCCATTGGATTGACTATCACTGGAGCACATCTAGCTGCAGTTCCAGTTACAGGTAGCAGTATGAATCCTGCAAGAACGTTTGGTCCAGCTGTAATTCTTGGATACTGGACTAATCAATGGATATATTGGGCTGGCCCAATTGCCGGTGGACTTGTAGCTGGTGGACTTTATAGGATGGGTTTGAGAGCAAAGAATAAAGATGATGATGAAGCATCCTATGATTTTTGAATAATCATTGCAATTATGACATTGTTTCACGTTAAGTTTTATTCAAATGAAAAAAACATCATTCCAAATTTCCTCACAGATAAAAATATGAAAAAAGATCATTTGTAAAAATCTTATAAACAAAGTGTTATATTAGTTTTAATTTTTAGATATTCTACATCTTTATTTTTTCATTCATATTTTTCATGTGAGAAATTTTATTGGTTTTAGAGTAACTTCTGAGCCGCTTAAAAATTAATTTACTGATTTACTTAATATTTCTAAAAGTTAACAGAAATTTTATTCAGAGTTTTTTTATGTTTTGGAGTAAAGAAAGGATTAAGATAGTAGTAATTATCATCATGGATCTAAATAAATAAGTAGCGTAAAAATACATGTTTAAAACTAAAATTCATTATTTGGCATACATAATTTTTAATTTTGCTCCAAAAAAATTTCATTGTAAATATTTAGGATATTACAGAATTAATGATTGTTCAGTATTATTAATTCAAGTATGTGTCTAATATATCAATAGTGGTCAAGTAGCTTATCATTAACAAATATTCCGAAACTTTTGATGGAAACTCTGACAAATTATTTTAATATGCGTGTGATAATTTTTATTTTAAAAATTTCTCACATTTTTCTATACATTCATCAGATGCATAATTTTTATAAGATAGAAAAGAATTTTTTTTATTCTTTAAAAAGTTTTTTTTTGCCAAAATCCATGTTAATTTTTAAGTTCATGTTATTTTGATACTAAAGCATCATTTCAAAAACTTGTATATATTGTATGTACTCACAGAATAGCTTAGATATTTTGGTATTTATATGTTGTACTATTTGTATTAAACAATATTTTGTATTTAATTTCATCGCAAATCAATGAATTTTATGAATTTATTTTTTTTCATTTCTCTACATCATACTCATTACTCCTGGATTTTTCATTGTAGTTTTAAAACTTAACTTTTTAAAATAATGATTATTGATTGATAATAAATAAAGAGAAGTCAAAAAGGTGATTGAAAAAATCTAGTTAAGTTGTAATGCATGACAAGTTAAATGACATCTAAGAATTAAATGCTCGTTGTTAGTACAGTAATGCAGTACACTGATGCACATGACCTTATAAGTCTCTTCCATACCGGTTTGTTATTTAATATAGTTGTGTGCTCTCCTCCAAGTAAATAATTCTAGAATATGGGTATTTAGATGTAAATTTAATCTATAACTACACTATGTGGTCTATATTGGAGTATAGATACTTTGAATCCTAGATTAGTAAATAAAAATAGATGGTAAGTTAAAAATAGTTAACATAGTGACTAGAAAATTTGTTGAGAGGTTATATTGTCTTGTGGTGGAATTCTCTTAAAGAGAAGGTTGATTAACTTTCGTTACTTTTCACTTTAATTATTTTAAAATGTTAGAAGATGACTCAACATCTGAAATACCAAAATATTTTCGATCAAATTTATTAGCTTGTCGTGAAGCTATAGCACCAGAAGATTTTAAAAAATTTGTTTGTCTGAATACCAACAGTGAAAGAGTTGCATTTATTCTCAGTTATCCAGAGGCTCATGATTTACCTTTGGAAATTGAAAATCGTTTAATAAAAGATTCACAAAAAGCATTAAAGCTTAAAGAAAATGGAAATAAATTATTTGGGCAACAAAAGTATATCCTTGCATTGGAGACGTATACAAAAGCAATTATTATTTCACCAAAAAAAGGTAAAGATGTTTTTATAATAAATGATAATATTTAATCGGATAAATACCAATAATACTAAACACTTATACAATATATTGTTTTACAGAAATGGCCATATATTTAGCAAATCGTTCAGCAACTTTATATAACTTGGAATATTATGAATTTGCTTTGAGAGATATTGAGGAGGCTCTTTCACGTGGCTATCCTAAAGAACTAGAATATAAACTTCTAGAAAGACGAGCACGATGTTTTTTAGGATTAAAAAGAAATGCACCAGCTATTGAAGCATTTCAAAAAGCTTTAATATCTTTAGATGATGTCAAGCTTCCTTTTGAAAAAAAACAAAAACTGGAAATGGACATTAGAATAATGTTAACTATGATGGAAAAAGGTAACCAAATAAGTGAAAAATCAAAATCAGCCAATTCTCAAGCTGAAAAAAAAAACAAAAATTCTAATGTAAAAAATGAGCATATTATCCCAAAAATTCCTAATTGTAATCCACTTTATCCATCTGTCAGTTCTGCGGTAGAAATTCGTGAAGGTGGAGAAATAATTGGAAGACATGGAATTGCAACACGAGATATAATGCCTGGAGATTTGTTAATTGTGGAAAAACCGCATGTTTCCGTTTTGCTTAATGAATTTAGATTAAGCAATTGTCATCGTTGCATGAGAAAAAATATCGCTCCGTATCCAGCTGACTGTGATAAATGTATTATTATTGCATATTGTAGTCCCAAATGCCGTGATGAAGATACTCAAATTCATGCGATGGAATGTAATATTCTAGGATGCCTTTGGCTTTCTGAAGTTTCCGTAACATCACTAATGGCTATTAAAGCAATAATGCAGACTCCTTGGGCTAAATTACAACAACTGAAAGATGATTATAAAAAATATAAAGGACATTTCAAAGCTTCAATGGAAAAGCCGTTCAGGGGAAAAGATCATTTAGCTTTGTGGTCAATGGGTAAATTAAAAAATTGAAATAATTCTTTCAATAATGTATTGAAAAATTAAATTGAATGATTATCTTAATGATATTTAATAATTTTCAGTTACCCATGAAAGTGAAAGAACTGATGATGATATGTTTCATAGAGCATACATGGCTGCTTGGTTACTGAGACTAATAAAATCAAGTCCATACTTTCCTGGTGAATCAAAAACTCTTTATCCTGATGTACCGCTTTCTGAAGATGAATTATTCATTGCGGATCTGCTCCTTCATCATTTGCAACTTTTACAATTCAATGGCCATGAAATTTCAGAACTCGCAAGACCCAGAAATGAACCTACATTAGCTAGATCAAAAAGTAATTTTATCGGAGGAGGAATATTTCCTACAGCTGCACTGCTGAATCACTCATGTAATCCCGGAGTAATAAGGTAAATGATTAAGGAATTATCATGATAATAAAAAGATTATTATAAAAATTATTTTTAAAAAATATATGATGTAATTATTTAAACATTTATACAGATATTTTTTGGGAACTACGATGATAGTTCGAGCAATACGGACAATACGAGCTGGAGAAGAAATCTGTGATAATTATGGACCTGCTTTCATGAATGAACCCAAAGCAGAGAGACAGAGAAAATTAAGAATAAACTATTGGTTTGACTGCAATTGTGAAGCGTGTACTTATAATTGGCCAATTTTGGATGAAATAGATCCAAAGATTTTGAGGTAAAAAAATATATCACTTTCTTCGTTGTTATAATATCAAAATAACTTACAAATGTAATTTTTCAGGTTCAAATGTGAAACAGGAAAATCTTGTGGTAATGTTCTCTTAGTGAATGTAGACACTAGTGAATTTGTAATTCATTGTAACAAATGCAACAAAAATACAAATATTATGATGGGCTTGAAAGCTTTACAAGATACCGATAGACTTTTTAAAGTGGCTTCAGATCATTTAGAAAGCGGAGAAAATACTAAAGCATTAGAAAATTATTATAAAATTTTGAAACTTTTAGATAATACTTTAGCGTTACCTATTCGAGACTATCACATAGCTCAACAAGGTGTAAAATTAATATTACTTTCAGAAGGTAATACATGTATTGTATAAACACATTAGTTTTTTATTTTGGATCATAAAGAATGGTATTGAGTTTAATTATTCATTAGTGCAATATCTTTATAATGTTATGAATGACAAAAAATAAATTTTAGCTTCACAATTTATTTCATCTCATAAATTGATAAAAGTACAAAATAACAGACAAAACATCAAGTAATTATATCGTCATAATAAAATAACAAATTGAAAAAAAAAATATTTAAAAATGAAATTTTCGTACTGCTGTTGATTACAGGCATTAGCTTATACAAATTCATTCGTGACACATTTGACAATTAAAGTTTATAGCGTGTATTAAGTGTTCAAGCTGATCTTGATTAAATTACTTAATCCATTTTGTGTGTTGTGTGATGCAACAATTTATATACAAATAAAGGAGGGCTTTATCATTATTGTTATTATTATTAATATTTAGTGTTCTTTGCAGCACTGATTTTTTTGTTGGTAAAATTAATTTCTCAACGGTCATACTGAGTCCTTAGCTGAAAATAAAAGCAAATAAAATTTTAGTATCGGTGTTTTATTTACTTTTACATAATCAACAAAAATTTATGTTTACCGTCTTTCACGTGAGTCAGATCGGGAACGACGATCTCGGCTTCGGCTTCGAGTTAAAGATCTTCGTCGTGGACTGCGTGACCTTGACCTAAAATATTTAAACAGTTATAACCATTCAGAATGAAGTAAAATAAATAATTCTATTTTGGCATTATTATTTCCTGCTGTGTATTTAAATTAATTATTTTTTGCATAAGTGTTTTAATTTAGTGATATGTAACATTATTAAATCCTAAATATTAAAACACAAATTTAAACAAATTATGTCAATAAATTTTTATAAAATTTAATTGGTTAATTTCAAAACAATAAAATATATTGATTTACAATGTTACTAGTAATTAATGTTAATATAACATATCAATTTATTATAAATGTAACTTTAATAATAATCTATTTTATTAAATGAATTAAAATACTTTATTATAAATCAAATGAACTTTTTACAACTTATAAAATATGTTATTAATCTAAAATATTCTAACGAAGGTTCTTGGGTGAGCTTCACTTTTTATAGCTCAATTTATTTAAATGAAAAATTTATGAATAAATAAAAATTTATCAAAAACCCTTAATTTTTTTTTCCTCGTATTTGATGCTTCCATTTTTTAATATCTAAAAAACTCTTGTATCAAATGTATATTTAAATGGTTGAGAAAATGAATATTGTAAATTGAAGTTGTTACATGAACTTCAATACTTCAATACTACAAATTCAATACTTTATTTTGATTATTAAATACATTTTTATTATCACTCATATTAAATATAGTATTGAAAAAAATTAAGGGTTAATAAAAATGTTCGAAATAATACAATGAATAATAGCCCAAGAACTCAACGTGCATATCATAAAAACAGATAAAAAATTTTTTAAAATCTGTAAAATACCAGACGATTGTGAACATGTGGTGGTGGTGGTGGTAGTGGTGGTGGTGGTGATGGTGGTAGTTGGTTGGGTGGTAGGATGGTATGTATGTGATTATTTGCATTGCTCGATCGAAGAGAAGTGACGGTCACATTGTTCATCAAAGTAAAACGTCGTAGTTGACGAAGTAGCAGTGGTAGAAGTAGTTGGGACGGACGCGATGATATTTTGATAGAAGAATTCATATCGCGTTGGCTGTTTGATGATAACGATGTTCCTAGTCTCTTAGTAGAAGAGCAGAGGTGGACCCCGAAGAGTTCTTTTTTAAAGGGTATAATGACGGACCGACGGACAGCAACGGACTGTCAATGACGGGCAATCTTTGCTCCTCGCGGTGACTAGTTGCGGGAAATTAGTAGTGGACAGGCAGGCTACATTTTTTCAGTTTTGATTGCAAAATTTTTATTGTTCACGGTGGCTGTAGTAGTAGTAATAGTAGAAGTAGTAGTAGTAGTAGAAGTAGTGGTAGTAGTGACGGGGAGACGAGCAGAGCTAGGAGTTGACTCTTGTAGAATCTGTAAACGTCAGTTTCACCAATAAAACTATTATCAACGTTAATTATATTCATCTCGCTAATACTCTTCGGACATGAAATTGTGTGTTTATATAAATAAAATTCGATATTTACAATTATTTATCATTTTAACTGTCCACTCTAATAATTCATTTCAAAACCGAAAACTGATGCAATTACAAATTTAAAAAAAAAAAACAAAAATAATTTCTCTCATCATAAATTTTTAAATATTACTACTTTTACTAATAATAATACTATCATTATTACTTTTAAAATTTGTGCATGCATCAAGTAATCAATAGCTTTTATGTAATTGAGTCAACCAAAATTTGAAATGAAATTGATTAACAGACAGTTTGAAATATGTGATGATTTTATAAATTTAAAAATCAATTATTATTCTTTGATTAATCATAGTAATTCTCTTTGATAAATATTTTGATAATTTAAATAAAGAAAAATATTAAATTACATATTGATTATCATCGCATAATATCTTAATTCTATTATTCAAACAATTTATTAATCTTCAATAATTCATTTCAAATCAATTATTAATCATTCAGTAGTGGTCAAAATGTAATAATTATTACGTCTGTTAATGAGCAGTAGTACGTAAAGTCTTTTCTCATTTACCTATTCAATTAATATCACTAATAAGTAAAACAATATCAAAACATTTATCATCCATCGTATCTTATACTAATTCTATAAAATATCGTTCAGGTGATCACAATGTGCAAATTGTTTTTTCACTAAACAAACATACATACATACATACGTGTGGACTCATGAAATAGATCATCATCTTCTTTGGCCATTTCAATAAACTAAAGAAGAAATTCGAAAGAATGTAAATAAAAATTACCTGTGATATTGACCATACGGTGAATATCTTGGACTCCTTGATTGCGATCTAAAGAAATTAAAATAAAATTGCGACATATTGGATAAATCTTCGTAACTGCAGGCAATTTTCCGGAATTTCGTTTTCTCTTAAATTGATTATTGTGCTGCTATTTCGAAAGAATTTAAAATAAATTCTTACCTAGAATAACGACCCAATGATCTTCTACGTGGACTGCGAGATCTGGACCTACAAAGCCCGTAAAAAAACATTTGGAACGTAAATCCTTTCAAGTTTTTTAGAAAACCAACAACTGCGTGTGAATGAGTTTTGTTTTAAATAATTAATTAAATTATAATCAAATAGAACTAAATCTAAATAAAAATAGATAAATGATACTGTAATAGTGGAAATAAATGTTTCGAAATTCTTCTGCCTATAGCATATTTGGTTGACTATTTTTAAATTAAAGAAAGTAAGAGAATCTTATCAAACTAAACTAACGTCGTGCTCTCTTATATCATGTGCAATATATCAATAAAGTCAGTAATTTGTATTACAATCACACAGATATACCCACATTGTCATTAATCTTATTATCAGCTTCTCTCTATTTCAGCTGCAAGATATACCTATGAATAATTAAAAACATCAGTCTTACCTTGAATATCTGGGACCAGGTCGACGACCACCACCTGCTCGACGACTTCTTCCAGAAGACATTTCTACTCTTATTCTTGAACCACAGCATCGTCTGTAAACATGGGTTGATTGACTAAATTAGCAATTGAGTTTAGCAACTACAATTTAAATACTTTATGATTAAGAAAGATATAAAAAAACATTGCTCATGTGATTAGATACTACATTAAATGATTTGATTTAACTATCATATAAAAATTGTTTTTACGAAAAATCATGAATTAAACACTATACAAATGACTCAAAATGAAACGTACATGCGACAAGATACTGAGTATCTTGTTATCAAATGAAATTATTTTATAAAATTTGTACTTACTTCCCATGAAGTCCACGAACAGCATCTTCAGCATCACGAGGATCTTCAAATTCAACAAAAGCGAATCCAGGTGGATTTCGAGCTACCCAAACATTTCTTAAAGGCCCATATTGACTGAATGCATTTTCAATCTCATGTTTGCTAGCGCTGCTACCCAGGTTACCGACATAAACTTTGCAGGTGAGATCCCATTCCCGATATCGAGACATTTTGAATATATCTATCGAAACATTAAATGAAACTATGAATTATTCATTTGTATAAAACAATATACTTATTTAAATTTTTAATTTACATTTGTAGTGAAACGAGAAGAATATATTAAAAGCGTTTACCCACGCTGTTAGGTATTCATCATTCACTTAGCCTTGTATTACATACATTATTCTTATAATATATAAAAGTAATTGTCATTTTTTGAATTTTAATAACAGTATACTTACATATATATTTTGTTGAATTTACTCTTGACAATTTTAAGTATTTATATAAATTTGGAGCCAATTAATAGAACAACAATTTTCGGAACACTACAACAAAATGGAGACGCTGTCTTTTGCGTCAGTGCCGAGGCGCAAGCATTGAAAAACATTAACAACCTATTACAAAGGTCGGCATACGAATTGGCATTCTGTACCGCCATTTTTCTTAAACTGCCGCTAGATCACTCTTCATGCAAAAATATGGTAAAATAGAATTCTGCAGTAGGAATTCAATAGCACACCACTCTGTTAACTTATGTGATAAATATTATTTTTGTTGACAAAATATTTGTGATTGGCGCGTCTGTGTTGGTTGTTTCTTTCAATTTTGCCGAAATACACATGTGAAAATCTTTTTTAAAAAAAAGAATTGAGAAGATGATCGGCATTCATTGTTGGATTATATGAAGAAAGTTAATTTTTCTAAGATACTTTGAACATTAATTTGTTATATTCGTAACAATTTGAAAATATTTTGCCGTACTAAAATTACTTGAAAGGAAGCTCAAACCATGGAGTCTCTCGTCAAATCATTCTCTGGATTAAATCTTTTATGTAAATTTTTAAAAACTAGGTAACATTTATGACAATATCAGTAATATAGGGGATATTTGTTTTTATTTGATAATATTTCTTTTTTCTCTTTATTATAGAACTCAAGTTGTGATAATACCTAATCGAACTAAGTTTGTACATGCCCATCCAAGAAAACGTCATCCACCATGGTTACCGAAACAACTCCGAGTAGTAAGTTGATGGAGAATAAAAATCCAAAACATTTTTCGAAAAAGTTTCTATTTTCAAGCTCGTTCTATATCATTATTCGTTATTTTTTACAGCCTTATAATGAAGAGCTGACAGCAGAAAATAGGGACTTTATAAAAGAAGTGGTAGAATCCAAATATGGAGAAAAAGATCATTTAAGTGGATCAACTTCACCACTTAAAATAGAACCTATTGAGCCACGTCAAAAATGGACTCCTACTTCACGAAGATGTGGATTAATTGCCAAGAAAATTGGTGTCTATCCCATGTGGTTAAAAAATGGAACGAGAGTTACGACTACATTATTACATGTAAATAAACGATAATATGCACATAACATTACTAATCAGTTATAGAACAGAATCAATCTTTCCTTTTAACTTGTTATTTTCTCAGATTTGTGACAATCATGTTATTAAATATATTCCACCTGAACAATGGAACCCAATGGTACGATCTAAACATAACATTCCTAAAAGAAAACTGGGATGTCTAATAATTGGAGCAGAGAGTGCAGATCCACAAAAAGTAACTTAGATACAACAAAAAATCATTTGTTAGTAGAAAAAACAGCTTAATTATAAACTAATAAACACCTTGTATATTATAGTTTACTAAAGAATATTGTGGAATGTTTATTGAGTCTGGAGTAATGCCGACAAATGCATTGAGTAGATTTGCTGTATCTCCAGACGCAGCAATACAGCCAGGAACACCCTTATATGCAGCTCATTATAAGCCAGGAGATTATATAGACATTCGAGGAAAAACGTAAGCTCAAATCGAATCATATGCAGTGATTTAATTTTTCTGATCAATATTTTTTTTCTACAGAGTCGACCGTGGTTTTCAAGGAGTAATGAAACGATGGGGTTTTAAAGGTATGCCGGCAACTCATGGAGTAACAAAAACCCATAGAAGACCAGGAAATATTGGATCTGGAGGAAAAAAAGCACGTGTTATGCCAGGCACAAAAATGCCTGGTCATATGGGAAATCGGTATCGAGTAATTCGAGGAGTAAAGGTATGCTCCATTATGTATATTTTAGCAAAATAATTTAAATTTTAAAACGAATAATATTTTGTGTATATCTTAAATACAGATACTTCGAATCAACTATAAATATAATGTGATGTGGGTCCAAGGTCATAATCTTCCTGGAGAAACAAATAATTGGATAACCGTTTATGATACATTATTATATCATAAAAGGTATAAACAAACATCGCCAGTTTTCCCTACCTATTTTCCAGGTGATGCAGAACTTCCTGAAGAACTATATGCAGATGAAGTACATCAATTTGGTGCTCCTTCAATAGAACTTGAACCAGAGAAAGAGAAAAAGAAAAAGAAATAATGTATCAAAGTAGAAAAAGTAAATGTAAAAAAATTGACATAAATAAATTTAATAAAAACAACAAGAGCTTAATAATGGCTTTTTAATTTTTACTTAAAATAAAAATGAATTTAAAAATGGAAAAAAATAAAACTTTGAAGAATGATAATGACATGGTATACTTTTTAAATTTGTATATTTTAATATCGATTTTTATAATCTAAAGAAATGCGTTTTTAACAATATCAAGATATATTTAAGAACGTTCTTAATTATAAATTTATAATCTTTATTTGATTATTAAAATTATTTTGATACTCGCCAATTATTTTTAACTTTAAATACGAACTATAAGAAGTAACATTTAAGTTATGATTTTATAAAAAATTTAGTTTTTATAATTATCTTAAGAGTTTAATAAAGTAACTAAGAAAGTTGCGTCGGTATTTAAATTTAAAAAATTAGTTAAAACATAAAATACTTAAAATTTAGTGTATTATTAATATTTAACACAACTATTGATTTGAGATTATCGTATTTTATAATTTTATTTTATTTGAAAATAGATTTTAAAATAAAGAATGACGAATTTGAAATGCTTAATAAATTTGTTTATGGTAGGTTTTATTGTAGCTGCTCCATACAGAACATTTTTGTTATTATTACTTATTACTCCTACTGGCGGAAAGTAGTCAATTATTCTTCATATTTAGTAATCAATATTTACTATAAATTCAATATGCCTAAAATATACACGGATAATTTTGTTAATTTAACATAACTGAACCAAGATTCAGTTTGATGAAAAAATTAAAGAATTGTGAATGTAAGCACAAAAGACTTCCTTACTTTATTTTAACATAATAAAGATCAAAAGAAATAAATCATGATGATTATTAACACATAATTTCACTTTGATGTTCTTATGAATAATTCGATAAATTGTCTAGAACTGATTAATTTTAATTATAAAATAAAAATAATTATATAAGTTGATACTAAAAAAACTGGAAGAAAAGAACATGCGGACGCGATCGATCGTACTTAATTTCTTAATTGTTTCTCTGTGACTGCTCGCATGCATTCGTTAATAAATGCCGATTGAAGTGTTTTTTAACTTAGTTTCCATTTTTAAGGAAGGCCATATTATGCACCATTATTAAGGCCAAATTTCGTCTCGAATCTTGGTTCAGGTGCCGTGCGTTGATTAATACACCTCATATCATCGGAGCAGAGAAGTTGGATTGTAGAATGGTAATAAAAAAAGAAAAGTAGCTCCACAGAAATGTCCTCTTGACGGCAGCATAGATGAAAAAAGAATGATTGCATCGTTTCAGAATTTGTATCTTTCATTTGGAATAGCTGTCGTCGGATCGAATTCATATGTCCCTTCTCCAACTTGAGGTGCTAAATTCGTTTCATCGCCCTAAAATAATATTTCAATTATATCATAATTGATTACTTATTGTAATCATCTATATAGAAAAAATGAATTCATATTTACTTCGTCAGAAAAGTATTGTTCGATTATCTCATAAGCTAGTTTGTAAATGTCTATGTTGTCGTGATTTTGGAGTTGTTCAATCTTATCTAAACCTAAAATGACAAAAAAAAACCAATATTAGTTAATTATTAAGCTTCACAATACTATAAAAATGATTTGAATGATGATTACCTTGACATTCTTCAATCATGTTAGCAAGTTGTTCTACGTCTGGTCCAGCATGTTTGAGCATATTGTTAATGCCATCTAATACAACTTGAATAACTTGCGTGTCTTTGCATGATAATAGATCACAAAATGGTTCAACAACGCCTTCTTGAATCAATTTAGCCACTTGATCTCTACTACCACTTATCGTGTAGTTACTAATTGCCCAAGCAGCTTCTTTTTGTGTTTGAGAATCTGATTTAGATAAGTTACGAATAATTAGAGGTAATAATCCAGCCTCTATCACTGCCTCTACTTGAGATTGATTTCCTGCCGTAATGTTTGACAAAAACCACACAGCTTCTTTACAAATTTTATCCTTTTGATGTGTTAATAAATTAGGGAAATGCGATAACGCATCGCAATTTAAAACAGTTTGAGTTTGTTCGTCGGTACCGGTGACAATATTTCCTACTGCTCTAAGGGCTGCAGTTTGAAGTTTTACTTCTTTGTGAGAAAGAAGTGGAATAAGTTGTGGCACAACTCCACTGTCAATTACCATTTGTATTTGTTCATTACCACCATCCGTCAAATAGCTCAATGCCCATACAGTATCAACAAGTATCTAAGATAAAAATAAAAAACTTTATATAATACTTTTATGTATTAAGTTTTCATTGATATTATGTATTGCAGATTTTGCGATGGTAAATATAACGAAAATGATTTTCATTCTTTTGGATTAATAAAACAGAATGAGTTCTACAGTGATTACTATACTTTATAATTACAATACCTAACCTCAAAAAATATAACTTCTGTTAGTCATTGTTAAATATAATATTGTAAACATTTGCTCCTAAAACGTAATACAAACGAAATATAAATTTTGAAATTTTTAGTGATTAACAAGTGACAGCAAATAATAGATGAATTTTATAAAATCGTCAAATTGAAATTTTTACACCACAAAATATTTTGCTCCAATCTCGTAATTATTATTTTAGTACAGAAAAAAGCGATAGAGTATATAAGAAAAAAAACATCTCATGAAATATAAATCTGTTAAGGTACTTTAAATAGAATAAAATTACTTACGTTGACATCTGTATGATGAATGAGCATGTTGAGAGCCGGTAAAATTTCTTTTATTGTCTGTACTGGCGGTGGTGGTTCTTTATTTCTGCATAAGTTTACGATTACCCACGTAACATTGCGTAAAAATGTAATAGGTATGTCTGGTTTTATAAAAGTCAATAATGGTTGAACAACTCCAAGTTTGATCACGTAATCTCGTGGTACTGGTCCATCACCAATGATGTTTCCTTAAAAAAACAAAATATTAATAAATAATATCTGAAAAAAAATGGAAACACTTAAATAAATATGATTATTAATAAAAAAAATACATACCTAAAGCCCATACAGCCTGTTCACAAACATTTTGTTGACTGGAATTCAACAATTGGAGAAACAGTGGTACAGCACCAGCAGTGATAACTGCTTGTGTTTGCGTTGATGTTCCACTCGCTATATTTGTTAAAGCCCACGCTGCTTCAAATTGTAAGGATGGACTACAAATAAATTCATGATTAATTATGAGATATATTTAAAGAAGACAACTGAATTATTTGACAATCATCTTACTTGTCATGTTTTTCAAGACAGCAAACTAGAATTGGTAAAATTCCACTTTCAATTAATGGATCAATGGGTGGATTCCTATCTGACGATAATAACTTTCTAGCTGATTGTACAGCTGCCAATTGTTCCTGAGGATCAAGACTTGCAGCTTTTTGTACCAATGTTTCCAAGTCAACTTTAGACAATGTGTTTTCAATATCATCATCATCTGAAATTTCAACGAATTATAATAAATTAAACTGATTCATGTATCGTAATAGTTGATAGTGAATCACCAAACAGTAAATGATTTTTACCAGCAGCATCTGTAATTGGAACATTTCTTCTTTTTTGTAATGTTTCCTCTCGTTTATTTTTTCTCAACTCTACAGTTACTTCATTTCGTCTTCTTCTCATTTCCTGACAGCAAAAATATCCATGAAACATTCATTATAATCATAAGATACTTATTTATATTTGTCTTAATAAAAGCATATATATTCAAATAAATTTCGTAATGAATTAGGTATTTAAATACAAGTAACCAATAAAGATCAAGTGTCACAATAATAATAATAGAGTCAAAAAATACTAGTCCTTAACTATTATAAGATAGAATTGTGTCAGAGACTTAAAGTGTCCCGTTAACAAGAAGTCATGCATACAAAATAAGGCCAGGAATATTCTCGCAAATTTTTGTCGATTCCCAGAATAGTCATGACAACGGAAAATGATTAGATTATTTAACTTACATCTTGGTCTTTGCCTTTATTCTTAAAAACCATCATTCGGTTTTTATTTTGCATTTCGTTAGCCATTTTTTTTCAAACTAATGTTCACTTTTAATGAATAAACTGATATGCCGGTATTAAAAACACTACGGTGCACGTTTCACGATTTATTCAAGTGTATCTTTGCTACGTTCAATTCAGCAACTGCATTACGTTGCGTGCTAAACCACTATAAGTTATCGCGGTGCGAGAATTTATGCATATTGAGAAAAATTAACTCAATTGATAAATCCGTATTAGTTTAAACTCATTCACGCTTTTTTTATCCGTACATTAAACGTTTAAAGTTCAGAAAAAATTTATAAAAATTCGAGAACAGCGTTCCGAAAAACCGCAAGCGAACAAGTTCGACGCATATGGCCGTCGTATTTAGACTTTTGGGAAACCGGAACACGAGGCATAACAATTCAATTTGTTCATTGGTTTGTTTTTTTCCAGTGTTACTATTGGTCATAGGCTCTAAAATACAAAAATTTGATTGGCTCATTGAGACTATTTCCGGTATTCTTGGACCAATTGTTTAGCAGCATTTTAATGACGCCATTTGATTGGTTTCACGTGTTCACAATTCCTATTGTTAACCAACAATGATACTAGAGGCGCTGCATTTATTTTCTGGTAGTCATAAGTGCATCTTTTTGTGGTTAGTGAACGTTCAAATAAAAAAAATAAATAATGAACGTAAAATTTATATTTTCAATCATGTAATTTATGTTTTATCGTATATTTTATTTCATCTTTTGAATTTAAAAATAATACGTTGAGTCATCACAAATTATTTTCAACTTTTTCATTTTTTACAGGATTATGAATTTTAATCTGTAAACAGTGAACTTTGATCACAACACGAAATGAAAAGGAATTTTTTATAATATGCAAGCAAAGCTGCTTTAATTTATATTTATTTCAATAATTCAGTTTTTCATTATGTCTCTTAAGAACATAAAAGTTTTAGAATTAGCAGGTCTTGCTCCGGCCCCTTTTTGTGGAATGATTCTTGCTGATTTTGGAGCAACTGTTATTAGAGTTGATAAAGTAAGTAATCCTTGTATTATTAAGTTATGAAAACTACATTGACATTAAACCTTAAGAAAATCAAAAAAAACCTAAAATCTTTGTATATTATATTTTCAGACAGGTTCGTTATTTAAAGATGTTCTAGCGAATGGAAAGAAGTCAATATCGTTGAATTTGAAAAGTGAAGAAGGAAACAGACTATTTAGAAAAATGAGTGATCAAAGCGATGTTGTGATAGACCCTTTTAGAAAAGGTGATTACCTCGAACGCCTCATAAATATTCATAACTCGATAATTTTATAATTAAGTCAATGATGGAGAATTTTTCTTGACTAGGTGTAATGGAGAAATTAAAGTTGGGACCTGACGATTTAATGAAAACTAATAAAAAATTAATTTATGCTAGACTCACAGGATTTGGTCAAAGCGGACCCTATTCCACAATGGCTGGGCATGATATTAACTTTTTGGGTTTGTCAGGTATTTATTAGTTTTTTTATTTATTAAGAAATAAAATATGTAAAGACTATTCATAATTATTACAATTTTTAGGATTGCTTTCACTATTTGGTCGATCTGAAGCGAAGCCAACACCTCCAGTAAACTATGCCGCTGATTTTGCTGGAGGAGGATTGATTTGTGCTTTAGGGATCATCATGGCTCTTTATGAACGAACTCAAAGTCAATTGGGTCAAGTTATTGATGCTTCGATGGTTGAAGGATCTGCATATGTTGGCAGTTGGCTATACCGATCACTTAAAGAAATGCCATTGCTGTGGGGAAAAGATCGCGGACAAAATATGTAAACAAAAATTAATTGATTTTGAAAATGAAATTCTCGAATGTAATTTTTTATCATGTAATCTATTTTAGCTTAGATACAGGAGCACATTTTTATGAAGTTTACGAAACTCAAGATGGTAAATATATGGCAGTTGGTGCTATAGAACCACAGTTTTATGCTATTCTTTTAAATAAACTCAATTTAACGGATGAAGAATTGCCACACTTTAGAGATTTTGAAGAAAATAAAGTCAAATTAGCTAATATTTTCAAGCAAAAGACACAAGATGAGTGGACACGCATCTTTGATGGAACTGATGCATGTGTAACTCCTGTTCTGTCATTGAAGGATGCTCCAAATCATGCCCACAACAAAGCAAGACAGAGTTTTACTGTCAATAATCAAAATATAATCCCTAATCCATCTCCAATACTTTCTCGTACTCATGGAACGTCTTGTGCTGCTAAATATTCAAATATAATTGTTGGGGAACATTCACGAGAAGTTTTGTCAGACTTTGGATTTACAAAAGAAGAAATTGATCATTTTATCAACTCAGGAATAGTTCACCAAACTCTTAAACAATCTAAGCTTTAATTTTATAATCACTTTTATCCATTGTATCAATTTATTTCAAAAATCGGTGATATTAGAGCTTTAAATATGTTTTAAACAAATAAAATATATATAAAAATATTGCTAATGTATATAAAATATTTTTCAAATTTGAATTGTATATTTTTATATAATGATTATATGATAATATTTAAACTTATCTCAAAGATTCGTTTGTTTTTAGTATATAATTAAAGATTTCAGCTTTATACTGCGAAGTTTTAAAAAAATTCATTTTATGTAATACATTTTGAAATGACCCGCCTAAAAAGTAAAGTTACTTGAAATAAAATCTGGCATATTGAAGCCATGTTACACCGAAAATTTCTAACTTCTCATAAGCTGAACACAGTCAGCCATGTTTCAGTATTATTTGTGCGTCGGTTTGTGTTCAAAGCAGAGACTCGAGCTACAAATCGAGAGGTCCTGCAGGCTACCAACTACACAGTCAAAAAATTGGTATGACTGATTGTTGGCAAACATTCGCCGACTCCAATCACGTCGCTACATGCAAAAGGAAATGAGAATTCTCTGAAAACCGGGTCACAGTGAATTGACATCTTCTTGGAGTAAAATAACCAATAAACTTTTTGTTGAAAGAAGAAGATAAGGTAAACGATTAATTTAAAATAATCAAAGAAATCTCGATTATTCTAAATCTTGATTATAAATAGATGTAAAAAAATGATTTTTTATTTATCATAAGTACGTGCTTCTTTAATCTTATTGTTTGGTTATTTATAAGGTTAAAATGCAACAATTTTGTACTAATTCTTGCAAATGATAGAATATAAATATTGAAGTTTTGTAATAATGTGGAAAATAGATAAACTTTATTCATTTTTTAACTGCTATTTATCAAATATATATATGAATATGTTTTCGTTGAATTTATTTTTAAAAAATAATGATACTCAAGTATTTCATTCACTGATGTTTGATTAATTTTATTTCTAGAAAAAAGAAATAAATTTGTACCGGAATGGGTGTTGCCAAAAACCCTGAAGCGATGGAAGTGGAGATGTCGAATACCGACGTACCCACAGGAGCTGAAGATGCTGTTAAACGTGATCATCAATCCATTCATGATTTACGTGAGCATACCAGGCAAATTGAAAAGGCTGTTCAAAACAAGGAGCCTAGATTCATCTTGCGAGCTCTAAGAGCTCTACCCAATACTAGAAGAAAATTAAATTATACTGTTTTACATGGAATTATTTATGGGTTTTATACCAGATCTGCAACCGAACGCGATGCTCTCTTAGAGTGGGTAGTAGAACTAGAAGGAGATGAAACTCCAAATGATCCAGAAGTGGGTACTACTACAACTGTTCAAATATTTAAAAGTCCATCTTCTCCTTTACTTCCTGAAATTGATGCTTATATTCATTTATTAGTATTAGTCAGATTAATTGATAAAAAGAAATATGAAGAAGCTGTACAATGTTCTGAAGCTCTTGTCCAAAAGATTACTGCACAAAACAGAAGAACAATTGACTTGATTGCTGCTAAATGTTATTTCTATCATTCTCGAGCTTATGGACTCACAAATCAATTAGATAAAATTCGTGGATTCCTCCACTCGCGTCTAAGAACAGCAACTCTTCGAAATGATTTTGAAGGTCAAGCTGTTTTGATTAATTGTTTATTAAGAAATTATCTTCATTATAATCTTTATGATCAAGCTGATAAACTTGTGCTTAAGTCTACTTTCCCTGAATCAGCGAGCAATAATGAATGGGCACGATTTTTATATTATCTCGGAAGAATAAAAGCTGCTCGATTAGAATATTCAGCAGCTCACAAGTACTTAGTACAAGCTATGAGAAAAGCTCCTCAATCGACTGCTGTTGGATTTAGACAGACCGTTCAAAAGTTAGCTGTGACGGTTGAATTATTACTCGGAGATATTCCTGAACGACAAATCTTTCGTCAAGCACCATTGAGAAGAGCCTTAGCTCCATATTTTCAATTAACTCAAGCTGTACGTTTGGGAAATTTACATCGATTTGGAGAAGTCTTAGAAAATTTTGGACCTCAGTTTCGTGTTGATCATACATTCACTCTTATATTGAGATTGCGGCATAATGTTATCAAGACTGCAATTCGATCCATTGGACTATCTTACTCTCGCATTTCACCGGCAGATATTGCTAAGAAATTGGGGTTAGATTCAGGAGTTGATGCTGAGTTCATTGTTGCTAAAGCTATTCGTGATGGTGTTATTGAAGCTACATTGGATCCGGAGAATGGCTATATGAGAAGCAAAGAAACCACTGATATTTATTGTACTAGGGAACCGCTATTAGCTTTTCACCAACGTATCACTTTTTGCTTAGATTTACATAATCAAAGTGTAAAAGCGATGCGCTACCCTCCAAAATCGTATGGAAAAGATTTAGAATCAGCTGAAGAACGTCGAGAACGTGAACAACAAGACTTGGAGCTTGCTAAAGAAATGGCTGAAGAGGATGATGATGGATTTCCATAGATAATCTATGAACAGCATAATTTTTTTTTTTGGTTTTTCATACTAATTCGAATAGAATGAATAAAAATGATTTCTATATATCTGAATTTCTCTAATACAATATTTGAATGTTATTTTAAAAATAAAAGTAAAATAAATACCATTTTCTTGAGTAAAGAATATTTATTTATTTTTAAAAATGTGATTCCTTAATAATACACTTAGTTGATTTATTTAAAAATAGTGCAAAAATAGACTTTACAATATTTTTGTTTTTTAAATACAATAATCTTTGAATTAATTTATAATAGTAAAAAATTATTAAATTTTAAAATCTTCATCTTTGCAATAGATATAAGTTCATTGAACTAATCTCATATGAAAAATATCGTACTTTAAGTTACAATAGTGTTAAAAAATAATTTACATACTCTAAAACTCGTCATATATAATATTTTTTGTAAACAAAAGTTGGAACATATTTTTCAACTTAATATTTAAGCATGTAAATTAAGATTTTTCTATTTATGTCCATCTTTTACAATCTTTTTCATCATCATTTGATTATTGTCAATATTTTTTATTAAATAATGCTATAAAAAATACTTTTAGGTTTGTAATCTGCGTCTTTTAGCAACAGGAGTTGTTAAAGATGAATCTGCTTTTTTTGGAGATGATGAATGATTGCTTTCATTAGAATTACGGCTATTATTTATCATGCTTTGGTCATTTTCATTAATAACTTGCTGATCATTTTCCTTAGCAGGCAATCGATTTTCTGATAACGATACTCTGGTGTTTGGACAACTTAACGATATTGGTTGAAGTACTGGAGCTTCATTACTGTATTGAGATTGTGATGATTGTGACTTTTTCGTCGGAACCATTCGTTTCTTTCTATCGGTTTCGAATTTTTCTATTGCAGGATTAGTTATAAAAACAGTTTTCATATTCACTGTGACACTTTTTGTTGCATTATGAGTTTTATAAATTCCTACAAGAGTATCCGCTAATTCAAACATTTCAGAACGTAAACTAATTACAGTAAATTGAGCATTTTGAGTGCGTTCTTTTATGTAAGTTCCTACTATTGAGACATTTTTAAAGTCCAAAGCAGCATCAATTTCATCCATAAAATATAGTGGTGTAGGTTTATAATGATGAAGAGCGAATACCAAAGCTAAACTACTAAGAGTCTTTTCACCACCACTCAAATAACTAATCTGCTTCCAAGATTTTTTTGGTGGTCGGACACTGTAGACAATTCCTTCAGTAAAATCAAGAGAGTCTACTAATTCTAATTCCGCAGCACCGCCTAGAGTTATCATCTGATACATTTCTTTGAGTTTTGAAGTAATTTCTGAAAATCCAACGAAAAATTCTTCCATTCTTCGTCTTTTGACCATATCATAAGAACTTCGTATCTTCTTTCTTTCATCAGTTACTTCTTGAAGTTGAGCAGCTCTTTCCATATATATTGCATTTTTTTCTAAATATTCTTTGATAATCCGCACATCTGGTGCTTTTTCAGGGAGTCTTTCTTTTGCCGCCTTCAAGTTTGCTTCAATTGTTCTTCCATCCATACCTTCAATTTCTTCTTCTGAAAATTCTGATAACTCTGGTACTTGTTCATTTAGTATTTGATTCAATTTCAAACCACTGATTCTCTTTTTATATTCATCTATTTTACGTGACAGCTCAGACAATATTTTTTTACTATCAGAAAATTTTAGATCAAGATCAATTTTCAAAGCTTTTATTTTAGTTTCTCTCGTTTGCAATTCTTCTAATTTTCCTTTAAAAGATCCTCCTGCTTCATCTCTTTCAATTAATGCTTCTGCATAAGAATCTATTTCAACCTGAACTTCTCTAGCTTCATTCTCAATTTCCGTTCTTTCGCGTTGCATATCTGTCAATCTTTCTTCACATGTCTTTATATTGGCCTTTAAATCTTGTATTTTCTGCTCTGTTTTTTGGGAATTTCTTTCAGCTGTCTTGACTGCCACTTGTAAACGGCAAATTTCACTTTTGGCTTTTTCAATTGCTTTAACAATATTAGATATAATCTTTTGTTGTTCTTTTACTCGATTACCCGAGATTTCGTCGATTTTATGATTAATTCTTTGTACTTCATCTTCGGTAGATTGCGATCGTTCTTGCACCTTTTCTAATTTTTTCCTTGCCACTTCTACATTTTTCTTCAGTTCTTCTGTTTTCTTAAGATCACATGTCGATTCAGCTGCTTTTTTCTCTTGAGCTTTTAATTGAGCTTTCAATAATGGTCCTTGTTTTTCTAAAGTTTGTACTTCAATTGCAAACTTTTCTTTATTAACAACCATTTCATTCAATCCTGTGGTCAAAGTTTCAATTTGTTCTTTTAAAGGTTGTTGTTCTCTCCTTACTTGATTGCACATTTCATAAATTTGGTCCAATTCTGTTTGAAGATTGTCAAGATCTCGAGGGCTCAATTCATTCCTTTTCACTTTCTGTCCCATTCTCCCACGTGCTACCGATTTTCCTCCTCCACTCATTGTTCCCGAAAGTTCAATCAATTCGCCTTCTAAGGTTACGACTCTGAATCGCGTAGGTCCATATGCTATTCTTGTAGCCTGATCCACATCATTTGCTACAAGAGTATTTTGAAGTCCATAATAGAAAGCAGGGAGAATACGTTCATCATTGACTTTTATTAGGTCAAATAACCTTGGTACATTTTCAGGAGTGGTAATTTTTTGACGACAATTCGGAATAAAACGTTCCTGTTTTTCCAAAGGAATAAAAGTTGCACGACCGATGTTGTGGTCTCGAAGAAATTGAATACAAGCTTGAGCTGTGTTAACCGTGTCCACTACAATGTTGTCTAAAGGTTTGCAAGCTGTTGAAATAGCTACATCATATTTAGCATCAATAGCTCCAAGATCACCAAGTCGCCCAAAAATTCCTGGAATTCTTCCACTTGATTTTTCTTGCATAAGAGCATCAAGGATTGCATTTCTAGATTTATTAGCATGCATAGCTGACTTTTGTTCTTCAAAAGTTACTCTTTTTTGTCTCAATTTATTACTCAACTCAACTTCTTTATTGTTTAATTCATTTAATTTCTTTTTAGCTTGAGCTAAACTTTTTTCTGTGGCTGGAATTCTTGTTTCAAAGGACGACAGCTTTTCTTTTCGATCTTTAAATGTATCAACAGTTTCTTTAAGCGTTTTTTGGAGAACTTCTAGTTTTTCTTTTTCCGTCCTTTCTACAGATGTATAAATTTGGAACTCTGACTCTGCTATATCAAATGCAGCTTTTGCTTCATCAATATTTTTACGGAAATCGATTAATTTAGTTTCGAATTCAGTTCTTTCTTTTAATAAAGGCTCTGTCTTTTCTCGTAAACCATCCATTATTGTCTGTAATTTTTCTTCTTCTTTTTTTTGAGCCACTAACTGTTTCTCTACTAGCTGTTCACATTCTTCAATACCTTCAGCACTTTTCTGCGGTACTTTTTTCAAATCTTCTAACTTACTTTCTTCAGTTTTAACAGCTGCTTGATTTTCTTTTCTTCTTTTATTAGTTGCTACCAATTCAGCATACAATGCTTCGTCTCTTTTTTTTAATGCATCAAACTTTGCTTGCGCTGCATCTTGTTTCTGTTGTATAGAATCCCACTTTTTACATTTTTCTTTCAAATTTTGATTAATCTCATCTTTCTCCTGGCGAATTTGAGTTATTTCTTCTTTTAGTTTATTAATATCAGCTTCTAATTCTACTTGTTTTTCTTCTTTCTCTTTTAAAGTTTGTGTAATTTCATGCTTTTGACAATGGTACAATTTATTTCTTAATCCAATAATAATATTTTCCAATTTCAAATAATCTGCAGCTTCTTCCATAGGCTCCTTTAAACTTTCTCGTTCTTTTTCAACAACTTTTAATCGATTAGTACGTTCAGCTACTTTTTCAGTTAAAATCTCCATTTTAGTAAAAAGCCGTTCCAGCGGTTCTTTATAGCGATCAGTGCCAATAATATCTTCTAAAAATTCTAACATTCCAACATCATGTTCATTTTGAGCTTTAGGTTTCATCATTGCAATTTGTTCAATTTCTCCTTGAAGAATTAAGAACCTATTATGTTTCAAATCTATTCCTTCATTTTTTAAAATTTTAGCTATTTCTTTAAATTGCACTTTTCTCTTATTTAATTCATAATATGATGAATTATCTTTGAAAGCTGTTCTTGATATTATAAACTCACTATTTGGTACATCTTCATAACCACCATCCTCCTTGTCAATAATTTTTCGAAAATAAACTGCTACTTCACAACTATTAATATTAGGATGTTCATTGGAGTTGTGAATGAGTACAGAAATCTTTTTAGATCTAATTTTACTAGCACGATAGCCAAATACAAATAACATTGAATCAATTACATTACTTTTACCACTTCCATTTGGTCCAACAATTGCTGAAAAACATTCGTGAAAAGGTCCTATGATTACTTGTCCTGCATAACTCTTAAAATTCATATTAACAATCTGAGATATGATTAATCGTGGGACTTCTTTGTTAGCTTGACTGAATTTGACAGGTGGTGGAGGAATGTATATATCTTCATCTATCCTAAGTCCACCTTCTTCATCAGAATCATCTGCATTCTCAGCATCATCTACATCCATTCTTTCATCAAGATCACTTTCTTGTCGCTGATTGTCTGTAGCCATTTTTTGATAATCTATAAATATAAAAAAATAGTTAGTTAAAGATATTAAAAAAATAAAGGAAGGTTAGAAATTCAATTTTATTGTTGATCGTACATTCTAAACACTTCAAATTTTCTATAACCATTACAGAACTAAACACATGTAATGTAATAAAAATATAATTAGATTGACACTTACGTTTTCTACGTATGTTAAGTTACAAAAAATAATAAAAAACACTACGTAATAAACAATAAAGTTCTAATATGACTGCAAATTATTTATGTTGTTTACAAGCTTTAACAAAAAACGGTTGGACATTTGAATAATAGTTTGAAATAATCACACTAGGTGGCATTTTCTGATTCTAGCGCCAACTAGTAGCAATTATTTAAAGTTTTTCTCCAAGAATGTGACACATATGTCGATATCACAGAACATTAATGACGTCATTATTGTCATTATTTCAGTCATTTGCGCTCAGTTCTCTCCATGATGTGAGAGATGTATTGACCTGTGGTTAGTTTATTCATGTTTTTACTTACTTTAACTGTAATTATTGTAAAAAGTCACAAAATAATATCAAAGAAGAAGAATCAACTGCTGTAATTGAAGTAATATTATCCGAAAGAATGAGTTCTCTTCAATTATTATAAATGTAATAGCTCCGGTATGTAAAATTACTTGACTACAGTCCGTTTTGCGTGAGAGGCGAGGGTGTTTTGTATACAAGACTCCAATTGTTGTACAGGTGAAAGATCATAGGTAAACATTCTAATCTCCAAAGCGTGAGTACGAAAAAATTGGAGATCGAAATTCAGAATTGTAGGTATGTTTTCAGTCAGTTATTAAATGTATTTTTAGTTATTTTAACTCTGTTTTAATTAAATAATAAAAATAGGAAAAAAGGTGTTAATATTCTGTATTTAAATAAAGAATATTTATCTATTTTAGAACTTAAAAATTAAAAGATAAGAATAATTGATTGATGAAGTTGACTTTGTGTTTCTTCCAAAATTATCTATCATTAATTAATATGTTTTTAACATTATTGAATAGTCATCAAATTAAAAAATAAAAGACCAATCTTGTCCCTAGCGATGACCTGACCCGACGACGAAGCAAAGTTTGAAGATAACAAGTAAATAAAATGACATAAATCATAAAATTCGTCTGAATCTGTTAAGGCTGATATAATTTATCTCATTATGAAAAGTGAATTGTGAGAAAAAAATCGGAAACAATGTGGCCGATGTTTAGAAAATTTTGCCGCATTTGGCCAATTCTTTTGTCAATGAGTCTAGTGATTTTCATGGTTCTGATTTGGTCTCATCATAAGCAGCGAGGTGGTGATTATGGAGAAGACTACGTTTCATTGAGGTAAACTGAGTTCAACCAGTTGAAGTGTAGAGAACACGCAGTGTTGCGTGTACAGTTATCTTGGGTAATGACACTACGGAACTCTTCTTTTGCAGTTCTCAAATGAACTTAACTACCTTTGGAGACTTTAACGAGTTTAAAGATTACTCAGAAGTCATTACTCACGACCTGTAATTCTCAAGAAAATTTCTGTTGTCATTGTTCTCTTTTTGTAATCATCTTCATTTTTTTTTTTTATAGATTATCAGATGATCAAAGAGATTATATAGATCGTAGAGGAATTCACGTAGTTGTTGGACATTATATTGGAGATGCAATAAATCCTATGAAGACGCCAAATGTTACAAAAGAAATTGTTAACAAAAATATGTTTAATCCAAGACCTCGAGATGGTCGAAATGGAGAGCCTGTGCTTATTTCCTCTAAGGACTTTCCAGTGATGCAGCAACTTTTTCAAATCAATAGGTTTAATTTGATGGCAAGTGATCGAATTCCTTTGAATCGAACTTTGCCGGACGTCAGAAAAAAGAAGTGTATTTCGAGATATAGTAATCTAAGTGGATTACCTAAAACAACAGTCATTATTGTTTTTCATAATGAAGCTTGGAGTACACTATTAAGAACCGTCCACAGTGTTATTAATCGATCTCCTAAAGATTTATTGACTGAAATCATTCTTGTTGATGATAATAGTGATCGAGGTAAAGTTTTTTTTTTAATTTCTAATTAAATGTTTCATTTATCTATCAAAAGATAATTGGTCGATATACTTTTCTATGAAAACTAAGATTAGAAAATTTTTATTGATATATTTTAAAAGACTACTAATAAATTACTTTAAAAAAAAAACAAAATCATAATTCTAATTACCTACATTAGCTATGATAAATAAAACATTTATTATCATAAACTAATTAAAATTATCTCAATAAAAATAAACACAATCTAATTATTTTTCTATCTAAATGATAATGTATTCTTATTCAACTCAAGATTCTTTTCTATTTTAGATTTTTTAAAAAATCCACTAGATGAATATGTTAAGTCCTTGCAAGTTTCTACTCGTGTTTTACGATCCAGAAAACGAGTAGGTTTGATTAATGCTCGACTCCTCGGTGCAAAAGAAGCAAAAGGAGAAGTACTAACATTTCTTGATGCTCATTGCGAATGCACGGTAGGTATGTAAGTTTGCTTGTTAGAATTTCAAAGCTTTATTACACAGCTTGAACTTTTAAATTATTTGAATTCCATTTCAGGGTGGTTGGAGCCTCTCCTAGAAGCTATTTCTAAAGATAAAAGTAGAATTGTATCACCGGTAATTGATATTATTAACGATGATACCTTTGCTTATACGAGGTAATTTTTTTTCTTCTATCATTTAAAGATTCAATTCGAACTAACTGTTTTCAATTTTTTCTCAACAATTACAGGTCTTTTGAATTACATTGGGGTGCTTTCAATTGGGATCTCCATTTCCGGTGGTTGACATTGAGTGGTTCATTACTTAAAGAACGCCGTGAAAACTCTATAGAACCTTTTAAAACTCCAGCAATGGCTGGTGGACTTTTTTCAATGAATAAAGATTACTTTTTTCATTTGGGCAGCTATGATGAACAGATGCAAATATGGGGTGGAGAAAATCTTGAACTATCTTTCCGTGTTTGGCAATGTGGTGGTAGTGTAGAGATAGCACCATGCTCTCATGTTGGACATCTTTTTAGAAAATCATCACCGTATACATTCCCTGGTGGCGTTGGAGAAATTCTTTACGGCAATCTTGCAAGAGTTGCTTTAGTTTGGATGGACGACTGGGCAGAATTTTATTTTAAATTTAATCCTGAAGCTTCAAGACTTCGACATAAACAACAAGTTCGAGCACGTTTAGCTTTGAGAGAAAATTTAAAATGTAAAAATTTTGAATGGTATTTAGATAATGTTTGGCCTGATCATTTTTTCCCTAAATATGATCGTTTTTTTGGCAAAATTATTCATATTGCCACGGATAAGTGTTTAATGAAACCATTATCAAAAGGCATGTACGCCCAACCATCTGGATATGCAGGATTCGAACCTTGTATTAGTCCTCCACATCTTAGTCAAATGTTTGTTATGACTAAAGATGGTGTAATTATGACAGATGAAAGTGTATGTTTAGACGCACCAGAACATGACACAAAGCATGAGAGACCCAAAGTAAAGGTAATGGCCTGTAGTGGTCTTATAAGACAAAAATGGAATTATGATGAAAAAGTGAGAAACAGTTTTTTATTTTATTACTCTCATTTTGTCCTGAGAAACAAATTTTTTATTAATTATGGTAATTTCTGTACAGACAAAAACTCTAAAGCATACCAGTTCTGATATGTGTCTTCACGTTGCTTTAGACTCAGAGGAAGGACCTGTCATAGCAGCGTGCAACGGAAATATTGAGCAACAATGGAAATTCCAGTCAATTCCGTGGAATTAATTATTATAATACTCGTAATACATAAATTATTTTTTATGTAAATATCACGTAAAAAGGTAATTTAGAATTAAACAATTTATCAAAAATACTTTTATACAAAATTTTTTAATAAATATAATTTTTATTACAAGTTTTATTGATATATGAATTATCATTCGATGATTCGTCTGCATTCATTCACGCCGTATTAGCTAAATTAATGAGAAAAACTTTCAATAACATCGTAATCATTAAAGTTTTTTTTAGCATTATTGTTGAATTGAATGTAGTAATAGACAAATGAATGACATTACGTGCATTATTCATCATTTTGATTCAGGTTTAAAATTATTTTGTCTCTTTTACTGATGGTTTCTTTTGAATTCATGAATATGTTTAATATTATTAAAGAATAATCATTCTTGGACTTTAATTTATGCTAGTCTTGCAACTAATACTTGCCGAAGACTAATTCGGCAAAACTTTAAATGGTAAAACATCTCGTCTTCTTGTCAGCGTGAAGATCTCGCGCATTGTAGATGATTCATCTGAGGCAGCATGACGATCCATCTCTGTTGTCATCAGTTTCAAGGTTGATATAACGAAGCCTGATCCATCTTGTTCTTATTTACTACCATTTGTAAAGTTATAAACTGGTATTGATCAGTATTATTTTGTATGCAATCTCAATTAGCTTTTTTTGCCGATTAAAATATCGGAATACGTATGTGGTGTAATACTTTTCTTTTTTTCTGGTTTTACTACTATAATTCTTTGAAGCCTATGACCCTGTTATTCTATGGAATTTTTTAATGAGTCTACAAACGTAAAATAAATATAATACGAAAGTAAATGCTATCATAAAAAATGAACATAGTCAAATACTTAATAATCGATGGTGAAAAGAAGCCAATTTGAAGTGAAATAACAGTATCAGTAGGTTACAGAAAAGAAATCAATTTGATCTTAGCTATGAAAAGTATATCTTCTTTAAACCGCAGATTAACTCAAATGGAAACGATTTAGATGTGCATTACATCTCTGGTAATCGACACAGTTATAAATCTAGGTCAAAGTCATGTCCTCTATGAAGTCAAGAATTGTTTTATATATTTGTTTACCCTTCTATCGTAATACCTATTAAATGATGCTTACTGTCAGACATAATGAATAAATAATTTCTTTGAACAACATTTTGTAAGTTATCTCTTCGTTACAGGAGAATTACTTATTTAAGCCTCGTTCGTTTTGTTATATAATGAAGTTTAATGCATATTGTTAATGTTGTCTAAATTATTCATGGTTTGAAAAATATCCATTGCCAAGTGCACAGAGTATTGTAATTTTTTAAATTGAAATTTATTCTAAACGAAAAGTTGATCGGTACAGTTAGATCGGATCATTGTAATTGAACTTTACAAGCTATGTCATCTTATTTCAGGTACACTTATCTATTGTTGAATCAATTGACATCATTTTAGTCCGATTGACTGAGTTTTCTTTTAGAAAAGAAAATTCTTTAAATATAACATGTCAGCTTAGAGAGTGATAAATTAATTAATTATCTTTTTCTCGTTTGCTATAATTAGTGATGAAATTTACTAATAATCAAAATCTCAAATGTTTTACTTGATATATAAACACTGAAGTCAATAACTGTTTGTCATCAACTGAATGTGACTTGTTTAGTCTGATTGTACTGAATGAAAATTGAATAAAAAAGACGATATATTTGCCAGAATCATCAAAATCGTGCAGGATTCTTACACACGATTTGTCTACTCAGTCACGTCTCCAACTCGTCCAACTGTTCCGGTTCTCACACACTTATGACCCTGCTTATAAGAGGACTTGTTCCCACATTAATTGTCCACCTAGTGTAGCTTAATTTTAGGATACGTGGACATTTGTTCTGAAGCATAAAATACATATGAAGAATAAACGAAAATTTTGCGAGGAAGTAACAGAACGACAAAGAGAAAGACTTGGAGATTGATGGTCGTCCACTTGCTGAAGAGAAAGCAGATTAAAGTACTCGTGGTTTTTCTTTCACGTTCTTCCTTTTTCTTTTTTCGACGAGATGCTGGTACACACATGAGGCAGTAATGTAAGATAAAGGGTAGAGCAACAAAAAAGTATACGTGATTTGATTTATCTTCAAGTAAATAATTTCTTATTTTACTATTCAATGTTACATATAGACATATATACAGTCACTATTACATTCGACGTGACTACAAAGTTATTTTATATAAAAATGATTGATTAACTGAAAGATTTTCTTTGATGATTTAATAAAAAATATTCATTTGGTCCCAACAATTATTGTCTAATCTTTCAATTAATCAATTAACATCATTTGTCAATAACATTATAACTTCTAAAATGACTTTTATGTCATTGCTTTGTGCTTTTTTTCTGACATTAAACTATTTAAACTTGAAATACATGTGAAAAACATACCTTGAGTCTTATTAAATCATATAGGCTGTCCTTCGATACTATTATTTTATAATTATCTTTACGTATAAATCGGTAACCTCGATAAAATCACAATCATTGTAAAACTAAAATTCTCATTTAGGAAATCTATAGATTGTATTTTATTTTTATGCTGAAAAAACGACATTTGAAAAATTTATTATTTAGCTGTTTAAAATTAAAAAAAAAAGAAGATTTTATAAAATGAGCTTATCTATTATTATATTTACCACCGCGCAATGAAGAGTGAAATGACTTTGGCGTCAACTATTAGGCGCTCGATTTCGAAAGTCGAGTCTTCTTTGATCAGTTTGATATGGGATGAATCAAAGATGATCAAGTCACTCGGGCATGGAATCAAAACAATTTTTTTTTTCACGTGGGTTTATTTTTTTTCCGGTGGGTTCCCTTTGACGTCTTTCATTTCAACTTACGTAACAAAAATCAAAGAATAGCCTTGAAAAAATATTACATTGCTTTACCAATTCTTCATTTGCTTCAATAAATACTTGGGATGCTTTGTAATATTTTTTTAAGTATTTTCAAGAGAGTACCCGAGAGAAATGAGCTTGGCAATGGCAGCGGATCAAATGAATATATTTTTCGACGAATATCAAGTGAAATTAATTTATAAAAAGAAACTACTATTCGAGTGGGTTTATTAAGTATTAGAGATTCATTGATGAGCATAGTTTTTACATCATATTCACATGATATTCGTCATATGACTTAATTTTTATCATCTATTTACAGGTTAACAAACAAATAATACACTGGATAAAATTCCATTCTAACTAAATTGAGCCTCATATCAATACAAAATCTACCTGTCTACAACAAGTCATGTATGTATAATGTAGATTTTCAAATTTAAATTATATATTAAAAATTTTTCTTCTTTTCATATTGTCGTATGAATTGATAACATATTTAATTTTTTTTTATATCTATATATATATATATATATATATTACTCAAACAATAATAATATTAATAATAATAACATAATAATATTGTCCTATTTATTAAATTATTTACAAATGATCATAAGTCAGAACTGATCATTTTCATCACGTATGATACACTCAAACTTTATTTAGGTACGTGCAGCTTATTGAATATAATAATAAAAAAAAAAAAGTAATTTAACAAAAAGAAGAAAAAATATGAAGAAAGAAAAATAGTAAGAATGAATGTCTTTAAATATGTTGCTGCGATAGTTTAGTAGATGGTGAAATCAAGAGAAACTAGAGCGAAATTTATCAAAAATTGCGGACCTGCCGAAACGTGATATAATTCCCTGATTAGGTGATGGTAAAGTGTAGTTCACGAGATTATACACATATATAGGATGTAGTAGAAATGAGGATGCAGAATCTTGGTTGGTGAGGATGTAAATAAAAGAATTGGATTGCAGTGAAGAGAAATAGTACAGTAACAGATAGTGATTGAAGAGATAAAGAAGAAAGATGACTTGAGGGGATGTATATGAAGAAACAATTTGTGCGTTGAAGTTATAATCGTGTAGATGAATCGCATGGTGTTTCTCTTCTCTGGTGGCTGCTCTCCCTTGCGGCTCCTTTATTGCGTTTCACTTTCGCGAGATGAGCTGCCACGCCGTCTGATTGGGGCGTGGCAAAACTGTAACGCAAGACTGAGGCCATAAGACTTTCAACGTTTGCGTCGTTTATATATATATATATATATATATATATATGATCATGTATATATAGCTATGTATAAGAAATGAAGAGCGGCGTGAAGAGATGGATGCTGGAGGCAGTTACTTGATTGCTGCTCGATATCACGCTTAGTCACAGCAATGAATCGTTATTAACGCTCCCTTGGTGTAAGGCTGGTAAAGGCCCCCAGAGAACTCGTAGCTTTCAATCGGAGCTTCTCTTTAGAAAGTAAGATTTGCTGTATTCAACTTGTATGATATAAACATATACATATAGAGAAGGGTTGTCCAGCAGCAGCAACAGCGGATGAGGTTTAGATAGCTCCGATTAAATTGTCCATCTCCGTCATAGAGAGTTTGCACACCGGACTTGTAGTGAAATATACATTTACAAGAGAGGAAACGCACGATTGCCACGTTCGTGTATATAAGTAGGTTCGGATGCTGCGTTCACCGGGAGCGCAAATTCCGTTACAATTTCCATCTTTCTCCTTTTCTCATATAGTCTTGAATTCTGAATAGCTACTACTCAAATACACTGCAATATCTGTAGGCACGTTCATCCTTCTTCCCACGATCACGCCATTTCCTCTGTCTTGGATACATGTAAGAAATTATTGCTCTTTTTTAGCTCTTCGTAATTTAACTTTTTCATCACGGAAACACGCTACCTTCGATTCGATTAAATACATGCTTGCTTCATTGTAGACAGTCGATTGAAAGACATTGACATGTGACGTTTTCAATCTTCTTATATTTACATTTGCAAGCTTCTTCACTTTTGAATTATCATTTATATGTCGTTACTTGAACGATTATTTTATTTCTTTTTTTCTTTATGCTCAAATCATTCGATCAAAAGTGTCGAGATACGCCCATCGATTTCTAATCCTTTTCACCGCCAGAGTTTATCGACGTGATCAGCAGAAGTATACAACGTGTAAGTGGTTTGTTTCAACTGCACGTCCGAATTGAACATCATGAGCAACCATGTCCAGCCTCTTTAATGTATTAAATTCACTTTCTAGGCTATAAAATCCAAAGCTAAGGCACACTTCCTGACGGAACGAATGCACCTATTTTTTTGTATCCATCATGTCGCGATATTTTTCTTCACTTTATTTCCTATAAAATACCGTGTCAGATAGCTGCTCTATCTGTTCTGTACACGACGGGTGCGGCCAGTCTTTTTCAGTCACAAGAGATCGAGTTAGGTGAAAAGATGAAAACAATGTCATTATTGCATATAAAATATATCAAACCATGTTTATTGGTTTCTCTTTTTTTAATTATTTCTACTATTCCTCACTTTCTCTATCAATTTTTCTATATTTATATCTTTAAAATTTCATTTATATCTCTTTTAAATACCTTCTGATAACAATTAAAGCAATAAGATAAATTATTTGAATACGCTTGGCAACAATTGAATCTTAAAAAATATATATATATATATATATCAAAGTCTAGGCTGTTCATTAATTGTCTAAATATATTAATTGCAGATTTCCCGTCTGATTGTATTAAATAATTAACATTGATTCAAAATCACGTCTTCAATGAAGAGCTTTCAACACTTTTCATATTTCTCCAATGTTTCAATTACAACAACAAGTGAGCATCAACACTCAGGTATTATTGCCTGATGATAAAGGAGGTGATGATTCTCTTTGATCTTCATGAACACTTTCTGCTCTACTGGTGCTGCTACTTGACCTAGAGCTGAGATTATCCCGATCACTAAAATAAGAAGAGTCTCGTTTATCTTCAAGATGTTGTTGCTTATCATGCCTGAAATCATCACCAGTTGGTGCAAGTAAACTAGGAAAATAAGACATTCCTTGTCTTTGTGAAGTTATTTTTCCCATAAAACTACGAATTTCTTCAAAATAAGATTCATCAGCTCTAGGTAATTGTCCATGGTAACGAGAACGAACTTCATCTAATATCGTTGGACCATCAGCATCGTGTTTCTTCAAATGTCGGTCTAAGTTAGTTTGTTGTCCAAAGCATCGTTCACAAAGTGGACACTTGAAAGGTTTTTCTTTATTATGGATATTTCTGACGTGTCTTTGAAGATTACTGGAGATACTAAAAGATCTTTCACAGTATTTGCATTTGTATGGTTGTTCTCCAGTATGAGTTCGAAGATGCCTCGTAAGATTGGCTGATCTTGGGAATACTTTTCCACAGAATTTACAGGAATAACGATCTTTAGGCTTCAATCCTGATGATACGTTGACAGAATACGGAAGATTAGAGGTCGGTTGGAGATTGGCTTGACTTGTGGTTGATTGACTTTGTTGTTGGCTTACAGTGGGACTTGAAGATCGTTGAGCTTGAACTGATGTGGCTGATGTGGATGAAAAACGATTGGAAGGTAAAGGGACCATGGTGGGTAAGGCTCGGACTTGAATTTTTGGAAGTTCTGTGATGGGTGAATGATGATGAGATCGATACATGGCCTCCAAAACAAGTGGATGAACAGCATGATGTTGGGGAAAGAGAACCGTGTGATAGGGAAGTCCTAGACCATTTTGATTAAGCGCTTCAATATCATTCTGGTTCTCGTCACGTAGATGCTCTTTTTTATGGTCGACCCGTAGGTCTAAAGGTTCACAGTCAACTTCTTGTTCATGTTGAGACTGAGGCGGTCTTGCGGCTGGACTCATATGTGGTTGGTGGTGACTCATGATTGGACTGCTTCGACTATTTGCATGGCTTAAATCGTATGGCAGTTCTTCAACATCTGGCACTCGTACACTTAGTGGATATATGCTTGCTTGTTTTGGGCTAATATGTCCTGGCATTTTCCTGGGACTCGAGTCTTTTTCCCGCATGGCGGCTGGAGGATACTTTGGACTGTGCTCGAAAGGGGACAGAGTGCTAGTGCTGAGATATCCACTCATTACACTTATTACTACTCACCCAGAGTTTTTTTTTCAGAACTCGATCACCTGAAATTAATCAAGTTTCAATGAGTATTAATCGATTTAAACGTAATAATAATTATATTAAATGAAAAATAATTAATTAAAAATTATGAGTAAAATAAATCATAAAATTAAAATAAGTACACCCTGCTGAGTTTATTATTCGATAACGGACTTGGTAACACGTCTATCGGTTGAACATGATAAACGATCGTGTTGAGAAGAAAATAGTCTAGGATAGTGAATAGAGTAAAGTTATAGGATGGATAGGTAGAGTTAGATTCTTTAAGAAACTCGTGTAAATTCTTTTGAAATGATAGATTGCTTTGAGCTGTGATAAATGTTTAGTTGTAGTGATTTCAAATTTCAATGCTTGATGATGGAATTTAGCTTTCTTCAAGATGACGCAAGGTGATGAGACTTAAATTAGCAGTATCGAGAAATCATCCAAAATTAGGATAGACGATCTCTAAAAAAAAAAACATATTAACAAAAAAGCATTCGAGAACCAAGTCTAATTTAATTTGTAATAAATAACACAAGGAGAAAAAAGGATTTAATTATGTTGCTGATTATTTTCAACACTTTCAAAATGTAAATTCAAATGATAAAAGTCTGAAATAAAGCTATGACGTCAATAATTCAAGATTTCATGTAACTTTTTATTTAAATAATGAAACCCAATTTATTTTTCTGCAGCTTTATTTTAATTTAAATTTACTCCGAATCGTTTTGCGATAAGAACCAGATGATATATTGATAGGTGTGTGTGTGTCCTCTTTTACCAAAGAAGTTAAACAAGTTGGCATTATTTTTATTTTTAAATTACTTGATAAAAATAAAACAGCAAGAGAAGAAAGAGGAGGATATATAATATTTAATCTGTTTGTTAAATCAGGCCTAGTCTATATAATAGTGACTGGCATCGATGTCTCCCGCACCTCTAGCAAGTCAAGAGTAATATTGTACCGCCCAGCATACCCAAGCGTTGATGTCTTTATCAGCAATATATATAAACACCTAAGAGTTACTTATATGTTCTTAAAATGAATAAAATACATAGATACTAAATATATGTCTAATGAAGAAGACTCTAGTGAAACGAGAACTAGAATATTCACCTGTAATTTTATTTCTTTATAGCCTCTATAATATTCCAGTTAGATTCACTGTAAAAGTTATTTTATCCCTGACCAGTCAAGATATTATTGTATTTATTAGACACTAGTCTTGCTCATTATTAATAAAATTATTACAGCCATTTCATTGGGAAATTTTTTATGGTAAGGTGTAAACTGAGTAAACTTGACATTAAAGTTTCTTTTATTATTCCTGTTTTATGTAATTAAATAGAATTTCTATCTTAATGAGTCTTAATTAAATCATTTCGTTTATTTAAATTAATCTGATAGCCATCAAGTGCCAACTAAAAATTCTTTTATAACAAAAAAAAAAAGCTTGTGTTAGTTTTGGAGCAGGTTTTTGAATTTTAATGTTGATGATGATGATATATCATTTGTTGTTGTCAAATACTCATTTTTTTTTTTTTAAAATAAACATTCATTTCACTGAGAAAAGATTGGTAAATAGATATATTTAAATGATGAAACTTGATCTTTACTTGAGAAATTTTAATTAAGAATTATGAGAATAAAAAATGAATTATTCTACGAAATCAAGTGAAAAGAGTAATTACTTATTTATTTTACTAAGAATAAATGTTTTTATTCTTTTTTGGGAAAATGTATATTTAAATTTATATTTTGATACACTTATGTTATTACATCATATAAATTTAAATTAAGATGAAAAGTTTATATAAAAAAGTATTTTTTACTATTTTAAATTAATTTAATCAACTAAGTTGTTTTTTCTCAATGTTTTTATCTCCAACTTTCAACAAATTAACTTCTCTATTTAGAAGTAGTGTTTTTTTATACTAGTGCGAAGAAATAAATAAAATTAGAATGAAAAAATATAATGCATAAAAAAGCTAAAGATATATGTTTCGAGATAAAAAAGTTGTATAAAAAAATCTGGGAAGCAACTCTAGACAAATCCCAGGAGAACTGGATGTACCGTTGCTCTCGTGTTACTCTAGTTACTCCAGTTAGGCGAGACCGATCACCCGACTCCACCTCGATCCACAGATGAAAGAGAAACTTGCTCGACGTCAATATGTGATAAAAAATTTCAAAGAAAAGAACAAAGACTCTTGTTTGATAAAAAACAAATATAAAAAAAGATAATTCAAGAAAATGATATTGGATTTACATGAAATAGTATCAATTAGATGAGCGTAAAATGGTATATACGATAATTGTAAAAGTGACAATAGAGAAAAGGTTTAATTGCAGCTATTGGAAATGTTGATGCCCGCAGGACATGAAGTGGAAAGTCTCTTTATGAATGTAGGTTCCACTTTGTCTGCTCTAGTATCAGACTTTTCTTCGTCGTTCCAGTCCATCAGCTTGACCACTCAGAGAGCGAGAGTATAAATTCAACAACAATGTCATCCTCTTCAAGTGGTTATTTGTGTCGTCAAAAACAGGAATGTTTTACGCTCAACTACACTTGAGGATGATGATAACAGAATTGTTCATGGCAACGGGAATAATTGATTAGTTATTTCTATAAATATACATAGATCGAGAATGCTATATTAATTAGTAGAAGAATTTACAACAAGTATTCCATCAGCTAAAAAAAGTTGGTGTTTCTGAGATGATGATATTGATGGTGTTGGTGGTGGTGATGGCAATGATGATGATCTCGATGGAGAGGAAAAAAGATTGACAGATGCAAATCGTGATGAAAAAAGTCACGATCCAGTTTTCGGTTTATAGAAAGTTAAGATGAGTCAGGGTGTGGTTGTATCACGTCCTTGCTCGGTATGATTTCTCTCTCGGCATTCACCTACGTACACAGTTAACTCGAAGGCTCTCTTGCGATGCATGGGCGCACGGAGATCTCGTGCTCGTCGCCGTTCACCACTCGTTAGCTGTAAGCGCAAGCAACAGCCGCGCCTCGCCAGTCTTGTCAACCAGAAGGAAGACGGCTTACCACAGAGACCGCTACTTTAGTCCAATTTCTTTAGTACACAGCTTGGGGCATATGCCTCTTGGCTACAGAAGCAGTTATAAACCCCACGACCATTTTTTTCACCTTTTTTTTCTCAATGCATCACTTCCCTTTTCTCTCATCGTCTTATGGACTTGAGAAAAATGTGATGTAATTGAGGCGTGGTATTTGATGTTTTCTTAATTGTTCCTTTCACTTTTCGTCACAGAGACAGATATTAATTATCGGATATTAAAGCACAGGTTGGATAAATAATCGATGGATTTTTTTATTTTCGATTTATTTTGATATTTTTATTTATCATTCAAAAATCGATTGTTTTATGAATCGATTCAATAGTTGGTCCTATCAAGGGTGGGAGTTGACGCGCACGGGTGATAATCGTGACGATTATAATTTATGGTGTGTCCCGTCCCATAAGAGGTTGGATGTTCTCAAGTCAACGTATTTGAACTACCCACGCACGCGTGGCAAGTGAGAGAGAATCAAGCATAGTACCTAGAGAAACTGAAGAGATGCAACTCTGCTGTTTCAATTGCAAACTCGCGATATAACTTTGTCTCTCACGATGCAGCGTATATTTGTGCACTCATTTATATCGTGAGAATGTCTCGACAGTCAAATTTATACTTCTATCGTTTCTATTACCAAAGTCAATAAATCTTAACATTTCGTTACTTAAAATGTTATTTTTACACAGTATTTGATCTTTATGAAAGACTACTCCCAATTTTGTAACTTTATCAATCTTTTATTCTTCAATTTACATTCAATTATTAATTTTTATTTCAAACTATTGACTTTTTGGCTTCTCCGGAAGATTGTTTTTTTTTCACAAACAAACCCTCATACTTTTCCAGTTTTATCACGATTACATTCGATCTGAATACATCTCTTATATGATAATAAATGCAAATACTCAAGACAACTACCGGAGATAGTGGAATTGGATTTAAATACAAATATCCAGGCTAACCGAGGTCTATCCTCATGTACAATCAAACTGTTACGCACATATTCTCAATGCCGATGAGGATACTGAATGCATTATTGAGGAAAAGAAAAGAAACCGTTATTTAGACACATGCTCAAGCCACGTCAAATCACTGTCTTTAATATTCCTAACTTCCTCCGCCTTTTTACTTTTATTTATTCTTACTTTCGATTATCCAATTGAGATATTTAAATTTACTAATTCCAGAATACATAATTGCTCATTTATCGACACTGTATCGATTGATTAATGCAATTTCCGATACTTTTACAGACGACGTGACCCTAATAGGTATCTCTTTGGAGGTGGTGCACAACCTCGAGGGTATTATATACGTATCTATCAAAGACAATAGACTTCTCTTCAGGTTGATGATGACATTTCGGATTAACTAAAATATTCGCGAGTCTTCCTCCGCGTCATTTATTGACTTTCGATACTCGTGATACATCATCAACTATTTCGTTTAGTCACAGGATGTTTTTTTTTTTTTTTTGCAATGCAAAAAAATGTTTTCTGTCGATAAAAAAAATGGCTTTTTTTATTTAATAATTGTAAACATTACATCAAAATTTCATTTAATGAATCGACTTTTCTTATGAAGGAAAAGAAATTTTTTATTACAATGAATATTTTCAGAGTACAATATTGCAGTTGGGAAATGAATAAAAAATAATAAATGCAAACTGCAGTAGAAGAAAAAAGTGGAAAGATGATTCTTACTTATCCAGTTACTCAGTTATTCAATAATAATGATTATAAGTTTTTTTTTATTCGTCGATAATACGTTATTTCATATTACATGTTTTAATTAATATGATTTCTTATACGATAAATAGTATGCATTGAAGATGCAGCAATGACAATGCGTTCTCACGATGCAGCATAACCCGACAATTTCATGAATGAAAGCAAAGTGAGGACTCAAGACTGTAGTTTATAAAGAGACATTACTGATCAGGACAAACGAAGACGTGATAATGGGAGACGAGAAAAAGGTAATTCTTCTCTTAGTTTGTAGAAATGACTTCTTAACTGACGGATATCCGAGTTTGCGAAATCAAAGTGGCAGCTGGAGAAAGACAAGTCTATTGCTTTATTTCTTGATGATGGAAAGTACTTCTGAGGATCGCATTAATGTTTTAAGAAACGTTGATTGGAGATTTATTTCTTCTTGGTGAGTCAATTAGGACTTTTATCCACAATTACCAGTTATTAAAGTACCAATAAACGATTTATAAATAAAAATATTTTTTTTTTTTCATTACTAATTAACAAATAATTTGATATATTTATTATTTTATTTTAGAAATAAATTGTTATACGATCTTAAGGTAGTTATCCAGCGAGAGCGATTACTTAAAATTTTTTTCAAACCGCATTATTTTTATACAGTAACAAAAAATAAACATTTGTTTCTTATAAACAAAAAAGATTTGACGTTTAGAAATGAAGATATTGGCAATTAAAGATTATGATTTTAACATGCAGTCTCATGGTAGAAGGTAACCCGTGATAGTTTTTCATATAATTTAACAGAAGTTTGAATATTAATTGGATATTTTTTTTATGTATCATTAATTCTTCTTGGCTGGGGCACAATGAATTTTGATACGAGCTCTCGGGGGATCACTATCTTAATTTAAAGAAACCCAGTTATCTAGAAAAATGTAATCGGCAAATTATGGAAGAAAAACAAGTGTAAATCGAGAGTTAAACGTGCTTCTGTTTACAAGAAAAATAAAATTACAATACTTGACTACGTCTCACTCCGCTTCGTGAAGGTGGATTGACAGTTGAAGATATACATAAACAAACGGCTGGTTGAGATTGAAGAATAGATTTTCATGAATTTTCCTCGTGGGTCGGTTATTGGCCCAGCCAACTGGTGGCCTGGATCTTTGATAGTTCCCGCGTAAATATCTCTATCTCAACCGTACTTGCCTTCTCATACAACCTTCGTGATTCGTTGTTGCTCTTTTAAACTGTTCCACAGAGTAGTAATCTCAAGTCTGTTTTCCTTCTCGACTAAAGATCCTGGTCTCTCTTTACTCATGAAATATTCACGCAGTACGACGAAATCATCGTTTGTTAGTCAACGCAATATCTTTCCTTCTCTCTCACTTGTCTTAGTACTTACTTTGTTCTTATTTCTTTTTGCTTATTATTCTCCACTTAAGTCTTCCCTCTTTGTATTATTAATATACACGGCCCATTTCTCCTGACATCAAACCTTATTTGACTTGAAAAAATATTTGTACCTCCAAAATATACACTGTGGGTAAATATAATCAATAGTATCAAATCTTTAGTAGATCATCTAAGTCAATGAACTTTGTCTATTTTTTCCTCACTCATTTAATATTCCCACAAATTGCAAAAGTAGAGTATTTTTTTAGTCGACTAACGGTCAATGTTTTTTTCAAGGTTAAACATAAATATTACATGATTATATGTTATTTTGAGAATTAATGAAAGAGAAACTGTTGAAAAGTTGTTGTATTTGTCAGACGGAGAAGAAAAAGAAAGAAAAAACAACGACTTGCTATCATTTCTGTCTTTGTAATCGGAAACGTGTTGGATCTCTTTTGCAGCAGTTGTATTGAACAGTGGATGATGGTTTTAAGTATGGAAAAGTGAGATGATATTATATAGAAAGGACAGAAGTGAAGAGAGAAGATAAAGTGTTACATAATTGTTGAGGGCTGGTTGTCGTAGATCTTCATTAATTTGACAACAAGCATCGTGAGATTCTCATAGTAAATTCTTGCTTGGTGTATAATATCACCTTTGCTGTTAAACGGTGCTTGAAAAATAGGTCATATTATGCAATTGGCCTGATTTGACAATGAATTTAAGAAGCAAAGAATCGTTTCTACCTACTACTGAAAAGATTTGTCGAGTGATTATTTTTCTTTCATTGCTTTTGGCAAGAATTCAAAGTATTCAAAACTATTATGCTAATGTTGCATCATTAATTAATTATTTTTATTACAATCACATTACAATTAAATAATTGTAAAGACAAAAAAAAATTTTTTTATCTCAACACAATCTTTAAATGTTAAGAAATCAATCAAATTCCATACTTTTTTTTTTCTAATTAATTAATTCATGTTATTATATTTTTTTTTATAAAAGACAATAAATTAATTTAAGTATAAAAAAACAGCCTTCTTGTTGTTAACTAAAGGTTGCTTTATTTGTATACCAACATCATTATCATTGTCTTAAAAAGACAAACGATTAAACTACAATTTTAGTAATGTCATCCCTGCATTTTAACTTCATTATTTGCACTTAAACTGGGAGCAAAGCAGGAGAAGAGTAGGACCGGTATTGTTAAAGATCCATGAGAATCTCTCACGATTGTCCTCATTTTCGTAATAGTCAAGTATTCAAATACAGTCCACGCGTTTATATACCGTCCTGTTGGGCAACGAAGACGAGTGACAAATTGAAAGTTGAGACGCTAGAGCATATCATTGACAAGAAAAAATGTCTAAGCCTACACACCGAGAGACATTATAATATTTTTCTGTTTTCTCTTATATCATAAATGAATTTTTCGTGGTCATATATAGTTGGAATTTTATTGAAATGAGAATGAGGATACCCATGGAGGGTGATATGATTGAATTTATGTTCGAGGAAATGGCGCGGGAGTGGCGTGTAAAGGAACAGCTTTTGCGAGAAACTCTTTCTCTATGTGCCAACGAGAACACGATGTTAGGTGATATAAGGATAAACGTGGGCGTTGATTTTTTGACACGCGCTTTAACGTACTGCAAAGGGAGGTCTTGAGTAACGTGTGAGTATCAATGGAGAAAGAAGAATATCAGTTTTAAGCTCCGTACAAGATTAAACTCAATAGTTACTTCCTGTTTTATGTTAAATAAATGTCAACAATCTGATACACCTCAACCCATGACACCACGTTGGATTTTTAATCTGAAATACAGTTATCAAGAAGCACGGTAGCTCACGGTTGGATTTCAACTGATCTGAACTGTCTTCATTGGAGGACATGTTTTTTATGGCTAATAGCTCTTGTGAATTCACACTTAAATGCAAAGGATTCATAAATATTCAAGTAGCAAGCTTGGCGCCGATGATACAGTTGCTTCCCTCTTGAATTTACGCGATGTGTAAAAGGACACAAGTTGAAGTCGATGGGAAATAAAATAAAATGAAAACTTATTTTATAACATCAGCATAAGACTTACTTTTTTCGTTACTCCATAATGGAATATTATTCAAGAAAGAACACTTAAAGCACGTGAATTGATGTAAAAAAATAAGAAAAAGTTAATCCACAGGCACAGTGTCAGGCACGTGCGCTTTTTCTTCTTCCTACTCTCTTTGTTTTCTTCCTTTTCTTCTTGTTTCTTATTCGTTTGTCTGCGTCTTTAAACACCGACACACTTTCTTTACACTCTCAATGGTTAATTATCTCTCTGATAGAGAGGGATAAAATTATTGAATGTTAATTCACATACAAGTAGACAATTGTTTTATTCCACCCCTATATAACTTGGATAAAAATAGACTTTTTTTTCACTGAATGCAAAAATAATAAAATATTTCACTGTACGAGTTTAGCGATTGTTCAGACACACGTTGATGACACACACCACTAGCACAATAGATAAAACAATCTGAAGTGTAAGCCAAAGGACCTTCCGTGTGAGTGGAGATGTCGTGTGTCTTATGGAAGACAGTTGACTGTTGACTGGTGAATAGCCGGTGCTGGAGGTTCTCTGGACTTGTTCCTTTGGTCGCATTAGGTACGTAATCCTCGATCGGATGACAGAGAATATCCTGAATAAGCACCAATTGATGGGTGTCTGGTGGTGGCGAACGTGGTCCAGGTAAATCTGGGCGGGGAGAGTGAACCCCGTAGGCTGGCGGGTAGGTTGATAAGTAGGCAGATAGGTAGGCGAGTGTAGCACACCGCGTGGATGAGCGCCAAGATGTAGAATAACCGTGAGAGACGTTGGTAAGGTAAGTATTCCTCTCCCGGGAGTAGCAGCACCACGCCGGCACGCGACCTGCCCTCCCTCTGCAGTTCTCTTTGATCCGCTTCCTCTCTCGCGCTGACTTGCCCCCGTCAGGTCTCACTCCCTCTGCTGTGTGTGACTCCTGGACGCTCATCCGAGTGTTGGTGTGGTCCCTCTACTATTCCTGCATTGCCCAGCCTCCTCTCGGTACCACCGGTAAGCACCACATCCACCTCCCACCCAGCACCAAACTTGTCTCTTTCTCTCTTGTGTTCTCCTCCGACGCCAAAGACAACGAAGCTACTCCACTCTGTAACCTCCCAGGCTCTAATTCACCTTTGCAACTGTACCGACGCCCCACTACCACTACTAAAACACTAACTCACACCCAATACACGATCTCAGTTGTCCTAGGACCTACACTCCAACATATCTCTTTCTCTTCATTTCCACTTCTGGACCAAATTTCCTTGGCCTTGAATAATAATCCATTCAATCATTTATTACTTTTTTCTCTTTTATTTTATCGACGTTAGATCCAATTAGAATGATTTAATACAACCAACTTCCGGTCTTCTTTCGCTAGTTCAACTTTGAATTATGATGGAAAGTTGGCTGACAGAATGTCATGATTGCGAAAAAAGAAGAGATAAATTGTAAATTAACTCTAAACCAAGTCTTGGTTTACTTGATTTTATATACCTCATGATGATGCATTATAGTTTTCCTTATTTCTTAAAAACGACTAGAGCAATAATTTCATCAAGTACATACTTTGGTTTGATTTGATACATTGTACTTGGGAAATATGAAGCTTTGAAATGAAGTAAGTAATCGAGATTGTAAATTGAGGAGGCATATACATAAGATCTTTGAGAATCGGATAGATTGGTGCACCTTGAGGGCTTTATTCTAGCCTCTTTCATAGGGTTGCGCAATGGACATCGGACGATGGAGATCTAGAGCATCTTAGCACAGTTATTGTCTAGTATTATAGGATTACAGTAAGAGTTGGACGAAAAAACGATATAACTAATTTTAAAGCATATCTAAAACGATCTCTACTTTTTCATCTTATCTATAAATATACTAACTGAAACTTTTACGTAAAATATGTTACCACCGTTTACTTTGATTGAAGTTTTTTGGGTTATATGTTTCAACATGGTTCCATATGACTTAGTTCAAGGATCGAAAACGTTGCACGTTACTGACAATTAATACTAAGTGTTTTGAACTGGACAAAACATAGTTACATTATTGGATATCTAATCAAATAATTAAATTTTATTACATGCAATTATCATTGATGTGTCCATTGTCTACTTTCATTTTACAACGTGTGACACTCGACTTAATAATACTGATGATAAAAAGCAATACTGCTGGTGATCAATTGATACAATGTTCAAGATCATTCTTGATAGTTTTATGGAAGAATCTTGATATTTGATGCACCGAGGCGTAAGAATCTACATTGTGACAATAGATTCTATTACATTGTCTGATTATCTTTGGGGTGATGGTTAACACGTGTTAGGCACGCGTATTACTATACCTGCCATTATTGCAACCTACACATCAAGAATCCTGAGGAATGGTTACAGCTAAGATATTTGTATAAAAATATTTTAATAAGTTTATTTAGGAAATTTAAAAAATAGAGAGGTAAGGCATCCTAAGTAGGCCAAATGATTTAACCGACTGCGTTAAAAAAGTGTAGAAAAATTGGTGCAAGAAATGGTAAGTATTTGGAAACAAGAAGCTGGTCACCACCTATTTCTTTGCATCAATTCTGTACAATGTTATAGGGCATTATGAGTAATGCTAATGGAAATAGTGAACTATAGAAACTAGGTCGATTTAATGCCTTTGTGGTTCACGTTCAATTGGATCCAAAAGCTAGAGGATTAAGGAATGAAGCCATTGAGCAAGATGACGATGTGCTTGCTCTTTGAAACCTTAATCAGAATGAGTCGAACGTAAATTCTTGTGACAAAACTTACAAGTTGACATGAGAAAGGCCTAATAAGCTACCATAGATAATTCAACAGACTCCTGAATCATTGAGAGAATAATGCATTTATTTAGACTTTGTACGTAAATATTATGAACAATATCCTGTGAGTTGATAGTTCTAGGTGCTTTATTGGCTATGCTTAGCTATAATAATCGAAATACCAAAGAAATTAGCCAATACGCAACTCCAACATTATTTATATTCTCACAGAGACTTTTCTCACCAATCGATGATTTTTTAATGTCCAGAGTTACTTTCATACTTGACGCCTTTAAATCTTCTTCGTTGAACGAGAATGTTTCCAGACCTATTGAGTGCCCAGTCGTGGTCTGAAAACTTCCTTTATAGTCTCCGATTTACAATTTAAACGTAAATCTTGTCAGTCAGGATTGCCGAATGGTCTTGTGTTACTTGGTTCATGAAATTTGGGTCAATCGACAAAACAAAGGAACATCAAACAGTTGAATAAAATTATTTATCTTTTTTTTTCCACAAATCGGTGGGGATTCAAGTTGAATATGTTGACTGTTGATTGGTCATCAAACCGTTACGCATTGCAGTGGGAGGAGCACCAGACGACATTTCGTATGCATAATGTATGCCTACGTAACTGTCATCAACGATGCACCAGAGTCATCCTGTTCATATAAATGTTTATGCAGATTCACGTATCATCATGCGTAGGATACGGAGGTTGGACTTGTTCAAAGAGGGTAGAAAAATATTTGAAATATGATTTACATTATTTCCTGCTTTATTGTCTTTTTCATAGCATTCTTTTATTAACTTTTCTCATCTTTGACATCATATTAACCTGGAATAAATTATTAATCATATAATCAAATAATCTGTGATACTCATTAAAGTGACTTTGAGAATTATTTACTACCATTTATTAACTCAATATTTTTCTTGGATTTTTTAACTATAAAGAAGAAGTAATCCATTTCAAAACTTGTTATGATTTGCAATTTTAATAGCTAATTAAAATTAAAATGATCAATCAAACATCTTCAATGTTAAAATGCTATTTATCTTTAATGTTGGAGAAAAAAATAATGCACGTGATTTTCCTCTGACCTATGCAATCTTGAAAAAGCTTAACTTTAACAATAAAATGATATTTAGTCGTCTGTTCAAGCAGCATAAAAATGAAAAGAAAAAAAAAGTAAAACTTTAGATAAATATTTGATGAAAAATATAAAAACATCGATCATGACCTAGAAGTCTCGTTATTGATGATTTTGTTCGGTTGATCAGCAAACCATTAACTAGAATACATGCGCTGGAGCATAGAGTAAGATGACTAAACATCAGGAGTAGCATTCAATGGTGGTTAGACAAGGTCTTGACATACTCGACGTCCAGGACAATGCTCGACAGCCTTGAGTACTATTTCTTTGTGATTGTTAACCAGCAAAAGTTGTCACGTCAACTAATGCTAATATAGTGCTTGTGACGAAGCTTCACTATGTGTCAGTTAGTGTGAATGAGTTCCTTTGATGAATTACTAAATTCCTTTTTAACCAACTCTCTTAGCATCAGTGACAGCTGATCAGGTGGGAATTAACAAGATTGAATTCAAGTTGAACCAGTTGCTGAATTGAAAATGATCATTACGTTACGTGATGGCTGATTAAGATAGACAAATTCGACGAATCATTTTTGATTGGCTTGGTTGTAGCGTTGTTTAAATGTTTCCAAGTCTCCAGAGAACTGCCTGGACTAGTTTGGATCTTGAGTCAAAGTGTTCAGTTAAATTCTTAGACTCCTTTTTATACCAAACTAATGTGCATTTGTGTATAAGTAAGTAGACAGCAAATAAGCATGTAGTATGGTGCTACAGCTAAGTATCGTATACGGAGTCCACAGGGTTGCCTCATTCCATCCGTGATATTCCACATTCTTCCCACACGTGTTAAAACACATTGGTAAGTACGTGAGGGGCAAACGCGCTGTGCTCCTGATACGCTACACTACCGTGGCCATTCCATTTATGGGACATAGAACATCCAAACCGTTTACGGGATAGCCCCATTACAGGAAGGCGTATATAAGAGACCAGAACGTAATGACGTGGCGAAGAGTAGTAGTAATTTCATAAGGGATTGTAATTACTAGAAATTAGTCTTGCATTAGACTAGAATGTTTTCCCAATTTTTCAAATGATGTAAAAATCATCAGCGACATCATCAACATTTTTTTACCATAAAATCATTGATAGAGAAACATTCCTTGGTCATTCCACAGTCATTCGTGCGAGACGCATTTATGCAGGGAGGGGTTTTTTCGCGCCTCGTCGACGCGTCCGAGTCCTCGGTTTTACTTTCTAAGTCCACCTCCTTCTTGTAGCGTGACAAGAAGCTGATTCTAAAGACGAAAAATTACCTCCGATGAGTTTTCTTGATACATATTTTCTATCTCTTTTTCCATTTAATTCCAACATTTGTCCACTAACTATAACATATCCTACATTACTTCTATTATTATATGTCTCTCTTCCTCTTCTTGCCACCTTCAGATCGGGTTTTAGTTAGTTGCACTACCTATATTCCTAGACAGTTATTCTGTACGTGCAAAAGGGGTTTTTTACAAGATTGCTAATGTGTGTATGTGTGTTAACGGAGACCACGCCAGGGTGGGGCTCTTGGCGTTTTCAGTTTCACTTTCTAAGTCTTCTCTCTCTCTTTCTCTCTCTCTCTCTTTTTACTCCGATCCCGTTTAGTCTAAGCAGAAGTTTGTATGTGTTGACGTATAGAAGTGCAGTCGAGGTAAGCTACCCCGCCCTGTAGATGCCATGCGCTTTAGATCGCCGGATGCAGCATTCGCTATTGCGAAGCGATCTCTCCATACGATGTACCTAGACTCTACTAGCTTGAACTAATTTATTGCAATAAAATCTTCAAACACACCCTCCTGTTTCTCAAATTCTTTGAATACCATTGCAAAATATCGACTGATTTGTAGCTGCGTGGAATACTATTCCAGAGATGGCTCATTAAAGAGAGTCATTAACAATTATGATATTTAAAAGACGTAGGCGGTAAATTTTAGCTTTTATGCTCATCAAAATGTTTGATGGGTTTCTTAGAATTATTTTTAATGTTTGGTAATTAATGACAATAAAATTCTAGAATGAAACAATTTTTTATTTAATAAATTGCAAGAATTAATTATTTTAAGAAGGAAAAGAAAAAAGTTTAATTTCGTTTTTAATTTGAAAAAAATATTCGCTAATTTTCGATTTGCATCAGTTAATTTAGATTTTTTGCATTGACATTTTTTTACTCCAATTATTAAAGAATTTAGTAAATGATTTACTTTCATTTTTCTTCGTATTCTTGTCCCTCACTATACTGCATAAGTTTTTTATTATAATTTCATTATTAATAAATAAAATAAACCATTAATTAAATAGCTCACAGCCTATTTTATCACCTGATTTCCTGGAATTTATTAATCGTAAAATAATAATTAAAATATATATACCTAAACATTTATTTATCATGACAATGTGAAAGTATTTCGAGTGATTTTTTTAGAAAATCATATGCATAATATAAATTCTATTTATGGAATTTTACTTTCGACCTTTTTCATTAGTTATTTCTTCATAAGTGAGATATTGAAAAATATACCCAAGTCGACATGTAATGGTTTTGACATAAAAATATGTAAGAAAAGGGCATTGAAAGAACGCACCAAAGTCTGATAGAAACGAATTTGATTGACCGAGTTGTCATGCATCGACGGTAGCCCAATTTGAAGACACGTCTGTTAGTTTCGAATTTTTCTTTTATTTCAAGAACCGGGCGTCACGCTGGGCAACCTTCTAGATGTTCAACAGACCACAGACCAAGTCATTGATCACTGATATATGCCTGCTGTTAATTCCACTTTTCGCTTTCATTTTTTTTTTCCTTATCTCACCACACTATTTAGCATATCTATTTTTTCCTTCTCTAGTTTTGCCTTTTACATGTGTATATATTTGTAACGATGTGTGGTATATTTATCAAAAAATATTGCATCAATATTATATATCCTCTATTAAATTGTGACGATTTTATACCGTTGATAAGCAATTATTTTTACTAATCAAACTTTGCTGCTCACCAGTGTGGAAAGAGTCATCGATATGATACGATATGCATGTCCACATGAGGCTTCCGCCTACTGCTATTGGTGAGAATCGATCGTATTCGCGCCTACATACTGATGCAAAACTCGCTCAAGTACGACGACCTCTCGAAATCAGGTCCGATGTTTTTTTGATTTCCATAGTCTCGGCGTTGCGATGAGACAGGCGATTGATCTTGATAAAAAAAAAAGTATATCCTACAAGCAAAACATTTGAGTATATTTATATGTTTGTGTATGTATATGAAAAAGGCAGTGGTATAACATTTAGTCATCTAGACGTGTTTTTATAGTCGTGTTTATGAGACATGCCGGAAACAGCAAAGGTTTGCAAAAACATTAGGAGGAAGGATCGGAGGACCTTTGAGTGAAATCGACGCTAGCTGTGTTCATCACTCACTATAATGATTCCAAGAAATTAAGGATCATTAAAGGAGAGTTTCAATTTCCGTCGGGGCGTAGGTGAAGACGTGCGATTAGAGGAAAATAAGAATCGCTTTAACAGTTATCTGATATCAACTAAATGAATACTTTCTTTTGGTAAATATTTTGAAGAGACTGATGGTTTTAATCGTATTAACATTATTGCTGAGAATGGAGAACATTCTTTACTTTAGGTAATACCTTTTTGAGTATTATACAGTTAGAAGTATTGTTAATGAAAAAAAAGATTAAATTTTATAGCAACAAATTCTAGGTAGCATGATGACTTTTATTGTAGTACTTGATGTAATGAGCAAATGATGAGTGTTGAGAAAAGAAAAAAAGGGAAAATAGATGGTATGATATTTATTATAACTAGAAAGGCTTTTTTATTGATTGTAAAATGATAACAACTAACGTGTAATCTAAAGATGGGATTAGAGAGGTATTAAATGAAGAGTTTTAATTAAAAGTACTTCATTTTGTTTAATAATTGAGCTAATAAGGAAATCATATTAATTTTATATTTGATAAATGGTTCTTGAATGTTTTGTTATTAAATAAATTTAATATACTTGATCTTGCAAAAATAAATTACTACAACATATTCACTTGACAGTCTTATTATATCAGCAAACAATAGAACAATAGTTATTACAAAGAGATATTTATTTGTATCAAATTTTTCTTTATGGAAATCTGCACCTGCGTTTTTGAATAAAATATCTACGAAACTTGAATATTTTTCTAAAAATTATCCAGCTTTTAATTTCAATTAAAAAAACAATAAATGCAAGACAATGGCCAATGATTAAACCATAAAAAGCAAAACTTAAGTCCATTAATTCTAAAACAGAATACCCAGCTTCATCTATCAGTTTAAGTAAGGACTTTCGAGGTTTCACAAAAGTATTATTCCACTTTTCTTCCCATTTACGTACATATCCATTTTCTGTTAAAGCTGTCAGATATTTTTCAAATTTCCGCTGAAGAGGCCAATTTTTGCGAGTGTAAATAAAGAATGTAGCTGAATAAAATGATTCTGTTGATGAATCAAGTTGTTGCGAACCTCCCATTTCAATATAAACATTATAGGTTATCACACAAACAGCTTTCTTATTATTTTTAAGTTCATCTTCACAAAAAAGCTTAGGCACTATAATAGAACGATTAATAAATTCTTCATCTAAGAAACAAGTTAATCTTTTAGGCACATAAATGGTATAATCACTATGAATTTTTAAGTCTTGAAGAGTTTCCAAGTTTTTCTCTGGCAAAGATATTGTTAAAAGAGCTGACAGTTTTCCTTGGAAGATTCCTTGAAGTAATAAAAAGAAGCAAAAAACTGGGAAGAAGAAAAATTTAAGTCCAACAGTAAAAGGCAATTTTAACACTCCTGTATTAGCTATTAGTCTAATTATTCCTAAAATTAATGAAGCAACAGATTGTTCCATAAAATATCTTAGCACGAACATGGTCACTGTTATTATAACAACTGTTGCAATAATCAATTCCCATCCTAAATAGTAAAGTATGTTGTATATGACTGAAATACTTTCTTTTCTAGGAACAACATATGTTATGTATGACATGGTATTGAAATGAATAATTGTCACATTCTTCATATATCTTCCAAAGAAAATCATGATAGCTACATCATAAAGTCCAGAAGCTAACTCGACCAGTCCATGAAGTTTTTCTTCAGAATTCAGAAAAAAAAATTCTTTCTCATCTATGCAGAATTTCTTGATTGATACATTTAACATTTCAAGTACTTTAGATTGAATCATGCTGTTATAAAATGTTGGACAACTTGAGTTGTAAATTTTTATACGAGGGATTCCGACTTTTACTTCAAATCCATCAGTTTGTTTAGTTTTATCCCACAGCAAACTGGTACAGAAATTAATTATAAAATGACTTTGATACTGTTGATAATACAAGGTCCACTTGACTAACGGATCTTCAGTAAACTTGAAATATCTCCATGGATCCGGTGCTATGGTGATAAAAGGATTCAATGTCCAAATAAATGTTGATTCATTCTGATTACACAAAAAATAGGCATTCAGTAAATTATATCTCCATGAAGTCTGTAGAAAATCTAGTGCATTGCGACATTCATTTTCATGAGTTGAAGTGTCTAGGATAAAAAAAGGCTGGTAGATATTCCATAGAGGAAAATTCTGTATATTTATGAGGTAGTTATCCAGGTTTTGTACAGAAGATGTCACTATGAAAAACAGTCCTGGATGATTATATGAAAGAACTTGATTGTAGGAATGATCATTCTCAAGTCTATTGATCATACTTATCGGCTTATTTAGTTGATAAAGTGATTGTGTTATTTTATTATCAATTTCTCCTGACAGTATGATATGCAATGCTGATGTAGAGTAGCAGCTATTTATGATTTCGATTGTGTTATCACTTACAGATGAAAAACGATTAACATTTTTATGGTTTTGTAAACTAGAACTTGATGAAGAAGTGCAGAAAATGAAGTAAAATATGAGTAAAAGCTTTACTGTTAGCATTTTTATTATTGTGTTATATAATTTTTCACTACAAGTAACCTCGCTGACGATCTTTTGTGATCAGACTGACAATTGCTTCAAATATGGAACACGTTCAATTATTTACTTTACTAAAAAAAAATCAATTAAGTCAATAGGGGAAGGTGGGATAGTGTGGAGAACCAAGAAAAAAAAAATAAATCAACAACTTAAATCTTATATTAACAAATAGTAAATAATTTTTAATGCGTTAATAAATTGAAAAATTGATAAATAAAAAGTGGAATAAGTGTTTTTACACATATTTTAATAAATTAGTACATTGTTTAGAACATTTCACTTTGTTCCCGTGTTCCACTTCTCCTTCTTTTCCCCTTTTTTGAAGTTAATTTAAATGTGATGTTTGAATACCCTTTGAGGGTATGTTTAACACTTCCTATTTTTGTTTAGTGTTATCTTTTAGAATAATTTACTCCAAATCGATAGAAATATTTGTCTATTATTTATAGAATTTCTAACATCAATTTTTTTAGTGGTTGTCTATTACTTAAATTAATTTTATTTAGTAAAAATTAATATGTATATTTTTATTTAAGCATAACTTATTAGAAAAATTAAAAAAAAATTATTATTTTTTAGGAAAATATATTCATTGTTGTTATTAACAAAAAATAATTTGATTTTGTCCTACATCTGACAAAATAACTATAATATTTATATCGATTTTTCAATTTCAAAGATTAATTGGTTTTTCTACTAGGTAATTATCACTATAAAATTCTAGTCTCTAAGTATAAATAAATGGTTGGGTTGCTCTTTGTGTATTGTATTTTTCTATTGCATTTATTTGTTTGGTCGCTACTTGGACCCTGACGTTGAAGTTTATTTGAAGACATGACCAAGAAAACTAAAAGAAAAAAATCAAACACCTCAAAAGGATGCATTAGGTCATCAACTGAGTTGCCGTAAAATGCGTCAAACATTAGACACAAACGTAAACATCAATGTCATCTTAACACCTGTTTCAATGATGCATCTGTGCCCTTATTAGGCTGACTTCCTACTCTGTACTTAATCATTACCGTTCTCAAGTAAAAGTAAAAATCATGATTTAGGATTATCTTATAACAAAAAATAGCCGTATTTATTTATTTTTCATTTAAAAAGATACTGAGATTCTTTGAAAAACTTGTCTTGTCATCCAAGATTACTTCTTCAGTTAACGGTACAATCTACTTCAGAAAAGAAGATTTCACATGCCCTCGTATTCCTGCTCCATAATTACTAATTACAGAACCATCGTTGTTGATCGTATGAAACAAAGTCTTGTCTTAAATTTTACAAATGCCCTTTGAACCCAAACGCTTATTTTGCGTTTAAGAATCTCAGGAACCTGAGATTGTGGTACCCAAATATTCACACAGAGTTTCAGATTTTTGCTGAGTTAACGACCGTAACTAACCATAGGTTCTGGATTTCATTCTCAGTCCAAAATGTCTAGACGATTGACAATAAAGCTAATTAGATAGTTGTAGCTATAATGATGATCAAAAATAGTGCATTGATGTCTATGAGTTTTTTAGATATTTCCTGAAAGAAAAAAATGGTAGAAATTTTGTTTTACTTATATACAGTACTGTAACTTAACGGAAACTATGACTGAAATAAATTTGTCTTTTAGGTCGTATAAGTTGTCAACGGAACAGGTATCTCTCAATTTATAAAAATTTATACTCGTAATTCTTAAACTAATAAAACATCAAAAATAATGAGTGAATAATTATAATGATTAGAAAGGTGTATTATTTATTGAAATATACCTATCACTGAAAAAAGCATGAATTATGTTGATTCTTATGAATGACTTGGATTTTTGAATGATAGAAATCTTGAAGAATTTTTGAAATGGAAACTCTGAATGAAAATGGGAATAGAATCTGTAAATGTCACATGAATTTTTGATTAAATTATTAATAAATAAATTTAAAAAGTAATTGAAATAATGATGAAAATTAATTACATTACCATGTCATTATTTTTATTTTGAATTATATTTATAGACAACATGATTAATGAAATCACTCATTAAGAAAAATTTTCATCAACTCATATCATTTTACATTAAATCCAATTTCCTGGATACTATTTATCTTATCTAAAGTTACATTTAATAAGTTTATGAGTTTTAAAAATATTTTCCATTTTATCAACATCTGTCATTTCCTGAGTATCAATAAATGCAACATTACAAATCATGATTAAACTCTCATCCATTTCAAAACAAACAAAATAAAATGGTAATTGCAATTGAAAAATTTTCCTCATCATATGATTTACAATGTAAAGTGATTATGCAAACAGTTAATTTATTTTCCCAATTAATCACTCGCCAAAAATTCTATAACAATCAGATAAAATAAAACAACTTTTCCCTCAGAGTAGAGTGCGCAATCGATAGACAGTAAAATGCAAATATCCTGAACTTAATGAAAATTACAAATCGCGGCATTTCATTAACAAAAAATGATAAAAAAAGAATATTAAGGATTTCCTAACGAATATAAAAACAAGTGAGTTAATCTTCTACACAGGCCAAGTCACGCGTAATTCATAATTACCATAGAGTTGTCTTTACAAAGTTGCTCTCAATACTCGTGATGTGGATAATGCAAGTACAGAGATGCAAAAGGTAGAGTGTTTAAAGCAAGCAGATCAACTCTAGCATGCAAGAGAGTTAGTATAGAAGCAGGATTGACTAGAGCCAGTTGGATTAGTTGTGGACTGGGTTTGCAAGAAGGGACGTTAGTTGCGAAATACCGGGACGCACATCTATTAATACTGATAGCTCGGGTCTTATCGTTTGTTGGTGTGGGTGTTATCAAAGCAGGGCGTGTCGCTCGGGCGGTGGCGCGGAAAGCGAACGAGAGAGCGTTAGATTGGCGACCGGCTGCTGCCACTGAGCAACGTGACTGTCAGCCTCCGCACGAGGCGATCCGGATCCGTTCCGTTTCGTTATTTCCCTCTTGCTCCAATCGTACAACGTACATGTTAAGTTACCCGAGTTTTATTCCTTCTCTTTTCTGCGCAGTGAAATTCTCAACAAACCACACCAGGTTATCAGGATAACCTCTCTTGGTGATCACCTTTCTTGGCAAAAAGCCGCAGTTGAAATCCTGCGGGCATCCACCCTCCTAACAGTTGACAGATCGATTGCGAAAAACATTAAATTTATCAGAAAGTTTCATAAATTTATACGTCGTGTGTTTGGGAGGATTAATAAATTTTATTCAGACAAAACAAATGCCTGAGAAGATTTAAGGGTGGGGACGATGGGTACGTGGGTATAATGCTCGCAAACGCGTTATATAATACACGAATAATTATGCAGATCGAGGTATCTTGCTAACATTTACCTTTAGCCCCGCACTGAATCACAATGCATCAAGGGAAGGCGTTAGGTCACGCATGTGTGAATGTATATTCTATCCGAATTTTTATGCGTGCTTATTTATTTTATTATATGCACTAGAGTGCATTTTTTTTTTCAACTCATCTGTTACTCCGTTACCTATATAATAAACGTGTTCATGAATGATCTATCCTCCTGTATACATGTAGGTATATATGTACTGAGACAAACGCAAGATCGTGTTTAGTACTTAGAAAGTCCGCCCACTGCTGCGTCACACGATCCATGTCTTCTTGTCAATAGAAATGAAAATGTCTCAAGTATCATTGAATAATCTAACGATTTGAGTTTTTTTTTTTCGTCTGTTGCACTCGTCTATTTTTAACTGTCACTCAACATCAAGGACGTTGAATTAAACATTCTTCAGTTCGCTACGCTGTTTACAAAACTTTTATTTAAATAAAAAAAAAAAAAAAAACAAGGTAATCTGTTACCAAATAATTAAAAGCTCGTTCTTAAAAATGTGTGTTTAAGATTTCTGATGTTTCAATAAATATTAAAGAGTTTTGTTTATCAATGAATAAATTAAGAAAAGGAGGTAAAGTATTTGGTGGGAAGAATATCTGTCCGGAAGTCTGACAAAGGATCTAAGAACTTGTCAAAGGTCTAATACTCAACATGGAAGTGTTACATAATTTTTTCCCTAGACTTATCGAAGGATACTCGAAGTAGAGCCGATAAACTTTGAAAGAGAACCGAAAGCCCAGTGTAGGCGGATTATATTGCCTCGCTCTCGCGACTGCAGTACGAAGCGGTAAAAGGAATTTAGCCTTATAAATCAGCAACATGACTGCGCTCCACGCCACACCTTTCCCTTCTTCGGGCAATCACGAATCGTCACCGATATCGGCAACATCCCCGTCGACTATCGTATACTCCACCAAACCTCTGGACGATGTTCTGTTACGTGATGAGCCGTAGGGCCCTGTTTCGTAAAAGAAAGATACGAAAAACTATTGATTTTTTTTCTCTTAATTTATTGTTTCCTTTTAACAATTCACAAAGTTCATGGGTCTTCTCTCGAGGAGAAATTCCATTCCCAGGATGCTTCGTGTAATGAATTTAATCCGGAATATAAATGAAAAATAATTAATTTTTTTAAATCACTTAAAAATGTGTATCAATCACTTGGTTTATCAGATAATAAGTTATGTCGTAGATGCGTCACCAATGCGGCGATTTACATCAATAAATAGCCGATCCAAAGCTCAATCAAAATTCCAAATGGATGCACACGAGCGAGAGACTCAAGTACAAATATTTTCTTATAGACATGAGGCCAATGTGGACAATGAAATTCACTCGGTAAGAAACTAAAGACCGTAAATCTTTCTTGTTCGATGAGCTGGTACTTTTGTCGTAGTCGTCGTCGTTATATCGTCGATGAATAAAATAAGTAAAAGAAGAATAAAAGGTATATGGAAAGACATGAAGTAGAACGAGGCGTTCTCAATCAGACATGTATACAAGTTGCAGATGCAGGTATTTAAACAAGAGCGTGCCCTCAAGCATCAAAATGCGAAACTGCGTTGGCGTAGTTTGTTTTGAGTCTTAATAGAGTTACGCAATTCTTATGATTAGTCTTTGTGATCATGGAAAAAAACCAGTTGTTTTGATCAATTGTTTTTATTCTAAAACCTACTAGGTAATTAAGGACATTCCAATCACATTGGAGAATTTAATGTTGGAAAAATTCTTTCAGGTATTGGAATTTCTCATCTTGTGAAAGATGGTGGAATTATTATTTCCTATTTTTGTATTTAAAATATTGATTAATTTTAATAATTAATTCTTATTTAATATTTTGATGATTAATATTGTCATGATAGTGATAGTGATATAGATAGAGAAAGTAATTATGGAATCATATCACCAGTTAAATGAGTAATCATGATATTGATCTACTCTCTTTAAATGAAACAGTGAAAATAATATAATAATATTTACTGCTTTTGCAGTGTATTTTATTATTTTCACTGTTTTATTTTTAGAGAGTATGATTGAAGGTAGATCATTATTTGATAGTTACTTAAAAAAGAAGATCCATCCCAATTTTGATGGAATTCAAAACTTGTTCAACATCATAATATGTAAGAAGGGTTGCTAAAAGGTAACTAAGATTGAAATAAACTCTAAAAATAATTATTAGAAACATATAACTTTGATGAAACGTCAGTAAGAATTTAGCAGGTTTTGAAATTGTATACAAGTATAATATTTTTTACATTGATAAGAAATACTGAATGTAAGAAAGTGATGATGGAGAAACTATTTCACCAATATACCTAGAACTACCTTCAAACTACTCTAGAATTGCCTTAAAACTTCTTGAACTATTCCAACTCTACTCTTCATCAATGAGTATCCATAATTATCATATTAATATTCATCAATCTTTTTTATGCTTCTTGGTATCTTTTTCGAGTTTTATTACCAAATCTTCATTGTGAAGTAGTTGAAATAGAGCCCCACTTCTAAGTGAGTAGAACTATTATCCCAGTAATTAATAAAAATTTCACATTCATTATTTAATTTGAACAAATGGGTTGTCCTTGTAGATAAAAGGTTCACTTGATCACAACTATGATAAAAAGTTTTGAATTCAAATATTTCTCTAGAATTATTACTTAACAGACATAATTTATTTCTGTAATATTTTTATTCCAGAATTGGTACATATGTTGCTACTGTATTGAATCCACTATAAATCTGTTTAATCAAAATGAACAATAGCCAAATGAAAACATTTAACATTTAACCGTCATCATATGATTTACAAATATAAAAAATTGAAAAAAAGTATTCAATAAAAAAGAATCTTTATCAATAGTTAATCGACAAAATGATTATATGAAGTATGAAGATTTTATTCAAATGGAACCTTATTTTCTTGAGTGTATATCATTAATAATTTTTTGGTACAAAGTTTCATTAATCATCAACAGACACACGTCTAGTCAGTATTTCTGACACGTGCTATTAAAACTGTTCACCAAACTGATGAATCCACTGAGCCAAGTTACATAAATATTTGAAGAATCAAGTCTCACTTTAACCCCTTGACAAAACAGTTATTAAAGATGACGAAAATAAATAATAAATTATATCGAAAGAAGCTAACCAATTAATTTTGTTTATTCATATTTTAATAAGCGATGATATTTTAATTTAAAATATACTCCAGCTTCTTGCACAATAATATAAATAAATATTTTATTCAAAAAATTCATGTGGGTGCTGATAAAATTTAGCATAATTAAAGTTATTCAGTACGATATGAAGTGATGTTAGGAATTTTTTTGATCATTTATGAGATGATGTCTTTTTCTCTCCTACTCACATATATCATCTATATTCAATAGCAGATCATTCGGCAGAGGAATGACGACACTGAGCCTTGATGGATAGTACCACGCCTTTCTCAGCCCAGGGGCATCAGACGTTAGATTCATTCAGGCCAAAAAATGTTGGAATTTTTTTTAACGCAACCTTTGTGTGGGCCTTGATAACTTGAACTGATTCCTAAATTACTCAATTGATTTTTTAACACCATTCAAATATGATAATTTTCATTTCATTTCTTAGGAAGATCCGGAACACCTTGGCTCAGTCCATCAGATCTTCTGTCACCTCTATTAATATTTATACGATTGAACTAGTTAATCACACATGTATATATATCAACTTATACACGTGCATCTTATATGGTGGAGTAAATTAGCATACCAAGATGATGTTTCACACGTTTTAAGTCATTCAATATACGTATCAATTAAACACACGACCTTTAATTCTTCTTCATGCATCACTTCTATTCAATTATTTTATACCACGATTCAAAATAAATATAATGATTCAAGTGGTACAGAAATTCTATCAATGTGCTAAAAAATCAACAATTCATTTCAAAACTGTTATTCTTTAATACCTTGTTTTTTAAAATTAATTTATCAGATAGTTATTTATAAAATGCAGTGAAAAGTGTTGAGAACTAATCAATTTTCGAAATTCAATAAAAACATTTATTAATAATAAATTAAATAAACATCTTAATCCTCTTAAGAAATTTTTTTCAATTTAAATGAAAATATTTAAATAAAATGAAAACATTTCTTTGTGGCTATTCGAAATAATTTATCTATCCATCATCTATCATCCTGTCATAATTTAAAAAATTGTTTTAAAAAACTTTATTACGTCTATCAAGAGCTTTTTCGATCAGGTTTTTTTTGCAAGGATGCTATTATTTAAATATTTAATAGGCATTGGAATACATATAATTTTTTTCGTAACACGATTAGTTGAATAACCTTTGAAATCATTACGAGTTACATTGAAAAATCGATTAAAATTGTCATAGATCTAGAATAATTAATTACAATCGTGATCAAGCTCATCATATGAATAATAAATAACGATGTAGACATAAATATTGATGACGAGCGAGGGCAGATCAATTTCCGCCGATTAAGTTTACTGCTGGTAGAAAGATAATAACACGTTTGCAGCATGTAGGTAGAAGACAGATTTTCAAGGAGATTCTTTTATCTCTTGGACATCACACCATCAACATCTAGCAAATTGAATCCTCAAAAGCGACACTTAACAGATCCTGGTAATCGAGTTAAGATACAAGAATGAATTACCAAAGTGTAAACAGATTACAATTTAAACAAAAAACTTTACCTACTGGAATTAATTACTTTACTATCAATATTAGTAGCAGGTATTTTTGATATTAAATTGAATCTCATTTATTTTATAACAAGTATTATCAAGAGAGTACTGAAGTTTTAAAAGTATTGGAATTTTTGAAGAATTGATGAATACGAAGAATGAAAATTTAATGAGAAGTTTTATTTAAGGGATTAGAAATCAATTGGAATTCTGACGAGATCGGTTTCAAAAAAATGTCCCTAGACGTGATGCAAGAATGTTTAAAATGAGATCAAGAGAAATAGAAATGCCAGGAAGAATAATGAAGAAGAAGAAGAAGAATCAGCTCCCACTTAATGTACGGAAGTAACGGAATAAAGATCGACAGGATCGTAAGTCTTCGTTGAGTAAATGGGGTCGATCCATGATCATCAGCAAGACCTGATAAGCCACCATAGGTATTCAGAAAGCTCAAGCATGCAATAGATACTTGTTGTCGTCTTCCAGGTCGTTTAGATGTTCCCTTCCCCCCGCGACCTTCCTCAAGAATTGTCGATGCTTATCAACACAACTCGAGCCGGAGCTTAGGCGTGTCCTCAGGATGGCCTTTCTTATCGCGATAACTCGAGGACATCTCGTTGAGCAACCGTCGACTCCACCCACTCATCTGTGATTCGCATGACACTTTTTTACATTAACTCTATGCTATTTAATTCTATTAAATCATGCTTTTTAATCATTTATATAACGTTTTAATCCAATCAATCTATCATTCAGTCAAATAAAAATCATTGGAGACATGTTATGGAAAATGCAAGTGGAATATTCTTTTTAATTAATTCACATGAAAAGAAATTGAATGATTTCAAAAAAATCTTAAGAGACAATTTATATCGTTTAGAAAGTGCCGCTAGGTGTAATCCGATCATCTGGTCTTAACAAAGTTGCTTACAAAGAATGAGATCTTTTTTCCTCCTTTCTAGATAACATCAATTATTATGAAGGAGTTTCCATAAATTTATTCAAAAAATCTAGAACAAAAAACCAAAAAAATAATCTCACAAATTTGTCAGAAATTAACCAACAAATAAAAATAAAATTCCCAATGTTATTTTTTTCCATCGTCTTATGTTCAATTGACGTCACATGAAAAGAAAAAAATGCAGATTTACTTTTCCCCTCAATGTGCTGCATTAAATATACAAGAAGAGAATGGTCCCGGCAGTGGCTTCGCTGTATACGTCCAGTCGCCCTTGTCGAGAAGCCTGAGGCACGGGCGTGGGCCTTTCACTCCTGCCATCCGCATCGTTTCTGTAGATATATGAGTGCACATACACTTATATTCAACTATTTTCTGTACCTCCTTACCTAAATGTATACTACAATGTATCCTATTCTCTACCAAGTAGACCTCATTCTCTTTCCGATCAGTGGCATTCAAATTTCTTTAAGATCGGCAAGAGTCGATTTTTAAAAGAATAAAATCATTTAAAATATGCCAGTGGCATTCTGCTTCAATTCGGATATATATAGTCTTTTAAATTGGTTACGATTGTAATCTTAAAGCATTGCATCATAAAGAGAATCTTGGACTTGATCGATCTTTTGCCGATTATTTTTACTTTCACTTGGTCAATATTCGAAAAATTTCTCTATTATTTGTACAGCTCAGCAAGTGGAGTATTTTTTTTTAATAAGAAGGCAAAGAAGTGAGATGGTAAAACAAAAATCCAATTCATGACCTTCGATTAATCACGAGTTAGATCGCGCTTGGCGATTGCAGTACTAAACACTGGCCGATTATACGAGCTATTATGTTGCGGTGGAAAGAGTCTACTGCATCGGTAACGACGGGCGAGACGATAGATATTGCTTATTAACTTTGTTTGTCCGAGAGAATTTATCCGCTTCGAGGACTAACGGATCGATGTTCATATGGTCATTGGTACCCCAGGACTACTTCCAATGAGCTATAGCCAACGATACAGTACACTACGTAGGACCGGTTGCACTAATGCACTATCTCGCCCTGGATAATCGGCTAATACCTATCGGTCCTAGTACAGTTAGACATATATAAATACACCTATATTCTTAGCTATATACACGCTTCGATTTATCTTTCAATAAATCACTAGAGAATGTATACCAAGACCTATACCAATATCATACCGATCTTGGGCGGGTCTTCTTGAAAATACTTGAATGCTACTCATTACACATATTAAATAAAAAATCTTAATAACTTGAAATCTTTGGTGAAGTTCGATTCGTCTCGAGGACGTCTTGATCCTTTTGCTCAGTTGAAGGTCGATCGGTAAATTTCCTTAATCTTCAAGGCAGCTGATCATATTATATACCAATATCCAGTTAGAGGAGTGAAAAATTTCGTTATCAAAGCTGTGAAAAGGTATACCTCCTTTAGTATCTTTTTCTTGCGGCTTCAATTCATGTGTACATAATTGCGTGCACCGGACAGCTTTTTGATTAAAAATTAATGCATGATGATTTCTCACTGCAAATGTCTACTTATGATATGATCATGACAAGAATGGTAATCACTTTTAAATGAGATAATTACCTTTGAAGTTATTCGGTAAATGGATTAATTAATTTTGTGATATGAAAATCAATTTCTGATAATAAAAATTCACGAAAACAACTTTAACGATTTATTATGTCTTTAATAAATCTGATAACAACTTGAAGAATTATTGTGATAGAAAAAAATATAAAAATTCATAAATGCTCTTGAAAATATTTCCAATCATAAAAAACAACTTTTTTTTTTTGCATAACAGTAATTAATTAAGAAAAAATTCACAACATAACGAAATTATTTTTTTTTTAACTTATTTATGTGAATATTAAAAACAAGTGGTACAAAATAAACACATTTCAAAACTTAAATAATTTATGTTATTAATTTTTTTTCACTTATGTAACTTGTAAAAAAATAACTTCATACTCAAATTGATCAAGTCAATAATTTCTATTTTTTTTTTTGTTTCACCCCAGGCTTTCGAGGATGAAATAAGGACCTACCGCAGTTGGTGAAAAAATATTTATCGTCCAGTATATTAAGTGAGTCATTTAATTGGGATCAAAAAGAGTACATATAACGATCACATTGAGTAAATTAAATAATAATTTAACATGACGCCCTGTGGTTTTGTATGCTTGCAAGCATTTTTGTCTTTCAAATATCACTTGAGAGACTCTCTCTGTAATATGTTCAGTGCAGCTTGGAAAATACATGGAGTTATCGTGGCACGCAGACGCATTGAACGCCCACATCATGTACCCATGAGTATCACCACAAGAAATAGTAAATCATCGGTGTGATGAATACAGGATCTATCTCAGGATTTTCCTTTATAAATTTTCAAGACTATGTTTGCCCGGATAGTGAGCAAATGTACGATGTAACATAGGTAAAAAAAAAAATAAAATGATTGCAAGAAGGGGTACATGTTGTTTATTATCGTGGGTAGAAAAGGTGAATTCATAAAGGTAATGGATTACGACCCCTCTCGATGTAAGCAATGCGTAGGTGAGTAAATGCAACTTACGAAGTACACCAACTGCTTGAATGGCCGGATGACATGGAGGTGTTTAATGGAACTCAAAAGATACGCGTTACGATACACAGACGTTGTTATACAGACTCTTCTCCATCTCGTTTCTTTCTCCATGACATCGCTACTGTTTGTAAGTGATAGGATTATGAATGAACTTTATGAATGGCTTCTGTCGAGTCTCTTTGCAATTCTACTCATGTATCCAATTATAAGAGAGATGTATTTAACATCGGAAAAATACCAGTCGTCATAAATAAATTTGCTCAGTGATTAATTTTTTTTTTTCCTTTTCATGCTAATTTCTCTCTATTAACAATGACAATTATTCCAGTTTATTTATTTATTATTTTCCTAATTGATTTGATGAATATTAAAATTAATATGTCACTGTCTTCTATTCATGAGTTTATTCAATTTAAATTTACTTATTTGTTTAAAATTATTTATGTAACACAAGCATGACAAACGTAACTTATCATGCCTGTAGAGAAGGATCTAAGTTGCCGATTATCGACCGGTGAAATAAAGTAGGACGTAAGTAATTTAATTCCAGGTAAACACCAAATTTCTTTTAAGATTTTTAAAACAAATAATGACAGATTTAGTCAATCTTTTAACAATCCTATGAGGTTATGTAACTTGTTTATTTACGAAAACTATACAGAAGCTTTTTCTACCGTGTCGCTAATCGGGCACTTAGACCTCTCTCTACGACTAGAATAAGTTACTCTTATCATATCCTTTTTTATATAAAAGATCGTATGTACCAAAGGCTCTAATGGCTATCATCACCTCATCTACATGGGGCAATAATAGCCCACTTAGGTCCCTTGATGCATAATCTACTATTAATTTTACTTTTAACGAATTGAATGATCAATTAGAAAAGAAGTATTTCATAGTTGCAAGTAATTATCTGTAAAAATATTGACTTATATTTGTTGCTCCAAAAAGAAGGTTTCTTTTTGAAGCAAATAAATAAAATAATGACTGTAGATAATATTTATTGGGTTTTCTCTATTTTTTTTTCTTATTAATAATGTAAATTACAATCTGTTATCATGTAACAATGAGTAATTGGTATGATTTTTGCATTATTTTTCGGAGATCATCCATTGAGTTACTCCTTGTTTTTTTGATTTTTAAATGAGAGAAAGAAAAGAACTTGAATGGAAGATTTTTTCTAATAATCATAATATAATAACTGGAAGTAGTCTAATGGCTGCTCTCTTGGTGTTGAAACGATGAATACTCATTTTGGTTTTGTAGTTAGAGTAATCGACTTATTGTTTCCGGGACTGTTTCTATGTTCAGGTCTTGGTGGATATTGGCATTAGAGGCGTACCAAGGGGCATTTACTATAGTTTTGAGGGTTTTTGACTGAAAACGAATTATGTCAATGTTGGATCTACTGGCTGTATCCCACAATTGTATTCCATAAGTTCAGATAGGTTTGATGATAACTTGGTATATGATGAGCTTGTGGTGCAGTGTATGGTTTTCTCTATATAAAAAATTTTTTTCCACTATTCTTAGTTGCATTCCATAAATTCTATCCTCAAAGAAGGAATTTATTGGCTACAAATAAATTAAATATATTCTTAATAAATTTGTTCAGATTATTCCTTCATTTTATTGGCCATCATTTAATTATTGCTAAGTAAAAGCGTTTCTTGAAACTGTTTAAAGTATGAAGCATTCCATTTATTTTTCAAAATTACCGCTTTCCAAGAAAGCCAACATAAAAAGGATAGTGATTGAACACTAGTATAAACACTAATCGTTCGCAAAGATATCATGAATAATTCAATCGAGAAAAGGAAAAGGCACTCAACTCAGACGAAATCTAGTGATCATAGGCATGTACTTAATGGAATTAGAAACTTAACTCGGTTCAGACGACAAGTATGAATTCTCTGTGTGAATTTTATAACTTAAAGATATGTATGCATGTATGCAGATAGGGTAAACGGATGCATTCAAGCCTTTCTTTGCGCGGATATCTACTTACACGTACTTCGTACAAACGTCAACAGTTAGTTATCACCTCAACCGCCTTCTCAACACTTTATTATTCCTTTTAACGATGGCATTGTTCTCCTTGCTTTTAAGATGACGTCTTAATATTCGTGATAAATTGCAAAGCACAATGCAAATATTACGGAGTTCAGCTTCTGGAAAAAGCTGTTAATTATTAAAATTATTCTATCAATGCAATAAACTTATTTAATCATTTAAGAGAGTCTAGTTTTTGCTACATTGAATGTAGTTGGAGTATCTAACTCGCGTCTACTGAATATGTATATATTATAAAAAAGTGGCTAATACACATTGCCATAATTAACACTTGTAGTTAAATGAATGAGTGGTAGTGATTAACTGAGAAAAAATATAAAAAAATAAGAAAGTATTTTAAAAATGAATTATTTAAATTATTAATCATAATTTAATATTATTGCTTGGAAAAATAAACTTCATTCCATTTAATAAAAAATTCATATTCAATACATAACGGAAAATTACTATTTATTTTTATTAAATTCTCACCTTTTAATCACATAAAAATAATTCAAGTAATTACTTGTATTATTTTAATTATTTTTTAATTAATTTAATTATTTAATTTTACTTGAAATAGATATTTTAAATTGAACATGCTATTGTGATCATTTAGAATGGAAACTATTTTTGCAAATATGCAAGTATCAATGCTTGTGAATGGAGTGAATCATAATAACGGTAGACCAAAATAATTTCCATAAATAAAAGTAGTAAATTTAATTCATGTTGGCAACCTTTTTCCTTCTGATACCGTAATAAATACCCTTGGTACAAAAAAAAGTGTAAAGTAAGGGAATTTCAATATTAAGATCAGTATCAACGCATGTATTCTGCACAAGTTGTATTGTGTCGTGTGGCTAAAAGGCGTGGCAGCAGAAACTTCTCTACAAGGAAGCTGCTCTGATATGTAACATGCTCGCGCCACGATACCGTTCGCAAGACTCTCACCCTTTTTGAACGCTACTAGTACATAATGTTTTCTCCAACTATAACTGTAATTATTAACCGGTCGTTTGCTAATCTTAAGAAAGGAATCAAAAAATATTCCTCATCATCACGAAAATCGTCTAGAAATGCAAGAACAATTTAATATTAGCCAATATGCTGGTAGAATAGGTAGATAATTGACATTTGCTGAAATATTGTCTCTACATAGGTAATAATAAAATAATCTCAACAACTTCCTGATTTTCCGTTTGAATGCAAACGAAAGTGAAGACTCGTTAAACTACCACAGTAAATTCTAGAGTCGGTAAAACGATTATTTTCTCGCCTTGAGAATGTCTACGCCCTCGAGGTGAATCTTCTTGATACTCTCCATTGATACATGTAGGAGTTGAGTATGTGTGTAGATGTATATACATCAGTATGAAATAGCTATATAGAAATGCTATTGCGCAGGTAGTCTGTAAGTACTTATAGACTCTGACTTGGTTGAGGGCGAGGCGATCGCGGGAACGTCTTCTCGATCGCGTAACTGTCCCGGTTCTCACGTACGTCGCGAACCCGTACGTACACTTATTATATGGGGATTCTATCGCCAAAGTTTATCTAAAGACGAGACTTTGTACTCTGGAGTTTGCGGCGTCACACACTCTGAGGTTCACAGGGCGCTACTCCTCTTGCAGTTACCTCAATCGATCCCACTTTCGATAGATATGTGGATGTATTTATAATAGAGTCTCTTTCTGTATTTAAACTTTCCATCGCTTAGGTGTGGTTCCTTCGTAAAATTTGCATATTTATGACGAAAAACTTGCGCATTTCTATTTGTTACATTGATAACGAGTATGAATCACTCTCTATAAGTTCATGAGAAAGAATAAACTCTTTTTTCAATTTTATTACTTTTATATCAAAAATTATTATTTTCTCTTTAATTAAATGACATTAAAAATGCAAAGAATAATATCTGACCTTCTGACTTGGAATTCAATGGTATTTGATGTATTTTAAACATTTTAGTTGGTTCGGTTTTACTGAACAGTTATATTAACTGAGAAGAATAAAATATTTATATTATTGAATTAATTAGACACAACTGATAAATTATTGTAATGAATAATGATTAGTATGCAAAAAAAAAGTTCTGATGCTGTAAGAGATCGAAGAACTGATTCTGCAATAGAAAAAAATTATTGCAGCTACTAATGAACGCTGAGAGTGCAGAAAAAAGAGATTGATGCGATTACATATGTAATATGAGAAGAAGAAAATTTGATTTAAAAAGGGAAATTTTTGATGAATAACTAATAATCATTCTTATTAGAAACTATATCCTCTTATTCCTAAAGATAATCTTAAACTATTTATTAAACAATAATATTTATATAGAATGTAATTTTCTAATAAAATAAAAACATAAAGTATTTTATTCTTTTTGGAGTAAAAAAGAGAATGAATCGATTGGAATAACTGAGAAAAAATTTTTCATGTTTAACAAGTTCTATTTGTCAAATATATTATAATCATAACGAATATTTGTTAATCTACAGAAATGTATTTACAGATTAAAATTAAACTAAAGTAGAAACTCCCATGCATCCTCAGTGTTGTCGATAAGAGTCACGCGACGACGGAGAGACTATTGAAGAAGAACGAATTATTTTCTGGATTTCTCTTTTTCACTGTTATCACCGTTAGTATTATAAGGCTATCCTGCTAGCTCCGATTTTACTCACTATTCCAGTGCATTTTTCATCTTCGCGAGTGTCTTATGGCTCTTGCTAGCATGCCGACCTGTTGCATATACACCGTTAACGCCCGATTCAACAACATCATTCTTCGTGTCTTATCACTACTTCTCGGAACCCAATGCGTGTTCTGGTTCTAGCATCTCATTTATTTTTTTTTTCGTCTTTCCAATTTATGCTTTACAACCCACAAAACAACTTCTACTCTAGTTTATTCTACTTTCGAATCTGGTTCAGATATTTTTTAATTAATAATTTAAATATTCTAATCAACTGTAGAAGTTTACTGTAAAGTCTGGTAATGGTTACTCCGTACCAAATTACTTTTCATTTCTGATTTCATATCGCACGAGAGCTATTTTTCAATTTCAAACAATACCTTAACACATTGATTGTTACTTGTAAATTACATAGGCGTATACAAATAATATCTAGCTTTTAATTTAACTGTTAATATGTTAAGTATGTGTTAAAGTGATTTTTTATTTGTCATATAAATATTTATTTTTATCTTCAAATTATTTATGATCATTTTATAAAATTTATTAGCAGAAAAAGAAATATTTTAATTGTTTCTAAAAATTAAAATTCCACAATTTGTTTATTTTTACTTCACTTCTCGGTGTAAAAAATATTCTAACAGTGTTCAGAGTTATTTGGAAGAGAAAAATTAATTTATAAGACTTTCACAGTAAAAATGCTAATCTCTTTGAAAGATCTCAAGAGAATTTTTCGGTCACACTACCTAATTAATTTGCAGGAAAATAATGGAGTATAAAATCGTCAACTAATAAAGAACCAAGAAATCAGATTATTTTATAAGTCTCGTTAACTTTGAAGTTATGTAAATAAGTATTTATTGATATTTAACACTTTAATACATAATACTACACTGGTATACCACATTTTAGATAATAAAACATATTTATGAGCATATTTAATCATTTTAGAGCAAATTACTCTAAAAAAAATTAATTAGTTTATTTTAATTTAAAGTGGAATAATAAAGTGACTAGAAGTGACTCTCATTTAATACCTATCTTGGTCTTGGACTCATTTAACTGACTATTCAATACTTTTCATAATTATTTGGACATCTCATTCAGATGCAGGTCAAAGTTTTACAGAAGGAGCTTTTATCGATAGAAATTTTTTTCTAGTAATTGGCCTAGATTTTTAATCCAATAGATGGAGACTATTTATAAAAATAGATCAGGGAATATTCTGATAAATAATCTAAGGGAAATTCTGATTAGAACAATGGAATCTACTGATTCGATCAATTAAAGAGTTAATTAATTTAATCAGTTCTTTTTGCTGATTCAATCAGAATGCCGACTTTTCTAATAAATTTTTTTTTATTCTCAACTACAATCAATGAATAGAATTACTGATATTCATTAAACATTCTCTTGTTTATTTATAAAAATAAAAAAGGTACAGATTAATTTATAACCAGTATCGCACGGGTTTGCTAACTTTATTGATTCAATTAGTCCAATTTCCTTTATTCACAGCGCCACACTTAATCTTTTACTTTGTATAAATCAAGTGAATTCAAGATAATATAAAATAATGGGTTAAATAAAATCATTCAATAAATTGTAATGTGAAATTTCTTTGATGCTTTCAAAAAATGTGTGATGAAGAGTTTGCTTCAGTCTTAAATATTAATAAAACCCATATAAAGAAACGAACATTTTCCCGATAGTAATTATAATCCTCTTAAAAAGTAAGAAGGATGCTCTAGACATATAACTATGCAGTTTATTCTCGCATTATTCGCTTCCGATGGATAAAGTTGGCTGGCAGCAAAGCCTGCCGCGATCTCGAAGTAGTCGAGAGCCACGACTTGACACCAATGACCCATGGCGTTTCGCGATACATGAAGGGGTCACCAAGGAACGCCAGGATTGCTACTTACACCAGCACGAACGCAAACCTGACGGATTAATCGCTTAAAGTGCGAAGAAGCCGCCCAGTTGGTATGCGAAAACGCCCAGTAGGTTTAAATCATCTGCTATTACATGTTTCTTGAGAAATTAACGATTGCATAGAAATCACGAGATACATTTCTTCCGACTTTTAACTACTGAATTGCCTCATGACTATTAATAACCATTTTAGAAATATCTAATTTATTTTTTTTTTCATTTTTTTCATTTTTTTTTTTTTACTTTACTAAATAAATAGTGAATATTTTTTTATAAAGATGTAGCTGATTAATATATTATTGAGAATATTAATCACGATTATGTCCGATTTCTTTGATGCATCTCATAAATCTCTTGACCGCACAAGTAGACTTACATTTCTATATTTCACCGGTGAATAATTTATTAGGACAAAGTATTTAATTATTATTATTTTTACCTCCTGATGAGATTCTTCTTTTAAAAAAATTATCCACAAAAAAATGATAAATTTCTATTTTTACTTCACTCGAGTCCTTGAGACTCTTTAATAGTGTTCTTTTTGTTAACCGATATTTTAAAATTTCAATCACACTGCAAACTTATATACAGTTGAGAGACAATTTAAATTACAACACTTGGAGTATATTTTCAATAAAACATGACATAAAGAAAAGGTGTATGAGTAAAAGTAATGAACAACTCTTTAAGTCACTTATCGATATATTTTAAGTGCACTCATAAAAAATATTTCGAATAAATTGATAGTTGTTCTAAATGACAATAAAGTACGTATAATGGCCTTTACGGACACCTGGTGAAGGTGTGCAATAATAAATACACTAATCAACCCTTTTCCTGACAAGTTCTACGACTGTACCTACTACTTTCTGTTTCTAAGGAAGTAATAATAACTGGATAAATAATTACTTAGCCTGAGGTAATTGTACTAAGCGCCAGTGACATTTTCAAGCGCCGTTATATAGATTGTTATTATGTGAATGTATAATAATTGTAATAATCGTATCATGTATTTACTAACTGATTAATTATTATTCATTATTTTTTGCCGGGCAAAAAAAATGGTTAAGGAACAACGTACGCACGTGCAAACATAATTAAACTGTCAATACAATTAGTATATTTTATTTTTTATTTAAAAATGAACTGAAAATTTTTTTTTTTTCATCTCCGACTCATTTATCTTAAAGTTAATAGAATGAACCTCTGAAGATGGTATACGCAATGACAGTGAGTGTCAATCGATGCCCTCCAGCAAGCGATAAATCACTCGATACTTCAATTTCGACCTTGTTTCACGCGACTCCACAGATTTTAATTACAAATCTCTGTATATGAATCTTTCCTCTTATGGAAAATCGATGTCATTGATTTCTCAAGTGTTTTTGATGAATGTTCAAAACTATACAAATGACAATCATTCGATAATGAAAATAACAAATCACTATTTAGAATAATATTAGAATAATCATGAAATATGAGCATCACTAATCAATCCAATACTAACACTTTTAAACACTTGATTATGTCTTCATAATATTTTTACATATTAACTTTCTTTTTTTTTTCTTATTACATCAAGTGAGTTGTAATAGACTATAAATGGAATAATCAGTCAAGAAAAATTAATAACACAAATCTGTTCCATTATATGAGATAATAAAATACCAAATTATAGTACTATTTTACTCTAGTTTTGTAAGCAGGCATTTTTTGTTTGAAGATCATTCACAGATGAATTAGAAAATGTTGCAAGTATTTAAAGATACTCTAATGGTCCATTATGGATCATTGGAGGTCATTATATTCTCCCGGAACAACAAAAGAGAACGCCAACGCGTCCTCTACTGATATTAAATTACAGTTGCACTTTACTTAGAGATATTTTAACACTCCTCGTCTTACGTTCACAAATATTGTGAAATATTTAACAAAAAAAGAGAAAAAAATAATAAATAGTATTGGAACAGACAAAAGAATGTTTTCCTAAGCAATTCGTTTCGCTTGGAAATTTAATTTGACCACCCATAATCGTAACAATTACAGATTGTATCTCATGAAATCCCGTACAAGAGATTTGAAAGTCACTTCTAATTATGAGCGTCATAAACGCCGAATTGTATCTCTTTACTTTGAACAATGACCTGTGCCTGGTGTCTAACTGCGTCTAGTGCTATTAACACTGCCGATGAGTTGTAAGTTGAGAGATTAATTTCCAAGCAAAGTGTATATACACTGTTATAAGAGAGATGAATTAGGTCAACAGGTTATATTATCATTAATCGCGCGTGCTATGGCATACTTGCTTTTTTTTCTCTCTAACATAACACTCTCTTTATATCTTCTCCACTTATTTCATGATAATTGATGCCCAAGTATCGCTATCAATCTTGCTCTTGGAGTATTTTGCTGCTTACCAATTCAATATCAGCCATGTTTTAAGGTGATTCGTGGCGATGAGTCAGACTTGAAGAAAAAAGAGGACTTGTCGATAATGGGAGGATGTTTTATTTTTAATTTATGAGCTCCAAGCGTAGGCATATAAAAATATTTCAATAAATAAAATGATAAATTATTTCAGAGAAAATAGTGCTATTAATCTATTGTTTTATTTGTTCAGCTATCAATTTTATATGAAGTTTAATAATTTTATTGATACACTGGAAAATAAAATTACTTTGAATAAAATTACCCACAGTTGAATAATGAAATACAAAAAAAGTAAATAGAATATTTTTTTTTTTTTGAATTAGTGAAAGAATTAATTGTGACTAATCGATAAAATATTTTATTGATATGAATAATTTGATTTCTCAATACAGCTGACAGAGTACCGGATGTTAATGGTGTAAAGTGTTAATGAATAAATAAGGGATATTTTATGGAGAACTTTGGTAAAAAAATATTGTCTTTGCTCCAGATTCGATTCCTATTGTGTAGTGAGATAAATGAAATTCTCGGTTAAGTTTAATAATTTATAATAAATAATCAATTTATTCTCAGCACGTTTGATTGCCGAGAACCTGTGAATACGTGCGTATATTCACGCTCAAGGAGATTGATAAAGTGTAGACAACTGAGTGCAATTACCGATACGGTACGTGAGTATATAGAATAATATTTCTAAGATTTTTGTGCGCTGATCATAATCGCACGAGACTTATCGATCTCACTTTTTAGTTATTGCTTAAGCAATATTATAAAGTAGATATGTACAAATGTAAAATTGAAAGAAAAGAAAGACAATGTTTTCCCCCTGATTATAGTTGTAAAAATGAGTTTATATGTTTGCTGAGAAATATTTTTCGATTGCAAAACTTGTCGACAACGTGATTCGCGAAAGTGTAATGGACTCCTTAAATGTATTTGAAGAGCATAGAAAAATATCGCAAATGAGAGTAGACAAGGCAATAAGAAATTTTCAAGCATCTATATATACATCTATATAGTAGATAAACTGAAATGTCTTGTGAAAAAGTTGTTACGTCTCGATGAGTTCCAACGCGTATCTCCACGCTCGTCTTGTCAAAGACTTCTTCCTGGCTCAGTTCGTCGTTAACGTTTGAGGTTCTGGTGCCGCTTTGGGTTAAAAAAATAAAATAAAATCAAGTTGAAACACTCACCATAATGCTTCCTGTACAATTCGCAACACTCTTCCCTCGAGAATTGATCTCTTTCATCGTCAATCAGTTCCAATCACCTGTAACATGACGCAAAATGTTTCTTCGATTATAATAAATCTCGAAGGTCGACATAATTAAATTAATTTATTGCTCAAGCACTATTTAATTATAGATTATTACAAATTAATATATTACTGTATAAGAATAATTGTGTTATGTAATAAATTTGGTAATGTCAAGAAGTCACTAAATGAAGAAAAAGATAAAAAAAAAACTTTCGATTTGTCGTGATAGCATAACAAAAGAATACATCGTATAATTACGAAATATAATTGCCCAGAGCGGTTACGAAAAATATTTTATAGAAAGAAATCAATTAATCTCTCGAGTTATCCAAAACGTGCGTCGTCCAATCGTCTTTTTCTCGTCTGATGCATTCGTCGACTATTATACGATTACCATCACATTGACAGACATCAAAATTAGCCGGTTTACTTTCTACCCTGAATACCTGCGTAAGTAGCGTCTCTCACGATGGAGCCTTGGGTGGAGCAATTGCGCTCTCGGTCTGCAGATGATAATTTGTCAGAATAAAAATTCTCAATGACTCTCACTTTCAACAATGTAATGTTCTGATGCATTGACATTTATCAAAACATCTTTTTATTATTTTTTTTATAATTAACACCACCTTCGTGGTGTGTGCATTAATTAATAATTCCAATTCGTATTTTTCATTGTACCTACATGTAAAAGTTCACATGGAACTCGGCTTGGTATTATGCTGTGTGCTGAGTGTAAGTAAGCGAAGTAATTATGTAATTTTATAAAAATTACTGCACTTTGAATTTATGAGGTACAATTATTAGAAATATGTCGTCTCTTTCTCTACATTTATCAATCTCTTTTTATTTAATTCTACTGAAAATATATTTAATTTTATTACATAAAATGAAATTGTGAAAATAACATATTTATTTATTTGCCAAATTATTTTAATTTATTTCATTACACTCGAAGAAAAATTTCTATTTTCTTTTTTTTTGAATAAAAATGATCGTAAAAGAAGTATCATCAGCAATAGTTTGTTATTTGATTATCTTTATTGACGAATAAATTTCTTGAAATTATTTATTAATGTTTAATAAATGTCAAATTTAGACATGGATGATCGAATAGACGTTCATTAACCATTTAGTAATATTTATTGAAGTAAATATTTATTACCAGTTAATGAATTTATTGACTATTAATAAATAATCATTCGCGTCTCACATACTTCTTAATTGTAGCTATAGAAAATTTCTATGCCTACTCAAAGTAAGTCTCTTCCTTTTACAGAGACTTACAGTGTAAATTAATATGATAGCTCAAATACTCGGAGCATTGAATAATTTACCAATCGTCGCAGTGTAATTTTATTTGAAAAAAAACCAGTGTTTGTATTCGTTGATCCTTGATATCTTCTACAAACCAGACAGTCAACAAGTTTTTTTTAGTAGTTACCACCCTCTATAAGTCAGACAGAGTTAGGGTATTTGGGGGATTGAAAATATTTATTTTTCTCTTTATTTGATTTATTAAATAAATTAAATAACAATTGTCATCATTATTTGTTTCTAAAAACCGATCAATAAATATTTAGAGGAAAAGGTAGGATTATGGGTCACTTTTTGTTTGTATTCAATTACATTTTACTCTGTTCAATTATTATCAATTGTCACTTTTTAAAGTTTCCGTTTATTGCCAAAAAGTTTTATTTTCAATATGTTTGTGGGTTAGCTGATGGAAGACGCATCGTGCTTGTAAAATAATAAAACGAATGAACCATATTAAAGACTGGGCCATAATCCTACCTTCTCCTCTATTATTTCGAATAATAATAACAGCAGTAATTTAAATGATAATGGTTTTATAACTACAAATTGGTGTATATACAACATTTCGGATTGATTTTTATTGATTTGTTTTGAATGATTAAATTGAAATTCTTCAAATTAAATTTTTCAATTGGTCTGTCGTCAATTGACTAGACAAATCGCGTTAACGTAAACCAAATGCTGATAAAAAAATTTCATTGATGTTTTTGATGATTAAAAACAACATAAAATTGTCAACAATTATTTATTCTTGTTCTCTAGAACTACTCTAAAACATTCCAATAATGTTCTAAATGTGATTACTACTCCTACTATCCATCCGTGAATATAAATTGAAATGAAACATATCTTTTAATATCTTATTAACTTTTGTATTACACTTATCGAATCCCCAAGTGTTCTTCGCATTCAAAAGAGCTATTAATTATCCGGCTCTTGACTGGGAAGTCATTTCAATATTTGCGTATAACTTGTGCCCACTCAACATTGAAAAAAAGGAATAGATAAATGAAGCACACGCAAACGTAAATAAATAGCCAGTAATGGTCAAGCTATTTTATTATCTTTATATATGATTGAATCCATACTGCGTCAAGGTCGATTACAATCTGCAACTGTGAAATATTATTCTATTGTACATATTCATTTTTTTAATTCTCATTTATATCGCAATATTCTCAAGCGCTTTACGATTTTCCGTTTAACGCCTTGAGGGCGCGATTCGCTGGCGATAATAAAGATTCGAAAGAGATCGGAATCCTTTAGTGAGATTAATTATCAATAATATTGACTCTTAAACGAGTTGTTTTCACTGTAGTCAATATACACCGGCTTGTAATTTGCCAATAAAAAATTTAAAAATCAACTGTGAATGTAAACAATTTATCTTTCATCTTAATAATATTTACTATAATATCCATTCTCCTGTTATGTTAAGTCTTATTCATTTCACTTATAAATTGAAAGAAAAAAAAAACGTGCAAATGCAATTTAGTAGAACATTGAAATTGACACGGAGGAATGGTGTTACTAGTAAATAAATGGACTGTTAACTTCCGGCTGAAGAATCTGAGGGATGCTGGAGCTCCATGTACGCGTGCCTTGACATCCGTTATACATTCACTATTGCATCACAAGCGCCAGGATACCTTTTACAGCGTATTCTTTCTACCTCATGCGGTGCGAATTCTTCCATGTGGTGAACACACCTTAGTACACACCCTCGCTATTCCAACGTTTAAATAAGAACTGTACTAAATTTCCCCGTGGGTTTAATACAATTGACTTGGGGATTTATTAGATTCATTAATTGAATAAAGACTTTTTTAATACTACCTCATGAGTATTTATTTTACCCCTTGCACGTTGGTTATAATATTTCATCTTTGGTGTAAAGCACCGTAGATTTACTTCACTTTTAATTTTGCATCTCTTTAATTCTCGCCCCCTCAGGCCCACATTATAAATAAGGTGAGCGTGTGAGAAACTGGTTTGGACCAGGTCCATTAGTAGTAACGCCGTGTCTATCAAATTAACACAATTAATTAATGACTTCGACAGTCTGTCAATTGTTTTGTGATTTTATGTTTAAACAAATTAATTTCAAAGTAAATTATTTTTTCATTTTTCTAGAATACTTGGAATTCTTCAAACGCCTTTTTCTCGTATTATTTTTCGATATTTTATTAAGTAAAGTAACTTATTAAATCAATAAATGCTATTCTGTCATTTTAATTTGTTGAATTTAATTCTTTTTATTTTATTGTCCTAACTTTAATGGTTAACTTTGTAATGTTATTTAAAAGTTATTTATCGAATATATAGTATGTATTAATTTTATAAATGTCAGTAAGATTGAACAAAATGATAATCAAGTGTGCACAATAAAAATTTTGTTCGGTAATAGAAATGATAAAGATACTTTAATAAAACGTATCACATAACCTGTTGCTAAAAGTCTTGTAACTTATGCTGATTGTCAGAAAGGTTATTCTAATCGCATTTAAATATTGAGACAATAATAAAAAGATAATTAAGTGGGAGGAGAATTCATCACAATCAAGAATTGAATTACACTTCAATTTAGACAAAAAAAAATGATTTAAAATTAAAAGAATAAATTAATAATTTTTTATCAAAGAAGAAAAATGGATAATAATGATTGAAGTAAATAAAGAATCATCCAACTCCTAAAATGTCAATTGTCTAGCTTTCTTTTGCTCTTCATCCTATTAAATCTTGCTAAACAAAAAAAATAAATCAATCACAAAGTTATTTAGAAATCAGCAACAATTAACTGACATTCATTCTCAGGTGTCTAATAAAAAATCACTTCCATATCGAACGTAAAAGAAAGTGAAACAATATGAATAACACATAATGAAACGATTTTGTACAAAAGAAGGCATGAAAATAATTTTACTGCGGTAGGTAAAGATTGCATCGTAACCAGATATTCTGTATAAACAACGAGGAAATTAGATCTAGTGTATGCGGAAAGACCGAGAGAGTATATGCTGATACAACAACTGGACCGATGGTTCTAGTGCTTGGTATAGTTTTAGCTCCACCCCATAAATCGGTTAACTCAAGAATCTGTCTACGAGCACCAAATGTAGCAAAACATCGTGTTAGACGATACTGTGTTAACCAGATTCTAAATAAATTACTCGATACATACACTCAAGTATTCATGCAACCCTAGAATAATCAAGTGTTAAAACGATCATGCCAAATCTTTCAGGCTTTTTATCATTAAGTCAAGGTGTGAATTCCTCAATTAACGAATGAAAGTTACTATTTTTTTTTCAAGTCTTTTGAGAACTATTGCTTAATAATTACATACCAGATCATTTAACGTGACATTTCAGCCGAGTGTGACAATTAAATAGAAAATTGCTTCAATATTTTTTCGTGGCAATTTTTTTATATTAATTGACTGATTCATTAATCAATTAGCCCATTTATTAATGTCATTTTTACTTTGATTTACAGGAGATGATTGAAGGACGATTAAATGGCAAATATATTTACCTTTTTCGTTCTTGTTATTATCCAATTACCTTCATCATCAATGCTATCACAATCTACCCTTATTATTGATAAATAAATATACGATCCAGGGATCTCGATTGAATTTTTTGACATTGATGGACACGATAATTGACAGTTTGACTGTATTATTGAGAGGCGAGGCAACATATTTTCTGTTTCAAACGCGTCGTTAGGACGTTCTCGCAAGCCCGGATGCCAGACATTAGAAAGTATCCTTTAGCCTAGAGTCACACTTATTTTGCTTCGTTTCTGTATCAACAAAACTAGAGGGTATTAAGAAATTATGTTGATAGAAATAACGAACTCTGAAAAAATAACTTAATCAATGGCCGATTGAATTTGATGAAAAAAGAGGATTTTTTGTGGTCTATCTTGACGTGATGTGTCAAGTAAAACCGGTGTAAAGAACTCCAATCAAGTGTACATTATAGGTATATCGGAAAGTAGATTTGTCATCCCACGTATAGCCTATACACAGCCAGAACGGATCGGATGACTTTTTTTTTATCTTCGTTGGCGTTATTATACCACGAGAGTGCAGTGGCCACTTGTCTAGTGGTGCAACAGTCATGTCTGTATCCTATATTATACCACCAAGTGTAAGAAATAGTTATACGAGACATGAAAGAAGCTCACTTAATAACGAGAGGCGTGTTGGTGGGTGTATTGAGTGAAGCTGAGAGTCGAGAACCCGCTTTATTCTTCATTTATAATAAGAGCTGTTCGTACAGGGAGTGTAACGGCTTCAAGGACGTTACTGCAACTCTCCCAGGAAACTGCTAACCGACATATCCGCGAGGACATACTGCCCAACATCAGTGCATCTGGCTTGAGAGCAAGGTTTAAGATGTGAAAACCAGTTGTCGACGATTACAAATCAAGGATGAAAGCGAAAAAGAAGATTTTTGTTGAGGGTCATCGGGTGGAGTCTTCAGATTTCTTCACAATCATCATTTTTGTTTTTTTTATCTCTCTCTCTCTTCTTATTTTTCGACCACTAAAGGTACATGACTTGTTCAGAAGGAAATTTCGCAAACGAATTGGCCTGGAGAATCATCTTATTGAGAACAACAGTCTGCATAAAAACAATATATGTTAACATATGTTTTCTTTACTGTAAAGAAAAATACACTTTTGAATAAATATTTCATAAATAAAAAATAAGTAGTCGTAAATGACAAACATTAATTGATATTTATGAGTAATAAATAAAATTATGAAAATAAATATTTCATATTTTTTCAAATTATTTATTAACTTATATTTAAATGATTGAAAAATTAGAAAATAATCTTTAAAAACAAATAATCATCTAATTTGATTTTTTTTTATTAATCTCGCGATTGATAGATGAACAAACTTGATGACTCATTGATTTTTCCATTCCGATAAAATTAATTAAAATCTCCTTTTAACATTTATCCTGATTTATTTATGAGCGCAATTGAAAAATTGTTAGTATTATGTTAACACTTATTTTTATTCTCATCCAGAAGTGAACAGAAATTCATGATGTCTGCAAGCTAAAAAAAAGTCTGCATTTGGACATACGTGAATGGACTACACAATAAAATAATAAACTGCAGTTGATGCAAAGGGTATAATAAAGTATTCGAGATCACGAAGAAAAGGATAAAAATATAGGAGATGCATATAAGGCTGAAATGCAGTCGGCTGATGTAAACACAAAAATTTATTTATATAAGAGAGATGTGTAAAAAAATAAATAACAAGAAGAGGAAGGTTCTGAGACAGTCGATTTTACAATTACCGAATCCCATATAAGCCTAAGAAACGGGCGTCGGCTTTGAAGGAGATCAAGTATTCCTCTCACTCTTTTTTTTTTTTTTTTACCGTTTTTCTCCACTTTTTCTTCGGCGGATTAAGAGCAACTCGTTAACACGATTGTTATAGAGTAAAGAAAAAATTCTATGGATCTTTTCCAATGTTACGACACCTAAGTTACAATTTCATAGAAAGCTATATTGTAACTTCCAAGATCTCCTGCGAAATCGTCGATCATTTAAAGTCTTTTTGATCTAGATATTTTTCAAACGTTTACTGTTGCTCGTAAAAGCCTTTCGCACTACTTGAGTTTAGTCAGAGATTCTTTTCTTAAATGACGAAAATAAAAATGATTGCTGCTGAGAAATAGATTCTTATTACAACGTAAAACCATTTCGATTTCATTTATTTATTCAGCATTTTTTGAATCCAATAGAAAGTCAGGAAAAGAAAGTATTTTTTTTTGTTTTCATTGTATTGCCCATCGGTACTTTTTTTGATGTCATATTAATTAATGATTTCGTTACATTAATAAAGTCAATTAATAAATAAAAAGTTACTTGAAAGAAAAAATAAAAAAACGTTATTAAATGTTGAAAAAATTAGAACAATATCTAAACTTGAATACAACCTTCCTATTGATCAGAACTGTAGAATAATAAAGCGTAAGAAATTAAAGATGACTATGCTATAAATTTATGTCAGTAGCAGCATTTAAATCAGCTGGTATAATCTCCATTAGCTTATTCAACACCCCAGTGAAGCCGTTTTCTCTACATTCAAGGACTTAATTAGTATAAAAATATATTTGTAGGTTTAAGCATTAATAATAGAAGCTATTTTAAATGAGATATCAAAATCAAAACATTTTTTCCATTATTTTAGAAATCTAGAATAAGGACATTACATTAATCATAAAGTGTATATTAAACAAATAGGAAATTAAAAATGATGGTTACATTGAATGCCAAGTTTATTCATTGAAGATCAGAGTAAAGCAAAAATTCTTGAGAAAAACTGACCTATTATTGATCAATAGAAAATGAAGGATAACTTTTTGCTTTACATCTTATTATCTCATTTTTTCTTCACTACTTTATCCTCGATATCTGAAGATTTTCAATTGTTTTTTAATTTTTAAACCAAGTCTTTGTACGACCTTGGTATCAGGGCCATAAGTAGTTACACCAGATTATTATATTTAGATTAAAAATTATTAATAAGATCAATATTGGAAAAGTTATTTACATGGTATATTGATGTAGAAAGTTAATAAGTACACTTTTTTATAATCAAATAAACACTTGACTTTAATAATAAATTAATAACAAAATTGAATAATAATTAGATACAAATAACTACACTGATGGAAAAGTTTTAAAAAATTGATTCCATTGGAAACAAAGTAATGAAACCAATTATGTATCTTTTTTTAAAATGTCAGATCTTGGAGACTCGAAATCAACAATAAAGATAAGTGTAAAAATACAAGATTATAGTTATTAAATAAGATAATTATTAGCAATGAAAGTATGTTTTCATTTTTTCAACATAAAGTAATTCAAAAGTATGTTATATATATTAAACACGTTGCACTTTTGTATTGAAGTGGCCTTTATGCATACCATGTTCGGACACCTGAAACCTGTACTCAGTATTTTTGGTACTTATCTTCTTTGTTGATGCCATGCCTTATATATTCTTTTAAATAAGTGAAGCTTCACTTAATAAATATTCAATTTTTCGATTGAAAAAAATTTATATTACTGTTTATTTAATGTTTGATGAATAAAATAAAATTATATGGTTCAAATGTCAACATAACTAACGGAAAAGAAATCTTCAGTGATGGAAAAGCTAAATCCTAGAGCCTAGATAAACTTGAAATAAATTTCAGCACCACTGGTTCATTGAATAAAATATATCAACTTGGGACTTTTGTAATTGAAAAAAAATTGAATCTTTCCAGTAAAGGTGTTATTCCCTCTTGGTTAAATCTAACAGGTGTGATAAATAACTTTCAAAGTTAAAACTCTTCACCTGAAACGAAGAAGCTTCTGACCAAAACCGACTAGAATTTATTTTCATAAATACATAATCTGGTGGCAATGAGCATTAAATAAAACTTTCTTTCATTAATAAAATATCCAATCGTAAATAAATATTGATGTGATGGATTTCCTAAAGAAAAAGAATAGCAACACACATGCGACATAGGACAAAGTAATATATAAACAAGTACCATATACGAGAGGATTGTATCGAGAAATGCCAATAAAGGATCGATATCGTTATAAATCGATATCTACGGATGGGTACACGAGCGGTACTTGTACATAGGGCATCGTAACATGAGCGGTCGCTTATTATAAGCTTGAAAGACTGGCTCGCGAATGCTTGGGCAGGGTCGAATCATGGGTGGTCCGCTATGCTAATAACATTCGAGCATTTCCGTTGATTCTTGTGCTACCAGGTCTACGATCTTCTTCCATTTCCCTCTCATTACTACCTCTTTAGGTCCCAGCAATATTTCTCTACTGCTATACTTATTTCCAATAATGCAAATTGCTTCGAGTCTATTAGTGTGTATTCTCAAGTTAGTTTACAAAACAGTTTTGATCAGCATACATTGCAAAAAAAAATCTAGAACATTGCTAATAACATTCGGGCAAATCTTCTAGTATTGTAAAGAGAAGTAGCAGCTTAGTGATGGCTACTGATGTTGTAACCAGACATGTTCACATGGAGATGCCTCCAGGGTAAAATAATTTTTATTCAGTCACAAGACCGCCTTCGCTACTATTATACCAGACAAGCGATTTTATTTTTTAATATAGGTAGCAACTCCATGACATATGTCAAATGTGAAAGACAAGCATACTAGTGTAGTGAACGAGTGCGAAGGCCATTCCGAATAAAAAGAAAGTGACGAAAAGGGCACGTGCCAATAACTAATAAAGAATATTAATGTTTAACTGTCATTCTCCATTGTTACTTTATGTAGTACAATTGAAATAAGATATTCTCGTCTAACAGAAAAGAGAAAAATAAAATGCTTCCTAAAGATCTGTAAATGGCTCAACATTTTAACCGCAGGCCCGTTATGGTGTAGTTAATCGTAAAAAAAAGAAATTGGAGAAGGTAAATACGTCAAGATGAAACTGAAGAAACATTAGGTTCTTCAACTTTTTCTGGATACTTTACGCAATAGTCTTTTTTAAGTTAAACTAAAATAGTTGTATGTTTGTTATAAAATTAGATTAGTTGATTTCAATTCTATGATATTGATTCAAATCTGTATGAAAGCTGTAGATCGGAAGGTGCACGATCGTCTCGATGTTTGTAATCTCAATATGCCTGAGGTCTTTGAGCCGTAACGACAACGAGATGGGGAGCATTTGCAATGATCACGAAGCCGCCAGATGGTGACGACATAAATCGATCGAATGATCAAGCTACTCGGGTAGTTTCAATATTCGTGATTGAATCATTGCTTTTTTTCATGATTTATTGACAAAAAAGTCACCGTTACTTGGATCCAATATAATATAGTCATGATTATTCTCGTCTAGACAAATTGAAAAAAGTTTTATATTCATCTTGATTAAATCAAAATAAATATGATTGTCAAAGCTGTTAAATGTTTGTGATGTAAAAAATATTTAAACGCATGTTAATATGCATGACTTCTTCTATTGCAAATCTCTAAATTAGTCTTCAGTTGTCAAAATATACTCTAATCAAGCTTTCAAAGTCCACGCAAGTGTTCCTACTGTCGAGAGGCTATCAATCTCAGGAAATTAGAACAAAAATATCCATAATAAAACTGTCATCAATTCTAGATGACTGGAGATAGATTTAGATGTCTGTAATCAATCATGGGGAAAATTTTGAAGACATAATGATCAAAGTGTCATTAGGATTCTTTGCAACAATATTTCTCAATGTTATTTCTCTATGTTAACTAGCTAAAGTTTTTTAAAAAAGTTAATGTAGTATTAGTGTTACCGTTTCAACAACTCCTTGAGTCCACATCCGCATCATAGTCTTGGTGCGTAAGTCCCCGCTCTGGAGTATGTTCAGACAGGGCGCGTGGCTGATACTTTCACTCGTCATGGTAGTCCCCTCATGTCTCCAATCTCTGAGAGTTTTTCCCCCAGGTTTCTGCTGAACAAGACAACGCCTGAGAGATGCCCGTACTACTGGTCAGAGCCTTTTCCGCTCTGTACGACGCCTCAGACATTTGCCAACTATTTTTCTTTCTCTTTTTCTATCTCTCACTGCTGTTGCTGCTGAGTACTTAGATACGATCATTGACATTCCACTCTTGCTCTTCGCACCGGTGAAATGATCCGGAGCGCTTCGAGTTTCACCAGTTTTCCCAGACTTGCGAAATTCATAAAAAGTATACGCTTCGGTACTTGATGATTTCGGCAACATCCTGTTTCCTTCATAGATTAAAGTGTCATTTTCCAATAAATTAGAGCTGTTTGTGATGTTAAGAAATACATCAATAAATACTATTCTCTATCAGTATCTGGAACGTGAAAAAAAGTTAATGAGGATCGTTATCAAAATATTAAGAACGATGATGAAGCAAATTTGAAAATACTCATTGTACTTACCAGCATCCCTCTTACAGCTCAAGGTCGAGATGCCGAGAAAGTGAGAGAATCGATTCCGAGATGGTTACCGCCTCTGTAAGGCGCCTACTTGGGCGATTAATCACGTCGTTAGCAGCGTTCCAGGTGGAAAATGAATTTCAATGCATTGGCATGTCCATTGAGTTTGTTTCGATGGTGTAGTTGAGATTAGAAAAACGATCAGGTCATTTTATCAATTGCCACGAGTTTTAAAATACATCTATATAAAGTCATGTAGAGCAAGGCTTTCATCTCGAATCTCAGTTAATGCACCTTACAAATCATTACACTGGATATCTTTCTCACAAAGTGTGGGATCGATCGGTGACAATTTCGCCAACTCCAAACGCAGCTAAACCACATAATTAAGAGAAATTTTCCTCCGTCAATTATATATCATCTCTGGCAGTCATCCATAACGTTGACTTCAACTACTCGTCTTCTTCTACTGTGCAATCTGCTAAACAAAAAACAAGTAAGAAGAATCTTAATAATAATAATTTAAAACACTTAAAATTGAATAAAAAAGTATATAAAAAATCTAAATAAATGATTAAGTTGATTATTGGACAAGTTAAGTGCATGTGTTGTTGAAAGTGAACACGATGCTTCCGCACGCATAATCTTCTAAGCCAAAAGATGCCTGTAGGAGCAAAGAAAAGTCGCCTCTGTACTTGCTATTAAGGCTTGAGATGGCAGTCATGCGAAGCAAGTTGTAAGTATTGTGGGCGGGGTGATCCAGAGAAAGCCACGCGCAAGCTGTACTGTTTCGCGTTCTCCAAGCACACTCGTCTTATGCCACCGCAAGGCGTGTGCCGCTTTTTTTCTTATCTTTTTTTCAACCGTAAGAGGGCGAACGTGCGCGAATAGTCTCCGCTTACTTTATCGGCTCACGACCCTAAGGAAAGTCACTTAGCAGCGTAAAGCCGGCTCGAACGATAACGGCATGATCATTATATCTCCAAGCTCTTAAATGTCATTATGCTCTATAGGCTATATATGTAAGTATTATAACTGGTCATTGGTTTACTCTCTAGTCAAGGAGGACACTTTTGTTATATAAATTTTCACTTAGTTCATTTAGATAAATAGTAATGAGTATAAATTGATTGAAAATTATATAGATATCATTACCATAAGTAAATAAATTTATCGCTGCACGTCAGATAAGTGCGGTGTATTATAGAGAAGGAATTGAAGTTTGCAAACTAAATCATCTATGTCATTAGGAAGATATATACCTCGAGAGACTCTGCATCCACACGGACGATCCAGCATCACGTCCGGTCGATCTAGTTTCATGATCTGTTCCGCGATGAAAGCGAAGAGACTCTCTATAAGTCCGACTTTGGAAGAATAAGGAATACTGGATACATCAATCTGGAAAGTATCGAAAGTAAAGCAATTAATGTCCATTAAATTGAAGCTTTAACTTTTAAACTATGAGAAAACGGGAAATTGAATGCAATCAGTTTTAACTGAATCGTAATTTCCTATACTTGGAAAAAAAACGTTTCAAAAAAAATGGTAACATTGCTACCTACACCGAAATTTGAATTCAGAAGATTAGTCTTAGAAAAGTAATCGCGTGTGGACGTTCTAAGTATATTCAAGTGGCAATCACGACCCACATCCTGTGCAGATAAACTAAAGTCCAGTTTCTTAAGAAGCAGAGGCTCTCAACATAATGCCATCTTATTTCAATTAAATCCATTCAATTTCATGTTGAAAAGGAATTAATTCAATTTTGAATTAATTGAAAATACATCAATAGAATCATTGACATAAAATAGTAGAAAAATGTCTTAATTAACAATTATTAGCTGCTGATAAATAATTCAAACACCAGTACACTAAATAGGTGAAAGATAAATATTCTCAAAAATGATCAACTCAATCAACAATATCAACAAAAAATTTCCTCCTCACGTGCGAGAAAAAAAGTCATATCGATCGATATTAATGACGCAATGGGACAATTATAAATGATATAATTTGTCAAGCAGTACAAATATAAACACATTAGTAAGGTGTAGGTTTATCAGTACATTCACCTTCTGCATATAATTAAAAATGATATTTGCGTATTGGAGAGGGTAAAAACGATATTCAAGTTATCCTGGTATTTTTTTTTGAAGCAAGGAGAGAGTCTTATTAGAAATTACGACCCCCCTGGGAGGTGATACGTGTGCTGGTCCACTTCCTGCTTTTTTGAAGATATCGTCCACCCAGAGCGTCCACTCCCGTTCTAGTACATTTACATCCATTTCTCTGGATCGTCTGTGAGTACATTCATGTGTGGTGGGACATTGCGAATACGAAAGACACAAGCACGGAGACTGGTCGTGGACTCACTATCAGTACATCTACGCCTTGTGCCTCTTTCTCAACAACTGGACCTGGACGTACATATATAGGAGCGGGTTCTATTCTATTTTCCTTTCTGTCGATGATCAAGCTATCAAATTAACACGTTCACCATGCTCAGAAGAAAGATACAGTCTTGTCTTCTTAATCTTTAAGAGACTGTCTTGAAGCTTCCGGTTTCTACTAGCACAGCATACAAGTCTAGAACGTTAAGATTCTCGTTTTCATACTGGATCGTTAATCCTCCGACTTTCCTTTGGTTCTTCAAGTCTATTTGCTACTAATTGAGGCTAATAGTTGATTATTTTTTCTTTTTTTGCTGCTAGTTTGTTGATTGAAGATCCATAGACTGCAGCAAATCACGTCAGAGCTTCCACACCCTCCTTTTAACTTGGTATTTTTATATATCCACTGGCATTCCAAAGGATCTACATAACCTCGAGTATTTCTTTTGGAAAGTTTCAGATCATCTATCTTTGTGGAGGTGCGGTATTGAAGTGCAGCTCCAAGCAATCTGTTCAAGGATCGATTTAAGAGTAAAATAAACTTGAATAAGGTAAATTGCTTAAATTCTCCTGATGGTACTATCACTACATGCAGGCTACTAAACCAAGGTCTAGTTGGAATACGGAAGTAGTTCAGCAACTAGGGAGAGTTCTAACCATTTATCTTAGTTTCATTCTCATATGCATGTGCGTGTAACGCCTTTGCTTGGACATCGAGAGCACTCCAGGACAAAATAGAAATCTGCGTGTTGCTTTATAGATACTACTCTCTCATTTAAAAGGCTTAGACTATGAATGCGCACGCGACTACGACTTCTAGCGACTCGTCGAGGTGAACGGATTAACGTCAGCATCCATTTGCGTCTCTTATAATTATGTCCAGTTTCGTATTCGGTGTCTGTTTTACTCTTTGTATAATACTACCGGCCTTCTTTTTATACCTTGGAAATTATACTCTTAAACATCACCAATTCAACATTACCGTTTTATAGTTATTGTGGATAAATATATTAAACGTTAATGTTCAATAAAAATGTACCGTGCGCATTTTTTTATAACACTTTTGACCTTTTTCGAAAAATTCACCTTGAAATCTCAACACTATCTGCGCTGCAATTTTGTCTGTAGGATGTTTACACATGTCGTTATAGTAAATTTCAATCGATTCTGAATGGACAATGGACTGTAAAGTATCTCCTGTTGCCAACAATTTCAATTTCTTGCTGCATTTTTGTTGAAAACAATGAAAAAATTCGATTCATGTAGATCTAAGATGTAGAATAAAAAAATTGCTCCAGATCACGGAAGTAATATAAACGTTTGGTAGATCAGTAACTTCCTCGATCAAGAATGGATCAGCGATAGCAGCCAAGAAACGCAGAGGCGAAAGATCGATGTTGATCTGTTTAAACATCAAGTTTTCCTTCTTTTGATTCTTATCCATATTAGTCTCGCTAGCCCATGAATTATTTTTTTAGACTTTTATAATACATAATTCAAGCCTTCTTTGTGACTTTTAAATGTCCTCGTAAAATACGTCGTTACTCAGCCACCTAAACAATATCAAGATTTAATTAATTACCATTTGTACATGTTTACAATATACGTCGTTGTATATTCATAAACAAAGTCATTAAACATTTCAAGGATCTAATAGTAATTTGCTGATTTATTTCAAGTTAATCATTTCTCAGGGTAATTATTGTAATCAGGTATTTTGGTTGATGTAAACTAATCATATCTCTAGGTAACAAAAATCAACATATATAAATTTATCTGCAATATGTAGAATTTTTTATCACTAATTGGACTTGAGTTTATCTGTGAGACTAAAAAATGCAGTAATATTATTTTTCGATTCTTCTAAGTGATTTCTTGTAGAACTAAATTCAAGTTAGATTACTTTTCGTTATTTATAGGTACTTGAAGAGATCACAAATCATGGCGAGATTATTGAGATAAATGGTAATAGTTATTGAGATTATCATCAATAGTTACTGAGTCACTGTTCAGCAGGAGAATGTAATTGATAAGAATATTGAGCTTGCAAGGAAGATGCTCGTGGAATTGATAAGTGCATAATGATTATAATGGTACTGGCATTACCTTTTGTAAAGAAGCACCAAAAGGAGCAACCTGAGCATCTTGCATTCCGCATCTTCTTATCTCTGCTCTTCCTACCACGATTATTATTATAACAGTAGGCTGGACGAGAGTAGCATAAACGTAGTACAGTCACCGGGCGTCCTGTGCAATCATAACGGTACTGCATCCACTCCTTATTCAGACGCTCTAGTGTACTCTACAACATATTATATTAGATGATTATTTTATACTCACTAAATGTGCTAAATATCTTAGTTATTGAGGAAGCTACGATAAACTTTATCAAATTAACCTGATTATAAAATTTAATGTTTTATTTATTTTATAAATAATTGCATTGTCTGTAAAACAATAGCTCAATAAAATTTATTTCAAACTCATTTCTATCATCAGTTTAAATAAATAATGCACATAATATTGTCTTTATCGTACTTTATGAATGTTCATTTTATCTTTCAGCACTTAAAGCATCTTTTTATACTCATTAGATTTATAAAATATCTCGACTATTGGAGAAAATCATTATGATAACTTGGACCAAAAGAACCCTTTTGAAAGTGAAATTTATTCATTTGCAAAAAATATGTATTATAATTTAACGACATTATTATAATTTTCCATTGCTGCAAATATATTTTTGGATCATAAAAATTTTATGATTATTTTATGCAATATTTTAACAATGGTATACTGTATTACTCATAAATATGATAATCAATTAAATCATTTATTTTTTTATATGAAATTGACGTTTATGCTTTAATAAAAAAAAATATCTTATAATCAACAAGTAGGACAGGGCTGTTAATTGGTACGTTGGTACATATTTTTTCTCTTCATAAAAGCCATTAAAGTATTTTTATTCTTTATTTGCTTGATTTGATCAGTAACAATTGTTAGATGTTTACAAATGGCAAAAAAAAAAATAAAAGATATATTTAGTGAGTCATCAATTTTAAACATATGATAATGTAATTCATAGTGTAACACCTAGGATGCTTTTTACTTTCAATGATGTCGTCATTAGATCCAAGTTGTCGATAGAAGAGAAGACTTTTAAGAGATTAAAAAGATCACAAGAAGTATAAATAGTCAAACTGGACTATCACGCGATCATAGACCAGGTAGAGGGTAGAAGTGTATAATCCGAATTCGGAACTGGTTTACGACGAGTCTTGTATATAAAATACGCCTACCAGTATCCAGCTGGACTTGTTAGTTCTGGAAGTTCATTTAATTTAATTAACGAACGAGTAAAGTAGTTTCGATAAATACGAAAGCAAATTGGCTAAAGATGAAAAAGTTGAGGAAGGCCATGCATGACAAATTTCTCTTAACACTTATAACTTATAATACTTGGCATGACTGCAATAGTATTTCATCATTTTAGAAACACCAATACACCAGGTTGGCATCAAGTTTTTGTCTAAGAATCCTTAATCACGTGTTTCCTGCTTGTGAAATATTTTTTGTGCAAAAATGACTTCCCGTGACTAAAGATAATTCCAGGATAATGTGATGTTCATGGAGAGGGAGATAATTGATAGAGCGGTGTTTTATCCAAAAATATTGCGTGTAAAATGTGGCAGCATCAGTTGGTGGTAGGTCTTCTTGGTCCCATGCACGAGTGATCTCGATTCCAGGTCTCGGGTGGAGTCACGTAGGTGTAGTCCAACGTAAATGTCTCGACCACACGTCTAGAAACCTCTTAGTGAGCGTCACGTAGCGACCTCGTAGTCATACGTACACGTGTGGCTCCTCTCTTCCTCTCTCTATATCGTCGTTGCTCAGGACTACATCGTCGTTCAGGTCCAGGTGAGCCGGAGATCTGCGTGTCTGTATCTGCGAGACGAGGCGAAGGTGTATGTGCTTCTCTGTCTTGTCCCTCGCTTGCTTCGTCTCTCCATGGTGAAAGTGAGCGCATTCCATGGCCACCGGGACCACGCCCGACTAATACAGAGAAAGAGCACCGAGAAGCAGATAACTTGGGTTTGCCTTTACACCAACTCAACATCTCCGCCGCGAAGTCATCGTGGTCCGTGCTGTATCCTTTGCGCCACATGTTACGAGTCTTATAACGTAGGATAAGAGAGGAAGAAAAAAAATGGATGCACTAAATCGTTCTCTGTAAGTTGCGCAATTGCATTCAAACGGACAGAGGCTGACCCTATGCACCAGGAGAGCTGGGTAGTCGTGTGTGAATATATACTGTTTCTCTCTTATTTTTCTCTGTATACGTTACCCTGGTTTATAGCTTTTGTAAGGAACTCGTTCGATGTCGAGACTCAGTGCTCGTATCACCACGTAAATCGCGTCGCCCAGGTGTTTGGGTTACACTCGCATTTCCTAGCTTGGGATCATTTAGATAAAAAAAGCTAAGCAAAAACGTTTAGTTTCCAGCCAAGAAGAAATAATGAGACAAGAAGTGAATCATGATGGGAGAGGCACTGGAAGTTGAAGCCGAGTGTTTCGAGGTAATTGATGCACCGAATTGCGAATAACACTCGTGAGAGATATCTTTGGGTGAAGCGCGCTCTTTCGCAACAGCTTTCTGGATGAAGCAGCCGTCTGGTATACTTAACTCTTCACAGGCCAAGGGCAGTCACGCTCTTTTTAAATCCTGACCAAAGAAGACTATTTCGTCGATCAGACATCTCTTCTTTTGTATTATTATTTTGTTTTTTTTTTTCTTTTCATGGATTCCATCATTGCGGTCCTTCGAATCTCCTTTTTGCCCTTGATGGACAGATGAAAGTTTTAATCAGAGGAACTTGAAGATATCTATATATTCAGCGCACCCTGATGAAGATTTGCGCAATATTTTTGAAAGTTTTGGCCAAAACCAGATGAATTGACGCGTCGATTACACTTGGCAGGCAGGCATGTAATTAAACGATGAGCCTAAGTACGGTGCAAAGGGAAAGGCAAATCGAGACCAGATCCATTTTGACTTATTTTTTGAGATTAAGACACGCTCGATAATTATTTCGACGAACAGAAGGCAACTGAGTTAATCCGACAGCACTCATCTTATTCTCTTCTGTCTACCTTTGAACCGTATAAACAGATATGAAAAAATAACGTGGATTACTACTTACATTGCCTACTCGTTTTAATCTCACGTCCAAAAACACTTGACCTTCTTCTTTCATCTTCATCTATATCCGGATTATAAAACACCCACTCCTCTGAAATTCATAACAATTTTTATGAAGTATACAGTTATGAAAGTAGCTAATGTTATTATTAAATAAGTTCATCATAAGATGTATGAGGAGAGTATTACGATAAATAAATTTTCTTTATGGCGATATAAAATTATGGAGTTAAATGAAATTTTTAAAATATATCCAGCATAGATGAATAAATTGTTCATTCATTCATGGCTAAAATGGTTTAAATTCTTCTCTGAGGTTCAATTGAATGTTTGACATTTTTAACTATACAAAATATGTTGACATTTTAATTATTTAAAAAAATTCCATTCCAATTATTCAACAGATTGAATCTTTTCAAGTAAAAAAATTGTAATTCAACAATAATTGAATTTAAAAAAATTCTATCATGCTATAAGTTGAAAGTTAGAAATAACAAGCTAGATAATTTATAATTATTGTTCCATTATAACATTTAATATTATCAAAAAAAAAAATCATCCGCATGTTTAATATGATCTGATATTAATTATAATATCAATCAGTTTATGAAAGAAATGTTTGCATTAAAATCTAATCATAAACTTAGCTAGACATTGTTATTATTTGATTAGATTCATAATTCTATCTCAATTTAAATTAGGTTTTAATCTATAACAGTGTATAACTATAAACATTGTTACAATAAACTGATTTAATTATATATAAAAAATTGATTATTTATACAACAAATTATGAGAAAAATGGAAATAATGATGTTGAAATGAAGATAAGTATTCTAACACAATAAATATATTATTATAAATGTCATATTAATATCTGTAATACTAATAGGTGTCAATTTGATTTGTATTACATTATAAATTAATTAATTTCACTATTTCTCTGATAATCTGTTTGCAGTACGTTTAAAAAATAAATGTATTATTTAAAAGAAATCTCTTAAAGATTCAACACGATCAAGTGAGCAAATTCAATTAAGTAATAGCCTGGAAAAATATAACATCTTTAAAGTTTAACGATGATAATGGACACCAATAAAATACAGTTTATCGTACAAATAAAATAAAATCGTCGAGATTGGAGTAACTCCTCCCTACAGCCGATCAACAACTATATCCATGCGGTGGAAGGTAGTTTAATTTCGCTTTCGAAATACCGTTAAATCGATCGATCGAAGCTTGAATTACCAAGGAATACAGTTCGAGGCCGTTGGCATCTCGATCTTGGCATTCCAATCGATTGCCCCAAACTATCAGTGATATATATTTGTACATATATTTACTTGCGACAGTTCTTACTAAAAAGTATAACAATATTACAGATGAAGAGAATTGATATTGTTATTAATCACCTATCGACTGTTGGAATTTTCGATCTACCGATTGATAGTCCAGTGAAATGAAACAGTCGTGAGGATTTGAGGGAAACCCTGGAGGACTAATAATTTCGTCATTATATTCCTGTGCCGAAATGATCACGAATCAATCCTTCTGTTGCATCACTTGATCATTATTATACTTCAATTCTTACCTGATCGACCAACCAAACAAGGGATTTCTCTTGTCCAGTAATTACCAAGTACTCTCTGATGTAGTCGTATTCCAAGATACATTTCTTCAATAGTTCCTTCAATTCATTTTCCTTGAGTCTTCATCGATCCTTCGATATCTGCCTGCAATATCATCATCAAATCAATCAGTTGTAATATTATTATTGTTATTATTATTCTTTTTATTATTTTAATGACGTTAAAAATTGGTTCAATGAGCAGACGTACCTTTCTCAGGCTAACTAACTTCCTCGTGAATCAAGAGCCATCTGAACTTTGCTTTTCAATTTTTCAACACCACCAGGATGTATAGGTCAGTGTACTTGTTTATTTGAAATCCCAGATATTGAATGGACCAAAACTGCAATATGAACAAATAGATTTAGTTGTTGATCAGACAGAAAGAGAGAGTAATATATCACCTTTTAATATTCTGCTGTAAAATATTATTTGGAGTCTGTGATTGAGTGTATGAGTTTTTTAGAAAAAAGTTATTAATGTTGATAGAATTGAATGTTGCATAATCATAAATTAACTTAGTTCCTAATATGTTAATTAAAAAATTATCAACAGAAGAGTTAAAGTATCTATTAGATTGATTACTAGATTAATTTTATGTGATTACAGTGAGTATTCCCAAGCTAATCGAAGATTATCTTGATAATTTCTATTCCTAAATAATTCCTCAACATCTCATCATAATGTACAAACCACCCAACTACAAAATTTTCTTATTTTTATTATATTATTATGGCCACAATAAATTTTCTAATCTCATAGAATAAGCAATAATATAAATAGTAAGAGACTAAATAAATTTACTTTGCTACTTTTTTTACGACCATTTGTTACTTAGTCATCATAAATAAATGTACAAACTTATAAAAACTTGAATCTATTGCGTAAATTTATTTACTAGCACTCGATAACGTCCAAGAACTCCCACACAAAAGGAAGCAGCTGCATAGAGATCAATTGGTTAAAATGTAGGTAATAAATAACAAGTATATTAATATAGACCCCGGAAAATACTTGATTTGGTATACGGATAATATCAATATAAGTCTTTTGTGTATCGACTTTCGAGCATGTAGTGTATGAGAAGATCACGAAGCTCTTACGAATAAATGCATAAGGATCAGATGGATGCTAGAGACCAGGGCGTGGTCGTATTTATATAAGACTCGTTCACTTGCGAGATATATTTGTTCTTTTTTTTTCGTCACTACCATTGATTACCCGAGACTCCTGAGCTTTGTTTAATTCTCTGCTTACAGAATATAATCAGGACAATCCCTCTGACATTTGACTATTTACTCTTAAACTCATTCTAGTCTGTTTTGTTTGTGAATAATAATAGGATAAAATTATTTATCGATTGAAAATGATTTTAACCACATCATCGAGTTAATTGAGTTTATCAAATCAACAGCAGTCAGATGAAAAAAAATCTCATGTTAATTAAAATATGATGAAATAGGATCTCAGATGTGGCATTCCTATTAACACTGATAATAACAGACAAGTGATCGTACTTCAGCTGATATTAATATGTCAAGATAAGTCGTGGGAATTTTCCAAGAATCTTAAACGGAAGCTGTAACGGATGATTCGTATTGCGTGGGCATTTAAATCACCTGACGTGTCAGAGAATAAATTTATAAATTAATTGATAGCAAAAAATTATTGCATAAATCATCTTCATGGAAAAATGAGAATGAAAATTTATTAATTTTAACTTAATTTTGAACTGATTAAATGTATAAGTAAAGAATCAATTATTTCAATAGATAAATTTTAATTGGTATCAATCGTCAATTACCGAGAATATTTTTTAACTTTAAATTTAATTTTTCTTACGATTTTACATGAATTAATTTCTACTTTTTATTTCCTCAGGAAATTTAATCAGAATTCATTTATTCTTCGCTATGAATTATTAGAAATTTATTTATAAGATTTATTGAGAAAAATCTTCCATTGATTTAATAACTAATTAAATAAATATTCAAAAAATTGCAAAAATTATACATTGAGAAATATTGAATGAGAAAATAATATTGAATTTAGTGTAATAAGTAACTTCGAGAGTTACTTAATAGAAAAAAAAAAGTAAAATAAATGATGATTATTGGCGATTATTGTATATACTTGTATCACCTAAAACACATTGAATTCTCGTCAATTTATATTTGCGAAAGTCCATGTCAAGACGCAAAGATTAGCCCCAAGTGCTCATTACTTTTCTTTCTCTCTCTCTTTCTAGTTCTCTTTTGCACTCCACGCGCCGCTCCTTTACAACACAAGCCGCAAAGAGTTGGCGAGAGATACTAACGGATTAAAGATTAGTGGGTGTGTTACAGGTCGATACGGGTGTGCGACCATGCGTTGAAATGAAAGGAGACGCGACTCCTGAAAAAAAAATCCTAGACTACGGGTTTCTGCACGCGTTATCCTAAAAGGAGAGCGTCGATCGAGACACGATGGACTTTAATCACTGTATAAACAGCTCGAGCGTTCGTTTTATCTTACATTCGTTTGAGTAATATATTTAATTAATTATTTAATTTCCTGATAATATAATGATAATAGTCATCAGCACATATCTTACCAGTTTTTCAATAGATAACTATGAACTGAAAAAAAGACTTTTGGTACTTTTTTGTAACTACTAAGATACTTCTCAGCATCATAAAATTTTTTTTTTTCTACTTTCTAAATTGTAGACTGATTTCCCGAAACCAGAGGACTTTGATTAGTTCTACATTTTTTATCTACTAAGAGATTGGCAATAATGTTCGGTGGTGCGTAGAGTATTGCCTCATCGACTAGCGGCTTGTCACGTTGGAAGAACAGGTAAACCTTTTCTTCTTTCTATATCTAAGAGTTATCAATTCCTCAATGCCTTCTAGTTTAGATTCAAGAAAAGATTGTTCAAGTCCATTCAAAAAGAATTGAATAATATGCCATGGTTTACGTGACACTACATAATAGTAGAGTGTAGATAGGTGTGACCTTAGAGGTTTACATTACAGTTAATCATTATGAAATTGATGAAAATTTATAATTGTTCTGTTACAATGATAAATCTTTTAATCATCATAGCTGATATTTATCTAAATAATAAGAATATTACGTTCTTCTAAATAATTTTTTATGATTATTCAATTGTTTCAATTACATTAATAATCATGCTTATTTTTTCATACTTTTTGTGTAATTCTTAATTAGTTGGACAATTAAAAGTTATTGAAAGTAAATCGAATACAATATCATATAATTTCAATGAATATTTAACTAAAATTTTTATCGATTATTTGTTAACATTTTTGATAGATTTGAATTCAATTTACAAATTCATGTTAACCAACTGTCTAGTTTAATAAAAAAATAACAAAAATATCTGCAGTTTAGCCAACTGTTTAGCGTTGATTTATATGTAACGATAGCAGATGTCATGCAAATTTGCAATAATGCATCCTACACTTCATAACGACCGATTCTAGAAGGCCGGAGAATCAATGAAGTTTTAGTTAATTGGTAAATTACAAATCAAGAATTGTTAGTTAACTAACATAAAGTCAATTTAGTAGTTATTCGTAAATTACTATTTTTTGAACGATGGAAAATAGTGAATTAAATAATGATAAATCAGTAACAGCAGGTAATGAGTTGTAATAATTATTAACATTGATTATAAGGTTATAATATAAAATAACAACTTTTGCAAATTTTAGAAGATGATAAAAGTGAAGGATCTGTAGAAGTAGAACCAGAGGAAAAAACAGCTGAGGATGACGAAGAACGAGAAAGAATCTGCATCATAGATCCTAATTCAGAAGTTCGTATTCAAGTTATTATTATGTGAATTTTTTATATATATCAACTATCATGTGCTTTTTATTACGAATAATTAACGTTTAATGATACAAACTAGATCTATATAAGATGCTTAATTGATTCTAGGAGCTGGATTTTAATCATTCAAGATTAACAAAATTGGAAAACTTAGAACCTCTTACAAATATTCAAAAATTATGTTTTACGTGGAATTTAATCAAAAAAATAGAAAACCTTGATACACTTGTTACTCTTGTTGAATTGGAGCTACGAGACAATCAAATAACAACAATTGAAAACCTTGATGCTTTAATCAATCTTCGGTATGTATATAAATTTTCAATGAGAATTAATTCTAAATAGAATGGAGCAAAGTGGAAATATTTGTATTTAGAGCATTTAACAGATACATTACCATTTTAAATGATAAATTTTTCTTATTCGTATTCTTATCATAATTTTCTATTCTAAGTAACTAACATCATTGATAACTGTAATCAATTTATTTTTACAGAGTTTTAGATATTTCATTCAACCGGCTGAAAAAAATTGAGAATTTAGATAGATTAGTTAATCTAGAGAAGTTATTTTTATCATCCAACAGAATAACTAAGATTGAGAATATATCTCATCTACAAAAGTTAAGTGTTCTTGAATTGGGTGACAATAAAATACGAAAGATTGAAAATTTAGAGGGTTTAGAAAGTTTAAAAAATTTATTTTTGGGGAAAAATAAAATATCTAAGATAGAAAATCTAGGACATTTGGTAGACCTAGAGTTGCTCAGTTTACAAAGCAATAGAATAGTTAAAATTGAAAATTTGGATACGTTGACTAAATTAGATCAGCTTTATCTTTCTGAGAATGGGATAGAATGCATTGAAAATTTAGAAAATTTGAAGCTGCTAACTACCCTCGACTTGGCAAATAATAAGATAAAAAAGATTGAGAACATTAGTCACATGACACTTTTAGAAGAATTTTGGGTAATTATTATTGATTTTTATTTCTTTCTTTTTTTGATATAAAAATCAAATTAGCCATTTTAATTCTTACTGATATATTTTTTTAGGTCAATAATAATCAAATAGAAGATTGGACAACCCTTGATATTTTGAAAGAAATCAAAAAATTACAAACTGTTTACCTTGAACAGAATCCAATTGCCAAGGATCCAAATTATAGGAGGAAAATAAAATTGCTGTTACCATGGTTGGTGCAGCTAGATGCTACTCTTTGTAGATAAACATCAGTCTTAAAATCCAAGTCCAAATTGGTCATGAACGCAACTATTAATTGTACTAAACCTAATAATTGTTATCCAAAGTGGTCATATTAATTCCACCAGTGATATGTAATTCCGTTTTTTACTTATACATCTATTCATATACAAATGTGATTATTCTCGGATTATATTCGAAATTACTCCAATACTCTATGCCAGTATTTGACTATTAATTACGCCAAACTTCCAATATTTAATATTGAATGTTAAAGCAGTTTGAATCAAATTAATGTTTAGACGTATTTTATATATGTATTTAATGTTTGATATTAACTTTGCACTAAATATCTTGAGTCAAAGATTATTCATGTTATTTTTTTGAATGATACACATAAGAGGTGACATAAAAGCCAGTTAGCATTTTATTCATTGTATATTTTTAATAAAAGAAATATGATAATCTCATTCACCAAAATAATGTACTAATGGTAATTATTATTCGTATTTACTTTATTAATGCATCTCACATTCTTACTTTAATTTTCAAAATAAAATATTGATTTTATGAGATTAAATTTATTCCCTTTAGATAATTAAGTTTATTTTCAAAGAATTCAATCTATTTATTACTACGAAAAAATTTGTCAATGAATTTGAATTTAAAAAATTAGCCAAAAAAATTATTTCTTTTTCAACAGAAGAAAATCGTTGAGCTTTTCTTGTTAAGAAAAGTTTACATATTACATTTTGTTCTGCAGTTGTTTATATTTTTACACATGTGTTTACATACAAATATAAGGACTGCATCAGTGATTTTTTCTTCATAAAAAATAGAAATAATTTAGTCATATTCAATCAAAATGTTCCTTTATGAGCAGTAATTAACATTATTGAGTCATTTTTCAATTAATAATCTATTGTGACCATGAATAATGCACGCTAATATTATGTAAATAAAGACCATGAGACTGAAATTAGTTAAATAAACATGGCCAAGGTTGAAATTACTTCGAAATCCATTCCTGAACTAAATATATGCTGTAAGATCTTGAAGAGCATAAAGGTACGTAATTGATAATTGTGCATGTTGCTTTATTTATGCTTTATTTACTTTACGATGTAAAAACTTACCAATGATGACTAAATATACATATAAAATCAATATTCCAATATATTTTAAAGGGAAAATTTATTGTCTAAAACCTGTACTTATTTATTATTAACCTAATCATTAGTTGCAATATAATAATAACAAAGTTTGGAAAACAAGCTTTGTTTAGTTTTTATTTATGTGCTAGCTAGATGGCGCGAATTTAAATTCGTGAGATCAAAAAATAAACAAATATTTATTCTGACAATTATAAATACCTAAACTAGTCGAGTTTATTATTAGACACAATATAATCAGCTCAATTTTTGAAGAAAATGCAAATAATTTAACGCTGTCATGTAATTTATACATATCCAATACATTTCAACAGTCTGAGATGAATTAATTTTTCATTGCAGGTCAGGTTAGTTGATAAAAGTAACTGCGGATTGGCTTATTCGAAAAGAAACTTTTGATAATTGGTTTATAAGATTCCGGTTAGCGCGCACGCAGCAATTCGTGTGACGTCACCCACGGCACTCATCACGTCGGCCATTTTGTGAGTGTACCTCTATCAAGATATTTGTGTTGAGTGGCTGTTGGGGAAAAATCTAATGATTTAGTTAACTGTAGATTCACTTGGTCTTTTAATTACATGTGCTAAGTGCTAGATATATATTCAATCGTTATTTAGATCCTTACGATGGAGGAAAAAGCGTCTCTCAAGGAGCTTGACCAGTGGATAGAACAGTTAAATGACTGCAAACAACTGACAGAAAGCCAAGTAAAAACTCTTTGCGACAAGGTATGCATCAAAATTCGAAGTTTTTTTTTATAAATTTTTTTACGAAAATATTTACTCTAATTGAATTAATTAGCTGTCATTAAATCGTACTTAAACTATGCCTAAATTTTATGCTCATTGAGCGTGCTTTACCTTTCACCCTTTTATCGGGCGGCATGTCATACAAAATTGATTGTTACCACGCATAAGAAAAAGAGTCAAAAAAAAGAGCCACTTGAGTCTCTAATCAGCAATAAGAAATTTCATACCTGCATCCATCAAAGTTATTTACTGTCACTACGAGATTTCCTTGAAATTTGAGTTGCTCACATTCTTTTGAAAACATCCTCAATTAATTATAGTTTGAATAAATAAATTTATGATCTTGATCTACATCTTAATGAAATAGTATTATCTTTTATATGTTCAATCACTTATCTAATTATCTATGATTACTTGACTTATTTGTAAAGATTGCAACAGGTAAAAATCTAATATAAATCAATGAAGATTTGTGTAAAAAGTAAATTAAAATCAATAATTCGACACAGTTTATGTTACTCTACTTTGTGAGTGATTAATTATCTTGTACACTCGTAAAATTTATTAACAAGCACAGAGTGAAAAATGATTAAATAAAATCTTGTAATCAATACACTGGTGCATCATTACTTACTGTTTCTTATTCATCACCGATAAAATTATCATTTTACTCCATTCTTGTATTTAAATTAAATCACATGATCGATTTAAAAAATAGACTAATTTTTTAAAAAATGATGCAATTTTGTTTCTTCTTTTCGAAGTGAAAAAAATTTTTTATTGGTTTTTTTTCAGGCAAAAGAAATTTTGGCAAAGGAATCTAACGTTCAGGAAGTGAAATGTCCAGTAACCGTATGTGGAGATGTTCATGGACAATTCCACGACCTGATGGAATTATTCAGAATAGGCGGAAAATCACCAGATACAAACTACCTGTTCATGGGTGATTATGTTGACAGAGGCTATTATTCTGTTGAAACTGTAACTCTCCTAGTGGCACTTAAGGTATTTAATATTTTCTCAAAAAATCAAATCTCTAATTCTTTATTCAACAAAAATACATAAACTATGAACAAATAACCAAGTTTCACTGTTTCAAATTGAAACCTTTTTATGTAGTCAAATTTAGTTAATCTTCTTGTTTAATATACAGTAGTATAATATAGAGAAAAATCAATATATGTATAAATAGATAAATACATAATAATAAAAATATTAAAAACGTAACTGTCAATAACAGAACTTCTAATTGACAAATAAAATTCAATCATGAATATTTATGTTATTGAATGTAATTATTAAGTTTTTATATCATATAATAACTTAACAACTACTTATTAACAATTTGCTTCTTAGTTTATTAATACTTGATTATTTATAGTTTGTTCTTCTAGAAATAAATTAATAACTATAATTATACAAGAATAACTAAAATAAAATTGTAATTTAGGTGAGGTATCGAGAAAGAATAACCATTCTAAGGGGGAATCATGAGTCGAGGCAAATCACACAAGTTTACGGATTTTACGATGAATGTTTGCGAAAATATGGAAACGCTAATGTGTGGAAATTTTTTACTGATTTATTTGATTACCTGCCTTTGACTGCGCTGGTCGACGGTCAAATCTTCTGTTTGCACGGTGGTCTTTCACCTTCCATTGATACCTTGGATCACATTCGTGCATTGGACCGCCTCCAAGAAGTGCCACATGAGGTAATTAATTCACCAACCTGCTACGTAATTTTAATATAGATAAATAAAAAACATTCAATATCATTGATTTTTTTTAATTTTAGGGACCAATGTGTGACCTTTTATGGTCTGACCCAGATGATCGAGGAGGATGGGGTATTTCACCGCGTGGAGCAGGTTATACCTTTGGTCAGGACATTTCCGAAACGTTTAATCATTCAAATGGCCTGACCCTTGTATCGCGAGCTCATCAACTTGTCATGGAAGGCTATAATTGGTAATATTATATGTGAATGATGGAAAAAATAACCGGTCTAAATTCTTTTACTTTTTTTAGGTGTCATGATCGTAATGTCGTGACAATATTTTCTGCACCAAATTATTGTTATCGTTGTGGAAATCAAGCTGCGATTATGGAACTGGATGATGCTTTGAAATATTCATTGTGAGTATTATTGATTTTATGTTATAAAAAAAAATGTTTTTACAAAACGGCAATTGATATATATATATATTTTTATTTATAGCCTTCAATTTGATCCTGCACCTCGGCGTGGTGAGCCCCACGTTACTAGGCGGACACCAGATTATTTCCTGTAAGATGTTCAATCCAAGGGAGATAGATTTTAAGGTAGGGGAATGGAAAGATGCTGTTGTTATAGTGATGCCATTTATCATAATCTTTATGAAAATCATAAGACGTGTAAGATACGAAAACGGTTCTTATACGTAACTTATCAATTTCGAGTATTGTATCGTGGCTCACATTACAGTATCTCTTTCAAACGAAAATATGCGCCTGTGTGCGTTTTCATACACACGCATTAGACTTGTAGACACACGACAATTGTACACATAAGTATACCTACAATATTGTACACATCTATCAATTAAATTCACTGAGAATACTAAATTTGTGAATCGCAATGGATCGCTTGTATTTTTATTGAAGACAAATGAATACAAAGTATGTCAATGTAAAGCATTGTTATATATGCTAAATAACTGCGAAATTATTACCAATATTTGGATAAACATTTACTAGTTCTCAAGTATATTAAAATAACCATTGTAATAATAAAAAAAAAAAAAAAAAAACACAAAATAATTGGAATATCCACAATTATTTAAGGATGAAAGACATGCTCTTGTACGTGTCAGCTGATCCACAAGTTGAATTCTTTGTAGTTTATATAATTCATCTTGCTGTAATTGTATAAGTGAATAATAATGAAATATTACAAATGAATCGGTGAAGAAACAAAGGGTTGATGCAATAGTGAGTTGACCCAAACTATCAATGAATGAAAACAAAATACATTTTATAAATCACAAAGTATCAAAGCTTGATAATGAGAGCTGTAAAAAACTTTGTAGATATAAATTTCATCTATCGATCTTTGAAAAACAAATATACAGAGACTTCAGAATAAATTATCAATTGTTGAAGTGAAACTCTGTAATAATTACAACATCATACTTCCTCATTTTTTTCTTTACTCATGCCAGTACTATTTATCTTTAGTAAAATAATCATTTTTATCTGTACTTTTTGTATAAAAAAAAAAATTCACTTGTTAAGTGATAACTAATTTAATCTTATAAAAAATGCACTTCTTACTCTTAAATAAAAATTTTTTAAATATCTGTAAACACTTTTGCATCAAGCCTTCATATACAAATACTGGCATCCACAACAATTATGTTGATTTTCAATTGTTCATAAATGATTATTGACGACCTTTTTACTAATGAGAATAAAAAATGATGCTTCTGATGAATAAAAAAAATGTAATACAAGCCAAACCAATCTTGGTCATGTTGTGTCAAATTATTCATTAAAATTATAAAGAAAATAACGGAATGAAAAAACATTGGCATTGTAAACATAAACATCCATCCACACAAGAGATTTATTCATAGACATAAGCATGCATAATTATTAACTACATTAATATTTCTAGAGTGGCTTTAAAATAGGTATTATCACATGAACGATGAAGCGAACGTGAAATGTGTAGATGCGCGTTGTAGTAAATTGTAAATTAATCAGTAACAGGAGTTGTAAAGTATCCTGAACATGGATCATCGTTACTCTGGACGGTGATGAGCAATTTTTTTTCTTTTTTTTCATTTTATATTATAATCTACACATGTTGAATCATATTGATAAGAATAAAGTTTTCGTATAAAAAAAGAAGACTTGAAATTGGAATACTTCATATATTACATGAATTATAGATTTTAATGTATAGATAATTTTATATTTGCCCTATTTATTGTATGTCAAATAATTCTAATATTGCATACGTATACAATTTTTTCAATTACGTTTATCCGAAATCACTTAAGTAATAATTTGTTTAACAAATACTTCATTCAGAATTTAATTCTTGTACTCAATTTTTTTTAGATTTAAAAAGTCAATGCATCAATAGTAAATTTTTAGTTGCAATAATTGAAAAAAATTTGCATTTATTCAATTTTTATTGCTGACTCGTACTTTTATTTTGCAATCACATTTGACGATTAATTGAAGCAATTACTCGTAGAACCTATGTATTAATTAAAAACGACGTTCATATTATTCTATGTTTCTTACTTTCATTTTCATTATTAATCTTAATTTAGGAAATAAATTGTAAGAAACAAATATAAAAATAATTTTATCTATTTTTTCTATCCAATACCATTTATAATACAGACAGTAATAATTCATACATTAATTCAGTACTACTTGTTCCCTTGGTTTCAACGATTGTATATGATCTGAATCCATTAATAATGTTTCTTAAATCTTTTTCATAAAAATATATAAATATTATGTTTATATATATTTTTCAAATGCTATGTTACAATTATATATAAATTATTGAGGTACAAAAGATTTCGTTTCTCCAACAAAAGAAAAGTGTCTTTAAAAATGCACCTCATTAAAAATAAAAACAACAACTGCATCTACATAAATATACATTATTCAACTATTATTTTATGAAATTTTTAATCCTGTATCCAGCCCTAGTATTTGTTTCGTTATTTCATAAACTGTAAAGCTCACAGAAACCATAGGAATAGCTCGTAGATAATTGATACTCATCCCTCGGTAGAGTCCTTTGACTATTCCATTTTCTAAGTAGATCAGTTTCAATGTTGATAACATGTTCGATCTGCAATAATCATGAAATGATGTTTTACGAATGTATGAATATTGTTTATACATTAATAAATATTTTACCCGTATTTATGTGTAGCGGGATCCATCATGGCTAATTGCATTCGTCTTCTGGTGACGTCTAGTGGATAGGAGAAGCTTTGTGCTACAGCTCCTGCAATACCCCCACAAAGTAATTTGGCTGGCAACGTTAATACGAGGCCACCTGGTAAAAAAAAATATGGATAAACAATCTTTGTACTTGTCTCAACTGTTTTTATTTATAATTTCTCTTCGTCAATGTTTTTATCGCATTTCATTCAATGTATTATCAGACGCTAATTAAATATAAAATAAAGCTCTATGCGCAAATACTTTCTTTCTAACTTTAAACTGAAAATTTGACATTCAGACAATAATCTAATCATTTTTACCGAAGTTTACGATAATATTTCAATTACTACATGACTCACCAGTATTTTTTGAATACTCCTCGCATAGATAGTGAGGTGCATATTTCATACATATGAATTTAAGATATTCAAACGTATAAAACGAACATCCACCATAAGGGATCATTCCAATAATAGTGGGCCAAAATCCGCGATACAATGCTGATAATCCTCCTTCCTAAAATTTTTGGTTTCTTATATCATTTATTTTTCGAATTAGCATTCAATTCTAATAGGTAAAACATCTATAAAAATCATTACGTCTTTGAAAATTGATACACCAGTATGCACAATACCAGTGTAAATATGTTTTCCAGAAATTTGAAATGCTAATCTTGCTCTGATTGTATCAAGTGGATACGTAAGTGTTACAGCAGTAACTCCAGCACATGATCCAGCAACAAACTTATCAAAGTGTGATTTTTCTCCAAAAAATCCACCTATATACTGTACTCAATATATAATTTTTCATAAGTTAGAATAAGAAATACTCATATTTAAAAAAAAATAATATCTTATCTATTTAAAATAGACTAACCTTTTTATATATTTCAAAAGACGTATATTGAGTTGCTGCATATGGAAATATCCTTATCATTTGAGCAAAATTTCCTTTATAAAGAGCGAAGAATGTCTCTTGGTGTACTATATGCTTTATTCCAGAAAAAACACCTGGTCAAATCAATTGAAATATTATTTGACATTAATTATTTCATAATTATAAAATTGTTTCTGCTTGGTTTCTATTACCTAAATGCTTATAGTGATTATTATGAGCTTGTAAAAGAATTTTTATTCTATCTAAAGGAGCTACAGTTGTTTTTGAACACATTCCAGCCACTCCTAAAAATATAAAAATATAAGTTTCATGCAAAGTAGATAAAGAATTCAAAACAATAACAATTGATTTTGAAATGACCGCTCACAAAGTGCGGCTAATATGAACAGTTAAAATTCATCAGAATAAGGTTGAAAAGTCATTACTCACCTCCAGCAATGAAACTCTTTAGTAAAAAATTTAAATCTTTTTTTTCTTCTTTTGCCAAAGCCATTTTACTTATTTGTAATTGACAGTTTATACAGTAAAAGTCACTGATTGCTTTTTAGAAAGTGGACGAGCTCTAAACGTATCGTTACATGGACGAACTACTGACTACTATCCATCTCTGCTCGACGCACGCATCTTCATAATGAATGAAGGTCACCAACCCGCTCGACGTTACAACTTCATGAATTTAGGTTATACAGCCCAGATAAGTTGGTGAAAGTCCCTGTTAGAAGTTCACTCGGTATGATTGAACAATTTTATTTCCACTAATACCAACTATTGTAAGATTTTTTATCATTTTCTTTCAAGTTTTGCTGATAAAACTATTGATAATATTATGGGATAATACAACTTATTTCGAAATTTTGAAAAAATCTCTGCAGTTGCGCATCATTCATCATTCAAATTTTGCGCCAACAACCCGGAAGTTGTACAGAGGGCGATAGTGATCAAGTTCATTCCCCTACTCTCAATATTTGCCAACATTTTCCGAATCGGTCTTTTTCGTTGATACTTCGTCAGTGAAGGATCGTTGGATTAAATCCAACTTCATCTGACAATTAAATAAACTTAGAATTAAAAAAAAATGAGTGAAACACTTCAATTGAAAGGTACTCTCCGTGGGCACAATGGGTGGGTTACGCAAATCGCCACCAACCCAAAATATCCAGATATGATTTTGTCTTCTTCACGTGGTAAGTGTTATGGCCGCCATTTTTACGGCTTTATTTCACACACGTATGTTTTGTATACTGATACTGATGATTCCGATTAATTTTAGATAACACTCTTATTGTTTGGAAACTTACACGTGATGAATGTAATTATGGTATTCCACAAAAACGTTTGTATGGACATTCCCATTTCATCAGCGATGTAGTGCTCTCTTCAGATGGTAACTACGCCCTTTCTGGATCATGGGACAAAACTCTTCGTCTGTGGGATTTGGCTGCTGGACGAACAACCAGGCGGTTTGAAGACCATACCAAGGTTTGAAACTCCTTCCTTCAACTTATCGGATTTAATTATTCCTGACGGGAACAGCTCTAATACTTCACCGCAGAGTGTTGGACCTACATGTACGGCACCTTAATATTACTGAAGCTTTTTTTTTTATATTTTTTTTTTTAATAATACATAGAAGAGACTGGTAAAGTCATGTCGCCGGTGCCGTAAGTATTGGGTGGTTTATTTCTTGACGCGGAATCTGATTTAATTTTTTAGATAATTGAATTTATTTTTATAAAATGTTTATTGGTCTGATTAGGATGTCTTGAGTGTTGCTTTCTCCGTTGATAATCGACAAATTGTCTCTGGATCTCGGGACAAGACTATTAAATTATGGAATACACTTGCTGAGTGTAAATATACTATCCAAGAAGATGGCCACTCCAACTGGGTCAGTTGCGTACGTTTCTCACCAAACCACACGAACCCAATAATTGTTTCCGCTGGTTGGGATAAGGTTGTGAAAGTCTGGAATTTGACAAATTGTCGTCTCAAGATCAATCATTATGGCCACACTGGGTACCTTAACACAGTTACCGTCTCACCTGATGGTTCTCTCTGTGCATCTGGTGGCAAGGTAATTCCTGGTTTTTTTTTTTTTTTTTCATTTCTCAATTATTAAAAGAAATTTTTATATGATGTAAACTTTTAACAATTCATGATATCTATGAGTGTTTGCGGATATGGGACTGAGAAAATTTACAAATTAATATTGAAGTTCATTGTTTTGATGAACAATGGAGTAATTTATGATTTTTTTTTCAGGATTGCAAAGCCATGCTATGGGACTTGAATGATGGTAAACATTTACACACTCTTGACCATAATGACATTATCACTGCATTGTGCTTCAGTCCTAATCGCTATTGGCTCTGCGCTGCATTTGGTCCCTGGATCAAAATTTGGGATTTGGAAAGTAAAGAAATGGTTGAAGAACTTAAACCTGAAGTTGTATCTGCAACTAGTAAAGCTGAACCACCACTGTGTCTATCACTTGCGTGGTCGACTGATGGTCAGACACTTTTTGCTGGTTATTCTGACAATACCATTCGTGTCTGGCAAGTATCTGTTACTAGCCGTTAAGCTTGTAAATGACTGAGAAGTAAAAAAAAAAAGAATATCAAAAAGTGAGTTTTATATTCTATAAATTTATTGATAATTTTATTATTATTATTTATACAATATAACTATTTTTCATATAAGATAATTGTTGGAAAACACATAAGACTTATTCCTAGTCTTAAGTTTTATTATTATTTAGTTTTTCTTCGAATTTGTTAAATTCTGCTTTAGCTACTTTCTCCGCCTCATCCTCTACTTGTTCCACCCCAAGTACCTCAGGTATATAAAATTGCATCATATTTTGAACTCCATTTTTTAGAGTAACTACTGAGCTTGGACAACTCGTACATGATCCTTGCATTTTTAGTTTAACAATCCCATTTTCGAAACTCTAAAATTAAAAATAGTTAAATTATTGATTAGTAAATGTAGATAAAATCCTTCAACCAAGTTTAATGAGGATTAAGACTTACCACAAAAACTATATCACCACCGTCTTCTTGGACTGTTGGTCGTATTCTTGTATCAAGAAGTTCTTTTATCATTTGAACAATTTCATCATCATCTTCATTAATTTCTAAAATGAAAAGTAAGAGTAATAGAAAACAGATTCATTAGTTAAATGAAAATAAAAATAAATACAATCGTACTAGTATCAGATGGTTGTTGATTCTCTGTTATAACCGGCAAACCAGTTGCAAAAAAGTCCATGATTGTAGCGAAAATTTCAGGTTTCAAAAGGTTCCAGTCAACGTCTTCATCAACTTTAGTAACAGTAATAAAATCAGGTCCAAAGAAAACAGATTTAACTCCATCAATGCGAAAGATCATTTTTGCTAGAGGTGAACAAAAGCTTTCTGTTGCATTCGGAAAGTCTTTTGTCTGACCTTCTCCTAGAACAGCAACTCCCGGAATAAATTTCAAACTGTTAGGATTTGGAGTATCTTGAGTTTGTATAAACATGTGTCGTCTTTGGAAGTCGATAAATTTATTTTGCGTAGCATTTTTTAAAATAGGTCGAGAACGAGAGTTGTAGGAATCGTAGTGAAATTGACAACAATCATTTCTAACACTTCTAAAAATAAACATTTACTTTAATCAATCAGCTTTTATCGTCAATGATTTAAACAAATAATATCCTTACTTGATACATTGACAGCTGTTTACTGATATTGGAGATAAAAGTCGCTTATTAAATAATACTCTTTTTATAAGTTTATCCATTATTTAAATAAAAACGTTTAACAATTAAAAAATTTAAATTGTTTTAATCCAATACAATTGGATGAATTATTTTAGGTTATGTTTATGAACTAACAGTATTGCTATCGCTTGTGAAAAATTTTCCTGTCATACCGATGCTACGGACGTAATAGTTCCTTCAAAGTGAGACAACATCAGCGACACTTTTAATGAAACTCCAATCTCGACTCTCCAACACTTCGTTTGAATTTTTGATAAATTTTTAATCAGAAATTAAAAAAAAATATCTTTAGTATTTCCATGATTTAATTATAATGATCCTGAATGCATTTGAATATTAAATTAAGTCCTATATAAAGTATTTATCCATGTAAATCGTCGATCATGTATCGTACGTATTTGGACTCCAAACCATAACACGTGATTACATCACTAGAGGGCGAAGCCGGGAGGTCGATGTTCAGTCTACGCGCGTCGAGCAAACAGTACGGTAGTTAATCGTGTTTCTCGTGATTTATTAGACTGTTCAGCTGGTTTTTTCATTTGTTAAGCATTAGGAATTGCAAATGAAATAATACTTGTGCATTATCAGTTAATTGTCAAGTGATTATCAATTCATTTATGTTTTCAATGAACCATCTAAATCAATTTACAATTGAGTGTTGACAAATTCAAAAACTGAATTTGCAGAAGCAAAAAACCGGTAGATTGTTGAATTTGTAGAACGATATTAAATTGAAAGTTTCAAGATAAATTTAATTTTATTGAAGTTTAGAATAGAAAAAAAGTAAGGTTTTATGAATTCTTTAAAATTGTTTTAACAAAATTGCAATGAAAATTTACTAATGGAGTATCTGTATATTTCCAGGAAAACTCAGCGGGAGCATTAATCGTGTGTTAAGATTTTCCATAAATACTTTGAGACAAAACGATCAAGACACGAAGCCTTCCGGGTTGTTTTAAGGTACGTTTTGTATTATTTAAGGTGTATATTCATATGGTTGTTTCTATTCATGTACCTATATTATATATATATATATATATATATATATATCTCTTTATTTAGTTGTAAGCAGAGGAATGGTAGAATGATAGAATAGAAAAGAGTATATTGATGAGAGTAATTTATCTATGAAAAGAATATGTAAAGTAATAATAAAATGAAAACAAAAGTATTAATATGTTTAGAGAAATCTTGCTTTGTTATACAAATTCAAGTCATAACAAAGCGCATTAGCTTTTGCTTGAGGCAGTAAAGAGTGTTTACATCATACACGTAATTCTGCACGCGTTTGTGTGTCGAGTCTGCCGAGGCTGATGCTACTCTCGTGACAAGAAGTGAGAGTAAATTCCAATATTTCCGCAACGTAAGCACAGTCCTAAGGTTTACAAGTAAAAGTGATCAAGGATAAGAGATTTTAATCTTAAAAAATACTCAATATGACGGAAATATTTGTAAGGTTTTATTTTATTACGAAGTGTTACAAGTCTTCACCAGTTGCTTTATTAGCATTATGATAAGTAGTGTTTACAGATTCGTTATTTTTATTTTGTTTTCTGTCTTTGACATATAATTTTTTCACGTCGAAAATTTTAGTAGGTAAATTTGCTTAAGCTGTAGAAAGTATGATTTTTGAGCAGCTGATATTTTTTTTTTCATTTAGTAAATTTCAATGACTTTTAAGTTGGGTTAAATGATGAGTATAAATAATTGTATTTCTATGACATGAGAATGTTGATGAAAAAACATTAATATCTATATAATTTTTGAGTATAAATATGAAGTTTTTTTATTAGTTTATTTATAAAAGATTTTACGACAAGTTGTTCATTCATTATTATGAGTGCTAAAAGCTGTTGAGATAATTTTAGACATGACTGTGAATTTTTGAAATGGAATCAATTGGTGTTTTATGAAGATGAAGAAGAAGAATACGAAGATTAAACATTAGATTAAGATAAAAAAGAAAAGATTCATCGGAACAACTTTTGTCTGTAGTCGTTTATCGTGAAAAAGTTTCTCTTCAATCCATCATCAAGTTGTTTGATCAAAATCCCTAAGCCGGTCTGTTGCAGAAATGAGAAACTTGATGCGAGAAACTAAAAGTAGGTCACGATCGATTTAGCGACATAAGTGTTGATTGAAACTCAGTTAGTTCAAAAGAGCAAACATTTATTTAAATTAATATGAAATATGCGTGGGAATGAAATTAGATTGCGTTTAAATAACTATTTCTTTTTTCTCTATTCTTTCAACAGTATTCATGGACGTAACGTGGGACTTTGGACGAACAAAAAAGGACCATCTCAACACTTTCGAGAGACTCGAGTATTACGACAGGAGCATCTGGGCGAGTCATGCATCAAAGTTGATGTCAGTGAAGAGAATTAGGATTTAAGATTGAGTAAAAAGAAGAGAAATAAGAAGAATAATGTCATTAAGAATGGAGTTTGGCAGTTATAAAGGCAGTGGTCCACGAATTCGAGTTCGGAGACGAGCTGAATTAGGAAGACGTCTCACTAGGAGGTTGTCAATGGTTGCTAAAGTGCCAGCAGCTATTTTACATCGAACGAACCACCCGGATCCAAGGCCTATCGAAATTACTGCCATAGCACCTGATAAAACTCAACTAACGGTGAGTTTGTATTTTATTTTATCTTATTTTATAGTCAGTAGAAAACTTGCATGAATCTTCATTTTTCATCGAACGAAAATATTTTTCGCGCGTCTATTTATCATTTGGACTCATGATCGGGATGGGCAGATGGTTGGGGCAGCGTGTGTTTAAGCTGCAAAGTGAAAACAAGAACGTCGTTGGCTGGAGAATAGATTAATGTGCCTTTGGTTCGACCATGGATAGGCGCAAGTATAGTCATTATCTATCTGCATAACAGCCGTCGACGTTGAAATATTTATATGATACATTGCTTACACTCAATATGTATTTTACAACACACATATCCACTGGCTATCTTACAGTAAATGGTTACACAAATTGTATTTTCAATTTCTTTCAGACACAAATCATCTATTGTTCCTCGTTGTTTCATCGTTAATCTGCGACAAATAGGTTCTACTGACTATTTTTATATCGATATCTTGATAGAGCGCTTAATAAAATTGTCTCTTTCCTTTTTTCTGTAACTTGTATGACCTAAGAAATAAGTGGATACACATGCGTGAATGGTCATTGTAAGCATAAAAGGCTTACATTTGCTACTTAATTCATGTGATTCTTCGTCTTCCTTAACGGTCAATTCTCCTCGTAATGCTTCTATCGTTGTGCTTTTAAGCGTAAGTGAATACAACTCTAATACATGTGTCGTCAAATCTCATCTTCCGGAATTTTTTTCTCGAACATTATGTAAATATTGTTCAATATTTTACCTTGAGAAATTTCATTTTTTGGTCTCTATAACTTTTCTCATTTATTCAGTAATTATTAAAGCAAATATTTTTAATATAAATTATAAAAATTAAATAAATTTTATATTATTAGTTTAATAGGAATAAATTTATTAATGATTTAATAGAAGAAAACTATTTTTTAATAGTTATTATATTATTGAATAGATGATTTGAATATTTAAATAAATGTTAAAATATCAAACAAAGATTAAAAAAATACGTTTTAGTTTAAATTTTTTATTAATGTAAAAAGAATGTAAATTAGTGATGAAATCAGAGGTCACTTGAAGATTTTTAATTTTTCTTTTCATTCTATAACGTTGAATAGACTTTTTAGTTTGTTTATTTTTCATACTTGTAATTCAAGTATTATTTTCACAGAATATTCTGCAATCAAACCACAATTTATCTTATACATTTAAAATTTTTCTTGGATTTTTGTACATAGTAGTGATATAGACAAATGCATTATAAGATCAATACATTAATTCTTAAGTAAATGTATAAATATATTAACGTAACCTCAGATTGCGAGAAAGTATGTGACATATGTAAAGAAACGCACGTGCGTGTGCAAACGATCTACGCTTTCTACAGTTGTGTCTACAGTCAATGGTCGTGCATAGCAGGTGAAATGTTTTGACTGCGCAATGAATATCAATCACGAATTATTGACCGGATTACTATACTACTGTCGTTAATTATCACCTTGAGTTGATGAGAAATATATATTTAAAAATAATAAGAAATATTCATTTTCTCAATTTAATAATAAGTTATTTTAATATAATCCGTCTTGCTTTCACTATAATTGCATTTTTTTTTGTCTACTTAACTTATAAGTGAGCGTGGCTATTTTGAAAAATTAAAATGCTAGATAGTTTTGTCGTATAGCTGAAGTAAATGAGTATCGACCTTGCTTTAAAGTAAATCCCGTCATGGCTTACTTTCTGGTTATCTCGTTTTTTCTCCTCATTTCTAACTCGAGCAAATTGTTATTACTCTCTGATACAAGACCGCAACTGGTCTCTCTGGTGCAGGACAGTACAAAAATTCCACCCCCTCTATTTGGCTTTAACTAAGCACTGCATTATAAGGTGCGCATGCTTGTTATTCGATCGCAAGCATAAATATCATTCTAATAGCAGCAAACCAGTACTGCTACATTATTGGCGGAAAACCAGGTGACATTCGCGAGCGTTGTTGCAGAACAACGCTCATTTCATGTATGTATAATGCTTATACAGACACCATTACCATCACTTTGTACATTTGGTTGATTTTTAATATCATTTGGAATATGAATATCAACTAGTGTTAATGTCCTGGTTAGTTTATCTAATTAGTTATGCTCAGGCCCTGACCAGGAAAATTTCAAGGCAATCTCTGAGGCCTCGGAAATTATCTTAATATTGTCTAAATGACATGACGAAAATTTTGTCGCAATTATTTCTTGCTACACTGGTAGGTGAAATCATTTATAATAAAAGAATATGTTTTCATAATTATGAAATACTTGAGTTTTCATATTAATTCATTTATTTTCTAAATGAAATGTTTCCATTTTTGACTAAATGTGGTTTTTTTTTATCATTTTTAGAATATTTATGCAACATTTTTTCTACTTTCTTTAGGATACAATTTTATGGAAAAAGTAATAACTTTTTGTGGTCATGAAAAAAATTACTTTTTGTTTGCATTATTTTTTTTTCTTTGTACAACTTAAAAAGTGAAATTTTCTGTACAGTCCAGTAACTGGGAAAAAATAGTATTGTGGTAGGAACACATTTGATACAGTAGAAAGAAACAAATAATATACAGTATGCATAAAATTTATCATTTTTATATGAATAAATTATCCTATATATTTATGCACTGTTTATAATTTAAATTATAAAATTGATTTTAAATCACAGCTGTTTATACAAGTTTTAAAATTTTTTTAAACCACTTGAAGGCTACTGTTAGAAAAAAATAGAAATACTTTATTCATTCAATTAATATTTGCAAAAATATTTTACACAAATATATAAAATAATTTACATCCAATTTCATTATTAGTTATTTTATAAATTATTTTTTTATTATTAAATAACTTAATACCATTAGAAAAAAATCAAATGCTAAATAATAAATCTCATTAAATAATTGATTTGGTGTTAAAAAGATGAATTGTTAAGTAGATATGAGATCATAGTCTCTCTTTCACCTCTTAATTAGTATCTGTGTTGAATCCCAAAATGTCTGAGAAGTATTTTCTATATATAAAACACAAGTATTAATAATTTTTATCATCTTAAAATTCATGAGACTTTCGCTAACGCGCCCAAAGAACAGGTCAACAATCTCATTCAAAAGGTCTCAGTGATGACTTCCTCTGAGACTCACTTTCGATCCACATGAAATATCGTGAGAGTAGTGGGGAGGAAGGGAGACTCTCATGATCATGTTTATTGCTGTCGTTATGATCGAATCGATTAATGTGAATCGGACCGAGTCGACTAAAACGGTGAAAGTGATGCACGAAAGGTATATATATATATTCTGGTTGCTACTTGTTACACTGTGATTGTTATTGATCAGTGGGTCATGTTAGAAGTACTACAATTGCCACGTTCGGAGACTCTTATTACGCACCCGTCAATTACTCAGTAGTAGTAGATAGGTATATATCGACATTTTTGCGTTTATACCTCCGCGAATTCCACTCAGTATGCTTTTATTACACGCTTTGCTATCGTAAATAGCCACTCTTTACAGAATTATATCGTACTCACTCGTTATGAATCAATACAACAGGACATTTGATGGTGAAACAACGGTTATAAATTGTTATGTCAATAAAACCAAATTCTTTTTAATTACACATAATACTCGTTTGTGAGCCTGTTATCAGGATTTTTTTTTTAAATGCTTACAATAATTTCTCTGGAACAACAGTACACCACTGATAATGATGATAATAATTCTTGAGGTCCAGAGAAAAATAGAGACTGGACATAAATGATTTATTATACTATTTTTGATCAATTAGAAACCATTAACTTGTAGAGATAAGTTTTATTTAAAAAAAAAAATTAAAATTAAATAATGCAAAGAATAAGAAGATGTTATATAATATGTTGAAAAAGAATACAAGTAGGTTAAATTTTAATAAAATTTATATCTCTATTGGCAGAATAATTGTTCAATAAAACATTATTAAAGAAGACATAGAAGTTCACTCAATCGAGATTTTTATGACTACTAATTTATAAGATTTATAAATCAATTTGTTGCTTATTAGAAAGAAATCGTAGATTCAACGGAATAATACTCTGCTCATTAATTGTAGAGAAATAAAAGGACAATTGATGACAAAGTGAAGGCCATAAATTGCTATGCTAATTTGTAGAAATAATTTGTTTTTTAATTTTATGTTTACTATCGTGTTTTTTTTTTTAGCTCCATGTTTTTAGAGTGATTCTTCATGCGTAAAAATATCAATGAAATATGGAAGTATATTCTTAGTTTGATTTAATTAGCGAATATAACTGTTAAATGTTAATTCTTTTGCAGAAAAATATTGACATTAAATTGAAATAGATAAATGATAATGAACATCTGAATGTTCATTAATGTTGAAAAATATTTATACTTTTCAATCATGAATATTCAAGTTACTTGAAAATTCACACAGTTCATTATTGTATGGTGCATAATAAGATGTCGATTATGAAACAAACATCATATTTTTATGTTAAAAGACAACATGTATAATTAAACTCATGTTTTTACTTTGATGTCATGATCATCTTTTTTTTTCTTCTCCAACCATCTGTCGGAAGTTGGATATTTGATTTTTTTTAAATTTTTACTTATTAATAATTATAAATAAAACATACAGATTATTTTACACTTTCTTGTTTCTACTGCAATAAGAAGAGAAGTTCCGTTTTCAAGGAAATAAATATACTTGATCACAAATTATAGAGCTGGAGTAAATATTATTTAAATAAATCTTTGTGATAATTAACTCCATCATGTTCATATACTATTTTTTATAAGTTAAAATGAAATTGAAAGTAACAAAATTTTATTTATTTTTTAGAAGAAGAAAGTTATTTAAAAATTAAAAGTATTTTAACTAAATATAAAAAAACGATAAAAAATTTATTTATGAGTTTGGTTAGTTTACTCTGAAAACTTTTTTTTTGGAGCAATTAAAAATATTTCACAAGAGTAGAAGTAGTTGTATTTTTAAGTCATTGCATAAAATAAATCTTTCTTTCAAGCATATTATATACACTTAAAAGTGTTTACTAACAATAGAATGTAACATTTAAAAAAATCTTAAACTTTTAATAAAACTTGGTAATTAAATAAACTAATTGGTTTATACAAATGAATATAAAATCAATGAAATACTTAATTAGAATTAAAACCACTGAATATATTTTTATGTGATTACTATAAAAATATCCATTGCTTAAATGAATTTCCTAGAAGCGAAAATAGTTATCGACAACAACAATAGAATTGAAAGTTGTTTTTAAATAAAAACGTACTTGTTATAGGTAAATAATTTTTTTTCTAAACAATGAATGGAATACATTATTGTATGATATCAACCTCTTACAAGCAGTTTACAAAATTACCATTCATTTTCTAATACTTAAAAATCACCTTTCGTTTTTTATAAAATCATGACTGTTATTTAAACGTTTGAAAGAACATTATCCAATAAAAATGAAGTTATCCAATAAAAGCTGAAAACACCACGTGTGTCCTTGAATGAAAAAATAATTATGTAAAATAAAGAAATCACAATGAAAAAAAAAAGTATAAAATAATTTGGATCGTTCCGATTTACCAACATAATCATTATATATTATGTAATGTACAAAGATATTGAATTTAAAGAATGTGAGGCTTCTATTGACACCTTACGCATCCTATATAATTAACTTTTTGTTATGTCAATCATTGATGGATTTCTTGACTCCAGGGTCAAGACTGCCGTCATAAATTATCATTCAACTTCATTAGTCACATATAAATCTATTTTAAATAGCATTACACCTGTTCGTTACCATTTTAAATCATGAATATAACACTGTAGTTACATTTTTTAACCCTGATTTTAATGTTTCCCTTAATTCTATATCTGCTAATGTAGTTTTTTTTTCAACTCTCAATACCTTGTACGTGCTATTTAACGATCATCTAGCATATCATGTTCGTCATAATTATTTAGCCGTAGGTTCTCAATTGTGTAATGGCCTTCGGGCTACACACATGAGTGCGTATGTTAAATAAAATAAAAAATCGCGATATAATAGTCATAATAATGGTCAATAAAATGAATAAAAGAAAGTAAAAAAATATTAGATAAATTTATTTATACACGTAGATTAGATAATTAAAATTTACCTTGGTGAAAAAGTGATTTGACCTTTGTCATGGAGATTACATATGAAATGCGTTTCAAATGTATTATTCAGTTGAAAGAGAGAGTATAGTAAAAGATCTAATGCGTAAGGAGATAAATAATAAAAGAAATGATGATAAAAGTTTTCAGGATATCTATCGAATCGCATGGATGAATGTTACGTAAATCGTTTGGTAATGTATGTACGGAGAATTTAAGTGACTACTTGGCTCATTTGCTAGCTTTAAGAATCAAGTGACGACTGTATAGTTACACTAATGCCATTAGTTTCGATGCTAATTCGATTCTCGTGTCGTGCAATCACGTACACCAATGGGTGGGATGCAACTCACGCAACGCATCCCTCTTTACGAAGACGACACTCGAATCGATTCTATCTCAATTCTCTGAGAAATCCTTTGCAATTGTCTTCACAAGGATTATTTTATTCTTCTAGCGACACACACTACTGTATACATATTTTTTTTTATCCTCTACTCTCTTGGAACTAAATGTTAGTTGAAAAACTCACCTAAGAATATTTAATAATGTCTATGTTTCTTCTAGGGATTGAAAAGAATTTGAAAAAAATACTTCAAAGAGAATTTGTCAATATCTCAATCAATCAATTTATCATGTTTACATGATTGAACATCAGTTGCATTGATCGAAACTTCTAGTCTAATATTTTTTGTGGCTTTTGTATACGCTTGTGTTACGTTGTTGGAATTATTAAATTATAGAAGATCGCTGAATCATATTTTTATGATGAAAAAAACCCCTCTTTTTTGTGGATTAAGACTGAAGGTACTTTGAGAATTAGTGTGTAATGTATGGATAGAATATAAATAGTGTATTATCGATTTTGTATCATCAGTAATTGATGTTTAAATATAAGAATTATTATTCTTAAAGATTTAAATGGAAAAAATTTTTTCTATTGATTTGTAGTGAAAAAAAAGCTTCAACTTTTTAACTACGTATCGATTAAGAGATGACTGATAAATAAAAATAAATAGAAAAAATTCATAAATAATGATCTCATTTGAAATAATTTGATTAAAAATTAATAATCAAATTGATGTAACAAAAAAAAAGATAGTGAAGAGATATATACTGTATATATTAATATAAATTTTTATTAGAACTTGTTTACTTTACTCCAATGTCATCTGTAATATTTAGTTGATAATTAGACCTGAGAAATGAAGATTTAGTCATCGAAATTAAAACAAAAGTTTGACATAGAAATGTTTAAGTATTAGAAAGTATAATTGTTGCTAATTTGTTGGGTGATTAGTATTATTTTCTGTGAGTTGGTAAAGAGTTGCAACTATGTAGGCATAGAAAGTGAGAAAAAGGCATTAGTTAGAAAAAATAATGAAGAATTACGAGTAAGCTGTGAAAGGTTCGCTTTGATCTCGATTGATTTATACAATTATATTCTATGGATATGTTATTTTAATATATTTTATTACATTAATTATTTAATTATACGGTAGTTAGAAAAATACTGGCAACAGTGGGGTTATTTACAATAATTCTACTTTATTAATTCCTCTGATGATTTCTGGGAATTTTATTTTTGAATGCCGTAAAAAATATTCCGTGAAAGTCATCCTTTCTTTTTTTTTAAGCTGTTGAGTAGGGGTAGAGCACTGACCTATTATTAATTATTAATTGAATAATTTATACTCTTAATATTTTTATTTTTCAATTTTTTCTTCTCTATCTCTCGAATACTCCAAACACGCAAGATATTTAAAAACTATTTAATTTAAAAAATTTTAATTGTTTAATTAATTTTTCTTTTCAAAGCAGAGTTAACTTCCGAATAAAAAAATGTCAATTCTTACTAAATTTAAAGAAAATTATTTCTTTGAAAATGAAGTTCCTTCTTAATGAGAAGTTATTCCGGTAACAAATTAATTGAAAAAAAAACACAGAGAATATCAAAAAAATTAGGTTGAAAAAAAGGTGAACTTATTTGGATAATTTTTGTGATCATTAAATTGAATTGAAGTGATTAAGAAAGCTTTATAGCTTGAGCAACTTGTTGCCACCTGATCCTTGAAGTGTCCAAAGGAATAATACAAGTACATTGAGAGAGTTTGTATGCTGACGGTTGCAAACGCTTGAGGGAAAACACGACGGTATGTGAAACTCTGTTAAGTGGACAGTTGCATTGTCTTCAGATGACGGAGGAGATTCACTTCGACCTTCATTGGATTCCTCGGAGAACCATCTTAAAGGAATGGCTCTTCTGCAAATCGCTGTGACAAGTGCAGAGTACTTAAGAAGAATGTCGCAACGAGACATCGTTTTACGTTCGTTTACGTGACACACTGAGACTCCTCTCGCCATCGATATCCTCTCTGGAAAGACCTTGAATCGAGAGTTTATGCATGTGTAAGATTTGTTGATGCATACATACCTTAATTATCGACCTTCTATCTGTTCCGTGATACATCCATTTTCGTTCTTCCATCGTTTTTCCCCACATTTCTTCATATTGAATTAAACATTGCAGCTTATCATAATCATAGAAAGAAAGAATTTTCTTTTCTTTTTTCCCATACGTTGGTTTTTTTCGACAACAAAAAATTAATTAAATGCCAAGGTCAGTAGACTTCAACGTCCATTTCATAAACAATAGTCTAGACTCTCCACGATCATCTGACGTTTTGGTATTTCAATCTGTCCCGCCCATGTTCATCGGATGAGAAAACTCTCACACTATTTTTTTTTTGTTATTTTTAATTCAATATGCCGACAACGTTCAACCTTATCCTAGCATCATAGATATTCTTTCGTTGTGTCAAGGTGTCTTCAAAAATTCGCACAGCCCTGATGATTTGATCTGAAACTCGCATTTATTATTCAACCATACAACTCTTCTTCGGATTGCTGCAGTTATTGACTCCTTTCGAGAAATTCATGTTAATCAAGGATACAAAGATAAAGTCTTGGATCCAAAAAAAAAAAGTTCAGTCTATTTTTTCGATTAGTTTTAACGCTCTCTCTATGTAAAAATAATTCAATAAAAAAGAAGCGTCTAGTCGTATCGTGGAACGCAGTTGACACAATTTGACCAAGTCGTCTTCTCAATCTCTCTCCATGTTGAGACTGAAAACATGCCACATCAAGGACACATTCACACTGCGACTAAACTTTTTGCATGATCTATTTTTAGATTTCCTTACCAATTGATTAAAAGGTTTTTTTTTTCTCAAAGGAATTTACAATAAAATATTCAATCAAAATCTTATGTATCAGCATGAATAATTTCATAACTTATTAAAAGTTTGATCAATTGCTTTTAGTTTGTGTCATGTGTTTAGAAATTTTTTGAAGCCAAAAAAAATGGGCAAACGTCAAAATTATCTTATAAAAGACTTGTAATAGTTGATAAAGTCCTATCCCTAGTTATAAATAAAAATGAAAAGACGAAACTGTGTGACTAACTTATGTAAATATGGCATATATTAGCCATTTTATATAAAATATGTTTGTATAGAATTATAACTTTGGAATATCTAAAGCTTCTGAAGTACATTTTTTAATTATGAGAAGGTTATTTTAATCATGATTATAGTGAATTTCTAAAATACCACTGCTACTCAGTGCTTTTGTCATAAAATAAAAAAAAAACTACTGATTCGGAAACTAAGAAAAAAATCATGTATTTATAGAATCGTATTATAATAATTTACAGTATTTTTTCATATAGAATTGACAATATTTCCCCTACTTTATAAATACTTGAATAAATATCTACACCATACATCTTGCAAATTGCTCTGGTGCATTAGTTAGATCTATTTATATATTTTTATGAAAATTTATATTCATTATTCAATGATACTATTTTACATGCTAAAAATATAGGATAAAAAACACTACGCTAGAATAAATTTGCCATAAAAAAAAAGATTAATAGAAATTCTGATAAAATTGAGAAAAGTCGTCTGAATTATGTTGATCTATTAAGTTATCCTCTACTTCGATATCACTTCAATATCAATAATTCTTCGGTTTATCTTTGAAATAATTGTCTAGACATACTTTATAGTCCTTTCCTGCTTATATATCATAAAATTATTTATTCAGTTTTGATTCATATTTTTTTATTCGTTCTTGTTGAAAGGTATTGGATGGAGATGGATTTTTGATTTTTGTTTTCCAAATTTTATCCAGGCAAATAGAGGAAAATGTTCAGCTGCCCAGAGGGCCATTTTCGTAATATAATTCAACACACATCTGATGGGATATTGGATGTAAGAGATACCTTGAAATTAAAAAAAAATAATATCATTAACAAAAGAATGGGATTGGTTACTTGAATAGATCAAGATTGCATCTACAGTGATAAACATCTTTTTTTTCGATTGTTATTTATCTTAAATGATAAATTTTTTTTTATTTATTCAATGAACATTAAGTAATAGATGTTATTGAGAGACTCTTCTCTATTAGCTTTGAATTTATTGAAATATTATGACTTGGAGTACAATTACCTAGAAAATAGAATACCGTATTTCTCAGCATGTACATAAACCAACTATAGAGGCTGATTGATTTTTTATCTAAAATAAAAAAAGAAATTGTTCTTAATTGTTTTAATAACTATCATTTCATTGATTAGCTCTAATGATGATACTCACACTCTAGTCCATTTAATTTATGCCAGAAATACATTGTTGCATCAATGTCTACAGTCATATCAATATACCATAATCCATTAAGAACTGGTTTTATGATTTGATTACAATCTTCTATACTTTCTTTCATGCAACTAACAAAATAATTATTCAGAATTCTTTCACATAAACTAGCAGTTTTAGCAGAGTTTTCTCTACACAGATTGATCCTGAAACATAGGAAGTAATTATTTTCCAAGATCAAAGAAATATTCATGTATTTCAAATGATGATCAATTTATTTTTTATATTATCTATTAATTTTTTTCTCTTTTTCAATTGATTGATGGATTTCTTACTCATCAGGGATTCCAAGCAAATATCCTACTACTCTCCATAGATGAATAAAACCTTCGCGATATTCTGACTCATCCGTGAAACCCAAACTCTTCTGGTTTAATAACACGTAACCAATAGGTCCAAATTGAGTTAATACCATGTGTAGTTGAGGAAATTTTCCAATGCCATGTCTATCAGTTTTTTGATTAATTGTTGCATGCTTCCATCTTATTGTGTTCAATGATTTCCACCAACTATTTATATAATTATTATTATTATTATTAAATAAATATGACTGTTTTAATATACTTTACAACGAATTAAATGCAGTATAACAAAGTTTTTATTCAAAAAACGTACGTTGAATTCGGGTCGTTGATATCAGCTGTATAGAAAGTTAAGTGATGTTTAATAGTTTGCAAATATCTCTTAAATGCCGCACATGGAGTACTACTTTGTCTAGTAGATTGTAATAGCTATAATTTAAATAATAAAATGTAATTTATAGAATAATAATAATTGGATTGTTGAGAAAAACTTACTCTAATCATTTCTCGAGTTATAAAGACATTCAAAAGTCCTAAAATGGTGGCATTGACTAGAGAAAATAAGTTTCGTCGAGCATATTTTTGTCCTCTGTCGTTAATTTTACATAATTAGTGTGAGAATTGTTTTCTATTTTATTGTTTTGATTAATAAATTGAAATATTTTCATAGTAATAAATACGTACAATTTAAATAGCTTTTCATCGTACCATTCTGGTAGATCTTTTATTGATACAGTTGATGGCAAACTTTCAAGATAATTTTTATTAGACATAATTCTTTGATAGATTGAATCTGTATTGATCATAGTTTCTGTTAATAATTGAATTAAAATTAAAATTAGAGAACGACTGTAATGTAATTCGATTTTTAATTTTAAAAAATAAGCATATTGAATTATTACCTTTGTCACTGTCTTCCTTTGGAGCCATTGAAATTATTTTATTCTATCCACAATTGAGATTAATTCCTATTAAAAAAATTTCCAACACAGTTTTTGAAGATGTGTTAATCAAATACTTAAGTGCACTTAAATGGTGACAATATAAATGTAAAAGCTTGGGTTAGTTAGGTTAAAATTTTTAGGTAGGAATAAAATTACTGACGTATTTCATTTATCATCCTCGAACTTTGAGTTATCAAAATTACTTTAATGTAATATTACGTCTTTGATTATGAGTAATAAAAGTATATTTATTTCTATAATTATCACTTCACTCATTTCGTAATTTTTTCTAGAATTATTAATCAAGTGAATATGTTAATTGATACTATGACAAATATTAATGTTTATTCTTAATTATATTTTTACTTTAGATTCTATTTAACATATGAAAAATAACACTTTTAAAACTTCTAGGAAAAATTATTTTATTATCGTATAAAAATTCTTTACAGAATTGTAATTGTCATTTGTATATTTTATAATTAAAATGGATGTTGTTATTTTTTAAAATATTATTTTTTATCGTTCTTTTAAATTTTTTAAAGACACAGGGTAAAGAGATATGTTTGTATTTTTTCTTCCAAACTTCATCCATGCTTTTATTGGATAATTTAGAGCCAACCAAACTTGCATATTTACCATACGATTAAGAATATATCTCAGAGGATGATTAATATATGGAATACCTAGAAATTTTTATTTTATATTATTAAAAATCTTCAACCATTATTAAAAATTATAAAAAGAATATGAACAGCTTTTATAAAATTACCAAGTGCGTAGAATATAGCTTTTTTCTCCAAATACATGAAATAACTGTGCCAATTCATAGGTTGATCATCTAAAAAGAAAGTGAGAAGTTTTCTATCTTAGATTAGGATTTTGCTGAAAATTTCATTGACTTTGTAGATTAGAAAAACTTCTTACATTTTAATCCAATTAATTCATAGAAGAAGCGAATCGTAGCTTCATAATCTACACCACTGATGTATGATAGTCCATCAAGAATAGATTTAATGATTGGTTTACGACTTTGAGTTCTATCTTGAATTTCTTTCATATAAAAATCTTTTAGAATTTTATTACATAGAAAACGAGTTTCAATTGCATTATCTTGACAAAGGTTTATTCTTAAAAAACATGTTATAAAATAGGAATATTATTAAAATAAATATAGATATATAATTAGAATATTAATTTTTCTTACTCATCAGGAATTCCTAATAAATATCCTATTATCCTCCATAAGTGAGTGAAACCCTCGACACTTTCGGGTTCATTTGTAAAACCCATCTCCTGGGATTTTAATAATACATAAGCAACGAAACCGAACTGTGTTAATACCATATGTTGTTGAGAAAATTTGGCATTATGGTTTTCAGTCATCCGAGCTGCATTTACATGTTTCCATCTTATCATATTCATCGATTTCCACCATCTATTATTCAAAAAAAAAAAATTAATAGACTTTTATTTACAATTATGTAGAGGAGAAGGTAGGATAATGGACCAGCCTTTAATATGGTCCATTCGTTTATTTTGCAAGCATGCTCCGTCTTCCACTAACTAGCCCATAAATATATATTGAAAAATAACTTCTCAATATTAAACAGAAAATTCGGAAAGTAACGATTGGAGATAATTAACAGAGTAAAATGAAATTGAGTAAAAACAAAAAGTGACCTTTAATTCTATCTTCTTCTCTACATGGAGAGAATTTTTTCACTAAATCTAAGTGCAAAAATGACAAGTCCACGATTTGAAATTTATAAGCAAAAGTATTTCTGTTCAACAGTGAATTTTGAGTTGTTGTATGTTAATTTTGTACTTAAGAGGTGTCTTAGTAAAATAATTACTTAGAATAACTCAAAAATAACTTACAACAACCTAAAATTCACTGTTAAACAGAAATATTTTTACTTATAAATTTCGAAACGTGGACTTGTCATCTTTGCACTTAGATTTAGTGAAAAAATTATCTCCATGTATATAAAACATACTTGGAATCTGGATCATCGATGTTTTCGAAATAAAACGATTCAATGTGTACAATTGTTTGCAGATATCTTTTGAAAGATGCACATGGATTACTACTCTGTTTTGTGTTTTCTAGAACCTAGAATTCGAATAATTTTTTTATTGAATTACACACGATTATATTTTATAAACAAATTTATTGACGAATAATTGAATTACTTTGATGTCTGGCATTGAAAACACACTTATGAGTCCCATAATTCCACAGGAAGTTACTGAAGCTCGATTTCGACGTGCATAGTCTTGACCTCTGTTGACAATTAATTCACATTCACAATTATTTCTATTAATTAATATTCGGTTGTTTATATTCATTAGGAAAATATTTATTAAGACCGTACGTACATTTTTAATAATCTTTCGTCGTACCATTCCGGAAGATCTTCTTTTGAAACTAGTTTCTGTTTACTATCAATGATATCTTCATTAGACATTATTTTCTTATAAACTAAATTAATTTTATTTTCTATTTCTTGTAGATCCATGATAAAATTTGTTTGATAGATCTTTAAGGGATTTAATGTTTTGAATGAGGGATAATATTTTTGAATTGATAGATTTCAATGGCCTAGTTGAACCGATTACCGTATCTCTCTTTACTATTCTTAGGTTCTGACGACTGCCAAAGGTGGGCGAAAGTAGATCTCTGATATTTACCCACAAATCCCTGTGTTCTAAATTACCTAAAATTCAATGTATCTATATTTATAAAAATTCTATTATTGAGGGTTTATATTCAGCACTGCCTAAATTTTCCCTTTCACTCTATTTTTATTCAAAGTTTATCATCAACTTTGAATTGTAAGGCTCAAAGTATAACGGTAGGTCCGGATTGAATGAAAATAAGAGAAGTGAAAGGATGCTAGGCAATATTGAATATAAGATTTTAATAAAAATATTACAATTTAGTCATAAAAAAAAATAAAAAGTGTTCTCATGAATCATTTGAAATTAATTATAAATCTTTAATACCAGTTTAATTAAATTTAAATGGCATATATTCCATTAATGATCAGAAAAAAAATTATATAATTGAAAAAGAACTCTTTGCAGGAAGCAAAGTGTATGTTGACATCATATGATATGAAATACATGAGATTGAATAGATATTTTGAAAAATTATCACTATAGAAGTTAATTGACGTCACTTTTTGATAACCAAGGACGTTTAAAATATTCTATTAGATTTTCATTGTAATATTTTATCTATTGTTAATCATATTTTTAATTTAATCAAACGTGCATTATAAATATTCCGTCATTTGATAATATTATCATATATAAAATTTATAATATTTACCATGAAAATTACTTAGAAACTTTTCAAACGTGTATCATCAAAAACTTGACACTGAATGATGTTTTTACTGTTTGGTACCATGAAGTATCAAGTCTCTTAATGTGAAAAATATTCCGATCTATAACGAATTCATCCGATTTAAGCCGAAAATTTGAAATGCCTACATTTTTTAGTTAAAACAAAAATCTTATCTTATAACAACATCAATTATCAGTGCACCTATTTTCATTACTTCGTATGTTAAGTTTTTCAAATGACCTTTTTATTAACTTTAATTATAAACATTAATTAACAAAAACAGTCTTATTGTTACCTTTTTTTAAATGTCTTTATTCATTATGACATAGCGTTTATTTTTATTTTAAACTAGTATTACTTCCTAGACAAAAAGTTTAGTTGATAATTGGTGATTATTATCTGTCCATGACTTATTCTATAAGATAATACATTGTGGGTTGACCCACTGATGCAGAACAGGATGCACTTATTGATAGTGTATGTTATTTTAAAGAAATCACTGCTTTTCTCTTTAAATTTAATTCATATCATGAAAGATAGGTTTTTGTTTAAAAAAAAATAGATAAATAAAATTAAACATTTTAGGGAAAATTATTTTATCAGTTAAGAAACATTTATTACGAAATCGTAATTATCTCTGCTATATTTTTAACTTTCCATTAGGAAGTTATTGAAATTGGATCGAATGGTGAAATTTGAATTTTCATCATATCTCGACATTTAAAGATATTTGCAAGCATGCTGACCAATTTTGAAGAATGATGTGTGTGTGTGTGTGCGTATGTTAGGTTTTTTTTCGTTTTCGATATCTCGAGAACCGCTGAAGATATCGACTCCGGATAAATTTCATTTTTAAGATAATACAATGAAGAAAATCTGAAAGAAGTTTGAACAAATTCAGTCGAGCCGTTTTTTTATAACAAAAAGAGTGTAAACTGAGTTGAGTAAAGAGGACATTTGAAATAAATTCTACTTATTAGATGATTAATATTATTGACAACTGAGCTCAATATAATATGGTTCTTAATAACATCATATGACTCTGAACAATTATGTATTGTTTATAACAATTTAAATTTATTATAAATAATTAAAAATAGTGTGAATTTATTGAATTATTATGACTATGATTATATTCGATAAATATTGATTAAATATTGTTATAAATCACTTTATATGATGAAACAATTGTATATTGTTTATAACAATAGTAATTTTTTCTAACCAAAAGTACTCAAAGATGACAAAGTTACGGATTTCAATTAATGGGGAGTTCGTCGTCAGGGCACAAACTAAGCCCAGAACCATTTTGTTGATTATTAAATCATAAGTTGTAAGAAATAAATTTGAATTGAATTACGGGCATTTTTTGTGAGAAACATATCTTAGATGATATTAGATACATACGAGACCTATTAAAATGTTTCAACAATATTATTAAACATTTTATGATATCATCTATAAATTAAAAAATAAATATAGAAAGCTTGAAAAAAATAATAATGACACTGCAAATCCGAGAAAATTCAAGTGTTAAATAATAAAATGTTGAAGGTATTTGATAATAAAACATCTAAGTGTTTACAATATTAAACACCATAAACAAACTGTAGTATTTTGATAAACGACAATCCTGCAAATCTCGATTTTTAAATACGTGTTGTTTTTACACATCTATTTAAGTGTATTAAAAATGGTGTCACCCATTTAATTAACATTGTACTCATTTCTTACGAGCTTTTAAATTAATAATGACTACAATGTTAATTAAATGGGTGACACTATTTTTATTACACTTGAATAGATGTGTACACACAACACGTATTTGAAAATCGATATTTGCCGTGAAGAAACGTTTAAAATTCGTCTACAAAATTCTTGTAAATGGTTTATGGCCTTTAACATTGTAAACACTTTAAATATTTAGTTTCTAAACACTTGATTTCGTAGTGCATTGACAAACATTTTAATTGATAATTGGATACTATTCTGTGATCATGAGTTACCCTACAAGATGATACATCGTGGGTTGACCCACTAATGCAGAAAAGGATGCAGTTACTAATTGCACTTGTGATTTAAAATAATCATAGTTATTTTCTCAACATGTAATTTCAATTATAGATTTAAACTTTAAAAAACTTTTAACTATTCAGAGAACCGTTCTATTGTAAAGAGGTATTTCCATATAATCTCCCAAGAAGTTTCAAATAGTTCTCTTTGGTGATGGAGCTAAAAAAATAATTACCATAGCATTGAAATTGCCTGTCTCACTAATTCTTTGTAAAGAAATAATATGTTTTTTCTCAAAAATTCCCATAGCTTTTAAAAAAACACGATGTGTCTGAGCATTAATATAAAGACTCAGTAAATTTCTCATCACAATCAAACTAAGTTTCTGTCAAATCTTCTCTTCTCGCTATTAATATTAATTCCCACCAAACTGCCATAGCTAAATCTTCCATTAAATCTGGCAGTAATGTATAAGAAAAAAGGTACAATTATTGTGTGAAATTGATTATTTTTATTACATAAATTTTCAAAGAATTTTGTAACAATCCAATACAAATAGCTATTCCGTTGTTTCTGGTCGTTAAAGATGTCTTAAAATTTTTTAATGACTTCAAACACTTCTTAGAAGTAGTTTGGAAGTGTTCCTGTTGAATCAGCATTAACCAAACATCAAATTTGCATGTCCATTGGTAAAAGTACTATCTTGTTTCGATGGTCAGTTTATTACTTAAAGTTTACGCAATAGAAATAAGCATCAAGGATCTTAAAATGACACGTGCGAAATAGAAGTGCTATAAATTGGCTTGAAAGAGGTGCGTCTGTTCATCATAATAAGCTAGAGGGTAGAACATGTCGTCACATACACTTAGCTATGTCGCTATATTTGTTATGAATTGCTTGTGTCCATTTGACGTCAGATAAAGACTCACCTGTTCAAGGTCTTCTTAACACACGATTTCATATGCATCACACATTTTTATGCAGATTTTTCATCGTATTGTATTGTTACGCTGTTCTCCTTCCGCAATGATTTACCATCTCTATCATCAGTTAAGAATTATTTGCTTAAAGGTCTTGCTTATTTTTCAAACGTCTCAGTGATTGTTGCATAGTTCAACTCATTAAGGAGTTGTCATTGCAATGAGTTGATTGGAAAAATCAATCGCGTGTTAGTGAATTAAGGAATCGAGTCGTAAGTGCTCACCTATGCGTCATTATATCCATTAAGGATTCATTGAATTCATCGCCAGAATTCCTTTGGCAAACATTCCTGCGGTAAATATATTATTTATTCTTTGGTTCAATTGTTTACGTTAATTTATTACTTGGAGAGTTTCAGTTTATTAAAATATAACCCATGAAATGAGTAATTCCTTTTGAAGAAAAATAAATATTAATTATTTCATTTTATGCTGCCACTGAAAATAAATTTTCAATCATAATATTAACGTATTTCAAAACTTTAACTTGTGAAAATTGCTATAAATATCATTTTTTTCATGAAAAAAGAAAGTACGGTGATAGTAAATAAATTGGGTCATCTTTCTATTATATGGCACATTTATATAATTCAAGAACCATTTAAGCAGTTTTTTATTATTGATAATAGGGTAATAATGTAAGAGCAAAATGTATTATTCATGGTAATATTATAAAATTATGAGCCCTAATTTATTCAAGTAACAAAAAAAAAAAAATAATTTTATCGCAGAAATGGTGTCCGGAAAATAATAGTCCATTAATATGTCTACTTATTAGAATTTTATTCTTCAATAATATCTTTTGTTTTCTCTATTTTCTACAATAAAATTTCAAACACGTGCCAATGTCTATTCCACATGTTCGAAGAATTGAAAAATGAATGCATTCAATCGGTGTGTATGTGAGCAATTTATTGCGTTCATATACCGTCATTCGTTCCACCTTAGTGAGCTCAGTTGTGGTCCTTGCTCGATCTTACGCGATAAAATGTAAGATTATACTATGATAGACTCTTTCTTACCAACTTTCATCAAAAATATTTTATAGTAATCTTTCTCTCATCTACTGTGTCACGCAAATATTTTCATAGTTAATGAGCCGGAACATAGATCCGTTTATTAAAACGTCTAGTGTGCGAAATACTATGTATATATAATTCCAAGTATTCTGTCGCACTATTTTATTCAAAACGTGATAATAAATTCGATAAATATACATTCTCAATTGTGATCGTGACATAATATAGTATTATTTATCGGTTAAAAAAAATATTGCGCTTCTTTGTCATGATTGATAGGCTGGTGAATGGCACAGCCTATTTAATATAAAATCACGTACCATAGATAAATAAATATATATGTGAAGGTGTCGTGACATACAGGGATCCACATCTAGGTACATACTTTCAAGTGCATTTCAATCTCCCTTGAATAGAATTGGAATGATAAACTTGCCAATTACCTTTCGCAATTGCTAATTGTTGATTACTTTGGAAATCGAGATACTTATTTTTGTACATCGCTTGGATATTATCTTCAGTGTATAACATTTTTTCCTCAATTACGTATGTCATCAGTTGAATGTCTTCTATTTTTCAACTTCAGGTGTTACGCTGCTATGTATGCTGCTAATAGAGCCATTGAGATCAAAGATAATTGGTCATGACAAGTAAAAATTACAGGAATTATGATATTTTTGTTGAGTGAAATTAGTCGTAAATTTGTCCAGAATATTTAACTCATGTCACTCAGGTGTGTTAATGTATTTGTACAGGAGACAAATTTTTCCTTGAGCTCAATCTTCATTCTCGTGAAAATTGTGAAATACTTAGTAGAGAAGTCAATCAGTCACATTGACTAACAGACTTAAGAGTGTATTCTTAGGTGTAAACATTTTTAAAAAACCAACTATTTCTTATCTTAAAATGATCGTCCATTCATCTGACAGTCGATGAATCACTGGCAATTATCACAAAATTGACTATAGAATATTTTCAAGATGCTCCGTTGATGGTTGACCTAGAATTTTAATTGCATCTTAAGTAATTGCATCAGGATTTAAGTACTAAAAGTCTTTGTTTTGCTTATAAGTACCTATTTAGATTTTAATAATACCAGTTTATGGAAAACAAATTAGATAATGTTATCAGAATTGGATGCGATTCTGCGGTAATTTAATTAAACGAACAGTAACGACACTTTATCATCATCATCATCATCATAGCGGAAATCTTTAACTTACCTTGGACGTTTAAATTTATTGTATTACAAGTCAGCGGTCATGAACGATCTTTGCCACTTGGTTTATTCACAGTAATTCTTAGAAAATGATCGTATACCAAGTTAAGAGTTTAAAAATACAAGAAAACCGTAAGATCGACTATATTTGTAATTTATTGCCACACCTAAGCTGGCGTGAATCTTTTTGTCAAGTTCTTAACCATGCGGCTGTCTATAACGATACTTAATCATTGGTTCTATTATTAATAAAACAAAATATTTAATAATCCAAATTCTATTCGAGACTATAGACAATCAACATTGGAATTTATATTGATATTCCATGGTTGCTTCTATAAGCTTTCGCTTGGTGTTTGCAAGTAGACCGTTATACATTTACACGTTGCAGGTCGCTCCTCTCAGCTTGGCAAAATGAAAGATAATTGTGATAAACGATAAGTTTGATTGAGCTACAAGCATATGCATTCGTCTGTGATTCTTCTTCGGGTGATTTAATTTCCACAATGCAATGCATTTAGTACTTATTCATTAGCTACAGTCATTTTCACAAATTAGATGGATTAATCATTACTTCATGTCAGTTACGTTCTACACTTTTTTTTCAAGCTGGCCTAGAGATGATATTTTTTGTCAGTTTTTGCGGTAATGAAATTTTTCATTCAGGTTTCTTTTAATTAAATAACATCATAGTTATTCAATTTCGTTACTTTTATTAATGGAGAAGATTAATCAATTTTTTTAATATAATTGAATATCTTATGATGAGTTAATTTCCTGATGATAGCATTATGATTTTTTTCACTTATGCAAACATCATGAAATTATAGAGGGTTGAGTACTTTTTATAAATGAGCAAAATTTTTTCTTTTCATTTATTTATGTCACAAAAATAATTTTTATCTTGATTTAATATTCAAAAAAGAATGAATGTTGATTAATTTCAACGAGGTGCTTTGATAATATAATGATACGAAAATTCAATTACAATATTAAATTAAATTTTTTTGTTATAGATAATTGTCAATTGAATTTCCCTGATGACATTAATTTTAATAAGATAAAAAAAGTAAAAAAAGAATTTGCCTCTGCTTTCAACCTTTCTATAATACTTGCTAATTTGTACTTTCCATTAATTAGTTTTCAATTTTACATGAAAGATTCTTTTCCAGACTTATTTTCATTTATAACTTGCGTAAAATCTGATAAAAATTCATATCTCGTTGACATTTATTTTATTTATACAAATAAACCATGCTTAATTCATAATTTTTTTTGCTTTACAAATTTTTTTTCATCGTCAGACAAAAAGCAAAGTCTTCATTAATAACTGAAGCCGCTATATCTGGCGGAAATAATGAGATTGGTGTAACGGAGCTGACTACTTGCTTGCACTCATATGAATGTGCAAATCTCAACGAACTTTCGTTTCAATATTCTCATTTTTTTCTAATCTTTAACGACTTAACTGTCTTCGATATATCAGCAGAGAGTAGCATAATATTGTGCCTATTACTCATATACCATTGATCTAAATAAGTAGGCGGACAAGAAATTGAAGAAGGCAGGTTCGCCCAACAGACACACGCCAATCTGTTGTCTCTTTTAAAGTCTAGTTTAATTGAATGCTATTAGTATTGATAGTAATGTAAAATAGAATGATTCCTTTTTTTTTCTTTTTTAAGTATCGACTTCTTATCACTGTAAACGATGAAAATGAGCACACTAATATAATGTGGATCGACTTTGCCATCATGACATGGCACTACTTTCACCATTACTCTAACGGTAATTTTCCAATCTTAACTCAAACTAACACGTTGTCCTGTCTATCCTGTTTTATCACTTATCACTCTACATAAATTACTCTCATGCTCATAATACATGTGACATTGTTTTAACTTCTTGTTTTGCGATCTATTTCCACTGAACTTTGACATTTACTCAATAAATTGCTCCTCTATTCGTTAGGTTTTGATATTAAAACGAGTAGTACGATTTACGTATGGGAATCAATACCTGTCTTGCATTTCAATTGTTCTACACATTTTATAGCATAAATTTGAATTATATCATCAGAACTGTTGTTGTTAATCTTTTCAATAGATGATAATTATTCAGTTGAAACAATAAATCTTTGATTATCTATTATTTTTTATTCATCATAAAATTATAATAAAAAATTTTCAACAACATATTTTAATGTCTCGTATAATCATTATAAAAAAATTGATGATAAATTTTCAATGAATGATTTTTTTAGATTTTATTCAGGAAAATATTGATAGTGTGAGCTACAATTTAAATGATTGTTATACTTTAATAGTCTCATTCAGAAGTTGAAATCCATTCAATTAATTCTAGAAAATATTTAATAATTTTTGCAATACGAGATCGTTTTTTTATGACACTAAAAAAACATTTAATCGGTATTTCTGTAGCTTTTTGCTGGAGCAATGAGCGAAATGCAATAATAAAGTAGAGCAATAGCGGGCGCCTAATCTCACAACTATCATGAAGGATAGCCGTATGTGCATTCGTTACGCGTTATTTATTTCGCTTAACATAAAATTTTAAATGCAATTCATTACTGATCTTATCAATATATCATAAATAATCATTGATTAATTATCCGTAAATATTAACGCTTACGATTTACTTTATTTTGTCAGAAAAAATTATGTAGAACATGCAATTATAAAATTATTCCAGCTATGCTCAACCGATTTGGATTTTTCTTTAAGTTTCTTCATGTTGATGACGTTATTTTCTTTATTTCGATTGATGATTCATCTTTTATGAGTTTTAATCGCCCACCTAAATGAGCCGAAAGTCAAGGTTCAGAATAATATACCACAGAATTATTATTTGGAATGTTGTTAAAACATTTGCTTCATAAAAGTTGATGGAAAAATAATTATTTCATGTAAAAATGTTATTTAGTAAACCACTAGGTTCATTTTATAATCTTGATAGTTTATTATAAGCATTAACTGTCCAAGAAAGTCTAAAATATAGTTAAAATATTTTTTCTTACTTCCATCTTCACTGAAAAATGATAATTACAATTTCATAAACATTAAAATGATTCATTAACAATTAATAAAAAATTTTTATTTGAAAATAATGATAGTTCTATTGATATAAATTATTATTTTTGATAAATAATAATAATAAACATCAACTTGGCATGTAGAAAAAAATATTATATTGCTGCAACAGATTTGGAATCTATTACAACAATCTTAGCTATCACTGAATCTCCAGGATAAATGAGTCGATGTAATATTTATTAAATTGAATGGAATTACGAGAAATCATAATCACAAATTCTCATTCTTCTAGACGAATGAAATTGAATATGAAACGACAACTTTCTAGGCTAAGATCATTCACAAACGCAGGATCATAGAGTTATCATTTTTTCCTAAGTGAAGGATTTAAGTAAGAAAGTTGAGTTATAACGAGTTGCATTGGCTGATTATTTAGCTTCTAAATCAGCATAGACATGATTCATATGTTCTTAAATTAAAGGAGAAAGTTGTAGGATTATTCATGGCAAAGAATATTTTTTTTCTCCAACAGATCAAAGATCTGTTCCTGAGGTCTCAATTTCTGTTGTATCTAAAAAAAAATTCATTCTATAGCTACATCTTATTGTTGGGATAGTAATAATAGAATAAGAATTGTCGATCGGCAATAATTATATAAATGTATTTTTAATAAAGATGATTTTGCTCATTTATTCATTACTTGTCATGCTTTTCCGGACTTCAATTGATCTGAGGAGACAGTGATTGTTTCATAATGGAACGAGATAGGATGAAGAGGTTGTACGTGACTCTGTATTATTGTACATTAACATATCTCTATCAGTAACTGCTAGTATTATCTAAAAAGAGGCGTGAATATTCAGCTGTGCAGAATCTCCCAATGTAATTTACATCATGAAAAATGAATATTCTGCTCAACAAGTTTTTGTGAGAATTTTAATTCTTCCTGATACTTAGGCTTCACGAATATTTCAATTTTGTCTTCTCTCACTTTTATCTTCTATGGAATTTATTTTTTCATCAAATATTTCACTGTTGAATCAATTCCACGTTACTTTATACAATTTTATCCTTCTTTTATTGATGAAAGTATAATCATATAGTGAACTGCTATGCAAAAGAAACATTTAATCTCTATTAAATTTATTTTTTCTGATGTAAAAGTATAGTATTAATTTTATTTTAAAAAATCATAGGGAGAGAGTTATGTTGTTGATATATATTGAACTTGGTCTTGTCATTAGTTGAACATTCCTCTGGAATTTGTTGTCTTTAACAGGAGAGGATGGATTAGAGTGAGATGTTGGGGCACAATGAGACAACAAAAATTTCAAGGGTTCCGACATGAACTGAAGCAATTTTTTTTTTTTTTTGTAGAAAGTCTATTTAGTGTATAAAAAATTATTATATACCAGTATTTTTAATGTTTCTTAGAGATAGAAAAAATAGTTTTATTGCTGAAAACTAAAATTTACAATGAGGAAATTTATTTGGAAAAAATGTTGTTGTTACCTAGAAGAGATGCTCTGCTTTAATTACAGTATTGAAAGTTTTTTAACAGTCACTACATGTAAAGAGTAGTGCCAGGAGGTATAATAGGAGTGTAAATGAACATTTGGCTCAGAATTTAAATAGAAAATTCCGGAAAAAAATATTTTTAATGATTTTTCCATGTTTTATTCCACCTTCATTATTATTCGACAACATTTTCTACATCTTGGAATGCTAGAAAAATTTTTAATATGGACATTTAAGGATGTATGGCACTTTTATAAATTTCACTTTTGAAACTTGAATTTAAAATACATTATAAAGTAAACAATACTTTATCAATTTTCATCAAAAAAATATATCGTTTCCACTATATTTTATGAAATAATTGAACTTAATGGTTCTATTTAACTACGTGTTTTTTGTACCAGACGTATGTGAAATTCAAAGCAAATTACGAAATTTGCTATGTTCCATCCATTTTTATGGAAAAAAATATGCTTCCATAAACATTGAACTTTTTACTATTTATTTATGCAAAGAAAAATAAAGTGTTATCGGGTTTATTTTTATAAAATTAAATAAAAACTTTGGCAAAATGGAATGATGGATGATCCGCCATGTTGAATGCGATGTTGACAGTGGTCATATGGAAACTTTTATTTATAATAAATAATTATAAATAAGTACAATTTAAATTATTACTAATTAATTTTTCGTTAAAAATAAGAAAAAGGATTTAGATACGCATAATTTAAAAAAAAAATTTATTTAAAAATTTTTGAAGTGTACTGCGGGATTTGACTAGACATCCATTTTTAAGCATAGCATCTTTTAGCACAAAATGCTCCAAAAATTACTTTGAATATTCTTAAATTATTTACATCATTGTCCGGGATGTGGAAATATTAAGTTTCTTTTTCTATCATTTAATAAACTCCTTATGTAAGAGTAATATATTATTGATTTTTTTTGAATTTTATTTAAGTAATCAATTATAAATTATTTATTCTGCAGTGCAATATATCATGATTGGGCGATAATATTTTTCTTTAAACTTTACATTAATGGTTATCAGAAATGATATAAAAGAAGATTGAAATTAAAATTTTGGTTTAAATATTCTACGATAGATTCAGGATAAATTCAAAATAAATACTCCAAAAAATTCTCTTCAATATTTTTACCTTATAATTTACATTATGTACATGGATATAAAAATATTCAAGGTGTAGACTAAGAATGTAATACCTACAAATTTTTTCTGTTAAGTATACCAAAAAAAAATCTGTAGTGCCGAAAGATTGAGAATTTTTTTCGTGAAATAACGATCCAAAATTTTTTTCCGAATCAAATTCTTCACGAGACTCTAAAATATTATTTTCTATCGTGGCATGCCCCAATACTTCTAGTTTTGCTTACATATTTAAGCTGTGTATCATTAGGAATTTTTCATTGAATAATTAGCACCAACATTAATTCATTTATTGAAATCGTTATGTAGTACATAACGACTCAGGTCTTTTATTTATATCCAATTCATAGCTTTATCATTTCCTTATTAGTCATTTTCATGTCAAATAAAACGAATTATTTTTTACTTGTTGCCAACTGGTTGTCACAATATAACCTGTTACATATATCAATACACGTATTATGAATTCAAAAATAATTTTCACTTGGTGTCTTAATGTCTAATCAATTAAAACTCTATCTATTAGAAACCATTACATAGGTTATTGAATACAAATGAGATAAATATTGGAGAATAATATACGTGAAAGTTGTTAGAAGATCAATCATAATCACGAATGATGTTGTAGTTATATCATTATTTTCTCTCTCTTTCTCTTGTCTTCTTCTCTCGTCTTATCTACAATAATTCATTCATGATGCTAGTATGAGTGATGTACACTGTTAACAACAAGGAGGCTATTGTTCCACAATGAGGTAAATGCAAGTGGCCCATATATGCCCTCAGACAACATTCCATTTGATTGTAACAATTTGTCAAGTATGTTTAAGTAGTGTAACGATCTTCTGTTTAAGCTGCTGTGAGATGCAGCGAGTCGTGAAATTCGACTTTTCTACTGATTCATCTTGCATTACGTGATGGTATAATTTATATGATAATAAAATAATTCAAGGTGATGAATTATCTAAATCATCCACTTGAACCAAAGTATAGACTTAAATAAAAATTTTCTTCATTGTAATTATAAAAATATAATAAAGCTCATGTTATAATCCAAAGATCACTTACGTCAGTGTAAAAAGATTAAATGGTCAATTAATTTTTGTAATATTTTTTTATAGTTAAGATTGAAAATAAACATGGTACTCTATTGTCTTGACTAGAGTAATTCGTTCCGTCTGGAATCAAGTTGTACCAATGGAAATGAATCGCTGAAACTCTCATCTCCATTGGGGATAACGTCCACTCTTCCATCCTGTTGGCATAGACCAGCCGTGATCGATGTAATGATGTTCATTGTCTAGTAATGAGCTTGGGAGGGGCAGGATGCTCTGTTATATGTGTCAATGCGTGCGAGTATTTGCACTAATGCGGTTCACAACATTAATGCTTTGTGGTTTTGCTTCCGCAAATCACTTCTAGAAATATCATCTTTATTTTCTATGTCAGTAGGATATTAAATTGACTGAATACATTTTTTTTCGTCAATGAAAAAGTGGAAATAGAGAACAGGTTATAGATTGAGATCTTCAATAGATAAATGTTTCGTTTAAAAATTTAGATAAAAACTTTCTCATTAGAATAAAAATGATTGAAAAATTCCCATCACCAGCCATTTGGCTCATTCCGTTATCAAAGAAAAGTAATTTTTTCTTATATACATTTGCAAATAAGCTGTGGGATTCGAGTTATGAGAATAAAAAAGTATGTCTTTGCCATTCAATAAGACTAACTTATTGCTAAATTATTAAATTAACTCTTCATTATGTGGACAATAATATCCAGCGATTTATTCATGTATTCAGTAAATAAATTAAAAAAAGTAGTAATTACGTTAATTTTTGTTCTGAAAAATAGGAGAGTCCATTTAATAGTAATAAATTAATTCATTTGTGAACATTGATATACTCTAGAAGATAAATATTAACTTATTCTTTAATATTCCCCAATGATGATCTGCATATGCAAAACTTGCTGAATACTTGGTACATTGAGGAAACTAAGTCAATAAATGCAGTAATTACGTTTATTTACTACTTGTACAATATTTATCTCGAACCTCTGCATCATATTTACATTAATTAATGTACTCAATAGATGATTACAGCTTTTCATCTTCAATTTAACGTATATAAACTTTATATAAGTCTAAATTAAACCTATTTATACAAATAGAGATGCTATAAATTGAAGAGGATCATTTTTGCATATCATCTCCTTTATGACTATCTCAAATACTTTCAAGACATATTTTATATTTTTATTTAAAAATATTCTATATTCAGAGAATACTTTATTTAAATCCCAAAAAATTCATTAATATTATGTAGAACTACAATATAATTTTTTTAATTAACAAACAACTTGTTTTCGTTGATTTTCCTTCAGAAAAAAATTCCAAAGGGTGGCTTCCGGTCAATTGGGGATCATGAAACTTCCTAGATATGTTTTTTGCAATGCAAAAAATATATCTGTCAAATTTTTGAGTTAATCTAAACCGTTGTTCTGAGTATACATTTTTTTTGCAATTACAATTTTTCTTTTCTGAGATTCCTCGTTTTATTATTAATTCTAAGGGTAAAATTCGACTAATTTTTTATCTTCTAGTACTCTATATGATTTGAATGCGTTATCCCCCCCCCCCTCCCATTAAAAAAAAATTTTTTTACCGTATATATGAACATTCGAAACTTCAGCTACATTTAATATTTGATAAAACTATTTTTTGATCAGGAAAATATATATTCTAACGTAAATATTTAATTACTTAAAATTTAAATGAATACATTTTTTACTTGATATGTTTCTAAGTTTGGATATTTTATATAACAATTTTATATAACTTCATTAATTGTAATTGAAAGTAAGAAAATTAATTAAAAAATTCCAATGGGTGTCAGTGAAGAACAAATTAAATTTGTCACGTAGTGAAACTGATCAACAAATACTGTATCATTTGATATGATTTACAGCATAAAAATAGTCTGCATTGTTTTATTAATTTTCAATAAAAAAATTTAATCTTCACCCAACCATGAATTCATTCTTGCTTGAAGAGATAAACAATTAATCATCAGCTATAAGCTATTGTTCACTAATAAACAAACAGTTTATTAATCATTCATAAATTCTGATCAGTTAAATAAATATTATTATCAATGTGCGAAATCCATAAGCAATCATAAACACGGAGAAATTCTCATAATTTTTTTTAACGCCTCTTTTATGAGTTGATTATCTGAAGAATACCTTGGAAAACTGTGAAAAACCTTCAGATATTTGCTTTATGGTTTGTCATGTGAGCTATATATTTTTATCAATATTTAATTGATGTTTAGCAGATCCAGTAAATAGAGCAAACTAATAAAGGTTGAATATAAATGTAAGAATTTGAATATTTCTTAACTAAATAAGCAAATACTCAGTATGTAGAAGAAGAAATTGATTAAAAAAAGAAATAATAATATAAGATGATTAACGCAAATCACCTTTTTATGCATATAAGTATAAACTTCGGAAAAAATCAACCAGATGTAAACAGAAAGGACATATAATAAGCTAATTCAATTAGCTCATCGAGTTGGTTTATGCATAATATAATATTATTTACAATCCTTTCATTCCTGTGAACAGTTAAACACAAAAAAAAAAAAATTATCAAGGCCGATTAAAATAAAATAAAAAAATAAAAAGAAATGTACCAACACAATTAAACTGAAGGAAATGATCTTATTGAAGAATAAAATTCATTGGTCAGACTGTAAGACCAGTATAATTATGTAATTGAGTTTCAACTTTAGGATTCCGGTTTGAAGTTATTAAAAGTGAGAGTATACAAGTATACACAATTTAATCGAGGGTATTGAGACGCGCGACCGGAAGATTCGCGTTAATTAAATGAAGCATTCATTCATTTATATCCACATTTATATTTATTTCTTCTGTCTGGGAGATTCTTTTAATAAACATCAGTTAAACTCGAATGATACTTAATCTCTCTCACATACTATGACAAAAAATACATCATTCTTCAATTGAATAATAATTTTCATTTATAAATAATTAACCAACATTCTCATGTACATATAACGCATTTATAATTCATTATTATACACTAAGAAAGAGTTCATCGATCGTTGAGATATCTTTGAATGAATAGTGTTAGCATCATTTAATTTCAATCATGAATAGTTCGTTGTCCTTTCTCTCGTTTTTTCCCTCTTCATCGTATAATTTATTTTTTGAGCAAAAATTATCTCGAGATTGTATACCGAAGAGAGTAGTCTCTACAAGGTCGTGGGCCAAGGAGGACGAGCTGACGTTTACTCTTAAATCGGATTTTGAATTCCAAGGGTCGATTTCATTCATTGGTGAATTATGCTTCTTGATTATAGTTCTCGTTTATTTGATTCAAATCAGAACTTAATTTCTCAGCTTGTTATACATGGTACTAGTCTTAAGAGGTTTGAAAAATAATTAAAGACATTAAAATATGTATATATATATATTCTTGTTGCAGTTACCTGCAGTCTCACCTGGATCTGTATCAGCTTTAGTTGCCCCAGTGCTTCTGAAATACCGTGTATGTCGACCGAGATTGCTTTTGGCTGGTTCGAGAGCTGAGGTTGATCCAGCAGCTGATGTTGCTTTGCTTCACGGTGAAGTTTTACTTATTGAGGATGCAGCAAAACAGTACAATCCTATTGGAGGTAAAAATAATTTATTACTAATTTATGCGCCTCTCTACTTGATCTAATCATCTGATTATTTTTAATTACAGATACAGACAGGAGGTATAGAACTACAGAGAAACTTCTCCATGTTGAAGAGGAGTACAGAGAAGTCTTGTGTAGTGCTAAAGAATTATATGCACGTCCATTAGCAAGAAATCATCCTAACTATCATGATGTGATTTTTGAACCTCTAGCTGATCTAGCAATTGTTAGTGAAGATCTCTGCGATAGAGTAAGTATTTTAATCATCACATTGTCGGTATTACGGTCTTACAGGCCGTCATTCAACTTATCAGCTGTTGGAGAAAGTTGTTTCTAGATGGTAGCACTATGCAGCTAATGTTTTAGTTTGCTCAATACATCATCGAGGGCGTAAGCTTGATGATTATTACGCGTTGTAATTGCTGATGCTTAGTCAGTGTTCTGTAATAATATTTGAATTTATTGAAATGTATTTTTTCAACTATTTTTGCTTTTTGGAGAAGTCATGTTAGGTTGAAGTTCAGAGTTAAAAATATTTCATCAGGTAGAATGACGAAGACAAATATAGTTGCTGGTACATTGACATAAAGAACTGATTCCTTAGGGAAAAGAAGAAGGAAAGAGGATTAACATGCCGAGATGAGTGATGATGGTGGTTAGCACCCTCATAAATATTTACTTTACAAGTCGCCGAAGAGTCGAACGACTGGATCAGATCGTAAAATTAAAAAGGTTCGCGCTCCTGTGTGCTGGAGCATTAAATTTGTATCAAGCATTCAGATATTCTTATTTTGAATTTTATTTACAGTATTCGTTAAAAATAACTGTATAATTTTATTTCTTCTTAAATTTAGCATCAAATAATTTATTTTAACATATGTCTTGATGCAGTTTTATAATATTTACACTGACATCATTTTTTTTATTAATTACGCAATTTTTTTTTTTTGAAGAGTAAAAAAAGATAAATAATGTAAAATTTCAAAACATCGAAATGTTTTAATATTATCATCAAGTTATTTAACATCACATAAATATTTGAATTCTCAGCAGCTATAGTAGTAGACAATTTTTTGTGCAAAAAAATTCTTTTCATTCTGAATTTATAAGATAGTTCTGTTGAAAAACATTCGTATTTCAGGACAATCATGAATATTAATACAAGTGGGAGGTAAACAAATAAAATAAAGGCGAGATTTGACAAATATACATGAGGTATGCTCGTTCATAAATATTTACCCCAAGGCATTCATTTATAAAAGTGCTTAGAAAATCATTTTGAAACTTTTATACTTGATGACCCTTGAGTATCTTTTTTTGAAGCTACCACTTTATCAACTGCAAAACACTTTACATTAGTTAATAGATTTTTTTGTACATTCCTAGCTTAATTCCATATAATTCTGAATGGTAAAATGAACTTTATTACATACTGCCCTACTTAATACTTCTTCACTGAGATCATTTATTTCGCATTAGTATCCATGGCGTCAAGTAATTTTGATTAGATTTTTAAAAGCCATTTGTACCTGATCCAATTTTCTTACTTCATATGATCATTTACTGTCGATCAGACATTTTTAACATTCACTTTAAAAATACATATATATCTTTTTCTGATTTCGTTTTTTTTCTCTACAAAATTGCACTCTTTTTTATGATAATCAATATCAATTGCGTCAATATCTCAACGAGATTCTCGAGATTGGTTCAGTAGAGAAACCACAAATTCGTGCAAGAACTCGAGTAAGTGGTATAAGAAATTTCTCAGTAAACAAAACAAAAAAAATATAAAAATCTAAGTGGAATGCTCTCTTGGCAAAGCGAAAGAAGACACCTTAAGGTTGCAAGTTAACCACAACGTCCTTCAAGAGACAACAATCTTCTTCTCATAAATTCGGAAATATTGCCAACAAAATTACTTTACTAGCAGCAGTAAAGTTAATTAACAAATGCTCGTTTCAAGCATTTTTTTTTCATTAACATTATTTACTTAAAAAAATAACTACTTCTTTTAGATATTTATTTGACACTAAATCACTTGGTTTGCTGTGGCTCCAAGCATGCAATCATCAGTATTTACACGCTACAGATAGATTTGTAGTCTTTTATTATCCTTCAAGAGCTTAACTAGTTGATTGACTTGAAGAGAAGTAAATAAGTGCGAACTTAAACAAAATAATGAAGGATTTGTAAGAGACATTTTAAAAATAGATAAGTACTCAAACGCTAAGCTCTTTTGCAATGGACGACGACTTGGCTGGTTCTTGATCGTAAATTATGTTTTTGCACCTGGCAAAACTCGACTCACTTGTTCGTCACTGATGCATAAGGTTTAGTTGTTCTGTGTATATAGAGGAAACTGGTGTTAGTTCATACGGGGATGTAGTAAGTTTTGATGAGACGATCTTGAACCTAATGTGATTGTACGCAAGTCGAGAACACGCAGTACGAGTGGACGTGCATGATAGTGTCATATCCGTAGACGGAAATGTGAAAGCCACGTGAAACCATCTTGTCTCGGATGCATTTAATGCATTTGTCAAGTTTATACTATTATAGATCTCTATACGCATTCTCTAGAAACTCATTTGATAAATCAGTTTAATTATTTTATTTATTATCTTCTATTGACTCTTGATGGAAACTGGTACTGCAGAAAGAATGAGTTATTGAGATTTTTCAATGATTAATTGTCATTGTAGCACTTTGTTTTAAATTCTTATTTATTGTATAAAATACAAGTCTTTGCTTCTTTAAAAATATTTCATTGAAAAAATTTTTCCTCAAATCATTAAGATAAATGACCATAATTTTATCAATGTATATAATTTTGTTTTTACGTTCAAAAATAAAGTCAAGATCAGGTTTCATACGTTTACTAAATTATGGTCATTTAACTTAACATAGTCTTAATAATTTTTTCTTTTTTAATAATAAAGAGAGAAAAAAAAATCCCAAATCAACCAACAAAATCAGTGTATTATTATATTTATCTGCATGAAATGATTGGTGAAAGTTTTTTCCTTCAATAATTGGTTGACAATTCAAAATCTTCACTTTACAAAATTAATTAGTCATTTAAATAATTGACGTTAACGATAGAAAATAAATTTATCAAACTTTTTATTTAGTATTCAATCACAAATCATTGAATAAATTTATACTGATGGAAGAGTAGGTAAACGTGGTATCAAGATGAATATAATTTTTCGACTAAAAAATAAAGAGACGAGAAATTGATGAAAACACTCGTCTCGTCCAGCGATGCGTGATAATTTTAGCCACGATTTCCGTGCGAAAGAACATTCTCCTGAGTGATATCGTCCTCATCATGTGAAGCGTTCGGGCGTTTCGTCCATCGATTCACCACAGAATAAAACGATCCTATAAAAAAGTGACTTGCAGGCATGTCTGCACATTAATCAACAAGATCTCCGGATGTTCACTCTTGTTTTAGCGTCGGGACGCCTTTTTCAACGAGCTCCCTGTATTTCCCACCGTCGCGGTGCGCTTTTATCACATGAGGAGAAAGTCCAAGTCTCCAGTAAGTCTATGGGGAGCAGTCACCTCATTCGCACGTCCCTACATACTCTTACTGTATATCTTATATGTACTTTCGTCTCTTGTGTTTGTTCATTTCACATGAGACTTCTTTTTTTCAATAACTTTGAAAAAATATCTAGTCTTTCTTACTTACCTATTTACGTGTGAAGTAAGAATATGTATAAGATTCATTGAATCTTAAAAAGAAAAAAATAATCAAGGACTTTCAGTATTATTTACTGCTAGTTATCAATTCAATATAAATATAATGATTCATATAACTACTCATTTTTTTCTCTCGTTCTAACACTTTCTCTGAGCTGATTACAAGCCCTGGCGATTTTGAGTGGAATTAATCGAACGCGAGAGGTCATGGCGGTCTTTTTACAAGGTCAATGAGAGAGTTAAATTGCACTTGACGACTTTTTAAAAATGAATCCACTTTCTCTTGATATTCATAAAGATACGTGCATATTTTAAATGGACTTTGGGCTGTTGGTAATATATAATTATAATTATACTAAATGTTCTGGATCAATTTTTTATTATTGTTAATAACATCAATAATCGTCAAATCAATTTATTTATTTCTATAAATGTCGGATATTCATTTATTCCAATAACGACTCTATTGATAAAAACAATAGTTATTAATTTTTTCGTGAGACATTAATGCGTAGCCACTGCTTTTGGTAATTGATGATCATTAAATTAAGTACTCACTTCCGGCTCAAGCTCGTTACAAATTAATTTTTTGTATTTAAATGTTCATTTTTCGTTTTAAAAGCCATTCTAGCAAATACTTTTTTTTTTCAAAGTTGTTTCAACATTTTTTTCTAGAGTTTTTTCTTTTTACTTTTCAAATTTTACTTTTCAACCTGATAATGATTTGAGTGATAGTTGTACTTTTACTGATTAAAAATATCTTTTATGTCTCTTCAGTATTTTCAACTAGTAAAAACACTTATGTCGTTCGCCTACAAATGTTGTAAAACATCATTTTTAAATCAATCATTTTGTTTTTAAAAAACAACATATTTTATAATAAATTTTCTCTACTCCAAAGTTAAATAATTGATTAAAGTGAATCTTGACATTTACATATTTATTTGATTAGAAAAAAGAAAAAAAAATTTCTAAAAATACTTTCATTTTTTATTCATATGTCTAGAATGACTACTCAATTTTTTTTTCCAAATCATCCTATTAAGTAACAGCTAACTAACTCATTCTATTCAAAAACAATCATTTTCATTTCTATCTCACTTCATTCATTCATCTATTTATTAAACTATTTTTCAAATTAAACAAATTTATTATTCTGTTATTTATCAATCAGTCTAGATATAATATCATCAATCAGAGCTATTTGAAGAATGTCATTTATAACAATAATATAATTAAATTAAATACCCTGATAAAAACACTTCAACAAACTGCACTATCACATAATAGCAATTTTATTGCTCCAATAAATTGACCTACTCTACAGTAACATACTCAAACCTCATGTCTAAAGATTGGTATATATACCAGAATACTGATCGATAAGAAACTCGATGCTTCGGAATGCATAGTCGGATTATATTAGTTATCATTTAGATTCGATGTTCATATTGAAATAGTTTGAATGCCATATATTATTATCATAGCAGTAATTCTATCTCCAAACTGGTATGTCTTTATAACAAGCATGCACACGTGTTTATTTCAGAAATCTACCTATGATCCATAATTCGAATGCTCGATTAAATTTTACAAAGTGGAAAGAATAGAGTAAAAAATACGATGATATAATATGGGATTGTGCACGCCTACTAGAGACTTGATCTTTTGCTTTACTTTGGTAACGCCTACATACGTGACGACCTTCTTACTGTCTCAGCAGAGCAAGTGACCTCTCTCTTGGTAATTAACATCAATAACAAGTGTAATGATCTCAGCTTATTTTATTTTTTTTTTCAGGATACAAAAAATTGATAAATCACATTTTTAGTTGATTTTAATCACTAAGCATATATATTTCTCATTAAATATTTGACAGTCACTTTATTTATTTGAATGTAGTGTTAACTGGAAGCGATTAATGGCATTGTTATGAGATATTCAATCATCATTTATCCGTTTAATCCGTTGAATCTTCCTAGAATTTTCAATCACATTCATCGAATAGCCAAGGTATCTTGAATGATTTAAATAAATTTAACAATTTAGTTAGAAGGTATTGAATATGAAAGGCTAGACAGTTATTATCATTTATTGGTCCATGTTGATGGTAAATCATATCTCCAAGTGAAGGTTGAAGCTTCATAAAAAAAATAAATAGTTGAAGTTTGTTACAGTGACAAACGACTTCTTGAGGATTGAATTTGAAAGATCGTCCCTATAATTTGAATATCAGCCAGACGAATTTGCAAATCTCTGATTAGTTAAACTTAACTCTGTGCAATTGGAATATATTAGCTATGTATAGCTCGTGGTAGGTATAAGAGCTCGATTATAATTTATAACACCAGTACATATGGCGTTATAGGTTGAAATGCGAGACCATAGTGTGCTCATGAAATGCGATAGGAACTTTATTTACGACTAATTTCCGTTATCGTCGATTATAGTCGCACTGCAGCAACGCCTGCTTGATTACTTCGTTCGATCCTCTCTATTGCATTATGGAGCATCGATTACATCGTTGTGAAATAGTGGATATTGATTAGAAATTATTTCATTTTACATTTTTAATGGCTATCTTTCAAATGGATTTGTATTTTTAATTGATACCAGTTAAATAACTAACGGTTCATAAAGAGTCTAGATGAAATGATTTAGTTTTGAAGAATTTTCCTTTATAATTTGAAACATGATAATGATGATCAGCTTAGGATCCTACTTTTAGTGTCATACTTATCAGATTAAAGAAACCGCTATGTTATTTTACATTTGAAATGAGTTATTATTTTTAATATGTTTGATTTTTAAATTGTTTAAAAATTTTATAAGTTTAAATTAACTGTGGATGATGAAAAAAAATTGTTTTCATCAATTTCTTTCATTGATGCACTTTGAGTTATTTATATAAATAATTTAATGAAGCTATTTGTATAAATAAATTAGTTTGAATACCGATGAAAAAATTCTTGATCCAATGGGAAAATAAATTGAGTTAAATCAATCATTTTTTTTTTTTCATTTTTTAAATGAAATCTTTTATCAGTATAATTATATATTCAATAGTGAGATGATAAATCTAATTAACCTAATAAATATCTATTGATTCACAAAGTAAATAATTAATTCAATAAATTAATTTCTGATAAAATCCATTACTCAATTCGATAATTTTCCTTCGTGTGAATAAATAAACTCCTTCAAAATATTTTTGTTGAAAAAATTTTCTCATGAAAAAAATGTAGCTGAGAAAGATAATTTTCTTTTAAATTCCAACTTCTAGATATACACAACAAGATATTATACTCAGAGTACATTTTGATGTTTGGAAAAAAAAAATAATATATGGATAATTAAAATATAACATAGCTGTGTTATTGACGAAACTGTCAATTCTTCGAATGGAACGGTATCAATATAAATCCAACCAAGTTGATTGACTTTTTAAAATTTCCTTTTATATTTTAAAATATTATGATAAAGATGAGCTCTAGATTACTTTTTACGTCATATCTATCAGATTAAAAACTTACTGTTAAGTCATATCTAAAGAGATGAGCTGTCAGTTATCTCTTTGGTCGATTAAGCTGCACAAACAAAAAAAAAAAACTAATAATTAAACAAAACGGAGTGGGAACATTCTTATGTTCCGTTAATGGAAGTCCTTTCTAATTTGGTTTTTTTCCTATTTTAGCATAACTAAGAAAATTTAATCTATTAAATGAACAGCTGATTTCAATCATTTTTTAAAAATTTTTTATTAAACTATTTTTAACCAACAATTAATAACAAGTAAATACTGTTACGTCTTTGTAATATATAATTTTTAATGCTTTTTTCTTTCGATATAGTTAATGACGTATTTTTTGAAGCATAAAAATTCACTGTAGTGTGAAAATTAAATAATACATGCATGTAAAAAAAGACTCATAATGATATGGACGATGGATATCAATATTTCTAACGGTATAAAGAATCCTTTGGACTGAAATATGTATTCTTGATAATTTTCGACTTTATAATGAAGCAAGAATTTGAGTGTACGTCCTCAGAGACAACACGTCTTCCTCATCATATTTACATGTATAAAATTTTGGGCCTGATTTTGTCGTCTCTGAAACTCGTGCGTTGGTATAATGCGATGCATAAATGCATGGGGACGCACGACAACACTTGGTATTATCCATAGAGGTCATTCCTCTCTTCGTATTCATGTACTTAACATAGATATACATTGGGTGATAAGGAACATGTTGGCAAGCGACAATGCATGGACGCACCCATGTCATATTACTTCTTCCATTAAGACTTCAATCAACTTCTTAAGTTCCTTGCATGTCAAATGATCCTGTCTTCCTGGAATTTCATTCTTATTATTATTTTTTGATACTTTTTTGCATCTACCGGAAGTTGAGAAAGTCCCATGACAACTCGAATTTCACTTTCCATTCGGCTTTCGTATAAAGTTGAGTCCTCATAGAAGAGAAATCTTGCTGCATACTGGATGATCAATCGATCGTTGCAAATCGAGAGGCTTTCGCGTTTTTATTATCAACTTATATGCCATTACAGATGATATAATTGACTGTTTTCTCTAGAACTCTTGTGTGATTAATTTTTTCAAACCATTTTTGTTATTTACTCACACTTTGATATGACTCAAACACTTGTTATTTCATTTAGAATTAGCTACTTGATCTTATTAAACAAATACTAACGTCAGATTAGTGACTTTAATATTTTCAGAATTCTTCAAACCCATTTTTTTTAAAGATCAAATGGGCGTTTCATTATTCGTTATCGACTCACTGTCGGTATATTTTTTCAGAGTAGAATTGATTCACAGGAAATGAGTCTTCATTTTAAATATGCTGAACTAGTTTTAATAGTATTTACACAAATGATTAGATTTAATTTTTAATGAGAATTTTTAATCCTGTAATTATGAAATAATTATTTATCAGATGGATAATACGGATCAAAAGAACCGGCAATGTCGTCTGCAATTGTTACTTAGGAAATTAATGTATAAAATAGTCATAGAATCTTATGGAGTCATCATTAATGATAATGAACATTCCAATCGGTGCATTTCACCATCGACTTCACGTTCGACTATTGAACGTAGATTGATTCCTCGAATAATTTTACTGATCATTCATGTCACGAAAGGGTATACCGAAGGACGACAAAAGGATTCCTTGAGACTTAGGTCAGGATCGGTGAATCTTGATGATATATTTTGCTTTTTTTACCTGTCATTTTTTAGCCAGCTTCTCGTAATAGGAATCCGTGTAGAGAATAGTTTATACATGAATGATTCTTACACTCTGTTGACTATTCATCATATCATTTCCCTTATCTAAAATCTGAGCAAGTTTCATTCAAGATAATTACTTAATTCTATTAGTCTTTGTTTTATAAACATAAACTAGTAGACAGAAGATTGAAATTGCAAACAACAAAAAAATCTTAAGAAAAAATTAAACATGATTTAAGGTAGTATGGGTGAAATACAAAAATAAACTTAGAACAGTTGGCCTAAAAAGTTTGTTCACATAATAATGTACCAAAAAAAAGCTTAAAGTTTAAAGAATTTATTAATTTAAAAAAAAGTGTACGTCAACGATCATCATTAAAAGATATTAATGATTAATTATGATATTCATAGTTTTTCAATGTATAATATGCCGATAATATAGAAATTATAGCTTCAGTAACTAGTCAAATCAGTTTTAAAAAAAAAATTATTTTTGTTTGTAATTGGATTTTATATATTATTAATTGTTATAAAATTTATTTAATTATCGTAATGAATTACAGTAATATTTAGATAATTTTTCGTACGCTATTTAAAATTTAGAAAAAGATAGATGGTCTGTTGACGTTCCATACTACCTTAAGTAAGAAAACCTATTGCAAATTTATTCTTTTGTTTAATGATTGAATATCATTTGTGTGTAATCTACAGTTAAGATCGAGAATACTGAAAAAATTTATTCAATGTTGAAATGTTTGATTGAAATAATGAATTTATTAAAATGTAAAAAAAATACTTTCGGCATTGAAAAGAATATTATTTTTTATTCAAATCTTATTAGAGTTTATTAATTTCTCTATTGATATTCATGTGATAATATTTTGAATAAATGATTATACAATAAAGATTCTGAAATTGAATATAAAAATTAATTTTTAAAATAAGGTATAAAATAAGAAGATTGTCTGTAGATCATGTGTACAATCTATTCCAGAGATTTCTCCATGAGTAAGCTGGTAAATTCCTATTGATTAAATAAAATAAAAAATTTTTTTCTTTCGTTTCAGATACAAAAGAGACTAGACAATTGGAACGGTGATAAATTTACGCCAGGTGAGTGAGATATTTCAATTAATCGAATGAGCCAATAAAAAAGAATGAAAGTAATAACAGATGTTGGATATATCAATATGTGTGTACATAGAAAGGTGAATGATTGAAAGACATAGAGTTTATCCTTGCGGATCGATCGCACCCTTGGATGAGAATGGTCAGCTCTGAATGTTGTATACCTGTAGTATGTATAAGATGATGTAGATAATGCGAATGTTTTGCTGACAGGTGAATTATTCCCCGCCTCTTTCTGGTCATCGTACTGGAAGTACTTGGAGGCCTACGTCGAAGCAAGAAGGACGTTGGATGCATTGAGAGCAGCTGAAGATCCTCTGTTAGACTTTCTTAGGCTGAGACAAGCAGCAGCTCGACATTCCCCTTGGACCCTACTTCTTCTACCGGTGAGTCTTGTCTTTATGTATTTACTAAAGAGTTTGAAGTGCATCTGACAAGCAGAAAAGGCCCCGATGATTCCTTTGTCGCGAATAAACTATTCCTGTGGCCTCTCTTGTAAGCGCACGTGCAGTCGGTGAAAGTCTTATCGTGTTGTTGGATGGCGCAACTGCAAGCGCATCCTCGTATCGTTCGATTAACCTTTAAAGACCTCGATGACTGCAGTACAACAGCCCTTGGTTCGTGCGATCGATCGGCAAATCGGTAGTCGATTGTATTTATATAATCAAGGAAGTAAACGAACACGAGAAAATTGTCTTTAGACAGACAATTATTTATGGAAGAAGGTAGTCATTCCTCCAAGCGATCCTCCTACTCAAAGGTACAATGAATGAAATCCTCCTGATAGTCATCTGGCCAACGCATTGGTTTACTTACTTACCCACCAGCCGTAGTCTCAACAGATAACTGTTATTAAAAGTAATGTCATGGCACGACTGTCAGATCTTTTATTGTCCAAGATATATGTCACTTGTTTGGTCATCGTTTTGATTGTTTTCTGCTGAAGAAAGAGGGGCCCTGATAGATACATTTTTGTTGGCGGCGACAGAATAAGTGAAGACAAGAGTAATTTATGGTAAAAATGAAAACAACAAATATCGATGACGTCAAACTGTCAAGAATGTAAACAGCCGGCAAGTCGAAATACAAAGTCTCGTGATATGTTAGTCGTATAGTCGTTGATCTTTCAGATCTTAGGATCTGATTTCCGTTCATGGATCAGAGCGGCGCGTATCTTCTCTCTATACCTGCAGCGATCTACGATAACCGTCTTGCGCGCGCGTACTCAAAGCCAATAGCCAATAGCAAGCGAAAATTCAACGAGTGAATGCGAGAGTGGAACGAGGAAGTGCGGCAGCTTCTTCTTATATTCTACCTCTTACCTATCCCTATCCACTTCAAGCATGGAACGACGTAAACTGTTGGAAAAAGAGACGTCGGAACTTCGAGGAATCGATTCTCCGTGGAGGATTCGATCCTCGAGATCGGATTTACGGTCATCCAAGATATGTTTCCTGGGAGGATTCCATTCGGCCACGTGCCGATCTTCATGATGCCGGCGTTGATTTCAATCGACATTCTATTGATGCACAATCACCATTTATTTTCTCCAACATTTTCTTCTCTATTTTTATTTATCGTCATTTTTATCGACTCTCTAAATAACATTTTCGTTATTTTATGCACGGAGGTGAAACTACATATAAGTATATATTTATGAGTCAGTCGGTCGTTTGCTCTTTATCGATGGCGAGAAGACAACCTATCCTTCGCGATCAGCTCAAGGGAGTCATTATCCTCAAGGTCGGCTGCTGCACCGATCGTCTAGTTTTAATCGACGTCGAGTCGATAATATGCGTCTCGTAAATTCGATTCCAGCCGAAGAAAAGCAGGGGGGCGTACACGACGACACGCGATCTAAAACTACCCGGAGGTTATTCAAGAGTTGAGAAAATGATCCAAGCCTCTCGTTTGCAATCATCAGTCACAAATTAATTATTGATTTGTTCATTCTCAACGTCTATACCCCTTTTTGTTTTTTTTTCTTATTATGCCCACAAACTGATACTCTTACCATTAAATAAATACCAAGTATTTTACTTTATAGCAGAGTTAATTTATAAAAATGATAAATGAGCAGTAATTTTTTGTCGGTTACCATTTCAAAATTATATGGATAAATGAACTGTAATTATCTTCTCACTCTCAATTATTTGTTCACTACTCCGCCCTTCGTTCAGTTGGAAAAAATTACATGTAAATATACGAGAACTTTTTTCCTCGAAAATTTTATCGATTTATATTTTTTAATTACTATTACAATACTGCATATTGTAGTATTTTAATTTAAAACACTTAAAGTATTTTAAAATGACGTCATCCATTTGATTAATATTGTAGTCACTTTTTTTTAAACACTTCCTAATTTGAGATTTGCAGTGAATTCATTACTTCTATTAGTGATTTTGCTAAAATGTCTATTTTAACTTACACAATTTATTTAAATAAAAAAAATTAATCTATATATTTTTAAATATGTAATTAGAACTCCGACAACACTGCAAATCCTGAAAAACCCAAGTGTTTATTAATAAAACGTTTAAAGTGTTTAATAATTGAACACCTAAGTGTTTACAATGTATAATACCATAAAAAAACTATAGCATTTTGTTAAACGGCAAGAAACGTTTAAAAGTCGTCTACAAAATTACCATAGTTCGTTTATGATGTTTAACATTATAAACAATTAAAGTGTTTAATTGCTAAACACTTGGATTTGCAGTGAATGGAATTTAAAAAACAATTATTTTCAATAAAAAAATAAATTGTTTAAATAGTTTACTGCAAATTTCAAATTTGGAAGTGTTTTATTGTAATGCACTTAAGGTGTTTTAAAATGACGTCACCCATTTGATTAACAATGTAGTCACTTTTTAGATGCTTAAAAATGTTCAACAAGTGTCTACAATGTTAATAAAATGGGTGACGTCATTATACGACACTTTAAGTGCATTGAAATAAGACACTACGATTTGCAGTGTTATGATGAAAGGAAAGGAAATAATTTTTATTACAATTTATTATTCAATCATGATGTTAATCATGTCATAATCTATGCAATTATAAACTCATTGAAAACGTAATACATAAATTATTATAAAACAAATTATATTTTTAAAAAAATGTATATTTTTTAATGACTAATTTTAGTATATTTATCCGCATTTTATCTGCTTGGGTTCGCGTGGCAAAAAAGCGCAGAGAAACTTAACGATGACTCTCGTTTGGGTTTCATATCGTGACTTACACAGTGAATTGTGATCACAGGTGCACTAAACGGGGAAGTTGATCTGAAGATCACGGCTATAAATAATGCAATGAAAGTCATTAGATAAAGTTTTACAAACATTTATCTAACGTTTGTTGCTGATTATTAAAAATAGTAGTGAATTTAAACATAAATTTCTTTTATTTCTATATTTATCAGTATCTCTCCATACTTATCAATTATTTTTAAATAACAAACTTTTCACTCAGCTATATAATTAATTTTGTAATTTACAATTATTTCGATGGCAAAAATCCAAACTTCTTGATTTGAATTGGATTTTACGAGACTCTTAAATCTGCTTTTAATTGAAAATTATTACATCTTGGTTATTTTTAAATCTACGACATTTTTATGACATTCATGATTCCATTTTTTTGTTCGGTAATGCGATACAAGATATTAAAAAAAAAAATATATACAACATATTTTTTACATTTATTGAATAATAAATTACAAAATGAATATAAAAATAAAAATGCGAAGGTCTTTTTTAATTATGTGATTTACTCTAAGTGAATAAGATGAAAAAATTGGTTAATTTCTTAAGTAAACTACAATTTTACACTTAAACAATAAGAAAACGACTAGCAATAAAGTGAAACAAAACCCCATCTAGGTAGATTCATAGTATGTGTATACATATTAATTATACATGTCATAACATGGTCATCAATTGCATGTTCCTATTATTAGACTTGCGTGCAAAAGTATAACCGTTGTGTTGTCGATATTTCGTTCTCAATCACGATGCTGAAGGCATTGATAATCGGCATTGATAATGCATCGATCCCGGCTATCGTCGCAATCTTGATCTTAGTCCGGTTTTCCCTTTACACTTAAGAGAAGAACTGCAGACACACTAGAGGATATAATATAAGTGGAGTAAGTCGCGTGTGATGTTGCAGCATACAGAAATTTATCGTCAATTATTTCATCGATAATCGACACCCCTTGATACGATGCCGACATTCGTTCTCATCCCTAGGATTTGCATGTCTCCATGAAAAATATTTGTAGGAAATTACCTTGCCAATAGCTCCAACCTTGCCTCCAGCAACATTTAAATGGTTGTTTCATTACAATACGACAGGATATACGTACTTTTATCAACTATTTTATTACATTTAGATTATTTACTTCGTATGGAAAAGATAAAGGTAATAGTTGTCTAACAGCTGAATAATTAAATAAGTCTTATTTTTGTCATTATTGTAAGTGATTTATTGGTTTTAATTAATTAATAGAGTGAAAAAAATAGATGATTAATATAGTTGTTTAAGAGATCGTAAATAAGTCATTATTCTATTCACGAACTCAAATACTCACGTGATTGTGCATCATTTGTATTTTGATGTTGCCATTGAAGGAAGCCATTAAAATTGTTTATTCAAAGACGAACAAATGAATTAAATTTAAATTACTATCAGGTTATTCTAGATATGTTTATTAATAATATTCCACTAAAAAATTTTTAATGGTTTTTTTAATCATAATAACGACATACTGAAGCAATAGACATTTATTATTATTATTATTATTAAATTTAAAATAGTATTTCTTAGAATTGGTACCTTTGTGTAGAAAAATCATGTCATGATTTTTTTGATGTTAAGTATAGAATTTAAAAATGACTGAATGTAGATCGGCCAGTTTGAAAATTTTAAATTTGTTCTATGTAGAAACTTTCAAATCATATAATAGAAATTTATATGAATATAAATTCTCATATTCCTTTAGGATTACCGCGCTGATCGATCATTGTGCAGTTGAAAGTATTCCGACACTGAGTTAAGGTTTCATAACAATTGTGACAAATTGTCAAGAATGATGAAAATTGTATAGAAAATATTTCTTTATGTCTATTGTAGATTCGCACATATTTTAACTTGGAATTTTTATTTACCAGGAAGGAAATTATTTCTAAAACTATCCTACTTTTTATAAATATTTTTAACATTATTTTATTTATTTATAAAAATACCTTAAAAATTTTCTAGAGATGAATAAGTTGAGTTTTTTTTTTGCTTGTAACAAAGCAAATAAAGCAGACAAATAAGTTTCACAAAGAAAACATTTCAAAATGCTAAATCATTTCGACAAATTTTCCTTATTCTTCTATTTAAAAATATGTCAGATTAAGGTTCAAGTTTTTTTTGACATACTAAACTATTTTTTAGTAGTCACTAGGATAAATAAAAGTATTTTTTTAGAGTTTGATTACTGACCTGACCAGAAATTTGTTAAGGTAGTCTTTAATATTATTCTATCCACCTCCTAAAGGTCATGACTATCAATAAACCTGGGACTATACAATACTTAAAGGTCATCTTTACCCCAATTCTATGCTTTAAAAAATATTTCTTCAAGAGATAATACCATAAATATGAATAAATTTATCATAACTTGAGGAATTTAAAAAAATTATTAGATGGATATTAACAGAATTATTTTAAAGTGTTGAGTAGAATGCACGGCAAGGTATTAATTTCATAATTAACAAAGAAAAACATTCTCCTACAACAACTAATTATTACAAATTGCCCAAGATATTTTTGCTGTTTACAAGAAAATATTAGCACGCGAATATGTTCATTCGTAATACATCATGACACGTTTTGACTTACACTTGTCCTCACGTTTTTGCGAACACGTGCTACGCCTGACACCAAGTGAATATCCAGTCACACTTGACAACTTGTTACTGACGTTGAACATATTAATGCGCTAATTCAATCATTCATTCATTAACTGTATCAATTACTACAGGATCTTATTTCACTTCTAGTTTTATTACTTCTTTTATTCACCTCCAAGAATATCTCAACAACTAAACCATTTACTGTATAAAAGCTAACTTTATCATGATAATCTTGTGAAAAATATTCTGATTAACACCTCAAAATAACAATCCTATGTATCAGTATACATAAACATAAATGAAAGAAGATTCACCTGCTGTTGTTACGCACACTACGTCCATAGTCTCTCTCATTTTTTCTCCTTCTTCTTCGTTGCTGCTGCTGCATGCAACTCGTCTTTTCATGTTAATAACCTTTTCTCTGGTTACTCAGAGCTTTTGTAAAATACGTATACACCGGGGCGAGACCGGACGTCACGCGTATGTTGCGTGTCCCGCAAGTGTGGCCATTATACTTTACAATACTACACACTTGGAATTGTTAATCGAGCCGCTAAGAAAAATAATATACAGAAAATCTAGTGACTTCTTAAAGGAATTTATCGACTTATTTTCATTACGATTTAATAAATAATCAATGAATAGTTAAATTAATATGTATTTAATCAAGTTAGATATAATAGTTGTGTAATAATGAAAAAGGAATTAGGGTGTAATCAATGAGATATCTGCTTTCATGTCTCGATTAATCTTGGCTGACACGGTGGATGAGAGACGACTTAACAACAAATAAAAGTTGTCGTTCTTTCGTATACATATATATAGATCTGTACACGATGCATCGTAATTGTAATGAGTGTACCTAGGCGCATTCATGAATAAAACATGATTACTCGAGTGCCCACGTAACGTGAGACGCATGTGCTGAATTATTGAGAAAAGGTTGATTCGTGTTGTCCTGTCGCCTGATGCTTTCCTAGGCGTGATACAAACATCTCCGCAACCCGATAGAATACACAAGAATTCTCATTTCTTCATTTAATTCTATCCTCATCGTGTTATTTCGAATTTTCCTTTAATTTATTTACATTCATTTATTTATTTATCACCAAAGAAGCTGGCTTCCGCACGAGTAAACGGCCGATTAAATTACAATTCCAATAAGAGTCGATTATAAATTTTTTCGTTAGTTATTTTTTCCTTGGAGCCTTGAAAATATTTGCTAGTCAACAAACTTGCGTGGAATGACGATAAAAATTCATACTGATCGAGAGATTCATTACTCTGGTGTATGCCGAGCATGTAGGTACGTAGCCACGTAATACTCGCGAGTGCGTGCACTTTCACCAGCACGCACACGTACGTCGGCGAAACTGCAAAGTAGCCATCTAAGTATGAGAGTGTACAGTCTACGTGGATGAGGGCATTAAACTCGTATATACAGACTTGACCCAAGCAGTCCTCAAGATCGCACTCGTCTAAATCCGATATCTGTCGATAAGTATCTTTTTGATCGGATTACCTATATCAATCTTGAGTTATGACACGCCTACTCTTTTGAGTTGTATACAATAAAAAGGTTACTGCACTCTTGACTACTTATTCAATAGTAGGTCACTGATGAAATAATTATTTACTCAACCTATAAAGTATGTAATTATTAGTCAGAAAGGTTATAGTTTATGGGTAAATATTTTTGTGCTTAGCCCGATGAGTAGAGTTGTTGGACGGTTGAGGAATATTATATTTTGTTAAGAGTATTGAAAAGGATGCCAACACGATTTTTAAGGGAAAGAAAAATAAGAAATTTTTATTGTTCGTGGAAAAGAAATAAGAGTCAAGTGTAAATTAATTTTTATTTAACTTTTTAGTGAAGTAAAAAATAGAAATTCTTAAGAAGTTATTGGAAAAAGTTCAACATTACTGCAAGTCTTTGCATACTGTTTTACTTTTTTATTCTGCATAAATCAATTTTCACTTTTCAATGAAAAGTAAATAAATTCATTTGAAATTAAAAGTGAAGTAAATGTATTTTACTTTTTCACTTTAAAATGACAATTTTATCAGAATTTTAATTTTACATTGTTCTTTAAAAAAAAAAAGACTTCATTATTTGCAAAAATCATCATTTCTTCGGATCTTTACTTGCTAATCAATCCAAGAATATTTCATTATTTCAAAGTATTTTCCATTCGCTGGAAACAAGTCATTCCGTAAAAATAATTTTCTTATCTAAATTAATATTAAAAGATTTTATAATAATACTGTTTCTTAATTTTATAAACAATCACGTATCCATTCTCTACAAAAGAAAAAAAAAAAAATCAATTAGTCATCAGCTGACTACCGAGAACATTTTTCCAAAGTCGAGATACAGTTTTAATTTGAACGATAACCGATTGAGAGCAGTTGCCGATTAATAAACACAATATCCATATTTATAAACGTCGATAGATATGTATATATGGATGTATATAAATTTTTATATGAGTATATAAAAGGAGCTCGGATATCTCACGCGAGTCTTTGATCTCGTTAGTCGGCAAAGAAAGAGAAAGCTGGGTAACTGCAAGTCTCTGAGTAAAGATGCCGGTAGGAGCGAAAGATCTAGAGAAAGAGAGAGGAAAAAGGAAAGAAACCGCGTCACTTATGTTATTAACTTCAATTATTGCGAGCGCACTCGTCCATCCGTGGTATTCGAAGGTTGACGACACAATTAAATTAATCTCAGTGGAGGCTTGTCTTGGAGACGAACACAAACACTCGATAGCCGACATCACAAAAGACTCAGCATGACGACCAACAGCTAATTGGCAATTAATTTACGGTTCTCGAGGGCTTACGGTGTCTGACTGTCGCGAAAGTTAACGCCATCGATTCCAGTGTTGCTGAAAAATTTTTAATTAAATAAATCGATGCAGATTAAAGTTGGTTTAATTATTGAGCAAATGAACAAAAAAAAAAAAAAAATAATAACAATTAGTGAGTTCCAGCGAGCTAGAGCTGTACCTACACAGGTAAATGTACGATAGTTGTACTCGTTATCTAGTGGGTGCAGAGTGGATATTGCCGAGAAGAGTTTCAAGCATATCTTGAAAGCTACAGGAAGAACACAGTAGAGAAATAAAAGGTACATAGGCGTTCCCAACACGCAGATCCATGACTAGCTGAGTGAGTGCATTCGAGAGAACCTTAATCCAATTTCCTGGATAACTCAGGAACGTTTCTTGAGCTCCAATGCAACTCCTGCCGGCACAAAAGAACATCTAGAATTGCTACCACGCAAGCATTGCCGGTTAGTGCGTAATAGTAAGTTCGATATGCATATAAGGATTTTACTATAAAGGTAAAGTGGACGATTACATTCAAACTCTCAATGTTATCCGCAGCAAAAATAAATGTACATCTTGAAAACTTTTGAAATCTTTAAATATTTCTCCACTACTAACTGACTTAAGATAGACTTATTGACAAAAAATAGGCAAAAAGCATAAAATAAAATAATTGCAAAGAGTATATTATGACACGGTAAGTTACGCACTGAGTTTTGTAACGATTGCAGATTGCTAAAGATTTTCTTGGAGTAAAATAAATGCATTTATGGATGTACTCAGCACTGGCAGTTACAGTAATACCTACAAACTAGTCCTAATCCTTGGCAAGAAACGCGAGTTAATCGCATGCGAGTTGATGGCGTTCCACGTGGTAAATTCTCTCGTATAACTCGCGACTACCAGCAGCACACCACTTATGCCACGACTCGCCTGGCTACCTGCCCATTCAGGTAAATACACTTGTAACCCAAGCATTACACCAGAGACTCCAGACTTATCGAGGTGGTGACATCGTTACGTGCAAGCTTTTCAGGCGCCACCTGAGTCCCGGGGCTAATTTCCAGCTTGGATGAAAGCCAATATTGGATAAACAACGCCTCCTTTCATATAAATAAATATAAAAAAAAACAGACACATACAAAGCCCTCATCATCCAACTGAAAGTTTGTACGATAAAATCCGACTGGTGATTTCAAAGTCAAGGATCGTTGCACTGACCTCATGGGTGTGTCGAGGTTATACAAGAAGTTTATTGTTGATGAAGAATAAGTAAATATAGAGTACATCTGTGTTGTGTATATAATACGAAAGTTGATGATTATACTGCTCTACTAAATTCACTTTTTTTGCCTTTGAGTTATTATGTAAAGAAGGGCAATATTTCTTTTTTGGAATAAATTACTCTTTTTTGTTGCAAAAAATCTTTATTAGAGAAAGTTGATAAGCTACAATGGGGTCTGAAGAAAATCGAGGATATTTAAAAAAATTTTTAATGCTTTTAGAAACAAAGTTCATTAACATATTTACTTGATTGCTAATTACTTGAATCAAATAGTGAAGAAGTGGTTCTATCATCTCATTTCCCTTCTGAGTACTACTTGAGTTAATCATTGCGATAATTAGCTTGAGTCAATCTATATGCAATTACCTTCTAATAAATTCGAAATTTTATTTACTAATCATAAACGAATATGAAAATAAATCATTCATAATTATTTATTTGATTCTTATAATTATTAATTCTCAGGAAATTAATTAGACAAAACAAACAAATTTTTTTGCTGCTTAATTACGTTGTTCATTTGCTTCACTATATTTTTCAAGCTAATTACCTTGAGATTTATGAATTTCTTTATTATTATTTTCACTTTCTTAGGTAAATATGAGTTCAAGTGAGAAAATAACTTGATCTTAGTCATTCTAAATAGTAGAAAAAAAATTATGTGGTTATTCAAGATTAAACATATCATTTAATCTCGAAAGTTTTTTTTATTATAATTTCAAAACATATTAGTGATAAATAATTTTTTTTCAATTACATAATTTGCAAAAAAAACACCCATAAATTACAAGCAATCCTCAGATGTTATAAAACAAATTTTTAAAAAAATTTTTGTTGCAACTTAAAACTCTATTGCTCAATGATGACATGAAAGTATGTAATTTATTTCCATCATTTTCCCTTCCTCTAATCTTTATAAATGACAAAAATTTCTATAAAATGATTTCTTCCAATTACAATCAACATTCATTCCTTAAAAAAACGCCAATGAATGATTGATTTGCATTGCAAAAATTGTAAGTAATTAATACAACTTTCTTGCTTGAACATATCTATTCAATTAGTCATAAAAAAAAGTATTTATAACAGTAGAGAAAAATTTTTTCTGCATTAAATTACACAGTATCTCGTTTTGCCTTGAAAATTCTACTCTGTCCTGGTCTTTCCCATAAGTAAATTCAAGTTCTATAAAGTCTCCATGAATGTAGATGATAAAAAAAAGGTATCGGTTTGACAAATATACTATGTGATTTGTCATTTTCTAATTTTCACTCATGATATTGATACCAGCTAGTGATTGAGAGCAGGATATACTCTGAGGCGAATCAAGGAAATTATCCGTGGTAACGTCCTCTCTCACGAGAAGAGAAAATCGCAAAATTACGAGTCGAGAAAGTTACTCGAGACGTTCAGCAAGAGAAACAGATGGCTTGTGTATATAGATATATGTACTTGTGTACCTACATAGTATATGTATGAATGTTTAAATCAGAATGACTTAATGAGATTTAGTAGCCTAGTGACACACTGTGACTATAAACTCGAGAAGATCATTAGCGATTTTACGCAGTTATTTTGTAAAGAGATCCAAGATCATTGAGTAGAGTAGCAATGAACATTACTTGACGAATCTAAATTATTCCATTTACTTCTTGACCTCATTGTATAGTTTGCAGAATTCGGTTAATATTTTCTCCAACGTCTCATTGGCGATTTAAGTATCCATTGAACGGGAGAAAAAAAATATAAATACTCATTCTACTCTTTTAACAGATAAAATCCCTATTCAATTAATTTCGAATCGTGATACTCAAGATCGTTAAAGTTTCTCGACATCACGTCTCATTAGGGTTGGATGAAAAAAAAAGATCATCATAAAATTGGAAGTTTCAGTTTTTATGATTCTCATTCTTGGATGAATTTATTGATCTAATTGATGGCGGTCAGTGAATACAGAAATAAGTATGACAAAACCCAGTGCATAATAATACTTGGAATCTAACAATTGATGGAAGAAAGAAGTTGAATTCATTGTCTGAGTATAGCTGTGCTGTAGAAGCTAAAAAAATTTCAATTTCACTGAATTCTTTAGCAGTTCTTTCATTCCTCTATTGACATTTGACTAAAGTCATCTATTTTGTTGGTAATAAAAACCATTTTATAATTGTTTTTAAGTTATTTATAATTAATTAAATGAACTTGGTGATTTCACTAATGCAATTAGTCAAGTTTCACTAATTCACAATGGCATACTTGGAATTGTATGCGTTAGAGAAAAATGACATAATTAGTTAATTCTCCCTAATGCAACTTTAGAAAGTGCACTTGACAATTTTTCTTAAACATTGAAATTTTATTATTTAATTAAATAAAATGAAATTTCAACAACATCCAAATTAGACATTCACCGTTTTTTATAAAATGTTTTACACAAATACTTTAAATGTTTAAACATTTTTTGTCTTTACTTAAATATTTAAATTGCGGCTAATGATACAACTGTAGGTGATTACATTAAAAATTAAAAGTAATTTTTTGCTGTTGCATTTATTTATAATTGTAATGATCATTTGAAAGTATGTATTTATGATAATTGGCTTACTACATTCAGAAACATTTCTACTATTGACTAATGTTATTTGTATACAAATTGATTAGTTAAATTTATGTAATAAGCATTACGATGCCTTAAGGAGAATAATTTAAATACTATGACCTATAAACTCATGCGGCCTAGATCAAAGAGGGTGTGGCCGGGCATCCGGAGGAAAAGATTCTAGATCTTGACGCACCCACATTCGTATTACTTTGTACACGAAATTTTTTTTTATCTCTCTACCAACAACACTGATTATTGTCCCAATAAACTAGAATTACCGTCAGATTTATTACAAAATTTTTCTAACTAGTGAAAAGAAAAAAAAATAAAAAAAGATGAGAAAAAATAAAATAAAAAGTATACTCTATTATTAGCTATGATTAAAGCAGTTATTTCAGGATAATAAAAAAAACCTATCAATTTCGTAGTGAATTTCTCTACAAGTTAATTTAGTCGAGAGAGTAAATTGATAGATATTGTGTAGATTAATAGCAAGTAAATAAATAAATAAATAAAATATTGTACTATATTCTAGTCAAAGGTTATCTGGTAATTTTCTTCAACAGTTTGATGATAAAATAATTGCACAGAAAGAAACGTCAGCATCAATGTGGGTGGTGTAATAATTTGACGAACATATCTTTGTAATTTGTACATACAAATACACAAACCCCTTTTGTAAATTCTCTGCAAGTCTCGATGTAAGTTTATTGCCAGATTGATATCAGCACTAGCGGTACCATTCCAACTCCGTTACTGCCACTTCTTTTGGATCCTTAGCCACGATATGATCAAGATCGTTATTAACAATATCTGGAATCTAACAATATTCATCATAAAAGTGTACCGAAATAATTGTGCATCATGTATCCACGCAATAAATAAAATCATTAAAAGTCTTTTTTTTTCAATTGAAATGATTTTTGCAATTGATAAGATTGGAGTAAATAAATATACGTTTTATTAACGATAAGGAAAACTCATTTAGACCAAGATAGTCTTGAGCATTAGAATATTTGAAAAAAATCCTAAATCATGTAATAATCATTCTATATGATACGATGAATTGATTGAACAACCCAAACTATCTTAGATGAATCATTGTTTTCGTGAGAAAGACGATCGTATTAAATGTTAATTATCTTACCGACAATCATTAAATAGGTACTATTATCATAGCGGAATAGTTAATGAGTTTTTCTATAAATAATTTCCATGTAACAAGAGGCTGATCAACTTGTTAAAGATTGTTTTTGGGAAATAGAAGTTGAAGACATTGGTTTACATCTAGTGAACATATATACCAGAGCTACAAGCGGCCATGAGACCAGTGAGAAACTTGCATCGATACAAGACTTGCAGACACGGGTCATTAACGAATCAAGATCGAAGCAATCGCGATCATTACGCTTGCTTGTATAGAAACCTCCCTTCCTGTTGTAGTGAATTCGTACGATCAATACACCAACGATCCACCTACTAATCGGCGACTCGATGAGCGTGAAAATTGTCCCGATACGTGAGTAACATAAGATATTTATTTTTAGATTTTATGAAAAAATTTTTCCTCCTTATTAACTTCTTTCCTGGAGCGTTTCTAATTGATGTTCCTGTTATACCTTAGAAGAAGTTCCATCGAACTTCCCTATAAAGGGTCTGAATCATGCTAAAAATACTTGCAAAGACTCGGTAGAGAAACAAAAAATAATTTACGTGGAAGGGCCATTAAAATTCTCTGAATATCACTTGAATTTGCGTTGGTGAAGTTGCAACTTTTATTTTTTATTACTGCCCTAAAATCACCATTAAAAGGCTTCTTTAGGATGGAGAAAACATGGAGGATTTTTTTCTACAGTTTTAATTAATGCGATGGATACAAGTTGTAATGATGATAAATACGTGGTTATTGATACACATCAATAGGAGAAAGAGAAAGAGTGAGAAGTCTAGAAAAAGAAATAACTAACTGATTGTTAGCTCAAGTCTCCAAGTAGGATGAGAACAATCGGTTCAGTATCACGAGCGAATTAATGAAAAGGTCTACTTGTATACATACATATATATATATATATATACATATATTGGCAAGAACCTGTCGGAAGTAATGGGACTTGTGCACTCGTTTGTACAAAACGAGTAAGCTTTCTCTGCACAAGGAAAGCTAGCCAACGGCCGTTCTGTTTCTTATCGACAATAAGATTCTTCTCTCTTGGAAGTGGGCTGAACCATATGCTACATGTCTCCCTATACACTCTCATAGAGAGAAACTGTCGGTTTATAAAAAATCCCCTATGGGTAGTCATAAATAACGTCAATTGTTTCATCGCCGCTGGACCAGCAAGATGTTGAGAGATTGAGAAGGAAAATGTATGTACCAAGATTAAAATCATAAAGATCGACCATTTTAGATATTATTATTCTTGGCACGATTTCGCGCCTTATTTCGTGTGGCTAAAAATTCACTTGCATGAAGATATAAAAATATTTATCCTTAACACTTGTACAAACGAATTCTCATACCTATACTTAGCAGTGTACATACATGATAGCTCTGATGATCTCACATCTTGGTTGTTAAGGAGGTGGGCATTCTCGTAACCCGAGAAATCGAAAATCTGTGAGAATTTTTTTTTTCGGAGAAGAATCAATAAAATTACTCCAAAATTATCAAAAAAAAAAAGACTTTGCTGTAATCAGTAAAGCCCAAGGGATTCTTTTACCGTTAAGAAATATTGGAATCCATCATCTAGATCATTATGATTATTTTTTGTGCGTGAGTATTATTGAATTTTCACACCACCGTCAACTTTAAGGCTCAAAAAAAAAATTATTATTTTTAAGATAAAGTATTTGAGAAAAATTACATTAACAACTTTTAATTCTTAATTTTTTACCCATCAAATATTTTCTTATAAAGTCTTTAATGAAGTTTTTAATCAAAAAATTAAAGTTTATAAATCATTTCAGTCCTCTACAATGAACGTAAAGTAATTTCAACATTTTTATTTCCAAAAAGGGGTTCCTCCTCACCCTTTTACGATCAAATATCATAGTCAAAAAATAAAAAAACTTTCAAGATCCAAGAATTTTTTAAACCTCGGAATGATTTAACAAAAAAATTTACGATCCACCACATGATCCTGTAAGATTTTGTCCGGGAATTTCACCCACGTTCTCTCTTCTGGTAGTGAAGCGCGAAAGAAAGAGTTCGAGGAATGTGTATATATACGAGAGAGAATAAGGGAGAGGAAGAAAAAGTAGAGAAAAGAATGAGGAGGATTGGCAGCAGAAGGGCGGGAAGAGAGACCGGTACATGAGTCAGTTCAGAGGAACCCAACGTAAGGTGGTACCTACTGGAGTTCTTTGCGGTTGCAGCCCACCGTACTTATACGTACATACAATGCATGTACGAGATACATACCTCACGTCAAGATACAACTGATGCTCGTTTGATCGCCACACGGATCGATATGCACAAGATTATGCACCGCACCCAAGTCGAAAATCGACGAGATCGAGAGGGAAATCGATATACCTTCCAGGCATCACTGATCGCGTTCCATCTACACTTTTGCTACATCAGTATGCCATCATGGAAACTAGAAATCATTTCAATGAAAAATTCTATATTTATAAGGAAGGATGAGCTAGAGATGCTCAGGTATAATCTCGTGAACTAAATTAGTGTAAATCACAAAATACACTGTGAAAATGCCGGGTATTTACTGATTCTGCAGTTAAAATATACTCTTCTCTGAATCACTAGTATACTCATAGCTATTCTGGCCTCGTGTCCTCGTCAGCTTTGGTGGTTTATTTTCGGAGACTAGAGGAAGATTTACACATTGGTAGTCTTTGTCAGCAGGGTGAGATGTTTGTCTGCTAACAAAAAAAAATTGGTTACATTTTTTAAACAACATTTTTAAATCTTAAATATTTAATTTTTAATGAAAAAAAATGATGATTATTGATAAATATAAAAATGAACTTTAATAAGATATATTTCTTACTGCTCTGGAAAACAATAGATTTTTAAATGTCTCATTACCTTCTAGTATCTTACTTTACTTGACTTTGCTTGTTTCATTAGAAAAATAAAATAAACAAAACATCTGCATGGAACAATCAAGTCCAAGACTTCTCTTGAATAAAAAAAATGACTGCATTACTAATATGGTGTTATAGACACTATCCGTGTTTGGTTAAACGTTAATCGAGCTGCGTGTATTATTCGTAAAAGCTACTGATCACTATAAAACCAGCTATATCGTGCTGATGTCGAATGCAACACAAAGGCATCGCTCGCACGTGTCCAATCGTGCGAATAGAGGAGCCGTTATACAAGCGTATACTCTTGTATACCCAAAGACCTTTTTCGGATGCAAGCCAACTATCACGCGTCTATCTCACATATTATTTGCTCAAGTCCTAAGACTCACAGTGTCATTATTTCTCTACGTGTTTCATCGTCATTTTCTATATGTGTGGACTCCATAAGTGTATTGCTATATCCAGTGATTATACCTTGGCACTAATATGCACAAGAGAAGTGGTATGATGAAACAAACCATCATTTAGGGGCTCTTTAATGTTTATTCAATTAATTAAATATCGGTGATATTTTTATCATTGATTTTAATGCTTTACTAAAAGCAAAAGTATGCAATAGAAAAAATTTCTTTCTTTATCTTATCTAGGGTACAGGTTCTTTTCTCGAAACCTTTTTGTTCGATTTATCTATTTCAAATGCTTGGAGCAGTTATAATATAGATCTTCTTTTAAGATAGCCTAGGATCTTTCTATTACCCTGATGTTAGGTCCAGAGATACCTCAAACCTATAGAGACCCTACCTAAGTACATTAAATTAGGAGATTGTATTTAACTGGTCTTACAAGAGTAATAGTACGAACGTGCATTCTACTGGGAATTGGAGATATCGTTTGTGAAATCCATTTAATGTTAGACTCTCCCACGTAAAGAAAAACCGTGAAACTATTTTTTGTCTCATTTTTTTTCTGGAGATTGAATGAGTCATTTTTACTCCTAGTTTAGTAATATTGTATATTTTAATAAGATTGAGCTTTGTGTATATAATAATTGATAGATGGTGAAAAAAAAATATTTTCTTAGTTTTATTCAAATTAGAGGATGATGATACTCAGTAATGTGATTTTAACCCATTAAAAACAAAAATTGATGCCATCTCATCTAGAGAAATTTTTTTTTCACTTTCTGAACGATATTTTTATAAATGAAATTGATTGAATATCAAATTAAAATGATTCTTCATCATTCAATGGTGTTTTCAAAATATTTTTTTCCATTTTTTTATTCTTATCAAGAATGATTTCTATGTATCAATTAAAAAATCAATTAAAAATGAAAAATCTTTAATAATATTCAAAATGAATTTCTCATAAACCAATGTTTATTTGAAACTTTTTAAGTATTTTTTATATTCATTTAAAATTTAAATGAAAAAAATGCATAAAGTAAGCTAGGTGTGAAAAATAAAATTTAAAATTACTTGATTAAACCATTAATTGTAAACTCCCTTTATCTCTCAGTCATATTCTTTACAATGAATAACAAAAAACTGTCCTATTTATAACACCTTTTCTCTACTTATACATATCTTATTATTCCAATCCAGTCTTAAAAAGAGTAATTCATTACTCTAGAGACCTGAGTAAGATTTTAAAGAGCAGCTATGAATTTAAAAAAAAGGCCAAAAAAGAGTGGGAGAGAGAGTAACACAGTTATTCCATATCGGTTATAATACAAATTGAAGCAGATTGAGAAAGTGACACATCGTCAAATGATCTCGTCGTTTCTATTAATAATGAATACAAGAATACTATTAAATATGAAGCAATTTATAATATTTATGTTTATGTTATTACTCCAATAAGTTGTGTAAACAGTAGAAAAAAAATCATATGTTAAATTCCATAGTTGTAACTCAGATACTCATTTACTCTAGACATTCCCAGTAATTGCAAGCTATTGAATAGGTGCCCATTTCTCGCGAGTGCGAAACGCGTGGCAAACAGCAGCAGTGGTGAGCGTACAGCAATATGGTGAAACCGTTAAAAGCCACAACCTTCGACACGACGAGGTGCTCAGGCGTCCATTGTTGGTGCTGAGCCAATCGTTCTCATGCGGGTAGCATCTTCTCTAGGTTCTATATCTATCCTTCACACTCTTCTCAAGCAATAGTTGAAGAATGGAGGATGACCAGCACGCGGAAACATCCGCAAGATGCGTAGGTCAAAGGTGCTTCCATAGGATGATTTTAGATTATGAATAAAAAATTTTTTATACCAGAATGACTTTAACCGACTTATGAAACTATGTATACGTCTATTATAACTTATTCAGTGGGTGGGTGTAAATGTATACAAAGTTTTAACCATGGAATTTATTATGGAGCCAGAGTTTAGGTACTTTCTCAGTCTCGTTATTAACACCTCTTAAACTCGCTATTAAGTTAATGCACACCTGACGCGCATTGTGAATTATTGCATAGCCTATTAGTTATATACGAATCGCACGAGGCAAAATACCGATATCTGTCTTGTCTTACTCTCACTTATTCCTTTTCTTTAATGTCCGGATGCCAGAGGGAAATGGCCAAGTCGCCGAGTGGGACTTGTAAGAATCCCCTCACTTCACCTCTTTATCTCTTTCCTATATCTACCATTGATACTTCCTCGCCTCATTTACTTCCGTCTCGAGTTTATGACTGATAATCTGGGCTGGGCGGGTGCGACCATGCACGTAGTCGTTAATTTCCTGTCGAGTGAAACCCGCAGCAAGATCAAAGGATAATAATTCTCACACTCAGCCCCTCTCCTTCACCCCAACAGTATAATCGGCACGCAATACTTTGACTCTCTCGTTATTATGTGAACTGTTGATATGAATTTGTTGATACTCCCAATGAAGCCGAGCTATATATACGTTTGTACGGAAACCACTAGAGTGTATATCACACTGGTACATGACATACTTTAGGCTTCACTAAGCTTTACTCAGAATATATTGAACCCACTTTCCCATTTCACTGAAAACATACTCGAACCTGAAATTCTGCGATAATCGTGACGGCCTTCAGTACCACGTCTTTCTCTACCTTTTCACCAACACATCAACTGTCTTAAAAAACTTTAATTATTGTTATTATTTTTTTACTTATCCGCTACTTAATTGCCTCCACGTAACATATGTTATTATCCAGGCCTTCAATTTCATCATTATAATCACTTATTTTAGCTCTCAATTCTTTTCTGCACCAACATGTTATACTTTGCATTTCCTTATTGTTGACTATACCATCAGCATTGTTTATCTAAACAAAGGAAAAAAGTCAACTGCTAATAATATCGAAAAAAAGACTCCACGTCATGTCTTTATTTGCATCGCTTTGTAGTTCGCAGTGTGGTATATTTTTATAAAGGTTCTGAATTTTACTGACATATGAACGTAGAAAAAAAAATGTTAAAGGACAATGCATTTTATTCTGAGTTGTATTTATTGTGGTAGTCTAGTGGTTATATAGGAGCAGAATGTGAAAAGCTTAGACAGCAAAGGAAATCTCATACAGGATATAGAGGATGTCTGGAGTATGACATGCATGCATAATGTCGATAAAAGTTTCAATTGTTGACAAAAGCGTGGATTTATTCGAAGCCTAGTTTACTAACTTTTGTGGGAAAATTTCCGCTGAGTCGTGTCAAATGATAAAAGTTGACTGTTCAATATGTAATATAATACATTGTGGTTATTTTTGTTCTAAAATTTTTTTTTGTTTGGTATGCGGAAATATTTATTAGCATTTTAATAATGTTATTTGAGAATATGCTTTTGAATTTCATTTTTTTAAATTAAATTAAAATTTAATTAATTTAGAAATAAATTTAAATCCAATGTTTTTTTATAAAAAATTTTGCTTTGTCTGATGTTATAGAATACTCTGCTTCCTGAAATTGATTTTAATAACAGTTATTTTTTATTTGTTTTAATTAATTTGAATGAATTATTTGTTTATTTTTATTCAAATTATTTAAACTATTATTAATATTTATCAACATCATTGAAAATAATATTAAATTATAATAAAATTTAAATAAATAAATGTCTTCCCACAATTACTCCAAAAAATATTTTTATATCAAAATTAATTTTTTTTTTTAAAACACAAATTTGTCAGTAAATTATTCAAACACCAAAATGTAAAGAAGTAATATTTAATCTCATTATTCATTGCCCTATCTTGATACCAACGTACATCAAAGGCTCCAAAAAAAAATACATTGTTACATATAAAATTTTTTTTACATAATAACGAAATGAAAAAAGCTCATAAATTTTTGAGCATATAATTATGTAAACATGTAAGAAGGTGATGTATATAAATCACTCGGCACGTTAAAAGATGAGATTTTGCTTTCATTCAAGCAAAAAGAAATAAATAAATAAATAAATAAATAAATAAAGAATAATGAACGAAAAAATGTATAAAGGAAGGTGCATCTGAACCGGGCGTGATTTTCGCGATAATAGGAATTTATTTAGCACGCCACCACCTGTCTCACGTTTGAAATTCAAGCCTCCCGCGGTTATGTTCACAATCTTTCTTAGCTTGTCTTCACAAACGTCAACGTAAGAAGACGACGCACGTTGTATCGAATTTTTTTGCGCGCTTTCCTTATCGATCGATCTCTCGCGTTCTCCAAAATAAAACTGTGACTTTGGAATATCCTCAAGAATGCCAGAATTTATTTTTGTTATGTCATGATGGTGAGACATTAAGTTAATTTATATCACGAACAATAAGAAGGTACATATTATATACTATGAGTAATGTCTGTTTAAATAACATAGTAAAGGACTATAACGTAATAAATGTTTAATGTTTAGAAAAAATTCATGGCTATCAAGCATTCTCTAGACCTGGACGTGCTTGTGTAGTATCAAAGTTTTCTTACTTGCAATCAGAGAAACATGCAGAACACGTAACGGTTTGTAGAAAGGACGATAAGACGTCTGAGGTAATGACGAACCTCACGCGCAACGAATTCCCGTTTCTAAGCGTCAAACAACTAATTAATGTCTCGATGAGTTGGTACGCTCGGTTACTTTTCATCGTAGTCTAATCTTTATACTCTGAACCTCTTGTATTATGTATATACTACGAAATACCAACGCTTCACTGATTCCGATATGACGCTTCGATAAACTTCAGATTTATTCTTCTCATCCTGTCACTGACGCGCGAAATATTGATCGATTAGCAGTTAAGAAAAAAAATACGCTAATTCACGATGCCATCGAGTAAATAATTTTCTTACCTTCTTTTAATCGAATAACATCTTCAAGGATGATGATATGTAAAACTGAGAATTGTGATAAAAAAGAATCCTTTGGAATAGTCAGCATTCCAAAAGACATCCTAGATAAGGTGACTAGGTGCTCCTTATGATACGTATTAAGCCGTGAAACTCTTTTTCATTTGTTCAAAGTGTGTCATTAGAATCGTGAGTCTTGAAAAGTTTCATTATCCTGATACTGTATAAGGCGTGACAAGTCATGATTAATTGTACTTGGTAGCTTCAGACTGCGTAATTATTAAGTGGACACGTAATTAGTATGAATCTGTTGATATCCCTATAGTACATAGACTCTATTCCTCTTAGATTACCTTAGGGACAAGGGATAATTGAGATTCGTTCTTGACTCCCTTGATCGACTGCCTTAGCTTACCACAACTTGCTTTCTTCTTTCTGCCTGTCTCTTTCTTCACGCAACAATTTATCTCGTGTCTTTTAATGACGTTCTTCGTTCTTTAATTTTTCATCACTTTTATTTGCATTTAGATAGTACAATATAGCATTATAAATGCAATTATATCCATGATTAAGCTCATTTTTCTGGTAAATGCATTATGAAATATTTCATTATCCATTTTATCTTCATATTTCACAATATTCTATTAATTAAATTCAATAAACAAATAAGAATTTTAATTATTCAAGTTATTTAAAACAAATTTTTTTAAAATAATAAAAAATAAAAATTATCATGTTAAAAAAATAAAAATATCAAGATAATTGAAGCTAAAAAATTCAAATTTTATCCTCAAAGATTTGAAATACTTTTTTTTTTTGGTATCATCAAGACATTTAAAAATATTTTTCACCAGCCATCAGTAGCTTTATAAATATAAATCCGGTTTCTGTGTTATTTTTTATAATAAAAAAAAAAAAAAAAAGGTAATAAAATAATTCTATAAATATCTATACAATGAAAGAGAATCCATGCCTCTTATTATTATTCATTTCTCATCGTTTTAATGAATATCTCGCGTGCTGGGAAATCTTTAAGTACCACCTCTATCTTCTCTCTTTTCCCTCCTTATACACGTGAAATCTCTCACGCACACTTGAGGACTCATAGAGTTTCGAGAGGGGCCCGGCGAACGGTGTGTATTGCCTGAGGGGGAATAAGTCCCAATCTCCATGGCAACCTCATGATACTCGGTAACATTCGTTAAGACTCGGATCGATTCGTTAAAAGCCGGCCAACTCCGGATTGTTTCGTGGGAGCGAGGCCAACCGGTCGGAAGCTGCCGTCACCGCGCGACCAGTTGAATTCCGCACGCAGCGAGTGATTGTTGATGTCGCGTCTCTCGCTGCCACGAGCTTATTTCTCTTCCGTGTAACATTTTTCTATCTTCAGTCTTACTGTATACGCAACTACTCTAGCATTATTTCATTACAAGACTTTCGTTTTAATTTTCATCATTAATTCGTTGGTGTTGTGATTTCACAAAACTTATCGACAATTTTTCAGTAGTGAAAAAAAATCGATGTTGGACATGTTATGTGTGTTGTGAGTAACTACACGCTCGAAGGCAAATACCTATCTGGTCCGGTGGTGAGTCAGGACCATATTATCTCTGCAGACTAAGTTTGGCGCCGATTTAACGTTGGCGGATGAGAGAATTTTAATTCGAGTGTTGGAGTAAGATTAAAAAACTGAAATAGAAAAAAAAAAAAAAAAAGAGAGAAAGAATAAGATTGAGAAGAATAAATAGTATAATTTTAAAAAGAGGGTGGATGTTGTAGTTTTTATCAGGATATCGAAGGCAGCAAACAGGTGGTTGCCGGCAATCCTCAGCTCGATAACGCTCTCAACTCGACAGAATGTCGATCGGCTGGCCTTGACGAAATCTACAATCGCGAGAGATCAGCAACAAGAAGATTGAAGATAATTCTTGCATGTAAGATTTTTTTTAATCGACCTCCTTCTCTTATTCTCAGTGAATTCTCAGAAAAGGAGTAGATAATCCTCTCGCGAGAATGAGATAGCTCATGATTCTTGGTACAAGTGATCATCTGCAATCGTGACAAGGATGAGGATCACTGGGACTCATCGCGTCCAACAGACAAGAGCAGAAGCTGCTGCGGCGGTGGCCAAGGAGCTCTGAATCGATTGCTTGGCGTCACAGGAGATATCAAGTCGGTGTGTGTGGATGTGTGAGCAGTGTGTGCGCGCCCGTGTTACTCTTTAAGGTCGATGATGACCATGTTCGGCACCCTCGTTCAGAGGCTTACCTCCCCGGTGACCTCACCAACGAGTTCGCGTCGTAGGTTCAAGTCCCCATCGCGATGGGAGGTTCAAAGTGATCCTGAAGACGATGGTAATGCACCAATAAGGAAGTCTAGAGCAAAACACTTGCTTGATAAACGCAAGAGTAAGAGCAGAGCGCGTGGACTGAATGTTGGTGAACCTAGACTCTGTGCTGTATCACCAAACAGCAGTTGGTGCGACACAGCATTTCCACTCAGAGGAACCAAAAGTCTTGGTCGGCTTGATGGCTTCAAAGAGGTAAGCAAGAATAAAAGTGTACAACGTCCATTAAAATTATTTGGTAATTGAGATTGATGGAAAAAAAATATGTCCAACATCTTTGAGGTGAGAGTAGCATCACAGGAGGGATCATTGCCCGATGGAGATGCACTAAAAGCTTTTAAGTTTTGTGGAGCCAATACAAGAGAATGAATGTCCGTAATTTGAGTGACTCTTAACCCGTATAACGACCGACACGCACGTACGCGTCGTTGTAACCTGACGAATGGCGGATCCCTTGTTTTTTATCCTCCATCTTCGCTTCTTCTCCCTCGAATAATGCCCAGACCCGGTATTAAGGCCCTTACGAATGAACTCTCGTCCATCTAGAATAAAAAGGGTCCTGCTGAATCCTTTGGTCTCGGTCGAAGTTCGACAATTTTTTTTATTTTTTCTTCTTTCTTTTCATTTTATTTTCTCGTCTTCTTCTCTTATTTATCTCCTTCCCTCTCCAGCCGGAGATATATCTCGCGAGGGTTTGGAGAAATGTTTGCAGGTGTGAATGCAGAACTCCTGGAGCAAGAGTTGAGGAAGATATTTGTTATGATAAGATTACTATCAAAGATTCCAATAGGTGTATTACAAAAATATTCAAGTGTTGAGGATGAGATTGTACAGTAGCAGTACAGGTATCACTTCTGTTTTCACTAAATTTATTGGTATTTCGCCTGGGGTGAGGACACGAGAAGAAGAGTTGTGTCCTTCGTAAAGGTCGAGACCGTTGCTTTTGTGCGTAAGGACCGTTAGTTGGATCGTAAAACCAAACCCCAGGAGCTAATAACTGCGCCCATCGGGTGGCGCTCCATTTTTGTGAACATTAAAAAATGTGCAGACATTGAAGAAATGACTTTACAGTGTTGAACGTTATATAAAAGACGTATCGAATAACTTTTTTAAGTGCCTCGACATTGATCGAGGTTATACTGAAGTCACGCAAGCCAATAATTGACGATTGATCGCAGTGAACCGCTTAAAAGTGGAATCTGTAGTCAATAATTTTCTTCGAAAACATTCACCAAAGTTGAAATGAAGACGACCTTCAACAATAAAACCCGAATACTCTTCATCACACGTTACGTGTAAAAAAATAAAAATATCTTTAAACGAGAATATAAATTCCTCGCCTTAGGGTGCTATTGTCTACATTTAATTCTTCTTTTTATTTCCTGATTTATCGTTTTGAAAAATGCATCTTAACAGTACAAGAATTACAAGTATTTTGGCAGCTTTAAAATGTCCAAGGGTCAAAGGTTCAAATTATAAGAGTTTAGATCTCCTCTCTAGTATGTTTGGCCTTTTTATCTTGTCCTTCAGACTTACAAAAGATCCCGTAAATATTTATTGTGGTCATTAATGATTCCACTGACGTTTACTCCGATCTTTGATATGCATACTTTTGTGAAAAATAATTTATATCTCATTGACGATTCAAAATCTGATAAAACTACTCTCATCTGTATAATCAAAACAAATCATATTTCATCCTCGTATTTCTTATTCTATACAAATGAATTATTATAATAATTAGTTTTTTTATAAATAAATTATGTTTAATCTATTGATTGTTGTTATCACCATTTCAATCTATGACTCATCTTTTTTAAATTTTATTTCTATTTTTATTATTATATTATTGTCTGAAATTTTTTTCTTATAAACTTACTAAATCAACTATTAAAATTATTATTATCTGACCTTGGATTCTAAAAAAAAAAAATTCTTCAAAAATTATTGTTGTTTTTTAATCATAGATTTGAACAATTGAATAATTAGATATAAAATAGATTCGTTAATTCATTTAACTATTGGATAATATAAAAATATTTAATGATATAATCTACCGTTCATGCAACTGCAAATTTTCACACCTTTATAGACGTATTGCACGCAAACTAACGGAGTTTAACTAGACACACCTCTCTGAATTGTACCAACTAAGTAACATTTATTAACTCAGAAGTAAACGTTTTATCTCAAGAAAAAAGATTTCTCTGATTCGAAGAATTTTTAAATTTACAAGTTGTAGGAAGTATTTTATAAAACTGTAGAAAATTTGATTTTTATCATCCAAAAAGTAGGTTTATGTCCGGTCAATAAAATTATTTTAATAGTTTTTTTCAATTTAAAAAATTTTTTTTCTTACTAAATATCAGTTTAAAAAAATATTAAGTACAATCATAAAAATTTTTTAACATGATACTTAATTAATTATCATCATTAATTTGTTGTTATGTTAAAAAAGCTCTCATTAATTAGGAGAAATAAATTTTTTAAATCATCCAAGGTACATGAAAAATGATCGTTCAATGATTGGATAATACCCGTGTAGAATTTATTCACCTTAGAAATTTATTCACTGACAAATGAAGTCGATGTTGATCTTGGGTGCAATCGATAAGTCTTCAAGCACAGGCTTTCAATGATTTGTGTCGTGCTCGCTCTTAATTACCAGGTGCCGATTGGATCGCAATGCCGTCGTGTATTCCAACAGTACACATGTATCAACCAAAGTCCTCTAGCTGCTTAAGGCTTCATTTCCATCGCGTTTATATTAATCGGCTGGATTATTGCACAGTAAGCGAGAGCCGGATGAGGAAGTACCGACCCTGTGGCTTCTTAAGTGTCTCAGAGCGTAACAACCGCGCGACTCCCGCAATAACTAACTCGTTAAGTGGCTGCCCCGAGCAGGACGATATACAAGACGCCCTCGAAAGGCCGGACCCTAAGTATACTACTCCACCTCGGCCACGGACTTCCTCTTCTTAGAACACCGGGACTCGAAGAATAAGGAATTCCATGTGACTATTCACAGAGCTTTTCTCCATATTTCCCACAAAAAAAAACAACATTTTTCCCGAAACGCTAAGTCGTCGTATTATCCTAGTCTAGAGTATTTAAATCAAACACCGAGATATTTATATTTTCAATTCAATATAATAGAATTTTATTAGGATAAATAATTTACGGACCATAAAGCACAGTATACAGAACGATGACCTCTCTACTTCCTCAGAGTCTTGTTCAATGGAACCAGAAGAAGAAGAAGAAGAAGGTGAAGAGTAAGGAGATTATTTTGATGTTGTGAGTATAACAAAAAAAGCAGCTGTTGCAGCTGGTGGTAACGACATAACAGCGTGGGTTTCAATAAATACATATAGATTAATGGTAAATTAGGTGATGGATATTGACTTTACTCAAGACGACATCGTTGTCAGCAGCATGATCAGGTCGACGACCTTGTGGCTGGCTTTCTCTGCCGTCGGCATGGTCTCTCTTTTCGCCTTTTCCGAAGAAGACAAATCCATAAATGTCTTCGAGTGATACGTCACTCAATAGTGATTTTCTCTTTCGTATCTTCAATATCAATTCCAATTAAATTAATTTGAGAGTTAACCTGGGTCAGTAAGATGAAATTTATCTCATCATGATCAGCAGTTGCTTACTTGAAAGCAAACCACCACTTTCATTTCTAATCTATTGTCTAGTCATCGAGTAGCTTGGATTATAGTGACAAAAAGTAAGTTATTAAGCCTGTTATCCAGTAATTCACGGCTAAGTTGAGCAAATAGTCCAAGGTTTTGTCTCTATAAATTTTCTACACGCTATTAAACCATTACATATACTTTTGTGCGGATGTTTTGCAGCAGCTAATTGCCACCTGACACAGAGCCCTTTGCCATCTGTTCTCGTTAGAAACTGGCACGACTTTCGTTTGCCCCAATCTCACTTCATTCCACACCGTGGTAATCCAGTTCTTAAATTAGCTTAACTCTTTCAACACATTTAACCATACTTATTTTATTTCTTTCTTTTAATATCTTCAAGCTGATTATCAAAATTTTCAGTCATGAATACAACAACTTTACGAACAATTTTTAAATTCCAATAAAGTTAAACATAAATTCAACTGACCTTGGACCTTAGCAACGAGGTTGCTGGTTTTCACTTGGCCCCAAAGCCGAGTGTAGTTCACGGACACTTGTACATACTTATTCGCTATCCAACATCAGTACAAACGTGATCAATAACGTATTACTTCTACACAAATACTTAACGAAATTAACCATATTTGTTTCTACTGCTGCTGCTGCTGCTGCTGCTGTTAGTTTGGAGTAGTGGAGATGAAGTATTTATGTCTTCAGTATTATTCTTTAAATTCTCTACAATTAAAGCTTATTAAAATTTAATAACATTCTTGCATGTGTATACATGATTTACATAATTTATGTACAACTGTAATTTATCATAATTATAGAAATAACATATATAGTATTTCTAAGTTATATTACAACTAGTGGCTTTGGGGTTCATTTTCTTAAGTATTATGTACACGTTTGAATGGATTGTGAGAAAAGAATTTTCATACAGGTGTAATCATCTAGGAAATATATTAAAATATACTCCAAATTCACATCAAAGTTAATCAACTATTTACTTTCAAATCAATTCAATAACAAAAATAAAATTATTTCTTAATGTTCGAAAAAAAAAAATTTTGTTCACCAAAAAAACAATTCTTTCAATTCATTTTCACTTTATAAGTGAAATCAAATTTTTTTAATCTTTTTTTTATCTTGAAATTATTAATTATCGATTGTGGAGCAATCTTTCAGGTCATTACACTATTTATTAAATACTAATGAAAAAAAAAAAACCATGATTTAACTTACTACAGCACACATATGATATCTCATTGATAACCGATCTAGTTTATGATACTCACCATTATTGTTTTAATTTTGTCGTTGATAAACATCTGGATGTGAGTCTGATGTTAATTCGATATCGCACGAGGCGCGTCTGCAAGTTGTTTGGCTAATCGGCCAGCAGGCATTGTTTTCGTACCAAGAATAGTACGAGATAGCAGTAGGAGTTATACGGCATATAAGTTTATGTAGGCACTGCGGGTGTTCTTATGAACGAATATAAGCGATGCACAGTTTTGTCATCGCGAGCATAAAACATCAGGACGCCTTTGCAAGCGTGAACGTAAGCGTAATATGAGAATATAAATATATATTGACATATCGACGGAAATGATAAATGCAATGTCAGATAATATACGCAAGATGTTTAGTAAATATGGAGATAATATTCGGAAGACGTCTAGCATGCTAGAGATATCGCATGTATTATCGGTAAAAAGTACGCAGAATCAATGAGGTTACACAGCAGCACATTAAGAAGCACTGATGCCTTATTGGCTATTCGTTTGATTTGCAGTGAGTGCCTCGTTACGCAATGAATACTATCGATTTCAACTGACAAGCAATGCTGGAGGAATAAGACGAGAGGTAGAGGACTTGAAGTACGACGATGTATATACTGTCCAGGTGTATCGATTCATATCTCTCTGGTTCGATTGGCCAAGAGCGTATGATCATCATGGAGGTCTTGATATCCTAGTGGGCGCAATCTCGATTGCATTAATTGTAATAACGACTTGATCCACACCCACTGATTGACTTTCTTTTGTCGTCGGGAAAATATTTCAAGTTCTGCTTTAACCTGGTTACAAACCAGACAGTTTATCTCCATGGAGTAGTTTTCCCTCAGCCATGACGAATCCACATAACGTATATACGTAGTAAAGTTCGATGAAGCGTGTACTTCTCATCTACTTGAAACGACTTTTACCTCGTGGTCAATTCCAATGGCCCGAAGAATACTGCGGGCGGTGTACCGGCCTCTCGGGAATGCCGTAGGTTCCGGTTCTGATTCATTGTCGCGTCATATATCTAGACGCCGGTGCCTCCGTCCAGTCGCGTGGGCTGTATTGCCCTCTTGCAGTACTCGAACCGCAACATTTCCCTCTTCTCTTCTTTCCTCTTCTTAACAGTACGACGTCTTTACACAAGCATAAATTCCTGCCGTGCAAAATGATTTGTTGGATGTAGATTTAATTGATTTTGACAGAGAGGTTCTTCAATTATATTTTTATGGCTTGTACCTTTAACATTTTGGACCGTACACCATTTTTTTTTAATACATTTCTTTTTTCAACGACGTTTTAAATTGATTATAAAAAATCGTATAGCTGTCTTTTAAAGGGTTGAATTTCAAATTGATGTTTTAACCTTTTTTTTTTTAAATGCTTTTTAGAGGCAGATTTTAATCCATCAGTTCTTTTTATTGGGCCATTATAATACAGGTAGCTTAAAATTCATTAAATGAAATAAAAAAAATAATTTATTATTCATATAAAGAATCGCGTTTCTTTTATGTTTAGTCATTTCACGCCCTCATGCTATAAAGATCTAGTTTCAGAGTTATTTTTTCAAGCTGATTTTTATCTTGCAAAGTATTATGTTGCTTCGTTGCTCTATTATATCTTATCTGTAATAACAAGAATTTTAGTATAAGTATGAACATCAGCATCTTGATTTTCTTCTTCGAATTAAAAGTCATATTCATATTAGTCATAAAGCATAATCAGTCATGAGTGATAACAGTTTGAACCCGAGAAGATTTTTCAAGTTCTCGGTAAGTAATAAAAGAATGTCACAGGTGCGGCTTGACATTACGACACCCGTATTCCACATGTATTCATCCATCTTCTTGCTTCTTATTCCTCCAGGACGACATTGCTATTGTAACTTAACTCGACGAATAATAATAACGGTCGAGACATAACCGTTACAAGGAACCCTCTTGCCATCTTCCCTGGCTTTATTCAATCTTCTGCAGCCTCGCGATCCTTGCAAACAAACCCACATCATAACTCCACATTTCTCATAAATCCACCTACGTTTCTAAGCTATTGATGATCGATGCATCAATCGTTCAATCTTGGAAAAATCGCTATATAATAGAATGTCACTAAGTTTCATTCTATTTAGTTTCACACACTGGTATATAAATCTTCTTGAATTAAAATGATGTCAATGATGTATTGATTTTTATTTTATTGAGAAATTTGAACAGGAAATCTGATGAATGCATTTTTTGAATTTAATATTGTGAAATATTTGAATTTATATGGAGTTGTATCATTTAAGGTAGTTATCCCACGAGAGCGATTACTTAAAATTTTTTTCAAATCGCATTATTTTTATATAGTAACACAAAATAAACATTTTTTTCCTTTGAACAAAAAAGAAATGAGGATATTTACAATTAAAGATTACGATTTTAACATGCAGTCTAATGGTAGAAGGTAACCCGTGATAGTTTTTCAATAAATATTCCAAAACGGAATTGAAGATTGCGTTTAAAAAAAATCAGAAAATCAATCAATATGTAATGAATGCTTTAATAAAATTTCATACAATTCTGACGATTAGTTATTGAACGAAAAATTATTAAAATGAATTTTCCGATACCAAATGTAAGAATAGTGATGTGGTGGTCCATACACATAAATAATGTCGATGTAGTGGTACAGGTCCGTACAAATAATTGTTTCAAATTGTAGAAAAAAAATTATTAATAATACTTTATAGATATTATTGAATATTACTTATACCGTATTATAAATAATTTCTGAATATAATTTGACAGAAGCTTGAATATTAATTGGATATTTTTTTATTATATATCACTAATTCTTCTTGGCTGGGGCACAATAAATTTTGATACAAGCTCTCGGAGGAACTACCTTAATATTTTGGAGTAGATTCCAAATATTATTTTTATATAGGCAAATATTTTATTAAAGATTGAATATTTTTTATTCTTCAGAAAATATTTTTTAAATTTGTTAATTCAATTATTTCTAATAAATAATAACAATAATAGTATACATTGGAATTAAATTCTTTTTGGAGTAAATTATATCTACAAATAAACAAAAAAAAAAAAAAATTCTTACATTTTTCTTTGCAACAATTATTTTTTTCTCCACTGTAATGGTAAAATAATGAAACGACGTGCATACACATATAATTACGATAAAATAATAAGGAATAAAATGAGAGATGAATGATTAATCTAGCAGTACGTACATATGGAGAAGTGAGTAGAGTAAGATAAGAATACGCGTTTATAATGTGCCAATGGGTATTCACCGTGGCGAGAGATCGAAAGCTGTAAGGAGTTTATTCCTAACTTGCTCGCTCACTTATACATTCTTAGTCTAAGAGGAAGAGAGACGGAAAATGAGTAGAGAAGAGTAGGGAAGTGAGAGAGAGAAGAAGGAAGGAAAAGAGCACGAGGATGCAGCCAGGCCCATCGGTGGATAGGAGGCTAAGGCCAAGCAACCGTGAATATCTCGTACGACCGAGAGAAACACAAGCAGCGGTATTATACCTTGTAATCTATGAGGCACAATGTCGCCTGATTGCGGACTTGCGATTCGCTCGCACGTCTGTACACGCGCGTTATTCAAATATTAAACTCTCGAGATGGTGCACGTGCGCAAGATCTTCAAGTCTACTTTATGTTTAATCTGCATATCGCCTTTATTTCGGATCATCTCTGAATGATTTTTTAAATTTTTTTATTCACTTTAAAAGCCATTGCCGAGAAAAAGGTGGTAATAAAAATCCAACGATGTTGGGCATCTGGTAAATATTTATTGCTCGTATCGATAGTTATTTATCGAGAAGACTGAACAAGGTGCATTGTAGAGCTTTACCTCGTTATCGAAGCGTTCTTGCATTAGCTTGTGAAACTGCTCCCTTTTCCGCTCAGCCACTCTGTTGAGTACTAAAGAGCTGCACTATGTACGGCCCGAGAGATAATAAGTTTACACGAGAGGCCTTCGCAATGTCACGCCCAAGCGGTCGAATCTGTAGGTGAATTTGCATGACAATACCAAATCAAGTCCCAGAGTAGGTGAGAGAGAGTTCAGGAGAAAATAAAAAATTCATTTATAAGTATTGTCAGAAAAAGAAATAAGGCACGTGTGGTGCATGCAAAAATCAATTCTAAGAAGTCAAGGATTGGTTGATGTTTCAAAAAAGAATTCCTCTATAAACTTCGAATCAAAATTCTACTCATTGTCTTGAATCAAGATGTCATTTAGTCAATTTAAATTATTTTTTTTATCATGCAAATTCTTCCTTTCAACTACCAAGTATTTATGTCTTTCTCCAGCCATCAAACTAGGTTTTAAAAAAGACGAAATTCTTCACTTTATATTTCAACCTGTGTATTTTTTTTATTTTGCTGCCTTTTTCTCTCCAACCATCTGGTTTAGCTTTTCCTCACTCTCCAGCCGGATCGATGATTTATTCTCACCAAGAAGAAAGAAACCTTATTTAGAATCTTGTTGAAAAAAAAAATGAAAAAGACCGGCTGATTATGGAGGTATATGCCAAGATGATCAAAGAATTTTCGTGGTCTATCGGCTCTTCATTTTCCTCTCTATATTAGATATTAGTTACCTCATATTTATCTCCATTATTACATTCTACATCTTCTTCTCTGGATGATGGACCACATTCTTATCCAGTTTGACGTCATGTGTTGTTTTACTTCCTCATATGAAACCACTGATTTGTTCAACTGACAATTGATATGAACAAAAATTAATATGAATAAAACTCATTCTCTAAATGACGATGGAAAATGGAGATTATGTCATCTTATTTTTCATTATAATGCTTATTGTAGTAAAATAGGATCATTGTTGTGTCTTTAATCTAACCTAGGATGCTTTGCATGTCTGCTTGTGTCTCAACAATCTCATGCTTCGTTTTCCAAGTTCAATAGAGACTTGTGAAAAGTCTAGACAGCTGTCTTACCAGTTTAAAAGACCTGTGACATGTATTCTACCAAGTGTATAGGATAAATATTATATGAAAATGAGGGTTCATTGTCAACTACCAGTTACCCCAACATTCAACACACTTGTCTTGTACTTGGCAGTTCTGATAGCATTCTGGTGTTACCCACCAACATGTCGTATACCTTGATGAGAAAAAATGTTAAAAAACCAGTAATGTGATCAACAACCAGAGAGAAAAAGCAAGATGAAACAGATCATTTGAGAAATTGATTTCACATCAGAGTTGGTTGGCTTTCTTTCATTAGAATCCCAAGTAGAATTGCTCTGTTGTATACTTGTATATTTTCTCAAACTCTGTCCTTGCTCAAGGCAGGTGGACAAGGAGAAACTCGCAGCCGGTGACTTCTTTTCTCCAGAATTTTTTCCTCAGAGTTTTTTTTTCTGTTGATGTATCCCCTAGTAAAGGAGAGAAAGAGACATGGAGGGAAGACGCGACTGTTGTATAGTTAAACTGAAATTCACACGACGACAAAGCTTCTATTCTTTGTACCAAGCACAGCAACGGTGATTTTAGCCAGCAGTGCACTGGAGATTATTGTGTTTTGTTGAATGTAACCATGGGTTTCCAGTGAACGTGAATTAAAAAAAAAGCAGTATGCATTCTCACTGTCACGTATGTCAAATGATATAATAATAAATTAATTTATTATTTAATGTCAATGGTTATGATAATAAAGAGGTTTGTCTATGATTAAATGCAGAAAAAATGGAACAATGCATGGGCAATGTTCTAGTTCTTTTCTGTATGCTTGTATACATAAACTGAGACTCTATGGAGATAAATAGACATGATAAACAATGAATTACCTATGCATGCAACTCACGATCAACGTTGGAGCCGCGAGAGAGCATTAATCTCGCTCGTTTTTTAATTTTAATTCAATCCACTAGTTCATCCTGATCATTATCTTTGTGATCATTTTGTTTTTTCATAATGGGTGCGTGAAAGATAAAAAAAGAGAATTAAGAGAACATAATCGGGGGGAAACTACGTGGTGCATTTTTAAAAGCTTCTATGCATTTTTAAGTAATGTAAAAATACCCGTCTCTCCAATCTACTTGTCCCGCACGATTTAATGACGTCATTACTACGATGGAACATGCTCAACTGATATTTCATTTTCATCGAGAGTGAACTTTATGGCGAGAGAACATTAACTTTTATATAATTTATGCATCGAACGCGTCAAATTCTTTATGAGCAACGCTTTATCGATATTATTTATTAAGAAGACAATGTGTTCATTGCAACTTAATTATACTATACACTAAGTGTAAAAAAATACATATATTGATTAAAAGAACAAGATGTTAATCATTTGATAATTTTTTTTTTCAGTAGTAATTTTTAAATCAATTTATTTATTGGTTTTTTTATAAATCAAAATAATAATCTTTCAGGCTGTTTACTTTTTATTAGTCCAGTTAATATGCTTCAAACAACAACCTAATTTGAAAGTCCGTTAAACATTAACCGATTTTGTTCATTAGGTTGTTTTTAGTGATGGTACACTGAGAGAAATAAATAGTTAGATTGACTATTAATAGTTCCAACTATGGGACTCAACTATTATTTTTTAGAGTGTAGGCATCAGTATGAATTTGTGACCATATGGAAAAATGTGCATTTTTGTTTATAAAAAAGTAGCTTCTTTTGTATTAAATATCTTGGAAAAAACGCATCAGAGTTCGAGACATGATTCATATAATTTTTAGAGATTTTCAAGAGAAAAAGAATGAGACAAGTCTCAACTCTCTACGACTAATAGTTTTCGAGATATTTAATTGTTTATGTCAAAAGAACCACTATTTTTTAAACATCGTGATAGATCATTTTTAACATTATTATTTAAACATCATTATATCTTTTTAAAATACAGAAAAAAACCAACACATTTTTTAACAAATTTTTTTTATATTGAGAAAATTAATTATCGTTATATTGACATCTTTTTTTCATACATTAATTATTTTCAAGCCAATATTCATTATTTATTTAAAATTAAAATCTGCAGTGAATTATTACAAGTCAATATTGACTTGGAGTTATCTTTTGAGTACATTTATTGCTCTCTATTGTGAATAAATATTTTTAATCTCAGGCGAATTAGTATTAGAGGTACTTAAATAATATAATTCCTTATCAACAGATAATTTAAACTAGACTTATTTAATGTAGCAATTTAATCTTAAGATTTCTTCGTGCATGTTAATCACTGTTTGAATCGAGACGCAAAAAAATGATATAATATATATACTCGTAGTAATTTAAATAAAATCTTTTGTCAGTTTTAAATGTAAATGTCGATCGTGCACTACACCTGCACCCAATCCGATTGCTGTCGACAATTCAAAGCAACATTACATTACATGTATATACAACTCGACAGAATGTTTAATATATCTTTCGTTTCCGCGATCAAGATAGCTTGGACATTAAGCATGACTTTCCCGACTTTGTATGTAACACATATTGGCATAAATTTATAATACATACACATTTGTACTCTGCGACCCTTTCAATTATTCCACCGGACGTTCTACTTAGTCGGTTTGGATAAATACGCGTCCACAGGCCTACTTTCCTTTCCGTAAAATCAACTATTTCAACATGCTCATTTCCGCTTTTCTCTATATCAAATGTTATTTGATAAAACATTGCACCAAGAGACCACATCTCTTATCTATCATGTGCACCATATTTATGTTCTTCATTTTTTGCTCCTCCTTAGGCTCAAGAGTTACACAACTTAAATCGTTCTGACTGGTTACGTAAACTGTATGTACGTATCTTTGCTGCAAGAAATTCCATTCACAACTTTATTATTTGGAAATTGTCATATTTACGTTGGAAACAAATGAAATATAATCAAAAGATAAATAAATATACCTGAAATTTAATGTCACAATAGTAAAACAGTTGAAGACATTGTAAGAAATATTTAAATTATCAATGATGTTTCGACTTAACAAAAAATATAATATTTATGCTAATTTTAAATTGATTGATATTTAATTAATTTCATGTTTTGCATTGGAAATTTTTATTTGGTCTTGAGTACACTTGAGGTGCTTTGCATTCAAAACAATCATTATAGCATAGTTAATAAAATAATAGTCTAGTTTTTTCTCGTAAATTCTTCAATGATTGCTTTTGCTACTGGTATAATAGAAAACAGTGCTCATGTTAGCTACTGCACTACTTTTAATCTTTCACTGAGCCTGTTAGAAATTTAAATACTATCAATCATAATCAACATACTCATAAAACTATCATTAAAATCCACTCTAAAAAGTTGAGTTTAATAAAAGTTAAAAATTCTAGAATTATTTAAATTAATAGTAAATAATTTATTTTTAACTTTTCTATAAAAGACTCTTCAATCAACAAAAAAAAGTCTTATTTGCTGTTCATCCTGTGTTCTTCTATCAATAGTCCACCTGTTTATTGGTTTGTTCATCTTGAACAACTGCTGCCTATGAATTTTTTTACAAGCATTCAATAAATATTTATAACATATTCATTCAAAAAAAATACAAAGTCGCTGAAATACTCTTCAAAATAATGCTAGAAAAAAAAATATTAAAATAAACAGAAAAAAGCCATAACCTAATGTACCATCTTCCGGTTAACATCTGTATTACTTCACACCTGAATATTTGAATAAAATATAAGGTGTAGGGAAGCTGGTAATTGACGGAACAACTCAAGATGAAGCGTAGCAAGTACCAGAGTGCGAAAATTCGTGCCTAAGAATTAACTACAGGTGTAAAAAAGAGAAACTTGGAAGATGATAAATAGTATTTCGGCAAAGCTACAGCAAGGGGCAGTGTAAAACAACAAAAGAACAAGTGTGTAGTTGAAGGTAGGGGTAGACCGGAAGAAGGCTCGGGCACAGGATGCGAGGTTCGTCGTTCGAGCATTGTATGCGGGATTTACACCGGAACTGTGGGAAAACTTGTACGCTCATCTGCTAATGACCTAGCACATCATCTACATCTATCCTGTAAATAGATAAATTATAAATATCCTTAAGATAATTTTTCATATAAATATAAAATATACAGAAAATAAATCTTATGGATAAAGGTGAGAATCGTCTGGCGATAATATTCTGCAAAAAAAATGACTATTGCGTGCGTGTACGCAATTTCAATCTAATTAATTAGGCCATTTATGTGCGTGGTTGTTTCAATGTCTCGTGGAACATTATCAAAACATTACACCAATCATTTATTTTTTCTCAAGACACTGAATACTTATAATAATATACTTTATGATAATCTTGTGATTATTACATTTAATTATTAACAGAATTTATTCTCTCTCCAACAACCCTTTTATAATTTTTCAATTACAACAAAAGCAAATAAAAACTCTAAGCAGTAACAATATAATACAATAATAGGATGGATTCAAATTTTTATGTCATTTTAATTGCATTTAATGCACTTTTAAATACTCAATTCATCTGCTAGGAAAACAGTTTCTGACTCAGCTATTAAATATAATGAAATTCAAGGAATTCCTAGCTATCTAATAGTGCACTCCTGGGTAAAAAAAACTAAAATAACTAAATACAACATAATAAAAGGAGAAAATTCAGTACCTAGGAGAGCCAAAAAATTGAACAATGCAAGTAAAAATGATAAATATTGTTCTATTGTTCTGAAGAAGGCAAAGATGTCGCATAATCTTCCTTGAGAAACACTGATCTACTACCTGGGAAAAAGAAATAGAAAGAGATCCGGTTTTCCACCAACATTATATTGCCTGTTTCGTTTCACATTTTTTGCTGGGTGGAAGTGAGAATGCATAGTCCAAAGTATCTAAAAGAAGTGGATCTTTAGAACCAAAAAAAGGCATCTTTCTATCAACTTGGCCCACAGCAATTCTTCTGTTATTTTATGTTAAGGTCTAGACCTTGCTAGACTAGTGTGTAGTGTCTAGAGGCCAGTAAAGAGAAGAAGAGTACCAGAAATATTTGGTCGCTCGCGTCATGGCGTCCCGTTAATCTTAAGCTCCAACGATGAAGGTCGAATAACTAATTTTGGAAATTTTAGTGTATGGTTAATAAATGTTTTGACCTTTCCTTTCGGTCATTTGATGATAAAAAAATGTCTATAGAATTGATGTACAGTAGAAACATGGACTTGTAAGACTTGATATCGCATTTTATTTTTCTTTTATTTCCGCTCCAGATACAGACAACCAGGCCGTCCTGCCATAATCGGCCGTAGGCTGAGGCGTGCATGCTTGTGTAGTCCCTTGCCGGTTTTCCATCCTATCCATGCAACTGATATAGCCACGGTTGTATCTATAATCCTCGTCTCCCTATATTATTACGCAGTACAATATCACAGTAATCCGGAAATGTCTGCCCACAAAAGGAATAAATGAAATAAAATTCTTCATAGCAGTGTTATATGTATAAAAGTAAACGAAAAAATGAATACAACAGAGAAGAGTTATGTGAATCAAGAGAAAAAATCATTTAATTTAAATGTAATTTTCCTAGCTACTTGTAGTTTATCTTGCTAGTTGAGGAGATTGCAAAATATCGTAAGATGTAACAAGTATTTTCTCTTTCTTAGTACTCATCATGCGGTTATGTTCTGAAAGATCGTTTCTGGAAGAAATGCCTAGAGTACAGTCGAGCAAAGAGATGTACCTACATACATAAGATCATTTGTGCAGGCTCATGGTAATACGAGATTGTTACGGAAATCTTGATACACCCACGAGGTAGTGCCCATGTGCCAATTGTGAATCGTGGTTATTTACATAACCCGGCCACTCATTAACGCAACTCGTTACGTGTATCGTAATCCATACATACAAAGGATAAATCGTAAAACAAGCCGATGACCATCTTATGTCTGCGGTAGATCGCGTGTCATTTCCTCGTTGCAACTCCTCGAACACGTGTCGTTTCTTCACTTATCATTATGTCCAATTTTTTGCTACTAATTTTTTACTCCGTTTCATGTTTGATCATAAAAATTCTTCAACTCAACCACTTATACTGATCCAATGAGAAGCGAATCATTTATTGAAAATGATCATGGTTGATGTAAACATTTCTCTTTTTCATTAATTTTTTTTTTTTTTTTAATATGTCAACCATAAAAAATCCAGTACTAAACATTGAAAATAATTGACATTTAATTGAAAACAGGAACCGGAAACATATGATTTTTCTAAATAAATAAGAATCAACAGAGCAAAACAAATGCTAGAAAAAATAAACAACACATAAACTTGATTTATATTTTTATTTTCAATTTTTATTCACAACAAAAACTCTCTTTAAAAATTACTCCAAAAATTGGAGCACGAGATTTGGAGTAATTATTTGTCAATATTACTCCCAAAGTATTAATTCAAATTTATTTTTTAATTTTAATTAAATTTTCATCCAAAAACTTTATTTTTTAATTTTTCTGTCAAACTTAAGTTTCGGAGTAATTACTCCAAAATTAATTTTTAAAAAATGTTTTATGGAGTAATATTCTTTTTTATTGATAAAAAAAAATGATAATGAATGAAGACATTTGTTACTACATCCGATTCCAATAACCCTTTGCACTCATGATCTTGATGATGAATCTTCCCTCTAGAGCATACCCACAATTGGCTTAGATCCATTTGAAATAATGCAACAACAATAAGTAATATGCTATAAGGGAAAATTTCTCATTCTCAGTAAAGTGACTCGCACGCATTCAGTCGTCCCACGGGCATCGAATCCGGCATAGAAGCTACCACAGAGAAGGCCTGCTTACACCTGTTACACCTTTGTTCCCCTCCCGCGAACCTGTCAAACCGTCTGGCTGCATTTACACACTAGCGAGAGGCGTGTGCGTCCCGAGTATTATGTTATGGAGTACACGCTACTGTCAAGAAACACGCACAACCGACGACGAGAAACAATTACGTATGGTTAACTCCAGAAGGTAAAAGAGAAGGGGCTAAAGAAGTGAAGAAAAAAAGCAGACTGGGGTGGGTCGCTTACTCGACTTACAAATTACCGTATTGCGTGTCTTGAGAATTTTCTGATGCTTTGCTCACAGAGAGTACATTGCTTTTTCTTAAAGCAGAAGTCAACCGCCTACCTTTGGCTCCACTTTGCCGAGTACTGCGAAACCCTTTCTCAAGGGTACATATGTCTTGTGCGCTCGTAAATATGCCCACATACGCTGATGATTTAAGGGTATACTGCACTGCGGGAGTGCAAGAGATTCCATGAGCTACACAGCAATTCTCTTACATATATTTGTTTATTTACCTCACTTTATATACTCATTTTTACTTTTAACCTTTTTTTTTATTATTATTATTTATATCCCACTTGACGGCTAAGAAATAACTATCAACCTTCAAGATCGTTATTTTACCACACGATGGCAGGCTATGATTTTTCAATTGATAACGCAAGAGATAAGTTGAGTATTTAAATTGCACTAGCGTCATTCACAAGTCGTTCATCTTGTGCTTCTTAGCATACATTGATTATTATAGATGTTTATTTATCTTGAGTCGATTAAGTACCTCATAACGATCTTATTTCTGGAGATATTACATCAAAAATGTCAAATTAAAATTTTAATCCTCTTTTTTCCAACAAAATATCAATATTTAATCAATTTTCAATTATTATTATTCCAATTAATATTAATTAATTTCTTTAATAACAATTATTTTAAAAAAAGGATTTAATTAATTTAAAGTATTTTTAGTTACTTTAAAATCATTTCTACTCCAAGATCCTTTTACTCAATTATTCTTAATTGATTAAAAATACTTCCTTTGTTAAAAAAAAAAAAAAAATGATTTCAATGCTTTTTCTTTCTAAATAATAATAAATACAGATAATTCTTCAAATCAGCGTTCCAATTTTTCTTCTGTAATTACAGACATAATGAATATTAATCAATAATAATATATTAAGGCTATGAATTGATACCACATAATAATGCTTTTGGAACCTAATAATTCCATTCTCACATTATCGTAACTCTTTTCTTCCCAACAATAGCCGAAACATTAAGAAGCATATTATAAGTTAATATAACGGTAGAGGTTGGAGGCCCGTGCGTCAATAAAAAATGAAGGTAAAAAAAAGTCTGAAAGAGATACGCAATGATGAGGAGGGAATTGATCGAGTGTGTTTAGGTGTAACAAATTCCCATGTCATCTAGATACAAGCAGGCGTGGTATGACCCATCTCATTGCTTTTATTCCATTCGCAACGCGGCTTCTCTTTTCACCTTCTCGTGTCGTTCATGAACCGTTATACTGTATACGTGTTCTCATCACGTTTTATCTCTGACTTCTTTCAGAAAGTGTAGATCTACTGGTTACAGGTGCACACACACCCGGGCTGGTACTACTGAAGATTCTTGACTTGTCATAAAATCCATACGCGAGAACTAATTTGATGTGGTAGAAAATAACATGGAGTTTAACACACTTTCAAGTACAAATGTACGTTACGTTAATTGAATAACGTACATGTAATAGTGATTTAAATGAACATGAAATGGCATAAGAGGATATTAATTAAATCAAATCGAAATAACAGATATAATAAAATATGGTAATCAAGACGATAAAAGAGTTAGAGTGGTAGTAAGAAATATGTAATAAAATGAAATGTGATTATTCTGTAGAGTAAAATTGTTTCTCTCTCATACACTAACTGACTCTTTGACCTTCTTACAATTCAGGATATGCGAGAAAACGTAATTCATACTCCTGATTCACGTAATTCAAGTCCGTACGGTATATACCTATGTATATAAATATGAAGAGCGGATTTACTCTAGAGATATCCGAGATGTATAGAGGTTTACCGGTGAATTGAATCACGTACACGAATTACTTCAGATGCAATATGCACTGAAGAATGGTTACGTGCCGGCTTCTCCCTGAAATAATAAGTTAACAGGACTCGCACGCTTCGTCGACAAGCAAATACAGATAATCGATGCATTTAATTAATATCATTTAAATATTAAAAGACTTGTTTAAATCCGGATAAGTATCTTATGACCGGACGTAAAATGTTTTACACGATAAAAAATAATAAAGCCCGATCGTAATATTGCTGAGTATGTTTTTTTTTATTTTTCACTTGTCATTTCATTTCCGTCGGTATCTGTAGTAGGTATATGCTACATGTGCGATTGGCTTGATTGCATGCAGTAGTGATTTCTAAACTCGTTTCAATATCTCTAAGACTAGTCTCTCCGTCCGGAAGTATCTAATTTTCTCTTCAAACGTCCCTTATTCCTTCTTTTTCTTCATCATCATCATCATCATCTACTTTTCTTTCTATGCTCTCGTCACGATTATTCTTTTTTTGACGCAATTACACGTCAGTGAATCATCGGTCTGGCATATCAGTTGGATAAGCACGAGTCGTATAACTACTCAAGTGCGGAAGAAGCTTCAGGCTGCCAGATATACCGAAGAATCTCCCGGCGGACGTGTTCGACCGCGAATTTTCTTGTGGATGTTAAGGAATGAGATGATGCTAACAACAACCTGTTTTCGTCAATTCAAAATGTCAACCTGATTCCAACCGATTTGGCCAACAACTTTTTGTCTAACAAAAAAGCCAGAGGTGAAGTGCCGAATGCCACTGACTTATGTTACCCAGTCAATTAACGAATTACTTCTTGCTTTTTATAAGGTTTATTTTTATTACAACCTCTGGATAACTGTTTTGATTGATAAAAAATCATATGACAGATATTTAAAATTATATCTCATTAAAACAGAAAATTCTACAAGATTTCAAACAAAGTCGTAGTTAGACTAGCGTCATCGTCGTGTTTAAGTAAAGACCAGTATCAAGAACAGGTCCACAAGACTTTTCTAAAGTCCTTTACTCTTATAGGTACTCTTATTACTGCTTTACCAAGAGTGCACGCATTGCCACACCACCGACATAGCACGTTAACGCACAGGATGGCCTTCGCAGCTAATAATTATGTAGAATATTTTTTTACACAGTCACTGTGTGCGCCTCCTCATTTCTTCTCCTCTTCCTCTTTTATATATACCAACTTGTCCTGGCTAAGCTTCTTCTTTCTTACTTCAATACCATCTTGCTTTGTGCTATGTCACATCCCCAACTACTTTTCTCTCTTTCCATCAGACATCCAGACCCATTCAGATCATGTTCTATCGCTCGCATATTCTATACTCAAGACTTGTTTACGATCTCGATTCTACGTTAATAAGACTACTCGATAAATTGTCCTAGCTTTAAGAAAAACTTGAAAATTTTATTAAAATTATCGTTTTATTTTCTATTATCAAGCAAGACATCCTTATTTGTATATATATATATATATATATATATATATATATACCTTTTTTTTGCATCATCAATATCTAATCATCATCAAAAACATTATTTTTATCATTAGAAAAGGTAAATATTCATCACCAAGTCATTATGAAAATTATCCAGTATGTTTTTAATCTTCATTCTTTTTTAACTTGATGACTAAAAGAAAGTTATCTGGTATGTAATTACTTCTTTAAGATCAAGTTTCAGCCATCATGAGCACGTAATTACCTAAAATATAAGTTTTTAATAGTTTTCCGGTTACAACAAACGATGCACTAAATTACTAGGTGAATTTAATTTTGAAGAATATTTCATCTTTGAAGAAGCAACACAGAAAAACCATTCAAGGATTACTAAAATACCCTTTCGTGCTGAGAAACACAATTCGTGACCAGTAGTAACAGACAAAATTTGGAGGAGGAGCCAGCAGGTGGTTTCTGTCGACAGATGTACGCTTTAAAGTCCTGCAGGGTATGAACGATCTTTGAAAAACAAGAAACATCAAGTGATACGCTTGGCATTCTTGCTTTTGGTAACTTTCCGAATTACGATAATTCCTGGGTGTGAAACAACACTCCTGGCTCTTCCAAATACTTCTTCGTTCTCATCTTCTCCACTTTGGCCATACTTGAATCTTCAACTTCTCATCTTCATTACATACCTAAAGCTATATATTTACCACAGTCCACGAGTCATTTCCAGTCGTTGCTTTACAATCTCTTCTTGGGATTCGTCTGTTCGACTCAATTTTCGGCTCTTCTGCTTCTGCTCCAAGAATTCCACTCGCTTCGATAAATCCTGCGGTCAGGAGCGAGTCTTGATTATTTTTTTTTTATTCCAACGGTCAAATTCCATTGTTTATATTAAACCAATTCTATTTATTTATCGAATTACTAATTTTTTTTTGACTAGTCTGACATTTTCGACGCATTGGTATGAAAGAACTGTAATTGAATCGTCAGAAAAGTGATTTTAATGAATCAATTAATTGAATCATAGAATGACTTTATTGTATATGATGTAATTTTTATTTCATTTTTTACTCCAGATGTTTAGCAATACTGAAAAAATTAAATATATTTCATTACATTACAACATAAAACATTTTTTATTTTTTAATTAATGAACTACAGTTGTAATAAATTAATAATCATTTTCTTGTTAAATATTTTCACCGGTTATGCTGATGAAAGTATTTAGATAAAATTTATTATTCATCTAATAATAAATTGTTTGCTTGATAATTTACTGGCTGTAATTTAATTTGTTAATAGTTAATAATTTATTCATTCAGCTAAAAAACAAAACAGATAGATTAATAATTAAGTAAAAGTTTAATTTATTTCTTCAAAAATTGATCAAACAGCATGAATAATCAATTGATCTTAATTAAAAATTCATAAAAGACAAGCCATTTGTCATCTGAACAGAAATTCTGAGAATTAATTCAAAGAAAGTAATACGTAATAACAACTCATCAGAATGCAAAGAATACTTTTAAAAAATATTGCACGAACAAATTTTTTGAAATACATTCCAATGCATCTAGACAGATAAGAATTGGAGAATCAAAAATACCAAACTCGTTTTGATTATCCAGTAAATTTCTATCTTGTAGTATGTATAATGAAAATAGATTAAGTGGTCGAATCAAGTCAGGGTTCAAGTGTGACTTGCTCATTCTTGTCCTGGTGATTGGACCGCTAGGTCGTCCGGGTCGATGGAGAAGGTCGAGGTCCATGTTTAAATGTATCCTACAGAGTTGGCTATCTATACATACATGTATGTATATATATCCAAAGGATAAATACGATAAAGGAATAAAAGAAGACCAAGGAAGAAAAGAGTAGTTGGTAGATTGAAGGAATGTGTGCCAGCAGTTAGGTCAGAGTCTCGAGTAATGCCTCGAGAGAAGAGGAATAATGCTTTATTGCCTGACTTGGGTCAAGGTCATTGGTTATTTCTCGACGCCTAACGCGATTCCTGTTGCTGCAGTCTATGTTCTCTTGATCTCACAGCTTCCTACGTGCGACCAAGTGTAACTGTGCATGCCCACATGGTTCACGTGCATCGTCTGCTCGTGAATGCTACACGTACGTGCGCGTGTGTGGTCATGTATATGCTCCCTTGCTCCTTGCTTCAGTTACGTGCGCTTCAAGCCACGAGAAACCCCGTTGCAAATATACTGAGAGAGAACAACTCTTCCGGTCAATACGTGCAGGACAAACTGGAAGTTCTCGTAATCATCATCATCATCCCTATCATCATCATCATTAGCATTACCTAGAAGACAAGTTATTATTTTTTATTTCCACTTTATTCACATTTTATGACATAATGTTGTTAATATGTTAGTTAAATATTGAAGAAAATCATAGTTATCTGCATGAAAGGATATAATTTTTATCATATAAATGAAAACTACTAGCGCCTTCAATAAAACTATGTAGAGTCCAACTCATAAAGAAGTCACCGTATCATCTGGACAATCGTCCTGCCACACGTTCTCTATACTGAATCACGATGTCCGATTCACGATATTCAGAGCTTGACTCACGAAATCGATGGATCCTGGATACATGTTGGGCTTTGGTCACGGTTCTGTTGATCAGATGAACTTTTAATATTGTTTTTTACCTTCTTAGTCTCGATTGCTACCGGCATATTTAAAATACCCTTCTCTACAACTGTATCATATCTAATTGTCAGCAAAAAATATAATATACAATCCGCATGTTCCAAAAGTAAAAGGGGAATTTTGATTGAATTTATATTTATAGATAGACAAGTATTTCTGTCCCAAGAAAGATCGATGGAGGAAGAGAAATGTGAACTCGAGAAAAGGTACCAAGTATCTACCAGGTACAGCATGCATATATTCTGTCTCTGTTGTAAAACAAGAAGGAAAGGAATAGCACACGAGAGAAGCAAGAGCAGAAGCCAGGGCGATAATCGTCGTTTGCGGGCATGCCTGTAAAGCCTAGTTTCGTTGTCTATCTACCGAACCCGGAAACGCCCTGGAATTTATATTGCGTACTCTCACGAGAGAGCCTGAAGATCAGAGAATGTAATTGGACGTAAGCGTGAGCAGCAAACGGCTTTTGCTGTCCACAATCAGTTCAAGAGCTAGGCTTATAGAGTTTGTCGCAAGTCTTTTATGTTATTAAAAGTTTATATATCCATATACATCTAGAGTATATCACTACTGAATCAACCATTAAATTTCACTCACACCGTTAGATGAAACTTTCGACCAGATATTTTTACCTAATCGGCTTATATTAATAATGATCAACCAATCAGATAGTTAAAGGGACAAGCAGATGATGAAAAAATACCAACGATCGATTTCACTCTGTCTCTAATTAAACAAGTAGTCTCAACCGGTAGTAAACTCTAATCGTAGGTCGATAGTTCATCGATCCTTGTTGCATTCCATCGAGTAGTCCTTTTGATTGGCAAGCTTGCGTCATCTTATTTACTGTGAGATTAATTCTACAAGATATTGTCCTTAAGCTTTTTCCATCAGTATCGATCGACTCTTCATCAGTGATTGGTAGTACTACAAATGCGATTAAACTCACGTATGTATCTCTTGCAGTACATGAACATAAATCGGCTTTCTTCCTACTATAAAATTCCATACGACAACGCCCCATCATTAACCACTCAAGAATAATTACCCAGTAAATATCTTCCGTCTTTTCTCTAGGTTTTGTGACTCTCCAAGAGTTGAGCTTCTAGACAATCACCCCATTAGCCAACGATTCCACTTATGTCATGTCTTTTAACTTTCTTCAATCCCACCACCATCAATATGACCTTCCAACGACCAAGACAACAGTGACAAACTTCTCTGACCTGGCTTCTATACACCACTTTGGAGCACACCAGCTTCTATAGAACTTGATCTCTTCCAGTATTTTTCATTCTTTCTCGTAGCATTTTTTTTCTTTCCCTTCTTCCTTGTAATAGTGAAACTGCATTATTTCTTGTTTTCAAGATAGAAAGAAACCTTAGTTGCGCCTCGATTTTTCTGATGGTAGTTTACTATCGACCATTAACCAACGATTTCAGCCAAGAAGACGACCTTCCAAGGTACCTCCCACCAAACACTACAATTTCTTCTTCCTCTTTGCCTTCGTCATTTTTTATTCTTCTTTTTCCTCTTTTGAATCCTGCAGAAGTTGTTGAAACACCACTATACAACTAGCCACACCCTCTCTGACTGATTTTCTCAACAACTAAAGAATCTTCAAGTTTGATTTTATGGAAAGAAAAGACGCAGTATAACTCGAGAAGCAAAAGAGCTTGGAGATTTTTCTATTCCAAGTTTGTTATCCTCATCATCACACAGTGCAGCAGCACCACCACCACCACCACCATCATCAGAGCTCATAGTAAAATTTTTTTACTAAACATTATTTCCTCAGCTTGAGAACTCTTCTGTCTCCCATTAGCTCGACGAATTCCAGCTTTCCTATAGGCGGCGGCGCCTCGCAATTCTGACAGCACGAATTATCCTCACACTCGACAAGTAGCATTAGCGTGCCTTTCTTCTTACTCTCGCGCTTTTTTCATCAACATCCGGCTGAAGATATATACTGAAGATTGATCTACAATTCCTGATGTACAGATGAATCACTTTACACTAATCAATGTCTACTTCTACTAGTGCATGGTGATAAAACTTTTCATCATTTGCCAATTTTTTTCTTCCCCTATACATCAACAATGTACATGACATCTAATAAAATCATTTCATTCCTCATTCTTTAGCTTTACTATGCCGCACCTTATTGTGCCGTGAATCGTCTTAATGCGAATTTAACACGAAGCCTCCGGATAATCCCCGTCTTGTTGTTGTTGTTGCTGCACGAGAGCTTACTTCTGCTTATCCGCATTCCGTGTTCGTTAAAAGGCACAGGTACTTTCAGACAATAATGAATAAAATAAATCATAATAAGTGAAATTTTTCAAAATCATTTTAAAAACTTTCATACTCCAGCTACTTTAAATATTCATTCTAGAAATCCTAAAAAATTCTTGATAATAATAATAATAATAACATCATCATCATAATAAATGATTTATCATTCTGTTAACCATCGAACTATATCTCCCCTTTAAACATTATATCATCAAATTCAGCTGATAGTGAGCTAGAAAATTGAGTCATTCACTTTTGATAAATTAATTTTATTCCCTTAAGTAAACAAGATTCCATTGAATGTTATACGTAACAAGACAGATCAAGATCAAATCATCTTATAAGTTGAAAAAAAATTTTCTTCACCACGCTGACCCATATCAAAACTCTGCGGGTGAACGTCGGGCATCTCGATTCATCTTCAAGCATTATTATGCATACATAATATACATGGAAAAAAAATAGAAAGTCATGGTGCAAGAAAACAGGAAAAGATGACGAGTAAAAAATACCTACGATTATTATGAGTCAAGTTAATTTTATTTGTTAAAGCTTATTATCTTCATGGACTAAGTAGGATTAATTTATAGTCAAGGTCATAAGGACAAGCATTTATTAACATTAGGTAAAATCAATCACGGAAGGAGGTCGCGGATATACGACGACGATTCGTCCTCGCACCATCGTGCCATTTGTTTTCATTGTTTACATTCGATGGTTCCGCTAGGTTGGCTCGTGTCTTTGCGTGGGCGAGCTTGACTTTAGCAGAAGAGAAATACACTGTTAGTGTCTACATTGCCGGAATGAAGGGTGTAAAGTACCAAGAGGAAGAAGGAAAAATTTATTTATTTATTACCTGTTTCGCTGCTGCAAGAACGGTATCCAGTCTATGTAGGTTAGAATGTGGGTGGACCCTCGTTACGACTTGACTCTTTCCTACATGAGCATGCGTTCGTATGTTTCCATACTAACGTTTTCCATCTCCACCATTCTTCTATCTCTCTTTATCCAATCGTGCAAATGTTTTTATCCAATTACACTTTAACATACAATAGTACTTTGGTTACTTTCATATACCTACTTTGTCAAGCTTATATATGTTGTTATGAAAATAAAAAATATGCCTTGAAATCTTGCAACTTTATGTTTGCTTTTAGCATGATCTAATTGGTTCTTATGTAGCTAGTCAATGTATGAATTTAAGGTACATTATAAACCATGCTAAACTTCAAATTTGATTGATGGTTTTTTATCAAACACAATACTCTCATGGTGAATTAAAGCAAAACAAGCTCAACAAGATTTATAAATGAGCATGGTATAATAAGTGAATGATTGCTGAAAGGATCAAATATATTTCTGATTCAACTTCAACTATTTAACACATCACTTTTATCTGTTTTGTCAGCTTTCAACACTATTATTATTTTCTTTTTTCTACTCAAATTAATAAATCAAATAATTTTATCAGATGGTAATCACATAAAACAAATTTAAATATATACTTTTTTTTTATCTAAAAAAAAACTTTCAGAGCATTTTTATGGAGATTCTTGCTTTCAGTATATTAATAAAAAGAAAATAAATAACTTAATTAACAACATGAGTTATTAGTAATTGTATAAATCTTCAATATAATAAAAAAATATGATGATTGTTGAAAAATTTAAAACCAAAATAAATCCAAGTATGTAAAAGGTGGTCAAAAGAATGGCATATTTTTGTCGAAAAAAAAAGTCAAAGAGAAGTAGAAAAAAGTTTAACAAGATTTCGGAATCAAACGTAATAAAAAATCCAAGTTATTTGGGTAAAAATAATATAAGCTCTTGGTGGACAGTTGATAAAAGCCGCAGGGACGCGTGCTATGAGAGAGCAGCGGGCGGTCACCTCTCGACTGGAATGTGCGGTCAGCATCTCTTCTCCACTGTCGTCGTCATTGCTGTCGTCTTCCAGCACGCACAAGCATAAAAATATTTTTATACTGATCCTATCCATGACATTTAGCTACACATATCTAGATAGACAATCACACATAGAAAAACCTCTTCGTGATAGATGTCACTCAGTGGCTAAAGAAGAGTCTAACATTCTTCTTCGTATGCACTGTTGAGTCCTGAAGAATAAAAGTAAAAGATTAGTAGAACTCGCGGGATGTTTGCAGGTGTTAGAATGTGGACTTAAAGAACCTATGCATTTATAACTCTATTCCATTCTTGAATATACGCCTACGGATGTTATAGTTAAGAGCTTTTCATTCTTACCTCGCGAAACCTTTTAAACATTTCTCAAGTCCATCAAGCTTCATAAAGAACGAATTTAAATAATTCATAGGAGTTAATTTATTTTAATAGTTGACAGTAACGAATCTTTCGTACTATCATGTGTACAACATGTCAGAAAAGAGATATATAGTGTGCAAAAAATGAAATCATGCTAGAGTATAAGACAACCAGATAGAAATGCAAGTTTTTTTGCGTACTAGAGGACAACGTACACGCTCGGTTGACCGAGCGAAACCAAAGGCCGAGGCCGGAAGTGTTTTAATACGAGCCAGATTGACGCAGTTATTTCGTTTAATCCACATTACTACGCGTGATTTGGATTTACTAGCCTTACTTGCCTTTTTAACACACGAAACCTTGAATTCGCAATCGCTCAAGAATTTGCTAAAAAAAAAATCATCCAGCGAAATACGAGAATGGAGAAGCAAAAAATAAAATAAAATAAAAAACAACAAAAAATGAATCAAATAAAAAGACCGCAAATGAACATAGATTTCCAGTACAGTAGAACCCATTGAGTTTCTTCACTGCACATGAATACCGTAAGCTCTTCTGGCTCTAGAATAATATAAGAGAGGTTCTATATGTGCATCAAGTTAAGTGCTTATTTCAAGATATTTACAATTCCCTTATAATTCTCATGACCTTTTTTTATTCTTTTCTCTCCAGTTTGTTGTTGAATATAAAGCCATTCTACGGTTTTAACTGAGAAAAGTTTACATTATTCCTTTGACATAGAAAAAATATTCTCCATTCATTTGGGGACTAGATTCTCTTTGGTTAGGTGTAAAAGTGTTTATTCCAACACGTACGTACTTTCTTTTCTCGTATCGATTTCTATCTTGTGGTCAGCATGGAAAGCTAATGATGACTGCAAGAATTGAATAAAAGTGATATTCAGGTGTTACTCAATGATCGAAGATTTTTTTTTTCTAAATGAATATATTTATGGAGATACTCATGTCACATATCAACTATGAATATTAATTTTTTCTTTATTTTAATAAATATATTATTTTATCAGTTATTTTGTTGAATGGTAATTAAAAATGATGAATTATAGTGTACGATAAGAGACGTATATTAATTACTTACTTAGGTGATTAGGAACTTGTTTTCGAGTTTGTTATTTTTAATAAAGTGATTGTTGTGATTTTAATAAGATAATTAGACAGAAATTTCATAATCTCTTTTTTTTTAAAACATTAATTTTATACACTTGTAATTATCTTATGACTCTAAACAAAATTTACTTGTAATTTTCTAATTAAAAATTAAAAGCAAGTGAATTCATCTGAAAGATTTTTTAATAAACAAATAGGATATGTTTCATGGTTTTGTTGATCATATACTCAATTAGGGGATAGTAATTGATTAAAAATAGTCTTCTTAATGAAGTTTATGGAAAAATATTTTAATTTGTCACGCAGAGTAATTAAAGCGTTACAATAATTACACTAAAATAGAGATTACTGCAGTGAGAGAAGTATTATGTAGATTAAAAAAATAATTTTATTACTCAATAATTGTAGATAAGTTATTTTTTGCTCCAAATATTTCTTTAATAAAACGAAAAATTATTTTTTCATCAAAAATTATTTCAACAGCCATTTTTTTTTTCTTACTGTAATAAACCTTTTTATTTTTAACTCCGTTATTTCTCAAAAATCTATTTCCCTCTTGTCAAAAAAAAAAAAAAAAGTAGATTCTAGCAAGAAAGATGTAGATAATAAAAAATTTTTTCGTTTACTCCAAAAAATAAAGCATTTTCAACAACATAAAAAAACACACAAAACTGTTATTCCAGAAGTTTTCTTGTCCATTAGCCACAAACTAGACAATGACCCTTGAGATATTACAATATTATCTAGCTGGAAATAGTGAGTTTATGATCAGTAATACAAAGCAAAAGGAGCCTGTAAGAATGACACGATGTCATTTGTGTAAATCATAAATTCTTCATAGGGTTTTATATGCATGACGGAAGTGGTAAAGAAGCTAGGAAGCTTTTCTATGACTACATTATGATCGATAAAAGCTGTCGAAGGTGAAAAGATTAATGTCATGATTTCGATATTTACGACTTGCAATCAACAAGTGCAATGCAAGAAGAGAGATAAATAAAAACGCAATGCATTTAAGTGGAATAGAATTAAGCGAGCATTCAATAAACACGGAATATTGGTCGTAATTCTTCGGCATGTATAATTATTTAGGCATTGCTCATGGAAAATTAACTAACTGAAGTGGCGGTAGTGGAATTATGTAACCGTGAAGTGCATCAAACGTTCTATGATGAAGACAACTGGTAGTAGGAGAATTTACTGGTATATATAACTTGTGTGTGGTCGTGCTTGGGAAGTAATTAAGGAGGACCCCACGCCCTCAATGAATAAAAGTTAATAGAAAAGCTACCTGGAGATGAAAATTACTGAGTTAAAACCTGTAATGAGTTGATTACTCGGAATAAACTTGAAAAATGATTATTTTTATCAGGTGTTGGACAAGAAAAAAATTGAAATGAAATTCAATCAGAATAGTGTTGAAGAATGTTTTTGTTAAATGTGATGGGTCTCTTGGCTCTAAAGCAAAACAATTCCAACACAATTACGACGTTAAAGTTGATGAATTATATGCAGAGATGCACAGCCGCAAGCCATCCACATACGTTATACACATCATATTCTGGTTTATATATATGACAGTTGTAAATTTGCATAACGACAGAGAGGAGCATTCTTTGATACACAAGAAAATGTTTAACAAACAACTGAATAATATAAAATGGTGATATTGCGGTTTCGGAGCATTTTTTGTTCGCCCTGCTTCCTACTCCTGGCTTCGAGGTCGAAAATATAATGCGTGACTGCGCGAATAATCACCAACAAGAGAACCATGGGAGCTACTCTCTGTATTATACGGCTAAAGGGGAGTCGAGCGAAAAATATATATATAAAAAAAATCATAGCATTGAGAATTCAACAACGTAACGTCTTTCGTCGCCTGAGAGATTTAGAACGCTTTTATTCTGACTCAAGTGTTTCTGACAGCAGCACATATGGCTGCGAAAAATTGGAAGCAGAGCAAATGTAACACCCTTCTCTTTTCTTCTCGAACTGGCTATAAAAAATACTCGTAAAAGTAACTACGGAACTGCGAGTTAACGTAATTATCACATTCACCTTTTTATTACCTCAATCTTCCATGATTCACAAGCCAACATTTTTTCTTAAATTATACTCATGTATAAAAAACTTCTTAAATAATCCCCCAAGGGGTTACATGAGCCTATAAATGGATCCAAGGTATTTATTGTCAAAAAAAATTCTTGCTTCTTATTTAATACTATTTTTAACTACTTTTCCTTTTCATTTCCGTTTGATGTTTTCAGATTAGCAAAGCATTTTATATTTATCAAAAAAATTTATGTTACTTTGATGACTCTTGATATTATTTAACATTTTCATAAAAAAATACTTAATGGAAATTAAATGATGATGAAGCCATTTTTTTCAAAAAATTATTCTTTTAATTTTTAGTCAAAACAAATTTTACGAGTATCAACTAGTCAATGACATTTCAAAAAAATGAACAATGTTTTTTTAATTTATCATATTTTTGATAATCGATTTTCTCGCCCCAGAGTATTTTCGTAGTAGTCCAAAGAAAATCACGTACACACCGGATTACAACAGTTCAGGTTAAAGTTCTTGGGAATAGTAAGAAGATTGACGACTTTTGTAACAGTAGTGTTACCAGTCAACTAACACCCGACAGGTGTTGAGAATTAGAAACTCCATTGACCCCTGTAGAAAATAACAACTCGAAGAAATTCGTGAAAATAATTTTTCTTTAATAAGTAAAAACTTTGAAAGGTGGTTCAGAGTGATCCTGAATGGACTACTTTGTATGAAGTTAACAGCGAATCTAATCAGCACTTGTTGTTATTGAAAACTTGAACCTTGTTCTTCGTCCCTTGACCATCACGAGACCACCTGGAGTGTCAGTTTACGAGAATTTTTACTCGAAAGTGTGTCATTTAGCTGTATATTAAAAACGAGTTTGATTAATCTGGTATATAATCTAATGCACGATTTGCATTACATGACAAAGAAGTTGATAAATCGTAGCTGAATGATTTATTTCTAATTGAATTGCTTGATTAAATTTTATTATACAGTAAAATAAATAGTTTCTTAATGATTTCATGGTTACTAACGTTAGTCTATTGAATTTTCTGTTGCAGGTAAGCAGAATATATCCAACTACAACATCACAAACAAGAAAGTACACCCGAGCAAGAAGTTGAACGGTATGCGAGCGTGATAACTCCGTCACTGACTCGACGTTTGATTCATAAATCAGGAATCGTAAATGCGCTCAAGAGAGCTCCTTATCTATACTCGTAGATGTGTCTGCACATATACACTCGAGTACTGATTAATGGTAGATCCTACGATCCGTTCATAAATTCGATGCACGAGGTAGACGGACTCATTGCTTGCTAGGGTGACGATCGTTTGATTTAAATTACCAGAGAAAATACGATAGCCCTCTCATATGCAATACTCATTGCTTTTCATTAATCTCAATGTCCACCATTTAAAAATAACGTTTTATTATGTGTTAACTGTTTTATAACAAACAACTCCAATAAGAACTCAAGTACCCGTGAAGAAATGCCTATCAGATAAAAGTTTTTTTTTTTACTAAAAAATTTTAATTAAATAAGAATTTTTGAACCCATTTTGGATGATGAAAGAGAGTTTTTATCAAGTTGTCATCATTTATTTGCATAAATTGCTTGGAATTAATTTATGATAGCAGAAGAAAAATATTCTCTATACGATGTTAATAGGTTTTCTTTTATAATTAAACGCTTTGCAGGCCTCTGAAAAAGAATCCAACCTATGAATCATAGTAAATTTCGCAATAACATTCCTAATAATGGCTTACGATATTATAAAAGTTATGATTACACTCGTAATTTCTATAATAACATCAAGTTTAATTACTTTTATTATTGTCAAATTTATTAGGATCTGTAATTAAAAAATAAAATCTAAATCATTCGAGCGTGCAATTAAAAGGAAAAAGGATGATTTGCTTCCTCCTTTCGATCATTTTTTTCAATCTTCAACCTATTTCGTGCTTGAAAGAATTTTAATCCTCAGTTTATCTTAATACTCACAATACTCGCAAATAAACATTTGTGCACATCCAAATCTACTAAGAGTATTATCATATTTTGTTTTCTAATGACCTGTAGGATTTACTAAAAATAATATTTACAGAAAAGTGTAAATAATTCGAGGATTAATATATTAAGATGAAAGATAAAGTTAATCTAGTGCATAATCTAATCGGAAAACCCCTGTTTCTTGGATAGTCTTACGTATTAAGATTTGATGCAGAGATAATAAACTGGCGCCTTCTTTGTTCCCTCCGGAAAAATAAACAGCCTTCTCATGAAATAAAGAACAACTAGTGTAGACATGGTACCGGAAATAGAACTCTTATTCTTCTCGGTCAATGTTTCCTCTGACAAGTTCATTGAATCTTAATGTGTTATATATTGTCTTGTAATTAAATTCAATGTTATTTAATTGCTATACAAATTATATTTTTTTTAAATTTCCTAAAAATTGATTGAACAATTCAAATTGTTCATTTTTTCAATTCAAAGAAACACATTGGAAAATAAAAAAATAATTATAAATAAGTACTTATAAATAACTGTTTGATTGCAAAACCTCTTTCCTTTATGGTCGTTAAAAGTCTATTAACTGCACTCAGTTGCCTGATAAGACGTTAAATGTAGTCATTTTTCTTTTCTAATCAAATCATTCAAGTATTTGTCTTTCTCAATAAAATAGAAATAAGTAACTGATAACAGAATTTTTTTTTTTTTTTGCTAAATTTAGTAATTTTTGTTTTTGTAATTATGAAATTCTTGAAATCATATCTTCAACAATTAGGATGATGATAATAACATTATTCACACAAGTCTTCAAACTCGATTAGCCTAATCGTTGATTAATTATATGCACTAGAAGAGACTTTTATCAGAGCCTTCTTGATACCCCTTAATATTTTTTATCCAAGAGAAATGATCATCACATTTATAGAGACAGCTCGTACAAAAACTCCGAAATGAATTATTAGGAGTGTCTAATCCTCCTCTTGTAGAGTTTGGAGTCTAGAAACTTCAGTTGTTCACTCCACCTAAATGTCACGGACCTCCCAGATAATTTGGTTGACCATTTGAATATCAAATAATAAATAGGCAAAAAAGATGATGATGATGACGAAAAATGATGCTTCATTTTCACGGGATGTCGCATATCTTGGTGACCCCTGAAAGTTTCTCAATTGCTTTGGAGGCATGATAAACGATTCATGTCTATAATATAATCTCGAGTCTTCATAATTCTCAAGTAGAGTCACTAGTTAAGTCTCGAGCTTAACAACTGTACAAACTCTTTCTGCGTGTTTATTAAGTGTCAAATTCTTTATTACCCTTTTTACTGTCAACTTAAATGAAAAATATGGAGAAAAAATTCAGTGAGTGAATACAGACCAAGCGTGTAATTAATTTCGTTGGCTTAAAGCGCCATTCCAAAAAGCTCCCTACACCCTCTCCCTTACTCACAGACTGCCATGTCTATACTTGGCCTCTGGGCTATGGCGTCAGACGTACAGTATCTCTAAGGTCTTCGAGTGCATCGTATCGCTCTCACTTTAACTACACATATCATGACCACGCGTTTAGTATATCTAAAGAAGGCTGTTAATTATTTATTCAGTCGTTATTAGACTGATTTGAGGAAATTTCTCAAACAGAAGCCAATAAACTTTATATCAATGAAACACCCACAAATGGACAGAGAAAAAATTCGCATTTCATGGTGTGTTTTTTTACCTGGAGTTTATGATGTATCAAAGAAAAAATGTGGAGTGATGTGGTTCAAATATTACAAAGGATATTACGATGTTCGAAAGTATCAGCTGGACTCGGTGAGTCCTTTTATTAAATATTCCAAATTATTATTAAAATTTTTTTTGCTGTGAAAAAAGAAGCATTTTTATGTTAGCAACATTATCGTAAAATGATAAGAAGTTTAAACTGTCGTTAGATTATAAAATTTTTGGAAGGGATATACTTGGAAGATTAAATTCTTTGGATTTGAAGTTCAACCAAAGTGTCTTCCTTTTTCTTCTCTGACTGTGGAAGAAAAGGACCACAAGATAAGACGACCAGTCTGCGCCCACATCAGGTTGTTAAACCGTGAATGACGTGCCACAACGTTGGCTCAAGTGCGAGAGATAGTTTCTTCTTCTTGGATGAGCTCCAATCATTTATAGTTATTTCGATGCACTTTCAGTTGAGTCTACTTCTTTTCCCTCACTTGTCCCACTTGTCATTTGCAGCTTCTATTTCAGCACTTCTTATGTTCACCTTTAAAATTTAAGTATCCAATTTCGAAATGTCATTTGGGCATTTCCTATGAAATGTAATTATTTTGAAAAGCGATTTTAAAGTTGATAAAATATTTTTCATAAGTAAACATCTTTTTTCCTCGAGCTATTTAATGCCACACCAAAATTATAATAGCTTTCTCAAATACTTCAAAAAAAGGACAGACAAATAAATGTTGAATATTATTTTTTTTTTTTCTTCAAGATTTGCACGTCTTTTGACTCTAGTTGTCACTGTTTATACCTCGATAAATGCGTTAAATAAAATAAAATAAATTAAGGTGTTTATGTAGTCTCGAAGAATTTTCAATTTATGATGCAGGTCATACCGTTAACTGTACATTTTAACCATCGTGTGTTCACGAGTGCCACAGGTATATGTCCTTTGCAGAAAGGATCATTGAATTTAAATATTACTCAAAATTATTTTTTTCAATATTTTAATATCAAAATATTAAATTCATAATTATCCATGTGCTCATTTAATTGCAATAAGTCTTGTAATTACATAAATTAACCACACACTCGATTTAAATATAAGAATATTTTTTTTACTAATCTCTTGTCAGAATGTTAATAATAATCAACGTTCCATTGAACTCTGCCCGGCGTTATTTCCACAAACATTCAAATGATTAGACCTATCGAGTAGGCGGTTTTTTTTCTCAATTGTATATTATCCATTACAAATGTACAAAAATATAATTTATGATTTTCATCTTCATTTTTTTTTAATAGCCTCAAAAAATCATCAGTCCAATCATCTCATAAATATTCATATAAATTAATAAAAGTCCATAGCTTTAAATAGGCTTCATTTAAATATATATCTGCTAATATTCTTTTAACATACATTCTCAACCACCCATTGATCTTATCAAATTTATTCTCTATTCTTCCGGATTACTTACTTGAAAAAAAATACAACGATAGAATATAAAACATGATGATACAATTGAGAGAATCCAGATGTGATTTTGAAGGGAGCCGAATAAATCCCACGGTCCTGGGGCCTTACCTTAGGGGTGATTTTATAGTTTAGGGTCCCACCGCTAGAGATACCATAGTTCTATTTCCCTCTAGGGAACTTTGACCAGTATTAACGGCTCTACCGAACCGAGCAGTTCATTTTCAATTTTCCCTAATGGTATACCGTGAGAAGTGTGAAATTGTGTTGGGTGTGTTTGAATAATAGTCTAGCATTTTGGGATATTTTATGTGCCTTGGCAAGAAGGTCAGGTTCAACATTTTACTTCAGGTGAGATACTGCTGCAAATAATTAAAAAAAAAAAATTTATCAGGATATTCATAAATATTCTTGTACTCATTTTGTGTTTTCATTCATTCGGGAAATTTAATACAAAGTATGAGTCTTCTCATGTATGAACACAAGAGAGCAATGACAATTTATTTAGTGTGTTGCATGTGTTGCCGGTAAGAGACATGAGGAAATTCACCGCTCTCGAAGATTTATTGAGTCGAGCGAGTGTATCAACTTTCGCGTGGGTCTTTTGGCACCAGGTCAAGAGACAGTCTGCGAATGTCCGCTGATATTTCGAATTCTGGGAAATTGCCGCCGAACGAAAGTTTAAAGTGAGATACATGATTCTCATAGTGCGAATATATAGAGCGTTTGAAGTTATTTTGAAAACTAAACTGGTGCACTGACCGCTTCAACCGTGACAAGTTTCCTTGGATATACATTACCAAACTCTTCCAAGAATTTCGCAATTTCCCTTCAACATTCTGCAGCCATTCCTAGAAACCGTCATATTTCAGTGTACATCTCGAATACACTTACTACGAAAACATTGCTCCAATAAAACTAGCTACCACGTGTGGTCCGGAGATTTATTCCAACATTTCTCTTGCTCAGAAATTTGAAACTTTTAAATATTAAAATTAAAGTCAATGCACCCACACTCAACACTTTAAAACAAATATTACATTTTAAAATTAATGACAAGCATACTTATTACATTTTAATAATTAATAATGATCATCACTACAAATCTCAAATTTAAAGGTGTTTTATTTCAATGCACTTATAAAAGTGTTTTAATATGACGTTATTCATTTGATTAACATTTATTAAACATTTCCAAGTGCATTAAAAGTGATTAACATGCTAATCAAATGGGTGACATCACATTCAAACATTTCCAATGTATTGAAATGAAGCATTAAGATTTACAATTGCATTGTTTACACACATTTATAAAGTTGTTAAAAATAGTTTAAGATGTACCAATATTTAATGTTTCAAATTTCTTACATGTTAATAATGCTGCGTATAAAATAAATCGAGTGTGTACTTTACTATTCTCGCATTTAAATGAATCGAAAAATTTTATCTGACAAAAAACCGTTGATTTTGGCATTTTTTTAATCGTTAAATTCATGAGCGCATTTTATATTTACAACATTCTTCCATTCGAGTCCGACAACATTGATGACTCTTATGGGGGTTATTACGAAGAAGTCTTTTTTGGTAGTCATGATGACTAAAGGGCTCATTTGAGGAATACGAGTTTTGTCGTCAAACCTCACACAAGGCCATTCGCTTAATGATTCAGGAGGCGTAAATGTCCGGAAGAATGTCGATTTTGATAAACTATCTTTATGGCTTTTAAACGCATTTTCTAAATATTAATCACGTCTATAATATACACAAGCTTTCTACAAAAATTAAAATGATATTAATAATGATAATCGTAACAACGAAAACAATGACAGGTTCACCGGTTATGTATGTATTGTTGACTGAAAATAAATTTATATTCATTTAAAACGAAATTAATAACTCCGAAATATATTTTTTATACGTTTTAATATGATTATACTTAAAAGCATAAATGACGATTACTCATTTGTGATTCTGAGAAAATTCAATTACGATTCAATGAATGAGTAATTGAGTCAGGAAGAATTGCTTTTTATAGTAAAAAAAAAAACAAACAAACGAATCTTAATTAAATGAATATAAATCAATTTTCATTGAAAAATTACACTTATTGTTTATTTTAATGAAGCTTGAAGGAATAGATATAAGTATCCAGTAAATTTTATGTCTAGTTTGTAGATGGTTAATTAAAATTGTTTAAGTAAATACTAATTAGCATCAAGCAATTAATTAATTTAATTACAATGATTTAATTCGAAAAATTATAACGATTTTATTTTTATTATTTCTTTCTTTTTATTTAAAAGAAAAATATTTAATTTTATTAAGAAAAAAAAAATTCTCATAGATTTTAATGATTGAATATTTTTATTTGAATTAAATTATCACAATTATAAATCATAATAGCATTGACTGAGTTCAATGTCTTTGATTAAAAACATTTTATAACTACGTCAGTTTCTATGAAGTGTCTGTTGATGTATCACAATTTCCGTAGTAAGATGCCATTTAGGCATAATTTGATTACCTTGAAAGAGGTTGTCTTGATGAGAAAAAGGGTTGAAAACAATAATGTGGGCACTTGATAATTGAAATGATATTTTTTCAAATCATTACCGCTATAAAGTCTTGGTAACCTAGTGACCACAGCTCCTGTCGTTGCTCTGCTTTTATCGTAAACTTTGCAATAGACGAGACGAATTCCCGTTCTTGCGTGACCGAGCACCACTATAGAGAGAGAATAGACGTCGGTGAGTCACCGGTTCAGAATCGCCAGTTCAGCGGAAAAAGAAGAAAAGTCGTTGACAACGACTGCATCTCGAAAGAGCTCGTAGAAAAGAGCATGTGTGGTATAGCCATATACACTCATGTTAGCAGTACGATGTTACAAGAAAGAAACGAGAACAATGAGAGTGCTCATCGCATCAGGCAATGAAAGTGGTGGTATCTATCGTAAATACCTTGTGGTGGTTATACCTATACAGAGTAGAGGTTGGGTAAAGCAAGGTTTATTCCATCTGTAAATCCATCCACGTTGATTGTCGGTGAAAAAAACATGACCCTGTTGGCTTGAAGAATCATAAAAGACGCTTGTACTTTTTTTATATTATTTTGCCGAGTTATTTCCGATTTATTTGCGTATCCAATCGACGATTCTCATGAAAGTAATCTAAAAAACATGGCGCTATCGAGAAGATCCGACGTGTGCAGAGGACCCAAAAAGCGTTGCGAGTGAAATATGTTAATGCCCATATGCTTGGTGTACAATTTAATTCGCCCTCAGCGAGTTATGCAGGACACGCGGTCCCAAAACTGGTCCTGAAGTAGTAGTGTGTGAGTATGAGTATGTGGTGAGTTGGCTTGCGAGTATGTCGATCCATGGAATAAAGGACAACCAAATTTAAAGGGCCTACTCACCAAAGACTAGAGTCTTATATGCTAATCCTCAATCGTTTTTCTTGTACCTCGCCTCCTCACCATGTTTCTCACTTCATTTTTTTCCAATTATATATCCTTCAGTTTATTGAAGTAACTCGTTAAGATTACACACGTAATTTCATGCAAATAAAATAGATAAAAAAATACTTAACAAATAATTCCAGCTCTTGCAATCCATGATTTATTTTCTTCTCAAGATAAAATGAAATTCTCAGAGACACACGTACCTTCACTTATATATGTGTGTGCACCTATGTATGTCTCCTTTACTGACTCTGACATTTCTCGCAAAGGCTTTTTACTAGGAAGTCTGTCTCTCCTCCGAGAGAACTAAACATGTCTCTTTCTATTCCCAAGAACAAACTATTCTTGTATGTGGCAGGTGGAGCGTTGATAAGATTTAAGAGTTAAATTACGCCTATACCAAGAAACTCACAATGACAAGTCCATTGTCCGTCTAATTGCTGTCGAGCAATTTACACCCAATCTCATCTACGTCAGCCTTGTGATCAGCAAAACAATTTTATTGGTCTAACATGGCAATTTATCTCAGGCTGCAAATTGAAATTGATATGACAAAAAATATAAAATAATCACATCTGATTTCCGGCCGTCCCAGAGTACGTATAATAAAAGTTGAGAGAATAAAGAAAGCACCACGAGCAGACTAGTACCTATATCAAAGATTGGGCCAAGAATGAGAGGGGGGGGGGGGAGAGAATGGTATCATCCAAGAGTTGTCGAGCTGGTGAATCCTATCGGTGTTAGTAATGGCGCGGTTTGCCAGCAGTGGTAATGATCACCAGTTATCATGGTAGTGGTTAACTACTGTGCACCAAGGACATCCACTTGCTCTCTTCGTCGTTCCTCAGACACTATCTGTTGCATCTATACAGTGAGAAAAGCACAAGCTCGCCTAATCTCTTTCGATTGCCCCGAGCTCTCTTCTCTCCATTTGCCCCATTTTTGTTATTTGCATGCCACCCTGAGCTCCCTACCTCCTCATCCCCCCGAAATCGCACCTAATTTACAATCCCATTACTCCTGTCAACGGCCGACAGTGCAGCCACGCAATCAGGGAATTCCTAAGCGAGAGAGAACGCCACTGATTTATCATCCCATAGTTTCTCCTCCCTCACCACTTTAACTCTTCCAATACGTTTCTCGATTATTCATTCTCTCATTTTTTACCATAACAACATCCAATATGGTCTATTGAAAGTTAAGAATAATCAAAAAATTTTAAATAACTTCATAAGAAATTATGCATGCAAAAGGTTTTCATTATTACAAGTTAATATATTTTAAGCAAAATAAAACTTTCAAGGGTTCTGCACTCAATTCGAATATTTTTATTTTATTTTATTCTTTAGAAAATTATCAATGCCACGTGTTAATTAACCAATGTAAATGACCATTTTAAAATGACTTTTTTTTAAAGTGATGATCATTCTTTCATCACTGATTTTAATTTCTTAGAACTTGAATATGAGAATAGTTTCGTGAAATTTAACTGTGGACTTTTTTGGCAACTTTAGTTATTTTTATTAGTCAAAAGAGCATTAAAAAATCAATTTAAATAAATTATTTATTAAAAGGAATAATTAATTCCAGAAAAGAATAGTCACCAGCTAATGTAGGTGTATTTGATGAAATTCCAGATGATTGTTTCCTACTTGTTTTATAAATGAAAATTATGTTGAATTTTTTCTATGTGATGGTGAAATATCAGACTGGATTAGTCGTTGGTTGGATGCGGTAATGGAAAGAAAACAATTGGTCTTTGTTCTCTTGAATACATTTTTTAATGACAGCTTGTGTATTTATTATTCAATTGTAATGAATCGTTACGAGTTTATAGTAAATTCTTTACAAAGCCAATTTAAAACAGATACTCTGAAGATACAGTTCATTTATATAAGCCGAAGGACATCTATATAAAATGACATAGAGTCTTGAATAAATTTTTAATCCCACTTATATATTTAACTGCTGCTTGTAGGCGATATTTTACTATCATTAATTTTGTCGTCGAATGTCACGCAAATCCTGTCACTTCATCTCTTCTTCAGTGTCCATAATTCATTAACTGTGCCGATTCCACCACCGTTGTATCTAGTATCTACGAAAAAAAAGCATCTAAAAGAAAAAAGAAACTAGTAAAATCAAAAAATGTTATATTTTATTTGATTTATCTGTTTATTTATTTTTATCATAACATCGTGGGCGAAACATAACTCTTCACTAGATTCAAAATTTTTTATTACATCACTCATCACTATTTTTATATCAAAGTGATGCAGAGAAGTCATCATTTATAAATGAGAAAGAAAAAAAAGTTATCAAAAATTTTTTTTTTCCACCAAAAAAAAGAGCCTTTCGCCTAAACTCAAATGATTGTGTTCAGAGAAAAGAGAATATCCTCATCATTCTGTAAACCTCTGGAGGTAATAGAATTCTTTTCGATCCATCAACGATAGCGAAAATGATATAGAATTCGATTCGCGACATGCGAGAGTGCGCGTGATCGTCGTGCCTATCCTGGCAGGATCTCCAACTAGTAGAATTCTTTGGACGTTCTCTGGTTTATACCGACCTAAGTATGCCTATATCAACTGTTATTGTAGAGTTCCAAAGTAGAGAGGAGTCGTGAGTCTGTGGTGGCACTCCCATTCACCAAATTCCTTCCTTTCATCGGCACTGATTCTCCAGAGTCGACAACATGACTTTTAGATTCTCACTAATGGCCAATGCGACTCATTAGTCCAAGCAGGACAATTTTTTCAAGCTTCAATGAATCTGGATCATGATGATAAATATGTGAACACTGCATCTATAGCAGCAAATAAGAAAAGTATTCAGCTGTTGGATTAGAAGCTGTTTATAAGTACAAATGGATGACTGGAGTGTAGAGTGATTGTGGACAAGCTTATTGTGTTCCAGAAGAAGCAATTATTGGACGTTATACAATGCTCGCAAATTGCTATGGCGATGAACCTGCTGCGTTAAGACTGACTTGGGTATGCTCCTCACGCGAGACCAATCAAATTCATTGCTACATCCATCATTTATTTACCTCACCTGACGCGTGCAAGCGCATGCACAAGTATCCTGCATTCCATCTTGAGCAGAATCGATGAATAAATGCAGAGAAAAAAGCACTCTGATGATAGATACTTGATAAGACAAAGCTGTAAGATGTTGAAACTTGACAAAGAAAATGATTCCCTGGAGAATCTTCCAACTTCTTTAGTAATCCTGCACACGAACTTTCATCAAGGTTTCATCAGAGAATTCTCTCGAAAATGTATATCTCCATGATATCTTGTGCATTCTACAAGTACCAAACATGAGTTCTACGTGTCATGTATCACTTTAAAGAAATGATGTTGTGCTACCTTGGTTACTCAACTTTAGAATAATCATTCCCGCGTGTCTACCTACGCTTATTCTCTCATTGTACGACCTGGAAGAAAATGATAATCGCCACCAGCACCACACTAACATGCCACCAGTCCCATCGGTCATCTACTCGGCCACCTGTGACCGTTTTCTGCCTCTTCTCTCATTTGCCGACCACCTACGTGTCTCTTCTTCCGTGCTCGCTTACGTCTTCGGTAACTCACTTTCGCCAATCTGTGTCACAATATCGTTCAACACTCATAATTCACACTTAAATATTCACTAAAATGCCCTCCACGCCTTTCATTCGCTCTGCTGGCACACACTTTTTTTTTAAAACTCTAGTAACTAATGGGACTTTATTTCACGTATTTTTAACTCAAAATTTTCAGTGTGAATGTCATAAAGGACTTTTAGTAAATTCCATCATTTACGTAATGTATTTGGTCTTTAAAAAACAATTTACGCATAATATTGGAGATTTTACTTCCTGTTATCTAGTCATTTACTGTCATATAACTTCATCCTCTAATGAGTAAAGTTTTCTTCCTCAATGAACATTTTTTTTTTATTTTATAAAATAAAATGTATTGAATAATAATTTAATGAAAGTTATTCTATCCAGAAATTAGAAGTAACATTTATTTATGGGAAATATATACTTTATACTTCAAATTATTTTTAATTAGATCTATTTATTAGTTTTAATTTAATAAAAACTGTTTCCTAGTTAAATAAAGAATGTTTAAATATTTAAAAAAAGACTTAATTTAAAAAAAGTTAAAGTAATTTTTTCAACATCTATGATACTTGAGTATTATCATCAATTACATTATTACATACAAATGATAGATTATTTTTATTTTTATGCAACCACATAAGAGTTCTAAATTCAATAGAAGCATTTTTTCATTTCACTTTATAATATATTTTGAAACTTATGAATGATTTTGATTAAACTCTCCACGCACTTTCAACATTTTATTATACAACTAACTAATTAGATTTTCAATAATTAATTCATAAATTAAAAATTATATAACCAATATTGAAAAAAAAAAAAATCTAAATGAATATCAATAAATTTTAAACCTTCCTGCTCCATTCAAGGTCTTTACTGAAATATTCATTCTAACTACATTCCATAAACACATAAAGACGCTTTTTTATTGTGATTTACTCAATTAATTTCATCTCATTTCAGTTGACTATTTCCTAATTCCCAACGATCCGAAAAAAGAATAAAAGTTTTTTTTTTTTTTTAAAGATAATGATGAAAATGAAAGTTTAAGGAATAAATAACTGATTGCAGATTATAAATGCAGGTGAAGGTCATACACGGAGGCACGTCAAGGAATGTGAATTGTTTCAGGGAGTGCGTGGAGATGAAGGATAAAAAATAAATATCATAAAATGACTACATAATGTATCCCATCGATGAGTTTACATTGTAAATGATTTGATAAAAATTTGAAAGTAAAAGTATCTGGGACATATTACAGGCTAAATAATAAGCCTTCGAGACAATTGTCCAATTTATTCTGATTAGATTATTAAAACAGAAAGAAAATTATTCAAAGTTATTATATTTTGTACCCTAGGGAAACTGTGTGATACCTTTCGTTATTGCGGCATCTCAAATTTACTGTTACACATATAACATATATATCTCAGTTCACAATCAGCCTCTATCCATCCCGATCAGGTGTTTCACATAGTTGTATACCTGTCTGCAAGTATTACACCACACACATGACGAACGTGTGTATAACTCTGGTGCGTTCTCGCGACTCGAGAGGCGTATTTTGTAATGGTCGGGACAGGTGCGTACGTTAGGTATTGCATCACTGCATGGCAATTTGTCCCTCGTACAAGAGAGAATAAAAATTATGCACCAGTACATACAGGCTATTGAAAATGCTTTATTAATGTACACTGAAGAATACGCTTTAGTTAGTGGTAAAAATACATTTGAGATTCAATGAGGTCGAATAAACAGATCAGTAGATAAACTAAAACTATCAATAAAAGTTGCTGTAATATCCATGTAATAATATATTAGCTTTTGTTTTAGATTGGATGTTATTTTTAACTAATTTTCATTTGATTATGATGGAAAGAAAATGACCATTAAAATCTATATCACGTCATTCTTTAGAAACATTTGTTCTGGATAATGGAGTGATAGTGAGTTTAAAGACAACATTTCTATGTTATCTGATTCATTATTTTACCATTACTTTATTTTAAAAACCAGGAACTTATTTTTAATAACGTTATTTCATGAATAATAGAATTTTTGTTAATTAAAATGTAATCAATAAATCATCCTCAATTGATTAAAAATAATCATTGTTTCTTGGTAATTCATTTTTATTCATTTCATGTATTCAAAATGCACTGATAACTTTTGAATTATAACTCTTTCTCTTCATGATGTCAGCAATTTATTCTCTAAAATATATTTTTCATTCATTTATCTTCCAATCAACGAATCGTATTAAACTAACAATCAGTACACCACAACGAATAGTCTCAAAATTTAGTTTAAAACAACAATATCTAAGTAGTCATTAACAAACACACCTACTAAAATAAACATGTAAACATGGACATTTATGAATCTGTCATAAAAAAATAATGATGAGTCTGGGAAAGGTTTGGATGAAAATCAAAGTACAAAAGTATTCATAATCTTTTAAAGTAATAATACGGTTTGTCAGAATGTTATTACTCATCTTGTGTATATGCTAATTGGTAATAATTCAACTTGGCATTGGATATAAAATACTCTGAACATTACAAATGGGACTCAACACACTACCTATAATCTTTCCACGCTCAACACAACATCAACACAGGATGGCCTATATTTTTCTTTTCATTTTTCATCCAGCCCATCCATTCCCTTAGGATCCTCCTAGAATTCCAGAGTGACGAATGTGCTCAGCAGATATCCTTTAAAGGATATTCTTTGAGATATAGACTGAATTGGAACTCGTAATATGAGATAGCATTTATAATTCGTTTAGACTCCACCATCAATTTGAATGACATTCAAAACAACCCTACATATACACATTCCTTTGGACCCTTTCGAATTATCTTCTTACCCCTTCAAAGTCCCTGAAGAATTAGAGGATTAGTCCTAAAGCTTTTGATCTTCTTTCCCTTTGGTAGATCAACATGTTTTATTTAACTAAATGATTATTTCATAATTTTAGGTCTTAACATGCTAGGACTTTCTGTCCTTTTGGGTTTCCCAATATTTTTTTCCCCCATTTAATTATTATCATTATCTACTGATCAATACAACATTGTCAAGAAATTTGATTGCATATATGTTTTTTGATAAATGTTAATTTAATTTAATTCTATTGTGATGGTTACTCTCGATTAAATTTGAGAGAGCGATTCTCGATGAATTGACTGCGTGTGCGGTGAAAGTGTGCGAACGCCCGGGAGCAACAAATACCCGACCCCCAGTGTAGCAGCAATGTGTTGTAAAGTGTGTGACAATAATGATGATAGGAAAAAGGAAAATGCTGGTAGAAGTGAAAGAGACCCTCCAGCTAAATATGTGCATCTTCTAGCTCATGATTTTAACAAGAAATTACAATAATCATCAGCCCTCTAGCACATTATTTCTTCATGAAAGAGAAAATAAAAGTATTGGTCATGATATAATGATTCCAATCAAGCTTATCTAATACGTCCTAGAATTTATTTTTATCTTTAACATTTTAGTTTGAAAACTTTGACTCACGTAATTGTCGTTTATTCATTATTATGGAGTTTGTTGTTTAGGAATAAACATAAAGAATCAAGCTATTTTATTGTGGATTTTTTGCGCACCTGAATCAGTTTGCTATTTATTGACTTCAATTGATGATAATGAATCACACTTGAATGTATGTTACTTTATAAGACACATTTGTTCCACGTGATAATCTTTTTGCTCATGTCAGTAACAGAGATCGAACGCTTGAACAAAGTTTATTAAATAACTTCTAGTGTACTGAGTATTGATTCAGTGAAAAATATTCCAATCCAAAGTGTTTTAAAATCATGAGTATTTATGATAATGCACGAATAAATTGAATATTGAGTAAGAAATCATTTTAAGTTGTGATTAAGTAATTTTGTAAGAGCAAAAGTGCAAAAAGAGTGCCACAAGCGTTGTAGTATGAAAAGTAAAAAAATAAAGGTTTAGTGAAAAAACATGTCTGCCAGGTCTTACGTGATTGATTGCCACGCCAATCGTTCGACTGATCCATCCTCATACACAGTCGTTTGCAAACTTGAGTCTGTCTTTTGCGTTGAACAAATATTTGCATAGCTATTAATCACGAAGGTAGGATAACGGGGAATTTATTGTACAGAATTGAGATACCACTTGATATTACGAAAAACTATTTGTCAAAAGAATCATGTTTACTGGTAACAATTAAACTCATAGGAATTTTAAACAAACAGTCATATGCGAGATAAAGCATAAATAAATGAGTAATCGAATAAATATTGAAACAAATCAAGTATTTAAATGCCATTAGTTTGTTTAAAATTATAATTTAAAATTTTTTTAATGAATAAACAACTCTTAAGGTTGCATTAAATCGGATATAATTAAATGTTAAGTTTCATTAATGAACTAAAATATTTTTTTATTAATAAAAAAGTTAAAACAAAATACAAGAATCAAATCCATTTATTAATACTAAATTTTATTTATGAACTTTATTTTTTAAAATAAAGTCATTTCCATCAGTCCAACAAAGTAGTTTAAAATATTCTTCCTTCAATAGATTATCTTTGAATATTGAAGAGTTGAATTTTCATTTAAAAATATGCTGTTAAAAAATCTTTTAAAAAAGGAAAAACCAACAAAATATATATTTATACAAACATTTAAATAAATAAAATTATTGAAATAAATAATAACAGGAAATATTGTTTATTTTCCAGGTCCAGAGGCTCGCTGAGTATGAAAGATACTTAGGCCAAGAAGCCAGAACTTTGGTAGAAAGCAATAGCAACAGTGTAGGTAGTGGTGCTGTTCTTCAACGTGCCCAACTCGAGGGAGACCTCCATCGTATCCAAGAACTATTTCCGGGCGACAACCTTCGTCTTCATGAAAGGGATGTCCTAACGACGGTACGTTAAATGGATCTTTAGCTGACAAAAGTGGATGATTACATCTAATTGTCCAACTACGTTACTTAACTAGCTACTTATTTGTTGTGAACATAAAAGCTCTACAGTTTTCTAGAATGCGAAACTTTTTACATTCATTGCCACGTGTGTCTTGTGCTTCCTTGATGTTCAGTGAGGAATTCCTTAAGTAGCAACTTCTCATGCATGATGACTTACAGGGAAAAGGGTCTTGTAATTTTCTATTTCTTCAGGCGATCAGTTTGCACTTTAAAACCACCATGACCTATCCTCTCGATACCGTTCCTAAAGCGATGATGATTCTGGAAATAACCGGAGGCTTAGTCAAGGAGTTTATTTTCCTAACACACGCTTCCATTTATTACAGCTTTAGTAACAATAAAAAAATATAAACACTTTTATTTTGCCCTGCAAACATTACTTAACCATTACTTGCTGCAAATAATAATCAATAATACCTTTAAGTAGTCGTTTACTACCTTAATTTATTTTTTAGCTTCACGTCATCAATTTAAGTAGGCGGGAATTCAATGCAAACTGAATTTCTCAATTCAAATCATTGTTCCTAATGAAAAATGGATATTAAAATTTGGACGATTAATAAATAAGCACAAGGATAATTGAAATAATACATTTGACAGTGATGATAAAATGTAAATAATAATAAAGATTCATTGAAAGGATTGCGTATTATGTATTTATGCGTAGGTCTTAAAGAGCGTTAAAAGTGATTTGCATCTTGGGCGGTCTTATTGTCAAGAGCAGAGATTATGATCCATTAGAAACATTAGTTAACACGTTTCAACGTTATAGTATACGTAGGAAAAGACAAGAGCAACATATTACCAATATGTATATTTATAACATAATAAAAGACCTAGGAGTCTAACAGAAACTTTATGTTGCTTTGTGTTCAAGTATAGTATGTTTGCTTGATACGTTCATAGGAACTTGGGGAAAAAATTCAAACAAGGAGGGTTAACATGCACGTAACGCTTGTAAGAATCGTGATGGCGTAGGTGCGACACGCGTACACGTGACTCTGATCTTGTGAGAGACTGTTAGATAGCAAGTAGTATTATTGATAAGAGAAAATGTCCAATGGAATACTAAACATTTATCATGGCTATTTTATTTCAGAAAATGAAGAGTCTGATACGTAAAAGGAATGGTCCTAATCCTGGTCGACTGACACGAGCACTTTCTCAAAAGAATCTGCAAAATGTTGGAGCACCAACACCAGCACCAAAATCACCACCAAGAACATTTCTCCTTGAGACTCCTGTACAATTTACAACAGGAATGCAGTCTCAAGACAGACATCTTTTTCTTTTTTCTGATCTACTACTCATTGCAAAGGCTAGAAGTGGTGGAAATTTTAAACTGAAACAGACTGTCAAGATGAGTGAGCTTTGGCTAACCGCAGGACACATTGAAGATGTTGCCGAGACGAACAAGTCACAGGAAACGAGCTTTGTTCTAGGGTGGCCCACGACAAACGTTGTGGCGACCTTCATGTAAGTTTTTCCTTGATGATATCCATGCATTATTACACTTAAATGAATTCTCGAAGCCGCAAATTATACTCCATTAGTGCAAAGAATTTATTCCGCGAGTCATTATTGATTAAATGATCAATTCAAGTGATGGTGATTTCCGAGAATATATCTTGCTTCTTTTACAGGACTGCAGCAGCGAGAGACCTGTGGTGGGGCCGGCTGACTGAGCTGGTGAGAGAAGAGAGCCTGAAGGAGCCGCCAGACACGAACATTCAAGTCGTGTATCACGACAGTGACACAAACACGGAATACGTAAGTATCTTCAAGACACGTGGTGGTCACGCCTTTGCGGTTCCTTCTTACCGCATCCACAGTGACTAAACTTCATAGTAAACTTCTTCAAGACATTCTATTATGTGGTGAATGTTAGTCGGTGTATTTTAATCATCTTTTTCTCATTGCAGTGTAAGACGATAATGGTGAGTTCAGAGATGACAGCAGCGGCATGCGTCAATCTTGCGACCCGACTGCTAGATCTCCAAGGTCCGTTTCAACTCTGGGCACGAACGTCTGCTGACGAAGCTCCTTACCCATTGATTGGTCATGAGAGACCCTTTGCCATAAAGCTCTCTAACCTACGGCATACTTTATCAACAGAAGAAGGCTTTGATCTTGAACACTGCAACAAAAGTGGACATGATACTTGCCACTTCATTCTCCGACCTGTTCTCAAGTCTCCAATCAAAAAAAATAAGTCCAAGATCACGGGATTACTGAGGAGGTCTTTGTCTCTCAACCCAAGTATCTTTGGAGTTAATCTATCGAGGTTAGATGAGAATGGTTTACCCAAGCCTGTCCTGGTGATGTTGCAGCAACTGTTCGCTAAAGGACCTTTTACGCAAGGAATTTTCCGAAAATCAGCTAATGTAAGAATCGTCCGTGAACTTAGAGATCAAATTGAATCATCAGGCGATCCTTCATGTCTGGAAGATGCTCCAATAATTGCAGTAGCAGCATTACTGAAAGACTTCCTTAGATCTTTGCCAGATCCTTTACTCACGTCTCATCTATTTCCTCTCTGGATGGCAAGCCTTGAAACGAAAAACCCTATACAAACGATCAAAAGGTAAAGATAGATGATGATTAATCATCATTTACTTTTGCATTTTTTCTACAGTTAATTGATTATTTATTTTTTTTCATCTGTTTTAGCATTCTTGATCGATTGCCAAAGGCAAACTACACACTACTTTCGCATTTTGTTTGTGTACTTCATCATATTGCAAGAAGATCAAAGCATAACTTGATGTGCGCCAGTAATTTGGGTGTATGTTGTGGTCCAAGTTTACTTTGGTCATCAAACCCGAGTGTAAATCAAAGTCGTGCCATTCCTGCGCTTACTGAAATGCTAATACGTCACTGTGAAGTCCTCTTCGGTGACGGCGTAACTCAGTTGTTTGGAGAAGAGCGCAGTGACAGTGGAGCTGAAGAGAGCACTGACAGCTTACACTGTGAGTAATATATTCATTTCATTATATATGTCATATAATTTTTAAATTAATTCGACTGTTATGACATATTAGAATATGTTTTAAAAATAAATAAATCAATCAGTTTATTATTATTAGCAACATTATTTATCATAATATAAAGCATTCTCTGATCATCTTTTTGTTTTCGTTGCAGCAGGTGGGCTTTCACTAGACAGTTTGGATTTAACAGAGCCACCAAGGAAAGATCACATGTCTCTTTCTCGTGACTCCGGTTTAACACTATCCGACTGTCAACTTTTTATCCCAGAGTCTCCAGTAGGATCTGAAGACTCAGCAGTGAATGCATCAACGTCGAGTTTCGACAAATCATTGACGGAAAAGGACAAGTCAATAAATAAATCATACATTCGTGTCTACGGTGGATGGGAAGAAAGATTGAATGGATATTCAACGCAAAACGGCATTGAAAATGGCTTTAGAGATGACAAACTGAGCAATTATCCAAATCCAAACTTTCAAAGGCAAGACTGGTTACGAGCGCACTTGAAGAGAACACCAAGGATGAAGCTTGAAGAACATGAGCAAAGAAAAGAGCGATTTGATGAGAAGGATATCTATAGTAGAGATTATCTTAGACAAAGTTCAATGAAAGAGAACGTAGAGAATTGTAAGGAGATCGTTTACAGGTCTCAGCATGATATCTCTCGTGACATAAGAGCTGATTATGAACGATCTCAACAGCAGGACTCATGTACAGAAAGAGTATCGATTCATGATTCAGAACAAGGATCCACTGGTGAATCTACATTGTCGAGTGAGCGATATGACTTCAAGAAAGACCGATTCGGTGACTTTAAAAAAATAAAATCAGACGTCTATTCAACGCGAGACTCGCCAGTATCTCAAAATGGCAGTTATCATTCTAATAATAGTGATCTTTATGAATTCAAGAAGGTCAAAAGCGAAATTTACGTCAGCGTAAATAAGGAAACAACACGAAACGACGATCGATATGAGCACGAAAGACTAGATAATAACATATATAGTAATCGTGAAACAGCTAACGAGATTTATGGGTCTCGGGAAAGGAATGATATGTATACATTTAAACAGGCTGAAGCAATTGATGCATTTTGTGATGAAGGTGATGATGATACAAGGACTTGGCCAGATACTCCGCCACCACTTCCACCACGATTGAGGCATTTACCACCTGTGCACATGAACTTAGAGGATAGACATAAAGTTGCAGGGAGGTCTAGGTCTTTACCTCCACCACCTCCTTACAGGCCACCACCTCAACCTAGAGCTCCTATTACTACGAGACATCTCGGCTATCCTAGATCAGTTATTGATGATGAAAGTTATGTCTGAGACATTATTTCTCGTGAAAAATTGATCAAATTTATAAGCCATATTTATAGCTGAAGATCATAAGTAACGAGCTCAATAGTGCTCATATTAGAGTCTATTTAACCGAACCTAGTCCGAACCGTAGGCCCTTCGACAAAGATTTGAAGTGGGAAAAAATAATTAAACGTGTGACTTTGTGAGGATGAAATTGATTGTAATAATTATTTTATTTTTTTTTTTTCAAATTATTATTGCGTTGTTGACAATTTGTAATGAACGCATGAAAGCGTTTATGGACGATTTTATTTGTTAATTCATGATAATTCAGGGTGCTTCCACAGGCTTAACAGATATAAATATATAAATATATATATATATATAAATATAATAATGTAAACTTTATAAAAAAGAATAAAAAGAAGAAGAAATTCTTATCAATAAGTATAGATTAGTCGAAAACGAGACTCGAGCTAAAAAATAGTTTGACATTTTTTAAAGCAGAGACATTTATTTCATGCACAAACTAAACTCGAGGTCACGTTATCATTTATCAGGTAATCAATCGTAATATAAATATAGAAAAAATCTATCAAAAGTATTCAGTCCATATTGGATTCTAATTTTTTTCTTTTATTTGCTTTTTATATACAGTAATGAATACATTTTTTTCGTAAATTTTTATCATGAAAATTTTTTGATTCCAATCTTTTTCAAACACATTCAATCTTTAACGAAAGTTGCAATGGTTATTTCTTAAAAAATTTTTATAATCTACAATATTTTTTAAGCAAATTTCTTTTGTGGTTACATTTTATCTTTAAACATCTGCAAATGGAGATGATTAAATTGAGCCTCCTGTACGTGTAACATGACATTAATTTTTACATGGATACGTTTATTTTATATAAACAAATATATAAATATAACACAACAATATGAAAATAGCGTATGATTAATATTCAAAGACGTGCGATTATCTTTTTTAGCAAGTAAGCTCATAGAAATGTATTATTTTCAATATTTTATTCTTTGTAAATATTATTATATGACAAACTTTTATATTGATGATCAAGTTATAAACATAAATATATATCTCAACGCAGCTAAAATTTCAAAACTCGTCTTATTTTTTCAAGTACCCATCAAACCACCAATTACATTTAATTGACTCCATAAAAATAAAGAACTCAAGTATGCGTAAACACTAGAGATATGAAGTAAGACACATAACAAAAATCTTCCAGTAGCTGAACAATAATGACGTTGTAATGAAGAATAAACTGTCAAATAAAAATTATAAATTTACCTGAATCATGGAAATTCAAGACTTCAAAGACCTTCAGTTAGATAGACCAAGTGTACATGGATTGCGTGTAAATAGTCCTTGAAAAATAAAATTCTCTATTTAGTAATGAAAAATTAACTGTCATTTGATAAATGTGATTTTTCAGACTGAAGAACAATTACGTAGACACACCTTAGATAGTCATTTAGAACAAAAACCTATTGAACGAGCTTTACATCTTTTAACGTAAGTAATAAAAAAGATTCTTGTATCAATAATTAAGACTCGAATCAAAATAATTAATAACTATCAGCTATCTTGAACTACTTTTGGAATATATGAATAGATTAATAAAAATTTAGTATTCATTTTTTTTTGATAATATTAAAATTTTTTATTTGAATACTGATATCATTTTGAAAGTTATTTGTACTACATCATATCATTGTTTAATCTTAGTTAATATAATGGAAAATGAAACACAAATTTAATAGTGACAATTAACCATTTGATTAAACATACAAATGTTCTTTGTCATGTGCAATTTTATTGAACAAATAACTAACGCTATTGGTATGAATGAGCCTTTGAAATAAATGTAATTTGCTTTGATTGTTCATCCAATGTCCAAGATTTACGTAACAAAATTGTACGTAGATTAGTCATGATGACTCATAAGCAACTTCCAAGTAAGAATTTAAATTTGTCGCGCTGTTGGATCTCTAGTTCAATTGGTCCAAGCAATAGCAGGTAAAGCTACGGTGGAGGTCCGTCAGTTCTCGGTAATCTTCGTCGACACTTCGTATAGTATGAGGCAATAGTATCGCGCGACCAGATCGTGCTAGCAGTTGCATGAAAGTAGATGTAATAAATGAGTCTAGATATGTGATTGCTTTGTGGTTAGTCTATTTCAATTGCTTTAATAAAAAGCTACACTCAGAAAATGCTTATAAAGTTATTACTGGTGAGTTCATCAAGTCAATTAACTCGCAACTGTACAATACGATGAATGAGAAAAATGTGGCAAAAAGGAGGCGAAGCTCTATTTGATGACATATCAGATGCGTAAGTATCTTTGAATAGTTATTTTAATGCAGCAGTATATCCCTAAAGATGCAATCGATGAAAAACGATGTAGAGTTTACAGCACGTCCTATGTGCTAAAAATAACGACCCAACAATTTGAGAGTCTCATCTTCAACTGCACGTCGTTGAGGAAACACTAATTATATCCAAAGAATTTTGACTCTTTATACTTCATTTTACATTATAAAATAACATCAAGTTATGTTTGTTTTGATTTTCCATTTAAATAACTCAATTATTCAATACTTTATTTGTATAATTTGATAGGTGAATTGTCAGATAAACTAAATTGATTTATCAACTAAGATATACTCTATATCAAAGTAAATAAGGTCAGGTATATGCTTAATAAAATTACACGTTCCATGCATCATTCATATCACTTTTATCTGTTTACAAAATACTTCCATGTCAGATAATACTCTCATTAGATGGAAATGTGATTAATGATTTAATCTTCAAAGCAATCACTCCAGTAAGTGAATTTAATGATAATTATTATAAATGAATGTTACAGGAAAGGTGATGAGATACAGCGGTTGAGTGTGATTCAAACATTACCAACTTTACTAGCTGAAGATCCACAAGCATGTATTCAAAGATTAATACCCATGATGCAAGAGACTTTGCCTTCAGCATCAACAGAATTTCATGTTGCTGCTTCCTCTACTTTCAAAACAATATTAGAACAAAGGCTCGTCAGTGATTCGGTTTTCACACAAACATTCCTACAAAAAATTCTAAGTCTTCTCAATCACAAGGATCAGAGTAAATATAGTTTTATCTTATTTAATATACATGAATTGGTAAATAAGTTTGCACTTTATCACTATTTTTTTTCAATTTATCCTACTTAGTGTCTTAAATAATCTTTCAGAGATTTTCATGCTAAATTACTTCAAACTCCAAAAAGTAAAAACAACTTTAGTCAATGTTTTTAAGTAAAAGTGCAAAAGTTGTTTATCGATTCAATCTTTATAACTTTGACATCTTGACAATGATTTTATATTTTTAGTTGTAGCTCATACATGGCTGGAGACCTTACCTGACGTGATCGATTTACTACCAACTGATGTTGTTGCGCGTAAAGTAAAAATACATATCTATTCATTCATATAATATTATTGTTTTTAAATCAACAAATACACAAGCTGTTGATCGATTCATTCATAGATTCTGCCGGTGGCTATAAGTAAAGGACAATTGTCACAGCCTGTCGAGTCTCGAATAATATGTTGCAAGTTATTAGGAAGAATCTGCACGAGATTCGATTCTCAAATGTAAGACTTTTTATATTTATGCTGACATAATCGAAGAATATAAAAATAATCATCAGATAACATGATAATCTTGAGTATTAAATTTCAATAAAATTGTTTTTATAAACTCATATTATTTAAGAGCAGTTGATTAAAGTAATGTTTATATATTTTTGCTGACAGCAGACATAATATTGCGATTTTTATTTCAATATACAAATATTTAATAAAGAATGTATTTAATTACAGGATAAAAAAGGATGTACTGCCTACAGTCCATTCACTTTGTCAAGATGAAAATAGTGATGTAAGAGCTTGTATATGTTTACAACTGCATTTTGTAGCTGAAGGCTTAGGCCCTGAGTCAGTAAAATCTTTGTTACTTTCGTTAATTATTGAATTAGCAAACGACGAAGAAGCCATTGTAAGGCAAGCCTCTGTACAGACAATAGTTCATCTTCTACCTCATTTTCAAGCTAATGTATTGAAGAGTGCAATTTCACCACTTTTTAAAAAATTATGCGAGAATTCTTTAAAAGCTTTTGATAGCGTAACATGTACCATTGCCGAAGAGTATGGAAAAATCGTCATTGGATTAGAAAAATGTCTGACAGCATCAGAAAAGACGTGGTTTTTAAAATATTTTCAACAATTAGCACAGCTAGGTACATCGAAACATATTATATCAGCAAAAAAGAATAGTTTTGTTGAACAAGAAATTTCTATGAATTTTGATTTAGAATCGTGTAAGCAATATTTAGAATGTCGGAGGTTGTGTGCTTTTAATATTCCTGCGATGTTTTTTCTTTTTGCATCATCAACACCAGAAGATGTTGACATATTGTTATCAACATTTTCTGCTCTTGCACATGATTTATTTTCAGTGAAACGTGCAATTGCTTGTGGTATTCATGAGGTAAATTTTTTTTTTTCATTTCATCTTATTAAAAGTTTTTTCAACAAAATATAATTTTTTTATTTATATTAATTACTTCAATTTCTTTTAAAGGTTGCAAAACTCCTCGGACCAAAATGCCGTTTAATTAAAAAGGATTTTATAACATTATTAAATGATAACAATAAAATTTTACAAGCTTTAATTCCACGTATTGCGCAAACACTTGAACTTATAATACAGAGTAATAAGACCACTGAAACAGAGCATAAAGTAAGTAAATTTATTGTTTACATTTATTGAAAATTTTCTATCAATCAACTATATTAAATTATTTTCATTCTTTTAGGACTTATCGATACAAGAATTAGGAGCAGCATTATTGAGATGTGAGAATGAAATATTTAGTAGTAATAATTGGAGGTCATCAAAATTGATGTTAGAGCAATTAGAAATTTTACCGAAACTTTTTCCAAGTGAATATATCTACACCAAATTTGTGCCTGTGGCATTTAAAAGAGCTCTAACTACCGTAAGATAATTTAATGTTGTTATGATAAAAATGCATCAAGTTGAATTTATTATTCAATAAATTTTGATTTCAGAAACCTATACCAGTTCGTTTGGCCGCTGGCAGATTAATTCTTGTATTTACTCGTTATAATTTAAAATCTCAACAGAGAAATTCAATTCGAAATAGAATATACACAGATTTTGCTAGAAACCAAAGTAGTTACGTGAGGATGTTATTTCTTCAAATGATGGTTGAAGCCATGGCAATATTTTCTTCCAATTATTTTAAAGAGCATTTTTATTCAATTGTATTAAGCTTGTCGGACGATCTCATAGCTAATATTAGATTTAAATTAGTAACGCTGTTGCCTACGCTTAAGTCCTACCTTCGATTGCCTTCCGATAAAAAGCTTTTATCATCTTTTGAATCAACTATCCGTAATTTAATGAACAATGAAAAAGACCATGATGTTATTTTTGCACTTACTAATACTATTCGAGAATTAGATAAAATTGATGTTCGGCATGAAGGTCAAACAGTGAGTATAGTATTTTAAACACCTTTTTTAATTATTTTTCATATTTAATTGAATTCTTCTTTATTAATTAAAACTAAGTCGTCGGCAAAAATGAGTAAACAAGATCTTGAAGACCTAAGAAAGTTTGAAGAGGAAAAAGAATTGGAAGGAATAACAGGAGGAAAATCATCACCAATCGGACAATTAGCTATGACTATTGAAAAAGGATTAACTTCAGGTCGAGCAAATGTTAGTGACGGATCATCTTCCTATAGTAGTAAACAAAGTACAATTATTGAAGGCCCATTGAAATCATCGTAAGAATAATAATTTTTATTTATTGTATAATTTTATAAATAGAGTAATCAGAGCTGAGCTAGGATTTTGCTCTAATTTTTTCAGGTTATCAACGACACAGAAAGCAAAACAAACAGGTGTTACGGAGTCAGTAACGGAGAGCTCATTTAAGGCGACAAGACGTGAGTGCTATTTTCCGGTCCAATTAATAAGAACACTCAACAGAATACTAATGATTGTATTTATTTCAGAAACTACTGGGTTTTCTCAAAGTTTCGACCCTTCAAAATCTAGGTAAGAATGTTATTAAAATATTTTATAATTAAAAATCAATTAGCTTAATAGTTATGGTACCTTTGAACAAAAAGCGAGCTATTATATTTATGTTTTTAGTACGTCTAGTGATAATTTAACTTCAAGTTGGGTAAGATTAACATCTAACCGAATGCTACTAACACAATTATGGGAAAAAATTGATCAGCCAGAATCTACTAACTCTTCTTATAACTCTACTAATACAAATATCGACGACTGCGATGATTTTATTTCTAACATGTCATGCGGGTGTAGTAATACTCCAAGTTTTGTTTATCCAAATTCTAGTACTTTAGAATCAGAATCTAACAGACTAAATTTAACTGGCAGCTGTTCTTGTGATAATCTTGAATGTAAGGAAACGTTTCATTCCTTTTTGAAGCATAATTATTTTGATTTTCACTCACGAGCAAGTCCATTACATCTACTAACACATTCTAAGGAATCTAGGTATGAGCATATTCATAATTATTTTTCGCCTTCTCCTTCAAGAGAATCTACATACGATGATACTAACTCTCCCAATTTTGCTGCTCTACGTGCAGTAACAAATGCCGCTCACTATAATTCTTGTTGGGCTTTTAGTTCCATGCCTGAAATACCCGTTACTCTTCTGGATGACGAATTTCTTGTTGATACTGGAGTCAGAATTCCTGCACAATTGTCATCATCACAAAGTACATCAAAAATACCTAACTTACAGGATATTATTTATCGAAATACACGTATTAGTAATAAATTTGATAAAGGCAACAAAACCCTTTATACACCATTAAAGCAAAGATTAACTAGTGTTGATCAGAAAAGTAATAGACTGTCTGGAAATTTTGATTCAAGATTTGCTTCTAAAGTTCAAATGAGAGATAATTTGAAGGATAAAAGGTATTCTGTAATGTCACCTAAATCTCATTCAGAAACATCTCAAAGTAAAGGACTGGATGATAAGTCAAAAAGATCATCATTTACGATGGATCGAGAAGTAAATAGATATACAAATTATGTCTCAGACTCTGATTCTAAAGTCCAGATGCGAATTAATTCAAAAGATAAAAGGTTTTCAGTTATACAAACAAAAACACGTCTAAATTCGGAATCTTCCCAAAGTAAAGTGTTAGATGATAAAGCAAAGAGATCGTCATATGCTTCGGATCGGGATGTAAATGATAAATTTAAAAAATGTCTCAAAACAGGGGTGACATCGTACGATAATGAAGGGCCTATATTCAGTAGATACAGTAAGCAAAATTTCAAACGACATAGTGTAGAGGTTACTGACTATGCTCCAGTTAATCGTATGAATAGACTAAAAAGAAACTTTACTTTGGATGTAAACCATAATCAAGGTACGAGTAAAATTCCACTAAGAAAATCAATAGCTTCTGGAAGCCGAACAGCTCCAGTAACTAGAGCATCCAGTCCAATAAGATGGGGACCACAATTAAGCTTTGAAGCAGATCATCAGCCTACAAAATATTCTGAACCAACTGTAAGCTCTTATCATTCGAGTGATGATGAAACTAATATGCATGGTTATAAAAAATTCACAAGTCATGAATTATCTAATTTAAAAGAGGAAGGATGTACGAAAGATTGGCTCAATAAGTTGCCTGGTGACATAAGAAAAGTGAGTTCAAAAGAATTTGATAAGCTATGTTCAAAATTTGCAGACGTTGGTCCAACATATGCCACTAAAGGAGAGTATTTACAGGATTGGATGAGCAAATTACCTGTTTGGAATCCAGATGCTAAAAAAAATATGTAGTTGATACTTTTTCTGATCAATTTTTAATTATTATCATGACATAGTTGGAAAAAATCTCTCGCAATATTTTTTTAATGAGGATGAAATCAATTTATTCATTTTTAGACGTTGGATTTTAATGAATTTTATTTCGAAAGATAAAAAATGGAATAGTACTTATGATTGAGATTTAATGAATTAATGTTTGTTATATGAACATTATTAATCGATTATCAATTACAGCGAAACTGTTTTTAAATAATTACATAAATCAATTAACTTTTATTATGATCTTTGAAGAAATGTATATTAGATATCAGCAATAGGCTTGAATTTGGACTTAATTAAAAAAGTACTGTAGTTAATTACTAGATGACAAACAACAATGACGTAAAATAAGCAACAATTTGCAAGAATAACAGTATTGAATTATATAGAAATAGACACTAGTCTGTATGTATTAGATCATTTGCATTTTTCATTGAACTTAGACATTTTTTCATCATTTACATCATTATTTCTATCATTTTTAAAATCAAATATTTTTACTTTCGTAGGAATTTTTCAATTTATTATAACTGTATTGTTTATATAATTTATAAACGTTATATTGACGTTGCACGTATATTAACAATCTTGTTAATATTTTATGAAAATGTATATTTCGAAGATGCTGAATCGTTAAAGTCAGTATGAAAAATCTTTTTAATAGATATTATATTTATTAATATAAGTCAGATGATTTATCAACATGTACAAAGAGAAGGAAAATATTTTTTCCAGTGAGAAGAAATTCTAAGGCGTTATTTTATAAAAATTTAAATACTAAGGGAGTTTATGCCAAACATATAAAAAAAAACTTAAGTTAACTTGGCATAATGTTTAGTTGAAATTTTCAACAGCTAAATATTATTTTAATTAGGCTATCAATTATTTAGCGTGCCTCTATTTTTAAAAATAATATAGCATTTTATCAATTAAATGAAATTCAATAAGAATTTATATAATTCTCATATTTGTGAATACTCTCGATTACAGAAGCAAAAAAAAAGATCGGGTATAGGATAAAAAAAAGTGTCAAGATTATGTCCAGTATATGACAGACTTAAAATATGAAGGTTAAAAAGAATCAGAAGATATTTATTAGATAAACGTCCGGATCTGCTTAAAAAAATATTATTTATTTTTGTATAGATCTTTCATGTTCAAAACTGACATATGTGCCAGAAGAAAATATTATATATATACACTAAATACTAAAGAGATAAAAAATGTTACTGTATAGATTGATAATTATATTTCATTGTTAATTCTAATGAAAACATGAAATATCATGTTTTATTACAATAATTACTGTTTATTGTATATAATACCCTATATACTCTAATTCCTTACAATTAAAATATTTTATTTAATTATTCCATCATTATGAGATAGAAAATTATGTGTCCATTCTAGTATTTGTTCCAAAATACATCTGTGATAATTATCAGTTGTTTAATAATTATTTTACCAACTACCATTTAATGAGAAAAAATTTTTTATAAATTAAAAAATAATAAATATATTTCTTTCATCAATATAAGTATTATTATATAATTAGATTTTTTTTTGAAAGAAAGGTTTAAATTAAATAAAGTGGAGAAAATTTTTTAAAATCATTTTATTTTTCTACTTTTTTAATAACTTAAAAATCTCAGTCGCTACATATTTTTTATGATTTCCTATCCTTACATTAATGCATCATTAAAATAATTATCCACTTGAAGTTGTTTATTCTTTTTTTGATTCTGGAATAATAATGCTAAATATTTATCGTTGCTTCATACAAAAAATTCATTTAATTATTAATACATATTATTAAAAATTTTTCAGCAATACATGGAGATCAATAAATTTTTATGATTTTGTTTTGAGTATAAGTAATTTTGTTGATAATATTTTTTAAATCGCAAAAAATGCGACTGACAATGAAATCAATTCGTGAATTCTTTATTTAGAATTCTCCTAGGTAGTTAGGTAATCACTTTTTCGCATAATTTAATACAAGTTATTATGAGCAAATGTCAAGAAACGATCGTGCAAATAATGGTAAATAAATAATGTGACAATTCGTAAGAAAAAAGTTACTTTAAAAAATTATGTTCACACAATCGTTTCTCGTGACATATTTTGCATGAAATAAAGTTAGTAAAACTATCATTATTTCGATAGTATCATTCAGAATTTTTTAACCATTTATGCACCTGTTTTATATACACCTATGAAAAAGTATTTGTTGGCATCAATCCCTTATAATAACGAGAAAAAAATATGTTTTAAAAGTGTAACTACTACATTTTCACGACTATGTACATAAATTCTACGTAAACTGGACTTATTTCACTTTGATTCATTTATATTTAGTATACTTAATCAAATCTTAGATATGGTTCATTGTAAATAGCCAGTATACATAATTAAATATTCTTCTCCATATGATTCGACTTTTAAAATTATCATTTGTCATTGCTGATTATCATTTTGATTAATTCCAAACTCTGCGATTGTCGAATTCACTGGTACATTGTTCAAACTAACATTGAAAAGCTGTGATTCATTTGATCAGCACTTAATTTATATTCATTTATTAACTTATTCTTTTCACTTTACCTGGGTTGTTTTTTTTTTTTAATTTGAGTGATTCCTTCACAAATTGTTTATTAATTACATTCAAGTGGATGATTGAAATTACAAATACCATCAAATTTACAAGAATGATATTTATTGGCATATTTTCATCGCATGTCTGGCTTTATAGAGCTACTTATTAATTTAATTCATTTGCAATAAAAATATATCATAGCTACGATAGTACTTAATACTTGACTAGCATGTTTAAATTTAAAAAAAAAATGATTCCCAATCTATCATTATCAATTATCAAGTACTTAATTATGTTATGAAATATAGTATACACATGTAGGCCTGTTAATTAACTAAATTGAGCGGAATTTTATTCCATTATATATCAATCAACTCATATTTTTTAAAAATAAAATTGATGAATATTACATTTTCTCATTGGGAATCTAATTAATATTAAATAAAATATTTATATTTATATATATATATATATTTTTTTTTTAAGTACAATTATGGGTGATATAGTGAGACTAATGTGAATTTCTACTCCACAACTACGTCTTAAATATAATAATCTAATAGGTTTATAGGATTTTTTTAGAATCCACTCAAATGGGTAAGTACAATTCTACCCACCAATTTAATCTTAAAGTATTAAGTTATCATATTTTTTCATATCATGTACCTGAAATATATTTACGTGGCACTTGATCGTGTTATGGATCTTATTTCATCCATACCACACGAATCATAACGCATCACGCATTACGAGAATTCATTAATTAAAAGGCTCTTGTGCAAAATTGCTTATACATTTTATGCCGCATGCCAATTAAAAGATTAATTAAAAGATATAGTTTAATGTTCCCGTTCATCATGAATATTTTTTTTTCACACAATAAATTTGCGTATGAATATTATTATCGTATTTTTGCATTTTTTAATTCTTTTGTTTCATCCTTCTGGCGAGCTTGAACTTATTTTTTTCTGTTAAAATGGCATTGCGCGGCACACAAATAGTTTTAATAAAAAGCGTAATTCCAACACTTCTGTATTTTAACTCACAACTTCATCACGCCCATACCATTCTCAGTCTTGTGGTAATACTAATTTAATACTTATTTTCTCAACCGGTGCATCTCTAAAAATAAAAATAACTCTACATACAATCGATTCAAATGTTGCTTTGTTACATGATGTAAATCTCTTTTAGCCTTGTGCATCATTATAATTAAGTTAATACATAAGACAATATGTATATTATCGATGTGAAACATTATAGAATTTTATTTTAAAAAATTTATCAAGCAAAAGCTTTCAAGCTTTGTTCTCCTTGTCATTATTTAATATCAATTATGATTGATAGAATAACGTTACAATATTATTTTAAAAAATCATTATTTATAATTGATAGGAAAAGAAAAATAACAAATTTCGATGTTTTATTTGAATTGTGCTCATAACTTTGATATTTTTTTCATTTAAACTTATTGTCATTTTCGACATTAATATAGCCGAAAATTTGATTTAATTGAATAAACATTTGATAACAAGAATGATTTATGAGCAAAAAATATTTCTTACGCATGGAGAAAAAAATTTAATTATTAAAACATTAATTTTTTTCCATTTGATGACAATATTTATTTTTATTAATAAATAATAATAGTAATTAATAAATACACTATTTTTTTTGGAAATAATCGAATATTTATGTAAATATTGAATAATTAAATAGATTGTTTTCGCGATTCAGTAAATATGTTTATTATTAATAATTAATTTTTTTCTCAATGCGGAACATATACTTCGGCACAAAATTTTAGGTCAATATAAATGCAATATTTTCTCTATCCATTACTTATCTACTCACTCATTATTGCGTTTTGATATGTATACATTGACAGCAACTCCAGCTGTTTGTATACAATTAGTTCAATTCACTTTAGGCAATTACAGAAGCAATAGGGAAGCATTAAAATAAATAAAAAATGTATGTAAAATACCCCTATAAAATGTACATCCAAGTATAAGTATATGTATAAAAAAATGCTAATGATAAAAACTCATTATACTACGCCTTTGGCATAGGAAGTTTGTTGTGAATAGTACGTAAGAAACATTTATAGCATACTTTTAATGAAATAACATCAAGTACAACTTATTTCAAAATCTAATAAATAATTATAATAAATAAAAAACACTGAAAGCAATAGCTTTCTAACAAAATAAAAATGCATTCAATAGGAATGAGATAATGCCACGGTACATTGCTGCGATATTTATAAAGATTTCGTTGCTTTTAATGATTAAGTTTCTTTTTTATAATAATATATATTATAATTTAATTATTTGATATCGCTATCATATGTGATTGTATAGGGCTACAGATTGAAGCTTTTTTTAGCTCATAACTCGGAACAGATATTAATTAACAACAGCATTGATTTATGAATGCATTTAATGCATATTTTTGAAAGCTCAATTAATTTTTTTTTTGTTACCGAGTCAGCAAATTTAATGCTACTTTCGTTTGTTTGAAAATTACGACATTTTTCATTCAATAATATTACTTTTTTTTTCTCATAAAATAAAGTCACTAGAGGCTATTATTGATTTTGCCTTATTTAAAACGTTAAGTACGTGAACCCTGTGAGTTTATAACTCAGAATTTATTTTTTTATCAATTTATTGAATAGCTTAATCATTTAAACTAAATGTTCTTTAAGTATATTTTCGAATTATTATAATATTTTATATAATTTTTTTTCCATATAAAAAGTATACTCGTGAAGGTAAAAAATATTTAAAAACAATGTAGTCCAAAGTAGTAAATACATACATACATTTTTAAACTCTAGGGCAGGATTCATATTATATTTACTATTATAAATTTCATTATTGAGCGTATTTTAGAAATAATTCTCTTAGTCGTTGTAGGAAGTATTTGATTATTGACTGTATTTCAACTATACGCAAGACCCTAGATTTGTTTATTTTTTTTACAAAAAAAAACTTCGAAAATTCCTATTAAAGGAAGACCCATATAAAAAAGGTATAGAAAAAGTTGATAAGTGAGCCTATTTAAATAGAGTTGTAGAGAATATCATGATTAGTTGCTTGATTACTCCATATGGATATTAGTCGGAAATATACCTTTTGTTCATATTGTAGCAATTACAATTTCATACCTCAGGAAGTTAAATAGATGCTTCAAAAAATATGCCAGTAATCACCAGACATCTGCGTATAGTATAAATAGTCGTGGTTGCCCAGTTGTTCATCACTATCTTCTATTCATAGTATTCTTCTATTCATTGTGAGAAAGACTGGTATTTTATTTTTACTTGCTATCGTTCGTCTCAAGCTTCCTGGAATAGTAAATCAGATGACACGTAATTAATAAGGATGACATTAATTTAATCTTAAGCAAAAACGAATTATGGTTAAGGACAGATTTTCAGAGGATATTCAAATTTAAATAAGTTTTCGTGTATTCTGATATTTATCTCCATGATATTATCATTCATATTGTTATTGTTATAGTGAATAAAATATTGTACATATTTTAATATTATGATTTGCTATTTATTTTCTTCACTGCTATATTCGATTTAACTTCTATTGCATTTTAAACGAAAGAATTATGATAATATACCTTTACTTTGCTGTTTGCTATTCAAGTTAAGTCAAGTTATCGCAAGGAAAATCGATTGAAATGACATGACACGATAAAACGGAAATAAAGGGAGAGTTAAGTTGACATGAGTTGTTTTATATAATGAAATAACACGAGTTATGTACAAACAACTAAATTATTTTTACCACTAAAGGAAACATTCAATTAAGTGATAATCAAATGATAAAGTTGGTATAAATCTGTTTGATAAAAAGCCACTTGGTATGGTGTGCTGAATCATCGTGACGGCATATCTTAGCTGTTTCTAATGCGGATTCATCTGTCTTCCGGTCTAATAATAGAGTATATATATATATATAAATTAAAGTTACTAGACATTTACCTCAGGAAAAAGAAAATGTTCTCTTGCTTGTAGAGGTTGTTCAAAGGATGAACTGCTCATATATCCAGGTGATGGAGACTCACTTTTCTCTAAAACTGGAGTAATGTTTGCGTAACTTGATGGTGTTGTTGTTGTCGTCGCTCGTCCTTGTTCTGTTAAAATACTACGATCCAATTTGTAATACTCTTTTCCACTACGAGGACGTAAAGTAGTTGTTACTGCTCTGCCTCCCAATCTAGAAGAGATAAAAAACATTTTAGGAAATGATCATTAAAAGATTATTGCCAAGATTAATACTTCCGTTCAGAGTGTACATTATTCTTTTATTAGCTTAACAATTTAATGTTTTAGGTTTGATAAAAAAGTTTTTTATTTTCGAATAAAATTGTTGTTTTAACTTTCGATGTTTTTTTTCGTAATAAACATGCTGGTAATGAGAAAACTAAATAATTTATACCTCATAAATTGAGTAATTGAATAAATGAAAAGAGTTAATGAAAGTAGATAGATATTTTCAGTAAATAATTTACCTCAAACTGTCTGGCGTATCAGACGAAGAGTGTGATGAAAGCGAGAGTGTCTCAATGTAATCAGACATATCTGAAGTGCCGCTACTTGTACTCCTTGAGTCAATATACGGAGTACCAGATGTTTCTCCTGGACTACTGAATCCTTTTGAACTTTTGGGCAAACATGTTGGTATATCGCCCTCCGCTGAAGAAGATTTAGTTGGTATCTTTATTTTTTGAAATTGAAAAGATAATTCTCGTAGTGGATCACTAGATTTTGATTTTCTCGGTAAGCTGCTATGATAGCAAACTGGTGGAGGACTTTTACGACATATCGTAAGGATATTTTGCTTTCTCGAAGAAGAAATAGGTGTTAAAGAATATTCAAATTCTACGAATTCGGCATTTCGATGGCTAAGAGATCCAGTAGAGACTCCAGAGTCGTTGCTACTTGATGAATCTCTATTGTGCCCAGCCTTAGATGGCACAGATGATGATCGTCGTATTTTTATTGAAAACGGTTGAGAGACTCCACTTGATTCATCACAGTCACGATTCACCTTGAGATCCGAATTGATGCATGGAATAGGTTGATCTTTATTTATCAGAGACGATTTATCCGTTTCACTCGAGCATTTGTGAATCACATTTGAAGATGAGAAACCAGGACTCGAATCCTCTAGGTAATGTGCAGATTCCGCTGAATAAGAGCGTTTTCTCCACAATATTTCCAAACTGGCAGTACCGTCAATACTGTGTGATGGATCGATTAAACGGCGTCTAAGGTAGGGACTTGATAGCATCGCGGATCCGGGAATTCGTAATTCGGAATCCGAACGCTTTCTGTTTCCTTCAATCAATGAAGAGCTACCAAAGAGCGTAGGGTTGCTGGAGCTCTTAGTACCGCCGCAAATACGCGAGATAACTTCCTTTGAGCAAGCATTATGAGCAGGCTGCATTGGCAAGTACCCCGGAAATGGTTTCTTTAACTGCTTATCTGGATCCATCTGCAGATAGTTGGTTGCATTGTCTTTTACATGACCGCATTTATTACATACCTTGTCGACTTCTTGCTCACTATTATCCTCCTCATTATTCCTGTCTTTCAACCCGTCTGCAATTTCCTCCATCTCTTCCTGAGAAATACCCATCCTCGTGATAAGATCTCTACTATTCTCATAGTGTTCAAGAGATTCGGTAAAGTCGATATTAACATAATTGGCTCGTTTTGATTCTGGTTGCGTGTCGATAACTGGTTCTACATTTTCGTAGTTATTCGTTGTAGACTTTGACAAATAGTCGTTCTCATTTTTTATAGCACAACTGCCCAGATGATTATTTCCAAACTCTTTGCTGCCACTTGGATAAATTGCCAGTTCACCATTTGCATTCACAACTGGCATTTTTCCTTCTCCTGATAATTTCACGGGATGAACGGCAACACCAGTGGGCTCAATGCCAGCTCCTCGTCGGCAATAAGGCAAAACAAAACCAGCCCAACTCATAACATTGTGACAGGGACATCCCAAAGACCTTGGTGATAGAGCTGACATTTTTGCCGGGCATCCACACTGTTGTAACATAACAGCTTGTGGAGTATGTGGTGTATCGTAATTTGGATAATTTTTTGGCAGTGCAAGACATTCTTTTATTTTACGAGGAGTATCATAATATTGATCACCTTGATTAGTAGGTGGTTCTAACGACATATGATGAGCTAAAATTGTTTTTGGAATATCATAATTTTCATAAGGGCTCGACTTGACACGTGTAACTGCATTTTTAGACTTGCACGTACAAATTTGTTCATTAGGCAAGGGCATAGGTGGCTTCTTTGTCTTCATTATGGCAGTGGACGGTTTCTGCGGTCTTGGTGGCAGTGTAGTAGGACTAGGTGATAATGATTTCTGTTGTTGCTGCGGTTGCGCTGTTTGCTGAATTTGCAGTTGTTGTGGTTGCTGTTGTTGTTGTTGTTGTTGTTGTTTTTGTTGTTGTTGATCTGGTTGCTCTTTAACCGGTGACGTTTTTGATAGAACACAGACACTTGAATCTGCATTTTGTGAGCCGGAATAATCGCTATCGTGACTAGAACTGCTGTATGACGATAACGATAATCTGTCGAAGGCGCGTGGCTGCTGTAAATGGCAACCTGGATTATTGAGATGATTGCCAGATGCTGAACTGAGAGTGGTTGTTGTATTTCCACTAGGATTTTTCGATATTGCTCCCAATTTACTGATGCAGCTGGAACATCTTTCTAAGCCAGACGTATTTTGCCGTGGAAGTGAACCATTTCTCCATTCTGTCTGTTGATCCGTTAGCTCTGTAACAGAACTCGTTTCACGGCAACTGTAATCACCATCTAATTCCGTGTGATGTCTGCTTTCGGTTGAAGACCAGCAAGGCGAAGTCTCAGTTTTACAGCTCTCAAATTGTTCTTTGTAAGTAGTGGTAGTAGTATAAGAAACAGTTGAGGGGAAAAAATCACTAGCTCTAGTATCAGATCTAATGAATTGACGTCGTGGGCTGTCCTGCGCTGATAGCTCGCGCCCCAATGGCCTCTTTCGTGTCGCCAACTTCCCCTCAGCTGCCAGCTGGAGCGTCTTAACGATATCGTCGCCCTGATCTGTTATAAGCACATGCAACCCTTCCCCTCGACCACATCTCGACCCACCTTCGAAGCAAAATCTCCCCTCTACTACTCCATAACGTCGTAGATGGGCAATTTCCCAAACACCAACAAGCCGAGGCGGTACACCAACTGTGAGACAAAATCGTCGATCTTGAATGTGCAAATGTGCTGGACCATTCGCAACTTTTGCTTTTGATGGTGCCGATGATATTATGATTAAAAATTGTTGGTCTGAAAAGAAAAAATATTACCTTTTAAAAATCCATTTATTTTTTTTCTGTAGGAATAATAATAAATTCTCGTATTCTGAAGCGGAAAAGGGGGCTAAATCAAAAGAAGTTTACACTAGATCTCAACAGCTATATCTTTGTCACGTTGTGGTTATTTTAAAACGATATGTTCTAAATAAAAATTGAAATCGATACTCTTAAAGCGGTTTGAGATTTTTCAACAATACGATATTTCTTTTTTTGTTTCATTATAGTTAACGCTCATTTCACACACTATTTGCCATTTAAATTAGTACAAGGTTTTTCAATAGAAATGATCAAACTTTATTTAAATCGGAAAAATTCTTGACCTGACTTTTTTATGCAAATAATAGAATTTGCATCGATATAACTTTATCCTTTATCGCACTTGTGCGATCTAAGATTTTAAAAATAAGTAACTTTTGTTCTCAAGTAATTTTAAACATATTTCAAATATCACCGAAATGAACGTCCAAATAATATTTTCTTAAAATTTTAGCTTGAAGTTTACTGGATGATAACAATAATAAAATAATATTTACTATTAATTACGATAATTATGCTGTAATACATTGATAAGATAATAGACACGACTTTAATAACGAACAAAATCAAATCAATTTTATTATTAAAACCATGAACAAAATTATAGATATATATCTACCATTACAACATAATTCAATGTACCAAGTCAATATCTTGATGAAACAGTCTGAACAATTTATAAACTTATCTTCTTTTTCGCTTCAGAGCAGAATTTTACATTTAATTATATATCTTACCTTCTCCTAAATTACTTGAAATCTTCACCTGCCACTGTATCAAGCGTTCTCTTGTATCAAAAGCAAGCACGACTATCAAGTCTTGGCAAATAATCGCGATAGTATTCGACTCTTTATCAAGAGTAAAGCCACTTTCTATTCCTAAAAAATGTTGTAAACTCAAAGACGCTTTGGTCTGGCCTTGTTTATACCTATCTTTGCTGTCTCCATAAAGTTGCAGGTGTAAACAGTCTGAAATGATAAAGAAAAATCTCAAGCAACATGGTTTTGCGATATTGAGACGCAAGAAAAATGGTAAGTATAGAATTTTTTTAGGGTGCATGTCGTTAACTCGTGTAAGACGAGAGTCCATTTTGGCATGAATGGGTGCTATAAGAAACCATGTAGTTAGTATAATACAACAGATGTGTTTCTTTAGTTTTTTTTCTCATCGTATTCAAATATACCCCACTACATTAACAGATGTGTCTAAAAAGATTCAAGTAGGGATTTTTGTCACGCTGATAACTTATAGAGAATTTGAAGGGCAAAGCCTTAGGTCTTTTTAGTTTGAAAATAGACGTTTCCTACTCGTTAAGTTAGTTTTAGTGGCTTCTAAATGAAGCGACGAGTAATCCCTTTCAATCCACATCCTCCCCGCAATAAAAACTGACAGCTCTTTAGCTGTCTAAGAATAAGTTATTAACTCGAATGCTCTATAATTGATCTCATGTTCGAATGTGGGAAAAAAAAACACAAGGATAATTCAATATGAAAAAAAATATTTTTGTTACGTTACCTGCAACTGGCGACAATTTCCGCATAACACACCACCGAGATTTCCACTGAAAATAAAAATTCCATTATTAATGTATTATTCAAACGGCTTTTTTGATGAATTTGTTGTGAATAACTCTAGTAAATACTTTGGAGTACATTCATTTTAATTAGTAATAACAACTTTGATATATCGATGTAATTAAATTAAAAACTATGTTAGCTTTATCATAAGTACTCTTTATAAGCTAAAAAAGTTTTTTTAATTTTCAGTTAAAAAATTGATATAGCATGATAATAATAATAGTGACAGTTAATTAAATTTCTGTACATGAATTATTTTAAATAGTACTGTTTTAAAAATGTATTTTAAATTCAACGTATTCTGTTTTTGATTGTTGGCTAAAAAATAGTCTATTTACTGTTATTAGTGAATATAATTCATTTTAAAACATTTCTATTAAAGTGTATAACTAGAAAATTACAAAGACTAGCAACCTAATAATTATTTTTAAGTTAGTTTTTTGTGTGTATAAAGCTTTCAGGAATTTATTCATTCCTTTGAGTAGTAAAGCAAGGCAATAAATTACAAACTAAAAAAATTACCAAGTTAAAGAGAACAATAAGAAAAGGCTGTTTTAGTTTTTTAATGGAATAAAATGCAAATTTTTTAAAGTATAAAATTTGTAAATATTTTCTTAATTCACAACAAGTTATAACAAAAAGTTTTTATGTGATAAAAAATGTACATTAATGCAACAAAATAATCTATTATAATAATTTTGGAGTCGTTAAATATGATGTGCTAAAAGATGGCATATTTTTGATCAATTGTCATGGGTTTTAGGGACATCCTTATTGCTTCGAGAAACCGGGCAATTAAAAAAAATCGATATTTCGAACATACACTAAATTGTCCGGAACACCCTACAACTACAAGTCTTTTTTCCAGGACATATAAATCTTTACCGTCTCATTGGACAATAAGAATGTCCACAAGGGCAATGCGGAAAGTGTGAATTGGATCTGAAGAAAGAAAATATCACGCATCTGCCCGCGCGAACCACAGCGACGCAGCCGGCTTTACTTTTTATTATGATCATTATTATACATACACTAAGTAAAGATACGCAGCGAAAATTATTATCGAAAGGAAGTGTCAATGACTTCCTATAAAGATTATTGTGTCGCGATATTGCAATGTATACATAACATATGTATAAATTTTTTCTGCAAAAATCAACGAGAAAATACACTTACTTTTTTGCCATCGCGAAATTTGACATTTCCCTCGATAATACAATTGTTATCCACCATTGTAGTAGACAGCATTTATCTCGCTGGCAGATGTTTTACTCATAACTAACGCACATTTAACACTTGTAATTTCATTCTTTATATTTTACATCACTCATAAAATACTATTTTATTTATGCTCCACAATGTTTTTAGTGATGTTTCTTCAATAAAACTTGTCAATCACGCGGCGAAATTCATACTCCAATCTTTTAGATTTGTAGCATCCATCTTAACTTACTCTACTATTCTAATCGACTGAAGCAGTTCAAGTTTCTCTCTACCCTCACTCCTATCCCTCGGCTTTCGGAGCGAGACTGCGTTTTCAGTGCCACCACAATCCCAACATAAAAATATAGCTCTCGTGAAAATATTTCATTTTTTAGTAGTGGTAAACGTGTTTTGACTTTTCAGGGTCTTAAAACTCGACTCATAGATTATTTTTATTGTAATTGTCATTAAATTTTTCTGTTTTGACATTTCGAAAACGAAATGATCAATAATTGCCATTATTTACTTATAATATATTGTTGACAATTATTTTAATCGATAACAATGAATTCGGAGAATGACGTCTGCTGGTTTCATGGTAAATTGTCTCGTGAAGGTGCTGAGTATCTATTGAATAATGGTAAAAACTTCAGATATATTAAATGTTTTTTCTATCTAATGCATTGATTGTTTACTCCAAAATGTGTTAACACAATAAAATATTCAAAATTATAATATTATTGATTTTTATTTAGGCAATAATGAAGATGGAACATTCTTAGTGAGAGAAAGTAGCACCTCAATTGGTGATTATGTTCTGTCTGTTTTATACGATCAAGAGGTCATTCACTATCAAATTAGAAAACACAAAGAAGATGCTTTTTTTTGTATAGGTAAGAAATAGTTAATATAATATTGAATGACTTCACTTTTCTATTTTCCAACTTTAAAAGCTGCATATTCCTAAGCCATTAAAGTTTAAAAGAAACTTTAAAAATTGACAGTAACAAAGAAAAAAGAATGCCACATAATCAAAAGTTTACTTTGTTTTATTTTAAAAATTTATCTTCAATCTGCAGAAGATAATACTCCACCTCTTCATGGACTGGAAACATTAATAGAGCATTATCGAAGAGACAAGCATGGATTAGAAGTAAAGCTAGGAAATAGTTGTAAAGGTGATCCTCCACCTCCTGATACACGAAGGCATGGTAGAACAAATCTTTTACATCGAGCTACTGGAGAAGGAAATTATACTATTGTTTCGGAGCTCCTTAAATGTGGATATCGTAGTTTAGACGCTAAAAATGAACTTGGACAGACTGCAGTACATTTAGCGGCCAAGGATGGAACTGATGATATTTTAAGAAAACTTATCGATAGTAAAGCTAGTGTAAATTGTCGTGATTCAGCAGGATATACCCCTCTCCACGTAAGTTTTTGTTGTTGTTATTTTTAATTCTCTACGGAAGTAGGAAGTGAAATGAGTCAAAAAATAAATCAATGTTCTAAATGTCTTTCTTCTAATGAGTGTTTCCCTACTTTTTTATACATTTTTTTTCTTTGTTGTAATATGAAGATAAGCTTTATTTTTTTTTTATTAAATAAACGTCAAGAAATCTTGTGAAACCACAGTTTAAAAATATCTTATAAAAAATGAAAGATTTATTAATAAAAATTATATTATTACTAAATTTTGAAAGATGTCAAAAAATGTAGGACTGAATTGACTTATTTTATTTTTTATACTTTTATTTAAAATCATTTGAATACATTAGTTCCGATTAATATACTTTTGTATGAGTATTGAACCTTTTTTAAAATATTTTAACTATTTCTTAAGCAGCGTTCGGAATCAACAAGGTAATACGAATACCAAAATTTCAATATTATCATTCATTTCTCCCTTTTGAACTTACAATTTATGTTTCTTTTAAAAACCTGTAAATAACTCTTGTATGTTTTCATGTTATTTATTGTAGTATGCATGCCAAAGTAACTTACCCAATACCGTCAGAATTCTTGTTCGAGGCGGAGCAAATGTCCAGGCGAGGCACACAGACACGGGTAATAATTTGATGCACAAAGTTAGATAAATAAAAATAAATAAATATCATAAATTAGATAACAATAATATCAGGGACTTCTAGAGTTAATTAAATTTTAATTAATTACTCTAAAGGTATGGTACCACTTCACGAAGCAGCTGCTACGGGTCATAAGGAAGTAATACTTGCACTGTTGTCGATGAATGCACCAGTTAATCCTAGGACAATAGACGATGAAGTGCCACTTGATCTTGCCAAAAGAAATGGTCATCATGAATGCATAGAATTACTAAGTAAAGTATTTTTTATTCTTCTTCGTAAATTTTTCATGAGAAAACTTTTGATAATTAATTATCTATTTTTAATCCAGGTAATTATAAGACTCCAACGTCAAAAGAAAAAAGTTCAGACTGGTATCATGGAACTTTAAGTCGTCCTGAAGCTGTAGCACTTTTGCATGAAAATGGAGATAAAGACGGAAGCTTTTTAGTCCGATTTAGCGATCGCAGGCCGGGAAATTATGTTCTTACAGCTATGTATCATGGTCGAGATTTTCATTTTCAAATTCAAAAAAAGGTAAACTTTTGTCTTTAATTGTTAAAAAAAAAATACAATGATATATTTTGGTTGAACTTAGTTGTTAAACTTTACATGGAAATAAAATTATAATAAGAAATATGATATTTTTTTTGCAGGACAAATACTTATTTATTGATAATGGGCCGTACCTTGATTCATTGGAGCACATCATAGAGCACTATCGATCGATGCCAGATGGATTACGTGGCCCTCTTGTTCATGCAATTCCTCCAAAGCCAAGACCACCTGTCCCCGAAATGCCTCCCTCCATTTTCAATGGTGTAAGTATTATTGTCCATTGTTGTTCGACTGACTTTTGTAAATATTAGCTTTTCAAGAACTATTTCACATTTTCGATTGATACAGCCGTAGTACTGTCACGATAAATCAAAACGATACACATCTGCTTTTAAATTTTTTATCGTACCTCTTTTAAAAAAATTTACCGGTTTAATTCAACATTACTGGCATGTCTATATAATCCTGATAAAAACAACTATTACTGCGATGGATAATACATTATTTTTAAGATAATCATATACTTATTTAAGATAATTATTTGCAAAAAAAAAAAAAAAATGAGTATGATAAATTAATTTATAAAAAAAACTTTCATTTTTAGAATACATTAACTAAAAGAAATAAAGACACTCTTACGAAAAAACCAATAGCCCAGCCTAGAACAGAAATACCATCTCAATCATATTTTCAAAATATTTCTTTTCAAATGGATATTAAACCCAAAATGAATATAGTACCACCTCCACGGCCTTCTTTAGAGACCAATACAAATTCAATGGCGACTGTTTCCCATGTTCACGGTAATACAAATATAAATTTAAAATAAAATTACCATACATTGAATCAACTTCAATAGAGATAATTTATTTTACATATTTGTAGACTTTATTCCAGGGGAAAATTTAATTCTTCGAGAAGTTCTTGGAGAGGGAGAATTCGGTGCAGTGTACGAGGGTGAATACGAAACTTCATCCGGTAAGACTGAGACAGTAGCAATAAAAACTCTGCGGGATTCACATAATAATGTTACGAGAGAAGAATTCCTTCGTGAAGCACAACTTATGATGAATTTAAACCATCACTGCATCGTTAAATTAATTGGCTTTTCCGAAGGACCCCCTATGTTGATGGTAATTTTCTAACGCCCATCACGGATACCGTGAAAAATTACTAATAAAATAAAGTCATAAATTTTATCTTCATTGCTGAAGGTTCAAGAGCTCGTGCGATTGGGATCAATGCTAGCATACCTCCTCGAGTTTCCTGATAGAATCAATCCAAATTGTGAGTTGAAAATATGGGCGTCACAAATTGCTTGTGGAATGAAATACCTTGAAGAATTGAGACTTGTTCACCGAGATTTAGCTGCTAGAAATATTTTATTAGCTTCTCGACATCAAGCTAAAATAAGTGACTTTGGTTTATCAAGGACTTTTGGTTCTAACGATTATTACAAAGCCACTCAAGGTGGAAAATGGCCTATTAAATGGTATGCTCCTGAATCTTATAACTTTGGGACATTTTCGCAAGCTAGTGACGTCTGGAGCTTTGGAGTTACTTTATGGGAAATGTATTCATATGGTGAACAGCCTTATGGAAATCGTCGAGGAGTAGATGTAAGTATTTTAATTTTTGATGTTACTTCATGTAATCATTATGGAAATGGTTGTATGAATAATTAATATATTAATATTGAACATTACTTATTAGGTCATTAAGCTGATTGAAACAGGTGAACGTCTTTCTAAACCAGAAGATTGTCCAGATCATATCTTTGAAATGATGCAAAAATGTTGGTCTTATCATCCTCATAATCGTCCGACATTTGCAAAATTATTTGAATTTTTCAGTACTGATCCTGATTATGAAAATTTGAAAGATCTCATTGCAACCGCCAATATCAGCTGATAGAATAAATGTAACGTTACAGTATAAATGACTTGAATTTTAAATATAAAACAGTAAAATGCATGTTCTATTCATCATATGACTATTAAGAAATTTAAACTCGTGATTTTAATTAAAAAATACGTATGTATTATCTTTCTTTTAAATGAGGACTAATATTTTGGATAAATATACGAATAAATTCATAAGACAAATTGTTGAAAAAGTGAATGTAGGATAAATGTTATAGTTTTGAATGAAAATTTAATCTATTTTTAACTATTTTTGTACCAAAATTATAATGCATTCAAATTTTATATTATAAATAATAAGATAACTATAGTAATAATGTTATAGTAAAATGGTGCCAATATTATGTGCCATTAGAAATCATCGCATGTTTGTCGAATTTTTGTGTACATATCAAGATAAACAACATAACTATCATGAATGATAGATTTGTGCGGTAAATAATAATAATAATAGACAATGAAAAAGAGAGTGACAAATTTATTTTATCATTATAATCGCAGTTTATCATAAAAGAAAATCATGGATAATGCATTTATTAAATACATATGATAGAATTGATAACAAAATACACAAAAAAGTATAATTATCAGTTTCTGATTATGTTTTAAACCATTTGTATTCGTAATACTTCATACTCCCATATGCATAAACTATCGATTAACGATAAAATTAATTAGTCTAAGGCCATTGGTCATATTACTTTTAATAATCGAGATGTATGAAATTTTTTTCAATAATTATCTCACTTTATCTCAGAAAACGGCTTTCATTACTATATAATTGATTTTGTTCTGTAAAAAAGTTCCATATAATTCTGTATTTTTTTCTATGTTTTCATCTTTTTTGGTGCAATAAGAAAGAAAAGTGTAGTAAATATAAACTTAAATGAAATTTGTACAGATTGTAACTTATTAAAAAATATTGTAAGCTTATAAAAAGTTTTTTTATTTGCATTTTAAGGAGAAAGATTTTTGAATAAGCGAATTTCTTAAACATTATGATTGTTCAATGATTTATATGACCATGGCAAATATATAAAAATGTAGATACCATTATAATATATCATTCCTCTATGTACAAATTATATACAGGATAAAGAAGATAAATATTTATGCATTTAAGGATTAAAACAATTTTTAGAATCTACTTTTCTTATAACAACTTTGTAAACTATGTTTGTTATTTTTAAATAGATTTTATTCAAATCAATATTGATTGATAAGGTTTCAAAAAAATAAAATTTTTCATGTTAAATATTAAAAGCTCTATTTTCTTTCGTGCCAAATACAAAATGCAATGTGTTTCAAATTATACTATTTTTCAAATTTCTTAACATAAGTATTAATAATAGTTAATGTATTAATTACTTTAAACATTAACAATGCCAAATTTGTAATTTTATTTGTATCTTTTTACTCTCTTCATTGGGTATTACCCCAATGATTATAAATATATTTTAACTTTTTGATTAATAGTATCGCGTAATAAAAAATAAATAAAGTAATTAAACTCTATGTACATTTTCGTTCCTCTGCATCATTTTTTAATGTTTTAATGAATGTTTTTTTCAATATACAATACAATAATCAATTGGCCAAATATGTATGAACTTTTAAACAATTTATAAATTCACACTGGACATAATCGCGTATTTATAAATTATTAAGATATTTTTTTTTTTTGCTTTTTTATTCAAAACTTTTGATACAAATAAAAATGATTAAATCTAAATGATATTTTTATTTTAAGAAATCAATTTTGCATTACATAAGAATGAGTGTATCAATTACATATTTTACGCGAATTCAATTGCCCAATTCTTTGCGAGTTGACATATGACAGATTCATAAAACACAATCCCTTTCCCCAAGTACATTCCAATACAATAAATACTATGATTCATAAATTAACTACAATCTAAATCATATCAATAACAATTGCGTGAAAAAAGAATTAGATATAATCGTATTTTTAAAATCATGCATCTAATAATGATAGTATGATTGCAATAGATGATACTTTCTTACAAGGAATTATGTTTTCAAAATTTATTTTCCCATTTATCTACTCGCACATTCAAACTTCGAATAATAATAACACTCGCTGATATAACCTTGTTCAATTGAGACAATTTCCTACGGCTAAATAAATAATTACGTCTCTCTTCTGTTATAAACTTCCCCGAGCTTTCTGAGTCATAGAGAAGAACTGAGAGACAGAAGAAGATCAATCTCGGGGATGAAATCAGACTGGTCCTCCCCAACCACCCACATCGGCTTGATATCTCAACGTCAAATACTCAGCTGCCTGGGTCATACGTTTGATACTACGATGAAGACCATGTAAATGGCGTCTAAAGTTTTCTGCTGCTTGATTTGCCCATTTATCATTAGGTGAATCTTCACTTTCCATTCCAGAATCATTCTCAATACCAATATCTGAGTCTGAATCACTAGAGCTGGAGCTAGAGATTAGAGATGATGCACTCTGCATGCTTTGAACTGATGTTGTGCTTGGACAACGGGCATGTCCAAGTCTTATAGTCTCTGCAGTCTTTTCAGTTGCTGATGCTGATCTAACTGATCTTACTGGACGAGTTTCTTCAGTTTCATCTTCGCCTGGAGCCTCATCGCTAGCCTTTTGTGACCACAATAGTTCCAACTTCATTTTGTTCACAATATTGTAGAGTCGGTATAGATCAGTATTCGGCATTGTGTCTTTAATTGTACTTTTTCCTTTCTGACAGACTGTATCTCCTGCATCGCCAACAGCTAGATCCAGAAGTCGAGATGGAACTAGAATTGTTTCTTCCATTTCATTAACTGCTTTCACAAACTTCTCCATGCTGTTCAATATACTAGCATTACTGAATTCCGGCTCATCATGCCTTGCAATTCTCCGTAAACTCGTCCTGTAAATACAAAAAAAAAAGACTACTATTAAAAGTCATTCTCTAAGAACTTAAAAGTAATTATCATTCTAAATAAACTGATTATCTTAAAGCATATTATTACTAATGCTTTTAGTGGATACTTTTCTAATTTCAATCTTAAACAACCTCGGTAATATATTTTTATTTAATATAATTGAGAATTTGTTGCTATGATGAAACATATATTAAATAAATATTTATATTCTAAAATAGTTGTCAAAGGTTCGGAATTTACCTAAAAATATTAAAGAGCATATATTTAACATTTCTAAATGCATCCATTGATAACATGAATAAACCTATGTAATAGATTTTAAAAAATATGTTATCTATGTTATCTATAAGACTAAAAATGTAAGTGATGACATAATGACTTCATCAATAATTATATGTATTTATATATAAATATATTGTATATAAATATAATTAAATAAAAGCCGTTGATAAATATTTTTTTAATAACATTCATTTCTTTGATAATTTGAAATTCTTTGTTTCACAATGATAAAAATTTTAACATATAAGAAAAGCAAGGAAACCACGTTTCGTTGAAGGTAAGTTAATTATAACGAAATTTCTTGAATCAGCAAAAAAAAAAAAGAAGCACGTCATCGAAAATTATCTTGTCTGAAATATTTCATTATTTAGATGATATAATGCGTAGTAGTAATTAATAAAATCTTCACGTTTTGTGAAAAAAGTTTATGAAGATTAAATCTTTTTTTCTATCTAAACTCAATTAAAGAAAAACACAAGTTCATTATGATTTACGTCACGAATAATGAGTTCCTTTATTATTGTGAGATTTTTTTGAACTTGAACAAAATTATTTATTGATCATTACTGTTACATCTGAGTAAAAAAAAAATTTTCATTACTTTTAACATCATGATAACTTTTCCACGTGTAATTCAGAAAAAAATCCGATGATATCATGTTACAAGAGAGAAAAAGCATGAATCAGAATATCATGTTGGCATCTTGCCATCAAATGAACACAACTCCACAAATGAAAAAAAGGAAGAAACCCAAACATACTCTCATGTTCAAGGACGATCTTTAAATGCAGTTTTCAACTTTCATGTCCTACAAATTGAGCTTCCAATTGAAAGCATCTGATAGGCTTTGGAATGTGCTGAACAGCAAAAATCACTTAGTCTCAATCATAAAAATTTTATGCATTTCTGTTGGTTAAAGAATGTTTCCGGGTCAGAATAAAAAAATTCAGCGATCCAAGTACGTCAATGACCATGAAATAATTTGATATTTTGTAATTTAACTTTTTGAGCAAAGTTATAAATTTGGTGTGTAATAACAATGTTAGTTTATTACTTATTCCTAGCATTTGGTAATCAATGTAAGATAGTGAATAAAAAAAAAGAATATAAATAAATGTTTTTCAATCAATTCATTACATGAATAAAATGAATATTAGAATTTAAAATGACATATTTTATAATAAATAAACATCATTATTATCATTTTAATGAATCTTATCCAATTGAAGTTTATTCGAGTAATCTCATGTTAAGTACAATTATTGACCTTATGTCAAATAGCTTCCGTAGGATCTTTGACCGTTACTGATTTTTTATTTTCCTTGATAGTTGCTCATGTTAATGAAAGTAGATAAATTATATCATTGGTATTTTTCGCTTTCTGTATGCTAAATATTTTCGCCTATTGTATTCAAAATTCATATTATTTTTTGTCCACTACAATGAATTATTTATTTTAAAAATAAATAATGATTGCAATTAGCTTTCACTTATATCAGTTATATGATACTCATTATCAATATACTATACATTATAAGTATTTACTCAGATAGATTAAAATATTAATTACAATTACCCAGAAATCTACTTAATCTTTTTGTTCTACTTTATCTAAGTTTAATTATTAATACAATTGTTGGTAATAATCATAATATTATAATTTAGGTCTTTTGTTCTACTTGATTTTGTGATATTTGTCTCAATTCTTTCAACAAGTTTTTTTCTTAGTTTACTTTAAAAAATCAGTAAAAGTCAATACACTTCACTACTCTTGGTCTCGATGTAAGAGTAGAAAAAGAAACGGTATTAATTTCAAGACTACTCGTGTGGACTTTAACCCGATGTCTACACGACAGAATATTGGTCTAAAATTTCGTGTATTACAAAAATATGAAAAATTATTTTCGCTTGAATAAATACAGTCAAGTTTTATGTAAATTGCAAAAAAAAAAAAAAAACAGTTGAGAGAAACAACTTTTTCACAAACATTTGATGAAACTAAGAAAAATTGAAATCTAAACATGATGCAAGGATAAAAATTCACGATGAATTTTTGTTTAACCTACTACAACACTCTCAAGCCTTTCACTTGTCTCCACACTCCATTAATATGACATAGATTTAAATGAACGTAATCATTTTCGTACAACAGTAGAATTCCAAGAGTTGTTTTCACATGACCTCGTCTTATGTCTTAATCCAAGTGAAAATTCTTCAAGATCGTCGAAAGTGTCCTTGGAAGGTTATTTTATTAATAGAGACATGCTTGATGATGATGATGTTCTTAATTCACCATCATAGCACGTCAGTGTTTGATGATAATTTTATATTGGTTACATGATCATGCAGAGATAGCGTGCATAAGACATGTGAGGGTTGCAATCTTTTTTCTTCATCAAAGAGAGTGGGAGAAGCTGAGCGTGTGGCTATAATCGAATCACAAAGTCGAGCACTTGCTACTACCGTGTCATCGTCACCCGAAGAGGTCGAAGCAAGATAACCATGCCGACGACCGTCTCGTGAACTGGATTTAACCGGATAGCTTGAAGTGCTTCCTCTTCTTTCTTGCCTTTTTTTTCTCTGTTTCTCATCTTCTATACCCAATAAAACAATCACACTGCCAAGCTAAGTCATCAATTCATCGATTGGGGTCAATGATTTGAGCATTTATTTTTCCAACTCTAAAAACACTTGTAGTACTATTTTTAGTTCTTATCAAATTTTGTTTATTACATCAATGATAAAAGATTCTAGGCCAACATAAAGAGTATTTGATGACTTCAAGCATTTTTAAAACCAATTAAAAATTCATATTTTTATAATGAGCTCATTTTTCTATTGATTATATGAATAATCTATTCTACAGCTCAGATTGGCATACATCTTGAACGTTACCAAGGCTTCAATGACCTAACTGCTTGTTTAAAAAAGAATTATTAACTCATTCATATTTTATATTAAATAAATCTAAAATTTATCAGTACAATGGAAAAATAGACATATTTTTATCTTAAAAAAGCCATGATTTTTGTCCAGGTAAATATGTTTTGACTTGTTAATATTTTATATTGCTTCAGATTTCGAATATTTTAATTTATATTAATTCTTTTTTAGAATAGTTAGTAGCTGCAAAGGTCATGAGTAGCATTCTTCTTTACTTTAAGCGAAAAAGTCCAGTCTACCTTGAATAAAATCAACAGCATCTAATAGCAATCTACGAAATTCTATTATTGTAACGGGTTGACAGCAGAAATGAATTCATGTAACATTCAACCAATGGGAATTCCCAAGGTTCTGAAATATTTATCAAGGTTTATCGAACTATGGACACCTGATTAAACGTAAACCGCCCAGTTTTATTATTAGTCAACTCATTGGATTCATTGACCTTGTGTCAAGTAAGAAAGTGCATTAGTCAAAAGATAAACATTTAGAAAAAAATAAGAACTGTGTAACTAATAACATTGCTCATTAGGAAAATTACAAAATCTTTTTTTTTTCTTCAATTCATTTCATTACTTTGTAGTGAACATGAATAATGAAATGATTCAATGATCAGAAGTAAACGAACTTTTTTTGTTCTCGTAAATAATCTTTTATTAGTTTCTCAATTTCTTTCTTTTAAATTTCAAAAAAGCTAAAAAAATGATCAAAAAAGACTTTTCTCAATCAATTTCATCACAATTATGATATAAAACTGTCGAAGATATTTATAGAACCATTTCTAAAGACTCAACATTCTTTTACTGTTTCTTTTTTTTTATAATACAAGTAATTAACTCCTTTAACTCTCTTGATTGAGAAAAAAGTTCATTAGTATTTTTTCTCTCTCTAATAAAAATCCCATTGACTTACTGAAATAATAATCAACTTGATCGTAAAGAAAAAATTAATTAATTCAGTATAAATAAATGAGCACATAAAAAACCATCAAGATGAAATATTAATAAAAAACTTTTAGAAAATAAAAACACCAAATCAAGAGCAATAAGTCAATGTTTTCATGACAAGTTTTAACAACGACAAATAATTGACACCTCAAGGGAGCAAAAAATGTGCTCCTTCATTCAGTCACAACTAAGACTTACGGAATCTGAGAAATAACTATTAAAAACAAGGATAAAAAAGATAAATAGTTTGAAGAAAAATGATAATTGAATCAATTATTATAAGAAGACTTACAAGTTTGTGATTTTGTAATGAAACGAATTTATTTCCATTTATAATATAATTCACTTGTCCACTCGAATATATTAAAGTATCTCTGGAAGTTTCTAGCAACAACGTCAATACCTATCCACTGTAATTACGTTATCGTTCTATTCGCGATGAGGCGAAGGTTACGCTGGAATTGACAACACCATCAGAAAAGCTTCTTTTTGCTCTACAGTTATCGCGTAATCGTCCCAACGAATTGCATATTATCAGATATTGACGTTGTACTGATCCGATACTTTCTACTTTTACTTCTCATTCCCCTCCAATAATTCTTTCCAATTTCAGTAGGTAACTCCCAACTACATGTTGTGTCTATTCCTACACACTTGTCCGACACTTAATCAATTATGCAATTTTTAATGATTAGAATCATTTTATTTGATGAAATATTTTATAATAAGCCTTTTAATTAACCTGCTTAAGGTTTTATCAATCGGTATTTTATTTTATAATTATTTCTCTAATATTTTTTTTTTATTTTCATGTTATACTCCAAAATTGTGCAATTTTCATTCGTAACCAGTGATTTCACTTCAATATTAAGGAAAAGAGTAATTTAGATGTAAAGAATTTGAACTGTTTTACAAATGTTATATTGATGAGCTGTGAAGATGTTTAAGGATTTCTGATTATTCTACATATAATAGGTATATTTAGTGCCAACTTCTCAATAGTAGAGTAGAAAACACGTGCTCTCTCGTAATCAATGGTGGAACAGAGAAAGGTGTCACCGAATACTATTCCCAAGGTCGTTTGGATACACTCAATATAATAATCAAAGAGACATTAAATATGTTTTACAGTACATCAGTAAAAATATGATAAAATTCATGTAATTTTTAATTTATGTACACAAGTAATAGCTTTTTTTTATTTATGGTTTTTATACTTATTTATCTATATTTATTTATGACATAATTATACTGATGAATTTAACTTTCGGTACATTTTTTATATTATTTGATATCATAGTCTAAAATTAATGAGATCATTTCTAAACGATAAAAGAAACAATAAAAAAATATTTACTCTATGCTCTATTAGCGGTCAATAAATATTTTAAAATCAAGTCTAAAAACAAAAATGAATGTTTCTAGAAAAATTGTAATAAATTTTTTATAAATTCTGATTTTTCTACTGACGTAAAACGTTTGGAAAATTAATGCCATGCAAAGTTAAATATTTACGTCAGAATGCAAATAATCATATGAAAGAAAACTATACGTAAGAGTCTTTAGCCTTTAGTTGTATAGACAATTCCCTTTAATGTTAGTTAAAATGTAAAAATGTGTGAAATTGAGTATACACATAAGTGTCTATGTCTTGCATAATCATTAAGTCACACGAGCTAGTGAGTACACATGTCCTGAAAGTCGAAACAAATAGGTGCATATGCAATAAAAAGAGATGACAGCATTACAGAGTGAGAAAGAAAGAAAATAAACAATTCACAGAAAAAATTTAACTCTTTTCTTCTATGAAATAACTGAATTTTTTTTTTTTAATTTCTGTGAGTTACATGATGTACTTTCTGCACTAATCAACTTTTCTTGATTTTTCTCTTTTATGTACATATTACATTTATCTTCATAACTCGTTACAGATGTGATATAATAATGATTACATTAACAAAAAAAATTTCTGCCGTCCATTAAAAATTTTTTTCATGTTAAAATAATGATAACAGTAATGAATTTTATTGCTTTGAGTTCAGTTTTTATCTATGAATAGATATCCAGCATGATAGTGAATCAAGTATCACTCCATAGATTGTCTAATCCTCTTTCAACGCTATCATAGATAGAGAAGCTTCCGGAAGAAATGTAACTGGTGATCAAAATAATTGTAGGTATTCCAACTACAACTAATGTAGATAATTTCTTTTCATCTACACTCCAATTTGTAAGTTATGCTGAAGCTGAAATTGATGATATATTGCATTTGAATTATAAAGCAACATTGTAGTTGCAACTAATTTTTGTGTAAAAATGAATTCAATTTATTTAGGTCATAATAATCAAAATTATATGTAATTTTATCATGTAAAATACTTCAAAATTTCATGATTACAATGTTTTACAATAAAATAAATATCATTTTCAAGTTTAATTACATAATATTATGACCTTTTTACTAATTGCTGGAATTAATTTTTATCTTTTTGCTTTATTATGATTAATGCATTTATTGATTCATAAGTAAGAAACAGAAATCAGTCACTTCATGATTAAAATGTGTAGTGGGATTTCCTCCAGTGATATGGAAAAAGAAAAATTGATGTAAAACTAATGGTGAGTCAATTGATTTTGAGAATATGATAAAATTTAGTAGTTGATTTTAATTAAATGATAAATATATGCTGTAATAAATGACAGTGAATATTTTTTTTATTGGATATTTATGTATATATTGATAATTGTCAATCAATATTATCACACTCAATTGTACAAAGGATTTCCGCAATTTATTTTTACCCATGCAATAATCCCAAAGTGCTAAATACAAGTGTCGTTGGCCGACTTTGCCCTGACGCGTATAAATGAAGAAGTAGCACAGGGTCTCATACTTTCGAACCTCTCAAGTAGAATCAAATGATATTAGGTAAAATGTGAGAGATGTATCATTATTAACTTGAATTTTAGTCTAAATCTGGGTTTACCAAATATTTGACACAAATTTCGAATTGAAAAGTATGTAATTATACTACTTGTGCATATAAGCAAAAAAAGACCTAGATTCTAAAATGAAACATTAGAAAGCTCACATCTGCTTTATAATTGATTACGTGTAATAAATAAATTTAGATGATTGAGCATATTACTATGTCATACGGAAACTAGGAAAATTGATTGAAGCTGGTAGAGAACAACAGATAGTCAATTTAACATCTGATTTGAAGATTATCTCAATAGTTGTTGTAAATTTATTTTTAGTTTCTGATAAATGATAATTGCTGAAATAACATATTGGTTTAGATAGAAATATTTTTTATTTTCTTTTAATTGTTAAATTAATCTTATCTGGAGTAATTAACTTATCGAATAATTATTTTAGAGTAAATTGAGCCATACTTGATGTTTTTTTAACTTATTTTTATGGATAAGTGCAAATATCTCAAGTCAAAATGTCAATAAATAATTAATTACAATGATAAGAAAGATGAGTGCAATATGATTGTAATTAACTAGATATTCATAAATAATAAATAAAAATTACCACACTATTGTTATGCTTTATGAAGAATTAAAAACAAATTTGTGATGACATTCAATAATAATTCACGATAATAAAATCGTGAAAATATTTGCATAATATGTTTTGAAAATTGCTGGATTAATATACACATCTGGAACATATGGTTGAGTATTTTTATGCAATTAAGAATTTTTCTTTGTTTCTTTTTTTGTGTATTTCTCGAAATGATTTCCATTTTGAAAATACATAATACACATCACTACATTCCAAAGCCTACTGCAGCGCTTTTTCAAACGGAAATCTTGTGTAACTCTTACAGCTATCTTTTTGGAATGTGGAATAATGGGATTTGGATGAAGATGAAATAATGCCGATGCCGATCATAAATGAAAAAAAAAATTTACCGTTATTTACAATTACTTTTCTTATACTGTTTTAATTCAATTTTAAGATAAAATGAAACTTGATAGCAATTGTACGGATGATTTCAATTCGAGTATGCTGTCAATGTGAAATGTCCCACGCCTCTTAACACGCCGGTTGATTAAATATTCTACTGAAATTCTAATTTTTATTTCTGCTCTATTAAAATCCATAGTTTAATCTTCCAAATCATTACTATTGATATTGTTAGTTAAAATAATTCCTTAAAAACATAAAAAATGCTCATCGTATAGATTATTGAGTTAAAGAAAGTTCCAGGAGGTAAGATATAAACAGATGAAAATTCAATAACTAACCTGTTAGTTTCAACATTTGACGTTATTTCTTCGGTACTGTAATTCATCATGGCACAATGATCTCTTTTTTTTTAAATAGATGATCAAGAGATGCCTCTAGAATATGTTGCAAAATTCACGCACTTGTTTGAAACTCCAGCTGCAATGGCTTGTTTAATTTCACTCGTTTAGCATCAAACTTGACGCTTTTGACTATGAAGATTGCCGTGAACAAGCAGAATAATAAATGACTGAAAAAACCCAACGATCCCGATTTATTTGGCGAAAGATCGCTGTAAAAGTAGGCTCTTGTGTATGAGGCTCAAGACGAAGTGATTTCTTTAATTCTTTAAACACGGGTGTGTGCTTCTATGAAGAAGAAACACAAACGTATCACTAGTCACGACAGTCACAAACTAATTCAATCAAAGGAGAGACACGTTGATGCCACTACCGGTCGCTTTTATGAACCAACATGATGCTAAAGTGGGGGTAACAACAAACTACTGTCACCGCAGAGATTCCTATCCTTTACGATACTCCATTAATCTGCAATCAAAAGAAAAAGCATACAACAAATTATTATCTGAGAATAATTTTTGATCTTTGATCTTTAACCGTGCTAATTTTTATTCATCATTTTTTATTTTCTTTCTGGAGTACAAATCTCGCGCCATTGGCGCTAGTATCGTTTGTTAGAGATTCAACATGTTAATGTTGTTGGACTAGACAATATCTATCCTATGACCATGAATCCCCCAATGGTTTTTTCACACACACATATACCTGTTCCTGTCTAAACGAAATCGTACCATAATCCTGCAAAGTGATTGGTCGAGGACGAACACGCCAGACCGCGCGCATGCGATTGTGTGTATGATTACACCTACACTAGCCTAAATTTATTTGACTCTAGCATTTCTAACGTTCCAAGTCAAGATAGCGTATGTCGGATGCACTATTAGAAAACACGCGGCACTTTTGTGAGAACTATGCAAGGTGAAATTTCATTTGACGCAAAGTAATCATGCTTATTACTCGTATCGACAAATGAGTATAAAATGTTGGCGCGTGTGGTACGTAAAAAAATCATCATACGATTCGATGATAAATATAAATGATGTCGATTGCGCTGCTTTTATGATTTAAAATGATGAAAAGGTGCCAAGATTAAATAAATTACTCGGAGATATTACAATTAAAAATGATTTGCAGATATTTTTAACAGAATAAAGATTCTCTATGAAATGGAGTAATACTTTTTTTTTATCGATGATGTCAATCAGCACGTGTAGCTGATAAATACCAATTTATATGATTATAGTACCAATAGGTATAACTGTTATGAATAATTGTTATATTATAAATTTTGTTTTATTATAAGTTGAATTGCTTTTAAAATTAATTATTTCTAGGTTAGATTAATAGTAAAAAAAATTATTTCAAATTCAAAAAAAAAAGGAACACAATAATTGATAGGTTTTATAGAATTGTATTCATCGTTGGGCAATATATTATGTTAAAGTAAGTTTGGTCAGGCTTTTACCTCAATATATTATTTTATATTTAATATGATGTTTGATAAATTGTTTCTAAGATAATGTTCTAGAATTATCATAACAAGACTGATTGTATATACATACTTAAAAAGCCACTGGTCAATGTTTCCTCTCTTGTTTAAAATTATTCAAGCTTGCTGTAGCCTTCACATGGTTGCTAAAAAAATATTCTCAACTGAGTGTTAGTAAATGAAATTTTCTAATATGATCTGATTGAAAAATACAATAGAAATCATTATTTATACAACACAATGGCTTGGAGGAAATCTCAGCCATAGAGGGATATGAGTCAGTGACTTATTACTCAACATTTATTTGTTTTCAATTGATTACTAATAAATGAAGTAATATTGCTCTAAATTGATGATGAAATTTTATTTTCTTGATCTCGGCAAAACATATTGTTTTTCGATCATTCTGGAACTTAAATATTTGAAATTCATCAAGTATGCTTTCGTCAAACGTTAATGACTCTTAAACTTTGCGTGACAATACAAACATTATTCGCTAAGTGACGTCAAATGTGACCGGAAATATTTCTCACGGGATTTCAAGGAATTTTAACGTCGGCCAATAAACCTTGAAGGTTCAAAGAGTAAAGAAGAAGAAGAAAAGAATGTGTCTCAGTTGCCAATTGCGCAAAATAGTATGTGTGTACAATTATACATTATGCATAAAATAGAATACTGAACCTCATAAATAGAATCTATTACTATATTATCTTCATTTCAATTGTTTCCAATTCTTCACGACTAAATGAAATCTAAAATCAGATTACATGATTTCAATACCTGCATTGATATTGGACATTATACTTTATTATCAGAGCTATCAGAGTATCAATGATTAGGATTGAACGTTGCACATAGATTATAAAGATGTTTTCTTTACTGAAAAATACATCCTAAAGTTCATTAGCTTCTGTTTTCCAAGCTGTTATATTATATAAAGAGCAAAATCCAAATTTTTTTATGTCAACAAATTATTCCTTTAATTAACAAAAGATAAAATACTGTTAAAAATTTCTATTTTTAATTTACCGAAATCATTTAGAAATATTTTCTTCAATTAGTTCTATCGAACCAACTGATAATTGTTGATTGAATGTTGATAATGAACTTTAATTACTAATATCCTGAATACCTTTAATCGGATAATTTGAAAAAAAATTAAATATTTATATATTAGTAATTTATCCAAATTAATTGTAAAAAAAATTGACATTGATTAGATTCAAGGTAAACTTAATTATTAATAAGTAAATGAGTAAATTTGCATATTTTATAAGTCCATGATAATTTTTTACAATAAAAGAAAATACTAATTGACGTAAAGAATTATAGTAACAAATTGATGAATATGTTTTTAAATTTGTTTCAATAGTCATAAATGTTTTCGTGGAAAAATATTTCATATACAATAATAATCTCAATTGCTTTGCAAAATTCCTGAGGTTGATTTTTAAAAGTTTACATCATAAAATCTAGTTTTCTTGAAAAAAATGAATTTTTCTACATATTTATATAAATTTATTAAATCAGGTAATTTTATCGACGAGTCGCCATACTATTGGTATCTATTTTGTATATTGTTCAAGGATTTGACAAAGATGATCTCGTTTTAAGTAATCTCCGTACGTACACGTGATGACTGTATTACATAGACTGATAATCATTAGAGTACCACATGCTACAGGTTCACATGGCAGGGATAAAAATTACGACGCAACATTCTTTGCATGGTTGAAAACTTTCCATCCAAAGTATGAACTTTGATTTGTGAATATTATAATCATGAATATTTCTACAGCTTGAAATTCTCTAATGTCTGGCAAATAAAAAAATTCTGTTAATCGCATAAATGTTAATTTAAACTTGATAATTTATTACAATTGACATTATACCCAGTTCATAATGATAATAAACATAGTTTCCACATACTCGCAAATATAGAATAGCCTGAGATGTTCCTATCACGTGGAGCCTACGCTGTTAACCATGTGATTGATAAATTTAAAATCGTAAACAGTTAATTGGGCATTCGAGACGTTAGCAGGTCAATTGACTTTGTACGACTGGTTAAGTCATTAACACGAACAAGCTTTTTCTTCTAAATATGTATTTTCAACGATGCATATCCAAAAAAAGTTTATAAAATAATGTTTAAAGTCCGTGGGTCAATAACGTGTTTGCTTTAAAATTCAGTCCTAATAATTTAAATGATCTTAACTATGATTATCCCAAAATTAAATTAAAGTTTGAAAACTATTTCGAGTAGAATTATTAATGATGAATACATTTTCTTGGAAAAGAATTGATGAGATAATATTAAATATTTATTATCACTTTTTAAACTTGCTGAAAAAGTAATAGATAAAATTTATATTCTAGTTATCATTGATAGTTATATAAAGAGTTATTTAATTATGATTACATTATAATCTTAATAATGGATATTATAAAGCTAATGGATATTGCAATAGAATGAATAGAATAGATAATACAGCTATTGACATTGAAAATGTAAATTTAATTACTGAAAATGGGAAAATAAGTGTCAATTGCTGTATAATTTATTCATTTGAAATGTATACTGTTTAACTAATTTTTATTAGTGAAAAAGCTTTTCATAAAACAATTGAATACATTCATTTTCAATATCATTACACAGCGAATACGCGTCGCAAATCTTGATCTGTTTGTCTTTTTTCATTTTATTATTATTTTTTATCATTTGTGTATTAAAAACTGTGTCTTTAAATTATTAAAAACTGTGTTACATTTGTGTATTACAATATACACAGTTCTGAGCGCTTACGCACGTATACATGTGTGTTCAATATGAAGAATGACAAAATATAGGTGTATTAAAGTATATAATTAATAAATAATAATTTAAATAAGACATAATTCGTTGATAATCTGTAAATCGGACTAAGTTTGTTCATATTTGTTCATTTTTAAATTTATATAAATCAATACAATTCCTTCTTTAAAAAGATTTAAATACTTGTCATACATAGTAAAATAATAATAATTTACTAATTATTTATTATTCATTAATGACGAGATTATCTATAATTTACAATTAATAATAATTAACGAGGAACTTCAGACAAGAAGTTATTAAAATCACTTTTGAAAAATTACTATAAAGACGTGATAAAACATAATATTGTTGTCTGCATTTGACTTTTTGTATTTTTTATTTTTCATAATTAATTGTCTTTTTTAAATTTATAATTGACTAAATTGTATAATTAAATTATCAACTAGAGAGAGACCATCATTCACATGTGCACGCACTTTTATCTATATCAAATGCAGATACGTACAACCCATCGGTGTATCTAAGAAATTTTCTTTCGTTTAATTTTTTTAATTCAATACTCAAGTAATTCATATTTTTTTAAATTTTATTTATAACATATGAATTAGTTTTTTTTTTATTAGCAACATTGTATTTACAAAAACATTTCATTAATCCCATTATGTGAAAATTTTGTTGCATTTATTTTCATTTTTATTTTTTTTTTATTTTTAATTGAACTACCTAAATTTTTTGAACTACAAAAAATGTTTCAATCAGTCCTCCGGTTTCGATATCACCGCTCATGTCCAAGACTTCGAGCGCCGATTTTTAAATTTTTGTAAGGAAAACTTTTTATATATTTATATATTTCTCGCATTTACGTAGAAGATAATTTTTTTCCACATTTTACTTTTTTTTCTTAATTAATTCACACATTCTTTCTCTCACTAAATTCTAATGGATGCCATTTCGACAATTATTTACAATCCAGTGCTTTTAAAGATGCATCCTAATCTGAGCATGATATCACGTTTCATTTCATTATTATTATTTTTCCTATGCTTATTTATCTTAACGATGAAACGAGATGCTTTAATACTTTTAGTCCAATTGATTTTCATTCAATTCTAATAATCGATTTTAAGATATAAAATCGTCATTAATCTAATATTACATATGTATATAGCCATATACATATATTGCAAACAATATCATCTTCAAACGTGAAGATTTATTACCGATATAAAGCGAGATTTAAAAAGTTTACTATTGCATTTTATTATTATTTTTACTATGTGCTACTTTGTACAAGTGAAATAAAATTTTCTGATTCATTCATTTTACATTCAATGATAATATACTTAGTATATGCAGAGAGTTTTTAAATTCTGGGCTCAATTTAATGAACGAAAATATTTCAATAAAAAAACAACTGATATTCTTCTACGTTTTGTTAAGATATAATGTACAAGATATCAATAAAAAACTTGTTTTTCATTTAAAATTGTGACCATCTTGATTATCTTTAGCAGTCGCAAGAGGTCAACGACATACAGAAAAATTGTATCATTAATTATTTAGACAAAAGTTAATTGAACTGTTAATGAGCTTGCACAGATTTAAGATTATCTTCGAGCATAATTTTCAAAATGTAGTCAACATTGCACAAATCTTTTCTGTTATATACAGAATGATATTAATTGATATCGCACATACAACATGTACACCAGGACATACGAAATCACGAGCTATGATTATTGTTATTTATTATAAAAAGAAAGGAGAGGGAGAACACTCAGTCACTTTATTAAACAATGTACGTTGTGACTATTTTGTCCTCAAAAAATGTTCGTATTTTTGGAGAACACATCAGCAAATATACTTGGAATGTTTATGGCTGAGTGATGCATTGTGTCCTGAAACAAGTTTATACACCATCTGGAGTCTTCTACAAATGATTATATATATTTTGGTTTCCCTTTGGTGTTGAAAACTTATATCCAGAACCCTAATGCAGCGGGAATTTATAATTGAATACTTTATTAATTATAGAACACACTTCCTCCATGGTCCCTAACTCTCATTTCTTACTGTTCATAACTTTGAAGACACGTAGAGGCCACTTTTCGTTCAACTTCACCGGTCCAGATCCAAAGATATTACTTACATTCACTTGGACTTCACCATTATTTTTTTTTAATATGGAATGGACTTTTATCACTCTTCACTTTTATTGTTTAATAACATCTTAATTTAAAACTTTAGATTGTCATTCGCCACCGTTCATTTCATCATAGTGAGAAAATTTCAAAAACACTTGCTCCAATGTTGTTTGACTAAAACTATATTCTTCAATATCCAACTCCAACTTGGCTGAAAAATCAAATAATCGATGATTAAAAATACTTTACAGTATAAGTAAGTAGATTATTACGCAGGAATTGATAAACAAAAAAAAAACTAGTTGTGACATTTACAATAATAAATTATTACTTTGAACTATGCTGAGTATTAGTTGATCTAATCTGTTCGCTAGCTATTTATTTTTAGATAAAAAAGTTAAAAATAGATATTGAATATAATAATAGACAACCTTTTTCTAACTGCATAAAACATTCAGCAAGAGAATGAACAGCATGCTGAGGCACTGCGAAAACCAGTCTATCAGCAAAGCTCTCTTCAATAGTTGCATCAGGGAATAGCCCAGCAACAAATTCTTTAAGAGCACTATTCCGATCTCCAGACGGTGCTGTTGGAGTACAATCACCACCAAGAAGTTTCATCTCTAACGTATATCCTGCACCATAAAGATTCTTCAGGTGTTGAGTTGAACCGATACATCTAAGTTCGCCTTTTACCATAATACCAACTCTTGAACAAAGTGCATCAGCTTCTTCCATTGAATGAGTGGTCAAAATAGCACCTCTACCACCCTATACAAAAGATCTTTTGTTATTACATTGAATAAGATAAACAGAATAATTTAAATAATAGTTACATTGTCCATGTTTAACACATTATGCTATCTAATTTACATAAGTTTGAGTTTCAGAAAATAACAATGTAAAGATGAAAATTTTTTTTACCTGAAAACTAGCGAGAATAGTGTCCCAAAGGAATCTCTTAGATCGAGGATCCATTCCTGTGCTTGGTTCATCCATTAAAACGACTTTAGGACCTCCCACCATAGCCATAGCAAAGCTGAGCTTCCTTCTAGTACCCCCTGAGCATTCTTGAGTTTGCTTGTCTGCATGTTCGTGGATTTGTAATCCTGATAAATAAAGATCAACAATTCTGTCGATATCACTCCAAGGAACGCCACGGATAGCCGCATAACATTCAAGATGTTCACGAACTGTGATATTTTTCCATAATGCATCATGTTGAGGGCAATAACCCATTTGCCGAAAGGCTTCTGTTGTGTGAGAGTTAATGTTGAGACCACCGATTTGGACTCTTCCTCTTGTTGCTGCTTCTTCAGCAATTATTATCTTCATTGTGGTAGTCTTGCCTGCTCCATTATGGCCCAGAAGCCCAAACACTTCACCCGGTTCAACGGCAAGGGATAAATTTCTCACAGAAACTTTTCTTGGTGGTTTAGGCACCTCATCTTCACGTTTTGAGCAACAACTACAGGAACCTGTCTTTCGTTGTCTATATTCTTTTCTCAGATTCTGAAGTAAAACTACTGGAGGTTCTTGAACTGAAGATGAATTGACATAATTAAAGACTCTTTGACGTTCATTTTTCACGTCAGCATCTTCGTGCTCCCCAATGTCAGGATTCTCTAGTATTTCTTCACTAATTGCGTCTCTACGAGGGTAGAATTTTTTGAAGAGATCACTGACTTTTCCGCCACTTTTTTTAACGTCTATAATCACAAGTACGAAGAGCCAAAGTGGACAGTGAATCAATACTCCTAGTGCCATAACGAGTATCTCTGTAGTTAAATAGTCAGACATTGTTAAATGGTGACACGCTGCATTTATAGAGCACATAAGATGCACACGATCGACATAATATACTGCTGCATATGGCAAATACATCGTGTTTAACAAAGAAAATACGACATGGAGTGCAAAAGCTGCAGCACCTCCAACATCCAACATGTCAAGTGTCATTACTAAACAAAATGGAATAAGTCCAACAAAAGTAACAATATTCGGCAAGAAACTTTGAGCAGAGTCCATTTTATCAAAAATGTAACTAAGACAGGTGGAAAATAAAATCGATGGTGGGCAATAGAGCATCAATAAACCACTCAGTGTTACCAAGGCTGGAGGCTCTCTTAATGATGGTACATCAAAGGCGAAAATTATTCCAAGTATACAAAGACAAATAATGATCATCAAGACAGTCAAGACAATGAAATACGTCAGGAAATATATGAAGAATGATAATCCATTAACTCGTAGCTGGTTTTTTGTTTTTATCTAAATGGAAAAATCAATAGATATAGTCATTACTGTCATTTTTTATGATACAACACATTGAATGCCACAACAACTTCTGATTATGACTGATAGGCTTTCCGTTTAGACTAATGAAATAAAGATAATTACTACTATTAGTAAAAATATTATTATAGAAAGCAACTCTTTTAAAATATATTTTACATAGCTATCAAATAATGTATAATTACCATATTAATAAATTATAAATTACATATTCATTTGAAATAAAATATAGCTTGGCATTCAACATGTTTATCAATGAATTCAATAAATTGAATTATTTAAACTTACTTCACGATCGTAAACCATATCAACAACAAGAATAATTGGAACCAGAACAAAATCCATCCCAATAAATAATCCAGAACTTGCGATTCCAATGTTAAATTCTTGCGGTTGAGAAGTTTGCTGGAACGGATGAGTTTTCACTTTGATTGGCGGAGGATTTTCTTTGCCAGATAAAATTCTGGAATTTATCCAATCAATATAAAAATTTATTATTACCAATTTTGATTATGTTATAAAATATATTGTTAATTATTGGAAATTTATATTACCTGTAGTGAGCATTTGATAATATATTCATGAAAATAGGTAAAGAATGTTGCATAGTATCATTGTAAGTTAATGTTAATGTAACCTTCTGTTTTTTAAAGTCTCTTATATTAATAACACCCATATGAGGAGCAATTGATAACAAGTCTGTAAAATTTCCATCATATTCTTCTAATACTTTTACATCACGTTTAATTTCACTTATCAGTGGAGATATGTCATAGTCTGATGAGTTTGTATAGAGAAATTTCGTATTTTCCTTATAAGTACCTGTAAAAATACGATAAAAATTGTTATCATTAATTAGTTGTAAATATTTTTTTCAAAAAAAATAGTTTAACTGAATTTAAATATAATTAACTATTATAGATGAAGCACTTCATTAATCGATTTTTCATAATAATATTTAAAATAATTATCTTCTGATTTGCATGTACTAAAAGCTACAGCTTGCTTCATTTATCATGGATAGAAAAACTTACGAAAATGCAATAATAAAAATCATATAAAATAAAAACTTTATAAATAAATTTTCATAATTATTTCTCGCAAAGAAAAATTTCCATCAATTAGTTGAGTATAATTTTTCGATTCTTAGACCGAAAGATAAAATTAAGTTGGATAATAAAAACTTACTGCTATTGAGTTCTAGTGAATCCATTTTTATGCTGACAACCTGAATACTATTCAAATATAATCCAAGAACAACGAACGCAAGTGGTGCGACAATAGTAAAATAAAGTAGTTGAAGATTTCTGAAAAGTCTAAGAACACGTAGTCTCAGCATTGCATAAAGAGTTTGAAAAAAGTTAGGCCGTATCTTGATAGGGTCCAAACCAAGGCCACGAATCGCAGGATTCTTATCATTGTGAACACCATCAGGTAATTCGCTTGAATTTTTAACTTGTCCATCACCTTGCACCGTAGCACCTTCGTTTTGAAGACTTTGGTAAGACGTACTTTTTGATTGAAGGGATAACGATCTACTGAGTGCACGATTTCTCACCATCTTTTTCGAAAGATTGTCCATTGTGCACTCGGTTTCTTCGTCTTTTTCCAAGTGTAAAAATACTTCTTCCAAAGTCGTCATTGATACTCCATAACTACTAATACCTAATCGAGCATTTCGAGTTTTAATTTCTTGTTCAATAGCATAAAACAGAGGTGCAAAATTTTCTACTGAATTATGAGGCAAAATAAAACTTAATTCTCTGCCATGTCGACGAGCTTTTTCTGCTTTGGCAACATGACTCGTTACTAATCGAGTAATAGCATGAACTCTACTGCTACCTTCAAGTACTAAAGTTAAATGATATCCAATTCCAAATTTATTCTTCAAAAATAAAGAACTTCCACAACAACGTAGTTTGCCTTTACTGATAACTGCTTTACGATCGGCCAAAATATCAGCTTCATCCATGAAATGAGTCGTAAGTAATATGACTTTTCCATGTCTTCTAGACTGAAGAAAGGACCACATTTGCCGTCTTGAATAAGGATCAACTCCTGCTGTAGGTTCATCTAAGATGATAATCTTTGGATCTCCAATAATAGCAATTCCCACTGATAGTTTCCTTTTTTGGCCACCACTTAGATATTTTGCAAACGTGTCAGCTCTCTCAGTTAAATCAATGTCTTTTAAAGTCTTTTTTACTTCCATCTCAATCATTGATCGCGAAATCCCTCTGACGGCAGCAAAAAATTCTAAATGTTCACGAGGAGTGAGCAAATCAAAAAGAATATCATGCTGAGGACAAACTCCTGTCATACTTCTTATCATTTGCATGTCATTGGAATCTCGTACATCATATCCGAAAATTAAAGCAGTTCCAGCAGTTGGTGTTGTCAATCCTGTTAAAATGTTAAATACAGTTGTTTTACCAGCACCATTGTGACCTAGAATAGCTGTGATTTGTCCCTCATAAATCGTCAAGTTAATTCCATTCACAGCTTTAACCTCTGGCTTTCGACACTTCTGATAAGATTTATATAGATCCACTATTCTGATTGCTTCTCGACCTTTCATTTCCCGTACTACTGGTTCCACATCACGATTTGCTTCTTCTTCAGGAATAAAAGAATTTGATTCTCCGTTTGATGACGGCATCCTTTGAACTTTTTTCTTGCACCAAAATCCCGGCGTAAAACAAAACCATGGAGGTCTTTTGACTCCATACTCACTCGGTATGATGGAGTCAAGATAATAAGCTAACAAGCCGTAAACAAATATATCCAATGTTAGCATAATTAAACTTCCTCCAAATGGTATACCTGGTCCTGCCCACAAGTTGTCAAAATTTACTCCTTCTCCTTGAAGATCCAATACTAATGCTTTATCCATTGCTAATGCAGCACAAGTCGGACTTGATAAAGACACGACCCAGAATGATATGGAGCTGGAGTCATCAACAAATACTTGAATAAAGTACATTAAACTTAAAATAGTAATTGCGAAATTACCCAATACTCCAGCAGTGCGTGATTTATCAAAGAAAGGAGTAATCATGAAAGCAAACATAATAACGGAAAAACTATAAAGGACGACAAGCAGGAAAATGGGTAAAAAGTGAGTATGTTGGAACATTTGTAGAGTAAATAATAAAATCACAGCAACTGCGGAGAGTAGTAATACAAATACACCGTAAATAATAAACCAAGACATCCAAAAAACTGAATCTTTTAGCCCCATTATCTTCATTCCTTCTTTGATTTTATTCTCTTTTTCTCCGACAATGAGTATCAAGAGAGACGTAACAAACTGCGAGAGGGCAATAATCATATAAAGTGGTATCACGACTCTGAACGCAAGCATCCAATTGGCTGTATAAGCTTCTTTGGGAAACATTTGTAGTTTGACATCTGGAGTTGTAACTTGATTGTCACCACTATCTAGTCGAATTTTTGTCGTATCCATAATCATTTGAAGAGCCATAAAACCAGAGTAAAAATAATTGTTTACAGGACAAGATCCTCCTGTCTCTATCGACAAAACTCCTCCCATCCAATGACTAGTATCTTTTCTACATGTTACAGGAGAAGAATAAAATTCTTTTGGAGATGGTGGTGCTGAGTATGACGGGTTTGTTCGGATTTCGTACCTAAAAATTAAAAAAAAATCTTGTAAATATTGACAGTTTATTCACTATCACAATAAGAGCATCGACATCCTGTAGATTTAATAAGTTTATAACAAATTGGTCTATCATGTCCTCGGAGTAAAGAGTTGTATACTTACAAGAGATTTTGAGTTATGGGATGAGGATTCTCGAAGATAACAGCTAGAGGTACGCTGCGTGGATCACGCCAATAGGCAGCTTGGAGATCAGCTGTCGTTTCGAAGACCATGAAGTTTAAAGGCAGCTTACCAGGATCTTCCCACATCGATAGCCAAAGAGTATTCATGGCGCTTAGGAAACTCTACGGAACAATAAACTTTTTTTAATTATCTGTCAAACTTATAGCTTCCCGGTTTAATACATGAAGAAAGTTTAAAGATATTGTCATTTTACAGAATTTAGTAAAGAAAAAAGATGACATTTGATATCTTTCAAAGAAGCTGATTATGAGAACTATATAACTATATAGATCGAACATTGAACATTGGTTGTTCGAGAATAAGGGCAAGAGTATAAGACTTGGAGGAGAAAAAAGTGGTAGCTATGTAGAAGAGGCACAACTTTCTGTTCGTTGAGGGGTGATTGCAAAGCTTTCTGTAGAAATCCCCAGAGTCTTCTCTTTTGCAAGACAACACTTGAGTTATGGCCTCACCACATCTACCTTGAGAATATTCTGCATCCGTGATCTTTTCGATATTGCTTACAGACTAGAAAAATTTTTGATATCAACTCTTGATGATAAATTATCTCTCTAGTCTTGCCCGAGTATATTTTAAAAATATACAAAAATATCAAAATATTTTTTGTAATAATTTATGTAGATTAAATTTTTGTTTTCTATATTTATGAAAGTTACAGGGAATTGTTTGCTATTTTTTTTTTTTGCTAATTTCCCTTTACTGTTAACTCTGCTTTAAATGTTGTCCACGTTTTCATAATTTATTAAACTGTTTTTAATCTCTGTTACGTTAATTCCCTTTAAAAAATTTAATTCTCCAACTAATTTTGTTTCAGGTTATTAAGTTTATAAATATTTATGATTATTCTCTTGAATACTGGAATAAAAATTTACGATCAAATATAAGATATTATCTTGAATTTTATACCAATGATAAATTTGTCAAAATAACTATCAAATTTAATTAAAATAAAATGATAAATTCAAAGAATTCATCATATGAAAGTTGTTTTAGTCAGTAAAGTTGATAATAAGAATATCTATTATTAAAAGAAAATCTCTGTATTGACTTGATGATATTAGTAGTTTCTGCTCTATTGATTGAAAAACTTACCATAGTTTCAGTGGAGTTTGGAACAACAGCAATCGTATTATTTTTGTAGCCATTGAAGAACTCGAAAATATCTCCATCTTGCTGTTGAGTTGTCATGGCAGGATAGTTTGGGTTCGGAATCAAGATCTTTAGAACGATGAGGGTTCCCAAGATGTAGAGAGGTAAAAGTATCTCCTGTAAAACATTCAAACAATTAAACCTAAATTACATTACAGTTTCCATTAGAAAGATTGGAGAGAAATTGGAGATGGAGTGATGGTTTCATGCTAGGGCTCGTTGCTATGTAAATAAACAATATATATAGAACGACTATTCTCAATGTAATAAACAAGTTTAGTGATAGTTTGCATCAACAAACAGGAAAGTTATAGACAAGAGGATATAATGTCTTTTTTCGTTGATGTAGTGCCAGAGGACTCATTTTACGAAAACCTAACACTTGGAGTTGTTAAATTGCTAGAAAATAGTCCTTGTGTAAAAAATGTCAAAGTGGAGAAAAGAAGTCCTTGTGAGAGAAGTTCAATATCTAGCTGGGAACAAAGACATTGCTGCTTGCTTCCTGAAGATGTGAAAAATTTTTATACTTCTATTGATGGTTTTTCTCTTACTTGGAGTCTTGACATAGCAGGTAAAAGACTTCAATTGAATTTTCCTTTGAATCAAGATGCACAATTTAGTTTTCATCTTTAGGTGAAGAATTTCCTGTTGGTAAAATGATGATCAATGAGTTCGCAGCGCTGAAGAAATTTGTAGGAAATAAAGATCAGCAGGCAGAAGTAGAATCAAAGTCTCATGATGATATTAATATTCCTTCATTAGGTGCACGTTGTAAGCTCTTTGAAATTGATCAATGTGGTACATCTAAAGTTCTGTTGGTTTACAATATTAGACCGGATTTAGATTCTGAACCCAGTATTTGGCTTTTTCACGAAGATAATATAGGGAAATGGTATCATTTATCAGACAGCTTCACTAAATACTTTAGAATGATGTTAGTCCATCTGGGTTTACCGCTTTGGCAGCATTGTGCAGTTGGACTTGATCTGCCTACTTGGGTTGAACAAACCTATTACTTAGTCGGCCCTCATTTACTTCCCACTGCTGTCAAATCCTCTGAAACTGTCTCTACCACTCTGTGGAAGGATGTACCTTATAACACCATTGATCCAGTTATTTTTAAAAGCCGTGATAGTAAACAGAGAAATTCACGAAAGAAATAAATGTAGAATCAACTGTGTATGACTTTTAGAAAGTATTTTATCAAGTTTAATAAAATGTTTTTATTCATTTATCTAAGACTTATATTTTGAATATAACTTCATATTCTACAGCAAAAAATTATACAAAAAATGTATGCAATTTTTTTCTTGGAGATTAAATAAAATAGAATTCAAAGGAGAAGGATAAGCCATTTCTTTTTAATCTCTTTCCTGTGACCATTTTATCTAGAGATCATTTTTGTCCTGGTTCAATTTTATCAAAAGTTTTTAGAATATTTGAACTTTCCTATGATACTCTCCATATTTTATTTTATCTATTTTTTATGTTATATTAATTTTCAAGAAAATGTGAAAAAGCTTAAAAGTAAAATAATTTAAACTTTTTAGTGCTTCTTGGTATAATGAAATCCGATTATTATTTGTAACAATGCTTCATTCAAATCCATTTAGAGATGATCTGAGATTCCATGTTTTTATAATCTTCTTTTATTTTTTCAACTATTCCTTTTTTCCTAGTAATTGATAACTCTCGTTGATAGAATATCGACAGAAATATTTTTTATGATCACATTTATAGAAATGAGTTATTACAGTAAAGTACAGTTATCATAATAAATTTTTTTCAGTTATTTTTACAAAGTTTAGTATAGACTGATTGATGAAGAATTTAATTAAATAACGAAAGCATTAAATTAAACAAACATTTTATTATTTGACAGTTTCTGTCATAAAGAATCTTGATAAAATATTCAAATATCATTTATCTCATTCATATTGATTAAATTAATACCTTTAAATAAATACTTCAGTGCAAACTTGTTAAATTTTCTGTCATAAAGCTTTTCAGTTAAATATAAGTCTCATAAGAGCACTTATAATTTTAAGTTTTTAATACCTAACTTTCATAACAAATGCTTTTATCGACGTTTATAAAAACAAAAGCATTCAATCAGTAAAAATAATCATGTAATTACATTAATTGCTTTTTTTCTATCTCTATTGAAAAATCTTAAGTTTAAGATTATCATAAAATATCATTCTCATCTTATTATCATAATTGTTCCTTAAAATGAAGATATGGATTATGATAGTTAAGTGAATAATTACTAAATCGATTAACAAGAAGAAAATACTATTCATGGGAAAACAATTTTCTTAGGAAAGCTAATATGTTCTCAAAGTTTATGAAGCATAGTTTCATATTACAGAAGCATTAAAAAATTGATCAAGAATGTAATATAAGTTAATTGAAATTTCACATTATAGTTTTTGTAATATGATGAAAAATATAATAAATGTGTGTATCAATATAACGTGAATAATGTTTTAAAAATGAAAATTGTATTTTTTATAAACTATTATTCACGGCTGCATAAAGTTATATTGTAATTTATCATACAAAGATATTAAAAGTTTATGTATAATCATAGCTTTTATATGTATTTTTTCTTCTACATTTGCTTGAACTGTCAACAAATTTGATAAATGAATAATATACATGAGTTGTACCAACTACGTTTTTTTCATGTTTTTTTTTTACTTTAAATTTCAATATTCAGTTTTTATTCATCCATGTTAAATTGATTAAAATTCATTAGAAAGTTCATTGTTTTTCCCTAGTCCTATTAGTTGAAAAACAATTCAATTAAATACATATAAACTTGGGTTCAAAAATATAATTGTATTCTCACTTCAAATGAACTATGTAGCAGTTTCTTCACATTCTTGTTTCAAGTATCAGCACAAATGTTTCTGGAAATTGCCTGGATATCACGAAAAAAAAACTTGAATTTTTTAAAAAAAAGTTGAAAATTATCAGCAGTATCTGATGATTGATTTCAAGAAATTTTCTACAAATTGAAAGTAATGAAAAAGAAATATTAATTGATAAAATTTATTTTATTAAACTTTGCTTGAGTTTTGACCCTTGGCCTAATTGGCAACAAAGACGAAGGGGATGTCAAATAAATTGGCATCGCATAGTTCCGCTTGGCAGAGTATTCTGGCCACTTTCACAGTTTTGGATTCTCGTTAGTTCTTCTGTTACGTACAGTAAATGTAATATCCAAGAATTCATAGAAAGTTGTAGCTTCAAAGACACGAGTAGCAAAGCACATTCAATTGTATCGAATTATTATTCATATCAAGAATAGCATGAAGAGAATCCTCTTTTAATAATTAATTCAACAACTTTACAGAAGCACAATGATATTTTTCCTATGTGTTGTACCACTTGAATTTTCTTATCACGTATGTAGAAATATAATTGACACATACAATATGCAAATTTAAATATTTACATGCATGTTCATACAGATCTTCTTTTGGTAACTTCTTTATTATATCAAGTTACGTAAATTCTTGTAGATGGTGACGTATAATTTTATTGATCATTACAAGAACTTGTGAAATTTAATTAATTTAAAGTTATTCCTCTCACACTTGATAGTTTTTTTTAACATTTATTTAATGCGCGATTAATTATAAAAAGTAGGGAAGTAAAAAAAGAAAAAAAAAATAAATAAAAAGAACAGGATTATATTTAATAAAGTGTATTGGGGTGCAATGGATTGAAAATAATATTAAAATTGAAAATTTACTTACAACTATCGTCTTTCTTTTCTCACGTTTCTTGAGCAGTAAATTCCTCACGAGCATTGCTCGCAATTGAGAAAGGTACACGCCACAAGACCCCATCCTTATGTCCTTTTCTGATATCAGTAACTGTAAAATATTAAAAATATAATATTAGAATATTTTTTTTACAGTTTTAAATTAAATTGATTTTTTTTTATCATGTTATGAATGAATTAACTGTTTATAATTATTTGTAAGCATCTAATAATAACAATAATATTAATAAAATAAAACAAAAATATCATGAGTAATTTTGAAGTACGATATATACAAAAGTAAAATAATTTTTGACTCTACATGCCAAAGATAAATTCGGTCACTTTAAATTTAATATAAAAGCCACATCGTATGTTCAAGTCATTTGTATAAATGTCTTTATACGTAATGTATATATCCTCATGTAATCGTGTATATTTCCCAGATTATAAATCGAATAGCAGCAATAATAACACGAACGTACATATGAGAAAGCATACACTTGTTAATTTGTCGTTGACTTTACGTTTATATAAAACGATGTCGGTTGTGATTTATTAATAAATTATTAGTGTGTCTATAAAATCATAAGATTCATTCGATATTTCTATTTTTCGCATACCTTTATTACTATCAATCGTGGACATATACCTTTATCGAGTTAATTTAATTTGCAATTTAAAACAGGATAGAAAATTGAGAACAAGTTACAAAGAAATAGGATGAGGACGTAATCACCTCGTGGGAGAAATTGAATTTGGTCATTATTGAGTTATCGACAATGAGAATAAAGTTGTTAGTGCAGTATATACTATTAGTTTTTTTTTTATTTTATAATTTAGTCGTTTTAGATTCTCTTGCAATTCTTTTTAATCAATGAGAAAATTTCGTTATTCTTTTATCTTATCCTGACACAATTAAAGTATCTTTGTTTTACAAGTCTACATCTACATTTTGCTGATCCTTACTTCAAATTGATACAATTAAAATACATTTCAAATTTCGTGTGTTACATAACAATCATAGTTTTGTAATATCTATTGTTTATATAACCAGATTTTCATGAACAGAATGAATTTTTTTTTATGCAAATATAAATGATTAAAAAAAAATGTAAATTATAAAGAAACTTTTTTCATATACATTTGTTGTAAATTGAATATTTTATTTTGTTATAAATTTTTGATTAAAGGTTTATAAATCGATAATCTGTAACGATTTGACCCTCATTGTGACACGTCAGGCTCTTGAAAACCACACTACAATCAATGTCGTTCACACGCTCTCAGTATATTTGAATGTTCTTTCCCTTGAAAGATTCATTTAGTTACTAGACAAATAAAGCTCTGAGCAAACAATACGCATAAAGTAATATCAAATATAACATAAAAATCAATTTTTTTTCATCCATTTACTCCAATAAATATTATTTTTTTCATCCTCGACTTATATTTAATCCGTCGAAATTTCATGCCACACTTGGAGGGTTTTATTGAAGAATGCTCTTACGTTTGGAGCAATTAGTAAATGTTTGTTAAGCATTCATAATTAAGCTGTCAAATCGATTGTATTTAGAATGTTCATGATGACCTATATAATTTTCTTACTTCTAAAATCTAGTTGAAATAATATTCAAATCATTGCTAATACATTTTTTTTTTTAATATATTGTTGGCTTATTTACTCTACTGTCGTGACCAGAAATATTAGTTATTAAGTTTAGATATAACATAGCAAGTGTAGTAGAAATTATTATATTATTATTACTATTATTTTCATACATCTATTTAACAAAAAAACCGAATTATGAAAAAAGAATGATGAATTACATGAACATAATGTCCTTATTATATGAGTTTTACGCTTGAGAACAGAAAAATTATAGAATGAATCATTCACATATTTTTTTTATCGTTCATTTTGATCGAAATTCATTAATAGCTAAAGTTTTTCTTTTTCACTTGTATCATTAATTCAATTAAGACTGAAAAATAACCTTGTCAACAACACTAAATACAAGAATGTACATAATGATATTTAACATTAATGTTAATTAAAAACTTGATTACAAATTAGTTTTATAAAAATAACATCTCCATATTTTTTTTTTTTATATTCCTTCATTTATATCAAAGGTTTTAAACGTCAATGTGAAATTATTTAATAATTTAAAAAAATAGTTTAATTGAATAAGTTAATATAAAGACACTGAGACTCGAGTTGAAAGTAAATGATAACAATGGATATTTTTTAATTCGTTTTGTGCATACAATTGCAAGAACATCGGGATACTTAGAGGGTTCTCAACCGCATGAAAGACAGGTTACACTTGGCTCGTGTGCTAGTCGAGTATCGACCGTAGAGGGGTGCCAACCCTCTTTCCGCCCCCGTTTTCGCGCGCGTCCAATGTTGCCTCTTTCACCCTCTTCCCGGCTTTTACCCCGATAACTCGGCAGCCGTTTTGCCGTTTGTCCATGCTGTGCAAGTTTGGTCTTTCACATCAAACTATTGTACCTAAATAGTTTAGTTTATACTCTTATATTTTTCGATCACATCTTAGTCACGTTCTCCTACCTCATGACCTCCAGTTCGCTTGGCACGTGATTTGCTTGCTCTTTTTTTTATTTTCCAAGTTAATTTTCTGATCATCACAATAGATTACTCCGGATTAAGGGTATTATAAATTGTCACTTTAATATTTTCAATAATATAGATGTTAAAAATAATATTTCCAAGCTTACAATCCCTTGTCAAATAAATTGATTTTCATGTCACACTGAGAAATAACGAAAATCCATCTTTCCATCATTCAGATTTGATTAAATATTAAGGTTTATTAATCAGAGAGGAAACGATAACTGTCACTTGACGCCAAGCTGTCTGGCAGACGCAATGCTTTCACTACTGTTCACTGTGAAAGCTCATGAAGACTTTCCTACGTCACACGACGTGATTTTAAGCCATGGAAAAAGAATCCTACGTAACTGTTACTGACCTTTCAACCTTTCAAGAGATTCTAGAAAATAAATTACAATCTTGTAAGCGTCTAGAATGGCCGATTATGGACATAAAAGATAATAAAGATAATAGTTTTAGTTAGTGAAAATGCTGTTGATGTGATTAGACATATTTCTGCTAACAGTTTGTATAGCAACATCGTTGTAAATGTTATGTCGCTACGAGTTAATGTCACGTGAGATATCAAACGATATTATGAAGCCTGATATCATGACCAGCAACCGTTCAAGTTTTAACTACATTAATTGAATATTTTCCTTTGTTTTTAATTAAACATGAATTATTTTGGAGATGATAAATTATTTGGAGCTGACTTTCTAGAAGATGTAAGCTGGATTTTATTGAATTTGTTTGATGATTAGATCGTTTATAGAACTTTAGATTGATCTCAGTCTACAAAACTGATTGGTAAAAAAAAAAAAAAAAATTAAATCGGTATTGCAGCCAATTCTTTCCCAGCGCATTCTTGGTGGCTTCCGAAATCGATTTCGACGGCCTGCAGGCGGCGGCCGGGTGCAACAGAACGGGGGAATCCACCGCGGTAACGCAACCGACCGACCGACCGACTGAGCAGATATTTCCGCAGGTGATATGAACCTGATCACAGAATGTAGGAAGAAAATCTTCGAGCAATGAACTTTATGAGCTTCATTCACTTGACAGACACCAAACTATTTAGGTACGTATTTCTGATAAAATGAGATTGATATACACTACTTATCTGAACCACATAGTTCCACTATTAATGGTAATCTTAGTAACTAATTCTTCATTGATCTTTGGAATGTGAATAGTTGAAAACTTACATTTTCATAGACATTCCCGATAGATGATCAACTTGAAATAATAACCAACACTTGTTCACGAGCTAAGAGTCTTTTCAATAGTTTCCTGAGTATCCATTTTCATTCAAGTGAACAACCTGAGGGTAAGAATTGGGCTATTCACGTGCTACAATCCGCCACCCGGTACGGCACTGGTCGGACAATTGCAGGAAACGGCGCCATGTCCCGTATCGTCGTTTCAATTGTACTGAGATTTACTTCCGGCGCGCCTTCACTTAAACTCTGATGGGACCAGGTCAAGAAGATTAAGTGTATTTACATCAACATGGTACGAAATGGTGTACTGCAGAACATGGATAAATATTCTACACCCAATCACTACAAGGTATCACTTCCTGCTCTTGATAGATCAATTCACCTTCAAAGCTCTTGGAGATCTTGAGAAGCACGACGACAAGCGGTAAGTAAAAACAGGTGTCAAGTTAAAGTCAGAGTGATAACTGATGAGAATAACGACGAGGGTCGAGGACGAGGTCACCCCCGTTAGTTTTTCGCGGCTCGTTCCGCTTACGTCGACCAGCGACGCCAGACTGTGAACTACTAGCAAGTGAGGGTTTCCGTTGTCGCGTCTGCGTCGTCGTCCTACCGTGGAGAATGACGGAGAGGGAATCTATACGAGTGATGAAGAAGAGAATATACACCCTGCTCTAGTCAACGATTTATATATAGAATTTACCTACGACATGTACCTACGTAGGTAGCGACATTATACGGATGAGACGCTGATGAGAAAGCCATGAAAGAAAGGAAGAAAGTATAAGAACGAAATTATCACAGAAACCTACTGTAAGACGTCATTAAATTCAAGGATTATCAAGTATAAGTGTGTTGTTGACGAAGTTTCCTTTTAATTATTGACAAGTAGTATAATTTTATAATCTTTTTTTGAATAAATTAAGCTCATTCACTAAATCATTCTTGACTATTAATATCCAATTTTTACCCTAAATGAGACAGGAAGTGAATAATTGATGTAAATAAATACCAGAAGCTTCTATTTATATACTTTTCATTGTAGAAGAAGGTCGATCCATTATGATAAAAGAACAATATACCTTGAACTTTCATGAGTTTTTGAAGTCAGTATTTGTTCGAGAGAAGCTTGTTTCTTCCAAAATGATGGGATTTCATCTCATACACAATTGCCACCGATTTCCCTGCAACTTCAAGATAAGATGATCTTCCTCACACCTCATTTAACTTATTCGTTGAACACAAAATTCAAGTTGTTTTCAGCTAGAAGCTTCATTCTTTGGATAGCTGGTAATTATTTTCTGAAAGAAATATTGAAATTTTAAAAATATTGCACAAAAATTTTTATGTTGGAATAAAGTAATTGCATTTGTGATATATGGTATTCATTACTTGGTACTAATTTTCATCACGTGTGTCACGTCAAGTGTAACAGCTTACATGTCTGCATTAAGCGGCATTGTAAGTTCGTCTCTCTATGCTTCCATGTCTTTTAACGAGTTTCAATCTGTTTATGTCGCAAAATTATGCAGACTTACAGATCTCAGCAGCTTCACGTTACTTCACATCACTGCAAATATAAAATTTTTATGTGTAATGAGAAAATAGTTGGCCTTTTCAACAGCTAAAAAATTCTTTCATGATCATAAAAAACATATTATTGAATCAAATATACTTTCCGAGCTGTATTTTATTAAGAAAAATATCATGTTTAAAGTTTTGTATGCTTCTAGCATCAATATGAATCAATAAAATCCTACCAGAGCAGGCGCCACACCAATTTAAACTCTGAGAAAAATTCTGTTTCTCATTCAATAATAATTTTGTTAACTCATAACTATATTCAGTGTTTCATCAATTTTTTTCGAGTGCATGAAGAATGATGATTTTTCAGAGATATGTAACATTTTTATTTACATCAGCATACCTTTTATATTAAAATGCCAGTTATCAAGAATAAAAACGAGTGGGAGATAAAAAGTTGATGCATCACAATTTTATTATAATACATGGTTTATTGTTATAGGTATATGCCCAATATGTATATAGATAAAAGCACGTGGCAAGCAGACTGACAATGAATGACGTCATTTATAAAGATCATACAACGATAGTAGGGAAGTTACGTGACGTACTAGGGATGAAATAAAAACATCAGAGGGTTGACATTTAATTGATCATCAAAATCAAGCTTATTTAGATGATATATTCTTGATATTTATTTAGTACAAATGACGCATAATTGTTCACTATTAAAACAACTGAATGTTTTATAGGATCATTTCAATAAATAATCTTTCCATTGCCTCAAAATTGTCGCAAATGTGTGAGATTGTCGTGCTTCTAAAATTAACAAGTAGACTAAAATAATCTAGGAAAATTTCAAAGTATGTTCAAACGTGTTTCAAGAACATAGTTAATGACTCTTGCGTCGTAATTTTAGCGATACTTTAGTGCTTTTCTTTTAAGTTAGTTTGCTAAGAAAATACTATCAAGCATCATCAAGATTGTAGTATGATATTCTAAATTCATTGAATATTCACTTTCTCACTAAATAAAAAGATACTTAATAGATATATTTCTGATAAAATAATTGTCATTCAACTATTGTAAGTAAATGGAAATGAAAAGTTAGAGCATCGTTAAATCTCTTGAGAGTTTCACACTACATAAAAAAAAAAAAATACTGTAATAGAAAGTAATGCCTAGATTGCTACTATACCACTCTTGAGAATTCTAGTGATATTATTAGAAAAAAGTGCAACGAAGCATTTGAGGTTGCATAGCAATAACACATTTTTATTCATGGAAGAAATGAAAGATTTTGTTATGCTAATTCCTATTCAATTTTTGTGAATGAAAATCAGAATTAATCATAATAATTGAGTTTAAAAAAGCATAAAAATAAAAATGTTCAATTGATATTACTGGTTAGTGTGAAATTTTTTTTCACAATTTAAAATACTGAATTTTAATATTAATAAAAAAAAGTCTGTTCAACATTCTATTTTTTTTTCGTTCTTTATAAAAATGAAATAAAACTTAAGTAGATGCTTCATAAGAATTGACAATGAAATAACTTAAAAAATAATGTAAACATTATGACTACTTGAAGTAAGTTTAAAGTTTATGGTATATAATTTATCTGAGTAAATGATTGAATGTCGAAAACAAGGTCTTTAGAAAAGAAGATTCACCTTTCAACCTTGACATATCCATAAAAAAACAAAAATTTCTATCGATAGATAATGAATTGGGTTAGATAACCAATGCCAAGTAGTATGCAGAGAATTTGATAGTCATCAAAAGCTCCCAACAGGGTGTGTCTATAACCCAGAGGCCAAATGGGCAAGTATCCACACCCAGAAAGGTCCTAGAAAAAGATAAAATTTTATGAGTAATAGTAACCCAAATGTACGTTTTGCATGAATAGAAATGATAAAAGTGACCCCCCTGATAGTATCAGGTCAACGTTTAGTCAAGTTAATAGCTATTATTGAAACAAAATATAGTTTTATTTTATTGATTCAGTATTTTTTCAGCATGACTAAAAGAAAATTGAATTGAATAGTGAAGTAAAAATAATGAAAATATATGAAAAGGGAGAAGTGAGCTGAACATCAATGGGCTGAGTATTATCGAGCGTCATTTAGCATGCCGAAAGCTTCCCGGCTGTCAGTTCTGTATCAATAGAAACTAAAACTCGATAGTTCAATGTACATTGGAATGCACATACCCACCAGAGACTGAATAATTTCAATGTAGCAAAAGAATAAAGTACAATGTCCCATGCTCAATTTTTTTTATTTCCCCTCTTGCTTTACGTTAATTAATCACATTCACTCTCTTCCTCCCTCGATTTAAAGTAATCTCATGTGCAAGAGAATATCCCTCTAGGGACGTACTATATATCAAGTTCAGATTGGAAATGATGAATTGATCAGAAATTATGATGCATAATGTAAATTATTCTAATTAAAATTAATTCTATATTTTTCAGCCTCTTGCTTGTTATTAACATTGTTATATATGATGATAAATGAAGAAAAAATTTCCAAGGTTATTGAATGTAGAGAAATTGGATAAATAAAAAGTGTAGAAAATGTTTTTGGTGTAGGGTGGAGCTTTTAAAATGGAGCTACCGAAAATTTATGATAGAAATCAAGATGCCAGTTTGATGTGACGTTCAACGAATGACCAAACTACTCCAATCCTACCGCAGACCTCCAACAGCTTGCTATGACGCAGTATCAGAGGTTCTCAATGTGTCAAGTGAATTAATATTGATAAGCACTGTTATTGGGGCATTTGAGAAAGACTGACTGATAAATTTATCAAAAATTTAAATTATGCAATGAAATTAAAATTAAATATTTTATCAGGGTCACTCAGACTCATGAGATTTTTTTTTGGTCCATCATCTCAACCCTTCGATAGCTCAGTTGGTAGAGCGGTGGACTGTAGTTGGCTTGAATAATTGGAGACATCCATAGGTCGCTGGTTCAACTCCGGCTCGAAGGAATCTTTTGCTTTGGAAAATCATTTTTATAACAGCAAAAAAAGATGACTGTTTTTTTTTAATAATTTATATGCGTGTGGCGCCAAGAGGGGGGGTTTCAATTGGCATATGACTAATGTTTTGGTTCATTTAATATTAAACCGTTAGTTCCATATGTGGAAGAGCATGTGGGAACCACGTGCGTGTTGCGGTAGGAACTAATGTCTAGTCTCGAGTAAATTAAAGCTGTTGCTAGCTGCATTATCGACTTACTTTTTCCTTCTCCACCCCTATAGAACGACATATTTAAACATGTATATCTGCTTTATATATAGATATGAACTTCATGTAACTGTAGGATAAAATACTAGTATAATTTACCCTCCGTATACATTAGCACAATATCTTAGTCTATGCACGCAACGCAAAAACCTGTCTATATGCGTGAAGATTTCATGAGGGGATGTACCAATTATACTTCAAGAAGTTGATAGTCTGGACAGGGGATTGAACCACACGAATAAAAATATATTGGAGGGTAAAATTTTCCAAGAATTTACCATTTTTTATTCAAATACTTGATAAACCACCTATCTGATCAATATATCTTACTTTCCAATGCACAATAAATTGACTATAAAGCACTAGATATTTTTTAAACTTGTACTTAAACTGCATGTAACAATTTCCTCATGTGTAGATTGTTTATCATATTTTTCAATTAAATAAAAGCTTGGATTCATCAATCAAGAAAAATATTAAATCTTGTATGACAAGAACTACCTTCAATCTTGATCATGAAATGGCCTTCTTATAATAAAAAAATAATTTATCATGTTTATAATAAAAGGGTGTGATAGGATTGAAGAAATGATTGGAAAAAAAAGGAATTTCGACCGTGACAGGACTCGAACCTGCAATCTTCGGATCCGAAGTCCGACGCCTTATCCATTAGGCCACACGGTCATATGATAATAAAAATCACAACGTTAGTTTTAAATTTGAGTGACAATTGGAAAAAGTATATCTAGAATTCAATCATAATATTTACTAAAATGTACTCAAATCCATTTCCTGATTAGATTTAAATTATATTGTAGCTGTCTACAAACATCAGTCACTATTAATTGATTTTTAAAATTTCTACGATAAGGTAGGAGCCGTCATTACCAGTTTATTTTCTATGATAAATAATTGCATATAACGATTCAACATCAAAATAAATAACCACGAGTGCTTGGTAAATAAATAATAAATATAAAAACCTTGAAGTTTATAAATATATGATGGAAACTAGTTAATGTCAAAGTTTCATTAAATTATAAATAAATGCATCACGCAACTAATGTCAATAATTAACTGCTAGAATTGTAGAGGTAATTCTGATACAAAACTGGTAAATTGACCATCAATAATCACTGTTATCTTACCTTATTATTTCGACTAATAATCAACAAGCAAACCTTGCTAATAACTGCATATTCGAATAATTTAGCACTTTGGCAATGACCATGGCATGCTACTATTTTCTTTGTAAACAAACTCAGTCGAACTGTGGAAATTATCAATCCTTGATATATAAATTGAACCAACCCCCTGCTAGATGCCAGCACCAAACAGCTGTATTACAGGAATCGATGAAATACCCATGGAAATATTTTCTGAAATAAAAATACACGTAATTACATCGATTCCCCTGACGTTATATTAAATACCTCGTTTGAATTACAAATTAATTCAAGCCTAGAAGTACAATTGAAATGAATAAATTGTCACCAGTCAATTATTGATTTTTACTGATGAGTTGTTTATCTCATTTCAATAGATTAATCTAATAATTATAATTATTACCAATAATTACTAAACAAATTTGATCAAAAAGACGTTGAAAGTAATGATAATCGATAGTTCTAGTTTTCCGCAACTTATGACTTTTACCAAAGTCTCAACTCTCATTTAATCGACAAAGGGTGAATATATCCCTTGACAACAACCTTTGGTATAGTAGCGTAATAGTGTCGCTTGAATCCCGGCTTTCCTTGTATATATACATGTTACACCATGTGTTTACAGTAGAAAGGGTCACAATTCGATCGCCATTCGGTCATTAGGGGATAATTAAACTTCCGGCTACCAATTCTCCTCTGTTCCCCTGCTTGGGTGAGACCTGTCTGACTAATGCGAGTTGGGTAATTTGAAAAAGATCTCACTTTTCAATTCAACTATCCATACACAAAATTGACTGTTTATCTGTAAATAAAAATATAAAAACATTCATTAAATTGTCTATTATTAAATAAATTCATGCTTTTATTACCTTTTATTGAAGTTCAGGCTGAATAAATTTAACATTTGGAATCCTGCAGCAAATGAGAAGATAGTATAGCTCGTAAAATTTGTAAAATACCCTCAGAACTTTACTTGCAGTAATTGGCCAGCTGTGACTCTCCCTGGTATATCTCAATAATTGCTTCATTGTACATAAAGTCAAGATCATCTGTCTATTTAATAAATTGGCTTTTTTGCTGATAGAAGTTGGTGCTTGATTGGTTGAAATTAACTGGATTATTGTTTTCGTAGGTGGAATATTTTTATTAATTCACTTTCCTCAAATCGACATCAAAGTTTAGTAGCTGTGTCACGCCTACTCAAGGTATATAATCGTGACTCACATGGATATATTTACTCAGGCGTCTGGTAAAAAAGAAAACGATTGACTAAAGACTCACAGCAAGAGAGCATACGCATCTGTCGACAATCCGCACGTGATAGAATCTTTAAGACGTTTCTGGAATAAATTTTATTTGTCTTTATTATTTGATTGAATATTGTGAAATCATATTTTCTACATGTTTTCATCAGAAAATTAAATGTATGGATAAAGGGAGAAGTCAATTGAATGATTTGTAGTATCAACGGACATCTGCTCACTCAATTGGTCTTTTACACTCCAAAATCATTTTGGAGTAAATCAATTGATTGGATTACTATTTTTCAAAAATGTTTGTTCTACACTGACTAGTCAATAGTGACAAACGTTTTGATAGAACATTTTGTTGAATGGTATTTTATTTATTTCAGATTTTGATTAAATAAAAATTAACGACTTTTTGATCAATTTAATGGTGAAATAATATTGCGATTGTTGAAATAGTTGTTTCTACAGGTAGAATTACAGGTAAATGATGTCAATGAACTATGGTAGTGATAAAAAAATTATAAACCTCTTGATATCATCAAAGAATATTATTTTAGATCAAGAAAAGTAATATTTTAATAACTGTTGAGTTGTTTGACTTAGAAATTTAAAAGCAAATAAATTTTTTTAGCTATCTACTAACCAAACTCTTTTTCAAACTTTAAAAAATTAATCAAAACAATTATTTACTCTATTAAAATGAATATACCTAACAAACACTGCGAATCTCAAATTTGAAAGTGTTTTTATTTAAAACATTTAAAGTGTTTTAAAATGACGTCACCCATTTGATTAACATTGTAGTCACTTTTTAGATACTTGGAAGTGTTTAAACAATGACTACAATATTAATTAAATGGATGACGTCATTTTAAAACACTTTAAATGTTTTAAATTAAAACACTACGATTTGCAGTGAAGATGATCTTCATTTTAAAAAAAAGCTTCATTAAAGAAATCAATACCATCATAAAATGCAAAAAAAATTTTCCTGATAGTTACGTGATCGAGCAATTGACTCATCATTCACCCAGTTTGCTCTTTAATCTATACATTAGATACGACATGTAAATAAAATCAATCTAATCTCTGGTGAAGGCTGTAATTTCCCAGATAAACGTACAATCTCCATTTGCGTGTCGAATCTCCAGCATCCCCGTACAAAAAATCTCACTCCCCACTCACATGAATAACATTCGCCCCCGCGCGTTGCCGAGGAACAGACACGAGGGAGCAGACGCCGGTTTCCCTTTTGCTTCAGTCAGTAAAGCGCGCCGCGTTGAACTGTCGACATCAAATTACTAGGGGGGGCGCGCAATGGCTGCGTGTGAAACGTCCCTTGTTACATCTTCGGGTGCTATCCGAAAAATAACCTCCGGGTGTACCATGACACCCACCAATAATCCGACAGTGTGCTCTGATAAATCAATCCCTTGGCAACAAAGACTGTTTGGTAAAAACTTGTTATACTGCAATCAAATAAAAAAGCCAGATGATGATTCCAAATCCACCAGCGTTGATGTAAGCAGCTTTATCAACGAATCTGGTGGTTCTACGTGCGAAGTGATCGGTGTTTACTTCAGCTTCATTAATTCAAGTGCCACGTGCGATGAATTTACTAAACAATTGTCTGATTTGTATGCTCATGTCAATTCTATTGTTGCGACCAATGGAGATTCTGACTCGCGACAAAAGAAAAGGTTTGAAGTGGTACACGTTGTCCTTTGGAGTAATGTAGCTGATGTACTAGACTTTGATGAGAGTTTCAAAAATCATGTGACTGATTTACCATGGCTAGTGGTACCTAATGAAGATTATGAAAGAAAGGTAAGTTCATTTATCTCTCCAAAAGCTGTTCCTTTATACTGATGTTTAACCAAATTTTTTTCTCTTTTTTGCGTTGCGAGAATTTTATTTCGGGTACTTTGTACTTTAAAATTATTCCATTTCATTGAAGTGTATATATAGCAAATGAACTGAAGGAATATAAGCAGAGAATGAGAGTAAATATTAAAAATAGAATGTATAAGGAATAAAAGATACTGCAATTAATACAGTCAGTTTCCTTATTACTTATTCACCATTAATTACCGTACTCTAGACAAGATTTTTATTATGCAAAAAAAAAAATGAATCAAAAGGTTCACGAATCAATTGCTCTACGAATGTATATCTAAAGAATTAATTATACTTTGATACGATTTTTAAAAAATTTGAAAAACTAAAGATGATAAACAAAATAATTGATGAATATATATTTTATAATAATTTTTATGTCATGTGACAGTGTGTAATTTGAATTACTATCATTTATATTTGAGGTATATTCATTCAGAATCTAATTTTGAATGGTAAAATTACATCTCTGACGTTCATGACAGTTTGTGGTTTGTATACAAATTCCATTCCAGTAAACAGAGTGATGGATACATTTCGTTTAATTTGTAACCCGGAATTTTCTCACCCTTTGGAATATACTCCCGAGTGTATCGCTGATGCCAACATTTTTTAATTGGATTCTACATCGTTGAACAACGTCGGGACGCTTCAATAGTCGTATCGATTACTCGTTACCGTCATTGTTGAGATTAACGAAGGAAAATCCTGTAAAACGCACAGAAATACATCGTGGTGCACACAACGCCTACAGACCATGTAATGTTCGTGCTAATGAGAAAGAAAAATAGAAAGCAAGAGACGAAGAAAAAAAAGTAGAAAAAAAACAAAAGAAAACAAAGATGGGACGGTGAATAAAGAGAACACCAATAGTGTCGAAGAGTCAAGACTGAAAGGATATTCGATCGACACTACTATGGTGAGGCTTTGATGTTTTACTTCAAAATGATGCTAGTCGTCGACCTCGATAATTGTTGAGGGTGCTAGGTGTTTCCCATATTTTTTTTTCTAGCTAATGAATATCTCATGTACATAAGAAGGATTGTGACACAAGACACACTAGCAACATAATTAAGTTCAAAAGTACTTTATTTATTTTTATTTCCAAGAACACTTAGAATTTCATGGTTTCTTATAAAAAAGTTTATTAAAATTTTTTTGTTGCTACTATCTGCAATTATGTTGAAAGAAAATGAAGAAGTTCTTATTAAAATAGTCGCTAACTATTAGAAAGTCTAATGAGTAGATCATAAAACAATTTTTATTTAACTTTCGTGGGATGGACTTAAAAGTTTCTTCGTGAAATATGATGCTATTCTTTGCTAAAATAACTTTATTAATTTTTGATAGTAATTAGCATTATCATGTCGATCAATCTAATAAAATAAAATGGAAGTTAAATATCATTTCGACATCATGAATAAAAATGTACGGATAATTGTAGGAAATATTGTGACAGAATTGGAATTATTTTAAAATAAGTGGGTAGAAAAAAATACCTGGGAACAAATATTTAAAATTTTAGCACAATCGATATTACTGATAGTATCTGTTGGACAATTGATTAAATATTTGTATTAATGGAATGTAGAATTTATTGTCTGCTCCAAAATTTACTATCTATTTCCCTCCAAAAAAATTACAAATTATTGTAGTTAATTAATTGTTATCGAGGCTAGATCTACACAATTGTTACAAAACATTTAATTAAATAAAAAAAAATTAATTAATCTGTAATAAATTTAATTAATAGGCTTCTTACAAAATAATTTTTGTTTGATTGCGTGACGAAATATTATAACACTAATGTTATTACAATTTTTCAAATAATGATAAATTTATTAATGATAAAAACATTAATGTTTCAAAACAATAAGAATAATAATTCTTAATTACATAAATTAGGTGCGTCTGTTATCGAAATTCTTTTTTTATGAATCATTTTTATAAGCTTTTTACTAAATACTTAGAAAAATTAATTGGAAGAATTTATTAAAATTTTTGTACGAAGAAATTCAATTAAAAATATCTATTAAGCGTTATATTATTTAGCAATTTCCTGCTGAAAGAAGAGAATAAAAAATGAATAATTAATTTTTTTTTTTTTAATCAAAGATTCTAGTGGATAAAAAAAGAAATGGACTGATGAGAATATGGAGAAATTTCCAATTTACCATTGAGTGTTATATTTTGGCAGAAAATATTTTTCACATTGTTATCATGTGTTCAGTCGCGACTATTGATTCAGACTTTCAGTGAACTATGCACCTCCAGGTGTGTATTTTTTAAAATTACCATCGAAAATATTTACAAATCTCTGTAAATCAAGAATAATCTTTTTGTTTCATTTCCATAAATACCAGTAAACTTGCACTCTCGTGAACTGAGAGAACAAGAATTAAATAAATAAAATATTGAACTGAACAGTTGCAATAAATTATTATATACTCTCTAAAAAGGAATTAGTGAATATTAATTGTTTGCAGTGATTCTTTTTTACAAAATAGATTTAAAGAATATTTTATACACTGAGAAAAAAATTTACTTTATTTAAAAAATATTCAATTCGATCATTAACATCGAATTTTCAAATAGTGGCAATAAAATATTTCTTTGAAATTATGAATATGTGAATAAAATCATTTTATTTACTCAAATGAATTAAATGTCATTTGTTTTCAAACTTATTGTAACCTAAAAATAAATGACAAAAATGTGTTTTTGATAACACTATTATTAGATTAAATAAAATATTGTATTGATAATTGCGATAAATTATTTTATTTCATCAGAAAATATTATGAGAATCAGAATAATAATGAGAAATCCACTTAAATTGTACATGTAAATTTACTAAACAATAGGTAGTATACACTAGCTGCTGTTGTTTCATTTGACGAATTTTTTTTTTCTGTGTAGCTTTCAAAGTTATTAAGTATTTTAAACACATTTATTCTCTCTCTGGTTTGTATAAAAGTTATCATTATTAAATAATAAAAAATAATTTAAAACGATATAATATTTTCTGAATTAGTAAAATAATTTATCGCAATTAACAATACAATATTTAATTGTTATAATTTTCTTCCCTTCGTGTAATAATAAAAAAAAAAAAAACAATATAATTCGTTTAGAATATAAATTTTCAATAGAATAAAACATGAAATAAATTTTCCTATTATATAATTCAATCTAGAACACATCATGTGTAATTAAAACGATACACTTTTCCATAAAGAACAAAAATGGAATGAATTCTTTGTCTATTAGGGAAAAAATATACATTGTTGATATACTTTTGATCTTCAAAATAGGTCGATCGATATAACAATTTTGTATATCTTTTATATAATACCTAAGGCTTAGGAGGGGATGAATTCTACGAAGCAAGTAAAAAACAGGATTGACCAGGAGTCCTGGAGAATGTGAAGATGTTGAGAAACGAAAAAAAAAAAAAAAAGACTTGGAGAGAAGAGAATATAAAAAGATTGTGTGAAGCGATGCAAGAGATTTTGACAATGCGGAGACACGCTAACGCTGAGTGTCGACATTGCAATTCTGTTTCGACGACGTGAAAAATATGAAAAGAAAGTAAAGATAGTTGGAAAGAAAAATAAGGAAAAAAGAAAATCACAATACGAGATAGGAAGTCTCGTCAGGTTGTTTTGCAAAGCCATAATTTTTTTTTTTTTCAAATACTACCATTTTTCCGTTTTAAAGTTCCAGTTTTTAAACTTTTGTTCTTATACTGATAATTACAGACATCGATTTCCCATATAGAGGAGCAATTTTGTTCCTATTTAAAATACGATGCTAGACTATTAGTAAGTACAAGGGTGATTTAAATTTTAAATTGATTACTCATTGATGCTTTTAATCCTGGAAGAGGAAATTTCGTTTCTATTTTATTTTAAATGCTCTGCAAATTTACCTTCTTTAATCGGCAAACATTACTATAGAAACGGTGGATTTAGTGTGACTATGGTGAACCCAAGTTCACTGCTAAACTTGAACTTAAAACTTAAATACACACATCATCAAAACCTGTCAGCAAAGTGGCGGCTTCTAGAAGTACAAAGAGGTTTAAGAGGATTAAGGATTTTCCAATGCTTTTATTCCCAATCACATCAGAAACCAACGCTTGATGAAACCAGCACACCCAAGGATTTGTAAATAGCCAAAAGATTGTTGAATTACATCAACCAAAAAACTTTTTTGTTACCCAAGAAAACAACTTAAAAGTTTGAATTTCATATAGACATTAAAGATTTGCTGCTTTATTTGATTTATGGTAGTTTTTAACTTGTTCCTTCTTTTTCTTGAATATATTTTCTATTTTTGTTCACCTTCTGTCTCAACTGTGGAAGTCAATTTCTCAGGTAAAATTATTAAAATTACTAAGAATGATAAAGATGATTTATAAAGTGGCTAAAGCTATGTAGTTTTTGTATATTTTTATGCAAAGAGAGGGAGAGGCTGAATTTATGATGCAAAACCAAGTCAGACACATTAAAGCTTGAAAAAAGATCGCATAATTTTGCGGGTGAATGGAAGTTTCGTGTTGAACATTTTGGATTCAGTGAAGCATAAAAACCAATGATCCGTGTCCTTGATTGTTTCGTGTAATCAAATGTTATTTTATTATATGAATGGTTTATCGACATATTAACAAATCGAAATGCATATCAAACATGATTTCCTTTATCACGTTATTGCAATTTTTTCATTAACAATTTTATCAATTTAAAAAGAAGATTTGTTTCAACTTTGAACAATAAGAATATGGTATGAATAAAAAATAGGCTAGAATGATAATTTGCAAATTTAAAAAGTAAATATTACTTATAAGAAGTGGATTGAAATTCAATTACTGTATGTAATCTAAGTAAATATGGTAAATTGTTGAAAAATAAGAATAGATAAAAAAAAGATAAAAGATAATACCATTTTTTTGTGGTACAATAAACTGTTAATAAAAAAAAAATGTTCATCAATTTTATCAAATCACTTTACAAGTTTTTAATTTTTCTAAAAACACTTGTCAGTAAACTGCCATCAAGCTAAACCTTTTTATTTTCATTCTAGTGATATAGTGACTTCCATTAAAAAAATGAGTGGTTATATACAAGTTAGTAGAATGTATCTATGATAATAAATAGATTAAAAAATATTTTATTCATCTAGAAGTATAGTAATAACGAAAATTAAAATGCGCAATAGCTAAATAGTTAAACAAAAGTACTTCCTATCTTTTTTCGAGGTGAATTGACGACCCAGATTTGCTTAGAATGACTTTTAATTCAGGTCTGGAATAGATGAGAGATCAGGTAGAAAGGAAATGAGAAGTAAGAAAAAAGAGCATCGTAAAAAAATCAACGTTTTAAACTTTTCTCTTTACCTAACTTTAACTCAAAGATTTCATCGTTTCCAGTAAAGAGAAATTTTTTCCCAAGAACTAGCATGGTTGGTAAAAAGAAAAGATTAATGAGTAAAAAAAAATTTGTCATAGAAAAAACTGGATCAAGACTGGAAGAAAACGTGTGAAGTTAATCCCTCGGCAGGTGTAAAGAGCACGAAAATATTAGTACTTCGTATCTCACGCAGACGCGGTTTGAGTTTTCCAAGATCTCAAGAGAGTGGTACAGAAGCCAAGGAGAGAGTAAAAGCTGTGGAGAAGACGACGAATGAGACGCGATAAGGGAGAGAGGAGTGAACTTACAGTGTCGTTGTCGAAGGGGCGAAAAGGACACTAGGGAGATAGGGTACAGACGAGTGAAAACTACACGAAGGACGAGAGTATCGACCGCTCAACGATATGAACGAGTGAAACGGACGAGACATATCCAACGAGTGAAAAAAACCCTGGTACTGAGGGTGTGTATGCAAACCCTACTATTCCCTGGGGTGGATCATGACATAAAAATGTGAGCAGGTGCGCCTCTTGTTGGTAAACAACCGCAAAAAAACTGTAGAACTTTTAGAGCTTAGTCTCTATCACTATTTTCAAGAATTAGTATGAGGTATATTGCAAAAAGCAACCATATTTCATGACCTGTTTAACTTTAGCTATCAAAATCAACAAGCTATATGATAATAGATAACTTTTACACTTGACACAATGTGTAAAATAATTATAATTCAAGCCACCAAGCATGAAGGAGAAGAATAGGAACGAAGCAGAGAAAGGAACATGTAACTTCTAGATAGAGTTTGCTTGGTACTTTTACACACATTTGTAGACGACTCACCCTTATGCTGATAGTGTATTGCTATGGGGTTGTTGCAACCCTTCTGAGAGGTAGTCTGATGCACGAGAAAGTGTACAGTGGAAAGAAGAAACGAAAAGGGTAGAACAAGTACAGAAAGAGTAAGTCACCTTCTCGTTTCATGGAATAACTTGATCTCACGATCTTTGCATTCACTTTTTACTTATTTACGTGGATTTTTATATCAAAGAGCATATAAATATTGCGTGTTAACAATATAAAAAGAAGCTCTAAGTTTCTTTTGTAAAGGGAAATTTGTCATAGCAAAGGAATATAAAACAGTTTAAATAAATGTTTTTGTCATCTAGACGTTTACAAGCTTTGACTCTTCTTAAGGATATTGAAATCACTGTCACTGTGGTGGAAAGAAAGATAACGTTGTAAAAAATCAAATATCTTTTGCAAATAATACTTGAGAATAGAGTATTTGAGATCTGCAAATAAATCTACAGTTTTCTTGACGTGTTTATTTCTTGCAGACAGCTTTGAAGAGCCATCAGTATTTTTTGTTTTCTTTGGATTTAGTTATTGATTATTTTTATAGTGAGTTTAAAAATTAAAACAAATTGTTATTTAATAAAGGATTAGAATGTTTAAACATGGAATGAAATTATAGAAATAAAAAATGCTGATGAGATAACTGATGTGAATATTCTCATTTTGGTGAGTATTGGTCTAGATTGAAATATTTCTAGATGAGAGCAGTTATGGCAATCATTTTTTCAGATTAAAAACTGAGCATTCATAAAATCTCACCTTTTAAAATCTCTAGAAAATATTGAAGATTTTTCGAATAAGAAATAAATCTATGAGTAGATGGAGAAAAATTTTCGTGCTTGGATTTCTCTCAAATGAATGATGCAACTGATATATTCCTATCTAAATGCACAAGTTTCCTCGTAATGTAACTTCGATCTGGTTTAAATGTTAAGTTGATTCTAGTACGTTAATCTTCTGGAAGTTCTAAAGAATGCATAAAACTTGAACCAATGATATTTTACGAATGACTGAAGCCATCAAAATTTCTCAAAGTGCAATCAAAGCTTCTAAATGAGATTCATATTTGATAAAATTTTAAGTAGATCTGTTTCAGGGGCTTTCTTGTCATTTGATTAAAAAGGAAAAGACTAAAATTTCACAATTATTTTTGATCACTGCATCTTCGAAAGATAGAAGAAGATATAGAGCACAGTTTTTATTTCAAAAATAATAATGATACCAGATGAGAACAGATATTAAAATAAATTGTTCAGAATAAAGCCAAGTATTTAATTCAATTCAGAACTGGCATAGATATCGGATAAAGTATTTAGTAGAATATTAAAATATCAAAGTAAAATAAGCTTGTGATCATTTATTAAATCCATTATTTGCAAATAGATTCAATTTTTCTTAGTAATTTAATCATTTTACGTCACTGATGAATTCATTATTATCCAATCTAAATTAAACTTACTTGCAGTAGATCATAAAATGCTGAAATAATTGTAAATGACGTTCAAAGTAGTTGCTATACATTTTTATTCTTTTAATTAAACAAATGAAAATTAAAAGCTTTTTCACTTTAAATGAGGCATAAAATCAATTATTTAACACTTTACAATCACTATTACATGGAAATAAGATTCAATGTATGATACTCAGGATCAAAGTAATAAAAGAATAATAACTTTTAATGAGCATTTTTTTACACTTAGATATCAACATTTCTTGAACTGTTTTAAGTAAATTAATATCGATTGGTTGTCGATAAATTAATTAATTTTATCTTTATTGATTTTATTTATCAGAAGCAACGACACTTTTAAATGAATTCAATATTATTTCTCCAAGTGGCTCAACATTTAAACAGATTCCTTTTTTTTTCTTTTTCACATTCGATGCATAAGAAATTAAATAAATTCAATTTTAAAATAAAAATAATAATAAATTCAATCATTCAAAAATAATGTCTTTGAGTTGGAAACATAAAATGAAAACATCACAGTCCAAATATTCACTCTAACCCCACAATAACGAATCAATCATCAAGATTATTTCATTGAAACTTGTAATTAGCATCCTTTACCCTCAATAAATGCTCGTTCATTGAAAATGCCAATGAGTAAACTATTCGATTTCAATATTCAATAATTTCCAATACTGAATTTAATTTCCGTATCAACCAGTCAGCACTGGAGCTAACAAGCCATCTCTGCTAGGGCATTTAAATCATATCAAATTCTTAACAAAATGAAATACTATTCAAAGATAAATGAAGACAATAATGTAGCCAATTCTCAACAAACATACAATGACAAGAGCAACATCTGATCGATATTAACATATTCTTGAATAGTTTAAACTATCACATTTTTTCCTCCTTCTTTTTCATGTAATTTGAATTAATTCCAAGTCAATGACTCATATGCTGCGTACTTATTTGAAGAAGAAAATCGATTCTACAATTACTGATAATCGTCGACCCTCGTCAGACGAGCTTATTGGGCGTATAATGTTCTTGGATAAGGTGAAGAGGAGAATGGAAGAAAACAGAAAAGATCGTCAAGTATTTGCTGGAATCACAAACATTTATGTCCTGTGATAGATATCTGGTAAATTCAACGAAGGGGTTGGAACTGTCAACTGAATAGATCTTGACAGGTTCCTACAACATTGTTGTAGTAGAGATACAATGAAGAAATGTGAACCTTCGGTCAATATGCAACCTAAACCACACCAGACGTCTACGACGAAGATGAATTGTGGTCAACCTGTCGTTGGATGCGTGCATGGTGATACCAGCATTTGGATATTGATTACATGCATTAATAAAAATAGATATCCAGTATTTTGTGGTTTCAATTATTTGTGGAGTGGATTTTAAGGTTTTTTAAGCGTGGATTAATTTTTTAAAATCTCTTGAGATAACTTGGAAACAGATTAAGCTCATATTGATATAAATAATGATATACTGAGAACGTTTATGGGCACTTTAATTATATTTTTAATTGCATTTCCTGTCATGCGTTTATTAATTGTCCTGTCATGCAATATTGTTTTTAAAAACATACTTCTACTATGTTATAAAGTTATTTCTATGAGAAAAAGCCCTTCCCAAGTGATATTTAATGTACAGAGACTAATGTAAATTTTTTGTAGCTCAAACATGTTTTATATTTCAATTTAAAATTATCCAAAACGTTTTTTAATAATTAGATTTTTATATGAATTAATTTGAATAAAAATTCATTTTATAAATAAATGATTGATAAAATAGATAATTTTTTTTAGCAATAAATTGATTATTGTGATGTTAACTTTATTTAAAGCTTAGCTTTTAATAAATGAATGACATCGAGTGAATATTAATAGCTGTTATATATTTCATTATATATTTCGTATGTCCAGGTGAAATAGTTTCTATAAAAGCTTTTGCATAAAATAAATAATAAAAACAAATTATTTCTGATAAAAAATAGTGAAAGTAAAAAGTTGTTTCTTTAAACCAAATATCTGCTTAATTAATCTAAAGGTACAATGAAACCTCTTTGAGAGATAGCTTTTAATCCACCAAAACTATAATAAATAAATCTTGATGTTTCCTAAAATAATGAAAATATTTTAATTTTTCTATATAATAGTGTCACCCTCCAATGTTGTAAATGTGATAAGGGCGTAGATATTTTACGTCTCATACTTTATTAAAGGGGTCTGCGAACCTCGCACCCTAAAGCTACAGTTTATGAGTATTTCCCTTCGTGGTATTTCATATTCTACTATAAAATATTTCATACTTCTCGAAATGCTCTATAAGATTATTTGTGAAATATAGTCATAAATAAACTGCTCATGTTTTTTTATTGTATCCTTCCTATTTGATCTGTAGAAATACCCTCAAGAACTTCTGAAAAGGATTTCAGCGATTGCTTTAACCTTTAGTTCTATTTCGAGGTCGAAAAAGTAAGGAATTGGATTAAACCGAAGTACTTGGTGCCTTTCAGGCGACGTGCGTGGTTTACAAGAATATTGGCTTTAGATTTGGAATGGAATCAAGTGGAATCTGTCTAGTGAAACACACTCGTCGATATACTCACTGGAATCTCGTCAGTATTCCGACTATTCCGGTCCTCTAGGGCATATCACTTCATCCCTCCTGACATTTCCCTGTTTTGTTCATTACCATGGCAAACTACTCAATAGGTATTCAGATAGTTATATACATATCTGTGGATTGTCCAATATGCTTTTGTATTCATGATACATATTTTCAATTGTCCTTAAGAAGTTTCATTTTGGTTTGCCAAATTCCAGATGATAGTTGGGAAATTAAAAATACTGAAGAGTTTGTTGAATACACTTGATTATAAAAGCTTCAGTAAATATTTTCTAGATGACAAAATTTTATTTTATGCTTTTGAATTAATTTTAAGAGAATTTAAATTTTTTCCGGAAAAAATTTAAATTCTTCTAAAATTGAAAATTTTTTTAATTGAATTTTAGAATTTAAAAAACTACTTCTAAATATAAATTTTAATCATTTCTGGGTAAAGTAGTCACAGGACGATTCTCTGAAAAGCTATCTACCACTCTAAAATATTCTCCATCAAATTCACATACTTTCCAAAACTATGCTAATAAATTTTCTACATGCAATCCTTATTAAAATGCAATATTTTTATTAAAAAATCATTTGGTAATGTTGTTGATTTAAAAAAAATCTTTTCTTTTAAAGTTCGGAGCTCCGAATACTAGTATTCATCCATGCTGTTGTTTATTAGCGTATTATTTCTAAAGCTCTGATGAAACTTATGTGTTATAAAGTTTCTATGGCCTCATTACATAACTAACATGGCATATATTAATGTTAAAAAGCAATGGCTTTGGAATTATACTCATATACTTATGATAATGCAATAAAGTTAGTCGAAAGCACGTAATGAGGTGAGTTGGAAAATTGTGCGAGAGGAAATTGAGGTTGAAATTTTCAGGATTTAAATTGTATACATTTGGAACAATGAACATAAACAAACATTGAAATGCAATTTAACGTATATGATACCTGTTGTATCTTCCTTTCTTTGTTTATGGTTTTCGTTCGTTTCATATCAACATTTTAACAACAAGGGTTGTCTATCAAACACGTGAATAAAATGAAATTTCATATATACCAGTAATAGATATGAAAAAAGAAATTCTTTTAAAAATTTTATGATTATTTGTTTTTCTTTTTATATTCAAATGATATCAAAAAGTCGTCATCATATCTAGGTGATATTGAAATAATATGGCAGATAAAAGTGATTATAACAAAGTGATTAAAATGGAGTCGAACTCTCCTTCTGTTTTGTTTTGGGGCAATATTTTTTGAAAAATAAACAAATGAAAATCAACAAAGTAATTTTGATGAATAAATAGATAAAAGGAAATATTGTATGTTATATTTCAAAAGTATCTATCACAGAAGCTAAAATATTTGATAAAAATCAATTTTATCACTTTGTGAACCATTCAATTCAATTTATATAGCAAGAATCGTTTTATATTTCTGTATAAAATATAATCTGTTATTGTGTTTGTTTTATTATTTAATAAATTTAATGTTTTAGAGTGGAAAAGATTGCATAGTAATAAAAATAATAAAATAAAATATTTAAATAATTTTGAAAAATATTATACTAGTTTGTTTACTTGTATTTAGATTTGTAATTAAAATAAAAAATGTTTTGTAAACAATTTATGAAATTCAGAACATATTAACTTTTAATTAATGCAATCTAGTTCATTTATCAAAGCATATTTTCAAGCTAAAAGTCTACATAATAAACTTTCTGTGAACTGGTTTCAGAAAAATGTTATTCGTACTTTCTTTTGAAGATTAAAAGAATCTTGTATACAATTTAACGCAAAGTAGTGGAGAAATAATAAACTATGTTGATATTTATAATAATTATAGCAAATTAAAATAATTACATCAACAATAAAGTCATTTAGAAAGCCTTTTTTGAGTTATTAAAGTTAAATTAAATATTGAACGTTCAACTTAGAATGAAAGTTTATCATTTATTTATGAAAGAAAAATAAAAGTGACATACTAGTGTTGGTAAAGTAAAATAAAAAAAGTATCGCAATTTTCTTTTCAGACTACTGAGGTCTTCAATCTAGCACCCATCGTTCATTTTCTCTTTTTCATCTTCTTCTCACTGCAACCCCCTCAATCTTTCACTGACCTTTGAATCATTTCGCTTAGGAGTTACTCATAGCTTTTTTCTTTTATTTTCTGCGGCTTTTTATAACTTCTTTTTTTTTGTTATTTTACCTTTCTTTATCTTTTTTCTTCCGGGCGTGTTATCGTTTTGGTTTCCATTTCTCTGCGCACATCATACATTGAATAACACCTTGAAAACGCCAGACGTACCATTTGAATAAAAAAAAAAATGCTTTTTATATTTCATCAACTCATAGAATTTTTTCCCTTTAAAAATCACATTTGTGCATCCATCATCATCATCTATTTGTTATAAATTTTATTATTAATGTCTATCTATTTGTTCTTTCCCAAAAAGCTCATGAAGAGAAAACAGAAAGTGCTATAAATTTCATTTTTAGCAACCATTTGAATATTTTAAATACTGGAAATTTATATATTGAAAGCATTAATGGGTATTCAAGCATCGAATAACGTAACGGGACAGAAGAGTGCACTCGAGGGTTTTTTAATATCGTTGATGCGAGGCGTCAATGCCTGGGTATTGCTTGGCTGGGGCTGCCTTTGACGACGAGTCAAGACGACAAGAGCTCTTCGGTCGTTGAAATAGAATATACATATATACTATCGATGTATATATTACAGACAATCTTGTCTACTCATGTATTTACACATTCATGTTAAAATTTTTCCCAGCATAATCGCTATACTTTGGTATTCCAATGAATTTCTTCAACTCTTGGCGAAAAGAAGCGTGAATATTATACTTTTAAAATAAGAAAAAACGTTTCTTTTCTTTATTTAAATTGTTAACTTCTAACTTTTATGCTAAACTCGCTCAACTCTCAAGTAATCTCAAAGCAGTTGTTAAGATTTAAATTGTGAGAACTTATTTTCAAAAAGTTTGCAAAAAATTACTTGCTTCTTTTTATTTTATATTGTTTTGTTATCATCTCTATCTGTATTATAATTAACTGAATCAAAATCATTTCTTTCCAGACAAGACTAACACGAAGGTATCGTATCAAGTCTGGAGTGCCAACGTTGATCCTTTTAGAAGGAGCAAGTGGATCTGTGGTGACACGAGGAGGTGTTGAACGTGTTCTAGAAGATCCAAGTGGCGTTAACTTTCCATGGAGACCTCCACATCCAAAAGCAACGCTTGAGGATGGGCCCCTACTGGCGTGTGGAGCAAGGGAAAGTAAAGAACCAATGCTCCATGAAGAATTAAGACATTACATCAAGGGTGTATATTTTAGTGCTCACTGGGTAAATATCTTGGTCAGGAAATGATGTTTTATCTAAAATCAAGAATAAATAATAAAAATGTCACGGTTGAAGCTAGCAAATCAACTCAAGCAATTGAAAACATTCTAACATGTATTATATTTGTAGTATCAATGCTTAAGAATTGATAGGATTCGTATAATATTCAAAATATTAATGTTTTTTGGGATATAAATACAATTTAAATCCACGATGAAGGGTTCCAATTATCGTTTCAGTATGTAGATCGATAAAAGAGTTAAGTCAATTCACACTAAAAGTCATAAAGTTTTCCACAGGTTTATGTCAGTTCACATGGAATTGTATGAATCAAGATTGTGCAGCATATGGATGTGCACTAGAATGTGAAATTCGAAAATTATGATTGGAAGTTGAATGGAATATGCTTTATTAGATTACAAAGTAATATCATAATTCTATCTATAAAACAGAAATATTTTTCAAAATGACATAAATACAGTCAACATCTCAATATTGATGCCCTGTGTTATAGGTAAATTGATGCTTTATATGAATTATAAAAAAAGATAATAAAAAAAGTTGGAGCTTTGAATGCATCTGAAGTAGACTAATTGATATCAAAAAGATTTCTAGCAATGGTAAAAAAAATTACTTGATCATAAATATCAGAGCTGATTCAAGCAATCAATTAGCGAAAATCAATATCTATATATATTTTCCATTCTGAATAAATAAAGTTCCTCTCTTTCTCAATATTTAAATGCACAATCTTGCTACAAACTATGATGTAAAGCTCTCAGAAACTTAAAGTATATTCAATATTTATTTTACCAGTTGATTATGTAGATTTTTCTATTTTGATAAATTATGATGGTGATGTTTAAATAAGCATATTAATGTTAAAATCATTCACCATAAAGTGCATCAACAAATTTATAATATATTCCATCTTGATTGCTGTTGTTTTTACATTGATTACAGCAGACACCATTATATTATTTTATGCAAATGTTATTTTAATTAATGATGCAAACTGAAACAAAATACATCATCATTCATTGATGTAATTTTAATTCAATCGAAGTATTTAATTATCAATGCACCAACATAAGTGATAATTTCATCAATTTAAAATAAATTAATGATAATATATATTGACTCGTTGAATTATTTATATTTTGTTATTTATAATGATCATCAGATAGTATTGAAAAAGTAATTTGGCATTCACTGCATGGGCTTTTGAATAAATGATAAAATAATAAAATATGATTAGCTTCTAAAATAGAAATGAATTATGGAAATTGCTAAGATAAATTTTCAAAACATTTAAAATTAACCATTACTATAAACTTTGAAAGCTGAATAGAAAAGGAAAATGTCAGAAAGCAGATAAACCGTTCGAAAGGCCAACGAAATATTTATGCTACCGCGCGTATTTTACTTTCTTTCCTCCTCTTGACTCAATATGCAAAGGATTTTCTATAGTTCTGGAGAGTTAAATCCTACGTCAAGCGGGGGAGATGCTAGAGACGCGATTTATTATGCTCCAGGATACGCAGACGTTGTTGGGAACTCAAGGGTGTATTATTAATGCTCCTCTACCATTGAATCAAGACAGAGTATTAATGAATAATACTCTGAATAAGCTCATCGATCAAGAAAATGATTATGGTTATTATTATGGTTATTATTACCACGGTATTATTCGAATCTAATAATATGTAAGGCTGTCGGAGGAATAAGAGCTTATATAAAAAAAGTTTCTTTACTTGTTACTTATTTTCTCTAATGATCTTTCTTTTCTAGTGCCCACCATGTCGAGCTTTTACTCCACAATTGGTAGACACTTATCAACGAATAAGGGAAAGAGGTCACAATTTCGAAGTTATATTCGTCAGTTCTGATCGGTAAAGTACCTTTTTAAAATTTTAACATAATTTTGTTTTTACTAAAAAAAAGAAAATGATTGAAAATAACTGTTTAACAATGGATTAATTTACAAAATTATCTAAACATAGTTTAAAAAATGATTGAGTCTATTGAATCAGTGGAATTCTAATTTTTGTCAATACATGATTTATTAGCACTCTAGTAATTACTAGAACTACTAATAATTCAAGTTAGCATACCAATAATTGGTGGTTTTACTCTAGTTAGTTTAGACTTTCTATTCTGAAACTAATTTTCTCTGTTCTACCTAGTAATCATTTATACAAATCAACCCATATATTTAAAATAAAATGTTAATTAATTAATCAGTAATGAATAGTCTCATAAATAGCAACGATTTCATAATGAATATAAAGCTTCATATGATTTAAATAACTCGCCAGTGGATAAAAATGAATTAGTAAATATGACACAAAGCCATTTGTAAAATGCATTTCAATTTAATTACTCTTGTTCTCTTCATGGATCTACACCCGCACTTTGCTCATATCCTCTCAGTTTTATTTCATCGAATCTAAAAGAAAGCCTTGCACGAGGGCTGGTAGTATACTACTATACATTTCGACGGTAGAGAAAAGAACATTATTCGGATAATGGCAATGGCTTGGAGGGTGAAGGCAATGGCAAGAGGACCTGCCAACCCTAGAGTATCAGCGAAAGGCACGCGGGGAATTACTGATTATACCAAGGGTTCCTTTTTACGACCGACAGTCAAGAAAAACGTCCTCTCTTGGTGGGAGTATAGAGTTTTGCTTCAGCCCTTGATATTCAGTGGGGTATCAGTAGTAGTAGCAATGCCTACCATCTTTATATACCCTACTAAATTTCCTACAAACGGAAAACGAGATCTGAGAAAGTAGTTCAAAATACTTGGATCCCTTTTTTTCTTTATTTCTCTTTATAATCCACGTGTAGTTTTCAAACGTTCTCGAATGAAAGTTCAAGCGTTTCGTGAAAACCCAAACGGCCTAGAGCGTTTTTCACTTACCACTAGATTTCTCTTTCTCTCAGCGTCGCTTTCCTTTGCCTAGACGTTTTTGAAGCTTACATTGGCTGCAATCCACAAGAGTTTGGTGAAGAAGCCCTGTCTCTTTGTTCACTCATGCCTCGCAGCAACTCTACCTCATGCCTTTACAAGCTTCATTTTCTGCTGTTTTTTTTGTAACAGACGTATACGGCTGAGGATCCAAAACCTATGACATGAAGAAAAAAAACCGAGTTATAAAATTGCCAGCTATTTGATTTCAGTAGTAATGAAGGGGAAAACCGTGTAGGGAAAGTAAGCTCCAGGGGGTGATTGTTGCACGGATGGCTTTCATGAAGCTTTATGGAAAATCGATGTAGTATCGTCCGGACACCAAGCTCCAACAGGGTTATAAAGGAGTGCGAGAGGAAAGCGGAGAAGAGAATATGATAAAACTTGCTTTTACTTAGAATTTTGCGTCTCGCTTATCTTTAATATAACTGCAGTGACTCTGAATAATATTCAAAGTGGCTACTATGTAAAGTCATTGCATATAATGTGTCTTTATGTAATGCACGGTTATATACTAGTTAATGAAATCTGATTTCATATCTTGTTATCGTTAGTCTACAAATAACCCTTATTATAGCTTACAAGCATGGGGCAAGGTTCACTAAATTGATGATGCGATTGCTTTAATAATGTACTACCTAACTATTTATTTCCCTTAAAAGTTCTAACAATTATAATGCTATCAGAATTAATGATGACTACATAAAAAATAACTCTAAAATTATTTTTATTACACAATAGCAAAAATGACATAATGTTTACCCATCAAATATGTTTTGAAGAGGATCAAAATTAGAGTTTTAAAACCCATAAAAATTTTTCTCATTTAGCTTTTCTACCTAGGACACCCTTTTAATATCACAGACTAATGGCATCATAATAATAATAATAATTAATTATTTTTGATAAATGTCGTAAACTGTTATTTATAATTTTTGCAGCAGCTCACTGCTGGTATACAATGTCTATTTTTTCTCTGTTTACTTCTACCAAGCATAATGAGTGAAAGAATAATAGGGAAAAAACTTTAGGGTGGTTGCGACTAATTCACGAGAGAGAGTACTAATAAATTACCACTGCATCAGGTAATTTTTATACTTAGTCTAGGCAGCTCTCTCAGTTACATGATATTTGAGCGTACATAAATTTGATGTAACATATGGATACGTTTTTAAAAATTAAAATAAATGTTTATATATAGTGAGAAAAATTTTAAATTACAATGATTAATATGTGGCTTTCTTGAACATTTATTCATTTATTTCCATATCATTTCAGGAGTGAAGAATCTTATAACGTACATATTGAATCGATGCCATGGTTAAGGATACCGTTTGGACATGAAGAGCGAAGAAAAAAGTTGGCAATAGCCCTCGATGTTCAAGCGATACCTACACTTGTCATCCTTGATCCTCGGGACAATATCATCACTCTTGAGGGTCGTGGAGAACTTCTAGAAGACCCTGAGGGGCTGGTAATGTGTTCTTTTTTTCTTACTTTGTGCTTCCAACATTATTCTTTATTTTAGCTTAGTCAACTGATTTCTCTTCTTTTTCTCTCCAGAATTTCCCTTGGACCACCCGGCTGGTTAACATTTTAACCGAAAAATACGCCACATCATTGCACGATGCTCCTGCAATAATTTTATTCGTTGGTAAGATATTTATTATTTTCAATGTATCATCTTTATCAAAATTGGTAGTTGAGAAAATAAAATTGCTTACGGATATATTTTTGTTTGAAGCTTCAGAGGGTGAAGACTGTGAAATTCAATTTGGAGAAAGTGTTCTCTTACCATCTGCAGAAGCTTACAGGAGAGAGAAACCAGACTATGATCCCAATTATGATGATCCTGATGATATGCTTCAATTTTACATCGCTTTAGACGTAAGTTCATATCGATGATTTTGTTACATCACCATAAATTTCCGTAACTTCATGTTAGCTACTAGTATTATAAAAATTCTGTCGGGTAAACTTATGTAAACATCACAATTTAAATCAAATAATTTTTATAGTTCTTACAACTTTAAAATAAGTAGAGTTATAATTACAAGAAATAATTGATAAGTATCGTTCCTTGACTCAATCTTCTATTAATCATGTTGAGATAGTTTGATTAGTTAAACTAACAGAATGTTATCAAAGTTTTCGTCAACTTCGATTGAAGTACTAATACATGTTTATCAACTTTAGTTTAAGATGAATAACTGAAGACAGTTTAAATGATTTGAAATATTAATACTCCAAATAATTTAAACTTTATTAGTTGTAATATTCATAACTATTTGAAGGGATTTTGATATAAAATATTAAAATCATAAACAAAAAAGATAATCCCATGGAAAAATTCCAATTTTTATTATAAATGACTTTTCACATTTATTCTAGTGCGAAACGTCGGACATTCTACGAGAATTTGTAGGACTGGATGACGCTGTACCATTGCTCACTGCCATTGATATCCCACGAGGAATTTATGCTGTGATGGAAGATGGTGCAGAAATAACAGTTGATTCTGTTCAGCAATTTGTTGATGGCTTTAGAAATGACAAACTACCAATAAATAAAATAGCTGCAGTGCAAAAATCTTCAAAAAATGACAAAATAACTATTTAAAGTACTTAAAATATCTCTACACACTGCCAATAATGTAAAAAATGTATTTGTTTATGATTTAAAATTAATATAAAATTGTATTATAAATTATAGTATGCATTGAACAGTATTTAATAAAATTAGTCTCAAATCATATAACTTACGACATTTTTTATTCCAATCATTTAAACATTATTTACAACAAATTTACGATTAAATTTTTATTTGATATGTCGTGGATAATATCTAATAATATATGTTTGGTCCCTAATGCAAGGTATTAAAATATTGTCATACGTCAAAACTCGCTTGACAAAAAATAATTGACTCATGATTTTATCATTTATGTACAAACTACTTGAATTTGTTGATTTTTAATCAGACATTAATCGAAAATTTCTAATATGCTTGATGCACTTTTAAGTGCGAAAAAATTTTTAAGTTGATTAAAGCTAAATTTGTCGTTTAATTAAAAATAAAATCACGCCTATTTACATACTTAAAAAGAAAAAATGTCGAAAATGAAATCAATGTTTAAATTAGTCCATGAAATATAAAAAATAAATGGCTTTTGATATATTGCTACAATAAAATGATTATGAGTGAAAAATAAATACTAAATGCAAACGAAGTCCCAGAACTCATGTAAGCAGAGCGGCTAAGGCATCAAAAAACTTTGGACGTTCTTCAATCTTCAGTCTTATTACTGCAATAAAAAAAAATTAAACCAATTAATTTTTGGGATGAGTTCAACGTCATCAAAAGTTTTAAATCAAATTTACGAAACTTTGATAAAATAATTACAAATTTTTGAATTAAATTAAACTAGCCATAATATATGGATTCTTCTTACTTTCACACTAAAAGTTTTAGCTTCAACAGCATAATAATTAAAAGTATCTACTTACTTGTGGTATCAAAGTAATCAGTTTCTATGTCAGAATTAGTATTTTTCGCAGCTTGCTCGAATGCTTTTCCAAATAAACTCTTTGGCTGATCTTCACACACAGGTGGTACGCCCACTAAAATACACATTCCTTCCTCAGCATTAAAAGTTGCTGATGCGAGGAGTGGCCAGCCGCGTGCATTTCTATTCCTTGAAGTTTCTACGTACGCTTTTAATGTAAATTGTGCGAGCATTAAAAGAGAATGTGGATGAGCAAATAAACGACTGTCGAGAGAACCCTCAGGGATGATGACGTAGAGAAACGTTCCAGCGTTCATCACCTGTTTCATTTCTAAAATCCCTTGGGCTGTTTTGAAGATATTACTCAGCATCATTTTTGCTTTCTCAATTCCACGCTCTAAGATGTCTTTTTTCTTACGCGATAAACAATCGAGAGCATCGAGAAAACAATGCTGAGGTAGACGATCTTTTGTTGACGACTCCAAGAGTGCTAGCATTGCATAAACAATATCCGATGCACAATATTTAAATCGATATCCACACTGAAGAGTGAAACTAGCGCCAATGACACTATCAACTTTGTACTTTGATGCTAATCTTTCTACCATTTGACGAAATTCTAATCTTAAATTTAAATCCATTGCAGAAAATCGTTGTTTTGATTGAGCAAGTGGTAATCCCATTTCAGCTAAAAGTTCTCTTAGCCGTTTTTCTCCTCGTAAAGACCAAAGACGTAGAGAAACTGCAGTTATCATTGAATGTCTTAAACTCGCTTCAACTGTCCAATGACGATAAAGAGCTAATTGGAGATCTCTATCATAGGTCACTTTCACTGCACTTTGCTGTTGTTTTTCAGCATCTACACCTTGTCTATGGCTTAGTCGAGATACATGTCCTTGAAGATTACCGGATTCAAGAACACTTATACCAGATTCTATTTTACCGAGTATTGTTTGTTCTGTAGCACCAACTATTGCCCACCATACCATATCTAAACTGTCTTTCGACATTTTCCATGCCATTTCAAATAATAAAACCGCACTAGATTTACCGTAATAACTGTACTGCATATAATTAAAGAGAATTGTGTCTCGTTTTTCTTCCCACTCACGCCGTTCTCTTCTCCTCATTAAATCATCTTCATTCAAACGGCGTCTTTTTGCTTGTTGTGTTTCGCCTTCATTGTCGGAATCGTCACCCGGATTTTCATCATCAGACTAGATACAAAAAATAGTTACTTCAAAAATAATCAATTGTACAATAGTAGTAAATGAGGAAAAAAAATTTATTACCGAATCTTCACGAAAGACTTCGTTATACTCAGGAATTTCATCGTCTTCTTCAAGTTTGCCAAGAATACGGATCTGACCTTCAGAATAGATATTACAAAGATCATAAGGCCTGTGGCTATCTACGATAAAAAATACTGTGTCCTCAGGTGGTTCTAAAAGCTCAACTATATCTATTGTCGCACCACAATTTATCATTACAACATATTTTATCTGAAAAAAAAAATAATAATAATACATTTTATGTCATATTGAGGTAAAAAACAAGAAATTGATATTAATATCGTTATTTGTATGACCTACATATGCTATGAAATTTAGTTGTCAATAAATCGAACAAAATTAAAAGATTGCTATAAAAAATCAAAAGATGGATTTTATTTATCTTCGAAATTACAAAAAATTATTATTGATAAATAAACAGTTATAAATAGTTAAGGAAGAAAAAGTGTAAGTAATGTAGAATTTTTTACCTCTTCACAATTATCTGCATAAGCTTTGACCATATCTTGGATGCCTTGCACTGGTTCAAGGGTATATACCACGTTATCATTTTTAAAAAGCTGCTGTAGTATTTTACAAGCACAAATTGCATCAATGTCAAAATTAACGAGCAGTAAACATCTCTGAAAAGAATGTTACATTCATTATTTTCTTAGCTTATCTATATTTTTGGATTTGTTCAAATAAGAAAAATTCATGTAATAAGGGTAATAATATTTTAGATTTTGTTTAAATATAAAGATAAACAATTAATGAAACATTTGAATGCGTTTGATTAACCTTAACGATTATTAAAACTCTTATTAATTTACTTTTATACATAAAGCGGTTTAAAAAAACTTACATTTCCATGCACTACATTATAAAAATTATTCCTGAGGTTATCCACAAACATCGTGTTTTATTTAAGTCATCTAAGCTAATTTTTGGCACACCTTTCCTTGATTTCGTCTTTTAAACAATCCGTATACTGGTCTGCACAATGTGTACAGTACAGACACTCTTTGCCGCGAAAAAGCAACAAACCATTGATACTGTTGGCTACCAGGGGGCAGATAAGTTTTTGAGTTATAGGGGGAGGCACTTTTTTGTCAACAATTTCATAACCTTATTAAACACGTGTTTTCTACAAATGTCAATTAATTTCATAGATAATTTTTTAATAATATATTAAAGTTATTATCGAACATAAATTTATACAAATAATAGTGTGCAATATGTCAAGAAGACCAGAGCATTTAGCACCTCCTGAAGTGGTAAGATTCTATTTAAATAAAGTATTTTTAATAGTAGAAAACTTTCTTAGTTGTTTTTTATATTTAAAATGTTTTCTAGTAATTAATAACTTGAATTAAATATTTATTAACTATTTGTTGACAGTTTTACAATGAAGAAGAGGCTAAAAAATATACCCAAAAGTAAGTTAATATCTTTGGTCATAAAATTAAGGTTTTATTCTAACTGACTGATAATTACAGCTCCAGAATGATTGACATCCAAGTTCAAATGTGTGAACGAGCTATTGAATTACTTGTTCTTCCTGAAGATGAGCCTTGTTTCCTTTTAGATATTGGTTGTGGTTCAGGACTTAGTGGGAGTGTTTTAGAAGATCAAGGACACGTATGGGTGGGCTTAGATATATCTTCGGCAATGCTAAGTAAGCTAGAGTCTTATTCTTTATGATATTTACAATAAACATAATAAAAAACATTCATATAATGTACTATGTAGATGTTGCCTTGGAACGAGAAGTCGAAGGAGATTTAATTCTTTGTGATATGGGCCAAGGAATGCCATTTAGACCTGGAAGTTTTGATGGAGCTGTGAGTATTTCAGCTCTTCAATGGCTTTGTAACGCTGATAAGAAATCACATAATCCTGTTCAAAGACTTTACAAATTTTTTTCGACCCTCTTTGCTTGTCTATCAAGATCAGCAAGAGCTGTATTTCAATTTTATCCTGAAAATAGTGATCAAATAGAATTGGTAACAACTCAAGCAACCAAAGCAGGATTCTTTGGTGGAGTAGTAGTTGATTACCCTAACAGTACAAAAGCTAAAAAATTTTTCTTAGTGTTAATGACTGGAGGAAATATGCCTTTACCTACGCCATTAGGTAATGAGTCAGAATCTACAACTGTTAAAAAATCAGAAAGAGAAAGAATAAAAAATTCTCGAGGAAAATCATTAAAGGGTACAAATTGGATCTTAGCAAAAAAAGAGAGAAGACGAAGACAAGGAAAAGAGACTAAAGAAGATACTGTGTATACAGGGAGAAGACGTTGTGGTTTTAAATGGCGTAAATTTTAGAAAAATAGTTGTGAATAACTCTCTTTACTAATAATAAAGTTTCTATTTAAATGTATATTAAATTTAAATTATTTACAAAACTTACGTTGAAATTTAATTTCACTTAGTAATCAAGTGTTTGTTCTGGTATAAGAAATTTAGAAACACTTTTATGAATTGGCTTAGGTAGATTATCTGCCAACTCTTGCCGATCTAACCATAGATATTTCGCTGTATTTGACACTTCTCCATCAATATACTTTCCGATGTAGTAAAATATTTTTGCTCCAAATTTACCAGTTTCTCTCATCGGTCTTGGATATGCATATTTATAAAATCCAACTGGTGCATTACCATAAATTTTTATGTTTACATTGTCTCCACACAGAGTTTTTAATACTCTCTCGGCGGTCTAAAACATAATCAATGACGTATTTAATGTAAACTTAATTATTACTATTTATTTAATTAGTGTGGCAATTTAAAAAACTAAAATTTCTTACTTGTCTCATATTTTCTCCTTCTTGTCTAACTCCTTGAGGAGGCAACCAAAAAAGCTTGTCCCCAACTTGTTGTTGTACAACCAACAACAAAGGTTTATCAAGTTTTCTTTCTAAAGATGTTTGAATATTTTTCGTATCAGCCTCCGTAATTCTTGGTGAAAATTTAAATGCTTCTAATTCAGTATCGCCTTTATCTTCAATATCTGAAGCTTTTTCAATTGTAATTTCATCAGGATCTAGAATTTTTAATCCTTTTTTCAGTTTTTCTTTGGTATCTAATTCTGCTTGTATTTTTATTTCATGATCACAAAGCAAACTTTGCTCGAATTCTATTTGATTGAGTAAGTCCTGATAAGCGTCTTCCATTTTCGATTTTGGAGCACTAATTAGTGGATGTCTTTCCACACAAATTGCACTTAATAAATCCCATTTATGTTTAACATTTGTTTGTGTACAATAGGTGGGACATTTCAAAAAACCTGTCAACAAAATTGACAAAGAAAATGTTTAGTTCAAATTATAATTACATATTTAAATGATAGTTAATTAAAATTATGATTTTACTATGCACTTGTTTAAACATTATCATTATAATAAATTAAGTATTTACTTTAGATAAATGTTTAAAAGCGACTAAAAACTTTACTTATAATCTACGCAAATTATAGGTTATATAAACGATTAAATACATACTTGATATATGATTTACTGATGTGCACAGCTTTAATGATTGTTTAAACATTTTCTCAGTTACGAATAAAAGTATTCTTATTTACTATTATTAGTTTCAATGTAAATCATGTACGTAAATAATTCTGAAGAAAAAACTGTCGACCGCAAAATGTTATCTTGCGTAAAAGCTCTCTAAAACGCGGATTCGGCGTCACACAAAGTACTTCATACATAAACTAGATATGTGTTGTATTAGTCGATACAGTTAGATCATATTTTACTCAATATTTAAAAATGATCATAAACATTAAAATGCATAAGGAATAAAATAGATCAGGATTGAAATTTTTTAATAAATTGATAAAAAATAATGAACGTATTCACATAAATAAAAAAACATTATTATTAGAGGAATATAAAAGTAACATGTGCCTTAAAAATAATTTTTGTTTTTTTTTTGTATAAATTAAAGTCATAACTAAAAAGATAAAAAAGTCTTATTTCTGGTAATTGAATTTAGCGTTAAAGCATATTTGAAAACTTATAATTCTGAAAATAATTTATTTTACAAGCATATTTTTATAGTATTTTAACTTCATAGTTTCGTTAGTTCTTTGCATTCATAATCATATAATGTATTGATACAAAGTCATTGTGTATTAACAGCTTACAAATACAGAGTCGGTTTCACATTTTTATTTATAATAATTATAGCTTATGGAGACAAAAATTTAGTAATTTCCAACTTTATAGATCATCTGCCTGACTAAAATCATGTAATTTCATATCAGTTTATCAAATAAACCCTTACTCACTTAATTATTATGTACAATAATAATAAATTATTACAAATATTCACCGCCTTATTCAAGGCACAAAAATATAGTGAGAGACATCATTAGCATCATCTACAACCTTAGACTGTAATAATTTTATTTCTAATCTCAACTTTTCTTTTTCCATTTCTTGTTTTCTAATTTCATTTGTATAACAGTTTATTTGAAGTTTAAGCTTATCTTTTTTAAGTTTCAACATTTCAGTTTCATGGTAAAGCTTTCCTTTTTCTGCCCTCAAAACTGCCAACTGCTCTATTAACAACTGATGACTCGCTTCTTCAGAAAAAACTACTTCTCCAACATCATTATGACCTTCAACATGAGAAGTTTTTATTTTGGTTGTACTAAGATCATTTTCAACACAATTTTCCGATTCAACTTCCTCAGAAGTTTCCTTGACAATCCAAATCCGCTCATCTTGAGAATCGTTTCCTACCCCGGAAGATTTCGCAAGTGGTGAAGTTATAGTGTCCATCAATTGTGTAGGTGTAGGTGAAGCTGTAGTAGTTTTTGAAAGTTTATCTATTTCAATAGAATTTGAAATTGTTTCAATATCCAAAACTCGATGTCCTGTTGAATGATTATCTTCTACTGAAGAGTGATTTAAATGATCATCGCAATAACTATTGAATTCACGTTCGTCCACAAAAACCGAACCATCTGCATTGACGATAGACTCAACTATGACAGAAGGATCACCACTTTCCATCACTAACTCGCCTACGATCTCACCATTTGCTGTTATAATATCTCCTCCATTATTTGCCCTTAACAGTTGCTCTTCAGCAGTATCTCCAATATCATCAACAACTTCTTCTTGAGATAACTGAGTATAAGAATCTTCACCATCATTTCCTTCACTAACCTCTAGTTCTGGTGATAATTCCTGCGAAAAATAATACTTGAATAATTAATTAAACAAATAATTTATTTAGAAATATTAATACTAACTTCTTGACCCCACGGTGATGCTGGTGGTTCTTTTTTCATCCGTTTAATCGAATGATTTATTTCTTCTTCTGATTCTGAAAATACTTTTCGGCCACTTTCTTTTGCTTGAAGCTTTTCTAAATCATGAATTCTTTTAAATAACTGATACGCTCGCTCTGGAGTTATTTCTTTTTTATGTTTATTCGCAGCTGCAATATTAAACAAATCTTTTGATCGTAAAATTTTATTAGTCCGTAACCTGACATATTCTTTAAGCCTTTTACGATCTATATGTAACTGCATCAAGTCTTGAACTTCTTGTTTTATTTCTCCACAAAGCTTCCTTTCTTGTGGGAGATTTTTAAATAATTCCTAGAATAAATATTTCGAAATTAGAGGATTCATTCATTCAAAATGTTATTATTTAGTTGATAAGATACCTCTGATATTTCATGATTATGTTCATTATTTACACTGGTAACTTCTAATTTAGTTCCATCTTTGGACGCTCTTAACATTATATGTGCTGGACAATTAGTTCTGATAGATCTATAGAAAGGATGTTTAATTAATTAACTGATATAGTTAAACATGAAAAAAAATTAATAAGATCAACTGTTTTGATACTATAATTTGCTGACTTTAATTGTATCTCTTTACATTTATTCGTGATAGAAAATGTTTACGATCCAAACGTAATTTCATTCAATAATTTGTGTTTATAATGAAGATAAATAGAAAAATGAAAATTACTGAGACTGTCTTCTGCCTGCTCCTCTTGGAAGAAATTTCTGACCCCCATAAATACATGCATATTTTACAGAATAATACTTCAATCGTTCACTAATAGGTCTCGCAGTTTTCATGTGAGCCCCACTAACTGTTCTACTATCTCTTCTCCAATAATGTACTAAACTACGTTTAGAAAATTTTTCCAGCTTGTTTTCTAGCTCTTCATAGCTATTAAACATTTCTCCCAAATGAAATGATATATCATCTTCGACAGCTTTGACTTCCATTATTTAAATGAGATATAGAAATCTGGAAATAATTTCAATGAATGAACTACAATTATAATAAATTAGTTCAATATTATTTTTTTTAATAACATTTAATTGTAAATTAAAATTTATCATTGATGAGGTTGCTAACTTTTTTAGTCATAGACATATGCTAATAAAGACTCATCAGTTAAAAAATGAAGTTTATAGGTTATAAATTGAAATAAGAAATGTAAATTAATGATTAAATATGAATAAATCATCATTTCATTAACAATTAATTATTATAAGGTGATTTTTAATATCATTGAAGAGGTTATATGTATAATGATTGGCGTGGTAGAAGCCAAGATTGTCAACCGTGAGCTCAGACGAACAGTTTTTTTCTCGTGAACCGGATAAATTAGCAAAAACATTCACTTGGAATCAATTTTAAACTTCAAAGTATCCATTGTTTCTAAAAGACAACATTACTTGCCAACAATATGTATAAACAATGTACGAAAGCTAAGAGAATAATATAATGTCGTACATACCGTTATAAGTTTTCCATAACTTGGATTTAAATACGTGCCTTATTTATGGATTTGATGCTCATTATCCGCGTATTGATTGATACTCTTTAAAAATTATTAAATCATCAATTTGAAAAAAAATTATTCATACAAATCAAATTTATCAGCAATTATTTTTTACACAAACGATTCAGGGCGCACTCTACACAATTGAGAGAAAATTTTTCTTTTGTTATTGGTTCTTCATTTGGTCTATGTACCGGGTGATAAATAAATAATCGTCAATCTATTAAAATATTTTATTTACTTTAATTATCATAATTAAATGCTTTTATAATTTTTAATTTATGTGCATTAAGATTATTGCAAGTTTATTTATGTAGATCTATTTGATCCTAGTTAAATTATTGTACAATTATGGAAGCCAATCGTTGTCAACGTCTACATCTATTGGAGGTATTGGAGGTGGCTCTTGACCATCTCCTATCTAAAAGAATGTTCTTTGATAATTTGTTTTTAATGCATTGAGATTTAAAAAAAAATATACTTGCATCTTCTGGATCGAAAGATTTATCAAGAGCAGGTAAAAAAATCGTTTCTTCCGCCTCAGTAGTTTTGGAGTTTTCAATCGTTAGTGTTTCATCAGCCTTAATATTTTTTGTTTCTATTTCATCAGAAAGTTTTTCTACTCGATTATTCTTTTCTTTCAAACATTGCAACGTTATTACCTGGAATGATAATTTGAAATTTATAAATTGCATATATACATTTAGATAACGATCATGGCATCATTCTTACTCTCATTGTATTAGCAATAGTTATTTTTATGTGGTCAGTCTGATAAGAATCTTCTGTAAATTGGGATATTAACGTCTGATACATTTTATTCATAATCAGTTTTACTTCTGCTGATTTTTCACGCTCTTCATGGATGACATTTCTATTTTTAGAATTACTATTTTTTTTTAAAACTTTATTTTCAGCTTCAAGAGTAATCATTTTTGCTTCTAATTTTGCATAATCTTTTTGGCATTCTATTAAATTATCATTAGCAGTCTTTATATCTATTAGTGATTTCTGCAGTTTATCATGTGACTCATATAGTGATGATTCTAATTTATGAATTTTTTCTTTCAATTCTATTTTTTCTTTATCGAATTCTTTTCTATCTACTTCTGTTTGTCTCAATTTATTTAAACTATGTTCTAATGAATTTTTTGTAATACTTAATGCATCTTCCAACGATTTTATTTTTTCTAAATGCAACTCATCTTTGGTTTTCGAAGTTCCTTCTGTAATTACAGCTTCATGGACTGTTTCATTACTTTTATTTGAATTCAGCGCTAGTAACATTCTCAATGATGTTTCAAGAGCTTTGTCATTGCTTGGAGAAGTAGCGTTTTGGAGTTCGAGTACATGAAATTTATCTAATAATTTTTGAACATTATCAGCAATTTTAGACATTCCCATTCTAATTTCTGCATTGTGCGTACGAGTTTCTGAGAGAAAAACATTTACATTTGGATCTATGGCAGGTTGTACAGTAGCTGGAAAGGAATATAATTGACCATCTGATGTTGACATGTACTGTTGCTACAAAAAAAATTAATCAAAAGAATATTTGTAATATTGTACTATTCAATAAATTTGTTTAAAAATATTTTCGGTCAAGTTATTAATGTTCTTACTGGAATTGGAGCTGCAGGCCATGGAGGTGTAAATGTTCCAGCCGGAACAAGAGTACCGTGTGGACTAGGGTTCGCTGGTGAGGGAATAAATGTACGCGGTAAAGCAACATTAGTAGGCACTTTAATTAAGCTTTCATGAGATTCCGAAGAAGAAGTATGTACATCTGTAGAAGCTTTTGGAGAAGTCTCCGCTGAAGAGTTTTTGACACGTCGTGGTGATTTGACATGAAGTTCTTCTTCTGTATCCTCGGAATCAGTTGTTGTTGACATTGGTTTTTGAGGAAGTATTGATTGGCCCATTTTGGCCATTCTAGATATTAAAGATGCTTTCCCACCTGATGTACGTGATCTAGACGTTGGACTTTTTTTAACATCAAGTGGCACAATATCTGTAATCTCTATTTCAAGAGCTATATCTCTTTCTCTTGGAAATCCGGGGCCTAAACTTATTTGTTTACTTGGAGGTAAAAATAAAATCCTTTTTAAGCCTTTTGTTACGCCTAAAAGAGAGCGCTCCCAATTGTCATCTGTTGAAATTTGAACAATCATGTCTTGAACAGGAATTACAGATACTTTTAGTGGCTGAGTGATATGCGTAATAATGGAATATTTCAAATGAATGTTGTCGCCTTCTTTAGCTTCATTTTCTTTACTTGAAACAGTTAAATCTTGATAAAATATTGAATCATCATTGTTTTCCTGCTGCAAAAAATATTTCGATACACCAACTTCTCTTGCAAAATCAATGGAACTCTCACTACTGTCGAATAAAATAGACCAGTTATCATTATAGCCATCATAATAACTGACATAATTATTTTCTTGAATTGAAAATTTAAACTTAGCTGTTAAAGTTAAAACAGAAATATGTTCTCTATTGTTTTTGTATAATATTAATAAATAACTTTTTGAGGAAACATTTGCTGTCAATGCTAGTCCAACTTTTCCTATAAGTTTATATTGTCCATTTTGTCTGAAAAAAGAGAATATTAACTACTGATAAAATTATCCCAATGTCAATTGTTAAAATGCAAAATCTTACAATTTATAAGCATGAACAGCTTTTGCTAGTATTACTTCTGTTTGACTTGAAGATGAAGTAGATTGAAAAGTATTTTTTGGAGGATTCAACTTTTTGTTAGCTTTTACAGAAGTATTTGATTCTGCAGATTTGTTAGACGCCCCAAAGATTGCAGCTAAATTTGATCTATGAAAAAGTAAATTTATTATTGATTAGATTGCTTGCATTTAAATATTATTATGTATTTTTTGAACACCCGGTACAATAAAAACCGAAACCAAAAAATCTATTTACCGACTGTTATTATGATATTAACAATAATGAGAGGGAAATTATATAGACTGTAACTGAAATTTATTTGTTAAATAATTATATTTTAAACAATATTATTAGGAATATTAGTATTATTAATATCATAAACAACATACCCGCCGAGAGGAGCAAAATCCTGTTCGTCATCATCCTTAAATAATTTTTCCAAGTTCGGTAACTGATTAGATCGATTCATTATTAAAAATCATTTGTAACTGCTTTTCAATTTTATCAAGCCTTTATTATAAAACATCTAAAAATTCGCAAAAAACTTATAACTGGCATATGACATTCAGTGAATGCACTTAGTTAGAATTTACTAATATGAATCATTGTAGAATTACCGTCTGTCGATTCGATAGCTTCACATGATCTTTCTTGATTTTTATTTTAAAAAAAATTCATTCAATGAAATTGAAAAGCTCGATTTATTTGATTTTTTATTCACAATAGTGCTATACAATTATTGATTATTTAATCTTATATGATTTTAAGATCTATTTAAATTTTCAGTGTATTATTTTTTCAACTACTGATTTATTTCAAAATGCTTTGTTTAATTATTTAGCTGGTTCAAACGTGTAATGTTTCCTTCCAGTTCTTTCAAATGGCATTTGCTTTTCCATCTAAAATTTGATTTTCATTAATATTTTTAGTATCAATTTATTAAAAATATAGAATTATATTATTTAAATGCAGAATCAAAATATATATTTACTCTTGGTTGGAAGCGAGGAAGTTTCCATGCAAGTTTAAATATCACCCATCCACAAGTCATGTAAGCAAGAAAATAAAGTGGAACTTTCCAATCCTCAAAGAATGGGATTTCTCCTATGTCAGTTTTATCTTCTTGTAAAAGATTCATATTAAAATGAATCTGCGAGAAATAATTTTTTGAATCAAAATATGTTAAGTGAAATTAACAATAAATCAACAATCTCATAAATTTTAAAAAACAATTATTTTTTTTTTCATAATTATAGTTATTGAAGCGGTATTTACCGGTTCTTCGTAATTCCTTCTCTCATCAGGATCATCCCATGGATAAAAGATATCTTTTTGACTAACAGCTATCTCAGGAAGTTCAGGATAATCACCCGGAGCAATTAATCCACCTTCATCATACGGTTTATATTCAGCAGGATGTAAGCCGTATTTTTTTGCAGCTGCTATTCTTTCCTCTTCAGTTTTTGGATAAGGACCCGGCATGTAATCAAAATTCGTCATCACCTCTGGAAAAAAGATAATAGATTAGAAAATGAAAACATCAAATGTACATTAAAAGTACTAAAATTACATAATGACTGTGGTCATTTTAATTCAATACAAAAAAAACATTTTGTCTACACAATTATATTCTAATGTGAAGAATATGAAACATAAACTGACAATGTTATCTAAATGGGTATAATAAAGTGAATATTATACGGAACATAATCTATAAATTAATTTGTCATGTTTGTTTTCGTTTTTAGTTATTACATGACTACTAATGTTCCTAACCTATTGTTTTATCAAACGTTATAATTGAAAAGTTCTGAAACATTCAAAATAATATAAGGGCTAAGTTATAAACTCACTGTTTCGAACAGCATTGAAAAGCACTCTGTTATGTGCTGATGCCAATGGAATGGCCAAATTTTTAATTTTGGCTAACGTAGCCATCGCTCCGATAATCAGCTGGAATAAGTTCCACTAAACCAATTCGATATGTGTACAATGTGTATGTATAATTAAACTGAATACATGCAAACTTTTTTAATAATACCCCTTATTCTTTTATTAATAAAAATACTTCAGTTTATAAGATTTGTTATCTTTTTCGAAACAATATTATTTTTAACAAACATTTATGCATCAAAAATATTATTTCATCAATATGTTAACATATATTTTCGAATAAACCGCCAGATTTTCTGTACCCAATTATCTTTTTTCGGTAAATAATAATATACCGACTGAGAAAAACTTTACAGCTAGCGCCACCTAAGATAAAAATTTTCTAGGAACAAGAAGCCGCTGTATGTGATCGTAAAAATGGGGAAGATGGCTGGTCGCTTGTATTGAATACGACTTGTCAGTATTGTGTTTTTCTTAAAGTGATCGTTTTAAATTGCTCCGTTTTATCATATGGGTACTCCAAATAATTATTTAAATTCTCCATCATTAATAGTGTAACCACAATAAAAATATTACATCATTTTTCAGTCGTATGCGTAAAAAATATCTTCATTAACTATACATGAATTCAAGGTAGTCAAACTATTTTTCTATTAACTCAAACTTTTGTTTTAAATATAAAAATAATAATATAAAAATTCCAAACAAAATAAAGAATTGGTGTAACAATTAATTTAATTGAGTGTTTTTATAGAAATCAATTAAAGAATACGCTGGAGTCTGATAGAAACAATATGGCGAGTCCATCGCCTCAGTCATCTCCTATGCCACCGCCGCAAGCTCCAAGTCCAATGGGACCTCCTCAACAATCTCCATCACCGTCAAATCCACAAGGAAGCCCAATGGGACCTCCTCAACATCATCCACACAGTCCGACGCAAGGGTACCCTGGAGGACCACCACCTCCTGGAGGACCATCTATGTCTCAACCCCCACCACAACAACCACCACCTCAGCAGCAAAATTATCCATCACATGCACAACAAATGCCTCCTAATATGGGCCCTCAGGTATGTTTATAAAAAATATCATTTTTTAAATCATTACATTAACTTTTAAAAAAAATAACTCCTCGAGAAGCTATTTTTTTGTTATAATAAGGTTATGGTACAGTTTGTTTTACTCAACTATACTGTGAACACATCTTTTTTGTGACATCGATCTCATTGATAACTTTTTATGTAAAAATCATTTTTTATTCATTTATTGAGCAATGATTGAATATTAACAAGAAATAAATAACTATATAAATGATTTATAATGGTATATTGATTTGAACTTTTTAGTTGTCATCGTAGAGGACAACTATATCAGCAATCTCTTTTTTGCTTGTGTTGAATAAGAATTGAAACTAACATTATTGCAGAAATTATGAAAATTGATGTATTAATTCTAAAGAAATGATCTTTTTTTTTTAATTAAAAAATCGATTCTTTTCTGTATTTGGCATCATGATAAATTAAAAGATCTCATTAAAATTTCTTTTGAGATTCATTAAGTTCTGCAAGACGATCAGCTTCATGAATTATTTTTACCAATTCTTGAGCAATTTTATCATTGCAAGCACCAATAGCTCGTGGATTCATAATGTCAACAGTTTTTCCTAGAACAAATACATTTGTTACATAAAGATTGACTTATTGCTAAGAGAAATAATAGTAATTATCAGTATTTTTTTAATTTGTCATAATAGGTTTTTTTCTTATAGTAATTATTATCAAGTGAATAGTGAAGGGCAATTACCAGTTACACGATCTACAACAACACCGCCCGCTTCAGAAATAATTAATGAAGCTGCAGCAATATCCCATGTTGAGATTCCTGGTCCTTCTATTTGATAACCTTCAACTGCTCCAAGGGCGATATAGCACAATGTTATAGCTGCACTTCCCAGTGTTCTCACTCTAATGCAAAATTAATTATCTCATAAATTTTAAAATAATTCATTACTGAAACAATGAATAGACACGTTTTTTTTACCCATGAGTTTTTTTTGTAATTAATTGAATTCTTTCAAACATTTTATTCTTTAGACTTGCAACTTTGAGAAATCCTGGCTCAATACAAACTAGACATTTAGAAATATCTAAAACAAAATTAGTAAAATATTATTTACCATAGCTGGATCAGTTGATCATTATTAAAACAATTCTGATATTTATCACTTTGGCTGACATACCTTGGATATTTGATGTTTTTATAGGACGTCCATTAAGAAAAGCACCTCGTCCTTTTCTTGCTGTAAACAATTGCTCCAAAATAGGATTGTATACAATACCGATTCTCACTTCTTTATTGATTGCCAAGCCAATGACCACACACGTGTGAGGAAAACAGTGAATAAAGTTCATCGTTCCATCAATTGGATCTATAATCCATGTAGGATCATTTGTCAATTCTGGAAGATTAGCTCCAGTTGATTCTTCTCCAATAAATTTATGATTAGGAAACTCTTCTTTTAACTTTCCTACAATTGTGTCTTCTATTTTCTGGTCATATTCTGTGACAAGATCCCAATCACCTTGTTTCTCTTTAATCGTTTTTTTAGCTTCTATGCTGATTTTTAGTACCTCAAAAAGAAATACTTAAATTATTACACATTCGTAAATATACTGATTTGGTAAAAGAAAGTTGATAATTGTAATTACTAGTCCAGCCTCAAGAACTAATTTCATAGCAAAGTCGTAAAAATAATCTTCTTGATTTGTCATATTTTTGTATTTTACAATATTTCAAACAGTTTTTAACCTACACAAGAATCGTTGATACACTGACTAAGATATCACTGTCAATGACGTTCTTAAATAACGTCTTGACTCTCTGTTCAGTTTCCTCTCTCTCACGAAGGTCGCAATTAAGGTAAGAGTTCCTTCAATTACCAAGGCTATTTGCATGTATATTACAATTTATCTCTTATCTTCAAAGTATTACTCTCATTTTGTAATTATTTTTCTATTCTTTCATTGATAAGATAAACGAAGATGGATATTATCAGATTTTAGGTGAAATTGAAACAATTATTAAGTAACTAAGACTATTTTCTGACTACAGGTGATTTATTTTATTTAATAATTATTAAGACTTATTCAACAATAATTGTTCTGATTTTATAATGATAAGAAAATCGTGACTACAGCTCATATTGAATGTTTTTTTTTTTTAACTTGAAGACATTCTACTCTTTAATATTCTGATTCTATCTAAATTTATATTGCTCTATCATCTTATATATCAATTCATTAATAAATTAATAATTTGTAATGTCAAGTCTTCTTGAGGCGTTTCCTTTGTGTTTGAAGGTCTGTGTCAATAATAAGCTTTGATATTTCCCTTGCTAATGAATCAGAAGCTGCTGCAATTACTTGGGGTTTTATGATGTTCAATGGTCCTCCTATTATTAGGAAATACTTTATTATTCAATATAATTATTTTTTTTTACTTTTTTACTTCATGAACAGGTTCAATTATGGTATGTAAACATACTTATTAGTAATAGATACTTTTCAAAGCCCAATTGAAATGAATATGTATTGATTATACACGATTTTTCTAGCTTCTAAGATTAAATAGGTCAACATATTACAATGTACTGATAATTATCATCATTTAAGAATTCTAAACGAATGATTAATTGAGAAATTGAAAGTAAACTTCAGTCTACATTATAATACGTAATGTCTATTTTTCTGAAAAATGAATCATCTACTGAATACTTTTCTCAACCTAGAACTATCATTATCTTAAACTTGATTGTTTTTTATTAATATCTGATACTAGTGATTATTTTCTTATTTGACGTAGTTGATCATATTAAAAATAATTATTTCATTTACCCTTTGTATCAATAACAACTCCTCCAGCTTCTTGAACGAGTAACAATCCAGCTGCAACATCCCAAGGTTTTAAATGATCCATCTGGAATGCATCTGCAACTCCCTTTGCCACTAATGTCATTGCTATTGCTGCCGAGCCAATACTACGAACTCTAAAATTAACCAAAGTTGATACGTAGAATTTAGATTGAATAATCAAATGCTGTATTGATAACATATTAGTACTAACCCATCAGCAGTATTTCCCAATGCATCAATTCTCCCTAATCCTATATCTCGCATTTTAGGAATCCAATTAAATGTTAATGGTTCGAGAATAATTAGCGAGTTCTTTAATTCAGTCGTATTTGATACTTTTAATTGGTTTCCATTTACAAAAGTGCCTGCACCTCTTTTTGCAGTAAATAATTGATTGTTATGGGGATCGAAAATTATTCCAAGCTCCACTTGTTTATTTATTGCTAAACCAACTGAAATGCAACAATGTGGGAATCCATGAATGAAATTGGTTGTACCATCAATAGGATCGATCATCCATGTGGGTGAATCAGTCAATTGTAATTCTTCATCAATATTGTATGATTCTTCAGCAATAAATCTTTGAAAAAATGATTTATTTTTTTTTAATCGTTATTCTTGGTTGATATTCATTAGGTTACTCAACAAATCTTCATATTTTCTGTTTGAAAATTATGATAATTCTTGATGTTTTTATAATGTGATCTCAAAGGAGGTGAAGAGTGAATAGATGTTATATAAGAAAATTTGAATTGAAGTTACATAGTAGAATTCATGGTCATTTAAATGAAAATTAAAAAGAAAAACTTCATTGAAATTCTTTTTTTTTTTTCAAATAAAGAATATGAAGATTCATATACTTATCAAATCAACTATATTTTTTACTTGTGATCAGGAAATTCTTCAGCCAATCTTGATATCAGCATTGATTCAATATCTGTGTCATACTGCGTAACTAGACTCTTACAAGGATCTTTAACTTTTACTATTTTTTCTTTGTTTAAAGCATCTTTTAATTTCTGAAAGAAAAGAAACAATTATTTACTTAGTCATTTAATGTATATTTATTATTTATCATTTTGCTATTATTTATAATGATAGTAAACTTACCTCACCAGCTTGGAGAATTAATTTTTTCGCAACTTCAAAGTATTTGTCAATTTTATTGGTCATTTTAACAGACTTTATTTAACGACTAGTTTTCAGGAGAAACTTAATTGATATTAATTTGATTATATTGTTCAACCAGTATGTCTTGCAACGTTATCAACATTATGAACAAGATAATAATATAGTCAAGTGTCACTGATATGAAATCTTGGAACTTATATTCTACTTTATTTAAAAAAACAAACAAATATTCTTAATATTATCTAAATTTTTATTCACTTTTTTTAAATTAACAATATATATTTAGTAAAAAATTCTTGTATGAAACTGTACACTTGAGGTCTTTAAAGCTAGATTTATAATGTTAACCTTTTTCTTTAATTTACAATCGAGAAAATCTTCTCCTTTATCAGTATTATCTTATTTGTTCACTACTTTTATAATGCTTTATTTGAAAATTTAAATTTTATTGTCTTTGTTAGTAATAAAATAAGTAATTAATTTAATATTTATTTATCACAAAAATACATGTTAATTTTATCATTTCTATCATCTAGGAATACTTTCATGAACTTGGAGAAAATTTCATTTAATTTTATATAATTGATTAACTGTTTCATATTACTTTAAATATTTTGAATATAAACATTTTTAGTATATAGTATTTTTTAGAAATAAAATACTTACAGTGAAGCCCACCATACAATATAAATTATAAAAAATATTATTTCAATATTAAATATTTAATCAAGTATTGAAGAATGAAAATAATAAATAAATAATAATAATAATAATAACAGATAAACCAGAATAGACTGCTTACTCCCTGAGAACTAACTTGGAGTCTTTGTGCTAGTTTAACTCTGACTTTGAAACAATTAACGCTATTAATTAATCATTGGTCTGCTCCAATCTTGACGAGTCTTCAATATGAATAATAACAGAAGAATTAGCAAACTTTTCGCATTTGCTGATGACAAATAATTTTTTATTAAAGCCATTTATGTTGATTAAAATTTTTATTCAACTATCTGGCTTGCCATCAATCTTTTACGATAGGTTTTAGCATCAGCGGCACGAATGAGCTTTACTAATTCAGACTCTAATTTTCTGGTACCCATTGCTAAAACTTTTGGCTTCATGATGTCAAATTTATCACCCGATGTATCAATTACTGATCCCCCAGCTTCACGAATGATTAAAACACCAGCAGCTACATCCCACGGCATTAAATTATCGGTATGGTAGACTTCAGCAGCTCCCATTGCTATATGACATAAGGTTAAGGCTGCAGAACCAAGAGTTCTTATTCCATGTGCAATTGATACAAATGCTTCTATTCTACCCAATAGGATGTCTCTGATGTCTTCAATTGCAGCATAAGATGCTTCAATGCATACCAAGGAATTTCGCAAGTCTTGGGAGATAACATTTCATCAATATTAGTATTTTGTTTGAACTTTCAACTATGACTTATATAAAAAATTATTTTCTAATTACCAGAGACGTCAGAGCTTTTAATACGGTTTCCGTTCAGATAAGCGCCACGTCCTCGTCGTGCTGTAAACATTTGTTCAAGGACTGGATTGTAAACAATGCCTATCTCAAGCTCTCGGTTTACTGCTAGGGCAATTGAGATGCAAGTGTGTGGAAATGCGTGAACAAAATTTGTAGTACCATCAATTGGATCGATTATCCATGTTGGGGTTGCTGTAAGCTCTGGTAGAACATTTGTTTTGGAAACTGTTTCCTCTCCAATAAACCTAAAAATCATATTTGTTCATTGTTCATCATTTTCTTAGTAAATCCAGTTTTTTTTTTTTTTATTCAAAACTATAATTACTTTAAACTAAAATTCTTTAATCCAATGAAAAATAGCTAATCGACTGATAAGAACTGTTGAATGAGCAAAAACTAATCATTGTAAAATTTTCTATTCGATTTATTTGACTTGTAAAAAAATAAAATTTACTTGTGAGCAGGAAATTCTTTAGCTAATCCAGCAATCAAAACCTCTTCGACTTTTTTATCGTACTGAGTTACCAAATCCCAATCACCAGCTTTAGTTTCAATAGTTTTCCTTCCTTGAATAGCTTCCCTGATGATCTAGAATTAATGTCAATTCTCTTAAAATATCTAATCATTGTTTATACACAGTAAATTGAATCGATTATACATGCAAAATTGACACAAGCTTAACTCAGCACGTGTCTCATTTCTACGACTTTGTATTTATCACTTATTGTATAAAAAAGCATTTTTTATGCAACAACGCTTGTTATCAGCAATTAATTTATTAACACGTGCTGATTTATGCATATAATCAAAATAGATAATTATTCAAGGTAAATGGCAATCAAATAATTCCAACAGTTATCAGACTTCTATTATTTTATTGTCATATTCTTTTTTTACTAAAAAATGTATACCTTAGCTGATTCTATTGTCAACTTCATAACAAAGTCATAACAGTGGTTCAATTCTTGTTGAGTAGTCATTGTTTTTGTGATTTATTTTTCACTAAAGTAAATATTTGTTTACACTTTATTGTTAGGATGAATTTAGAGTAGCTTGTAGTAGAATCAAATGGAATATTTATTCAAAATTATTACACTTTTATGACTATTAAACGATTCTACTCGCTCTCACGTTCAAGTGCCATGACGTTTGCGGAAACGCACTACTTATGCAAAAGCTACACACCCCCACCATTTTAAAGAATTTTATCCATGCTTATGTTTTCAATACTTATTTAATCTCTATTATTTTCTCTAATCTTTCAATAATTTTTCAATATCCAATTATGTCATAGCTTTTGAATTCTTTGTAATAATTAAAAATAGAACTACATGATAATAAATCTGCAATTAGTTGTAGTTGATAAATTTTTTTAATATTTGTAAAATAATTTAATTATAAAATTGAACATTTTATTTATTTGATACAATAATACTCATATATTGCCATAAAATTGAATATGGATATGAGATAAGTCAGCACTTTTAATGTCTGATATGATACAGGTGTTGGCTGGCTAGCACGTGTTAGTTATGTGTCATATGAACGTTGGTGGTAAATCGAATGTTTTTATTTCCATTTTTCTTGGCACTCTCATGCAGTGTTCACGCATTACACTATTTGTAGTCACGTTCCAAGAGCATGGTCAACCTTTGTTGTGGGCCAAGATATCGTTCATCAACTTCCTATGATTTTTCTTGGTAATTGGTGTTTTACTAGGTACTCAGATAATTATTTTCAAATTACTGTGATGATAAAAATTATTTACTCCTTAATTATCATCAAGATAGTTGAATAAACCAAACACAAAAATTATGTTTAAATATTTCGGAGAACTATTTTTTCTACAGTGAGCTTAGATTGTTTTGATAGACTCAATAATAATGTACAGAAAAATGTAAATATCATTTAAAAGAAAATTACTCACTTCCTATAGGAAAATTTCATGTTTTGAAAGAATGATTTTTAAAAAAAAAAAAAAAAACATTTTTAATTAAATGTATTTTAACTGAGACACTTATAGTAACTCTAACTGATGATAGTCCAGATTATTTTTAGCTGAAGAATATATATTTGGATCATTATATCAACATGGTAATAAAATGATTGACACGGTAGATCATGGAAAATTTTATTATATCTCGAGGTGGAAGTTATCAATTGCTGGCAGCTAACATGTACCACTGATAATAGTTTACATAAAATTCTGTCGAATTACAACTATTGTAAATGCCTATGACATTAAACATTGTAAAATAGTCAATCATCGTATTTATTAAACAATACTTCTTCTTACTTTCAATGCCAATTATGCGTTATAAATTATTATCATTCTGATAGTCATAATAATATCTACGTCATAGTCATTTGATAGTATCAAAAGAGTTATAAATATTATTGCATTTCAGATAATCAAGTTAAAAAATATTATAGAGTTACAGACTTTTTTTTTTACAATTTATTATATAAACTTGTGTATTAAATTTTGTACGTAACGCACGTGATAAATTGACATTGTTAAACGACAAAATTGACCCCATAGTATCATGTTTATTGATCGGGGTTTCGGTCTAATAGATCGGTTAAATGATTCCAGGGGCCACCAGGCGGACCACAAGGACCGCAACAAGGACCTGGAGGACCGATGATGCAAATGGGTGGACCTCCAGGATCAGGACATATGGGAGGACCACCAAATCAGATGGGACCAGGAGGACCTCCACCAATGGGACCCGGTGGCCCTAATCCAATGGGACCTGGAGGTGGTCCAATGGGTCCTTCGCAAATGTTTCCTGGAGGTCCTCCACCTATGGGTCCTGGAGGACCAAATCAAATGGGCCCAGGAGGTGAGATAAAAAATACGTTTTTATTGATTTGTTCTCTCTTTTTTAAAAATTTTTTTTTAATACTTAACTTCATATTTATTCATTTTTTATGAAATGTTGCTGGTTAAACTGACAAGTAATATTTTCTACGGTAATAAAAAAGTTGTGAAGTATTTTTAAGTCATCCATGATATTTTTTATTATATACATTTATTAAAGAAATATATGTATTAAGTGAAGTGGAAAATTTTTTTATCGTTGTGATACAGGTATACTTGTATCACTGAAACATTTTTCTTATTCATTTCATTAAATATTAGTATATACAATATTGAAAGAAAGTTTTTATGAGAGTTTTATTGCATATAACTTTTTTATTAACAGTCTACATTGATAGCATTCATAAAAATTATAATCAATGCATGCTTGAATTAATTTGTAGATAAAACTATTGATTAAATTTATATTATTCGTATTATTTATTTCTAATTATAATAAGCTCATTATTTATTTATTTATTTTTTTATTTCTTTGGGGAACTAATTGATAAAATTTCTATTTGTATTCAGTCCATAAATATTTTATAGGACCAAATCAAATGGGGCCAGGAGGTCAAATGGTACCAGGTGGGCAAATGGGTCCTGGTGGACATATGGGTCAACCGGGTGGACCACCAGGAGGACCTCCACCGCATATGCAAGGAGGTCCGGGAGGTCCACCAATGGGAGGACCACCAGGACCTCAAATGGGACCAGGAGGACAGAGTAATCAAATGCCAGGAGGACCAGGACACATGGGAGGCCCTCCACCACCATCAGGTCATATTAATGCACCAGGAGGACATATGGGTCCTGGAGGACCAAATCCAATGAATCAAGGAGGACCAGTACTTATGGGGCCTGGATCAATGGGTCCTGGTGGACCACAAGGACAAATGGGACCAGGTGGAGCACCTTCAATGAGTTCTGGAGGACAGATGCCATCTGGAGGTCCAACTGGTATGTGTCCAACCAATCAAGGACAAATAGGAGCCAATGGTCATGGTCAAATGGGAATGGGTGGACCAGGAAATCAAATGAATATGGGGCCAAGTGGTCCAGTTCCAATGAATATGAGCGGTCCAGGAGGTCCAGGACCGGGTCCTGCAGTGCCTGGACCTGGAGGTCCAATGATGTCTGTATCTGCACCAAATCAGATGCCTCCTGGAGGTCCCAACAATCAAATGGCTCCTACTGGACCACCACAAATGAATGTTAATAATTCTGGAAATCCTGTAGGACCTGGTGGACCAACTGGACCTCCAGGAATGGGTCCAATGCCTTCAGGAACACCGAATCAAGGACAAATGGGACCTATGGGACCTGGTGGACCTGTTAACCAAATGTCTCAGACTGGTCAAATGGGATCCGGTGGTCCTCCAGGACCATCTGGTCCAGGTCAAGAAAATTTAAATGCTCTACAAAAAGCTATAGATTCAATGGAAGAAAAAGGTTTGCAAGAGGATCCGCGTTACTCTCAATTATTAGCTCTTAGAGCAAGACAAGGACAGGGCCAAGGAGGTATGGGTGAAAAACAAAGCTTTAGTGCTCAACAACTTCATCAACTAAGAATTCAAATTATGGCTTACCGACTTCTCGCAAGAAATCAACCGCTGTCACAACAATTAGCTCTTGCAGTACAAGGTGGAGCTCCTCCTCCAAATATAGGACCACGTCCAATGGATCCAAATCAAGGACCTGGTACTCCTACAGGGCCACCAATACAACCAACAGCTGGTATGGGGCCAACAGGACCCCCTAGGCCTGGTTCACAACCTCCACAACAACAACCTCAACAACAGCCTCAAGGTAATAAAACAAATAGAATTACAAGTGTTGCTAAACCGGCTGGATTAGATCCTCTTTTGATTCTCCAAGAGCGTGAAAATCGAGTTGCCACACGGATTGCTTTGCGCATGGAGCAGTTGAGTAATTTACCCACTAACATGCCAGAAGATTTACGTATTCAAGCACAAATTGAACTTAGAATGTTACGAGTGTTAAACTTCCAGAGGCAGTTGCGGTCAGAGATTCTTGCTTGTACTCGTAAAGATACTACTCTAGAAACAGCAATCAATGTCAAAGCATATAAACGCACAAAGAGACAAGGATTGAGAGAAGCTCGTGCAACAGAGAAATTAGAAAAACAACAGAAATTAGAAGCTGAACGTAAACGTCGTCAGAAGCATCAAGAATTCTTGAGTTCTGTACTCCAACACGGCAAAGACTTCAAAGAGTTTCATCGCAACAATGTGGCAAAATTGGCGCGACTTAATAAGGCAGTTCTTAACTATCACGCGAATGCCGAAAGAGAACAAAAGAAAGAGCAAGAACGAATTGAGAAAGAACGTATGCGACGGCTTATGGCAGAAGACGAAGAAGGATATAGGAAACTTATTGATCAGAAAAAAGACAAGCGTCTGGCTTTCTTACTCTCTCAAACTGACGAATATATCTGTAATTTAACTGAAATGGTCAAGCAACATAAAATTGAACAAAAACGGAAACAAGTAGAAGAACAAAAACGTAAAAAGAAAAAGAAGAAACTTCAGGAAGGAGCTAATGTTGGTGATGAAGGTGCACCTGCAGATGATTCTCGTGTTAATGTTATAGAAACCAGCACAGGTCGCACTCTAACTGGAGAGGAAGCGCCATTAATGAGCCAGTTAAATGCTTGGTTAGAAGCTCATCCAGGCTGGGAAGCAGTTGATTCTGATAGCGAAGAAGAGGAGGAAGAAGAAGAGGAAGAAAATGAAGAAAAAGAACAAAAGACCAAGGCCAGTGGTGAAGGCGAAGGTGAAGATAAAACAAAGAAAAGCTTTCAAAAGAAAGTTGAAGATGATGAATACAAAACTGAAGAGCAAACTTATTACAGCATCGCTCATACTGTTCATGAGGTTGTCACGGAGCAAGCTTCTATTATGGTTAATGGTGTTCTCAAAGAGTACCAAATTAAAGGACTTGAATGGCTTGTTTCCTTATTTAATAATAATTTGAACGGCATCTTAGCAGATGAGATGGGTCTGGGAAAAACAATACAAACCATTGCTTTAGTGACCTATCTTATGGAGAAGAAAAAAGTCAATGGGCCATTTTTGATTATTGTTCCATTGTCTACGCTGTCTAATTGGGTACTAGAGTTTGAAAAGTGGGCGCCTAGTGTTGTAGTCGTTTCTTACAAAGGCTCTCCAGCTGGGCGTCGTGCAATTCAATCGCAGATGCGCGCTACAAAGTTTAATGTTCTCCTTACTACTTACGAGTATGTCATCAAGGATAAAAGTGTGCTTGCTAAATTGCAGTGGAAATATATGATAATCGACGAGGGTCATAGGATGAAGAATCATCATTGTAAGTTAACTCAAGTTTTAAATACACACTACTTAGCGCCTCATCGTCTACTTCTCACTGGTACTCCTCTACAGAATAAATTACCTGAGTTATGGGCACTTTTAAATTTCCTACTCCCTTCAATCTTCAAATCTTGTAGTACATTTGAACAGTGGTTTAATGCACCATTTGCAACAACTGGAGAAAAAGTCGAATTAAATGAAGAAGAAACTATTCTTATTATTCGTCGTCTGCACAAGGTGCTTCGACCATTCTTGCTCCGTCGTTTGAAGAAAGAAGTAGAATCTCAACTTCCAGATAAAGTCGAATACATTATCAAATGTGACATGTCCGGACTACAAAAGGTTCTTTATAAACATATGCAGAGTAAAGGTGTATTACTCACAGATGGTTCAGAAAAGGGAAAGCAAGGTAAGGGTGGTACTAAAGCATTGATGAATACTATTGTGCAACTCAGAAAGCTTTGCAATCATCCATTCATGTTCCAAGCGATCGAGGAAAAGTATTGTGAACATATAGGTGTTCAAGGTTCGGGTATTGTGTCTGGTCCAGATCTCTTCCGAGCGTCAGGCAAATTTGAATTACTTGATCGTATCCTTCCGAAGTTAAAAGCAACAAATCATCGAGTTTTACTCTTTTGTCAAATGACCCAACTCATGACAATTATGGAAGACTATCTAAGTTGGCGAGGTTTTATGTACCTACGATTAGATGGTACAACTAAAGCCGAAGATCGAGGAGAATTATTGAAAAAATTCAATGAACCAGGTTCTGATTATTTCCTTTTCTTACTTTCTACAAGAGCTGGTGGTCTTGGTCTCAATCTTCAAGCTGCCGATACTGTTATTATCTTTGATTCTGATTGGAATCCTCATCAAGATTTACAAGCACAAGATCGAGCTCACAGAATTGGTCAGAAAAATGAAGTACGTGTATTGCGGCTTATGACTGTCAACTCTGTAGAAGAGAGAATTCTTGCAGCTGCTAGGTATAAGCTTAATATGGATGAAAAAGTCATTCAAGCTGGTATGTTTGATCAAAAATCTACTGGATCAGAACGACAACAGTTCTTACAAAGTATTCTTCATCAAGATGATGCCGACGATGAAGAAGAAAATGAAGTACCCGATGACGAAACTGTTAATCAAATGATTGCAAGAACTGAAGAAGAATTTCAAATTTTCCAAAAACTTGATTTGGAAAGACGTAGAGAAGAAGCAAAATTGGGGCCAAATCGTAAATCACGATTATTGGAAGAGGCTGAGTTACCGGATTGGTTGGTGAAAGACGATGATGAGGTGGAACGATGGACTTATGAAGAGGATGAAGATAGATACTTAGGTAGAGGTTCTCGACAAAGAAAAGAAGTTGATTACACTGACAGTCTTACTGAGAAAGAATGGCTTAAAGCTATCGATGACGATGGTGTTGAGTATGAAGAAGAGGAGGAAGATGATAAAAAGAAGAAAAAAACCCGTAAGCGTAAGAAAAAAGGTGAAGAAGAAGAAGAGCCTATTCCTAAGAAGCGACGAGGTGCTGGTCCTTCAGTTGATATGAAGTTAAAACGAGCGATGAAGAAACTTCTCATGGTTGTTGTAAATTACACTGACAGTACGGATGGACGACTCCTGAGTGAACCATTTATGAAGCTGCCTTCGAGAAGAGAGCTTCCTGATTACTATGATGTTATTAAGAAACCACTCACCATCAATAAACTTTTACGGAAAGTGGATGAAGGAAAAGTAAGTTCGAACATAAGTTCTTTTTATAATTCCGTAAATATCAAAGTTCTTATTAAATAAAAAAATTCTTTTTTCAGTATTCAAGTATTGACGAGCTAGAGAAAGATTTTATGCAGTTATGTAAAAACGCGCAAATTTATAACGAAGAGGCATCGCCAATTCATGAGGATTCTATAGTTCTCGAATCTGTATTTACAAGTGCAAGACAACGGTTGGAAGCAGATGGGGCTCTTTCTGATGATGGTATTTATCAATTCTGATTACATGTTTTTTTCTTTCCATTATACTGAGGATTGATTCTGTAACGATAACGTAGAAATCAATTCGTCCACAGGTGACTGCGACGATGGATCAGATGTAGACTCTACTGTGAGGATGAAGATTAAATTAAAAGGCCGTAAAAACGATAGTAGAGCTGCTAGTAGACGAAAAAGAGTTACTAAAAAGTATATATCAGATGATGACGATGATGCTGATGATAATTAAGGTGTTTATTATATTTAATTAGTTTTATCCCTGATAAAATATACATCCATAGGAATTTATTATTTTTATTATAATGATAATTATTTTACTTTTCATACCAAACTGTTTGCGTTGTGCGTTACATACGATTATAGATATTCATCATTGTTGAAAATGATTTCTTGTAGAAAAAATAATGTCATTAAACGCATTTTTCAATCGTATAACTCAGATTATATTGAAATTGAGCTTATGTGTACTCAATTAATAAAAATTTTTCAATCAATTGTTGAATTCTTATGAGAGTAGATTGAACAGTAATTCATAATAATCCTTTATAAAATCTAATAATTAAATCTATATATATATATATATATATATTTATATATATATATATATATATATATATATATATATATGTCGAGAAAAAGAAATTAAATTAATGGAATAAGCGTAGATTATATTTGCGATAAAAAGTTGATCTTAAGCTTACCTTTAAAAAATCGACTTATGATTCATTCTCAACGATAGTTGATAGTTAATTACATTAATGTGTATTGTCGTTTATATACGTATGTATTGTACGCATAAAAAATAAAGCCTGAAATAACGGTAAAAGATTAGTTGTATCTTTGGATTTATTTTAATCTACTAAAATATTGATAAATCACTAAAATCCGGCTTGGAAAATTTTTCATAGCAGCTTTAGCAGTTCGTGGACATGGTCGTGTTTTATGGGGTGTCATCTGTTTTTTGTATTTTTTTTTTTTTTTTTCGTTAGATCAAGAGACTAGAATTCTTGAATATAAATTTTTTTTGTTTCTTGACTGTAACGAAAGCCTCTAACGATCGAGTTTATTCATCGAGCGCTAACGAGCGTTCGCATCTATCACAAGTTTTCAAACAATCACGGTCGTCAGTTTTACCTTGCGAATTAATCGTAGACATCAAGTAACAAATTGTCATCTGGAATATTCTCTATCTCGTTGATGAGAGGAAAGAAATATGAGTTTGTAAAAGAATAAAATTGGAGGGTAAATAAAAAAAAATATATGTTATGAAAACGACAATTATAGAGTATAAATTTGACTTTAGTTCTACATTTTCTCCGCCTAAAGCTAAAACTTGTGTCGTTTTCTGCGTCAGCTTGGCAGACGGATTCACGCATGAGCAGGCTACGTGGGGGGCAGCTTTATCTGCACTGCAGTTCATCCGAAAAGATTAAACCGAGCTGAAAGGCACATTAGTGCCGTGTGCGAGAGTAAAGATAACAAATAATTCGTCTTTTAAACGATGACAATTTTTCTCTGGTCTTTACTTTCCTTAGTACATTTTTATTTTAACCCCATCAAAGCTATGAGAGTACTTTACCAGCATCGTATCGTATGGTACTTTCGATTCATCTTTGCTTACCTGATTGAATTGCGATTCAGGCAGAGACTTGCTGAGGACTTTTAGTGCGAATACATCTCATAGATTCTATCTATGATGCAATTATTTACATGAAACTCGTGAGGAAACTTTAAATTACATGGCTTTAACTTAGATCTGTCGATTATTATTAATTTTAAAGTTATTTATCATGCTGACTACGTCTCTGGATTAGGATAGTAGTTAAATGAAAAATAAAAATTCGAAAAATCATCATTCAAGAATCTTAAATAGGAAAAGATATGAGCGGCTGACCGACGCTTGACCCTCATCTACTTGATGGTAATTCCCGACAGCTATTTTGAATTTAGATCGAATTTAAGCAAGCTGTTACATGTCCTTCTGCTTTATATCCACGTACATCGGGGTATTATGGACAAAGGAGCGCATGTGTAAGCACAAATGTAATGCACATACATACAGATAGAAATGTTAACGTTCTATAGTATATATTTTGAGTGTCGCAGGGGCGCAACGGTTTTGGACCATTTGCTAGCACGTCGAGCCGTTACGCGTAACGAGAGAACGTGTGTCCGTTAACGTTATTGCAAATTTTGTCGACCACATGGAAATGTTGAAATCAAAAAAAGATGAAAATATAAACTAATGTTAAATTTATCCATCAGAGCTAGCTTGAAAGCTTTTTAAATAAATATATTACAATTTTTATCAATAAAAATGAAAATATTGGATTATAGATAGCAAAAAAAACCCGGTCATAAAATTATAATTTGTAATATTTTCAGCTTTACATTGTTTTTCTAGAAGGAGGCGTGTTTGGGGCTGGTACAACAATTTATTATACTTGTTTAATGAGTAATAGAGTCATAAAACTTGAAACTGAACCTGATAAATAATTTACGGGAATTATGAAAAACTGATTTAATTAAGTTTTCATTAAGAGAGATTAATAATTCAGAAAGTAAAGAAATTGAAATTAATTTTTTAAAAAAATATCCATAGTTGGAGTAAGTTCTGTATTTATGTTTAATTTTAAAACATTTTTAAGATTAAAGGTGACATGGAAATCACTCTGAAAATCTAACTCAACAGAGACGAAATGAAGTGCAGATGAAACAAAACAAGTTAAAATTCATGTCTAAATTATCTCTGCAAATCCGTTCTGTTAAAGACATTTATATTTATTAAATATTTAATTTATGTTTTATAGAAACATAAATTGAGGTTGAGAAAAATTTTAAACTTTAATTTTTATAATAATAAAAAAGAATGAATCAGTGAAAAAATATAACTCTGAAATATATCAAATTGGTTTACTCCAGAATTTTAGTTAAAATATTTCTTATCAAGTTCATTCATTTTTCATACTTTTATCGATTTATTGAATGTCTTTTGCATCTTTCTTCATTATTAACTATAAATTGATACCAGATGAATAATGTGAAACGCTAATACTTGTTACTTGGAGCACAAATGACGTCATTGTTCAACGATGGAGTGTTCGAGTTGAAGAGAAAGAAGAGAGAGAAGAGTCTTGGGAACAGCTGGTGTACTGAAGGAGTGAGCGAATACCTCTTCTCCTTATACTCTAAGGTCTTCTCGATACACTGGAGTGAAAGAGACACCCAATCGCGCTCCCGCCGTATATAAGGCTTACGAGCTCGAATGGTTATTACGCGTGATTTACTTGTAGGCTCAAGCACGGGATCCACTGGGGCTTTTCCCAACCTCTTGAGGAATTGTCGTGCTCCTTTGCGAATTCGTAATTCCCAACTTCATATTCAACAAGGGAAGAAGATAAAGAGATATAAATTCTATATAAATATTTTTTATTCTCTTAATATTAACTGTTATATTTTATAATTCTTTTATGTTTTTTTTTTATTCAGCTTTATTAATACTCGGGATTCAACCGTGACAACATGGTGTTGCAGGGCGATTAACTCAGACCGATAAAACCACTAGGCGATAACGAGCAGTGGAAACAATTTAGTAACGCCTCCAAATCCATCATCAACTATAGATATAGCAAAAAAGTTCAACAACATTAAATTAAAAGCTGAAAGCCTTTAAAGTCATTCAGTGCCATTCGAAATTAAAGAGTTTAATGGATTTTTTTTTGATCATCTACGTAAATATTGTGAACAAAAGTGATCGTTTTTTTATAATATTAAAAAAATTATTTTATTTATATTTGACTATAATATTTTGTAGAGATAATGCGATTTTAAATATTTTATATCTCATGAATTATTATAATACTTTTATTTAAATTATGAAGAAGAAAAACGACATTTATCGTGTATTTCAAATTTACATTATTTCAAGCATTATTTGAAATTGTTAAAATTATTTTACACAAAAAAAACATATTTTTTTTAAATAAGATAACATAATTTAATGATGATTTTTGGTTTTATAAGAGATACATATTTCATGTACATGTTGAAGGTAGAAATTTGTGAAGCTTAAATTACATAGTTTACTTTTAATATAAAAACATGAAAATAACAAAGAGTTGTGTTCTAAAATATTCCAAAGTATCCTCGATAAAGGGTTTTATTTTACACGTAGGCATTATAAATACAAAGATTATTTGACAAAATATTTTTTTTCAAAAAAAGAACTTTTTGTCGTTAACGAATCATCCATCATATAAATGCCATTAAAATTTTTATATATGAAAAATGTGGTTTAATAAAAAGTTAATAATTTTATTCATCTATAAGTTTATACTCTAATATATTTGTATATAACAACGTGATATCAAAACAACTATTTAAATGGTTATTTTTGATACATATATCTCACAAATCATCATAAGTTAATATTGTAATAATAGCCATTATTTTAAATAATTAAAAAGTACATCAAGTATATTGTTCGTAGCTTAATGACTTCATATTGAAGCTTAGATAGTGTTTATTATGCATAGAAAATTTACATTAGTATGATAAAAAAAAATGTCAAGTCGACAAAAAACTTTGATGTGACAAATGAATCCGGGGAAAAAAACTTGTCACACTAGGAAATTAAAATCCATCACATAATATGTGAAAAAAAATATAAAAATGCAATAAAAGAATTTTTTTTGTATCGACAGCTTTAATTAGGTGATTAAAAAGCTATTTATTAAAGAGCTTTTGAAAAAATAATTTTATTATATTTAAAAGAAAATTTAAATTATTTTAAATAAAATAAATAAACCAACTAATAAAAATCAATAGAACAGTTCTCTTAAGTGCTTTTTACGGGTTTGTATGTCAAAAAGATTTAAGTTATTTCAAGCTGATTGGTTATTTCAATATTGTAAATGTAAAATAAAAAAGTTTAGAGTAGCAAAAGGTTTAATTTCATTTTAACTTCAATTAATGCTAATCGAAATAGTATTTAATTAGTGTTAGTTATCATTAATGTCATTTGCGTTTTTTCTGTCGTTTATATAAAAACTTTATTAATTTATTTATAAACATCTCTTATGTCAGTAATGAAAGGCATGAAGATTGGAGAATGTCAATGTTATTTTCTTAAGCTTTTGCATAAAATTATAATCGTTCTTAAGAAAATAATGTGAAAATAGAAATATGAGATGGGGGTTTCTGAAAACCGTAAAGTTAGTATGATGGAATATAACTTAACGTGAGTAGTTGGCAAACTAGGAGAAAATCAAGTACAAAAGGGATGAACAGATTAGACCACTGTAGAGACTCGTCAATGTATCGCATATTCCACTAATGAAGTATCTCATCAATCGTTTCTATCGTGCTTCTAGAGTATTTCCAGTGATATTTAATGCAGTTTATTTAAGCTAGGATCAAAGTGCCTACTATTTCACAGTAAATTCAGTTTCCAAAAGCCTCACAGTGTGTTCGTAGTCCCCTGGGGGCATTCGTACGAAAAGTGAAATTTGACCAATCGAGATAGATTTGATTCGCGCAGGTGCACTTAAGGCTCTTTCTCTCAGTAGTATGTGGATGGATTATTGCGGGGTTTTCTGTTGTCCTTTTCTGAACGTATATAGACCGGCGTCCGTCTGACAGGCGGACCGGAAGAGACGATATCTAAATCCGGAATGATTTCCAACTGGCTACAGATATAATTGTCACGCTTCGTTGATGCAGGTTGAAGCACCCATGGACTTTACTGACTGCTACATGAGAATCGTATCCGGTGAATATGCATTTCTCTGGCACAATAGACACATTGACAACTTTGCTGTTGTCTTTTTTGTGCCACAAGTATACAATGCAAGGTGACAAACCAACTTTATTTTAATGAAAATTTTCTAGATCCTTTTTAGTTCAACTAGAAGGGTCATATTGAGAGTACTTATTCTGAACAATACTTGAAATACATCACAAATCATGTCATGATAAAATTATACTAAATTAAATTAAAAGCTATATTATTTTTAATTCAAAAAGTTATTGATAGATTAGAGTATTCACATTGGAGTAAAATAAAGTCATTATATATATTTACCAATTGTAAGTTTTACGTAATAAAGATGAATATTATTATGTTGAGGAAATTTAATATTACCTACGAGTATTCAAATTATATTAGTAATTTCAATTTTATTATTTAATTTGATGTTGATGTTCAAATTGAATTAAAACCATATTTGTTATTGTTACGTATATTATTAATGTTATTCTTATACGAATTTAATAATTCAATAAAATATCGAGACCTAGATATTATTCAATTATACTGGTCTTATATTATTGGACATTATCTAAAAACTTTAAAACATCAAATAAAAAAAAATTTTTTTTTTTTCAGAAATCGTTGCTTTATTTATCTAACTGTTGATGCGTTTTGACAGTAGGTTTAAAGGTCTTTCCAATTCCTTCCTTCCTACAGTTGTGCGATGATGAAGAAGGAGAGTAACATTTAATTCGATCCGGCACAACGTCGCTCATCTGGATTGTATGGCTGCACGATATCGTCTACTTCTTCCTGCTGGACGCAAGCTCGAGGAAATTACGTGTCAGCTTCGTGTCTTAGACTCTCAAGAGAGAAAGGAACTGGCCAGGTGGAGCGAGCACCTCAGATTGATGTTTTTTTTTTTAATTTTTTATTGTCTCTTAATGATTCAATTAATTAAATGCTCATTAAAATTGTAACTACGATGAAAACTCATTGGATGATAATTATCATGCATGCTTAATATGATAGAGCAAGGGAGAGGATTATATTTCAGATGATACTCCTAAATTACTATAAAATTAAACAAAAAATAGTCAAATGAATATCATTGATGTTAGATCAATAAAATTGTTTATTTTAATGATCAAGTAAGGATAATAGTCAAATAATTGGTTGTACGTTATATTCTCAACTCATGTCATGTTATGATTAAGGTCAATGCTCCTGTAGTTGATCATGTTATAACAGTTTGCTACTATCTAATTTTTGTACAGTTAATGAGTATTACTAAATAGTTAGGATAACAATTAAAAAGTTTATTGAAGCGTTAGATCAATCTCATATTTGTTAACATTTTATATTAAACATATTTATTATTATTACAACAAAAAATAAAAATAGTAATCGTTTTTTACGTGAAGTAATGTTAATATTTGATTGGTTTTTTAGAAACTAGAAAGCTTGTCTCACAAATAGAATCTTTGTCTGGTAGGATATGTTATGAGATGCTGAATTTAAGTGAAAACTCTTTTTCTCATAAAAGTTTTCAACTGTCACAAAGGGAAATTTGAAATATTAAATGGTAAATAAATAAATATAGCAGCAAAAATTTTTTACTTATATTTTGAAGAGAGTAATAAAATTCTTGGTAATTATAAAAACTGCAGGTCGACTATGTAATAATTGAGAGTGAAAAAAATAATGGAAAAATGAAGGGAATAAAAGAAATGCAAAAAATAGCAAATACATCATTTAAATGAAATTGTTGAGCTCAAGTTTTATAGGCAAGAAAAGTAAAAATAAAAGTTGTTTAATGTAATATTTAGTTGAACTGGCATTTGTAATTGATCTCTTATCTAGCAGGTGCTGGTGTATAAAACATAGTGTTCTTTTTTTTTTAATAATAATGTTTTAGAAAAGATTGGAAAAAAGCTTTTTCTCTAGATAAAGGTCCAAAAAGCATTATATTTTATTTGGCAGAAAAAAATATCTCAGGCAACAGCTCGTGCGTAACACACAACACTATTCGATTTTCAGGAATAGTTGCAAAAAATGTCGCATGTGGCAGCTTAATTACCGTCAACGTTCAAGTGTGAAATTGTCAATTAGTTCGGCCTCGTCGTTTCTGGACCATACTAGGGAGCATACAGTGAGCCAATTAGCGAAGGACAGATTTTAAATAAGACGCTTCAGTGATTCTCAAATTAACGTATTTGTTTTTTAGATATTAAAGCTAATCAAGTTCTTTCAAGCGCGAAAAAAAAATATCATTATTACAAAAATAAAATTGATAGAAAAAAAAAGAACCACCTGTAAAGTAATTTGATGCAGAAAGTGGAATTTCATGTCTTTTAAAAAAGTGAGTTTCTATACAATAAGCTAGAGTTTTGTATGGTATAAAATATCACATGGTTGTAGCAGCCTCTATATAGCTTTTTGTGGTGCATTTTTCTTTTTCTTAACAACAGAACAGCTTATGTCGCTCATGAAGAAATGTCTCAGTCGTTTCTTGTCGTCGTAGCAATGACGCAGCGTAGGATAACAAGAGGATCCGTGTAAGAGGGTGAGTATGAGTTTTGTGCTGGTGAATATTGCTCTCGTGCCATTCCTACAAATGTCCTATAAGTCGTTTTAGAAATGAGAATTCTTTTGTCGCATTACGTCGCTTAGAATAAAAAAAATTGTTTTTTTCACTTTAAAGAAGATTAAGCGTTGAATAAAAAGTTAAACGCTGCATTACAAGAATATAATGTCAGAAATTCAAGAGTTTAATTACCTTCATCAAGAGACGTGATTCACATTCCAATGGATGACTTTTTTTTTTCTTTGAAAACGCGAAAACGCTGGTTTACTTTAATTCCGCGCAAGTTCTACGATCCAATGAGTCATTCCCATTATCTAGAATCAGAGAATCTTCTCTCTCATTCATTATATTCATAAGGAATCTCAGTTTTCAGCTTATGACATTCTTGAATGATCGTCAAGAACGCGCTGGGAATCATCTTAAGCTTATTATTAGATTCATTTACATCTCTTTTCTTCATTATTCTTAATCCATGGAGTCTTATAGCCTGATAATCTTACATACTCGTTAACAGTTAACAAGGTACAGTCTTTTTATTATTATGTTTAGAGTTCAACTAGTAAGTCTCACTCTTATAATCAAATTATATAATATATTTTTTTGCTTGCTGAGAGAAAATTATTCGTACACAAAGTTGAATTATTTTACATACAACATAGATGAAAGGAGGCATATAAAAAAGTTTTATATTCCTTTTTTATTTGCAGAATTTTTTTTTTTTTAATTCTAATTTTTTGCATGAAGGAAGAACAAGGTAATTACAAAGGCAGAGAGTTATTATGAATAAAAAAATCTCGATGTATTAAAAATAAACAAATGAATTTAAATGAGGGAATGAAAAATCTGAAAAAATAAATAAAGCAAAATAGTGAAACTACCTGGAAGAATAAACATTTTGGAGTTTTTTAATATTAAAAATGTTAAAATATTTGATGAAAATAAAACGATAGAGTAAAATTAAAATTATTTATAATGAACACTAATTTAAAATAGCTGAGATTTTTCTAAATTTAAATATACTTCATTTCAGAGTTTCACAATAGCTAACTATAATTATCTCTAATTGTTAAACTTGAATGTAATTACAAACAATTAGAAAATACACTTATTTTTTGTCCATTATTTAATTAAATTTTTTTCTAAAGTACTCATAATTGTTCATTTCTCAGCACAAAGTTTTCTGATATATTTAATTTCTTTATGTAAGTTGTGTCTTTGAAGAATCTTAAAAATAATTGAATGAAGCGAACTCAAAATACTGACCTCAACTTTTCTCTTACCGTCATCTAATTACCAACTCCAAAGGACTCGCCCCTTTTCCATCAAATTTATCACGTTACCAACTTTTAATTGTCCATTAGAGAGTAGCTAATTATAGCTACAAAGACGCGTTATCGATTGACAAGAAAAAAAGTAGCACAGTACTTGATCGGACATAAATTAAAGTTAAATCTAAATACATAAATTCCAACAGAATGATCAAAGTTGATCTTAACATTAAACATTCAACTTCATTTAACTTAGATATTTATTTCATGAATAATGACTTAATGTAAGTGAAGTGATATAGAAGACAAAAGATACATCATATTCTTACATGTCTCTATATTTGAGAATAAAATTCATCCAAAGCTTTCGGGAAGTGAACAGTGATAGAGCAAGTTTATATTACGAAAGTTTTTATGCTTCCACTTGTTCGCCAGAAACTGTTATCACCCGTTCCATTCTTCTGGCCACTTTGGACATTGTAATATATATTTTCACCAGCCGGCGCTCATCTCAATGAGTCAGAAGGATATTCTGTTGATTCTGAATTGTATTTTGCACTACCTTGGTGATAGATTATTTATTATCTATCATTAATAAATAATAAAACCAGAATTGTACATGAGTTTCATCTAAAGTAATACATCTAAATAATAGTTGACTGGAAAAGTTGAGCATTTTTTTTTATCGTGAATTAGGTACTAATGACTAATGACTCATTTCTAGATATTCCATAAATTATATGATGATCCAGGGATCCATTCTCTTACCGCCCTGCTTTTTCCTAATTCTACATGAAAGTGGGATTACATTTTACAGTATTTCCACAACGTTAATTTATTTATTATGTCATATTATCATTGAATCAATAAATTATTCAACAAATATTTTAATATTCATTTATTAAAAGGTAGAAATTTCTGTATATTTATGATATTGTACATTTGATGGAGCTTTTTAGGTCAAAGCAAGTACTAAATTTTTATTTATCCTTTATTAATATTATTTTAAGGAATTTAATCATTTCTTAAATAAATTATACAGTAGAGTATTTTAAATATTCTATTGCTACACGTTTGACACTAATCAAGTAGCACACTAGAGATGATTTAAACTGAAGGCAATGTTTAAACCAGAATAACTTTGAAACTGTGAGCTTGATAATAAGAAAAATGTAAAAAAACTTTTTGGAAGTAAAATGTTCAAAGTTCTAAGTAAAGGAAGAAAATGTAAAAAAAAATACATCTAATTTAAAAATAAATTCGAAATGATAACGTATAGCCTGAAATAAAGAATTTTATCAAAGAATATTTAAATTAGTTTTTAACATAAAAAGTAATGTTTACTATAATATTACAGATCGAAGTAAAATAACGAGAAATTGACAAGTATGCAGAAAAATTTTATCAATCTTTACAGTTTTTGCAATAGAAGAAAAATTGTATTGAACATTTAAACTCTTATCAAGTGATCAAAAGTAGGATTTTCAAGTGTTTTTTTTTTGTTTTGTAACTTTTTTTATACAAAAATAAAACTTCGATCTTTGTTGCAGCTCACTCTCATAACTTTCGAGCTTACTTATCTTCTATTTTTATAGAACAATTTATGTTGAGAGATCATTTAGAAATGGCAGTTTAGTGTAAATTTGAGCGTGATTTGAAGTGAAAATTTATCTACAATTGAACAGGAATTTGGGTAAAATGCTGTGATAACAAAAAATGAATAATGAAAATCATTGTGAAGAAAATTTTTCCAAAAATTAATGAATAATTTTATCCGATTATTTTGATTGTTTTTTCAAATAGCATATGCCAATATAAAAACACTAGATATATCAATGAAAAAATAACTTTTTTATCAAAATATCAAAATAACATAAGCACATTCAAGTAGAAGTGAACGAAAAATTATTGTTTTAAATGTCTGTACGAATAGAGAATATTCATTGATTGTAAAAAGTATTTCAATAAACCAGAAGTGTAAGTAATCTGGTAAAACAATGGTATAAGTAATCATCATAAAATCTAGATTTATTCAAGAATTTGTTTGAAAAAAAGTATTTTGCATCCACTTATTAATAATAATAATAATTTATGATCGAGAAGACAAAAAAGTTCAAAGTAAGGGAATATTTAATTGGAATTATTCTTCTTTAAAGAGTTTTCATTGTCTTAAAGACCAATTTTTTATTTCATTTAAATAAGCAGAAAATGATGGTATAAGTTTTTAAATTTGAATTAAAATGCATCGTCATTTATTTCAGGATCTCTTTGTGTATTTCTGTAGAACGATTTTCATAGCTAACTTTTCTCATTAGTCCTGCATTTGCACGATTTCAAAACTAGTATGTGTCCAACACGAAAAGTGTCGACAAACGATAATGAAAATACGAGAAAAAACACTTTCGAAGAGTTATATATCACTAATTGGCCTTTAAGTAATGTTATGTCTGCAAATTTATTTTAAAATCATTAAAAAAAGTCAAGAAAGTGGTTCGAGTAGAGGTTGATGTTAACTTTGAGACATGAAATACGTCGAAGTTGTAATAAAATTTTTTATAATCATTCAGGAATTTTTGTTGGAATAAAGAAATAATTGAAATAAGAAATAAAAAAATTCGCATAGTGATCTAGTAAAAACAATTTCATTTCCTTTGCTTCCTCATGTTTCGCGTTATCGTGACATTTCTACGCACGATTTATTACTCGCGCTCCAATTGGCCATCGCTAATTGCGAGGTTCATTGCTCTGGAAATGTGCATGTTAAGAGCGAGTTATAAACAATATAAAAGAAAGTATCAGAATAATCGACTAAATGGTATGATACGGAAAGAACAATTTTATAGTTTCAGCTGTGAAGAGGATTTTCATTAACTTAAACGAAATTGCTGGACTACAAATTTTTTTTTTTTCAAACAACCCAAATGCTACTTTTGTTCACAGCAGTGGACAAATAACAAGTCCATTTACTCTTACATTCTTTAGTATAAATATCTCTGTTAAATATTAGAGGAATAATATTTTATTACAGCTTTCAACGTTGATGGAAGCTTTTTTCACTCATTATAAATGCAATTAGTCACCATGTTTATGATGTTAACTTCAAAATATTCATTAGTAGTAATTAAAAAAATAGTTTGTGTTATACAAAAATACTTCATTTTTTGATACAAAATTGTGGAAAATCTAGTTTAATTCAAGTAATGTGAACTATGTAAAGGAATATTTTTTTTTTAAATTCATGAAAAATTATTCCACTTTATTATTAAAACTGACGCAAAAATTTTTGCCGTACATAAATATCCTATTTTTTATTAAAATAAATTAAAGTAGTTATTTATCATGATATCATATGAAAGAACAATATTTTTATTAAAATTAAAACATATATAGCCATTAAACTGATTAAAATTTTTTAATTAAATTTAATCTGATATTGAAAAATATTTATATAGATCTCATTTTAAATATTAGTACAAACAAATTTGATTAATGTAAAATCGATAAATAATTAAATGAATATTATAATAAATTTTAATGAGCTTTAAAATACCTTCGATTCATACGACTGAATAGCGTATAAATCAGATTCTGTAATATTGATTTTAACATTTTTTTCCCATTATTTTCAGTTTTCCATTGGATGAAAAAAAATCTAAAATACGGTATTTTTTCGCTAGAGAAATGCAGTATTTCCGGGATACCAATTTATTTTGGAGAAATTAACACTCCAACTAACCTTGATCGACGTCTGGGGTAAACAAACCAATAGATGAACAATTAAGACCGAAATGTTGATAGAGAATAGTAAATTTCTACACAATTACAATTAATTTATTTCAGAGAAATTTTTTTTTTTTCAATCAAACTTTTATTAGTGAATTTTACAAATACATACTGACCTTAACTTCCCTTTGAACGTGGTGTACAGTATTTTAGGGATAAAGAATATTTATTAAGTGAAAAAATGTATAAATTTTATAATAAACTATTTTATAATAAGCAGAGCAAACAGAAAATATTAAATAAAATGAAATAAAAATTTTTTAATTATGTTAAAATTAAATGAGATACAAATTATTTTAAAATATCTTCAAATATTGTAATGTAGTCTTTTTGAATTTAAGCTTTATTTATCTCTCCCGGGAATAAAAGCTCAGATAATCTGTACCAACTGTAAGGCGAGAATAAAAACAACTTTATAAAACGTTGGAAAAATCAATTCAATTTCATCGAGATTATTTATTTTTACAGATCAGATCAAAGTTAGTTACTCAAAAATCAACAAGTAATTAACTTAAAAATGTAATATCTTATACATATTTGTACATCGCAAATCAAATAGAACAGAATAAAAAAAAATTAGTTTCACTAATGTTAATAATAAAAATAAAATAATTGAAATTTGAAAATACTTTATACAACCGTTTGTAGCTTGGTAAATATTAATGAGTTTCATCCCATGCTACATGACTTTTTATTACTTTTTCATTTTCCGAGAGTACCAATAAAAATCGTTTAAAAAATTGTTATCCAAAAATACCAGATGCCAGTTGCAGTATCAAAAAACACCTGTATGAGAAATTGGAAACGTTTAAAAAGCAATTTAAAAAAAATATAGCACAATGGTCAATCTAAAATTCTACTAAATAATTTCATCAAAAGTCTAATTATCGTTGGTTAAAAAAGTATTAAACACAAAACAAGCTTTTTAATTACTCCTATATGGATGGAATAAAATCAATCCCAGCCATTATTTTTCTTGTTATCGAAATTCCAAGCTATTATTCAACAAATTCTAATAATACTATTAACACACCAAAAGTCTTACTCACCAGGTGTAATTAAACATTTGGTTCATCTCCTTCTTCAACTTTAAATTCAATCAATTCAACACGGTTTGATTTATGTTTAATTAGCATAAGTGCAAAAACACGTAATTTGTATAAGCCATGGCCAGTTCTCTTTACTCAAACCTTCATGCATTCTCATGTGCTCATACTTCGAACAAACTTTGGCTCATTACTTAAGTAGCGTGAAATTACGAGCAATTTAGAAAAGCAGCGGAAATATAGAAGAGATTCTCGATCTTCCAAGGATTAAACGTTATCACTAGATAAAATGTTTGCTATAAAAAATGATCCTAACAAATGTTTTTGCACATTTAATAAAATTTTATGTATCAATAAAGAGAGAACTTTTTTTTTCTTTTAAATGGCTTTGGGTCTGTTGATTTTTATGTCCCATGCAGGTTGTGCGTTAATATAACAGAGCGTGGAATTTTTTATCGTTGAGAAGAGAGAAATATAAGGGAAGATGGAGTCGCAAAAGGAATTTACTGACAATCGATGTTGCATAGTAGAAAAGCCGTAGGTGGCTATTGCAGTGTAACATAAGAGGATTGGAGAGAGGAAGTTGGTAGTGCATTGCTTTAACGCGACCATGTGAACCGAATTGTCATTATACGGCTGAGAGTAAGCGTCGTCACGCGACAGAATAATGGCCGTTTGTATCGGCAACCAAACGGCTGTTGAAATTGCTGGCCTCGAGCCTTCCGATTCTCTTGACTCCCTTTGCAATGTCCTCACTGCATGCTTGGAGTCGATGACCCGCTTAAATTTATGTGCGTCCAATTAATTAAATGATCAAACAATATATGAGAAAAGACAATTAAAAATCATAAAATTAACTGCCAATAGTTTCTCATAAATGCTTTAATGAACTTCCATTAATTATCCAAAAATTGCTTACATTATAATTCATATACTTTAGGCAATATTTTAAAAAAAAACTTTTCACAATCCTTGAGAAACAACGATCTTATCTTCACTCTTCTTTGCCATGACCTCAAGCATTCATTCCTGCCATTCATTAATACCTGCAATCAAAAGAGAAAAAAAAAAAATAAATGAATTAATTAAAACTCTCAAACGTTGAGTTTGAAAAACGAGGAGTGGTCGTGTGTGCTTTACACTTGGCCCTGGGGGAGAGAAATGTGCTATTTAATTTAGTTGAAAAGAAAGTTGAATATAGTTAGAGGCTACTTGTGATGGAACAAGAGCTATCCGGCTTGAACCAAGAACTCACAGGCACGCCTGTGAAACGCATCATTACCCTCTGCGACGACTAACGAACCGTAAGACGTTGCCGCTCGCCTTCTTGCAAGCTCAACGAGCACCTGAGCCACCAGGAACACACCAAAGCTTCTTCTTGTTCTTTCGTAATAAAAAAAAATGATCATTTGACTCAACAAATTCTCCTAGTGGAGCTAAGTGAAACGTGCTTTGTTTCATCAATTTTTTTACCACTAATAATCCAGAAAATTATGTTAATTAATTAATACCAATTGACACTTGTAAATTAATTATCCATAAACAAAGTTTTGAAAAGTTTTAGTGAACTTACTTAGTTCCTGTGGACGTGAATTTGACTTCTTCTTGTACATGGGTTGCAAATCAGCGCCAGCAAAAGAGTTCCACCAATGATAAGAGCAATTACCACGGCGATAAGGGACCAAGTGCTTAGTCCTGACTTGGTAGTTGTAAATTTTTTTGCTCCAGGTAAATCTGCCAACTCACACTCTGTTAGCCCGAATCGTTTTGCCTTGGCGATAATGTATCTCAGGCGTCTTGATGCCTTTTCACAGGACATTCTTTCTCGCACTAATTTGTTCCTTTTTTTGTACGGGGTCGATGTGACCCAGAATTTTATTTACTTTTTTATTGGTTACGGTGAGATTTATCATTCTCGTTGGTGCTCTTAAAAGAACGAGGAAGCAACCGTTTCCTCTGACTGTTCAAGATTCATTGATGGTTGGTTATTTAATTTACAATCCCACAACATTTTTCATAGGTTTTTTCTCTGTAAAGACCAACAACTGATTTACTTGTAATTTATGGCAATTCCAGGATAATATATTTATGGTTGGAAGTAAAAAATTTGAAATTGATTTTTTTTTTCAAATATGAATATAAGGAAAGGTTCAAGTACTCACCAAAAAGCAACCGCAATCACTGAGGTGACTTATAAATAATTCAACAGACTTCTCTCAACCACGAAAATTTACGAAATGCCTCCGGGGGGAGGAAACTTTGACAGAAAAACAAACTTTTCATTCAGAATATATTCTCGTTAAATTTTCGAGATGTTTGAGTCAACACTAAGCAAAAAAATAACACTAATTTAAATAAATGAATAAACAATAGCACTTTCAAGTGTTGCTTCAATAGATAAACTGATTTTAAAAATTGTTTTACAGTGTGTTTTCTTTAAATTGTTTAAAACTTTTGAGATATTCGTGATAAATAACAAACTGGTACACATGACCACGTGGATGGTAGTCGTGAGGTAAAGTTTGTAAGCCGCATACTCCCGAAGACGTCGCGACGCTCACTGACTCTCTAGTATCCCGCGGAGACATTTTATGAACCCGCGTGTAATATTGGAGTTTGCGCTGATGCGCACATTATAGTCACATTCGTACTTTTGTGTATGTGCCCTTCAGCTTCAACTCCTACTTCCATCGTATCACACGATATCCGTAATTCCTTATTTTGATGGTTTATTTTTTTGTTGAAATAAACTTGAATCCATGAAACTCGATATTTTGTCACATATTTCTTCATCATTTCAGCATGTACTCAAAGATCTTTTTGTAGTGTAGTTTTCTCTTCATTCTCTTGGACAGGAAATAGCGAGGGATGAATGACCAAGGTGGTTTATTATTTCGTGGGAAGAGCACCATGCGGAATCCCTCCATGGAGTCAGACCTGTAAGAGCAAAAGAGACAAAAGAAACATGAGTGACGGAATGGAGTACATTGTAAATAAAGTATACAAGGAAAACGTGAGAACGCAAGCTGGAAATCAGACGCAATGAGTGGAAAAGAGGGAAAAAATGTATGTACTTGTTGTAGGGGGTGTATATATGTGCGAATTCAACATGATAGAGCAAAAGATAAAAAGTTCGAAAGCAAAAACCAAAGAGAAGAGGAAAGAGCTCGTAATTGCTGCTGGTCGAATGGTCGAACTAATCAAAGCGTTGTACAAACAGAATTTTTACTGCTACGATTGAACTTCAGGAAGATTCAGAGGGTTAGTATATAGGGCTTCTATGTTGAGGTATCGGATCCCGTTATTAGCTTGCTATTGCTTTTTGCTGGGGACAACCTTGTTTCAAAGACAAGGTGTTATATGAGAAATATTTTTTATTATTTATTCCAATAATATTCCACAAATGAATGTCTCACATTTCTGTTATAATTTTTATTGGAAAAAGGTAAGTAAACATACCAATAACTAAATATTCTTATATTATAATATCAAAATAATTATTATAAAATAAAAATCCTTTTTGATAATGAAAGAATTTTTATTCAATACAATTCGTGACACTGGCATGAGGTTTTTGATACAAACAGCATCAACCAATGCTATCTGGAAAATGGTTAAAATAGTTTTATGATAAAAGTTAAAATGTATTTTTAAATGTGAGAGCTTTTTAGTTTGAAAACCAATGTTACATCAATTAATTCAAAAGTGATAGTATTTTTTATTTTCGTTTATTTTACTATTTTAATTGTCTATCTATTAGTTTATTTATCCTATCAGAAAGTCATTGAACGAATTTAAACAATAGCTAGTTTAGCTACCATATCAATGCAAAAATAATTTTTTTTTCCAGTGAATTATTGATAAATAAAAAAAAAAAATCTTATTATTAAACCATATTTTATTATTTAATCTCAATAAATTCCCTAAATCTATTCTACTTAAATGAAGAATGCTTTGAAATTGTACCAATCATTACGATTAAAATAATTTCAACTCAATTGATCCCCTTTCAGTATGTTTCCTTTATTTTTATCATTCTCCCTACGTTTGATTCTCCGTTCAGGTCGAAAAAAGAACGACAAATAAGATCTCGTGAAATACTTCTAATTGGACTAACCAAAAAGTTTTCAATAGAGCTAAAAAACCTAGCAATTGGGAATTAACTTGGTGGGTTGTGAAATTCAATGAGACTCGATTCAGAAGGTTATCATTTCTTATTGGTACAAGAAGTGGTGATACAAATAGTATCTAAATATATATGATGTCATAAACGATAAGATGAGGAAGGATTTTGTCTAGTAGTGAATCGTATCGCTGCATCAGGAGAAAACATCTCAAGTGTTGTCGATCGAGAGAATTTTTCTTCAAGACTATATGCATGGAAGCTCAGAAAAAAATAGTCTTCTATATATTCTTGACAATAGAATAAAAATAGTTTTCTTGTTACTGCATACTTTATTCAAAAAGTGTACGACTACAAAAGGACTAGAGACAACAATTCGCAAATAATTGAGTTCAGTGAGCGACAAGAACAATAGTAGACGTGTGGCAGTAGGCCAATTAACTTTAATTTCGTGATTCAGATTCGTTTTGCTTTAATTTGCTATGTTCTGTAGTCTCACACTAGGACAGTGATTCAGAATAGTGCCAAGAGGGTTAAGGGGGGGACGAGTGTGATCGCAGGGGATACTACTGGGAGAGAATTCGCCTGAATAAATAATGACTCAACTGCACAGCGAGCCAGGCGCGAGTTTCCTATTATTTATGATATTAGATTACGCTATATCACTACCTTCGTAATTAATTGCCAAGCCTCGTTTTGAAGTACCGTTAACTGTGAAATGCTAATGAACAGATTCGGTTACTATGGGTTACGTGATGTCTGGCTTCATCCATTTGTATCTCTCGAGCTTATTTCTCTATTCATCACTTTTTTACTCATTTTTTTCTCCCCAACGAAAACTTTTGTTTCCGCTCTTTTGTCATTTTATTAACGTTTTCCCTCTTGCCATGTTAGTTTTATTACTAAATCTACCTTTAACCCATCACTGTCAAACAAATCTTTAACTTTTTATTAAATTACCTATTTTTTAATCAACTTTATTATTTACTTTGTCTTTTAACTCAACGATTAATTCTCTAAGAGTCCCAAATTTTATTTCTAACCAGTTGTCTGTCTGTTGAAAAATATATCAAGTTTGATCCTGTGAAAAATTTAAACCTCATGATTCACCATTGTGCACGTAAATACTGTTTCGTGTTTCTCATTTTTCTCATCCTGCTGTTCTAATTAAATAATGCGATTCAAGAACGTGCTTGAAATACTATGGGTTCATTGTATCACGCAGACAAGTCTTTTGGAGCGAAAGTCTTCAACGATTTCCGTATGGAAGACAGACAAAAAATATAGTATCAATAAATAAGGCTTTTTATGTCTTTACATTAATAAACAGGTGGAGAAAAGGTTCCAGTAGACAAAATAGTTCTAGTAGACGTGGTACAAAGGTAAATTGAATTGGAAATATTTAGACTGTGGTTAAAATAAAAGTACGAATTCATTTTCTTCATGGTAAAGTTCATACCTATAAATCAATGAATTAATCACAGAGTGGACGAATTAATTGGTAGACAAGAGATTGAGATACATTTTATGTTTAATTAGAATAATTTCAGTTGAAAGTAATTATTGATGTTTCATTTTCTATTCGCTATCTACAAGAGTATTGGAATACATTTTAAATATGTTGCAACTTTAACTGTTCAATAATCTACTCATCAATTTGTTAATATTTAGTTTGTGGTTTAACTTCTCTTCATGAAAATTAACATTTTTAAATTATGAAAATACTCTTTTTCTCTTTCATCCTGTCGATTCAGTTAGTTAATATATTTAACAGAAAAAGAAAATCAATAGTGAAAAATGGTAAAGTTATATTAAATTGTGAGATATAAAAATTTATGAAACAAACTTACGTCTCTATACCTTATTATTTATAAAATTTTATATTCAATTAATATTTTGTTTTGCCAGTTTTGAAGATAATTTAATTAAAAGTGCAAAGCTTATTACGTTACTTTAAAAACAGTTTATTTCGTTATTTTTATTACATATTTCAATTCCTCTCCTTGTTGTAATTCAAGATTTTTGTCTAAAGTACTTTATTCGAAAATAAATACTCTAATCAGTTTCAAAAAAAACATAATGCTTGCAGTATTTGTTAATGAATGATGTTGAAAACTTTTTTTATATAAAAAAGCTGCAAGCTTTGTGAATAATATCATATTTTTTTATATATACATAAAAAGAAAATATTAATTAATATATATTTATATTTCTGTTATAAATGATACTGCATATCAAAAATAGAACGTGATAAAAAATTTTTTATCATTATGAAAAATTATAACAATCAATCTAATGTTTTTAAGCTGATAAAAATGATTTTTGTTAATGGCTGATTGCTAATTTACTGTAATATTTTTTACATGTTATATTTTCTACTCTACGTTGATATGAAGAGTCACTTGAGCGAATTTTTCATTTGAATTTTCATCGATAGAATTTTTTTCCAATTAAAAGCACTTCTAGAAATTGTGCATAAGTAGATAAGTGGTAGCAGTTTTTTTTATCTTTGTGTTTTCATACTTGAGCTTCCTTTTTCCATTCAATAGCTCCCAAAAGAAAAACACCCTCTCTACTGATACCAAAAGTATAAAAAAAAAATTACCAATCTATTTAATATCAAAAGATTTAATCCTGAAAATAAATCCTTTTAAGTAATAAAGGACTTCTTTTGCAGTTTAATGACTTCTCGCCAGAAAAATGAATATTCTTTTTCATCAATAAGAATCGTAATTGTATCAAACAAAATTCTATTTCACATTACAGAGACAGTGTAATTGAATTCACTCAAGTGATAATCAACTGATAAGTAAATTACAGTAATGGCAACTTATAAAAATACCATCATTTGATTAAAAAAGAATGTATTAAAAAATAAGCTACAAAAACGTGGTTTTTCTAGAGTCAGAAGACTGAGGAGATATTTTTCTCTGGCAAAGAATTTTGAAAAATGTATGTGATGAAGAAAAACGTTTCTAGCATTGCACCTCTCCTCTTTATCTTAGATTCAATTCACATATCTTTGATGCATTTTCCGTAAACTTTTCCATATACGAAGCTTTCTTGAATACATTCAGAGACTCTATCTAGTGATACATAGCACAATACGATGTACACATAAGGTATTCGAAGTGCGACAACGGTTGCAGGGAAATTTGGATGTCGCGACGCCTTTTGCTGGCTGCCGGTGGTGACGTTGAGGGTATGAGTAGAGCGCCCATTCAACCGTCTACATGGAGATTCCTACGCGTATACCGTACTAACGTACATTCTCGCACCCAATGATGCCACCTACAGATACGCATATGTTTGGTACTCGTGTAAATAATCTTAAACTGTCAAATACACTCGGTCGATTCGCTAAAAAGAGAATAAAATAACTCAACACCATTTCCATATCAGCTGCATATTTGAATGATAAAAAATATCTCAATTAATTGAGAACAAGATTACAGTGCAAACTAATTACTAACAGCGAGAGATGCGTAGTCGGGTAGATTAATTGATTGAATAAATCGTGCTCTCGTTAGCTATATTCGGAGTTCTCGAGGCCCAATAAATAAACCGTCCGATATGTCTATATGCTGAATATGGAGAGCTCTCTGGAAAGCGTCGCGATTTATCGTATCGATTCGCATACACGCGACGTTTTGAGTATCATTTCTATATTCTGTATATCGTATACGATATATTTGTCGACGTTGCGGATTTTCTCGAGTGCTATGTGCACCACCGCATCGTACACATTCTGAATACAAACAAAAATATCACATTTTAATGCTTGTAGAAAAATATGGCATTCATTCATTTAGATGAGGGTATTATTGCAGTAAAGCCGGCTCCGGTGAGTGGAAAATTTATATTCATACACCTGGTTAATTTTTTTTTTTTTATTTAAATACTATACAATTAAGGCGTATTGTAAACTCAAGCATACTATTAATTGCTCAAGACTGCTTTCACCACTTGGTGTCTTATATGTTGCGTCTAAACTGCGTGCAACGTGAAGCGTAATACCAGCAAAACGTGAACGCGAACAGTTTGATCTTATTAACGTTTCCATTCGTCGCTAACACGTGGTGGCAAACAAGGTTTCGCATCATGCTACGCGACAACACCGATGCATCATCGATGGCCTGTTTCCAATAAACTGAACCAGACGGCTCAGGTCCTGTCATTAATCACCTGGTCTTGAACGACGGATTACATGAGAAAGGGGTGGTTTGATGCTAACACATTGGCCAACAACTAATGTTCGAAATATCTCGAAAGAGTGTCAGCAAATCTTGAAGCCCGTTAAATTATTCCAACTCTTTCTCCTGGCATTCTTTTCTGGATTATTTGTCACTTTGACAGAATTATTAAGTGAATTCTTCTTGTTTATTTGTCATCTGGGCTATAACAGAAAACGATCTGAGATTATATTGATGAGACAGTTGAGAATGATTTAAATTGAAACTTTTAAGAAGAGATACTGACAGTGACGGTTTAATTGACGAGAAGACGAGCAGGTGACACATTGGCACGAGACGACGGGATATCTAAGCCGTCTATCTTTGTGAATGATAGCGCAGCACATCCTTCGGTTGAATGAGCCTCCCTCAGTGTTCGCGAGAGTCGGCAGGAAATTGATTGGCTTCCCCAGTATCTCTACGACTGAGATTAATTCCCTTCGACCTTCAACCGTGTAATTCCACGTTACAACTTCACACCAGGTAGCTTTTGTATACCCGATATCCTACTGTTTAACCTAACACTACTTCACGTTAAGCTAAGCCACTTGATTATATATTCCACGAGAAGAGCCATGCGGCTATTAGCACATTCGAAACAATTATTAGAAGCCATTTAAGTTTATTTGTACTCATTGGCTTTACATTGGAAAGGTCAATAACTGACCCCTTGCTAACAACTACATGGCTTGTTTGACATAACGAAAACATTACCAAAGACTTTATTTTAACGTTAAAATATTATTTCATTATTACAAAGCTTTTACTGATAATTAATTTGATTGATTATTCAGATAAGAATTTGTGATGGAAAATTTAATTGGTTTTTAAGAGAATTTCATTATAAATCATTTACTCCTTCAATCAAACTTAAGATTTAAAATATGAAAATGATTTCTTAACAATTTTAGAATGAGTTATAAATTTGTTGGTACTTTGTTAAATAATTTGTTTTATTATCAATTACCATTAAATATACCTTCCGGTCCATTTATGTATAAATAATTCATTATTTATTAATAGACTCTACAGCATTTAAATGGTATTTTATTATTAAAATTAATAGGATTAAATACATATTAATAATTGAAAAAAGTATTTTTGTTTATATTGGAAAATTATGCATATGGATCAATATTAAAAAATTAATTCAAATAAATTGAAATATCATCCATTATCTTCAATTTCATTTTAATTCATACACTCAAAAATTGATATAAAAGGTAGATAACATATGTTCAAAATGCATACCTGAGATATTCTACGTTTACAATATGTACATAGATATGTACAGTAGCGATCAAATATCTTGAAACCACAATAATCCATTGTACAACAAATACAAGTCCAGATATACATTGTTCCTATAAGACGAAAAAAAACACTAATTAAACAAAAGATTATTTTTGCTACAAGTAGGAAATATTATTAAATGGGAAAAGTAAACAACATTAAAATACTTTTATTTTAATTCTTAATGTAAATTTTCTCTATGCATTTCTCAAATAAAAAGTTATTGTATTTTATAAAATAACTCGAAAGTGGCTTCAAAGGCTTTAAATTGAAATCCGTTCAACCATTCTCGAAATATCGTCGACAAAAATTTTGTCACATATATATGTATACTTGCATACGTATGTACACATACGTTCATATCATAAAAACTATCTAAAGTGATTAAGAGAACCTCGAAACGTGAAGATTTCATAAAACTCCGATTTGAAATTCATTTTGAGGAAATGATAGAATATAAAGAATTATTTACTCAATAAAAAAAAACATGATCAGAGTATCTTAAAATTTTTTATCTGTGTTTGTTTCTAAATGTCTATCTATAGAACGGTTCAAAATTAATTAATATCTAACGTTCAAATTTCCCCGAAATTGACATTAAATTGACATTACATTGACGTTTCAATGAAACTATATAACGCATTATTGGAAGAATGCAGCCCTGATGAAACTCAGTGTTCATATACGATGATTTATTATCTGTTCTCATAGTGAGGTCTCATTAAAAGATGATTTTAAAAAATTTAATGAGAATCTATATACATAAAAAAATTTCTATAAAACTCTTTCGCCATTAATTGCTGTTTTCATGATATATAAATGGTTACTCATATTTTTTTTTAAACAAATATTAACACATAATAAAAAAAATTTATATCTTTATTTTTATTTCTTACTGAATCACCAATGTTTTGAGTGCAAAGTTTACTTACAAACTAACATTTTAAAAGAACATTTAACCTCGATTTAACCATTGTGTGAAAAATATGCAATGAAGTATGAAAAGCAAAAAATTTACAAAAAGCGTTAAGAGTTTTTTACTGTACATTCTGTTAAATGCAAATGACAACCTTCTATACTTCTATTTATACATAGACACTCTAAAAACCTCAACTCCACCTCGAGTTACTGTTTTTACGTAGAAAATGATTTAATTAATTAAGCCTTTTTAATAAGTAACTTATTTAAATATGTTCTCCAAACTAATCTCCATTAAATTATTATTAGATACATTTGTAAAATGAATTTTACTTGCAAAAACAATAGATAACAGTGCAAACACTGGTAGTTCATAATTGTTACTTAGAGTTAATGTTAACCTTCAGATTGAAAAAAATATGAATGTGAATTAATTACAAACCTGGAATAAATTCTTATCGAATCATTATAGAAATTAGAAATATATAATCACTTTATTTTGAAGAGTCATTAAAAAGTGAACATCAAGTACTTTTTTAGCAGTTATATCTGTTGAAAATTATCGTAGTTTGATCAACGGGAATGCAAACTAGAAGTTTTCTTTTTCTACTTCAGAGGCGATGCCTTTCTTCTTGAGCCGTTTGAAAGGATATCATGAGTGGTGTTGTTAAACTTTTAAAAATAGAAAAAAGAATTTTAGTAATTCATTTATTTTATTTTTTTCATTTTCTATAATGAAAAATACTTTGAACGGTTAAATAATTTCTTACTGATCGTTATGTAATCATTTTTTTCAAAAGTAATAAATGCTCAAAGTTAAAAGTGAATTTTTGCTTTGAGAGCTTATATCATGGTGAAAAATGGTCATAAGAGAATTTTCAAAAAGACATTTTAAAGAAGAAAGAACAAGCTTTGAAGCGATCTACACGGATTGCAATAAAAATTTCTCAATTCGACGAAATAGGTCATAAAAAATTTTGAATCAGCATTACGTGAAATAAAAACAACGAGCCGAATAACTTGATAATTTAATGCCTTCAAAGCTGATAAGTATTAATTTGTTTTATAGTTTAGTTGTCTAGAGTACTGGAAAGAAATTTGTGAATGTCGGAAATAATAAATTACACTGGAACAGAATTAAATTTATAGTTACAAATGGAGTGTCCGGTGTCCTTGTGGTTTGGAGAGCGTTTCCCTTGTCTCAGCAGGGTTGTTTGCGTCAAGTGGTGGTGACTGAACTCTATTGTCTCCATGCAAGTGAAAACGTAGGTGAGAGAAGTAGAATGAAATTGGTGTATGTATGTAAAGGTACATCTCACGTTTAAGATAGAAAACAGACCTCGATTTTGTTCATTCAACTAAAAGAAGGTCGAAGTGTAGAGAAGATTTCTCACTCTATTGCATAAATTGAACAGAAAGTAAATTCATTTCTATTTGATCCACAAAAAATTTTTGGTGCTGTAATAGATAGAAAATTTATTCTTATAATAGTAATGATTTTTTTGTATTAACAGAAGAAAACTACTAGAAAGCTACGAATGGAAAAACAAGTATGTTGCCGTAATTGAGAAAAAATTGGTTGCAGCTGTGCATAAGCACTATAGCTAGAACAAAAACAATCAGTTGTAGTAACAGATAATTATTCCTAAAAGCACATTATACTCACAAACGGGATATATAGACCAAACAAAGTCTAAAACACATAACCTCTTGTTCACTTCATCCATAATAACCACTCTTTCAAAAAAAATTTAATGATCTTAAGTTATGTATATTACAGGATAATTAATCATTTTTTTTGGGTGAAAAATTTTCTTACAACCACTGCACAATCAAGACTCTTGATAAATCATATCTTTGATCTATTATTGCAACAGGAAATTTCTTTTATGTATAAATGAAAGACGTTGACATAATGTTGTATCATATCTTAAAAGTAAATATTGTGTATCATAACATCACTGTATAATCACATCGTATATAAGCTCTTGTAAACTTCGCTTTTGATTGGAAACGTGAGAAAATACCGTCATGAATTTCGGTGGTGTGTGTAAACTTCTGTTAATCCTCAGGTTGTTCATCAAACAACATGCCTTGAGTTTCGGTGGCTGAGTTGTATAAACAAAATTATAACTCTATGCTTTGAAGAAGAGCTTCGCATTTGTTATTTGAATTTGAATCCAACCAAATATTTATTTTAGTTGAATGTTGGTCATGACGGTTTCTGCTATTTTCTGTCTTTATTTTGATAAAAAGTTCTAAAAATTTCCGCTAGCGCTAGCTGATGGATGTTAAAAAGATCAACTCCAAAATAATGCCGGTTGTCACTGTGCAAAAATGCATTTTATTTAAATGAATTAAAGAATATTCTTCATATTACCTTGAACATTAGAATATACAAATCTGTGATTATTGTTTTACTTCAAACATATTTATTTCTTAACTGTCATCGTTGATGTAATTGATTAATTAGCGAAGATACATTGATAACCTTCAAATACCCTACATAAGTATCATAATTATTCATCAATGTTTGTATTTTTTATATTCATAAGAATTAATATTCTCTAAGATGTTGTCATAAATTAACTATAATGAATGATTATTGTTTTTTTGTTGCAGATTTATTCAAGTTTAATCAGTGGTAAAATTTATTGAGTTATCTTTACTAATCTTAAATAAATCATTAAATTGACATTTGATGTTGATTGTATGAATACCATTATGGAGAAATATTGACAAATTATCAGATATTTAAAGATATATATTCGATGACGTATTGTCAAGCTATTTTTCAAATTTACTTTAATATTGATTTGTGTTCTTTCCAGGTTAAAGAAAAGAGCACTCTATGATAAAGTTATGTGTAAAATTAAAGCAATTTACTAAATTTATAAGTAATCAATATAATAGTGAAGCCATGTCGGGGATGAAAAATAGAAGATTTAATGGATTAACGGAAGAAGAAGTAAAGAAAAAAGATCCTTTGCCTGATTACCTTGAACCAGACTTAGACATTGTTTTTCTTGGAATAAACCCAAGTTTAATGGCTGCCTTCAAAGGAAGATATTATGCTGGTCCTGGGAATCATTTTTATAAACTCTTACATGCTTCTGGATTGGTGCCACAATTTGTCAGCTTTGAAAAAGATTGCGAGCTTCTTAAATATAAAATTGGTCTGACTAATATAGTTGATAGAGCTACTAGATCTTCTGCTGACTTGACTGCTACAGAAATCAAAGAAGGATGCAATAAAGTAGTTGAAAAGTTGAAATTTTATAAACCTAAAATTGCTGTTTTCAATGGAAAATGTATTTATCAAGTTTATGCTCGACAACTTGGGAAAACAAAGTTTGATTTTGGTCTTCAATCAGAGAAAATTGGCGAAACCGCAGTTTGGGTTGTTCCTTCTAGTAGTGCAAGATGTTCTAACTTTCCTCGAATGACTGACAAATTACATTTTTACCAGGCTATAAATAAACATTTACAATATTTAAAAGGAATTGAGAAAGATGTTGATATTAAGCAATTTTACTCGATGAGTCAGGGACTAACTAGACCCAAGAAAGAACAATTTAAAAAAAGTGTCCAAGAAGAATGTTTTCAATTCGTAATTACAGAAATTCTTGATGGATCACAAAAACTTAAAGAAATAAATGATGAAGAAAGGGAGAAAATTGATTCAAAGGACAATGAAGACCTCGAAGAAAATGAAGAATATTCATGTGATAGCGAAAGTTCGATATCGGCATCTGATAATGATGATGAATCATCGCTAGATTTAAAGCCTCAAGAATCTAAGCTTGATAGTTCTCATCAAAATCTAATTAAATTAAAAAGTGTTACATGTCGTGTTAATGATTCTAAAAGTGATGAAGATGAAAAAAAAATAAAAAATGATCTTAAAAGAAATTGGAAAGACACTCAGGCAATTAGTAGTTCACAAAGAGTGACAGTTCATGATGAAAGGGATGAAGTAAACTCTATAGGTATAATGAAGCAAAGACTTGTAGAAAAAAATGAAGAAAATGTTGAAGTTACTGAAAATACGAAGAAGTTGAACTTTTCTAATTTACGAAGGAAAAAAAGTTAATCTCTGAATTACAACAAACGTACTTTTACGATTATATACTATATTAACATAATTTAATAATGTTGCATGCTTTTTGTATATGATTCTATTTTCATAAAATTTTGTAAAACTTTTATGTATTATTAAATAGTATGAAAAAAATTTGATAAAATATCGAATCGTATATAGAATTATTGTTGATATTTTACAAACTTTTTTAATAATCTCATTGCTTATTTCAGATGATTCAGAAAAATATACCGAAATTGTCATTAGTTTTCGAAAAATGGCGGATCTGTGATTGATGATTTAAATATCGAGAAATGAAGAAAAAAAAAAGTGAAAATGGCAGAAATAATACGAACATGGCTCAGATCGAGACTTGGTGTTATTATAGACTTAACACCTGCAGTTTTTGGTCATTATTGTAGGGATGGAACATTTCTTGCAAAGCTTTTACACAGCTACGACATTATCAGTGACAGTCAACTAAATACAATAATACCAACATCAGATCCAGCATTGGCTCGTGTAAATTTACGTCATTTACGAGTTTGGTTAAAATTTATTGGAATAACATGTGATGACAAGACTATTCGAGATATTTCTAATGGTAAAGGTACGGCTTCTTTACGGCTATTCTATAAAGTCTTTTTATGTTTGGAAAACAAAGATAGGCTACATTTTATTACTCTTGAGAAGGAACGAGAAAAATATATACCGACTTCTACTAAATTTGATGTCAAAGTTGTTCCTGAAGATACTTCTTTAGATGAGCTACCAAAACATCCACTTTCTAGTTTACTCGAAGATAATGATAATAATTTGGAGTGGTACAAAAAGAAGTTTCAACGAATTACTGATGATTTCAGACGAGAACGTGAATCTTTTCGTGAATCTCAGAAATCTAAACTATCATTACAGCTGTCATCATCAACAAAATTTGATTTCGCTCTGAATAACGAAATTGCAAAAAATAGAGAGCTAGAGGAACTTGACTCTTTTGCAAAGAAACACAAAGTAACATCTAGACAACCAAAATTTATGAAAAGTGACCAATCGCAAAAAGATTCTAACGACTTTTATCTTCAAGAAGATTCTAATGTTGCGAAAGAATTCATGAATATTTTAAAAAGAAAAAAACAACAAGCGATAGAAATATATAATTTTAAAAGTCAAATGCAAAATATGTTACTCTCTCAAATATGGGAAAAAATGGACAATGATCAAGAAAAAGAATTTGATAGAATTATAGCACAAAAAGTTTTGCGTCAGTCTCAATACGAAAAACAAATGATCCGTAAATTATGTGATATTCGGAATGAAAAAAGAAGATTAGCAGCTAATCGGCAGTTGGTTGATGAATTAATGCAAAAAACTCGCGAGAATCACATTAGCATGATTCAAGAAAGTGAACGACAGATTGAATTATGGGAAAATGAAGAGATTGACGATGAATGCCGTAGACGAAATGAACTTCATCAGCGAATGAAAAAAGAAAAACTAAAAATCCTTCGGGAGAAATATTATCAAATTACAAACAACATAATTAATGATATTGTCAATATTGCTATTCTAGCGGTAGAAGTTAAATACAGCAATGATGGTATCCTTCCTGAATACATGTGGAATGAATGGAAATGTTTATTCGTGCATAATATACCGATAATTGAACCTCTAGAGAATAAATCTTCTAAAGGTACCGAAGAATGTATAGAGGAAATTGCAGCTAATAATCCTTCTAAAGATAATATTTTAAGTGAAAAAGATTTCGAAGATTATCATAATTTAAAACCCCCATGGAATGAGTTTATTCCTGAACTTGATCAAGAAAGTGAAGAGTTTCTATACTTGGGGATTATTGTTTTAGGATATATTATTCATAAAATATTTAATTCAACTCTTTTACATTCTTCGATATCTTTAAAACAAAAGCTTCCAGATGTTAAAGTACGAGCTGTAGTTCTTGGAATTCCTGATCCATCCTTTTACCCTCAAATTCAAGGATTATTAAAACACAAAAAGATTAAATTAATACTGGCTGCCGATGCGATTAATTATTGCTTACTAAAATACAAAGCAGAAATGAAGAATTATGAACATATTGAATTGGATATTGATGTAAATAAATCTCGAAAAAATTCCCGACAATCGGTTGTCAGTAATAAATCAAATAATTCATCAAAACAGACAAATAATAATAATAAAAAATCTAAGAAGGCTAAAACTAGTAGTATTGATTCAGAGGCTCATGCTAAGAACGTTATAGACAAACAAATCCAAACTCCAAAAAATGTTCCTTATGATGATATGGATCCTGTATTAAGTAACACTGCATATATTGGAAAATCGATCCATGAATTTTTTGTAACTGGTAAACCTATTTCAGATGAATTAACAGCACAGTCAATTTTCGAATACTTGAAGAGTTTTAAGGATATTCGAGGTTGGGTATTACTTAATTATCCCAATACGTACGAACAACTGGTAAGCTTTGAACGCATATTGTCTGGAAATAATTTACTAGACCGATTGGAATCAATTCAATCTAACAACTTCAGTTGTGAAGATAATATTCCTAAAATAAGTACTCATTCTTTTGAAGATACTTTTCAATCTCAGCACAAAGAATCAATCAAGTCTCTAGGAGATTCAAAACTTATACCAAATCCTTTAAATGGAATAAATAGCCAATTAGCAACTTCTCATTTAACTGCATTCATTCGAATGCTTCCGAAACCAAAGAAAGTTGATATTCATCCTAAAGAATTACTTGAAATACGTCCTGAAGACTCAACTATTTTAGATGAATTTTATAAAGACCAAGGATTGGCCTCTGTAGTTTATTATTCACATTGTGATTTTTCTACCATTAAAAGAGTTGCAAGACTTATTATAGGAGAAACTTCGTTACCGAGAAAATCTTCTACAGAATTATTCGGTCAAGTATTAAAGGATACAGATCATGTTGAAGAAAGAAGTCAATTAAATAATGAGCAAAGTTTTAAATCGGCTTCCAAAGAATTCAAGGTAGAAAATCGTAAACCAAAACCAGGAGAACCTGATTGGTCTTGGATAGACTTGCCTGTACCTCAAAAAATTTCTAAAGCTCTAACATTAATGTGGCAAAACTTGGAAGATATTTATATTGATGGATTAAAAAATGTTTTTCTTCAAAGAAGATCTACTTTCCTAGCTATTATACCTTACAAAGAATTTGTCCGTCAGAAAATGATCAAGCTTTTAAGTGAACCCGATGAAAAACAAGAACTTCTTAAAAATTTTCAAAAGGCTTTTAATGAAATTCCTGAAAATGCAAGAGATGATGATGAAATGAAAAATGAGCTACATTATAAAGTGTCTCAATTTCAAACAGAATTATGGAATATTTGTAATGTAAAAAGACGAGAAGCTCAAGAAAAACGTAAGAGCATTATTCTTGATCATTGGACGGCTGTTCATGTGATCGATTTAATAAATATTTACTTAACAATAATTCAATTCGAAATGGATCGTTTTATAGATACTCTCAAGTTGATTCAAACTTATTATTTATCAATGCTTCAGCGTCCACTTCAAGATGAAAAGTTTTTGAAAATCCGGTTGAACAAACTAACTTCTGATTCTGAGAATTCTGTTAGAGTAGAAGGGAATTTATCTTCGCAAGTATCTGTAGAAGATGAAAATAAAAGTAAGAATTCTAAGCTTAAAAATGTTCTAGTGTTTGATGTAAAAGAAAATGATATCAAAAATGAAATTTCTAAAGCATTATTGAATCTTGTAGAAAGTTCAGACAACTTCCGACAGCTGTGTTGTTATAAGATTATTAAATCAACTATCGAGTTTGTTGATTCTATTATAAAAAATATGCTCCATTTTGTAACTAATAGCTTTAAAAATGAAGAAAAACCTTCGTTATCAAGACGCTCATCCGATCGTAAAGGAAGAAGAAAATCATCAAAAAAAATATCAATATCATCTAGTTCGAAAGAAGAAATCAATCTAATAAATGAACGATTTGAAGACGTATTTATTGAATGGAAATATGCAGCAATGTATGAAATAAGTAGGATTCAAATGAGAGTCAAAATTTTAGAGGCTTCTGTTCAATCAGATATAGATTATCTTTTGCGAAATATGCAACATATTTTCATTTCTGTACATGAAATGATAAATAAAAAATATGAAAAAGAAATGAAAGATATTGATAATGTCATAAACATTTTCTGCTTAGCAATAGAAAAAGAAAAATCGATTAAAGGACCAATGACGTTCAGTACTGATGATCTCAATATTTCTGAATATATTTCAATAGATTCTAGAAGAGAGTCAGCTTCTCTGTCTATAAAAGAACAAATTGATGATTTAAAATTCTCACCTGAACAGTTAGGACGTCTTAAGGGTATTTTTCAACACGTTGCACCATCTGGGTTGCTCGCAGAACATTCATTTATTTATATTCTTCAAGATCTAATAATATGTGGTAACTGGGATCAAACTGCTTCACTACCTTTATCTTGGTACAAACTTACATCTCAAGATGTTGTAGAAATGGTTGATAAACTTTTCAACAATGACGGGTATATTGATTGGCGTGAATTTATTATTTCACTCATTGATATTGCTATGCCTGATCAAGATGAACTTCTAGACGCTCGTGAAGCTTTTCAAGCAAAAGATCCAAAGTTTACAGAACTTATTTTCAAACAAGACTTCTTCTTGACTCCATTGTGGTTTTTAAAATCCACAGACTTTCCGTTGATTAGATCTTCACTTCATAGTGACTTCGATGTAGATGAAGAAGAACAGCTGGAAGAAGAATTAGGTATAAAAATAAACAAAAAAATAGCTAAATCGATAATTAAATTAGAAAAATATCAAAGAAATTCGCCATCAAAAGTTTCATCTAAAGAACAAATTAATTCAGAGCATGAAAAATTGCAAGAAAAAGAGATGATGAAATTAAGTTTGATTAAACAACTTCTCTCTGAACTTTTTCTCGTTAATTATTGTACTATTAATTATATGGCAATGTTATTGGCATTTTGTAAAAATGAAAATCCTAGTTATGGTCTCGGAAATGCTATCAGTTTATCATTAGGAAAAAAAATTTGTCTTGATTTTAATCAAGGTGAAAAATATGTCAATAAACTCTTAGAAGAACAAAGACTAGAAAGTAATTTACAATTACTTTTACGTCAAGAAATATTTGAAGTAAGTTAATTGTTTTCTTTGCTCGAATGTGATGAAAGACAATGATGCAATTGTGAATATTATTACAGTTTTGTCATGGACTCATAGAAATCGTCATTGATGAAATAATGAACAATTACGAACTAACACTTGTAGAAATTTTGAATACCTCTAATATTGATAGTGATATAAAGAAAAAAAAGGAAATTGTGATTGAAAAACTCGATTCATCGAGAGAAAGTAGTGATTCCGTAAACCAGTTAATTGAAAAATCTCAATTATCTGACAGTAATGAAACAAATAATAGAGTTTCCAATAATTTATCAGATATCAATAAATCATCGCTAATAGCCACAACAAATAATGAAAAATCTATTAGTACGCGAGAAATAATTTATTGGATACCAACTAAAGTGTTTGAGGTAAATTTATATCAATATTAATATTGAAATATTATTAATTTGTTAAATTATTTATGTCTTAATGAAAAACATTTATGCTTTTATAATTTATTTTTCAATATAAAATACAGAATAAAATATTTAAATAATTAATCCACTCGGCGCATGCGCCACTTTTAGCTTCACGCATGCGTCAACATAAGGAAAACCGACGCTCACTTATTTTCCTCAGTTTTTGGCGGCTGATTATTTCGTTAATATGTTTTTTGGTATTTTTTAAATTTCAGTCGATTTTATTAAGCTTGACCACACTCAATATAAATCAAAATGATGAATTTCATATAACAACACCATTGAATGAATATTTTCAATCAGTTTACCGAGAAATTCAATGTAAAGAGATTGAAGAAAAATTGGACACCGTACTAGCTCACCGGCTACTCCATTATCCAAAAATCGTCCAAATACTTCAATTGACTAAACAATTTACTTGTAAAAATACAATCAATGTAGTCGCAGATTTGTTAAATAAACATGAACAAATCACTCATGATTAGATTAAACTCATAGTAAGTATATGGAAAGATAATTTACCGAGATTATTGATTCTAAGAAAGATCAATATTCAACTTTAGACAATATTTTTGGAGCTTGACATTATGATCTATTGTATGTAATCAATAGTTAGTGATAATAATGGTATTTTTATTTAATATTTTTTTTTTTTTAAAAGATAGTAAATATTTATTTTATGTTCCCTATTTATTATTAAACAAACAATCAATTATTTATGTTCTATTAGAAATGATATGCACTTACAAAAATTGAAGGATAAATAACATGATGAGTTGAATAACAGATAAATATTTCATAACATTAAAAATTAGTTATTAGATTAAATCAGTTTTAAAGTTCAATAATTATTTTTCTGCACTAAACAGTTTGAAATTTAATATTTATTATCAACTTTAATTTTTATAATCAAATAATATTATATAAATATAATTATAATCTTTCATATTTTCTGTTTAATCTTAGAAAGTTTAGTCTCGCTGGATGTAATGTTCATCAAAGTCTTCATACAGAAGAATTAATTAATGAACGAACCTACTTTAAACTTCAGTCGAATATCCTTATTGAATTGGCTCAAGAGATGTTTGTTCATTAGCTGAAGAGTCAAGAAGAAAGATAATTGGTTCTTCCCCTATAGGATTCAATGTTCATTAGTCCCATACACTACAGTTTTATCAGTATATAAGGAAGTTTTACAACTATAGTTATTTATCGAGTTTGATATACATCGATAATAAATAGCCGAAGCTGAAGAAGAGTCGATAGGAAAATCATAATGTAAGTACTTTGATTTTTATACTTAACGAGATTTATTATTAAATCATAAGGTAATCCTTTGTAGGTTTTTTTGGAATTTTCTGGTACAATTTTCGTTATTAGTTTCATTTTTAAAGCTGCAAATGTGAATTGAAATTGATTATCAGTACTATAATTTTTAATCTTTAGGTAATGGTATAGTAGTTTCAATTATTCTTGAGAGTATATCATACTAGCAAATATTTCATAAATACTTAGCGATTATCTAGTGCCTTAATATTTTTTAGTATCACTATCTGTCTTTACTGATGGATAGTAATTTTTGATTCGCTGACTTCACGAGAAATAGTTTCTTCATTATGGAAGACGACCATTACGTTAGAAATTAAAAAGTTGAATCTACATTTCTAAGAAATGATTTTTCGTTAAAAAAATAGGTTAAAATTTGATTGAAATGCTTACAATAATTGAGTATAAAATGTAAAACAAATAACAATTCATTTCTCGTGTGACAACTTTTTCCCTTATAACTTTGCAATCCTTAGTCTAGTCTTATTTACGTAATAATCATTAATAATATAATACAATGAGCACGAAGTAAAATAGCAATTATTTTCACAATAATTCATAACTTTTTCCCATTTTTTATCATTTATGATATCAAGAATCGTGAATGAGTTATCAATTTCACAGCCCTCAACTCGCTAGTTTATGTTTTAAGTATCTTTATGTGGTACAATGAAATTAAGTGAGATTATATAAATAAGAGTACTTATTAAGATATCCATAATATGCAACCTATTAAATTTCATTTCTATTTTTTTTTTTTTATCTAATGAAGTCACTATATTGAATTTTTTATGTCAATTCATATTTGCATGCTACTGTATTTTGTTAGATTTCGGTATCATCAACTAGACAGTATAATAAAGAAGGTTTTTTTCATGGAATAATTGAAGTATCCTCGTGACTTTCAGCCATAAAGCATGCAATCGAGCCTTGAAACAAATTACAGAATAAACATTGATGTCTTTACAAACAAATGGTATGATTGTAAAAAAATAAGCTTGACTCTACAGTCATTTACATTGTGGAATTAAAACTTTTCTACCTCAGAACATATTTTATTACATAATTCTAGTTTCTTCATCAATTTGTTTTTCTCCAAATACTTATTCTAAAATTATTCATGCACCAAGTCTTTTTATTTAAATGCTCACATTGTCTACCATTCATTAACTGTCAAATCACGCATTCTAATTGAAGTGAAAAAATTGTATGATTCTATAAAATAACTTCAAGACAACCAGTGAACTATTTAACTCATTTCGTGCAAACATGTATCGCTCAACGATAGTATAAACAAAACAATGTTACTTAATAATTAACTTACAATTTTATATCATTGGTAATTTGAATTGAATTATTTTATAGAATGAATTAAATTATGACCATTATTTTAAGAATTTTAAAACATTGCTCCAATTATTATTATTGTTTATTTTTTGGCACGTTTTAAAATTCATTTTATTTAAATATCTATTATTAAATGCGTTACTTTAAAGGGACAATAAAAAAATATGGGATCTCAAACGACAACGTGATCTAATGACAACTTTTACTTCCACTTTCATTCATTTTTCATTTTTTTTAAGTCTTGTCTTTTTTCATTATACTTCAGTATTATAGTTTATTGATTTGTTGAAAGTTTTTTTAATGAAAAACTTCAACCAAACCAAGGTAGCCATCAGCTTGCAGATTGAGGTGGGCTTAATTTAACTAAGAGCCAAGTGTAGAGTTTTGGTTTTTTCTTATCAATTAGCTCATACTTTAAATTCGATAATCCGTCTGTTGCAAATCTTTTCTTTCCTGATTTTAAATACTCGTATCTAGAAAATTATTATAATTATTTTTAAGATGTTGATAAAACAGTTGATGTAAAATATTGAAATCATTATTGAATATTACCTCTTAGGATTAGCTTTTTCTTTTTCATGAGACAGCATCTTGTATCGTGCGATAGGGAATGGATAACGTGAAATATGGAAACCTTTAGCTTTTATACGGTTCGCCATATCGTCGTCTTCTGCACCCCAACCCCAAAATAAATTACTAAAGCCATTAACATCACGAAATTGAGCCTTTGTCATAGCAGAAACTCCTCCAAATAAGTCAGCGTAAGGGAGTCTAAAATTGAACATTTTTATTAATTAAAAAAAGGTTTGTGTTGTATCGTAAACAAGGATTTAAACCTACACATAGATGCATAGAAGGAAAATCTTTGATCATGATTTTTTACTTTATATAATCTTATTAGAAACTTAACAACTTTGATGAAAGTTGTAACTCAAGAAAAGCTTTTTGTATTAAAATATTAATTGTTCCATTATAAAGTAAATTCACATTAAGTCTTGATGAAATTTTTGTTCAAAAGTAATTTATTACTAAGTTTATTAAGATAATAAGACACAAGTAGTGTACACGGCAACGTATGCCAACAGAAAATTTACATCTAAAAAGAAAATTTGCTATTCAAAAAAAGGAGAAATATGTGTTGCTGCACTGATAAAAATGTCTTCTAGCTTTGAAAACACTCAAAATTTATTTTTTTATAATAATAAGTTTTAGAATATAAAATATTCCGTATAATTAATAATTGATAGCAACTTTATAATGATAGTATTTTTGTTCCAGTGTATGCATCACATAATTCGATTGGATCATTAATGAATATAATTATTTACAAACTTGTAATTGAACTTATCCACTGCCACCGACATGTGTCGAGGTTGCTCAGGACAGGTATAAAGGTTTCGATCGTCTTGTGGCAAAAGGTCGACGTCGTGGAAAATGAAACAGTCAAAATCCCTCTCTTTGAGAGCCTCGACATATCCAACATTCATTAGCATAGCACGATTGAACTTCGAATTGCCTAAAACAGAATCGTGTTTGAAATTTTTTACAGTTTGTTCATAGGATATTCATCGCTCATGCATATAAACATTGTTTGTAAGGGCTCGTTAAAGAGAACAAGGCAAGAGAGGTAGAAAGGGAGAATAAGGATAGAAGTTAGGATGCAAATATATCCATTGCAAATGTAAACATCGTGTAGTTTGAAGTCAAGTTTAAAATATTGCAGACTAGCGTATCCATTTTGACCTCGTAGTGTAGACCTCGAGTATCAAAGTGAATATCGGTCACGAGGAAAGCTTCATAACTTTCTCTGTGTTATACTACGTTGAATTTTGCTTTGGCCAAGACGCAAAAGCTTTCAGCACAGAATCTTGAGTGGTTTGGTCCTCTTCTACTTGAGTTATCAACCTTGTTTGTTTCAGGTCTTTTAGCAATGTCATTTAACCTCATGTCTCATTGTTCATTAATTTAATATGATTTATTTTATAGTTGATGAAATTCAATGTATCTATCATTTATTCAGATAAATGACTCGTTTATTTTTCATTAACGTAGATAATTTTAAACTCTGATAATTTTATTGTCACATTTTACTAATTTTCTTACTAAATTTTGTTTTTTTATTTCTTTCTCTAATTCTCTGAGTTTTCATCCATGGTTGAAAACAATTCAAGCATTCAGAGTAGATTTGCTTTTTTTAATTAAAATCCTTTGATATTCAGAAGATAAAAGGCTATTGAATTTTCTTTCGAAATTTTCAGAAAAAGGTTTCAACAAATGAATAAAACAAAGTTTAATATCTTTCAATAAATATTAATACTCTTTTATATTAATATTCATCAATATACTCATCTGATTTCATTGACTTTAATTGAATGGTTATGGTGTAATACATTATATTTTATCAGTAAATTAATGTTTTCATTTGACAAACATCAGATATTATATGAAATATTGTCTGAATATCATATGGAAATAACTAAAAAGATAGGGATTTGAAAATATTTCATATAAATCTGAAATCTTGACTTTTTTTAGATATTTTTCTTTTTTATTGTAATATTCTAGATATAAGCGGCTTTTGAACTATCTCTTGAAGGTTGTAGGTTCGGAAAATTCTCAATAAATCAATAAAAAAAATGATACTAAACTCTCCGATAAAACAAGAGCTGTGATTACCTAGATATTGCAAAAGATATTGGCTTCTTTTTTAATTAATATAAAAGTGATAATTGTATGTAAGTTTATCAATAGTCATTGTTTATAGAACTTGTAGTTGATTTTATGCTGAATGTTATAGTAATAATAAGTGATAAATATTATGTACACAGTTATTTAAATTTGAATTTTTATCTCCAAGTCTATCAACCATGTGCTAATATATTTTTCCACTTCCTTAAAGTTAATTGGTTTATAAAATACTCAATTTTCTTTGCTTTTTGCTTCTTTTTTTTTACCTGACTCACTCTACTCTCCCATGAATGAGCACGAAATCGAAGTTGTTGCGGTTCAATAACCAAAGACTCGATCTTCAAAACATGAATGCTAATCTTTCTGATGATAAGTCAAGTGGATAAGAAAACCACGTAATGTAGAAAAATCTGTTTCTTTCTTCAGCTTAGGTATCTTTAACGCATTATATAAAAATAGTTTTTAGTAGAAATAATTATGTAAAATAAAATTAGAAAATGGATGATATTTAACTTTGAATACCTTGGTTTAGCAACTAGTTTCGAGAGTAACGAATTCGACAGTAAACAAATATCCAAGAAAATTCCGATGGATTTGTTTTTTTTTCTTTTTTATCATTTTTGATAATGGAAGAATATGATGTACATAATATTACTTAAGCTCTGAACTAATTATCGTTTAATGAGTTGCGCTTTATCAAGCACATAAATATAACTTTAATCATTTTCGGGCTTCAATTTGACATTAATGAATTTTCGGTAATTATCAAACTTGTCGAACATGCAATGTTATCAACAATGTCATGTTTTTAGAAAATTTTTTGTGTTATTTGTGGTTTATTGGTAACTTTATCTGGTTCATATGATAGCCAATATTGTAGAATATTCGTGCAATAATTCAATAAACTTTCATCAGTTAAATGGTTAATTTAGTTATCCTATCAATATTCCAATGTTTTATTTATAAATCTTGTCAATTAATTTCAAACAGAATGATAAATAATCTATAAAATTTTCTGAATTTGTTAGGTGATTAAAAATAAAAGCTTGATAAATAATAAAAATAGAAGTTTGGAGCAGAGTTGAAAATGATGGATAAAAAAAATTCATTTCAAATTTGCACTTTGAATTGAGTAAAAAATTGAATGGGAATTTCATAAATTGATACTCAAAGGTTAATGTAGTTGAGATGACATTTCATTCAAGTAAATTTATACCTTCCTGTTCAATGACGAATATTTGATAATCAATTTGCTGTCTTAGGAGTATTGGATGAATGTGGTAAAGCAATGTCTGGAGATGTTGAGCTCGATCCCGGAAGGGAATTATTATCGCAACTCTGTGCCTCGGTATGCAATCTAATGGACATCCCCTGCCACCTGGTTTAACTTCGGTAAATGTCTTCTCTATCACCGACAATTCTGGTGGGTTTAATAATACTTCCAGGGGACCAACTGTAACATAATCATTAGTTAGTTTACGATCTTCTTATTTCATTCAAATTTTGATGAGGACATTTACACAGATGATTGTATAATAATCCTTTCATTAATTGAATGAAGTTATGTCTTTGATATATTTCAATAAAGAAAATATGTAACCGTTATTAGAATAGAAATTTGAGCAATGTTTGAATTAATTCATTATGATCATGGGCAAATAATTTTATTTATAATTAAATGTTGATCCAAGTTGACAGTACTAGTAATTGAACTCTGTTTTCAATTATCATTCTCTTTAATTGCTGACTCTAGCGATGAAACTGTGTTCACTAATTAGTGTGATTTAATATAATGGTTTTCTCAAGTAAGAATTTCATTAAGAAAATAATCCTATTTCTCTAGTGTAGAATTTTTTTCCCATAACCATTAACTTACCAAGATTTGGTGGAATGAGAGGGCATTCAGGAAGGACTGAAGAGTCGGTAACATTTGGTCCATTAGATATTATACTACGAGTTGGAGTAGTTTCAGATCTGGAGACATTAGTGATATCTTCAAGAAGTGCTGCAGACTGCATAGTTGTTTTTGTAGAGTTTGAGACGTTTTCAGCTGAATAGGTTGGTGCTGTAGCAAGTCCATAGATTATTAACCCACGAGGATGACCTCTGTACGGATGTTCAGCATATCTAAAAGTAAACCATGTTCTTTTATTTCCTCTTTGACTAATTATGGTTCAAGGAAGTTAAAGTTAGATAATCTTCACAGCTGAAGAAATTTCTTGGCAACGATATGATTATGCATTGATCTGTGTGAAATATGTTTGAGCACGTTAGTGCACTGAGAATAAATAGTTGTTATCACTTCCTTTTTCTACACAGTAAATTTTTTTCTTAAAGATAAAATAATTCTTTTTAAATATTATTATTGATTATTGATCATTAATATTGATTATTTAAATAATTATTTATGATTAAAATTTTTCTGCATAAAAGATGAAAAATAAATTACAATATCATTCTAAATAACCAAAATATAATTGGAACGAAATAATATTAATGAAATTCATTGCTTCAATCCATTTCTATCAAATATTTCACATGTAATAACTCATCAGTGATACGTTGAGTGATAGAAATAGGTTTGCAGAAACTAATTAAGCAATATTTGATAATTACAGCATAAGATTTAAGATGGTATTGGATTTAGTAATTTACTATTTATTCGATTAAATAGTTCAAGAAATTGCCATTCCAACTTGAAAGCTAATGAACATTTATTTGTCTTTACCTACATTTCAGATTAATTACAGATTTTAAATCTCAATTAATTTGGTTTAATATTTAAAATTTTTTTAGCGTCAACTATTTAAAAAAGAAACTAATTAAAAATGAAATGTCATTAATGATTTGCCCTGATTAGAAGATTACTCAAGCTTCAACTACGTCGGCTAGACCTGATAGTTAGCTAATTTTGCGGCAACACGTCCGGTCGACTTGTTATTATGGCACGCTACCAACTGCCTGTAAAACCACACGCACGTGTGCTGTACAAACACCATCAGTGCAATGTTCAGTCTTAGTGCATTCAATTGGCTAGCTATCGAGTGTATGACTGGATATCTCAGGGACATATTGACTCATATCAGCTATAATCGCTTATCAGGTACACAGAGAGAAAAAAAAGAGGTTCATTCTCTGAGATGGAATGGAATATTGGAAATAATAGTCATAATAAAAGTTTTTTAATCTAAATATTTATGAATACCAATCTGTTCTCGATAAAATATTCATCATCAAAGCATTCAATCAGCATTAAACTAAGATTAAAGGATGACTATCAACGATACATGCTCTGATAGCTTTTATATTTTCAAATAGACTCGTTTTATTTATTTCTTGAATTTTCAATTTAGAATATTATAATCATGAGTTGCTATAGTTATACAATATTCTTTTCCCAGTGGAATGAAAGTTTTATTGCAAAAATAGCAAACGCTAGGATCAATTTTAATTGAAATAGGTCAACAGTCACTAGATATAAAAATTATAGCTATTTCAAAATTTATATTGATTCTCATGATTAAAGTTGAAGATGAACTGCGGCTAAAAACTTTATATATTAATTAATAATCCGATAGAGTTCTGAACTTTTGTTAGAAAAACAATCATAATGGACCATTTTGAGGTAATGATTAAATTTTGAAGTTATTTAAAACTATTTTAGTAAATTATAAAGTACTTTCAATCGAACATTGTTTTAGGTGCAACAGTAAAAAGCATCTGATTTCTTCCTATATAATTAAATTCCCTTTGAAAATTGAATTCTATCGAATAAAACTTTTTGATTATTTTTCGTTTTTTTTATTGGTAAATTTTTCATCACAAAACTTTTTTGATTATAGGTTTTGATCGATTACTTCCAATATCAACTTTCTAACAACTTTAACTATTTTACAATACGCAAGCACATGTTTGAAATTATTTCTGATTTTGCCTTGTTAATAATAATTGCAGGACTTTTCTTGGAATTAGGCTGTATATAAGATTCATTAGGATTCATAGACGCTTTATTATATTGTTAATACAGAATTTTTTAACAAGTTATTATCTTTATAAGTATAACGAGTTTATCCTGATCCTTTAAATTGCCTAGAGGGTTTGATAACTTCGTGGAGACAGAGAAGCCAAGTAGGATTGTAACAGAGGGTTAAAGTTACCACTAAGTCTGACGTTATTGGTTCTCTCGCGAGAATGCCTTAAGGTATCTCAACGCATCTTAGATTACAGATTTACTTTTCCTTTGAGAGTTATATATGTTGAATTTATTCACTGAATAACTTGAAAATTACATTTCTTACATTTATATGAGTATGTTTATCATTTTTATTTGTTTGTTTTCAACTTGATTTTCATCATTACTATTTTTCCACTGGAAAAAATTTTTTTAACTTGGTTCATTTTATTTGACTCATGGGAAATTAGTATTTATTTATTTCAAAAAAATACAACTACTCAGTCATTTTTCTTACTTTCATCTGTTATAATAGTATCATGAGTTTATTTTAATTCAAATTGAATTAATACTTGATGGATTAAAATTATATCAACAGCTAAACAAGCCACTTTAATTGCTTCACGTTCATATATTGTAAAATTACTTGGTAATATAAACTCTTTGACAAACAAAGTTGTTAATAGTACTTGATACATAATATACAAAGTTCGAATAACAGAGCAAATTTATAATACAACTTTTTTTAATTTTATTATCCATTACAGTGATATAAAAGCTATTAATCTATAAACAAATTCTCTTTCAAGCTTTATTATAACTAAAATACTTTAACATAACCATTGATTAAAAAAAATAATAGTGAAAATTCTGTTTCTTAATTTACCAACATCATTAATTTTCTTTCAATCAGAATTATTTCAATTTAATGATATTGATTGTAACTCTAGAGTTTATCAAATACCACATTTTGGTCTGCATTGTATAGAACATGAATTTGATAATATAGATTGTGCTTTTGACTTCTGGTTTATCAGTTAGCAATATCTACTCCTGCTAGAGTGTATGATAACATCTCGCATGACTCAATGTGTATCCCACAGATAGTAATATTTTGTCTGATCTCCATAGTCTGAATCAGACGTATTCTGTTATACATTCATTAATTCTAAACAGAAGCTTTTAGAAAACTCATGATATAGAGCTAACATAAAAAGTAATTATCAACATATCTCTTGATAATATCACTTTTTAAAGGGTATAGCGAATGTGATATGATGAGTAGCATTAAGATTACTATTTTCAGTTCGTGTTAATTTCGTTCTATCTGCTGATGTGTCTGTCCCTATAATTCAAAATTCTATGTTTATATGTAGCATTACTTTTTATCATTGTAGATTATTTCAACAAGTGTTGAGTCATTGAATTCGATTCAACTAGGTATTTAATATTAAATAAACAATTCAATCTTATGAGCAAACATGAGATTTATTGTACTATGGTTTTTCCCAATTGTTGACTAACGAATAGATGTCATTTTTGCATGAATCATTGTAGGTCATGTTAATTGCAAGTGTTAACACAGATCATAGTCATAAATTAGATGTCAAGTAATCAAGTTACAGACGGTTCAGCCTAAGTATCAGAATTATGCTTAATTTAATTTATTCCTTTCATTCACAATCGATTTTTATTTTTGTATCTCTAAAACAATGATCTGATTCGACTGAATAATTAGACTATAATATAAATGCACTTGAAAACTGCAGGACAGAATTGTTTTGATAGCTGAAATGAACATCCTTCTTATCTTTTTAATTTTTGTTTGCTTTATTTTCTTTTTCAAATAAATAATAACGAAGCTTTTATCAGATAAAGATAATAATGATAATTCAAACATCAAATAAATTATAAAATAAAAGCAAATATTGGCGTTTCACTTAATTTGGTATTTTAAATTTTTACTGGTTTTCGTTATTTTATTGTTAAAAAAAATTTATAGCAAAATAACTCGCGTGTATGTAATATACATTTTTTGAACCTATGTAGCACTTCTCAATGGCATTGCTTAACATGTAAATTTGAGCATTTCTCTGTAAGTAGGACTTTAGAATCAATTTTGACTCTGTTATTTTGTGTCATAAAAATGTAAGGACTACGATTATTCTCAATAGCTACAAATGAAATTTTTTGTGAATTCATTTTATAAAGTGTTTTCACTCAGTTATTAGTTTATTCTTGTCTTAACTAACAATAACTGTTTTTTTTTTTTAATTTTTAAAATATCAGTAAATACTAAACTTTAGATCTACACAAATATTTGGCTGAAAAATGACTAGAAATTTCTAGGAATATATATAAAGAATAAAAAGCTGATAAACTAGGGATTCATAAAGAATTGTAATAGATAAAATGATGCAGATTTAGATATATTGAGGAAATACATCAGATCTTTCTCACACCAATTGCATGAATAATTCTTTATCTCTTTCCACCTTACTTTTTCCACCGTAAAAATATTTTAAGATGAAAAATACAACGTATGCATCTTGAAACTACTTTATATATCAGCCTGAAGCAAACGTGAGGAAGGTAAGTGTATACAATATAGGCGTTAGAAATTGATGTCTTTGAAGCTACTTCCAGGAAACGCCCAACAGAGCAGTTCTGGATAATCTTGACGTCTTGATATAGCAATGGAAATTTAGGAATTTCCTCAAAAATATTTCAATATTTTCTTCCAATTGTTAAATTTGATAAAAAATAACTGGGGCAGACATGTTTTGTAAATATTCTGTTGATGTTTATTGAAAAACTTTTAGTAAACCAAAACATGAATGGGAAGTCGTACATACTTGACTAGAATATTTAATTTCTTTCATCATGTTAGAGAATAAATTTGAAAGTTATAATAGGATTTTCAAAACAGGTTAAATATGTAATTTAAAAGTAAACAAAGAGAATATCATCATATCTTCGAGAACACAACTCTTGGCTGTTTTACTAGAACATGCATGCAACCCGTCAAGCAAACAAGGAATAGCTGAGGTACGAGTTCTGCTGACTCGTAGGGAAGCAACTGCACACGACCAAGTCGGGTAAACAGTTGGTGGACTGATAACTTGGTAAGGTCGAGCTATATCGTGTCTTGCTGATCCGGAAAACGGCAGTTTGCGGTATCAGAGAGAGAGAGAAAGAGAAAGATAAAGCTCGACAGCTGATATCCAGATATCTCTCATTAAGGAGCCACTGCATATGGATATATTTGTTAAGTCAAATTCATACACTCATCCATTTGCTTTAGCATATTAGCTCTCTACACTTCAACTCCTATGTGTGGCTACTATGCAATTGTTCAAGCGATCTGTTTGATTAGCTCCACAATTTATTATCTAGTTAATTAAGCTTTTATTTATTTTTATTTCCAGACAGATATTAATAGTGTTGAGTTGTTTTATTCCTAGTTTAATAAATATTTAGAATTGGGAAAAGTAAAATGGTAATTCAATAATAATGTTTTAAAACAAATTTTTTTAGTCAAATTCAAATATTAAATAAAGTTGGTATTGATCTTTTCCCATTTTTCTCTCACTATTTTATAAGCAATAATTTTTTTTTTTTTTTTCAATTCAACATTTTCTATGAGTTTAGAATTAACTTTTTTCTGATATTTAAATATAGTATTTGAAAACTTGCTCCAAAATGTTATTTAGAGTTTGAAATATTTTATAATATGGGATACTTCAAAATAATTTCTACCTCATTACATATCATTCATTTTAAGCAAGAATCACACCGCTTCAGAGATCACTAGAATTTTCGTTTCGTTTTTTACAACGATTCCCCAATATTGAGTTTCTATATATTTGAAAGTCTTCAGCAGCAGAGGTATTCCAATTCGATGTCTTTATAGGTTGAAGTACCAATTCAATTTGCTTTCTTCAATAGACACATTGACGTCACTAGATTACTTCTTTGTTTAGTAAACAAATTGGAGTATTTCTTCTTAGTGATGAATCTCAAAACCAATTCCATAGCCATTCTTAACTCCATCATTTGTATCTGAAAGATTGGGTTTCATTTCCTTTGGATAAAATAATTTGTAAAGTCTTCAATGTTCATTATATTATGAAAGCTCATCTCAATCAAAGCCAGCTTTCATCAACATTGAGTAAATAATTAATAATTAATCATAATTTTATTGATTAACTGAATGTTTCGACAATACCAACTGGATAGGATTAGCCGTTTTCCAATAATGTGGTTCAACCTTTAACCCTCGCCCACTCTCAAGAGGGCGGGTAACGTCACAGGTTACGCCTCCCCCAAGAGGATATTGTCGCCAGCACACACACCAGCCGCGATAACTAATGACATTCTGTCTCTAGAGACTTGCGCCATTTCAAACTATAAAGTGTATAGTCCCATTAATTTTTTCCACAAGAATTACCCGTGACTATTTTAATTTCTTTTTCAATTTTTACCGAGCGTTAACACGTAGTTGTTATTTTTTCCTTTCTTCTCTGTCTCTCTTTATAGATAGACTCAATTTATCGTTGTCTACGAGGAATGAAAAACAGAAGAGTCGATGTTCTGGTAGGCATGCTGGACATCTAGCGAAGCTGTAATAGAATTTCGTATAATTGGATCACGCGGATCGATGCCTTCTTCCGGTATGGTGAACAACAATGCGCAAGCTCGCGTTGTCTACTCTGATACACATATAGATATATATATTATATATACATAACACTTTCTTTTTTCATCATTCTCACGTTTGAAGAAAGTTTCCCTGATAATGTAGATGTTGAAAAGACGATGTTTGCTGAATTTCAAGTATATTCGATAATAATATAACGAGATTAGAGGAAAAATCAGTATGTTTTGGGGAGCTTATCGCGTCTGACAGCGATAGGATTTTACTACTACATGTGAACTTGTTGAAAAAATAAATGATAAGTTTGATTTTTTTTATCACCCTCGCATACATGTGTTTTTCAAAACTACTTTATGCATAGTTGTTTTATTGTTTTACGTATAAATATGTAGTAAATTCTTTATCTATTCTAGTGTGGTAAAAGCTTTGAAAGACTTTTCAGGTTTTTCCATTTCCTTTCTAGCAAAAATGGAGGCAATAAAGAATAAAGAGAAGTGGTATAAAAAACATAACCGTAACTGAAGTTTAAAAGACTTCGAATAAAAACTAGTTTTTTTTTTACTTAAGTATTGAACATGACTTTTTTTATAAAATAACACTTTTGAAATTTGCTGTTATGCTGATTTCTTTTGGATGTTAACGGTACTTTATAATTTTATGACACTAAAAATATCTTTTGCAAATCAATTATGCTAATCTAAGTACTAAAAAGGTGCAAAACTTTATAAACAATAGTCAGTTATTCTCTTTTTATTTTAATAGCTTGTAATTATTGTAATTCTTTTTTACGTTCAACAGATTCTTCTATTGCGTACTATTTATATTATGACTCATAAAATCATTTTTTTTCAAGTTACATAATGAAATTTTTTCACGTTTTCTTATTGCATCAGCCTTGAATCTTATTTTTTAAAACAAAAAAAATTTAACACCTGATAATTTTGAATTAAATCAATGAATTTAATATTTTGTATTCAATTAATATCCATTAAATATTGTTATTAAAATTTGTTGGAAAGTTTGATAGGGTTCACAAAGTAATGAAAGACCATCAATTAGGAGGCAGACAAATTACTAAAATTATCAAAGGATTAATATTTGAATACATTGAAATATTATTTGATCTTTAAATGATAATATAAAATCATAATATAATTATAATTATAATATTTGATCATTTAATTATGGAACAGAAGGTAGGATTATGTGTCACTTTTTGTTTTTACTCAATTCTATTGTACTTTGCTAATAATAATAATAATATTAATAATAAATGAATGGTCCATATTAAAGACTGGACTATAATTCTATCTTCTCAAAATTCCTCTATTACAAACTGATTTTTTACGTGTAATCATCTGTTATTTTTTTATCTTCACTATTTTTCTATTGGTGTATTTACCCAAGTCGACTTCAATTATATTGTTTGCAATGACTTAATGAATATTTATTCAATATGAAGAAATTTAACTTGAGAAATAAGTACACGGAGAGAAGTTTGTCCATAAACAAACTATATTTGATTACTTGGAAAAAAGTAATCAACAATTATACGTGAATGAGTGCATTTTCATAAATATTTGAAGCCCTGAAACCAATATAAGTTTCTATTTTTTTTATTCCCATTATTTTTTTCATAAATCCGCTGTAAAAACGAAGATTTAAAAAAAAAAAAACACTAAAAAATGTTGATTTTTCGATTTTGTAGAGCCAAAAAACGAGGGGACCGCGAAAGTATAAAATTATCTATAGATTTTTCACACGATATAAAACGTGTAGAAAGTGTCTACAAATAATACATAGTTTGTTAATGGGCATTTTACATTGAACACACTTTACGCGTGTTATTTTAACATATTTGTGAAATCTTGAGATTTGCAATGTATATGATTTGAAGTTCAAAAGTAAAACTGTGTGTATTCACAAGTAAATTTTGAGTTACTGTAAGTAAAACATTGTGATGTAGTGCGTAATTAACTTACGATAACTCAATACAAAATTTACTTATGAATACACACATTTTTACTTCTAAACTTCAAATCGTGTACTTCTCATTTTTTACTTCCGAGTAGTGAAAAAATTCTCTCCGTGTATAGAAATGTTTTTTATTTAAAAAGAAAAAAATGTTAATAGTTTTTTAGTAAAAATGTGATGTGAAAATAGAATGTAATTATTAGTGATATATACGAACCTCGAAGCATTTATAGTGAACATAGTTTCAATGGAGCGACTATCGAGTACACCGCTGAGTAGGTACTGGAGTGCGATAAGTGCGAGAACGACGCAGGCGAGCGCCTTATAAAGGTGGGCTCGATGCCACAGTGCCACGGGTGCAGCCACAGACATCGCACCCGGTAAGACACCATAACTTCCTCCTATCGGTGGAAGTGAAGCCTCCTTGCTCGACTTAATGTCGTGGTCAAGGGCCCCAATCCTTGTTGAATGAGCTTTAATGTGAATTTTTTACTCCCACTCGTGTACGAATTCATCACCAGTTGGTCTTCATTCAGTCCCTGAAATAAAAAAAAAACTTATAAGACTTTTTGATCTTTTTTTTTTTTTTGTTCTGGAGTAATGAAGATAATCATTCTTTAGAGGGAGATATGAAATTATTATTCGCAATAAAAATCAGCCAACCACTTGAACTAATTGAGTTTAAAAGCTTTCGTATATTTTTAGAAGCAACTTTTTTTTTTTTTTTGAGAATTAATATTACATCCAATCGATATTCAGAGCTGATCGAATAATTGGGAAAGCTTTTTTTCAGAATAAGTAGATTTTTGCTGCTTATTTTTCGATAAGTTTGGTAAAATAGTTAAATTTTTTTTAATAGAATAATAAAAGAAAGAATATCGAAATTTAATAAAAAAAAATCAATGAATATAAATTTGAAAGAAAAAAAAAATGTAAAAAATTGTAGAGCAATAATTTTATAATTAATCAATTAAATTAACTGGTTTGAATGATTTTTCGTTTATTTTAAAATAATGAACAAACCAAAATTGTTTTTAAAAGAAGAAAAATTTTTGTTGAAACTTTATAATGATCTAAAAATATATATTACATTGATTCTATTAAAAAAGAAAAATAAAAGATTTTATTTTTATTCACTATAAAAACAATAACCGAGTTGAAAACTTTTTTTCCAAACTTCTCTTAATTTTGTGCTTGAAAAAAAAATTAATTACTTTGATTGTTGGTGAGAAAAATTCAACTTTTCAAAGTATTTAATTGATTATTTAATTACATTACTTTAAATTTGTCACATCCTAATGAATAATTAACTTAATTATTTTTCTATTTTTTTATAATAAATATATTGCAATATAAATGAAAAAAGCGTAACAAATAGCATTAATTGAGAAATTCTACAGTAGGCCAAGGACTTGAAAATATTAGTATTCGCTTTTACTTCTGAGCTAGGAAACGAGTGATAAGGAGTGAAAGGGATATCATAAAATCAAAGAACATAATGAAAATTTTAAATGGAATTCCACGAATGTGATAATTAGCAAATGAGTTACAAGAATTAGTGAGGATTATGAAAATGAGATGGTGATGTCTACGCTTTCTTTGTAGCTGAACATCTCTTTTATAAGAATGTCTGGTTATAATCTTTTTCATGGAGAAATCTTCATTAATTACGTCGAGAACAGTTGTGGTTTTAAGAATAATCTTGTTATTCGCCATTGTAATAATCTCACTATCCATTATATAAGTAGATGAGTTTACTTGCTCAGAAGAGTTTAGATAAACTGTCTAATTACAACATGAGATACATTTATTTTAACACACTCACTGTAGTATATACTTAAATAAATACAGTTAATCGGATTTTTCTGCCACTTTAAAAGTACTATGTTGGTGAAATTCCTTACGGAAGCTTAGTTTAATTTAAATCAGTAGGAAACACGTGATAAAATCTAAGATAAAAAAATAGAGTTGGGGAGAATGTCGTAGTTTCCAGGCCAAAATGAGTTACTTTAATAAAAATAGTTTTTATTTCTTTAAAATTAAATATAAAATTCAGTTTTTCCTTACAAATTCTTTATTGCAAATTCAAAACAATAGTAAAACAGTTCCATAATGGTTTTATTTTGATTTGATTTTCTGAAATAATTAGAAACCATTCGAAAATATACTTCTAAAAAATACTTGTAGACTTGTGAAAAATCAATGAGATGTTTTATAAGCTTAAGAAAAGTATGTCTTTTACCACAGAACAAAAGTAAATACAAGAGTATTATTTTCTTGATGTCGGTGGAGGTTAGTACATTGTCCTGAAGTTTCGAAATAGATTTTCTCCACTGACATGAGACTGCAGTAAAGTTAAGCTGAGCGAAAGACGAGCTTTTGATCATGCATGTCGCATATCACCCTGGGGCAAAGGTAAGGAAAAGGCTTTAGAAGTTTCTCTCGACATTATATTTTGGACCGAAGGGATTTTGCTGTCGTGAGAGGGAGAATCTGACCCGCGCTTTTCCCTGACAATAGGGACACACTACGTTTTCTGCTCGGTTTATATCATCTACTCAGGACTAACGACACAAACGCTACATGGATTTACGGACCACTGAAAATCGTTAAACATATCGAACGACAGAATGCGGGAAAGAGAAACGGTTTGTCCATCGATTAAATGCGTATGCGTCGTGCTCTAGTGAATGTCCAGCATCTACAAATACTCGTGCAATTTTGTATACTCATTCATACGTATTAATTGAACCTCTTTTGCAATATAAACAATCATATGGCCAACAAAATTCAATAAATTACATTATTAATTGGCACATCTCAATGCAAGTCATACTTCAATCTTCTCTCGTTTTATTGCATCATGAATATTAAAAACTACCCATTTGAATTATATTCTTTAGGTCAGAAGAAACAGATGGGAGAAATCAATGAGATATTCTGGATGCTCTAAAATACGAAAATCAATTGGGGAAAAATAGAAGTTTGTTTGTCTTGTGCTAAAAAAAATATCTGTCGAAAAAAGAACTTGCTTGACGTGGTGAATTATTTGTTGGAGAAATTTAAACTAATCTTTTTATACCATACAAAAATTATTTTAAAACTATTGAAACTTTTATATTTTTAATCATATTTTAATCAATTGATTGTTATTGAAAAAACTTTATTTAAAAATAAAATATTTTATCTCATTGAAAAAGATCTTTAGCTAATTTTGATTATGATCAAAAAGACTTCCGCACAAAAATGTCAAGCATTAAATAACAGTTCAACTTGACTTTATTCAGTTTACACAGACGTTTTTGTTACATTTTTTTTTCTCAGAATTCATTAACACATAATCGTTAATACCACCATGTCTTGTTTTTTTTTTGTTTATTAACGTTTCATTGTTTCGTTAGTAAATGTTATTCTTAAATACATCGATTAGTAAATAAAAATTTAAGTTATCTTACTGAAACCCTTGACACTGGATAAATTTAACTTCTATTTATTGTCTTTTCATTAAAAACCATGGTAACTATTGGATGCTAATGGATTATGCATGCCCTAATCAACGGTGAATGTATACTTCTAGCATCAATGCATCGTTCGGTTTTGATAACTATTGGTAGTTTACTTAGAAATGGTAATTATTTTTTGAAGTATACTATACCGATATAGTATAACATGACTTTTGGTAGCAATAATACACTAGAGTAACCTTGGTAGCAAAATAGTTATCAATTTTTTGTTTAACTCTTTTTATTTTCCCAATTAATCTTAATTCCAAGTGTTTTCCCCTAAATTGTCTTCACTTATTCTTTTAGAGTTTTTTAAGCTTTTTTATGCTGCACTTAAGTATTATTATATTATTTAAACAATACCTTATTCTTGGGCACCTGAAACAGTTTACGAGCACCAAACTCTTTTTACGATATAAATTTATGAAGACGTCTTTTTTTACGATTCAGTAAAGTTTTATACTCCACACTATCTTTAGTATTGATCGATTCTTAATGAATAACAATGCCAAACAGTTTAGAAAAAATGACGAAAATAAATAGAGATAAAAAATAACTTAAATATTTTATTAGCTGTGGTAGAGATATTTTAGCTATGTCGATAAGCCTGTTCTTCAAGCTGTAACAAAGTATTATTCTTTTTTCGGCTTGACAATTTTATTACTCAGTGTAGAGTAAATAGATCGATAGATAAGTAGTTAAGACTAATAAATGAAAGAGTCGATCGAGATCCTGTTAGAAGTAATGAGCATAGTTTTAAAAAAAAAAAGCCGAATTTAAGTGTTAAACAACGAAAAGTTGAACACTAGATAGCATGAAATAAAACACAATTGACACTGCAAATCTTCAATTTGAAAGTGTTTTATTTTAATGCACTTAAATTTTTTTAAAATAACGTCACCCATTTGATTAACATTATAGTCATTTTTTAAATACTTCTAAGCATCTTAAAAGTGACTACAATGTTAATCAAATGGGTGACGTCATTTTAAAACACTACGATTTGCAGTGGATGCTAAATAGAATCATCACTAAATAAAAATAAGGTTCTAAACAATTTTGTGACGTAAATAAATAATTAGATAGAGTTGGAGAAGGACTAGATGAGCTAGGTCATGTCATCCATCAGTACAAAGTCACTCGAATTTTTTATTCAAACGATTGAAGGAGAAGATCTGATAGAAAATTGGCAGACTGAATTTAGCTGTCAAACTAAGCTATTTTATTTGTCAATTCGCTGAATATTTAATTTAATTTTCTTGCAATATTTTATTTTCTTCTTTATTATTAAACTGAATATATAAACTAACTACATGAAGAGAATTTTTTAACTAAATCTAAGTGCAAAAATGACAAGTCCACGTTTCGAAATTTATAAGTAAAAATATTTCTGTTCAACAGTGAATTTTGAGTTGTTGTAAGTAAATTTTGGGTTATCCTAAGTAATCATTTTACTAAGACACCTTTTAAGTACAAAGTTAACTTACAAGAACTCAAAATTTACTATCGAATAGAAATATTTTTACTTATAAATTTCAAAACGTGCATTTGTCATTTTTGCACTTAGATTTAGTGAAAAAATTCTCTCCGTGTAGGTGTGACCTGAAAGGACCACACGACTAACTTCCCAGCAGAAAGAATGATAAAATTTAGCTAGTTTACCATGGTTTTCAGTTTTTTGATTCTGTATAAAAATGGCTGGGCCGATTTTGCTCAAAATCTAATCAGGTTTAAGTTACATAATTATGCATTGAACAAAACGGGTCCTATGTCAATATTATTATTTGTTCTCAAGACACACGAGACGAAAATTGAATCCAAACATACATACATTCATATGCACACACAGACATTCTCTTAAAAACCATACCATTCGATTCTAATAACCTTGAAACGTAGAGATATGTCAAAATTTTCAATTTGCAAAATCGGACCCATTACAATAACTTCCCACTAAGAAATTGATAAAAAAAAAAACAAAATAGTTTTGAAATACTCTAAATAACCTGGGGTACTTAAAACTCCCTAGCTTTGTGTCTAATTAGATAAATAATCTATAATTCGAACAAAGTTTATAATTCTGATTAAATTCAGTTTATATAAAATTACATAAAAAAGTGAGGTTGATTGATGAATAAATACATACATAATAAAGACTGACATTGATGGAGTGTGACTGTATGACATTCAGAAGTTGAAAAGTTTGTTTAATAATGAAAATTGTGTACGTAGCTAAAGAGCAAAGAATACGAGATTTTCAGGTTTTACTTTATTCGCCCGTATTCGGGGTACTTTACAAATCGTATAAAAATTAATTTATTCTAGCGTTGCCTGTTGATACCTATTGGTGGGTGACGATAAAATATTGTTAGAGGTTTATCTTTTATTAGTACAGCTTTTAATAAAAAATAAAATAGTTCGATAAGATATAATTATAACATTTTTATATTTACGAAAGAACTTTAATTGATTAAAAAATAAATCTAATTCCATCAAAAATATTGTATATATTCAAATGAATGTTGAAGTACAATTATTTTCATGTTGGAATGTACTCCAATTGTAATTGAAAAAAGTATCGTGTTTTTTTTTCGAAAACAATATATTAAATGGATTGTATTTTGTTATTGAATATATGACCATGAATAAATGATGAATCTAATCGTGTCAATTCATTTTCAAAGGTTAAATTTTATTTCAATTAATTGATAATGGAAAATTGGACATTTTATGGTTTTGATGAATCATATAATATTAGAGCATACTAGCTTTATCATGATTGAAATTTCGTTTTTTTAATACATATAAAAACGTTTATTATTGACAGTAATACGTTTTCAGATACTATGATAAAATTTTTATTCATATATAGAATGTAATTATCTTATCATCTCTCATTAAATGAATTAAAAAAAAAGTAAGAAACGTATTCACTGGTGTTCAATTAATATTCACTGTTTATTAATAATTTAGGAAACTTCATTACACAGCACATTGTGTTTTAATACTGTAAGAAGATTAAGACTAGTTATTTTATTAATTTTCATCAATAAATTACAGTATATTGATTGAATACAATAACAAAAAAAGTCTGTTATTATTCAATTGTATATTTTTGGAACTAAATATAAATAATTCTTTTATATTGAATGTAGTCAAAAATGAATAAGAATGACATACTTACGTAACAAATGATAGAAAATTAATTAACTAAATCTGTAAATCTATCATTCAGATATTTGTCAGAGAATACCGGAAAAAAATCACTCTGTTATCATGCCAAGTATAAATTGACAGCTGTCCATACAGAGAAGCCTATTATATTCCATTAGGAAATTAATGAAAGGCAAAATGTATAAAAACAAAAGGAAATTATGCAAATAAGACATTCAAGTTGGAAATTCATAAAAACAAAATTCAATCTATTTAATTTCAAGAAAAAATTTCCGGAGAATTGATTGCAAATAAAATTTTGTTGGTTCAAACATTTTTAATATTTTCGTACTATTTTGTGTGAATTTATGTTATTATTAAAACAAAAATCGACTGGTAGGGAATTCTCTTTTTTATAAACAAAACCTTTTAGAATAAAATACTGAGGCTTTTTAGAACGTAAAGCTCCAAATAGTCCCGAAAGGTTGAAAGTCATTTTTATGATGTGCTCTATAAAATTCACCATCACATCGTGGTTGGTGCATCTCAATGCTGCATAGAATATTTTGGAATAATTTAAATATTTGAGATAAGAAAAAACTAGAGCAAGACTAAAATCTTCATGAAAAGATGACTTTCTAGCAAAATTATAGCATTTTGCTAGAAAAGTCTGGAAGGTTTCATTCATTTCTTTGTTTATTTTAAAAATAAAACAACAAAATTATACAAATAACTTCTCTAAACAACCCACAATTATTATTTGGAATCGTTTCTTCGTAAACTCTCTAAATATATCAAGAGGCAATCTTTCTCTGATTACTTAAAATTTCTAATGCGAAATGTTTCTCAGGAATTTGAGATAAAATTAAGTTAAAGCCAATAATCAATCGTATAAATACTAGCAGTTTGATAATTCTAAATGATCGGCATCTATTCGTGGGTGCCGAGGTCTTGGTGGATACCCTCGAGATGTGAAGAAGAATGGCCCGGTAACGAGGAACACGTTGATGAGAAAAAGGGATAGAAAGAGAAGAAAGGAAGAGGAAGAGGAAGCGGAGAAGAGAAAGAGCTGGAGGAAACTGGAAACAGGAGAATGAGAAGATCGATAACCATCGTCATGGCGACCACCGCATCAACTGTCTTTCATTTGAGTTTTCTCGCGATTGCTCATTTCTTTAAACCCTTTTCTCAAATAATACTATACGTGCTCTGTAGCTCGTGATATTGTGTAAAAACTAGGCCACAGTATTAACTCGTGAAGTATTTGTAAAAAAAAAATGACCCCACGATGAAATAAAGGTTGCACAGTCTTGTAAGAACTTGAAGCACGTTGTATCGATGCCAATATTTCGGTCTTCTTTGCTTCATTCAACCTCCAACCCCTCCTAAAATCACTCGAACACCGATAAATCCTAAGCGAAAGCCAACCGGAGCCTGCATCGAATTTCTGCGATGAGAAAGCTTACTTTAATTTCAATTTATTTCTCCAATATTTTATACTCTCACCTCGTTAACCTCCAGTCACAAATTTTTTATCTCCTATAATTTAATATCACAGTTAAACTTTATATCTTGGTCAGAATATTTTTAATACATTGAAGAATTGTGACAAAAAAAATCGGCAAATATAATGTGTGTCATCCAAGTTGAAACGAGTGTTGAAGCATACGTGCATGAAATCTGCAAGTTCAGAAATGAATTTTAAATCACACTATTTTGCTAATGCAGTTTTCATGTTTTTCCGCTTAGGAATAGAAATTATTAGATTATAGGAATGTTATTCTTCACTTATTATTCCTAAAGCTCTAAGATTTTTTTCGTATTTTTCTCTTCCATTTTTATTATAATACTTTGCATTTTCATTTATTATTCAACTATTATTAAAGTAATTAAATTTTAAAAACAGAAAGCTAGATTTTAACTTTTAAAGAGCAGTCAGAAAAAATAGATTTTATTTTAAAATAGCTGGTGTTAAAAATCAGTCCATTATTTATACTAATCCATCGTGAAAGCCACTGTTTTATATTCTGTTTAAATTTTTATGAAGGCTTTTTTCAAAAAACTATCGTATTTTTTTCAAAATACTTTAATACGAGATAAAAATTCTTGACAAATTCAGTAACATATTTTATTTGTCATAATATTGTTACCCCAAAAAAAATTCCCCTCTCGAATTCGATTCCTCAAAACAACAAACAATAGAAAACAATCAATATATTTTTTAAAGCTTCAAAAACTCTAGAAAATAAAAATATCAATACTCCTCAAATAAAATTCTAGAGAATCAAAGCGAATTAAATGAACTTAGATTCAATATTTTTAAATAAATTTCAATGAACCCATTTTTCAATGTTTCTTTATTTCTGCAAAAAACAAAAGTTAAAAGTAGAAAATGAAAGAGTAATAAACCAACAGACTAGTTGAGAGAAGTACATAGAGTATTGGAAACTCATGTATTATTTACAGACGAATGCAAAAAAATTTATTCAGATGTATCCATGGAAAAGCTTTTCTCTTCACAACATTCTAGGCCAATATGCATTTCGCTTTTCATTCCTCTTTGGACAATAGGAATTATTCCGAAACTATTTGGATGTTTGCCAGTTGGCCCACCTCGATAGAAGTACAAAAAATGCCAAATTTGTGGGATAACTGAAAAGTAAAATTGCAGTATCTTCAAGGTCTCTCTGAGATAGTATGATTTTTAAAGATAAATAGAATCGTCGTTTATCTATTTCTTTTTTTTTTGCTAAAGTCTATATGCCCTGTGCGATAACACTTAAGTAAAGAAGATATATTTATTGAAAGGGGCTGTGATATTAATCTCGATTTAGAAGAGCATTCTGAGACTATTCCGGAACTTGGAGAACTCCAATGGTTAAAGGGATTCTCCATATCCTCTACCAATTCAGTTTCATCATAATGGTCCTATCTTCGAAAACTCTACGATTGCTGTCGACATCTCATATTGCACTTGGAACCCTCATGCTTGTTTCATCCAATCGATTCCAATCCTTTATATACCCACAGATATATACATACATGCACCATCAGAGCTAGAAGCTTCTCTTAGTAGCTAAAGCTATTAACCTGGAAGACACCTACAATTTCACTTACTCGGGTGAATGTTGGATATTTCACATACTTTGTCTTTGGTGCGATAATCTGTCGCAAATTCCTTGAGTTGGTTTATCTCTTGAGGTATTAGAATTTACTGGAACTTATTTATGAAGATGACCAATCTTCTCATGCTAAAGATTGAAGATTGTTTGGAGCATTAATCTTTTGGAATTCCAGTAGATTCACTTGAGTATAGAATGATTAAAATGCTTTTATCTTAATTGCTTTGAGATGGAATTATTTAATATTTGAAATATTCCATTTTTGTTTCCAATATTAATATAGACAGGTAGTCAGAAGTTTCAAGTCCCAGGTGCTTTACTTTCTCTATAATTTTTCATTTTCCTATTTTCTGCTGTCATTTCATTTTAACTTTACTGCAGTCTAATCCAAGCTTCTGGGACTTGCAAAGAAGAATTTTTATCTGAAAAACCTTTCTACTCTGGTATTTTATACAAAAATTTTCATAGAATAAATTTTACATCCAAAATTTGTTGAATATTGAAGTTTTCATATATTTTTATAAAAATTTCTAGAACTTCATTTAAAATTGTGTCGTTAAAAATTTTTGTATATTTAATTTCAATTTAGTCAACTGTTTAAACAATGTATAAATTGAAATGACTTTTAATTACATTTATATCAACAAAATAATCAAGAGTAATTAAATGATCTTTCTTTAATTAGAAATAATTTGAAGTAGATCTAAATTTAATCATTCATATTCAAATGATTTATTCCTACATCTTGACCTCAAAAATAGGGGAAAGAGGTCAATTATGTATAAATGCGGTTTTGTATAAGCTGAATACATTCAAAATACATCCTGACATTCTATATTAAATATTTCTTATCGCCTACCTTGGTTATAATGAAAAATTTGTGAATTTATTATGCAATTAAATGAAAGCATAAATAAATAGCAAAAATAATTTCTATTTGTATTACTTCTTTTATTACTCATTTCAGTTATTAAAAGTATATTAGTATAGCTATGCAAATCTTGATCCATAGCCGTAAGTTATTTCACAATCCTATCAGTTATTTAGTTGAACAAGTGAGCTATTGTTTGTCGTCAGAAAATAATAAACTCAATCAGTGATTTAGGTTTATGAGTTAGTGTTGTACTATATGTTTTTCAATTTGATAGACTTCTTATATTTATGAATGCATTTGAAATGCTATTTTATTACTAATGTTGATGTTATGTACTAAGAAGTAAATATACTACTAGTAGGTCAGTTAAGGACTTTGTAATATATATCTTCAGCAATCTGACATGTCAAGAACTTGAACAATTTCATTTCCTTTCCAGTTTTATTTCCACAAATGATTTTTCATGAAATATCACATGATCTATATTAAAAATAAAATTACATTGGGGGATTTGGTTGATATAATTTTGTAAAGAGCATTTTTCTACCTAACATGGAGTAATAACTCCTTTCTATGATTAGAAATAAAATAGCTCATGTTGTAAAAATAATTTCTCAATCAGAATAAATTACTTTTTAATTAGAACTTGGAAAGAGATTAATCTATTCCTATATTTTGATATTTTTAAATAATTAAAGGTAATAAATTTAATTAATTAACCTTAATATCATTGTTCTGCAATTAATTGATATCATTTAATTGCAGAACAATGATTTAAAGTTAAAAATTTATATTTTTCTTATTCAATCTTTTAATTAATTAAACCAAGCATTGTTCCTAAAAATAAATTTCAATTCATATTGGAATCACAATATGAATAATATGCATGACTTAAATATGATTCAAATATCAGTTAAAAATGTCTCAATAATAATATGTTTCAAATATGATGAAAATTATATAAAATTGATATACTTTCTTATATGATCAAAAGTTTTAAACATCTTGGGTAATTCAATTTTTATTTCTACATGATGTAAATCTTCACGTCCAATGATGAATCAATGATATAAGGAGCATACTATTTAAGCATTCAATGATCGAAATTGTTGTAAATTTGCTTCAAATATGATGTAAACCTGTCTGTCGTGGATGTTTTATCACTGTGACAATTGTTTATTTTTAATCATATTAATTTACTAGAAAGATGAATTTTTAATTTTATTTAAAATTCATGTCTGTTGAATAATATTGATTCACTAAGGATTTATTTATTTTTTATAATTATTCATCTTGCTCATTACTATGGATAAAAATCAAGTTGGGTGAAGGACTTAGATAATTTAATAACACAGTAGGCTATCAGTCTATGCCATCAACTGCAGTTTAACTCAACTTTCTTTATTCCTTCGGGCTTCTTTTGTCTTCAAAGTTTATGATTTATTCCTTGATTATTTCAAGATGTTTGTAGTAAACATGTAATCCACTCGTTAATGTCAGGATTTATTTTCCTATCACGGATCATACCATTTTTATTTTTAGATGAGAAGGAATTTTCTTCTTTTCATCCTTAACATAGGATGTCATTTATATTTTCCAAGAGTTCAACCTTTTGACACCTTTTTTTTTTAATCTCCCATCGGATATTAATTTTTTTTACAAAAAAATTGATAATAATAATAATAATGATTATAAAGCAAAAAAAGATGAGTGAATAAATTTGAAAATATCACAAAGGTACCCATAAAATATTTCAAAACAAATTTATGGCCATAAAAGTTTCAATTTAATGCTCCATGGATAGCATTTTTCCAAGATATATGATAACTCTTTTCCTCAAAAATCGAATATGTTATTCATGGATGAAGTTACGGAAATTATATTGTAGTTATAAAAGAGCCGGTCGATATCAATGTATTCCCTAACTAGATAAATAAACTCCGGATGTTGTCACACTAATTATCTCGATAAAAGTTTTTGGAACCACTCACACAGCTTGTGGTAAAAAAAATTATTTTGAGTTTTTTTTTTTACTAAATGGGCGTGAATTTCCGGACCAATTAAGTTTTTATATCCGAGTGCACACATGTAATATTTTTATCAATGAATAATCCGAGTTCCGACAAACATTCTGACCCAATAAGGCTTTTATAAAATATTCAATAAAATAAATGAACATTTGAATAAAAATAAATTATAAATTAAATTGTCATTGAGAATTAATTAATATTTTGAATATTCAATTGAATAATAATTTTTTAGAAGTTACAAAGCGTGAAGGATATTTTCCATAAATAATCGTTGATAAAAAACAAATCGTTATATAAAATTAATAACTCAACAAATAAAGCATTATTTAATATAATTATAGTTATAATAGATGTTTTATTGTCCAAACCACTGCATAGAGATTTCACAGCTCGTTAGAGCTGCTGGATCTAATTATACCTGATTCGAGTCAGTTGGAATAATAACAGGAGCAGTTACATTGATAAAAAATAATCATTTTTTATATTAATTATGTTTAACTTCAGTAATTTTATTTTGATTTTATTCCTCACTAAATACCATTTATAGTTATATAAATAAAACTATTACCAAAATTTTAGAATAAATTACAACCAATTAATTATTTTACATCCAAGCTGAACGAAAATATAACTCTCATATAATATACATATTACTCCATTGCAATATTTGCAAATGGAATGGGAGTATTTACACAGAGAATATTTATGTAATATTCAAAAGCATGAATATTTTTTTACAAATACGTTTTTATCTTAATAACTTTTTTATAAAGTAAAAAAAAAAAAAAGCATGAAAAAACATTTCAATATGAGTAATATTAATAACAGAAAAGTGAATCAAGAATTTCCACTGAGATACATTTTTTCTTTTAATTTTATTATAATAAAGTATATTATAATAATAAAGTCTCAAAGAATTTAAAATGTGCATAACATGTCAGTAAATTTACATTTTTATCATTGAGTAGAATGATTGGGAATGCATGAGAGATAAGAGAAATAAGAATGAATTGTAATTTAATAGTAAGATTTGCTGATTTTAACTCGATTGATAGACGTGAATGCGCAATTATTCAGTGAACTTGAAAACGTTAAGCGGGCATCGAGTTTTCAGTTATATTGGATTAACTTATACCATGAAACGAATAGAGTAGAAGAGAACATTACATGAGACATAGAGAGGAAATAACAAGTTTAGTCAGTAACAATTCTCAAAGCAGACATCCAATATATCCGAGAAGCCCTCAAAACAAGTTTTGCACCAACTTCTGATGTTATAATGTTACGTTAGCTGCGAGATTCCAGACAAATTGCTGGAGTAATAAATACAAATTAGAGAAATGTAACGAGTCTTACTTCTACAAATTATGTTGACGCTCATTTCATGTATAACTAATGTTTATTTTTTACCATTATTCTCTCATCACGCCACTCCTGCTTAGCACTATTTCACCCTTTTCCTTGACTCAACCTCGATCCTTGTAAAGAATTCTTTTGTGTAAAATCCGGATGATACTTATACACGCAATCTGCATAACTCGTTCTCACGTCCTATCAAGTCATTAAAAAGAATTTTTTTTTTAAAAGTTTACAATGAAAATAAAAAAAAAACGAGAGAGAGAGAGAGAGAGAGAGAGAGATAAATCTTCAATTAATTTTTTTCTCGAGTACATTACCCTCTGATTTAATCTCCAATGTCTCTTATTCTTTTAAGACACATTAAAGAAACTTTAGAGATAGAAAAAAAAACATTCTGAAGTCGGAAAAACCGTAAATGAGAGCTTTCAGAGCACTCAAGTAATAAAGTTTATAGGAGCTTTGGGATACTATACGATTAGATTTCAAGAATATTGATTTTCTCTATCACATGTGCATTGACTTTCAAATTTTTACCATTTTATTTTTATATTCGGTAGAAGAATCAACTATAATAGAGACGCGAAATACAATTGATACTCGTATTGATACTTTCCTGAGAGAAAAATATATTTTTATTTTAAAAAAAAAAAAAAAAAAACTATTAAAATGGTGATAAAATATTTTTTTCCATCAACATTATCATAAAGAGTGAATTAAATTTTTAAAATAAAAATAAAAGCAAACATAATTTAACATAAATTAATGATGTATAAATAATTAATTAATATGAAAGATGATAATAACAGTAAATGAAGTGGAATAAATAATGTTGGGTATTTATGGAATATTAAGTATGTTTATCAAGACAATAATCGATTAATTTATATTTTGACGTAAAGAAATGTTTCTTTGACACTTTAAAAAAAAGATTCGATAACTCGTTGCGTAGTTAATTAGTCTACATTCATTTTTAATGTCCTTCTGACAATCAGGAAATATGGTTAAGTGACAAGTCATTTGTTAATTGAACCTTTTCACCGAAATATTTGATGGCTTTTTTAACTCTTTCCCTCACTTTGGTGTGAACTCGTTTATTCTGCCCGAATTCCCAGCGTATTATCGGAAAACGCGAATGAGATTCCTGAACGGATAACCGCGTTAATTAGACTCTCGTGTACTTGCTAATCCAACCAGGGCAAATCTACTTAGCTTAGATTCCGCTTGACACGTCGATTAAATTAACTAGTGGTTATTTGTAAGATATGAAAGAAAATAAAAATTCACCAGATATCAGAAAAAATTTTAAAAAAGTTCAATTTTTCATCTTTTTATTTTGTTTAATTTAATTTTTTTTTTTTTTCATTTATGTCAAATTAAGCTCAACTTTGTTACTCTACCAAGTTCGTGTGCCAGTTAAATTCCTAGTTTTTAGTTTAATTTTCACCGTGGAATATTCTGACGTAATTTCATGGAATGAAAAAATTGAAAAAACTTTTTTTATTTCAATTTAGATTTTTAAAATTTAATATTACATTTTTATTTATTCAATTTAGTGACATTCGAAATTTTAATGAATTTACAGTTAAAAAATATTTATTTGTTGCACTAAATTGTGTAATTAAAACAAATTTCTCATTGGAGTTGATTATTAATGAACAGACATTTAAATAAAAATTAAATTTATTTGAAAAATTCAATTAATTTAACACATATAAAAATAATGAATCATAGAAAACACTTTTTAAAAAGTATTTCGCTGTAATTTATCAAATGTAAGTTCCGGTTAAAGTACGATAGAAAGTAAAAATAAGCGAAATTATTAAGAAACTCTTTATTTCTTTGTACTCATTTTTTGTTACTTAAATAAATAGATAATCCTCAAACTAAAATCTTGTAAAAATTAAAAATTGCATCATTAATTTGTTAAATGGATCATTTTCAATGTATGTACATTAATTGTTTATAATCCAATCATCTTTTAAATAATTTAAAAATAATAGGGTTATAAAATACTTCAAACGAATATTTACTGATGACTCACACAATAAAAACTAATGAAAAGTTCTAAATTAAAAGCCCTACCCAAGAGTATATGGAGTAACTTTTGTATTAGGCTAAAATAAAACTTGCAGAAAAATAAGTCAGATGACTTGTCAATTTATTTCCATCCGAATTCAATTCATTTCAACAATGAAAGTACTGCAATGATCGTATTGTCAATGCAATACACGAATCAAATCGATGTAGCTTGTCTGACCCTCAAAATAAAATTGTACTCTTTTGTCCTCAAAAAAATATTTTCTTTTCTTCTTTTATCTCAATCTCGCATATAATCCATACTTTATCTGTCTGAATTATATTTATTTCCATTCGAGTGATTATTTCCTGCAGTTACATACGTTTTTAAACAAAAGTTCTCCAAGTGAGCTATTGTGTATAAGTATCTCTAACTACATCTAGAGCTAAGCTCTTTACATTGAACATAATAAATGCAAGAAGCAAATTTCGAGTTTACTTAATCGACCGTTGCTTCTTTATTTTAAAATTCATTATAAATTCAATTTTCACAATATAATCATTATTATTATTATTCAAATCTACATTCAAATGGCGTAGAAAGCTTATGCATAACATTTGAGCTATTTTTCATTTATTAAAGAACATATTATTTTAAATAGCCATGTATAGGTTACAAAGTAGGTGGACTGTTCATTTCACAAGCTAAAATTTCGATGCTATATATGAATTATGATACTCGACGGTATCACCGTGATTTATGAGTGTCACGGAAGCCCATTTGCAAGCAACGACACTTCCGGTAGTACGAGGCAGAGTGCCAGAAAGTACTCCAAAAAGTTCTTGATTGGTTCTAATCCTATCGATTGAATACTCTCTAAAATACTTTATTCTGTTTGAAAATAAGTATACCAAAAAAAAATTAATGATTCTCAAGTAAATCAAGTAAATGACCTACTAAGAGTTCTCTGCCTATGCTGCTTCCGATATTAAGCATATTTCAAGCGAATTGACATAATAATAGCTATTTCGTGATTCTGCAAGACGACCTGGTTTATTTACTGCTAAATATTTCATGACTAGATTAAAAAATCATTTTAATCTATCATACTTTAGTAATAAAAAAAAATCCATTGAGATTTTTAAAATTATTTTGTAAATCAAAATAAATGCCTTCATATTTTTTTTTATTAAAATTCATCATACTTTAAAAAAGTTCTTCATGATATTTATGGTCTCCAGAAATTGAAAAATATTGAATTAATGTCTAAATTAAATTGTTTTAAAATGATTCTTTTTATTCTATTCAAACACTTGGATATAATAGTACATATATAAATCATAGACCTTTCCTTTGAACTTTATTGAATCCTTGAGTATAGAGTCTCTCTGAAATAAAATCTTGTACTCTAAGATACTCGAAAAGAGTTCTCTAGTATATAAAGTATCTTATTATCTTTTCATATATTTTTATTGATAGTTTTTGAAAATAAAATTCTATTATAATATTCTGCACAATGACATTTATCATAATGAGTATTATTCACCAGAAATTATATGTATATGCCATAAAAATTGAAAGAATATTATCAAAAAAAAAAAAATTAACAAAAAGTGTGTAACAGCTTAGAAAGTCCTAGACGTCTTTAGCACTTAAATCGTTTTCAATTAGACAATAAATAATATTTGTAATTCATTATGTAAATAGAAACGTTCGATTGGACACTTGGTGCTTATGAGTTTCTTTAATTACTATTCTGTCATATTCTAAAATTCTACTTTATTATCCTTAAAAATCTTAAACCTCGATTTTTATGTATAAATTATCAAGTGATACGAATCAAACACTTTTTTACTTTATTTCTGAATTTTAAATCAATGAAAAAATTAATTTAATATTTATTCAATTTTATGTAAATGCAAACAAGTCGTTCTTTAGTGAAAAAAAAAATAGCGTCAAGCTTTAAGTAACTTGGAATTTTTCAGTGAGGTTACTACTAACAATAACTTATTAAAGTGGAAAGTTTCTTCTGAAAGTATGGTGCTTTAAAGTGTCATTGAGATTACGTAATGTGGTCTTTTAAGTAAGAAAAATAAGCTAGTCCTGAAAGGATTAAAAATTTTTCAGAGCTACTTTAATATCACAATTTCTCATGAAAATAAAGTTAAAAATATTTTTCTCTAAGAGAAATTATTAATTTTTTTTTTTTTTACAAACATAAATATGAATTACATGTAATATATTTCTGAATAATCATATACTAGAATTTCATGTCAGAAATATATATACATACAGCTGATAATATAGAAACGTACTTGAAGTAACAAATTCAGAGTTAAACTTCAGAATAGCGATGAAGAGTTCTTTGTGAATAGCTTAATGGATAGTTAACAAGCTTTGAATAAATTTGAAAATGTTGAGAAATATTTAAAAAGACTGCCAAGTTATTTTCCTCAAGCAAAAGAAGAAAAATAAAAAAAAAAATCTGAATAAATGCAATGCCCTAATTGCTAACTTTTGATGCATAAATGAATAAGTAATTAAATTGATAATAATATCTCCTTTCTGTAATCAATATGATTTATTTGTTGCTCTTAATAAAAATTATCTCTTTTGTTGAGGTGCTACAAAAAAACTAGTGGACCTAAACCACATCTCTAGACGATATTTATTTTTTTTTCTTTTTTCCCCCTCGATCCGGTGAACCACATTGATGCTCCTCTAGTTACTTCACTTAATTCAAGCTTCTTGCAGTCGCAGTAAGTCGGGATCGTTCTTATTCACACAACCTAACGAGTAAAGAGACGCCCTAAGTCTTTTTGTTCTCATTTCCACGACTTCTTTTTATTCATGGTTTTCTTCTTCTCAACGTGAAACAGCAGAGAGAAATATAAAAAAAAAAATCCTCGAGTCGTCTTCCTGTGACGTGGAAAATTACTGGTTTTGCATCCAAGAAGTTTTCCTGCTTTTCTTCTTATATTCTCTATATATGTCACTTCATTTTATCTTTTTACTTCTGTCTCCTATCATTTCTATATGTTCAAGCTTCATGTAACCATGAAACACAGGTGCCACCAAGTATATCTCTATGATAATATATGACTACAGCATTATATTCCGAGGGTGAATTTAATTATTTTTATAACATCCCACACTCTCATACGAATTTTCTCACGTTTTGATGTGTATTTACATTCTAAAAAAAATTATCTAGCAGATGGAATGTACGAAATTCCTATATGGAATTCAATCGGTAGATAATGAAGTGGATTACTTGTCGAAAAAAATTCCATTCACTAATATTTTAAAATTTATTCAATACACCCGTGAGCATACGTGTTTTTATTGTAAATCAATAAAACTCAACATGATTTCGCCAGCCACTTTTTACATGATTAATTTAGTTTATCTGTTGATAATAATCTCTATTCCTTCATGTTTAGTATTAAAGATAATTACATTAATAGTTTGATTACTTTATTTTTCGACAAAAAAAACTCGTAAAAATAATTACTGCAGAGTTCATCATTCAAAAAAATGGTGTATAAAAAATTTAAAATTGTAGAGTGTCTATGTTTGACATGTAAAAGTACGTTTCCCTCTGGCGATCAACTCAAATCGTTGAATGACCGAAGGAGAAATAAAATTTTTTGATATGTTGTGTGTAAAAAAAAAAAAAAATTGATGACATAATAAAAAAAAATGGATAAGTTAATCACAAAAAGTGATGAGAAACCTTGAATAAATTCACCATGCTACCTTATTACTTATATTAACTTTTCTCCATGTGTGGACAAGTGCTTCCTTATCTAATTTTATCTATCTGATACTTCTGTTCTTAATGTAAATTTAATGATTAAATCAACAAAAACTATTTTTCATGTGAAACACGTATAATTATGTCCATTGATAGCTTACCAATTAGAAAAAAACTAATTTAAAATTGTTTATGTCACTCTATAATTTATTATTAAATAATATTAACAACTAAATAGATGTTATTTTTGTAACATTTATTTTTATCGAGTCAGACAATTGAAAAATTGGATAAAATTAAATATGCAACGACTTTTCAAATTTAATTGATCGAGTATGTTGCATATCAATCAAGTTATCAAGGTGAAGAGACCATAATACATCACCTGGAAAGAAGATTAATTAATGACACTTTCAAAGTGTATATTATCTTAATTGATTATTATTTGTAATTCAATAAACTCACAAGTCATAAATATTTTTTAAAATGTTTTTGCTAAAATTACTTGGTTTTCATAATATTTATGTTTTCATTTAAAAACTGTCTTAAAGAAAAAACAATGGATACTAAAAATAAGAATTTTCATAAATATCCATTTATTTTAACTTTAATTTCTATTTTCAGACCATCTTCCTCTTCTTATTTTTAAATTAAAAATATATGAGAAGTAAAAATAATAAATACTCTAAAAATGTATATATATTTACGTTTTATTATTACCTTAGTAGGTTTAAAAAATAATATCATCAATGCTAGCAAAAAATGTAACAGATAGATTGATAAAATCTCTAAACTTGCAATCTAATGCAAGTGATATAGTAGAGATAATACTGTTAATAAATATAATGTATGCAATAAAGATATATTCGCTCGATAAATAATGAATTCCATGAGAGTATGAAAAAAAACATGAATTTTCACTAGAAATAATTTACACGGCAATGATAAATAAATCGATTTCGCTCATCTACTGACAGACAAACCCATTACGCAATACATTCTCTCTATCCCCCACTTTCTCTTGGTTTCTATTCGCCTTGTTTTAACTCTAGTGTGTTCAAAAGTTGCCTTCTAAACATGCCAAGTCTACATACCACGTGCTAAGAGGCAAGAAATGAGAAACAATAACGTAGAGAGGAGACCTCGTCAAGGTCTTCGCCAATACAACTAAACAAGAATATTATAAAACTCCCGAAGCATCCGAAAAGTAATTCATCATTTAACATCTGATTGTTTTGATCAGTGAGAAAGTCTTCAAATGTTACTGTTGTGTAACAATTACTTATTATTCCTATCACAGTGATTCTTTTTTTGACATAAAAATTCTCCACAACTAAATATGTAATACATCTTCAAGGCATTGACTTCTATTTTTGTGTTTCATTATTGACTGGAGATAAATGCAAAAGATAAAAATGATTGACAATGATAACTGACCTGACGCAATGTTGTCAACACGGTGAATTATTTACGTTGCACTTTGGTAATCCTTGAGGGTTAGAAAATTCGGAAAGTTGTTTTTTTCAGGTTTATCAAGTACTTTTCTAGACAAGAAGAAACCTTTCAATTGTATACAGTGTGAAAAATTAAATAGATTGTTTCTTGAAAGTTATCTACGCGTGTGTGTGCTATTATGTATGTACTTTTTGATAGGATTTATTTAATTAAGTTAATCGATTATTTTATTTTCACTAATTTGGTCATTTGAACCAATCTTTAATTGAAATCAACAAGCAGTAAACGTTCAACTGAAGTGTTCAATCACATGAGATCAATCGACAGATTAAAATAAAACACAACTGCTTTCACAAAGTCTCGGAGCCGACTACTCGTTTGACAGACGGATCTGGTGACCGCGCATTTCGTTGAATCCCCACTTAGTTCTTTCCCTCTCTTTCTTTCGTTATTGGTCTCACTCCCTCTTTCTGTTTTTCGATGCGCACGCGTTAGTCAGTGATAAAAGTTAACATATGAAGATAGAAAAGGAGTAAAGGGAAAGGAAAATAGCATTGGCTTCACAGGATAAACCCTCTATTCAACTTTGAGTGAATGTGTCGTGAGACCATGTGGTAAAGTACGGATTTAAAGATTGTTATATAGATTCTTAGTGACATACAATCCTTATACTTGAACTATGTCACGAAAATGTTCCACTCTTTGCATGCAAATTATCGTTCTTTAATCGCTTGTAAGTGTAAAGGAAATTAGAATAGATTAATAAAGAGCTGCAGAATAATTTTTTTTTACTTTTAAATTCTTTTTTTTTTATAAACACGAATTTAAACTTTTAAAAAAGGCATTGTTTTTTCTATTAATAAACGAATGTTTTTTGAAAATTTATTTGAAATATTTTTATAAACAAAAATAAATCTGTTGAAAGTGTTGTTTATGACTTAAACATACTAGTATGGGGAAGTTCAACTCAAACTGAACCAAAAGAGCAATAAAATTACGCTAAGAACATTTTTCTCTTTACAATAAAATAAAATACATGTAAAAGAACAAAGGATTCATTGAAATTCTTTGAAACATCTGCAGGCCACATAACACTCAATATTTTTAAAAGTATAGTCAAGTACAGTTAGGATAAGTACTACATATGCTAATAAATAATTTTCAATCAGCCTCTTGTGGTTTTCCTTAAAGGACAAGTTATATCAACCTTTTTAAAGATTCAATCTAAATTTAATAATTTTTTAATTTAAGAATCCTTGGATTTTTAATTATTTAAAGTAGGGTAACGAGACCAATAGATGTACACCATCCAGTCGATGGAGAAATTGTTAAAATTATAGAAAACTAACAATTAAAATGTACTAAAATATTTTTTATCCTTCTAAGCAAAGTCTAGTTCCCCGAAAAAAAATTAAATTTATTTAATAAACATTCATTGTCTATTTTTAATTTTTTGTTACTTTTTGTTCATCTTTTGGACTTAATTGTCCATCTATTGATATGTTTACTCTAACCTTGCCAATCAAATTTTTTAGGGACGAAAAACTTCATACTGAAAATAAACTTAGGAGAAGCCAGAGATGTGGCAATATCTTAATTTAGGGTATAGTAAAAAAAATATTATTCAATGAGCTTGATCTTTTTTTCTCTTTTCAGAGTAATTTTTATTCGATGTTAAATATTTCTTAACAGAAAAAAATTTTGTTTATGTATTTTTTATGCAACATTAATCAAAAATAAAAAGAAGTTTATTTTATAACGAATAAAAAAGCCAACGTGTTATCTGTTTTAAATAAATTGGATAGCTATTGTTTTTTTAAATTTGTTTTTTAAACTATAAAATAGTTTCAAACCTATTTACAAATATTTTATTTGCAAATACCTTTTAAAGATTTTTCTTGTAAAAGATTTTATATTGTACTCAAGAAAATTGTATTCACTAAACAATAATTGAAGACAATTTCAATCAATTTTTTATTTCTTCCTCATTCAATAAAACTCAACACCTAATCAATCCTAGATATGCTTTAAACATTAATCAAGATTGAGAACTGTTTAAAATTATTGTCAAACATTTTCCACAGCTGGACAAATGCTAAAAACAATAAAAAGCTGTATTTATTAACATGAACATAAATTTTGAATAATGATAAAATATATTTAAAAATAAAGAAAAAAATTTTCTTTTACCATGATGGAATACTTATATTGATTTTGTTAAATATCTATGTAACTAATGTACTTAAATGATAATATTCCCATCACTCTATTTCATAGTTCATAACTTGTATTTTACGAGACAATAAATTTAAACTTACCATGCAGAATTGGATAGAACAGTGATTGAACAATGTTTATTCCAACATTCCTAGGTTTTATTTAGCACAGCAGTCATCACATTCTCAAATGTCAATACTAATTTAAAATGAAAAATTGTCGATACCAAACTTATATACGGTGATAACAAAAATTTTACGACTTTAATTTTGCTAGGAAGTTCACCAACTTGTCATTACTTTAGATAAGTTCAAACAAAAGCAATGTTATCGAATTTTTTAAATGACTCTAATAAAAACTATGATAAAGTTATTTTTTGTAATAAAACATTACTGTCAATAGGATTAAATTTTATCAAATTACTCTAGAAAAGGAAAGAGAACTTGTTAAATATTTTTAGATTTTATTTAATGACACTGATAGCTCAAGCTTGAAATTAAATGAATAATGCTTAGTTCTTTTAATCGTTATTGATGATAATGTTACATTAATTTGTTAAACTACTAAAATACTGTTGTATCGAATAGGCTTAAAATCTAAGTAGCTTTAGATTACGTTAATACGCATTTGCTACGCCCCCATAAATGTCAAACGTATCATTTACTGACAGAAGAAATTATTTCACTGGAATAAAATGATATAAATGGAATAAAGTAATAATGATCAAATAGAATTTTAAAATAACCTTCACAGATATCTATGATACCTTTTTTTTTTTAATTTTATAGGTATCAAGCTGATTAAAACACAAGAAAAATGGCGAAAATTCATTTGGGTGAGTTTTATCAAATTACTGTTATAATAAGATTTGTTTTTTTTTACATTTACGCGTTATTGAACAACTATTTGTTTTTCTATTGTACCTACAATTCATACTGTTAGAAATTCCTGTACTTTTTATCCTGAGCACGCGTTTCAACTTCCAAATGTAACTTCAAAGTCTAAATTTCTTTTCACACCCCGTGAGATGTTGTACTTCCTCATAGTGAAACTTTTGCAACATTTAGAGTAATGAAGCCAAAATAAATATCACTACAAGTGAAGAAGAAGACAAAGTCAAAGAAAGTTGTACATAAGATATTCAAACTCTCTGCAATTTTATTCTTTCTTTCAACCTGGATAGCAATTTAAATCTGGTTCTGATCTGAAATCCTGAACATGTTCTACTTCATTTTGGAGACATCTTGTCTGATACATCGACAAAGTCATATTCTTGGATCAAGAATTATTTCATTCTTGATCATAATATTTTTAAGTAAAAGAACAACATAACACGAATGTAGATAAGAACAGCATGGATACCAAATGATGACAGGATTGTGGTAGAAATGCTATGATCCAGCGATCATTCTTGATCTAAAAATATGGTTCTGTCAGTGTAAAGTACTCGTAGGAAAATTAATTCAGGCTCAGGACAGAAAATAAGACCAGGGTTATTAGTTTGTAGTTAGACAACAAAAGAAAAGTAGGAGAGTAGTTGGAGACTAATCAGAAAATACTCTATGATATGATGTACAGTAGCAAAACGTGATCAGATCCATATACAGTCATATTTCATAGCTACCCAGGAACAACTCATCATTTTTTTTTTACATTATTTACACTTGCTGACTCTTTTCTTTTCACATACAAGATTATTTTCTATAAAATGATGATATATAAAGAAATAAACATAGAAAAAGGCAGAACAAAATTGTGTTGTTGCAACAGATCGAAAGCAATAATTTTCGTTGAGTCTAGATATTACATAAAATATAATTAATTTTTTTATTATTACATCAGTAATTACAACTATTATTTCCATAATTAATTAAATTTTTAATAAACTAAAAAGGAATTCTTTTTACAAAATAATTTTTACTCTTACTTAACAACTGCTTTTATTTATAATGAAAGTTTTAAGTGTAATAGTAGCTTTAAATTTAACAAAACAGTATAGTATAGTTCGTGCAAAGAGTGATAAGAAGAAAATATTTTAACCCAAGTGAGAATTTAAGCTTTTTTCTCTCATTTTTACTCGTCTATGTAGTAGAGTATCTATCTACAAAAAAGGGTAGCTTCGTTTTCCGTAATGCTGACGAAGTACTCTGGAGGTCAGCCAATTTAAATTGGTGATTTTACGATGATAAGATAAATTTAAAAATCGACACAATTTTTTTTTTTTCATTTCTAAACAAAAGTTCATTGTTTTTTTTTTTAGAATCATCTACTCGATCTTAGATTAATTAATCACAAATTTCAAACATCGATAAAGAAAAGTTTAAAAAGTAGTACTTACTTGAGTCACTATGAATCATTCATTTTTTTTTTTTAACTGATGAATCGACAATTCGTTTCTTGTAAAAACATGACAAGAAGTATTATTATCCTAGTGAGTGAGGTCACTTAGGGATGAGGATAATTAAGCAGCGCTATGCCGATTAACTTGCTTGAATTTGCGTTCACAAATTATCGAGCGTGGACAATTGGATGAGGTAGAAGTAACGAGGGTAATACACCTATAGGTTGTATTGCTCTATACGGATTTCCAGTAACCGTAATCAGAGAGCTTATTATCATTAATAGCTTCACGGTTATTGCTTTAGTTTTTTTTTACACTTTTTATCACTTAACATGTCTTCAACAATGAAAAAAAAAACTATGATTAGAAAATTTGAAAATAAATTTAATGCAAGAAATAAAGAAAAACATTCGATTAAATTTTCAGATAAGAATGTTTATAAACAATACCGGTTACTCAGAATAACTATTATTATTTTAATTACCAGTATTTATGAGCTATGCTAGTGACATTGTGTGAATCATTTTGAAGACATCAAAAATGTTTAATTTTACTTTTAATTTTTTTTTTTTTTGTAAGAAATATTCCCTTTGCACTGTTCGTTTTATATTTTTCAGGATTAAAAAAATTTTATTTGATAAAAAACTTTTTATTATAAGGACATTTAACTTTAAAAGAATCTTAAGAAATACTTAGACTGCTAGCATGAGCTTAATTATCTTAACTAAAAAAAAGCTCTAGTGAAAAGAAATTGATAGTTTCATTCTCACATTCAAGAAACTTAAATAAAAAATGGTATATTTCTTAATTTATTCTTGGATAATTAAATATAATTTAAGAGGAATTTTTTATATTAATTTTTTGCTCATTCAGGTGCATGTGAACCTCTAAATTATCCAATATTCCACCTGTTCAGGTTGTCCTTGAATAAATTAAACCCACTCTTTAGAGAGATTTTTTAAAAATAAGATATTATACAGGAAGAGATGAATATCATTTTCTAATTATAATCCAGTGAATAGAAAGATAGCAAAAAGTTTAAAAAAAAAAAAAATATGAAGTATACTTTAAGCAAGTTTGGTGGTAGACTTTAATTGAAATATATGATAAAATGGGCGTTAAGGGATTGAAAATGTATGCGATGAAATAATACAAGAATAATTTATGCTCCTTCCGATCTTTCTTGTTGGAAGGGTGGAGACTATTAAGGGATAGATCCCAGTGGTTATAAATCAGTAGAGGAAAAGCAGCACGTACGTCTCGAGGGCGAATGAGAGTAAGTCGGTCGTTACATAGCGCTTTAACTGTAAGACTTGAGAGGCGGAAATACGAATAGAAAGAAAGATAAAGAGAGACAAAAATATAAAAGAAACTCGTTGCAAACTCAAAAGTTGTTCATTCACATAAGATATGAAATTGCACTCGTATCTGGAACATGAATTTATGACGCAAAATTCTAAAAGCTCTCGTTTAATGATTTGCATTTATATATTTTTTCAAACTTTAACAAGATTCACGTATTACATTATTCTTTTAGCTTAATTAGATAAAAAAATAACATGACCGGAAATTTTTAAAGACTGTTGACATTTTACCAAGATAATTATTTTCAAGAAGAAACTCCTCCACTATTTATCGAGTATACAAAGGAAACAGATTAAATATGAATTATACATCGCAGGATTGAACTTGTTTTCTAAAGGGGTTTCTTTCTTTTTTTTCTAAATGACCCATTTTATTGAATAGACCATTCAAGTAATTAATTCATAAATTTATCTTGGATAGAATTATTAATAAATACATTTCTCTTTTAAGGGTGTATAAATATTAAACAAACGTCATCTAAAGTAAATACAGTCGATTGAAATAATAAAAAAAAAAATTCATGAGAAATGTCTATTTAAAAAACTATTTTAACAATTTTTTAATAATAAAAATAATGTTTATAACAAAATAATAAAAAAAAAACATTTTGCTGTAATAATTATAAAAGAATTTTAAAGTTTCTTTTGTGATAACACATGCTACAAGCTAATTATTTTAATTATTATTAATTACTAAAAAATTACTTTGTTGCAGAAAATATTTAAGATCAAGATCATAGTTTTTTAAAAAGTTTGAGAAACTTCTTCACGCAAACGTTTTATGTTTTGTTATCTTTGACAATTTTTTAATTTCTAACAACAAAATAATTGGAGTTATTTGATTTTTCTGAATCTTTTTTAAAAATAATTTGTCTCAAGTACTAAATATATTCACCAAGTGTCTAATCATTCTGAATAGAGTTACGAGGTGAAATGGGAATAGTGGAAATGTAACTTTGTAGTACCGTAGTATGGTAGTACTATAGGTAATGAGACCGTTTCTTGTGCACGAAATAGAAGTCATCGAGAAGCCTTGTGCTTCGTATACATTATATCCCCGGACGGGTTGCACGCATTCACTAGCATCTATTTACGGTGGTAATTAATGAAGGTGTGCTCACTAAGTCGCAACTCGTGCTTGTAGTGTGCGACGAAACAATACATTACTGGTTATCCCTAGGAACCTAAAACACTATCAATCCTGAGTTAAAGCCCAACACTATTATTTCTACAATCGTATTAATTGTACAAGTGTTTCAACTTTCATACAATTGTTGAATTTAATTAATATAACAATTCTCAATGATAAAAATTTTTTAAAATCTAGTCACATTGAAGCTAAAGTTTTCATTGGCTCTAAAGTTTCATAACTTGATAATAAAAAAATTAAATAATTCAAAAGTATTGACTTTAAAGACGTTTTACTTAAACAGAATTCAATCATTGTTCATAAAAAAAATTACCAAAGTTTTTGAATTTTAAAAATACTATAACCTTTGGAATAATGCAAGTTTTCAACTACATTGTTGTGTTTAAATTTGATTTTACATTTTTATCAAATACCTATACTTTCAATATTCTACTACGTCTTTTGAAAATATCTTTCATTCTATTCAGTTATACTTTATTATATCATGCACATAAAGAATTTTTCAATATAATTTTATCTTACAAGACACTACATTCACAAATACAATGTATGATATTATTATCTGATAAAAATTTCAAGAAAACTAGCATGCCAATACTTAGTAATTGGAAAATTAACAGTGTATAGAAAAACCTGGATATTATTAATATTTTACTTGATTCAAAGAAACAATTATCTTTTATCTAATATTCAGTTAATTAATCATCAATGTAGCTTCTGCGTTTATTATTAAATGACAGATAAACGGTATTTATTGTAAAAACGACACACGTAATTTCACAATTACGGCTATGAGATACTAAAAGAGTATATGTATTTCAAAAAGATTGCACGTAATATAATACAATCCTACATGCTCGTGTGCACATAATAAATCGACCATTGCGTGACAGATCTGAGGTGAAAATCGCTCTGTTGCTATTCACATATCCCATTTTGTCCGACAATTATTTCAATCTGTTTTCATTGCTACTATTGAAATGATTTCGTACAGATTACAGATAATTTACTAAAAGATGAGAACCACTGATAAATCTGACCAAGTCCGACACATGAAAATGCATTAACGTTGATTAACGCTATCGTTGCATTTATGAACATTAAAAATGGATTCAGACTTATACATATTTAAATAATCGCCGACAACGTATTATTCTTTACACTCATTGTCATACTATTAACTGATTACCTTCAAATTTATTTTCTGAATTCCATTTAATTATTTATGTCTCATTTTCAACAAATAATTCCAATTCAATTAAAATATCAATTGCTCCAAGTGTTCTTGGTGATTGGAAATGACAGTAAAAGTTGTTGGTCATAATTGATATTAGCGATTAAAAAAAAAATAATAATCTTAATGTATTAGCAAATTTCTTGATCTTACCTTAGAGATACAATAACAGTTGACATTTAAATAATATTTAAGTATGTCACAAGTTAATCATATAGTGTAGAATATTGATAAAAAAAATTCACATTTTATATTTAATCATGCAAGTATACTTTCAGTTTAATTGTAAGAATTAAATGATCATGATTAACTGACCTTCAAGGTCAGCAACCATTTGACATCGGCACGCGCGAAAAGTCCACGAGGTCATTTAGTTTCACGTGCATTTTCCTTCTTGTTCCATAAATCATATCTGTGATTCCACATTTCAATTATCATCACATGATTCAATGAACTTGACATTTGTAATCCCTGATATCACTGCAGCATCAATTATAATATAATCAGTTTGCTTAATTGTCCAGTGCAAGTACATATTAGAAACCATAGAATATTTCCAATACAGTAATTAAACACTTTGTGGTTAGACTCACTTTCTTAAGGATTACAGGATGAAGCTATTCACCTCATGATAATCTTATCAGTTGACTATCCGTTCACTCGGTCATTTCACTGAGAATACGTTCTAGAAAGGTTTATTGATAATTCTCTCACTACATTCAACTGTAATTTTGACGATTCAACGAAACCTCGTGGAAAATTTAAGGACTAAGATTTTTTTTTTTTTGAGTACTTTCTGAATCAGAAAAGAGAGAATGATGAGGTCTAGGAGCATGATGCGCTCCGAGTGGCCATTTGATGCAATGCGACGAAAAAACAGAGTAGGTATTTAGAATATAGGACCTACCTACCACCACAGCAACAACTGCTGCTGATGGTTCCTGCATCTTGGAGTCATATTCATTGAGAGCAACGTATTTAAAAGGTCGGTGGCTTGATAACAGTTTCACCTCAACACAACTGCCAACAGAAGGTAAAATAAGCAGCGATAAAAAAGTAGGTTCTGTACAGAATCAAAGGTAGATTTCATTGTGTCGTGTATGAGGTATTTTATTCCATGAAGGAAAGTCGGAAACCTATCAAAAGTGATGGATATAATCAATAAAAAATTTCTGTTTATTCAACCTTATTTCTTTAATGAACCTTATATTGATGACGTTGTATATCAACAAGTTTCAATTTAGAGTTAAGAGCACTAAGTCCAAATAGAAAATTATGATGAGCACAATTTTCTGATAGATGGGTGTAAAATTATCAGGCATTTTCTATCAAGGAATCAAATAGCTCCTCTTTTATACACCTTTTATTCAAGCATATCATGTCTGGTCCACAAGATGTACCATCAGCAGCTCCAGTTTGGACAAGTTTGATTGTTGGATTATCTGGCTTATAACAACGAAGTGCAATACATGTAGTAGCATCAATAACTACAGCAGAAGTTCCTACTCTTTTTTTACATTGTTGATTAGCATCCAATAGTTTTCCAGGTAAAAATCTGGCCACAGTATGTCCTGGTCTTGGTTTATTAAATAAACAATCAGAAGAAGGTTTTCTGAAATAAATTAATCTTATAAGTATTGTTTTAATGATTTACAATACAGAAAAAAAAAATATTTTTAAAGAATAATTTACTCTAAAAATTTCTCAAAATCTTTTATTGAGCATGAAGACCACTCTCCTGCGTGAGATGTATGAATGAGAACTGGAGCCATTAAATTACCCGTTTCAGAACTACAATTTTCATGAAATGTTCCATCATGTTCAACACCTAATCTAAAGAAAAAAATGAATTATTATTTAACATATTCTATTATTAATAGATCATTTATACATACAAGTGTCCAAGTTCATGGGATGTAACATCTATACCCTTGAAAGCACCAGCATCTTGAACGATTGCTGATTTTAGATTTGAATTACATGCACCCCCTACAAATGCAACACCAATAAGTTCTTCACATTTTGAAGATCCATATGATTTTCTACAGAATTTCTCCCTGAAATAATTGACTTTATGAGTAAAGTTTCTGCTATTTTTTCTCAACAATGCAATCAATAGACAATAAAAAGCTTACGGTGACATCGTTATAGCTACATCAAATTCAATGTCAGAAAGTTGCTTTTCTAACTTTTTCAACCATGCTATGCTAGAATCTAATGCATTATAAACTAGCAACTGGTATGGAGCAATTTCAGAATGATAATTCATGTATTCTAATGCATTTGGTTCCTGGAGGAATAAATTTATTCATTTAGAGAGAGAGAGAGCAAGTTCTGTTACGTATTTGATATAATTTAATTGCATAATAGTTTTGGAATATTTAAACAATATTAAATCTTACCTCAGCAATAATGACTCCAGCAATATTTAATCGGTAGTTAGGATTTTGTAAACTCCGGTATCTTAAATCAACACCATTCCAGAAAGATAAAATATATCCTAAAGTATCTCTTAGATTTTTTCTCAACAACTTAAACCATGGATAGTCAATAATAACCATAATTTCAGGATATATTGTTTGAGGAACTTGTGACCATTTTTTGGGCTTTATTTTAGCTAGAAAAATTAATCAATTCATTATAAAGAGAACATTAAGTAAATTAAAATATTGAACTTAGAAAATACTTACGAGGAATGAGAGCTTTTATATATTTTGGAATATTAGGTAGTTTGTATATCATATGATAAGACAAATTAGACCATTTTGGATAAGCATTATCCTTTAAGTATGTATAATATAGTTCGGAGTCATAAAGAGGTCGAATAAAATAATTGTATAAACCAAATATCCCATGCTACCAATTAAACAATTTGATATTTTTTAGTAATTATTTCTAGTTCAATAAAATAAATACTAAAAGATTACTTCTTACCACCATAACTTCTTTGGATGGAGCTTCATTAACTGTCACTGAGGCCAAAAATTTTTTGTTATGATATAACTTTTCAATAACTTTTTTCATTGCCTAGAGTAATGATAATTCAATAACATAACGTTAAAAAAAATTTATTTTGTTATTTATAACTCGCATATGTGTTAGTTTTACTTACATTTCTGTGTCTTTTTAATTTAACTCCATTTTTAACGGTGTAAACTGGTGTTCGAGTAGTAGCTAAGACTCCTTCTACAGGATGTACCCACATTTCTAAATCTTTTCCAAAAGTTCTCAAATTTATTTTAACTTTTCTAGAACCATTTTCTTCGACTGCTGATGCAAAAACTGGTACTATTTCGTAGTTTGGAACTATCATCAGAATATCATATCATGATTAAATGTTTGATAATTTTTTAAATTTAGACTACAGAATAAAAAACAGTTACCCTCGTTATTAGGAAAGAGCAAATCTTCGTCTAATGCTTCTAACATCAGATCATCCTGAAGCTTAAATTTGTAATCATTTTATAATTAGACTTTTATCATGTAATCAAGTCTAATAATTAAATATTTAATTTTTATCTTACTATTTTTGATAATGTAGATCCAATAAGACTAAGGAATATCAACTTTAAAATCATCTTTGCCATTTTTTTCAACACCTAAAAAACTACTTTTTCAGGAAAAATACACAGACAACCATTGAATGAACTTCTTTTTTAATTGAACAGTTAAGAGAAAATGTCGTTTTATTTAACTGTAATTTAAAGGAAAACATTTTATCACATTGTAGGAAGTGGGTTTGCTGATATCATGTAAATCATGTATAAAAAATGAATGTACTTTTACATTTTCCAATGCATTTTTTCAAAAATTTTAAATAAACAACAAAATAAAGTTTTGATACATTTATTCTAGTGCTACTTCCAATCAAAAATTATTATGGATACGATTATGTGAATTAAAATGATTATTAACTGATTCTAGAAAGATCAACACACTGTCTTTGAAGACATATTTTGTTATCTCCACAAATAGTTCCATCAGCTGCTCCTGGATGTGTATAAATTAGCGTTTCTGTATGATCCAAACATTTAAGATTTACACATATATTTTCATTAGGTTGATAGGCCTTTTTATTTCCATAAGATCTGCATTGCGCATCAGCATCCATCATTCTTCCAGGTAAAAACCTAGCTAGCTTGGTTCCTGATTGAGGTTCATTGAAGAGACATTCAGACAGTTGAGAGCTGAATAGATTTATCAATTATTTATTGAATTCTTCATTAAAATATATAATAAGTTAATTAAAAAAAAGTATATACTTAAGGAACTTCTCCATATCATGTACTGCACAGAGAGACCAGTCTGATGAATTAGCAGTAAAAGAAACAGTTGGAGCCATGAGATGACCTGTTTTAAGAGGACATGCTTTATGATGTTCACCATCATGTTCAGCACCAAACCTAGAAAATATATCATTATTCATGTATCGATAAGTCTGCAGATAATTAAAGTTTTTTTTTATTTTAATGTAACGAACAAGTGTCCAAGCTCATGAGCCGCTACGTTGACGCCATCATAACCAGCGTTGTCATAAACTATAGTAGATTTGAATCCATTTGTGGGTATATTTTTTCCTCGAAACCGTGCCATTTCTGGTAGACTACAAGCTCCTGATACGTATGCTAGACCAATGGTTCCTCTTTTACATTTTCCATCCTCTATTGAACAAGGTTTAGTTCTTAAAGAACAGAAATTATTTAAATCAATATATTTATCATTGATGTTTAGATCATTTCAATAATTCTTTTTTAAGAAAATCTTTTTACTTACGCAGTCATCGTTACTACAGCATCAAAACTATGAGTTTCTCTGAACATTTCATCTATTTTCCGTACGAATTCAGCAGTATCTTCTAAGGCATCCCCAATAACTAAATCGTATGGATAGTACCGAAGTTTATGTTGCATAAATGAAAGAGATTTTGGTGCCTGAATGAAAAAATTATTCATTATCAATCAGAATTTTACAGTTTATAAAACAATTTTTTTATCTAAATGAGAAAGAATCTTTTATATTCATAAAAATCTACTAAATTTATATCATAAAATCTTACCTCAGCAATCATGATTCCAGCGATATTTAGTCTGTACTGGGGATTTTCCAAGCTTCGATATTTGAAGTCAACGCTATTCCAAAATGGCAAAAGATATTTTACCATATTATAATGATTACGTTGAAACTTTTCAAAAAGTGAGTAATCCACAACAACCATAATTTCAGGATATATTACTTTAGGAGCAAGAGCCCTTTTGGATCTCGGAAAGTTTAGAGTTGCTGCAGAATAATAATTACGATAAATAAATGAATGAGTTAATTAGTTAAATCAGTTTTTAAATTCAAATCTACATACGAGGTTTTAGAGTCTTCAAATGATCAGGCACTTTAGGGAGTTTAGAAACAATGTGGTAGGTATAGTTTCCACGTTCATGTTCTGGTGTATTTTCAATAAATCTCTTGAATCTTTCAGTTTGATACCATAATTGGTTCGTATCATATGATGGTTCTGGTATTGAATGAATAGAGTAGCCTCTTCCACCAATTACTCCATCCTGATTTAAGTTTTGAAAAATATATTCAATATGAAGAATTAATGATCTAATTATTATAAACACGAAATAATTAATTACCAATTTGTATGTTCCCTCAGGAGTCTCTTTAATAATTACTGTGGCAGCCTCTTTTTCATTATAATATAAATATCCAGCGTATTGATTCATTAACTTCAATAGTGAAATTTAAATTAATTAATTAAGGTTTTTTAAATCAAATCTTTTCGTAAATTAATTTTCCTGTACTACTTACACCAGTCAATTCTTGGATTTCACCTGCTTCATCAATCGTAAATATTGGTGTTTCAGCAGTTGCTAAAATTCCATCCTTGGGTTCCAGCCATAACTTGATGTGCTCTCCAAAAGCTCTAAGCATTAGATGAAATCGTCCATTGATACTTCTTTTCTGAATGTTCGATTTATGAATTGGCACTACTTCATACTCTTCTTTTGTTCCAATCATAAAATCAAAATCAGATGGAGTGAAGTCTTCGTTGACCTAGAGTTTTCAAAAAGTTCAAAATTGTTTCCTCGTGATGATTTTTTATTTAAATTTTAAGTATTATCATACCGGCTGTGAAATTGTCAAGTCTAGAAGTCCTACTACCAACAGTCCCAAAACTATTTTTCTCAAATTGAGTCCTATAAATATTCAATTTTTTCGAGTATTGCTAACAAATAGAAGTAATTTTACACAGATGCAAAAGCTCAATAAATACCTTGCATGTTGAAAAACTGAGGTTTTAATCACCTTTTTTTCAAGTGGTTTCAACCCACTCGAAGATGCAGAACAAATTGATGAAAAATTGGAAAAAGAGCCATTTATAAGTAGAATTAGGGCCCTGAGAAAAAGTCATTGATGAATGATCGATTTTGGTACGTAAATCAATGACTACTTTATCAAATATTGAGACCATCATTGACTTGATTTATGATAGGAAGTTATCTATTCAACATCAATATGATTGAGAATTATAATATAATATAATGACAATTCTTCCGAAACACCTATTTAATAATAGAACAGCATATCATTTATTTTATTTGTTAAATATAGGAAATGATAAATAATTTTTTTTCAAATATTAGCTAGGTTCAGTATTTTATTTTATATGGATTGATTTATTCTATCAAGTGTAGACCAAAAGCATGGAACCAAAATGATTGATATGTGCGAAAGGTTACGGTTATTAACTGAAAAAATATTATTAAATAATGTATTTTGTAAATTCAAAGGTAACATAATTTATAGAATTAAAAATTCAATATGTGGTTGATAGGAATTATGATAGAATATTCATTATGATTCAATAACATTTCTTTTATTTGTGAAAAAAAATATTTTATCAAAATATATTTTAAAAGTCACAGATCTTAAAAATATAATAATTCTAATGAATAATAAAAAAAATAGAATTCTCAAATAAGGATGGGTCTCTCCAGAAACTATCTAATGCTCTGTAGTTTTCCATTTGCCCCGCTCAGAATCGCGAGAAAAATTCATTGATGGATATATGGGCATGTACTTCATGATTAAAATATTGTAGTCTTCATTGAAATAGTTTGAGACATCACTACACTGCGGAAGTACTGCAGCAGACAAGAGTAAGTCTTTTTCACACCTCATAATAAATTGAACTATAAATCTTCGTATCTCACGCTTACTTTAATAATATTAAGAATGAATTTGTTTTGATGTCCGAAGTAATTCATTTCTAAAAAAAGATTTGCTGTTAATTCTCAATAAGATTTTAATCTTATAAAACAAGCATGAGTTAAAACTTTAGAATTGTTAAAAAACCAATATAATTTTGTATTTTATAATTTATTATAAATTTTGTAGTTTAGAAACGAAAAAGGGGATAGTTGTTGAAAAATAATTAAAAGTTTATTTTTTTTATTTAAATCAGAATAAATTTTATTGATTTTCGTCAACCATCCATAAATCAAAAAATAATATTACCATACAATGTAGAAATTAAGTCATTATTATATGTAATCAAATTATAAATAGCAGCAATATGCTATTACAAAATAATTTTTAGTCCTAATAGTTAAATCATATGATATTTTCAAGAAGTTAAAATAAAAATCACACTAGCTTACATATTTATTCACGATTATGTCATTTGTCTTCATTATTTCTTATGAAATAATTTTGTCGTTGTATTTTGTGAAATTAATTATTCAATTTTTATAGTTATTAATGTATACTTGAGTTAAGATTTTTCTTTAAAAATAATAATTTGTAAACTAGTGTTCAAAAGATAAAACTAAATGTTAATATATTCCAAGGGTCAGATAAAATATTCACTTCAATCCAATTTTATATCGAGTAAACTTAATGAATATCTACAAAATATTCGTAGTTGCAATATAAAATTGTAGTGAAGAGAATTTTTTTTTATAAATCCATATGTTAACTTTTCCCTCATTCTGACTTTAATAATTAATAATTTATTGACATCGTATCATAATCAAGTATATATTGGGTGTTCTTAGTTGTCTTCAGCTAAACTGTTGATTCTGGAGTTTATTGCCAGTACTTGAGCTACGAACGATGTATCTTTCATAACCATAGCCAATAATGTAATAAGATCCTTTAACTGCTCATTCGTCATTTTAAGTCGAGTAGCGCATTCTGATATTATCAATTTTTCTTCGTCACTAGTAGTAATCTAAAACAAATTATATATGAATTACAATGATTCTGTTATCTAAAAAACATCAGTATCTTTTTACTCCAAAACAGTAACTTACTTTCGATGGGTTATAAAATTTATTAAACGGCATCTTAAATCTTTTTTTTCCATTATTTGTTTGATAAAAAATTGTAAACATTTGTGACTCATCGAGTTTGAGTGAAAAATATAAGCCAGCTGTTACGTGACCTTTTGTATCTCTAGCAAGAAGGCTTCGGAAATTATATACTAAATTTCTTCGTTCAGTAACATCAATGGCAGTTAAATATGGCCTTGCTATGTAAATCAGAGCGACTTGTGTACGCTCCAAGGCACCAGGGCGATTTTCTCTCTCATGCCACTCTATATAATCAGAATCTTGTAAGCACTGAGAATAATTGTAGTCTTTTTTACAGTTACTTTCATCAGACTGAGTGAACCAGCCTGTATGAGGATATAATTTATCAGCCATGACAGTAACAACTCGAGCAACATGATAACCAGGGTCTAACAATAAAACTCCGTTACGTCCGTTGATTTTGATTTTTAGACAAACAAGTACATGCTCTTTTTCTCCACTGTCTGCTGCTGGTGGTCCACCAACATATCCTTCAATATCTCCTATAGTCTAAAAATAAAAATTTTTTTATCAGTTTGTGTTTATATAACAAATCAGTATATATCTTAGTTGATTATTATCACTAATTACTTCTTCACAAGATGCTAAATACAGGCCACTTGAGATTCCTGGAAATCTGTCATTGAGTTTGCTTAACCGAATCATTAGTTCAAAACCGAGGCCAACACATGTGTAATGTTTATGAGTAATCAAAGGTTGATATTTTTGATAAAAACGTTCCACTATTAGCTCTTTACTTTCTTTAAAATCCTTGTAAAATCTGTAAATAAAAAATCATAATAATAATATTAGTTAATGAATTAATTACATATATGATGAATAAATGTTATGAATTATACCGGAGAAAGTTCCCAATTGTATCATATCGATAGTCATGCAAGAGTCGTTGAGTTTCAAGTTCAACACTGCTTGCTAATTCTTCATATTCTTCAACACTATCGACAGTTAAGATAGCTGATTCATATTGGGCCCATACAGGAAGAGGTAACGGGATACCTCTAATCCAAGGCCCACGGGCTTGCCCCTGTGGCTGACACCAAATTTCTTTCGATTCGAGTCAACTTGGCCATTCGCAACCCCAGCGACCAACTGTTGGCATATAACCATGTTCATCCCTGCAGCTGCTTATTGGCTCCACAGGGGTATCACTATGCTTTATACTCTTCTCTCGCTCTGAAAAAAGCAAATAGAAAATTATTTCATTTAATATTTATTTTTTTAATATAAATATTGCAATTATTGATAATATATATCATACAATGTAACCTAGATACTAACTATCCATACTGCAATGAATATACTGCATCCAGCTGTTTCATCGAATTACTTTCAACGTAGCTATTCTGTATTTAATTATATGAATTCTTAAATTAATATTAATTTCCGATTGCAAAAAGTTATATAAACCGAACAAAGAATTATCTTATCTCCACTACATGAATAAAGAAAAATAATTGACCAACATAATAACTGTATATAATCAATTATAGACATCTACTTCAACTGAGAGACAATTAATAATTGAGTTGTAGAATTTCCCGATATGTTTTCTCGGAATAACTCTTATACAAATAATTGCGTAAATATTAATTATATTGTATTGAAAACAACAACACAATGATGAATCTTAACCTTTGGCTACCTCTATATATGAATCAACGTTTAACCTCTTATTGTAATGTTGAAAACGACACGCTATGTTGAACCAATGAAAAACAATAAACTCGATTGCGTGGAATTAGGAAATATCTCAAGGATCTTTATGATTTGATAATAATCATAAAATATGAATTATAATAAATAAAAACTTTTTAGAAATAAAATCAATCATTATATATTATTCTATAAAACTGAATGACTCATTGTGAAACAATTCCTAGAGGTAGAATGGAGTAATCAGATATATTTGAAAAGCGCATACGTCATTTCATTATGATACTTAATAACGTCAAAGCTAATTTAATCTCACCTTCTAAAAAAATAATCGTAAACATTTATCAGCTTATTTATCATACGATAAGAGCTGTGACGCAGTTGGAATTATTCCATCTTAATTCGATTAGAAGCGTATGGACAACATATTGACCTTCCGAATTTGGGACTAATCTAGGTGTGTTGGCAGCCAAAGTGGAATAATTAATGCAATTAGAAAGTATTCGATATTTTAATGCAAATATTTATCAAAACAAAGCTATTGTCTGCTATTTTTTTTCAGATTTTTTCAATTTTAGACAAAAATTTTATAAAGGTTAGATTTATTACTAAAAAAAAAAGTAAACAATACTTACCCATACAATGAGCGGACAAAGAAAGGCAAACTTGTTATCCGAATGTAAAAATGCCTATGACGTGTACTTGTTCAAAGTCCGATTAGAACTGACAGAACCAACAGAAACTAAACGTGACCTAACAATCATAAAGTATAACGGAGTGTAGAGAAGTATATATAGGCCAACTAGAAACCAAACATGGGAGGCTACACAATTGAACCAATAAAAAAGTAAACACTGGAGTTCACATTTTATTTTCTAGAAAGAAGAGTAGGATGAAATCCGAGTAGAAGGGATAGTTCGTGAAAATTCCGATAAACACCGAAGTTGGATTTTTGCTTATGGTAGATTATAAACAAACAATCCTCAAAAAGTCATTATTTTATAAATGTAATCATAAATTACTTTTTGAAAATTATAGTAATTTTTTCATCCCTTTAAAGTCAAAATGGAACTTCAAAATAGTCCATGTAATAGCCCGAATGGATCAAATTCGAAATCAAATAAAAACTTCTTGAAAATCAACTCTAACCTTGAAGTGCATTTCAACCGCATATTTAAAACAAAGTTTTTTGGTAAATTTTTATTTATTATAATACAGATTTAGGATTGTACTTAAAAACAATATAATGCATATTTTATTATATTCAAGGATTGAAATGTGGAAAAATAATACTCAATCATACATGTGCAAACAATGGAATCCTCAGTGAAGATTGTTTTAGGGTTTCAATACCTTATGCTAATCAAATTTTAACTTGGACTGTCTATTTTAATATTAGAAATCCTGACCTAGGCCCAGATTTTGATTTTAATGACAAATTCTTCTTGACTGATCCTGATTTGGATGATTTCGAAAAAAATGTGCCAAGTTTAATGAACTGGGATTCTGAAGATTCTAATAGTTTATTAAAAGTAATTACTGAATTAGTCCTTTATTATAAAAAGTATCAAGTAAGTATTGATAATGGAAATTATTTCATTAATGCAAAACAATTTTCTACATAATTGAATTTTTTGAATTATCAGGTAGATCATTTATATAAACATGGAGGTCATTTAGTCTACGAATATGACAACTTATTATCAAAAACGGAAATTTGTGATGAAGATGTGGAAATGATTCTCTTACCTACTGTAATTAATCCTAGTGAAGTTCATTTTCTTATTCGAATAACTGTAGATTTTTCTCGCTTACCAAAAAAAAGTTACTTGTGCAACTACGATATAATTGTCTTACATATTATATACCGTGGTAACAATTGGAATCGTATTACGCCACAACTTTTAATATCGAAAAATTTAGAAGAAATTTTGGGTGAATCAAATAATTTTCACTTACCTCCCATCTCTACAGAAAGACATTTAATGGATTATGTACTCGAAATAAAGAAACTTGTAAGTAACAAAATTGATTCGATAATATTAAGCAGTAGAAAAAGAAAAGAATTTGTAAATACAGCACTGTGTCTTCAAGGATCAAGCGTTGTTGAGTATGATAATATTGAATTTAGCTTCATTAGCTTTTTATTAAATCATAAAGATTTTTATTTTTTTCTTCATTTTCATTTAGCTCCAAATTTTCCAATTCAACCCCCAAAGATTACGTTACAATCTTGTTATCATTTAGCAAATAAAGATGAACTGTACAAAACCACTTTAAGCAATAATTTTCCATACAATTCGCTGTGGGAACCAGAACAAATGTTTACGAAAATTTTAATATACTTAATTGAAAATGAAATGAGTACATTCCAGACAAATTCAATAAAAAACAAACGAACTTAAACCAAAATTGACTGGAGATAAACAATAAAATCGTTTTAAAGAATAAAAAATAATTTAAACTAATATTGATTGAAGTTTTTTAATAATTTATCGATTTGTTGTTTCAATACGTATGATAATAGTATATCTGAACTTGACTTGAATTTTATGAGACTTATAATCTATATTTAACTTTAATATTAATATGTACACTGTATTATTTTACATTGAGCATAAAGTAGCATTTATTTTTTTTTGTTGGTTTTTATTTGGATTTCTATGTACCACTTACGTTATCCAAATTAATACATAAAATACATGTGAGCATTTTTAGGTGAATAATTAAATAGTAATTCATTAAAAATTTTTTTTCTATATTTGACAATTTTCAATATAATTACGTATAACAATTTGATGATCAATTGATATAAGTTCGATTTGTAAGGTATTTCTTTTTTTCAATTTCAAACAATGATGAGAAAAGAAAATTTGATAGATTATATTCTTATCAATTTAATTGAATAAAGATTAATGTAAATATATTTAAAAACGTTGAAAATATTTTTTTATATATACTTATCAATTCTATATTTAAGTTTTTCTTTTGAAATAGTAAGAAACGAATATTGAATAAATAAAAGTATTTCAATGATAATTAAAAAATAAATCAAGTCATTACGAACATTAAGGGAAATTTTACAATAAATAATGTATACAATGGAATAATTAAACAGAAATTCTTATGGTTATTAAACCGTCTAGTTGATTAATTCAAAACAAAGTTTAAATGTTTTCATAATATTGTGATCAGGATGATAAGTCTAACATGATCGAAGAATCCTCTAATGCTGGTAATGGTAATGCGTGTTTTTCTTCTTCAACTTTAGCGTCTGATAGTTTTAAAAATTTAATTACTTTGTCAGTTGCAGCAATTCCGCAACTACTTGCTTCATTCTGAAAAAAAAATAATAGTTATTAAATAAAAGTATGATATTACTCAAGTTTTAAATGTAACTATAATAATCATAGAGTGAGAAAACAACTTCTGAACAACAGTTTAAATCAGTATTTATAGTTCTGCGTTAAAAATTATCATCTATAGAATAATATAACTTCTCTATTTTTCTAACTGCTGATATGAAACTGTAATAATAAATTATAAATTACTTTATTATATCTATTTACGTCTTTTTAATCAACAACCTGTTTTCAACATTTTAGAATTAATTTTCAACAATTTATTAATTATGACCATTTTATAAACAATTGATTCAGCAGTAGTAGTTATTTAAATTACTGATTAAAGTTCGATTCGAAAAATGATGTTCTATTTCATCTATTCAGGAATATCAAAATTAGATTAATTCTGAATTGTATTTTTGTTCATGATTAGTTTTCTTTCTTTTCTAAAGATTGATAGTAGCATGACTAATTGTAATCTTATTATTCTAGAGTTTTTTTCTTTTTCTGTCAACTGATAATAGGGCGTTGAATAATTTTTTTGCTAACATCGGATTATTGAGCGAGGTATTACAAGTATGAAATGCTGCCATAAATAATTAACAAAATTGCTTTCCTCACAACATAAAAAAAAAAAAAAAACTGAATTCAATTGATGAAGAAAGAGAAATATTGGAAAAAATTTTAATACTTACTGATGCTGTTAAATTCATAAAATTATAAAATTTCTGTAAAACAGCCACCATCGTAGCGAAATTGTTACCAGCGAGTTTATTACGAACACGTAGTTCATATTCCTGCAATAATAATAATAATAATAATAATAATAATAATAATAATAATAGTATTAATAACGATATCATCAATAACAATTGTTGCTCCATTTTATCACAATTAAATGTAAATGTCAAAAGATTAGTTATTTACTTTGTTATCCATAATCAAATAGCCTAGAAGAAGTACAACGTATGCGCCGATAAGAGTGTGTTCCATATGACGGCCTGCCTTTTGTAAAACTAATAAAAGAAAAAAAAATTGAGTAACTCCAATAATTGAAATTATTTCAATGACAAACTAAGTAATTACGTTTAGCTACGGTTTCTTCAATAAACTCTTCTTGAGTTTTTGCACTGCTTGCAACAGTTTCTGGTTGTTCAGTATCTTTTTTTCCATCTAAAATGGCATCAGTTTTCTGTTCTTCACCTCTGGCCATTTCTTCTTGTTTGTAAAACAAATCAATAAGTGCTTCAACTCCTCCTTCTTGAGCTGTAAATATTATCTATTAATTATCACGTAATTGAATATTAAAATAATAAAAATATTTTTTAATTTACGATTGAAGAAGTTATCTTGGCAAGATGAAGCCGATGATTCAATGAGTAGTTTTTTATTATCATCACACTGTTCCACTAGATTTATCAAAAGAATGAGTGTTAACATTATCATATCAAATCGTTTTTCTTCTGGTAACGATGCGGGCACATGTAATATGAGATTCAAGCTGCAATTAATGAGATTATTCTGTGACCCGACAGTTTTACTGCCAAATGCTGTAAAAAATAATGAAAATTAATATAATAAAGAGAAGTAATAAAATATAATAAAATAATAATAAAATTCTTACATTGACGGTTGAAACGATGAGTAAGATTGATAAGAACTTTAAGAACAGCAAAAATACATTCTCGAATAACTGCTCCAGTTGAAGTTTTATCACTAATGTCCATTGTTGGATGATTAGGAATTTCCCTTCCACATAAATCATACAATTTAGCCATAGTATTGACTAATATACCATCTTGGTAATTCAGCAAATATATTTGATTTTCTTCATTCATATGAGTTACATTTTCTAAAACTCGAAGACATCTATCAACTTTTCTCACTTTGTCAAGAAGTGGTTCAGACCAATCAGTCCTTGTACTGTCATTTGTTTCAATGTAACGATAACAATCTGTTATAGTTTTAACAATATGTTCAAGTCCACCTAGTTCTCGAAGTTCTTCTTTAAACCATTCACCTGCACGTTTGGAGGTCAAACTTAACAAAGTCTCCATTGCCAGTTGGCCCACAGTAATATTATCCAAATTAAGATGTTTAGCGTGACCTTGGGCTTGGATATCAGCACACAATTGACGTACTTTTTCTTTGTTTTTCAATAATTCAGCTCGACTCAATCCACAATCATCAAGAGCATCTTTATGGCTTGCATCAGATTCCAATAAACTTAGCATCAATTCTAAACAATCACGATCTAAATCCATAGCTAATCGGTCTTGGCTCAAAACGAACATTACTGTGGCTGTACATAGACCAAGACTTTGATCTTTAGTGGCATCATGAAGGGCTTTAAAGAATTTTGCTACAGTTCCATGAGCACGAACATGCATTCGGAATGCTGGTGCCATGCATTTACTTGCTAATCTTATCGCTGATAAACAACGAGTTGCATTTGGATTATTTTCACGCAAAGTATCAAGAATATATTCCACATCATCATTAAATTCTTGGAATTCTCCACTTTCTTGAATTTGATGTGCTTTTTTAACATTTTTAACAACAGTATAAAATCCTTTGACATTTTTACCACAGCGTACACTTGTTGTAACTGTGTCAGCATCATTACTAAAATCAGCATCATGTTCAGGATATGATAAAACTCTTGTTAATTTTAAATTTTCCAATTCATTACAAGTAACAGGACTAGTATCATTATGTGATCCAGAAGCCATATTATTAGTTGAACTATTAGAAGGCATACTCTCCAGTGTATTCGATTCTTTATCATTATCACACCATTTATGTTTATATACAGCACGACGTTTATTACCATTCGTTGTTCCTGTCGAGCGACTCTTGAAAATACTACCTTTTTTTGCAATTGGCTTCACTGGAGGAGTAGAAGTTGATTGTTCTATTGATGTTGGACTTGAAATATTTGTTTGTAATTCGGTTTCTGCATTACCACTAGCAGCTTCGCTGTCTTCACTGCCTGAAAACCAGTCTTGGTCAACCAATGTCTTTACTACAGGTCTTTCGGCATCAATATTTTCTTCTGATTTCGCAGTTTTTAAAGCATTTGATTCATTTGTCATTAAAACTTCAGATGATGATTCATATTCAGGACATTGATTCACTAGTTCTGGTTTTGGATCATCTACAGGTAATTCCATAGGACAATCCTGCGGTTCGCACTCCATAGCTGGGGACTTTTCTACACTTGATTCTTGGCGAGCTTTAGAATCAGTATCATTTGAAAGAATATCAATAAGTTCTTGAGTGGTAGTTGGCAGTGGTTGGTTGTTACGACCAATCAGTGGCTCTACTGTGGCTTTACTTTGATAGGTAGAACAATCAGTCTTTACAATATCATAATGTGATATAAGAGTATTGTTTGAGTCAGTTATTGATTTTCGTAAGGTCAATGAAAGTCCAGAAGGATTTGGAGTCGGCCCGGTAGGAATTGGTGCTTGAGGTGGATTTAAATCTATTTGAAGATTTTTAGCTCGACTACGAGTTGTTCTACGCGTTGGTATTTCTTCGTCATTTAAAGGCATTGATACAGTAGTCACTACTGGTGAATGTGAATTTACTCTAGACTTAGTTTCTGTTTTAGATGGCATTTCTGAACAAACATCTTTGTGTTCTACTTCTACTTTAGCAGGGCTAACTGTTTGAGTGATTTTATATACATCTGACTCACTTTCTTGCACTTCTTGGTCTCCGCCAACTAGCATAGCTGTTCCCTTACAAATTCTCAAAACTATCGGTGGCTTTCCATCATCACGCGATGACACATCACTAGTATTATTATCAACGCATTCATTACCTTTTTTAATTGGTGTTTGCGTTGAAATTTTTTGATAAGACGGTTTCGAAATAACCCGTGGATTCTGTTTTGGAGCTCGTGAGCGTCCAGGAACGAACTGTGAATCTGATAATTGTCTATCGACCACTGCTGGTTCATGTTTGGCTTCGTCTGTTGTAGGCAAAACATTTCTACTTTTGAAGAATTTTTTGGGTTTTATTGAAGGTGCCGTAGTCGTTCGAGTTTCAAATTCATTATCAAAAGTAAATGGATCTTTTTCTGAATTAACTTGGGCATTTTGATTACCATAATCAAGTTTTATTCTTTTAGAACCAAATATTTTATGTATGTCTTCTTTTCGTCCTATAAAAATGCACCCAATATTTTTAATAATAGATGTATATTATTTATATCACATTCACACAAAATATTGAATAATAAATGACTCTTACCATTAATATTAGTGCTCCGAATGGATGTAAATGAAGTAATACCCCATTTTCCAACAGTACCTGCGGATTTAGCAGCAGATGGACGGTTGCTATTTTCTCTAAATAACTTATCAAATTGAATACTACTAGGCGTAACACTAGCCACTTTTCGATTATACGATTTCGTATAACTTCGTGAAGTCATTTTTATATCATTAAACTTCATAGATATTAAAAAATCCAATTTTCACCATATAATATTTCTTCATAATTTTTTGAGTTATACTCCAAAACCTTTAGAGGTTTAAACACTTACAATGATTAATTTCTAAACACTTCAAAAACGTAAAAATTTATAATAGAAAAAACCAATTATAAAATTTGAATAAATAATTCAAACAATTTAAAGGAATATATAAACAGAAAAAAAATTAAATATAATGGTAAAAATAAACGCCATGTTTCATTTAGTCTATCTCTTTCTTTCACGCTTTCTCTGAGAACTAATATACTAACTCATTAGAATGAAATTATATTCTTGTTATTATTAGTTATTTGATATTCTATCATTTTCTGAATGTTTTTATATTTGATCTACACTTATATCTTTCTACCGTCTATTCAACAAAACTAAATATATAGAATCGATGCAATTCAGATATAAAAATATAAATCATAACATAACTTTTTGCCATCTGTCGATGTTTTTCGCTTTGATTTGACATACCATGATATATGAAAACATGTGAAGGGACTTGCATTTATAAACTAACAAAAATCAAAATATTATAGTCATTTTCATCGATTCTAGGTAGAGACACTGTATGCATGTTCACATGTAACTACTGTTAACTATTCATAAAATCCATTATAATTACGAAACAAGTTAAAATTTTAAATTGTTATTATAAAAAAAATTTTTTTTATATTCATTTGCTTTCATTATTATCTACAATATATATTTGTAATGTGTACTTCACTACAAATATGTACAGACAAAAACAAAAATTGAAAACGCGGCTTTAGTCTTTAATCTTCTTCACGATCTCATGTTTATGAATATATATATATATATGTATATTCATAACGGACTTATTACAGACTATAGCATAAAGGTTTACGCCATTTTCCTTTTTCTGTGGTAGTCGGAGCTCCGCTGCTCATGTCTATTGATATTTATTTGTAGTTTGCTGATACTTTATTATTAATTATAACGTAAGTATAACATTAGAGTTATTGACTTTCATACATAAACATTTCAATCGACGTAAGCGTAACGAATTTAAATGTTATCATTTAATTAATAATTAAATTTAAAATGGCATGGTCCCATATCGTTAAAATTTACATCTTTGCAATTTTGAAATATCAATCATTCTGATACACGGATTTACGATCATTATTAATGAATAGCTAAATTCATCATTTCAAGTTTAAGCATCATTGAATTATAACCTAATTATTCATCTGTAATAATAGCACAGTCCGAACAATTAATTCATTCAATGCTTTAAATGCTAATAAGTACTTAACCTTGAATGTAAGTTAAAAATGAACTAGTTTCGCGACATTTTTTATGACAGAGTTGGCTGACAATATAATTAAGTAATTAATATTGATTATCTATTATCAAATTAATACAAATATCCGGTTAAGAAAAAAATTTACCGGCCATTATTTTCATCAAGATTTTATGCATTAAATAATAATTGAAATACTTTTTTAGATGTTTTTAATAAAAAGTAATTTTTTATTTAAATTTCTCCCACTTGAAAACAATGTAAATCTCCATATTTACTCTTCATGATTTGTATTTGATAAACGAAAGATAGGATGTTACAAATTTTTGTGTGTCACAACTACATCTAAATGTGTTGCTATGCGCATTCCAACACACTCACGTGAATTTGCTTGATAATAGAGTTTATTGGAAATGTAAATATAAGAATCAAATTCAAAGGAACCCTTCTCTGGATTCAACCAACAGAAGAGACTATATTAGTTTTATTAGTCAATAATACATTATAATAACTTAACTTAGTATCATGAAGAAATAAATAACTTTTAGTTTATCGAAGTAATGAATAATTCTAGTTCATTCCCAAAAATACTATTAATAAAATAAGTAATGTTATTTCGTTATCGTAAATTATCATAATAAGATATACTCACATAGATATTTTTTTTTCAGATAATGGTTTCCTCGACAATGCCGGTAAGAATAAAAAAACAATAATAAAAGTCTTCATTTATTCTTTTGCTTAATATTTTTTCATTTTTATATTATTTTGACATACCAAGAAATAATATATTGATATTAAGCTAGAGAAAAGAGTTCTTGATCAGACACCATGCTTAACTTAAACTGTCTGCATGATCGAATTTCAAGAAACATTTACCTTTTTACACGTTAACTTATTATTCTTAGATTATCCAATAATATATTATTGATATACGTCATTAATTGCAGAGGAAGACCAAAATTTTCGTTGGTCGCTTGCCAGAAAATTGTCGAAATGATGAACTTAGACAATTGTTTCTACGATTCGGTGAGGTGACGGAGTGTGATGTAATGAATCGCTATGGATTTGTTCATATGGCTAGAGAAGAAGATGCTGCTGCTGCAATCAAAGCTCTTCATAATACTCATTTCAAAGGTGCTACCATCAATGTTGAACAGTCAACTGGAAAATCTCGTGGTGGTGGAGCTGGTGGTCGCAGAGATGATCGAAGATCAGGGCCAATGAGAGGTGGTAGAGGTAATCGTGATAACAATCGCGATAATCGGCCAGGTCCTTACAACCATCGTGGAGGTAAAATACTATATTATCAATAATATAAAACAAACAGTAACATTCTTTTGAACTTTATTTACGTATTTTAATTGTTTAATTCAAATACTTTTAATATTTTTGAACATTAGTTCGACCCATACCTCATGTTGGCTATGGTGGATCTACAACAAATAACATGAGCGGTGGTTACTCCGATTATGGTAATCGGGGAGGAAACGATTTTGGCGGACGTGGTAATGATTATTCAAGTGGTGGTTATGCCGATCGTAACAATTATGGACAAAATATAGGTGTTGGATCAATGGGAGGATATTCATCAACAGCACCTCCGATGACTGGATATGGGTCAAACACAGGCCCCATGGGCGGATACGGCCCAGTTGGAGGTGGTGATTATGGAAGAAACAATGACTATAATCGGATGGGTGACTTTGGCGCTCGCTCAGATTATGGCAATTGTATTTATGATTAATTTATTTTAAAAAATATTCAATCATAATGAAATAAATTAATTTTAACTTTGAATTGTCTTTGTTTTCAGTTCAATCCAACACAGGAATGGGAGGCGACTTCAACCGCGGCATGCCAAATACTGGAGAATATGGAAGAGATAATTTTGGCATGAATCGTAACGCTGATCCTTATTCTTCCAGAAATGATTATGATCGTAATGCAGTAGGTCCTATGAGAAATGGTGGAGCAGTTGGTTCGGCTGGATATGGTTCTGGGTATACAGATATTGGGTATGTTAAAAATTATTTACTTTATATTTATTATTTTATGTCACGTTAATTACAATTTTATGCATCAGGCCGATGGGCGGAGGACCTAATTATTCAACTGGAATGGCCAGTTATAATTCCACTTCCGGAGCACAATCTGATGTATTTAGTCGAAGATCAGGAAATACAGCAGCTAATACTGCTTATCCATCCGTTGGCAGCGGGTAAGTTGTCTTTAGATTTTTTTTTATTTTTTATGAAACCATTGAATCGTCATTAATAATATTAATTTTTGATCCATAGATATGGAGATGGATATGATAGGCCAGATACATATGGACTTTCTCGTGGTAACAATCGGTAAGTTGAAACACCTTTGAATTTTGATTTTATCTAAAAATAAATTTTATTTTGCGATTTCGAAATAACTGCGTAAAATCAGAACAATTATGTTTGATTCCAAAGTATAAGGTGTAACATTTATAGAAAATATAGTCGGTTATTCATTGATATTTTATTTTATTTTTTTCAATTCATTATTTATCGTCGACAAGCAATTAAATTAAAAAACGGTACTAAAGCTTCAATGTTGCGAGTTATTTGTAGTATAACTATTCTGAGTTGTGCGGAGTTTGATATAAAGAATTTATTGAATATCGATTAAAACTACAAAGAACGAAAAAAATCGTAGGCTCTATTATGTGAAGAGAAGTTTAAAATTGTCTTCATTATAATATTCAATGTAAATGTTAAAAAACTGTAATTATTTTAAAATGAGTACTAAATTAATTAATAAACAATACCCATGATGAAAATAAATAATATTTACTATTTTTTATAATATTATATATTATACAATAAATTTATGAAAAACATCTCTTCATATAGCTCGAATCATTTAATTGATTTTGCTATTCTTAGTAAGAATGATATAATGAGTAGACATATTGCGGAATTATATAAAAGCGAATAAAGCGTATAATTAACTACTCTTTCGTAAATTGATTTTTGTATGAGTGTCATTAGCAATAATAATAACAATAAATTCAGCGGGGTATTAAAAAATTATAAAAATTTTTTTAGCTGTGAGTGTGTGAATTAAATTATCTAAATAAAAATAGGTATTGTGAAAAAAATTATAAAAACAATAGGCTGAAGAATAATAATATATGCGGAATAAGAGAACGAAAAAGCGTGCGAAAATATGATTATTATTGAATAATCAAGCGTTACAGAATTAATTAGTAATCTTATCGTTACATCTTATACTTTTTATTCCAATTCGTGTTCATCGTAATTTTCGAATTACTGTGTTAACGATTAATTTAGCGATATTTTTTTTACGTTTTGAATTTTTAGCTTCCCAGGTCCGACCGACGCAATGCCACCAAGGTACTAAACTAAATCGTGTACCCTGCACGAAAAATATAACGCGCAATGGTGTATAAATTACTTGATGACCGGAAGACATGTGAGCTTTGTACGCGGAAAAATAACGCAACATTTTATATTACTATTCATGATGAACATTAAAATTGTCTACAAAAATAAAATGTTTATTGAGATTTTGAAGTTGCAAGATGTCTCAATGAACTGCAATTTTTTTTGGATAAAAACTTAATGGAAATCATGGATAGTTTTCTTTAGTAATATATTCTCTTAAATATATTGAGCTAGTTAGAGATATCATTATAAATTACAGAAAGCAGTTACAAATTAAACAAACATAACTTTTATTTGAAAAAAAAAAAAAAAAACAAATTATCTGCTGTTTGAAATGAAAGTAGTTAACCTACTTATTGGACAAGTTTTTATAATATGAAATGTTAATAATTCTTCAATTTCTTGTATTTTCTTGTTATTTTTATATATTTCCTTCAGTTCTAAAAATATATCTATATATAATAAATATATAGAATTAAAATAAAAATTATCTTAAGAATAATAGAATTACAAGATTTATAAAGTTAAATACACTTGATGATTTTCTATTTCAGTTTAGTATATTATAAAAGCAGAGAAATCAAAGTAAATAAACTTTTTTTCATAAAATACTTCATTATATTTCTGTATAAATTTTCCAAAAAATACATCATTTCGGATTCCTCATTTATAAAAAAAAAAATGTAAACATACACACTACCCTTAAGAATAAATAAACACATGACCTTACATAAAATTATTCGGGTATAAGGGAACTAAATAAACCATATTCCATTCATGTCCATAGTTTTTAGTTAATAAAAATTTATGAAACTAAAATATATACAATTTACTTCTGTTGATAAAATTTTGTACTTAAACTATTTTATTGGATAAATTAAGGAAATAATGTATGTTTCATCCAAATCAAGGGTTGTAAATGTTTGAAAAGTAAATAGAATAAATATCATCAATGGTTTATTAGTGAAAAAAAAGACAAAATATTTTCCAGATTTAAGAAATATTTGATCCTCAATAGTTTTACTCACACAACTTCTTATAGCGACCATTTTATTTTCTACTTTGAAACAGTCAGTTGGTGAAAAAGTGTGCAGACGTGGTTCATTATAGATTCACAACATTACTAATTCAAAGATAATAGGCTAAGTTAATGAAGTGAACTAATGTAAATTTTGTAATAAATTTCGAAATAATAAATCAATGTAAAACTTGATAGATATTCTATAGATTAATAAGTGTTCTTCATACATTTACATTTATATATCCAGATAAGTACAAGTGCTAAAATGTTCATAATATTGACAACAATTATTATTATAAAGTACTTAAAAAAAAAAAAAAAACGATTTTTAATATAATATTCAAGTTTACTAACATTTTAGGAAGTAGTAAAAATTTATCACTTCAAAAAAGGATATTACTCAATCATCTTTGGTGTAGGAAACTATCAATATACATCAGGAAATTTGTCGTATAATTTTCGTTGTATCGTGGCGAGCTTTTGATTCGAAATGAATTTTATTTAGTCAGATTGTCCCAAAGGCGAACAATAGTGGAGATATGTTAAACAACAACAAGAAATACGAGCGTTAACCGTGGCGTCCTGCGCTGAATATTTTATTAAAATTAATATTGATGAAGGTATGTTGAAGCGTGCGTGCGCCTGTACATTGTAATATTATTTTTGCGTTCGTTAATCATTTATTAATTTTCTTTTATAATTCAAGTTTTTTTATTTCATCGTTTTAGCGGTTCATGGTTCATTAACATATTTAATTCAGCGGTTATTACACATTATAAGCGTCCATATAATTCTTAAAGATGGCGAGATAAATAAATAAATAGTAATAAGTTGACATGGGATCTACTTATGAAAAATAATCACATCAATGCAAAATAGTAAATGATTAAAGACTTATTACAATGTTTTATTAGAAATTGAATTAAATAGACACTGAAAGAACGTAGCACTAATCTTAATTTTTTATCAGATGGCAACCAGGATAAGAAATGAGGAATATTCACGATAAGTTTTGAGCTGAGAACTATGTGGCATACCAACATCATTTTATGTAAGTGTGATGGTCAACCCATTTACAACCTTAGGAATCAGAGCGTGAGTATTGATTTAAATACCATCCCATTTTGTTATAAGTATCATCATAAGATTCCATTTCATATTTTCGTCACGTTTTTAACAGAGATATATTTTTAGATTAATTTTGCATACACTCAGGCCGTATTTTTTGAGTTTATATTCTGCTGCTTATATTTTAATGCATTAGTTGTAAACAGACATTCAAGAAGAAAATATTTATTTTGACTTGACCTCATTGGTTATTTTTTCTACCGTTTTATAACTGCATTTATGTTAGTTCATGTTAGAATTTTGCATAACTTTCTAGATCTTTTTCAGTAATGAAAATTATTTTGAAATATTAAAGCAAGATATGTATGCTTCTTTGAAATTGTAAATTAAAAAACTCATCTTAAAGTTATATTATTTTTTATCACGGTATTTTAACATCAGCAAGTATATCAGATAGAAAGAATCAAGACGTAAAGTGAATTTAAAATTTTTTATTACATTGTTTATAATTTTTGAATATTCATAAATACATAAATGCATAATAAACATGCAAAAAATTTTTTTTAGATCAGCTACACTATTCATATCATAAAAGCTTATTCTTTTTTATTAGCAACTGTGAAAAATATTTTTTTAACGTCATTTTTCCATGACTAAATTTGATACAATTATGTGATTTTAATTTTCTTTTGTAGCTTTAATAATCTTATAATAAAGATCAACTAAAAAAGAATAAAAGTGTTTTTTAAAACTTAATTCTTTATAAATTTTAGACAATTATGACAATATTTATTTCCATTTACTCCTTTGACCTATATCTTATGTTTCAACTTCTCTCTGTTGTTTCTTTGTTAATGTCAAGTAAGTTACATGCTGAGACCATAGAATGATCTTCAAATGGAAGCTACCAGCTGATAAAATGTTTATCACCAAAAATGCTCCATTCAAATAAGAATATTTCTAAAGGTAAGTATTTAAACTTGACAAGTAAAAACTGCATAACTAGTTGCTGTTATTATGTTTAAAAGATGAAGTACACTTCTAGTTCTGTACGATGAACCTTTGACCTACTCTCTGCAAATCACAACCAGTTCTATAATGACTGTGGATACTAAAATATTAGAAATGAAAGATTACACTCGAGTAGATAGACATGAACTGTAGAAATAATATTTTAATTATTTAGAAAAATATTAAACGTAATGTATAGGACTGAAGAATAGTCTTTGGTTGGTAATAAATAGCATGTTCATTGTCATAAAGCTTGTCTAGGGCAGTTCAGGATAAGAATAATTAGAAATGATGAGAATGGAATTTTTTAGAATTTTCAATGTCTAACTAAACTATAGTATCCATGACTTAATTATTATTATAGATTACTATAAAAATATAATTTCTTTAGTATTATTTTATTATTTTTTTTTTTATATAATTTATATAAATTAATTAAAATTTTAAACATCAGTCATGTGTGGCTCCATAATTTAAAAAAAATAGAGTAAACTGTAGTTTCTTAGTTTTTAGATGTCATTAAGAGTAATATCGTTCCACTTTTCTAAGTTCTTTATCACTTATATAATTTATACGATTCTAAAAATATAAATAGTCATTTTGAAGGTGAAAAATATGTAGCATTTTCAAATCTCACGAGATCATAGTGGCGTGATCTGTAGGATTTCTTGGGATTGATTTCTTTGGGGAAAATATCTAGCTGTCACATCAAATTCCTAAAGTCTAATATGACGTATTTACAGTAGATTATAATGTGAAAATTTTTTAATTATCAGAATAATAGAGTGTAAGGCATTAAGTGAAATTTAAGAGCATAAATACTCTCTAGAAAATGTAGTATAAGTAATTTACTTCGAAGTGTGTGTTGTGTAGCCATATTAGCTGGAAATGTATTAAAATCCGTAATGTTTCAGTACTATCTCTTTCTTATAGGTTATACATAACTAAAAAAAGATGTGAATAGAATGAATAGGAAAATTCATGAAAATACTTATAATAATATAATAAGTTATTTTCTAAAAATATTGCAATGAGTTGGTTAAAAAATAATGCATTTATTAATAATGCAAATAGACAATGTCCTCAAAATATTCCTACGAATATTACTGATCGTAGTGCATGTTATGATAGTTTTTGTAAACATTGGCAGCAAGCACATGACATTATAAAACAGTCATTTGTAAGTATGTCAAGTGTTTCTCCACTTTGTGACGTTCATTTATTTAATTGTCAATATTTTATTTGTAGTTGACAACAAATGAATCAATCCATGATTATTTAGTGGCGTTTAATAATCATATAGATCAAATGGTGACATTATTAATAATTGAATTTCGCAATAATACTACTCTTAAAAATTGTCACTTAACTGTGCAATCGAATTTATTATGTCTAGAATATTTGTTAAGTGAAAATTTACTTGATATTGTGTATGATTGGAGTGCTGTAACTAGAAGGTAATACATTTTAGATCATTTGAATAATAATTCTGACTTAAAAATAATTATTGTTACATGATGTATTTTTAATTTACAGCAATACTGTAGACTTAAAAGTTATAAAATTATTTGAACTATTAATATCGTATAATGCATCAATTATTGGTCATGAACCGATATTAAGGCCTCTGTTGAAGTTACTTAAATCTTATGAGAATGATGTCCTATCACCGGATTTAGAAACAGAATTGATAAATTTGCTTCACAGTATTTGTATCGCATTAACACTAAATTCAACACTTGTGGATGTCTTTTTTTGTTCGTCGACAGATGACTCAAAACGCAAGTAAATAATTCATCATATCAGTATTTTTTTAAATGATATTTTAATGTTTGCAGATTAAAGTTTTATATGTTAACATATCATTAAATTACTAACTTCTAGAAAATTCGGTTAATTACTGTGTAGTAAGTGTTTGTGTTTAAGGAAAAAAACTATATCATTTTATTGAGATGTTGCTTTTGGAATCAGAATAAAGATTAAAAAGTAAAAATAGAGAATTACTCAGAAATACCTGATAGTAGACATAAAATATAATAGAGTTTATAAAAAAGTTGTGTTATGAGAATTGATAACATTGAAAATGTAAAATAAAATTTAGGTAGAGTTGCAAAGCAAGTAAGAAAACGGAGAAAGAACAAAAAACACTAGACTGTTGAATTTTGTGGGTTAAAAATAATGAGAAATTGAGAGAAAAGTTTTACAAAGCTTTTATTACTTTTTTTCTACTTCATAGTATAAAGAGTAAAGTAATGTTCTATAAAACAATAGTGAAAAAATGACAAAAGACAATAGAAATCGTTCTCTATCAGTATATAATATTTTTTCGACAGCAATTTTTCATCAAAAGTACATTTTTAAAAGCTTTTATAGAAAATATTAATGAATAGAAAAAATAGAATATTGGTCATACGATAAAAAATATTTATAGATTTAAAAACGCTAAAAAAAGCATACAGTTTGATTTTAATTGAAATTCGAGCTCAATCTTTTGCTTTGAAAGCAGAACTTTTTTGACCATCCAAGCTGTCTGAACAATTTCCGTCAATCTCTCAACTCACCAAAGCAACATAAGTGCTTTTTTACAGCCTCAGATGTCGTTACTTGGCTGAATTTAGACCGAACTTCTCATCCTCACGAATTTCTCAATTTAAAATATGATAAATTATTTACTCATTCATCATGAATTTAATTAGCTTATAACTCTTTTGAATTTTCAAACTTTAATTCAATAAAACAATAATATTCTTTCATATATAATAAATCTTCTTACTTGAAATGCTTCAATAGAGGTGAATTTATGTTCCAGATTCTTAATACTCTCATTATTATTACCTTTTATACATCGAGAAGGAACAATCGGTCAAAAAGCTCGAGATGCTATGTTACTATTCATATCACTGTCACAGAAAAATCCTGACATGGCTGATTATTTATCAGAAAATTCTAATGTCTGTCCAATTTTAGCTACTGGAATAAGTGGTTTATATTCATTATTACCGCGGAAACTTGATATTCCAAATGAAGATTGGTGCAGACTAACGCCTGAAAATGTTTGCAACATCTCATCATTAAATCATCTAATTCGTTGTTTAGAATTTTGTAATGCTGTTGCAAGACTTTCACACATATCTGTACAGAAAAAATTATCAGAATACTTGTATCAAGGTTTTTTAGTTTCTGTGTTAGGTCCAGCATTATTACAGGTAAGTTTTTTATCTACCAATAAATATTTAATATTTTTTTTCAAGGAGAGAAATAATCGTAAGAGTTCAAATGATCGTATAATAGTTTCTCTCCAGTATTAATCTACATATAAAATCTATTATAAAGTATAAAAAAAAGTTAATTAATTTTCTTGTAAATAATTAACTCCATCACTGATAAGTTAAATTGAAAGTTAAAGGCTGAGAACGGTACAGATAAATATTTACGTGTATTTTACACCGTACAGTGTGTCTGCCAGTGAAAGAGTTAATTTCTTCATATCCAATAGATTCCTGTTTTGTGGTTGATTACTATGCAAATTATTTAAACTGGTTACGATATGAAAAAGAGTTGTAAGTTGTAAAGTTCTTGTTTGAGGTTACAATAAAGTGTATTGTAGAAACTCTAGATATATTGCGGGTTTACCAGAACTTTTTATGCAATTTTCACACCTGAGACAGATTGAATTTTCTCAGGATTTCGTGTGTTTATTTTAATCTTATTAAATTTCAGTTCGATCGATTTTTTTTGTTGTCTTTTATTAAAAATCTATAAATAGTAAAAGAAGAAATTGATATGAAGATATTAATCATAAAATAAAATACCATAAAAGTTCAACTTTTCTCTTACCATTAAAATTATTTGTTTTTCAATTCATTTAATCTCGTTATTCAATATCAAAAATATCATCTCTTTATTGATCATTATTTCTTATTTCTCATTTTCTAGACGTCTTTAGATGAAACAATCACGGCTACAATTTATTTAGAATTATTCTTGCACAAAGTCACAAATCCTGGACTTTTATACACAATAATCAAATTTTTACTAGAATCAAATTATGATGGCTATAGAATATTAGATGTATTAATCCAAAGAATCGCTTCTAATTCAAAAGTAAGGTTTTTAATAGTTATTATTATTATAATTATTAAATCAAAAAATTCTTGAAATTAATTTTACTTTTTCATTTATATAAATTTAGTTATGCATCGTAACTCTAGCACTCTTTGAAACTTTAGTAGATCTGAATAATGAAGACATAATGCTAGAGTTATGTTTCTCATCTTTATCTCCTTGCTCTCATGTTATGCTTTCACAACGTAGTAAGCTACAAGATTTGGATTTTTCTGGAAATACCGCGAAGAAGATATTATCATTGCGGCCAACTTGCTGTTTATCTTGGACAAATTGTGTAGAAAATAAATACGAATCTACCAATTCTAATGTTTCATATGAAAACTCAGAGTCGTTGATGTCTCCAACATTATCATTATGTAGCCAACTCGATGACAGCCTTATTGGCAATTATTTTGCTTATCTTTACAATGCAAGAACAAAAATTATTCTATGCAGATTATCATGTTCTAATTGGTCATCAAAGTATGATGGTAATGATAACAGTGAGAAAAATCATTTTTATAATGAAGATAAAAAATCCGAAGCTTATTTTGAAAAAAGAGAATCATATTCATCAACTGATGATATCATAGAAAATGTTAAATCATTAATTGATCATAATCAACCATCATATATTGATTATAATAATCAAGAAAACTCACTCAACGCCTTGGAAGAGATGCTTGATAATAAAAATAAAAATAATGAAAGCTTCGCACTTGAATTGTCAGATGCACTTACAGATAGGCTTTATATTAATGATAATAATAAACCCGACAATATCAATGCTAAAGAATTCATTCAATGTAATAGTAATTGTGACAAATTACCTGTTCAAAACTCAATGGAGTTAGACGTAACTGATGCTCAATTTAAACAGCCAATTTTATCTTCTAATAATAATAGTAATATTAACAATAATAATCATATTATTCAGAATCATAAGAATAATAAAAATAATAATGAAAAAAGTACAAATAAAAATAGTTCACTAATGATTTATAATACATCTATAAATGATGAAGATACAATCAGCAAGCCAAGTGTTGGAAAATTTTTAGATGTTATTTTAAAGAAGTTGGAATTCATGACTAGTAATAATTTGTATGTTAACTTGCGCCTAACTGGGCTTATTAGCCGACTTGCCATTTATCAACAGCCATTATTACAATCTTTTTTACTTAATCCGTCATTAGTCTTCCAGCCAAGTATTCGTTCGTTATTTCAAGTAAGATATTTGATTTTTAATGAACTAATTAATTTTATTTTATCAAAAGTAAATATCTGCAGCAGGATTATTGAAAAAGTTACTTTTATAAAATATATGTAATTAAATCACTAAGAAAATTTTATTTATTTAAATTATTTTTTATCTCTTTCTTTTATGTTGGAAATTTTCTAAATTGATTAAAGAATAAATACTTGAGAGGAAAAAAAATAAAAATACGAAAATGCATATAATGATAATTAATTTAAGTTAAAGTATTCAGTTACAAATTGTTCCACATTAAAATAATGAAGCCATTCATACTTATATAATGAGATAATCTTCAGTAATTATTAAACTATTCAGCGATAAAAAATACAAATTACAGTAATGAAGATGTGAACACTTTCTTCCATTGTTTTTCTTTCTTAAGAGGAATTTTACTAACTATTTATTTCTCTTCTTTAAATTCTCCTTGAATTATTTTTGTTCGAGTTATATCCGTTTAAAATCAGCAACTTTTGACCCGATAATAGCATAATTGCGTGATTGCATGAGATACTGTTAGAAATATCTTTTCGGCTTAGTTTGCTTTAACCCAATATTTTTTAAGTACCCATCAAAAATACTGTTATTACTTAGAGGAATAAATTATTTTTAAATAGCTATCTATATCTTGACAAAACTGCAGATATTTCAATTTAATTCCTAATATCACAGAACATTCAGGATAAAATCAAAATTTAAACACAAAAAATTTTTATCATTGAATCATCATAATATAAATATCCAATAATTAATTTTTATCATCACTTTCAAGTAATTAAATATTTTGTATGTCTTTGAACGCAGATTTTAGCTTCATTAAAACATAAAATTGATCAATATCTATCAAAAGTAAAGAATGTTGAAGAGTTAGTATACCAAGCCCGATGCTTTTTAAGAAATCGAGAATTACAATTAATAAATGATCATCAAAACGGATCGCTGTCATCTATAAAACAGTTATCAGCGACAAAAAGGAATTTTAATTCTGATCCTTTTGATAGAAGTAAGCAATTAATAATATTACTTTGATTGAATGCTAATTTATGTATACATAAATAAGTTATAAAATGACTTTTTTCAGATCGGCCAAAACGTAAAAGCCTGACATCTCACTTCACTCAAATATTCAAATTTGGTGTCAATGGTGTACCACAATATCCAAGACCGAATTCAACGACGTATTTGAACGAGAATAATTACACCCAAGGGTAAGAATATTACAATAACATTCATTAATATCTCGAAATTACATAGACATGCAATAGTTATAATTCTCAGTCGGGTTAGAATAAATTACAATATTAATTGTAGATTGATTGAAACTAGTATATACGCAAAACAAACTCAATAAATACGGTTTCAATTAAGACTTGAAAAAGGGGTGCTTCCCCCAAGCATTTGACTGGTTTTCACTCGATATAATTGAGCTATCGTCAGTTAATTTTTCTCTTTCAATTTTGCAAGTCTGTGTTATTTTTGATCGGAAATAAAATTAGTATTATCAAAACGATTAATTTATTTTAATTAATTATTAAGCTGTCCCGAATCAATGATGTCAATAATTTCAACAACTCAACACGTCGTATTGTGCGCTGTCATACTAGATGAATGGCTTAAAGAATTATCAGCAATAACACAAGAGCATTGTATTTTATCATTAGACATGTAAAAAAAAGTGTAATATCATCAAAAAATATGTACTATTATATAGTAGTTGTAGTAATTTATTATTAAATAAATTATTTGTTCATAAAAAAAAAATGATACTATTATTTTTAATTTATTTAATATTAAATTTTTTATAGTTAATTAATTAAAAATACTACTTTCAAAAGCATAAAATAAAATGACAACGATTTTTATGATTAAATATAGTGTTATGCACAAAAATGACTCATTAGAATATATTAATCATCTCATTTGAGGTCTGATAATTTTGACAAAATTTTCTACAGTTAATTAGAATGATTATTCATATCAATTCGTCATAAGCTATATGCGGATTAGATTTTAATTAACGACTTGCTTGATTGAAATACATTAGTTTGATATTCATCAAATAGTATCTATGTAGGCTAGATTCAACTGATAATTAAAGTTTCTCGCTATGTCTACCAAATCGATACTTTTCATTCAAGCACAAAAATCATCTGATAATACCAACTACTGCAATATTTTGTTTTTCGCAAACCTCACAAAAAGCAGGAGGAAAAATTTTAAAATTACTGCAACGAATATTCATGTATTTACTACAAAGAAGCAACATGCATTGCTACCTAAACGTATTAATAAGAATATTGTGAAGCCTCAACGATTGACTACTCTAAAATCACTCAAAACCTTCTTGCAAGATTATAATAACATTGAAATGGTGGTTTTATATAAATCTATCTCTATCGCAAACGATTCTAATGTTGATCAGTACTATGATGATTTGAAACAACAATTTTCTCAATATAAAATCATTGAAGAGTTTGATAATTCAGTAGTTTATGATAATCATGAAGAATTTATACATCCTACATTTATAAATTTGACCAAGTTACTGAGTTGTAAAATACTTTTACTCGATTAGTAAATATAATATTTTTTCAACGGCTTTTAACCCTTCTTACTTTTACAGCAGTGAAATATTTTAAGTAAAAAAAAGGTAATGATGTTTTTTTATGAATAATAACCATGATTTATGGTATGTATGGTTTTATCCTATCTACTGTAATTATGTTGCAGTCTGTGGTAACGTGTTGGTTTCGTTCTTTGAGGTTCGCGGATTCGACTCCAGCCGATGGCATATTATTCACTGTTAAAGGCAAAGAAATTATTTATAAGACAAGTTAGACTGTTGTATAAATCAGTAAAAATTAATGAAGTAATTTTTCTTACGTATGGTTGGTGCTTCAGAAATACTTGAACACATTTTAAATAATTTCATATACAATCTAGTGTGGCCAGTTCTGATTATATATAAATAAGTAAGATTATAGTGTGCGAAGAAGGAATGTAGACATTTTGATAAGCTTCCATGCAATCCCACTAAACTAATTTTTGTAGTATCACGTATGGCTTTTTTCTGAGAAATGAATGAGTCATTGTAATAAAATATAATGTGATATAAAGTAAAATAATAAAATAAGACATTAAAAAACTTTTATTCACATTTAAAAACATACTTATGTTTGCATTAAATTTCATATTTTTCGATTTTTATTACACATACCAAACTGAAATACTTAGAAAGTCATCAGTGATTTATTCTTATCATTTACGGGTCTTTTATGGTGACCATAATGTTACTGAGAACCACGGCATTCGAGAGAAAGAGAGGGTCAAAAAATTCAGGAATCCTTTGCTCTGACTGGGCATTACCATAGAAAAAATACTAAACAATGCATACATTAAACTTTCAAAGGTTCTAATATAACAACTATGATATAATTTCAACGATTTTCATTCTTTTACAACAATTTATCGCACACAAAAAGAAAAAAAAAAAAAGAAGAAGAAGAAAAAAGAAAAGGAGCAAAGCGAAAAATCGAACTCATTTAAGGTAAAGGAATTCTCCGTACTCAATATTTAATTTTAAAGCAAAAAACGGATTAAATCTGCATCTATTTAATGATTTGTTTATTTTTTAGTCTAGAAGAATCTTCAAAGTTCATGTATAGTTAAACAAGTCATTGACTTATAAATTAATAGGCTGGGTGTAGACTACAAGGAAGGACGTTATTTACTGCTAATTATAATTATTTTTCTGATAAAAATAAATAATTAAATTATCAATTTAATATCATGATATTTTTGTAAAAATTATAAATTGCAATAGTAGGTTATAATATGCAGTTGAAACTTTTTAAATCATCCAGCCACTTTGCTTAATATATTAATATTAATGTGCTTGTGTTTCAGTATATATAAATAACTGATGAAAGGATTTCGAGTGCGTACATGTGGGAGCAGTTGAAACTATACGGTCCAGCACCATGGTCAAGATGATAGGTAAATAGCCAGGTAAAAGACGAAGACAAGAAATTTAGGTATAGTTTGAAAATTGAGTTTAAAAGTGCTATAGCATCTCAATATGTACATATAGGGTGAGATTGCAGAATCATTTCGCTGGACACTACACAGTTTTAATTTAAAGATAATGTAAGGATGAACCATACCCTTTAACAGAATCCACCTTGTATATTGTGGTCTCTCTTTCTCCTGCTCCAAAATGGCTACCATGTTCTTATTGCAGGATCGTAAAGAGTAGGGAAGAATCTACAGGTCCTACAGGTGTCGCCATGTCAGTATATGTTTCACTTCGGAACTGCTCATATTCGTGTAATATAAACGAGCCGAGTAGAATATGTTAAAATGTGTACTTGTTTATATGATCTTTCACTTGAATCATGTTGTTGAATTACTAGACTTTCAACTAAATTCCTAATTAAACCAGTGAAACAATATGGATAGAAATAAGAAGACAGGTTTCTCTCTTATCACTTTGCTCACACGATTGCAGTAATTCTGGTATTTCTTTATTGAATCAGTGATAATAAATGGAAAATAATATTGAAAAAATGAAGTGTCAAAGAAGATGAATTTTTGAACCGTTTATTATGTTTATAAAATAAAAACATACCAACATACCACGGTGGATGCTGCTGCAAGTGTAGTTGTGAAGTCTGCGTGCCGGTGTCTTTTTTTTTAGCAAAGGAGATGATGTGAGAAAAAGAGAAAGGAATAAGAAACGTAAAGCTATTCGTGTTATGAATACTTTATGGTAGAAGATCTTACCAAGAATACATATATTTCAAAAATTGTGATCTGTTTACTCTTTTTCCTAAGAGTACATTCATGAATATATTTATTTATTGATTGATCGTGAAATTGATCATAAATGACAATTAAAAAATGGTGACAGTGCAAATGAATGAAATAAATGATTCATTTAATAATGTAATTTCACTTATGTATATGCTCATATATGCACATACTCATAATCTTAAATCTTATCAGTTGGATTTCGTTTCGGTCCACGTGCCCTATCGCCTTTGGGTGCGTCCTTGAGGAATGGAATACTCGTGATAATACTTATTTAGAATGGAGAAGGGGACGAAGGTTAATAAAAAAAAAAAAGGTAGCGAGAAGCTACAATCATCTTCGTTCTTGCTGTTGATTCTTGGCAGTGCAATTATGATCTCTTGGTTAAATCCAGTAAAATCCGAGAATGTACTGCATTTTGAGGTTTCAGAAAATATTCCCGCTGGAAGCACGATTGGTTTTATTGATATGGAAAGTCCTCCTTATTTAATAGTACCTGTTCCAGGCTCGCCAGTTAAAACTGATTTAATAGTTGATTCTACAACGGGTGAAATCAGGACCAAAGTATCATTGGACCGTGAAACAACTCCGTCATACAGCTTTGTTGTACTTCCTCCAAATAGCCGGGTGGTAATTAATGTCCTTGATGAGAATGATAATATACCAACGTTTCCTGTCAAACATGTGGAAGTTGAATTTCCGGAAAATTCACCAAGAGATGCTAAAAGAGCTCTTCCACCTGCAAAAGATTTAGACGTGGGTCAGTATTCAACTCAACGATATGAAATAATTAGCGGTAATTATGATGATGTATTTAAGCTATCGCAACACCGTGGACGTGATGGAGTACTTTACTTGGATCTACAAAATTCTGGCTATCTTGATCGAGAAGTTCGCTCATCATATGATTTAGTAGTGGAAGCATTAGATGGAGGATTACCGCCTTTACGATCCCGCTTACATGTAAGTGTATCTGTTCAAGATGTCAATGATAATCCTCCGATTTTCAATCAAACAAGATACACAGCAAGTGTACCGGAAAATACAACAGTAGGAACACCAATAATTACCGTGAATGCTTCTGATGCAGATATTGGTGAAAACGGTAAAATAGAATATTCGATAAATCGTCGTCAAAGTGATAAAGAAGAGTTATTTCAGATAAATGCAGAATCCGGAGTTGTATATGTAAATAAAGTATTAGATTTCGAACGAAAGGAACGTCATGAATTAGTGATAGTTGCAAAGGACATGGGTGCTCAACCTCTAGAAGCTAGTGTTTTTTTAACTATTTACGTTAAAGATGTTAATGATAATCAACCAACAATAACAGTTATTTTTTTGTCTGATGATGCAACACCAAAAATTAGTGAAAGTGCTCAACCGGGTGAATTTATAGCACGTATATCTGTAAGTGATCCTGATTTACGAACTGAATATTCCAACGCCACAGTAACGCTTTTCGGAGGTGACGGACGTTTTGGCTTAGCCACAAGAGATAATATAATATACCTTGTGGTTATAGAACGACCTTTAGATCGTGAAGAGAAACCAACTTATGATCTTTCTGTAGAAGCAACTGATGCTGGAACTCCTCCACTTCGAGCTGTAAGAAAATTTCAACTTCTTGTAACCGACGTCAATGATAATACACCTATTTTTGAACATGATTATTATGAAGCTCATGTATTAGAAGCATCAGAACCTGGAACATCTGTGCTCACCGTTAAAGCTACTGATGCTGATGATGGTTTGAATGCAGTCATTAAGTATTCCTTGAAAAATTCAACATGGTTTACTATTAACGAAGATACCGGATTAATAAGTTCAGTGACACATGTGGATTGTGAAACGAATCCCACACCGATTCTAGTCGTCATTGCCACGGACAGTGGTCGACCGGCTTTAAGTGGAAGTGCTACTGTAAAAGTAACAGTTCATGACCTCAATGATAATGAACCGATCTTTGAGAAGCCTCTGTATAATGTTAGTGTACTTGAGGACTTACCAGTTGGACGCTGCTTTCTCAAGGTAATTGTGAATGAATTATTCTTGCATTTCTTTAGTTATTTTTAGTTCTCTTTTTAATTTAGCTCTTTCAGGTCGATATCATCATGCTAAGATGCTCTAAAAATATAACAATACAGAATAAAACTTTCAAACAATTAATTATTGTTGTTGAAAAATATTTTATCAAATCCGGACATGTATTTAATGTTGATGCATTTATGATTTTGGCATATTTTTGTGTATACAAAATTTAAAAGAATAATTGATATGATGCAATTTATTTTAATATTATAAAAGAACTGGATGAATCATGAGATATGATTGTTCTCGCATTTCCTTTCTTTTTATTTAATTTCATATATGTATTCTTTTTGGATATTACATTTAAATATGTCAAAAGACTTTCGAATTACATGTTTCACATATCAAATTTCATTTAAGTCATGCTAAGGTTTTTAATCACTTTTGAGAACTCGCATGAAATAAAATTGCATCCGAATATACTTTATGGATATATTTTTTACTTAATTTTCAGCCAATTGAATATAATAACTTCTAACCGTAATTTTTTTATCCTTAAATGACACTTTCTAATTTTTTCTTCGCACCAATTATTTTTTTACGACCTTCAGTAATTTGTTTACTTATGTCTTTTGCAAAATAATAAGTGCAAAATGAAAATTACTGACTATTCTTTTTTTCTTTAAGTAAAGAATGATGTGAGAAATTTCACAGAATAATCATTATTATCTACTATTGACTGACGAAAATAATTTTACTTCAATTATTGTTTAAAATGTAGCAATATTGACTTTACTTTAAATTTACAATCATCTCCATGCATATTAATTTTCTAATTAAAACCTAATTAAAATTGTTTTAGCTCACTTTGCAAAATTAAAACTTACTTTTTTTTATGTAAATAAAATAAAAATGAATATTTTTTTTTGTTGAGTCATTAAAGATCCAACGAATTTTTTGAATTGTCATTTCGAAGAAGGACACGGAGAAAATTATACGGAAATTTCGTTGTTTTAATTTTAATTTGGCTATGCATCGACAGAAATGCTGGACAGCCTTGAACTAATATGTATTTTTCGAAGAGCCCATAGCAATTTTTGAATAGATCTCTTCCTGCCTCGCTATAGAGAATTAGTGAGACACAAATAAATTTTACTATGGCGGCATTGTAATTATTATTTCGACTACATCACGAAAAGGGAGCTACCTGGAGTTCCAGTAAAAACTTTATCCGGTGAATTCGAGAAGTATAGCTTTGCTGTCTCTGAAATTATGATGGTATATACAAAAATGTATTATGGCGCAATAAAACAATTGTTCCCATTAAAAAAATTTTTCTTAATACCACTGTACTTGAAAAAATCCAATTTAAAAACTTTTTCTCTAAAATTGTAATTGAATATAATTATTATAAAAATTAGAATATAAAGGATGTGAATGATTGATGTTGAAAATTTAAATGAATTCTTAATGTAAATATAATAATGCTAAAAATATTCATTATTATTTATGTAATAATTGAAAAGAATATTTTTAATTGTAAATGATATTTAAGTTTATAGATAATAAGGATAATTTTGTGAATTTTTAGTAATTAAAATGATTGTTTTTGTGGAAGTTATTTCGATTGAATATTATGAAAGTTGTAATGATATAATGGAATGAGTTACGGAAATCCGCTGAAAATTAACTTTAAGTGTAACTAATATTTTTTTTTTAAGAAAGCAATCAGCAGAATTTTTTACTTTTCAAACATTACTAATATAAAAAATAAGGTGCGCAATTATCTAAAAAACAAAATCAGTAAACTCTCGATTTGTTTCGAAATTTCGGGGCTGTCGTCAAAGATCGAGGGTAATAAAATTATATGACTTCCAATGAGAAAAGTATGGGTTGCTGGTAAACTGAAACTTTTTATGTAGAAATTAAACCCTTCTTACGGCCAGAAATGTTATAAAATTTCCAGAATTCACAGCAGTTACAGGGCGCAACAAATCGAGAGTTCATTGTAATGACTTATCGAAAATTACCAATGACACGAAGACTTTTGAGTTCTGTTGAGAAAAAAAATATTCTCTCACCTTTTATTGAATATTAACTATACGAAAAAAAAATGATAATAAATCAGCGCCAAACTAATGATGGTCAAGCATTTATGATAATTGCATAAAAATTAGAACTCGAGTCTCGCCAAATCATTTGTAATAAAATTGTAATTAATCTTATAAATTAACTGACAATTAATTAACGATTTTAATTTGATTTTTTTTTTTTTTTTTTCATTTCAATTTGTAGATTAAACAAAATCCATCTAGAATCTTATTTGTATTACTTTCGAAATGATTGAATTATTTCATGCTATATTCTCTCGCACTTCGAATTTTATCTTAAAGGTAATTTACTTACTATTCTCGTCTACCTGCTCGGTTGTTTTTTTCACCTGCCCATCAAAATTTAAGCGAGAAAGAATAAAAACAAGATTACAGAAAAAAAAATATAATAATGATGAGGGTAAAAAAAGTATGCATTTAGACTATTTTTTAATTTAAAAAAAAAAAATTACAATTTAACCATTTTACTTGAGTAAAAAAAAAAAGTTTTCCTTGCTAAATTGAGATGGAAAGATGTGAAAAACATTTAAAAAAATGTATTATATAGGAGTATATTAACATCAGTGAAGCTCAATATAATTAATACTGACTCTGCGTGGAATGCTGGTCGCCTTTCGGAATTCTTTCCTTTTTTATTATGGTTTTTTTTTTTTTTTTTATTAGCCAAGCAACTTTTCTTACAACCCTGACCAGTTTCTGTGCCGTTTATACGCTCTCCTTCAAAAAGAAGTATGACTTATTTTGTTTATGCTTTTTTAAATGATTAATCAGTAGAACGGAAATTTTATTATAATAATGTACGTACTACAGAAAAATCATCTACATGCAATTTGTTTAGATAACATGCACACAGATTAAATTATTCAATAACTTCTTATTCCAATCCAAATCATAGGCCACAAGAGGTTTTATCATTAACATTATTCATCATACGGAAATATCCTACCAAGTACAGAGATTTTTCAAATTCAAGAAAGCTCAAGATTCTTTATAATAAATAAAAGCTGATAAAAGTTGGAGGTTTTAGATGGATTCTTGAATATTAAAAAAGTTTTTGGTGGTTGTATTATATGAAGAGATACAAGACTGGCGGGAAAGGATTGTTAAACAAGTTGAAAGAGAGATTACGTATCTTTACTGCAAATCCTTTGCTATAGCTACTTTAAAAGATCAGGCATAGTTGAGTGAATATGTCGTCAACTCAGTATATGGGTATGCGTAACCCAGTAAGGTGGTAACATAAGTAGTTTTCTTTAACTGTAAAAACAAACCTAACAAATATTTATTTGTTTTTTGTTATTATTTATCCAGTAAATGCTTCTGCTGAGCTTAAATAATCTTGACAGAAGTAGAATCAACAAGTCACTTACTTTGAATCAATAAACAATTACAGGAGAAAAATAAATCCATTTACTGTATAGGAAAAAATGATGGGTTATTGGAACAGGATAAAAAACTGTAAATAAAAAGATGTTTTTAAAAAATTTAATTATGAATTAAAAATAATTAATAATATATTTATAGTTATAAAAAAAAAATTAATAAATATATTCATATAAAATGTCTCTTTAATTGAAAAATTGCAAAATTATTTTCGCAATTGCAAATTAAAGTTCTAATTGATTTATTTATTTATGCCTTTTCTACATTATTTTCTGCAGAATTTTGCAATTAGTTTTTTTATATCGATTATTTAAGGATATTTAGGAGAGTCAATTTAACTTCGATTTCTACTAATTATCGTTATATAACAATTGAAAATATAACATATAAGGAAGCTGGAGTTAAATGGTCCCCTGAGGCAAGATGGCTCACGACTAAAAAACGTAAAAGTTAACTTTAAAAAATCCTAAGCTGAGTTTAATGACAAATTTATTTATTTTATTAAATCATGAATATTAACAATAAGAAAAAAAGATTTTTTTTTTAGATTATAAGGTAAAAATGTAAGATATATAATTAATAGATAAAAAGGGAGTTACTAAATATTCATTATTTATTTTGACATTTTAAACGTGATATTAACTTAATTATGTTCACTCACGAACGATGTTGCATTGACTTTGTAAGACAAAATTTAGTAATTGCAGTGAAAATTTAAGTGTTTAAGAAACGCTTTAAAATTAAACACATCAAGTCGGTTCAATATAAAATGATAGAAATAAAAAATTAACCTTTGAAAGCATATTTGGAAAATTGGAGAGTATTTTACAGTTAATTTTATAGTATTTATATTTTTTTTGAAAAAAAATCATTTTTGCATTTGATTCAAGTGCTTAAAGTGTTTAATGCTTCCAAATTTTATGCATAAAATTAAAAAAAAGATTGAATTCGAAGACAATTTATTTTTTTTAAATAATTCAATCCCAAGAGATTCTTTATTATTATTTTGATAAAAAACATTCATTGAATGGAGTTACAATAAAAAATTAGCTTGGGAGAATTTTTTAAAAGTATTTCGCGCATCTTCTAGCGACGGCACTTACCTTGCTCCAGTGCACACCTTCATTATACTTTTTTAACCCCAAGATAAAATATTTTTACTGCTAAAATAAACTATTTCCTATAATAATATTGACGATGATATTATTAAGAAAAAAATTTCACTTTTGTTCAGAAGACTATTTCTTTCTTTCATTCTTGATAAAAAAAAATTAACATTCAGATCAGCAGGCGAACGTTGAAAAATTGCATTTATTTTAAAGCTGAGTACGTAGAAGAAATCAAGATGAGAATTTTATTCTCTGAGAATTTAAACTATGATATTATTATTTGAATAATAATAATAAAAAAAAATAGAGTCTCGTGAGAAGTGCGTTTTTTGACCTTTAACCGCTTACGGAGCGAAAACTGAGTGAAGTACGATAAAAAGTCACTGCACCTTTTTTGTAGAGCACAGAATTCCCTACAAAAAGTCTGCAACGGCATATTTTTATCTTTTGTCGTTTACAAGCAACAGTCGTCCTCGCGCAAACATAAAAAACGTCCGTGATATTTTTCGATTTTTAGCAGAGAAAATGTACATTTTTTTCGACATTTTTAAACTTCAACTGCTTACCTTATGTGTCTTATTAACAAGAAATGCTTTTTTAGTAATTCAACTCTTCCTTGGACAATTTTTTTTCGGTTTTTTTTGCTAAAATAAAATATGCATATTATTTTTAAAATCAAGTCTTACTACTATCAGAAATAAAAAATAGTAAATGTTAAAATTTTAAATATTTTATATTATTCTACATTATATGATATAAAAATTTTTTTTAAAACTTACAAAATAATAATGGAATGAACAGCATCAATACATCTAAAATAAATATGAATATTTTTATAAATTGGATTTCGTCAGAATCTTATAAAACATCATTATAAAAATAATGAAGCCTCATAAAAAGCATTATAACAAGTTTTATAAGAGTATCACAATAAGAAATAATAGCTTTTTAAGCTAAAGATGTATTTAACAATCAATCAAGATTTTTTTGTATAAAAGAAAAAAATGTAATTAAACTCAACTCATCTAAAAAATTAATTACAATTATTTTTAATTTAAATAATCTTTAACAACTTAACAATCAAGAAATGTTAAATATTTAAACAAAATATAATAACTGTAATTTTAAATATTGATAAATTTTTCACTCCATTGACTTTCAACAAAACTTTTATTTTAGTAAAAAAAAATCTGAATAGGATATAGTGTGGCCTTTTTGCACCTTAAAAAATAAGGTTCGAAAATGAAGAAAGCACGAATGCATTTCACCGTCACGTATGAAACTTGATATTTTGGAGCAAACGGTGGAGACTTGATACAACAGTGAGGAAAGTTAGAGTTAGAAAATAAAAGAAAATATTTCTATTTAACTCGATGGTGGGATATCGTTTGCATTTGAAAGTTTGTCTTCTCTCAAACTGTTCCTCTTCACTCTCTTTAATTATATAGACAGAGAATGTTTAATCAAAGCATTGTATCGATGGCTTTTTACTTTTCTTTTCTTCATTTTCTTTTAACTTGAGATGCATCTTGTCGAAGAGGATGGTTTTATTCTTGACCGCCTCCGCCGTCTTCTGTATGTTTATTTGTTTATTTGCTAGTGGTTGATACCTCATTACCGCGACAGATCTATCGATAAGAATACAATTCTTGGAAATACACAATGTACCTTTCTTTTCGATATAGAAAGATAAAAAAAAAAGAAGACTACATTTATCCTGTCTTTTTATTTCTTCAAAGCGATTTTTTTTCGCTCACTCTTTCACAACTGAGTTTTTCTAGGGCATGAATATTTTTTAAAACGTTTAACTCAGCTGTTGAGAGAAAATAAATCAAAAGTTTTGCCATTTATTTATTTTTCTTTCTCCATGCATATAGAAATTAACAAAATTTACATAACATCTGAAATATTTAAATAAAAAATATTCTAATCCTTTGAGAATTCAATAGTGAAGAGATAAAAGTATTCAATTAATGCAAGTTAACGTTTCAAGTCTCGTGCTTTGTTATTCAAGATGGTAACTCCAACCCACCCACTGCGTTTAATAAAGCAGTTTTACTTTCCATTAAAGTTAATCATAAAGATCTGTATATTTATATTTTTTAAAATCCAACAATTTGTTATACACATCTTAATTAAGTTAATAACTATATTTTCTCATTAAAAAATTTATTATTCATGCTACAGTATAATAAACTGTAATTATTTTAAATTGTATTTTATGAATTATTGCTACTATTATCGTTTTATTGTTACTGTATAGATTGTTAGTAAATATATACATAGATGTTATAATCCCTGTAATCAGCTTTAATAACGTGAAAAAAGCTTTAAAACGTTTTTAACTATTGTTAATTCATAATAATAACAATTATTGACTTTTAAATATTTTATATGATTATTAATGAGGTAATTTTTGTAATAAATATTTAATATAATTTTATTAATACTTTTTTAAGAGTACTTTAGTTTATTTATATTATTTTAAAAAGATTTATAAAAAAAGAATATCGAGTCTAAAAGTGTAAAAATTTATTAGTAATTAATTTATAAATTAATATAAAAAGAGACATATCAAGTTGTACTTAGGAATTTTAATCTGTTGGTAAGGTCCTTAAGGACCTCACCTCTGGCATTTATAGCTGCTACTAAGTTATCTAAAGACCCGACTCATGCATTCACTTCTTCACGCCATATTTATATATTTTTTTAATGGAGAAATATGGTTTAATCTTAATTGTTTTTCTATAAATTTTAGCGCCTTTACTCATCGACTACTGGTTCATAATTTTTTTTGTTCCACCAGTTATATAGAGTTGTTTGAATTTTTTCGTTCTTTTGAGATTTTTTTGATATATTTAAAGACTTGTGGCCCCTATCATCTGAAAGCTGTGAAGTAATCTTTAAATTGGACACATTCTTAATGATTAAATCTATCTCTTTATCATTTTCGGTGCAATTAGTAAACTAATGGAGAAGTTAATGTTTTATTATTGCGAAAATAAAAAGTAAAGAGGATTAAATATGTTCAACATAATCTTGAACATATTTGAGAATAAAAAATAACAAAGTTTTATTCAGAATAAATTTTTTATTCACATACATTTATTACAATAATTTCGTTTAATAATCATTTTGTTAATATTAATGACTTTGGAGTTTTGATACAATCAATATATTATTATATAAAAATTAATTATGCTAAAAAATAATTGATGCTTGATGATAATTATTTATGTTTCATACCAAGCTATATATTAGATTCTTCTGTAGTTGATTTTCAGTAGTCCCAAAAAACTCAATCCATGTATTATGAAAATGTATGATACCATATACCGCACAAAAAAGAAAAAGTTTAATGAAACTCAAAGGAATAAAACTAAAGAGTAGTCTTAAGAAGTACAAAGAAAGAGAAAGAAACCGAAAACAGCAAGAATTAGAAGAAAAAAAGTTACAGAAAAAAGATCTGAAGGACAAATTAAAAAAAGGAAAGAAGAAGATAGGATGAAGAAAGAATTAGAAAAGAAAAAAAAGTAAAAAAAAAAAAAAATTAAACCGGAGAACAAAGTAGAAAAGAGGGAGGAGCAAACAGATAGATATAAAAGAAAAAAAAGCATTGAAATATAGAAATAAAGAGCAAGCGGGAAAAAGAGAAGTCATGAAACAGAAAAAATTGGTAACGTAAAAAAATTAAGGGAATAGAGTTTAAGAACGAAGCAGAAGATGGAAAACGGGAAGAATTAAAAAAATGAAAAACTGAAGATGATAGAGTTGAAGATTAGATGGTAAAGAGAAGAAAAAGATTTAAAACAGTGAAGATTGGAAGAGAAAGAGGATGAGGAAAAAAAAAATATTAAGAATGAGGGAGAAGAGAGCGGATGATGGAGAAAGAAAACATGAAAAATTAAAAAACAGAGAAAATGAAGATAATAGGGTTAAAAAAACCGAGGGAAAAAAATGAATAAGAAGCCAGAAAACCAAGGGAATTGAAAAAGAAAGAAATTCAAGAAAATATAAGTGATGAAAAGAAATATTAATGTCGGTAAAAAAAAGAAGAAATTTGAGAAAATAAATGTTAAATAGAAAGCAAAAGAGCCGATTCGGTTAATAATTTATAAAAAAATGCATTTCACACTCTGCTGGTTGAAATAATACTCCAAAAGAACCATTTTTATTCATTAAACTCAATAAATATTTTGGGATGTATTTCAGGTACAAGCAACAGATCCTGACTGCGGTGTGAATTCCATGGTAAACTACACTCTGGGTATTGGACAGCAGCTTGTCAATGAACAACTTTTCGTGCGCAGCGATACCGGAGAAATCTGTGTACGATCACCGTTGGATCGAGAAACTCTTCCATTCCTGGAACTATCTGTGATTGCAACTGACCGAGGTATTATTAAGAATAAAAAACATTATTTATCATATATCGATGAAAGTGAGATAATTACCAACACCTTAAAATAATAACAAAAAGTAATAAAAAATTATTCATTGCTTTTAATCATACTTCAAATTATCACTCCAAAAATATCTGAATGAACTTTAATCAAATTCTAAAATAAAATGTACTTTCAATAAAAATAAACATCTTTAAGAAAAGTCCAATCCTTGATGACTCCAATTACTGAACAGTGTGCTTGTAATTACTCCATTTTTATGTTTACTCCACTTTCTCTTACACTAATTCATAATTTGGGTAATTATATATGATACTCCTCCTCCTCCTCCTCCTCCTCCTCCTCTTTTACTCTTGTTCCATAATCTTGAAAGTGGTTTTAAACACTATCAAACTAAAGATTTGAACAAAAGAAAAAAAAAAAAAATGTTACTAAAAAATATATTGAAGCTGATTGAGAATCAAATCCAAGACCTTTCTCTTTACATGCAAAAACTTTTACCATCTAAACTTCGGTTTCTAACAAATTCCTCATTATTTTTGCCTTGATTAAAATTTACATAACGGTAAAAACATGCAGTATCCTATTTAATTAGTACCATTGTTATATAACAAATAGCTATAATGTACTAAAGACATGCTTTACCATGTTTGTTGCAGGTGGATTAAGTACTACAGCTATTATACGAGTTCAAGTCATTGATGTCAATGATAATCGGCCAATTTTTAATCCGCAAAATTACAATGTAACCATTCGTCAAGATATTTCACCAAGTAGTACAATATTAAAAGTGTTTAGTAAAGACATTGATCAAGGACTCTTTGGTCAAGTTATTTATCGAATATCAAGTGGTAATGACGGAGGAGAATTTAGAATTGATAGAATTACTGGAGAACTTCAAATTATACGACCTAATCATCTCGCTAGATCAACACTTTATCTTTTAAATATTACTACTACGAATGCTGATGGTATTCGAAATAATATTGATGCTCATATACGAGTGAGTGTATCAGCCAATCAACGTATACCTACATGTGAACATCCTAGATATACTATCAGTGTGAAAGAAAATAATTTGAAAAATAGTGTTATTGGTACTATAAAATATACTGTTGAGGATGTCATTTCCGGTAAGTAAAATAACATTAATCAAATTTATTTTCAAGATATCTCAGTTGAAACAATCATAAAAAAAATAATTAAGCCTCTACAGGATTCCTATAAGAAATCCATAATACTCTTGGAACTTTATAGTGTTGAATGGATGAATCATTTACATAAAATATAAGGATAAACTTCAATTTTCTACGATTTAACCATTTTAGAAATTTTTAAAAGAAAATACTTTATTTAATAACAATTTCAATAACTTTAAATAAGTTATTCTTTGAATTAAGATAAAATTATCGAATGAATTAATTTTTTTGTATTTAATTAATTATTCATGCTAACTGAGTTCGTTAGTCTCTTTGATACAAGGATAAAGAACAAAAGTAATTCTATCGGATGAAAAAATATTTTTTATTTTTTTAAAATCGTTGTTTTCATATTATCATAATCTTTCTAACAGATTAAGAATTTTATTACAAGTATAAATAACATGAATGCAAACTCTTATCAATATATCTATACCTAAATAACCTTTTTTGTAATACCATTGGTTGTTAGAAAAATCAAAATGATTTTTAGTTTTTTTTATAAATGATCAAATTTGGTATAGAATACTTCATTATATCATTAAAAAGATATCATTGATGGGCCAAGAAAAAGAAACAGCATCTTCCCATGATAAATCACTCGTTTACCTTAAAAAAATCTTTTTTCTATGGAAAAAAAATCTTGCATTCATACATTTTTTCTTCTGGATGTATGAAATTTATTCATATTTGTTCTGTTTTTGATAGTGAAATCAGATAAACACTAGTTTTTTTAACTAAAAATTTCGGAAGCTTTTGGTCATTTCAAGTCAGCAGATGTGAGACTCGAATGGACGTCCGAGTATTATCGTAACGAATATGTACAAAGAAAAACGAAAACACAAGAAAGGTTTCGTCTCCGAATAAATTGTCATGAGTCACATTCCGGGCAGTCAAACGCTACCCGCCATTGTTCGGCCTTTTTGTTCTCCCTTCGTGTTCTGCACCGAGAAGTGGTAGTTTAAGATCGTTTGCATAAGTTTTGTTGAAGAAACAAAAGATACTGATTTCGTACTTGTAAAGTATTGAAGTCAACGTATTTAGAATATATTTTCGATATCAAAAATCGACTTTTAATACTATTTCTTACTAATATTTATTATAAATCTCAGTTGCATATTAAAAAGCTTAAATTCTAGTCAATTTAAATGAAATTCTATCAAATAAAGCTAAACTCAACCAGGTTTTATTTGATCAAATGATAGATCTATGTTTGATTCTATAACCATCATTGTGTAGATCAAAAACAACTTGTTGATAGGCTAGTGATCTCTAGTTCTAGATGAAACTAGTAGTTCCATGAAGAACACAGGGTATAGTACGCTTCTGGAATAATTTTATCAACCGTTGAGGTCACTAGAACTTTCCCAGCATCACGACTAGCTACTTCAATAAATTCCTTTTCATCAGGATATCCAATCTCTTAGGGCTTTTCAGTATCACAATTATTTTTTATGAATTGTTATAAACATCATGTCTTTAATATTATCCAAATATATACCGATTTAGTACTCTCTATTGCAGGTAAACAAAATCGATTTTTTTTGGCAACTGGAGATGTGGAATTTACTATCGATCCTATTTTGGGTATTTTAAGATCCAAGATAAGCTTTGATAGAGAGCTTCAAGATAAATATGTTTTAAGTGTTGGTGTTAAAAATGATAGAGGAATTGGTTACTGTCAGGTAAATGATTTACATTAGATTCATTAAAAATTTCAAAAAGATAATTTATTAATTATTTTGAATGATATCATTTAATAGGTTGAAGTAACAGTAGATGATCAAAATGATAATCCACCAACATTTCCAAATATCAACGTAAAAATATCAGTTCCAGAGTCTTACCCACTTCACATGCCTTTATACATAGCTCATGCAACTGATCCTGACAGTGTCCCATCGACACCTATTTATTACATCCTAAACCAAAATAATAATAATGATTTATTTCGAATTGATGTTCGGCTCGGAGAACTTTATCTGTCTCGTAAATTAGATTATGAGTGTCAACAGAGGCATAGTTTATCAATAAGTGCTTTAGATGGAGGTGGACTCTCGGTTAATATGAGTTTAAATATAGAAGTTCAAGATGTAAATGATAATCCTCCAGTATTTGAAAGGAATGAATATCATGTTGATGTTTCAGAAAATGCCCAAATCAATTCTCAGGTAAGAAAAAATTGCCATTAAAATTTTTAATTTATCCTCCATCATTACCAGTCACTCCCGATGATAAATTGATATAATTAAAAACTTGTTTTTAGATAATACAAGTAACAGCTCTAGACTTAGATACAGGGAATAATGCACGTATCAGTTATAGACTTCTGAATTCCACTATTTTCCGTATTAGTCCAAATACTGGTTGGATTTATTTAACACAATTTCTCGATCGAGAGACAATAGATCACTATGTTCTGAGTGTAATAGCATCTGATAATGGTAATCCAGCATCTACCGCATCCTGTTTAGTCTATGTTATGGTTCTTGATGAGAATGATAACAGTCCACACTTCGAGAAAGAATTTTATATTTTTGAATTGGCAGAAAATTTACCACCTGGTACTTTAGTTGGAAGCGTAAGTGCTTTTGATCCGGATCTGGATATGAATGCGCTTTTGAAATATGCCATAGTTCAGCACAATAGTAGCTTTACTATCGATCCTGACACAGGTAGTTATAATTGTTATAACATAAATCCTCAACAGAGATAAAATAATCCACGTAATACATATGTTAATGTAATAATTTATTTAGGTGAAATCACCACTCGAGAGTCACTTGATCGTGAAATGAAAAGTGTATATGAGTTGGTATTGGAAGTGAAAGATCGCGGAATTCCATCGAAAACATCGAGAGTATCTTTAAGAATTACTGTTCTTGATGTAAATGATAATTCTCCGATAATCGTTGACCCACAAGGTGATGTTGTAAGTGTGAGAGAGGAACAAGTACCTGGAACAGAAGTGGCTAAAGTACGAGCAATTGATCCAGATTTGGATGAAAATTCAACCATCACTTATACTATTTTAAGAGGTATTATTTATATTCACTTCTTTTTTTTTTTTGCTACAAAAAATACCCAACAGATTAATCGTCGTATTCGCGAAAAAAATTATTGAATACACAGTCGATGACTATCCTAGAATACTGTAGATAAATGAGCTTGATAAAATGCATCCATCCAACTTTCTTTTCAACTGAAAGGTTACATTATAATAATTATATGCACGAGGTTAAATATAAATGAATTAAAATGCTTATCCAATATTATTTAGATCACAAAGAATTAACAATATAAATCTCCTACACAACTTTTTGTCATGTTATTAATAGATCTAGACTCCAATGAATCTGGTGTGTTTTCCATCGATCCCATCACTGGAATTATAAGAACAAAACTGGTACTCGATCATGAAGAACGAGATGTTTATCGCGTATCCGTAAAGGCTATGGATGCTGGACAACCTCCTAGACACAGTATTCGGACTTGGCGGGTCGAGGTTCTTGCACTTGCTGATAATCGACCAACATTTAGAAGCAGTAGTCTTACATTTCATGTAATAACATCATTTTTTTTTTAGAACAATCATATGAAATAACATTTTAAAACTAACACTCAAAACCTATACAGGTACGAGAAGATGCAACTATTGGTCATACAGTAGGATCAGTGATCAGCACTGGTTCAGCAGGACGGTTGACTTATTCCGTTAATTTTCTGACACCATCAACTACAAACCCTATTTTCGATGTTCATAGAAGCTCCGGCGAACTAGTGGTTGCACATGCACTAGACCGAGAAAATATCAGTGAATATTATCTAGAAGTTCGTGCGCTAGATACCACATCCATCGGCAATCCTCAAAGCATTGCAGTCTCAGTGAAAATAATCATAGATGATTTCAATGATAATCCTCCTAAATGGCCATTAGATCCAATTGTAATAAAAATCCCCGAAAATACAGAAATAGGATCTATTGTATATAATTTTACTGCTACTGATTTAGATAGTGGTCTAAATGGTGATATTAGATACGAATTAATTTATGAATTTCCATCTTCTGGAAGTTTTGCTATAGATTCTGTTACTGGTGCTCTTACGGTGACTAAATTAATCGATAGAGAAGAGAAAAGTGAATATATTCTATCAATCAAAGCGTCGGACTGTGCAGCTCTCAGTGAACGGTTATCATCAACGGTTACAGCGAAAATAATTATTTTGGATGAAAATGATAATGATCCAATTTTTGTTGCTCCTGAAGTAACAAAAATATCTATAACTCCAGGTATTATGCCCGGTGAGTGCATCATGTTCAAAATAAGCTTTTTCAATATTCTTTTTACAAGTTGAGTTAGTTAATTTATACTGTAAATTTATTTTATTAGGAACAAATATAGTAAAAGTAATTGCAGTAGATAAAGATGATGGAAAAAACGGTCGTGTATCGTATATTATAGCTTCGGATAGTGAAGCATCTAAATTTTCAGTTGGTTATGACACGGGTATCATCACTTTAACTAAATCTATTGTGAAGGATACTATTTTACAAATTATTGCGAATGACCATGGTACACCCTCAAGGAGAGCCGTGATGAATATAACATTGACCATTGCAACTGATCAAATAATTAATGTTCCACGCGTTATGATGACTCATTCAGTTGTTGATATTCCTCAGGACTTTTCGGTTGGAGGATTGATCACAGATTTAGCTGCTTCTACTCGCCATACTCATGGTAATAAAATAAAAATTTTTCTAGCTGTATGAAATATTAATGATTTGTAATGGTAATGCATATTAATAATCATGAACTTTCGTTTGTATTTTTTAGAGAACATTACCTTTCGAATACCGACAGGTATTCATGACGATAAATTTGGTGTGTCATCTACAGGGATTGTAACTTTAAGAAAAGCCTTGAATAACAAAATATTGACCAGTTACCACATACCAGTTATCGCGGAATCAAATAATCTTTTTGATGTGACAATTCTTGAAGTCAATGTACAGAAAAAGAATTCTCCTAAATTTTTACCTGGATCTTGTTATACTCTTGCAATACCTGAAAATCAAGAAAACTCAATCGTCCATACATTTGCAACTTTTGGTGTAGATACTGCGAGTAATGATATTCAGTACAGCATAATTGGTAAGCTCTAAAGCATATTTGATATTACATATAAGCATGAATACCAATAGATCTTGTACTGACGAAAATTTCGGTTCCAATCAAACTTAGTATGATATAATCATTCTATAAAAAACTATTTCATATGTAATTATTATTCCTCTATTTAGGTGGTAACATTGGTGAAAAGTTCAAATTAGATTCAACAACTGGTCAGTTATATGCTTCAAGCTTGGACCGAGAAACAACTTCTCGATATTTGTTATCAATTTCTGCAAAAAATAAAAAATTACCTTCATTAGAAGATTATTGTAACATTACTGTAATAGTGTTGGATGTCAATGACAATTCACCGATGTTTTTACGGAATCAAAATACGAATGATCATCATTCTGAATACAGAGATACTGAATATTTTAATGGCCAACTTTATAGCCAATTTTCTAGTTCATTTGTCTATCCAAGATATAATTCTGATAAATACACCGTATCAATCTCGGAAGATATCCCTCCTGACTCGTCAATTATGACCTTGAAAGCAACAGATCCAGATCAAGGTATTAATGGGAAGATTACTTATGCTCTTGCTGAAGAATCAACATGGCTCTTTAAGATTGATAACTTCACGGGTATTATCACAACAGCTGGGTAAGAATTATTTTCATTTGAATATTTATGCAATAGTTATCTATTATGTATTATTGAGTCATATTTAATAAAGATATTTATGACTTTTATACGATTGAAATATTTGTGCCATTATTTCAATTTTAACATTCATTGAAATTTAAAAGAATCTTTTTTTTTACTGTGTATTTAGCTCTCTTGATCGTGAACTCCAAAACACATACAATTTTATGGTAACTGCCACAGATGGAAGTAATTACGATGCCAAAAGCACTTCAATCGCCATCGAGATTATCTTAGTTGATGTAAATGATAATGCACCGATTTTCGAAAAGACTCCGTTTACAACCACTATTCCCGTTACTACCCAGCCGGGCCAAGTTATTCTCCAAGTGAATGCGAAGGATCTTGATGATGGTATCAACGGAGAAATTGTTTACTCTTTTTTACATGAGCAAGAAAAACCTAAATTTCGCATTCATCCAAATACTGGAGTTGTTACAACAACATCAATTCTGAATCAAGAGTATGGGAAAGTTTTTTATCTCGAAGTTTTAGCGAAAGATAAAGGAAATCCATCAAGAAACACGACCGGATTGATTCGAATTTTTATTGATGACTTAGATGAAGTAACTCCTATTCTAAAATTTCAAAATAATACATATGAAGTAATGATTCAAGAAAATGCTGCTGTCGGTATAGAAATTATTCAAGTGCTGGCAGTACGGTCCGATGGACGTCGGCAACACATTTCTTATTCAATTGAACCAAATGATAGTTTACAAACTTTTACCATAGATCCGGACACAGGCATTGTGAAAGTTAATAATCCATCGAATCTTGATGCTGAGCTCAATATTGAATCTACACTTTTTGAAAATAAAAATGAATCCATCAATAAGAATGTTCAATCGTCCGAAGAATTTGATAATGCAGAGAAGAGAGATCAAATAGGAAATCAAGGAAGATCAAAACGTGTGTTAACTTTAGTTGCAAAAACAGTAGAATTCGAACCGTTGATAGCTTATGCAAAACTGGTTATTTATATAGCTGATGTTAATGATAATCCGCCTATTTTTACTCAACCTCAGTATTCGGCTGTTACTTTAGAGGGGAATGCTAAAGGTGATTTTATTTTAAAGGTAAGAAATACATGTCTGTTTAAAAACAAGACACATTTAAATCAATATAAAAAAAACTTGCTTTAAAATAAAAAATTTTTATATATTTTTTGTTATTCAGCTTTCAGCAAGTGACATTGACCAAGGTCTCAATGGCAAACTGTTGTATCATATAGTTGACGGAAATCCCGATAATGCATTTACAATCAATCCTCCATATAGTGGTATAGTTCGTACAAATATAGTCTTAGATCGGGAAATTAAAGAAGAATATAGATTGACTATTATTGCCACTGATCAAGGAAATCCTCAGTTAACGGGCACTACTACACTGAGCATTCGAGTTATTGATGTAAACGACAATCAACCCACGTTTCCTGGACACAATACAATTTCTATTGCCGAAGGTAAACATATTATTGATTATTGCTTGAATGGCTATTGAATTAAACATATGATAAATATTTTAGATATTGTCGTTGGAACTGTCATATCAACTATTACAGCTAATGATGTTGATAGTTCTCCACATTTATTATATCGTTTAAATTATAACAATAAATCTATACCTTTCACTATTGATCGATATAGTGGCAAAATTACTTTAAAACAAAACCTCAATGCAGAAGAATGTCGTCAATATACTTTTCAAGTGATTGCCAGTGATGGTATTCATGAGGCTATGACAGATGTTACGGTAAAAATTCTTGACATTAATGACAATCCTCCTAAATTCACACAGGCGGCACACTTTGTCACATTGTCAGGTAGGTTCATTCATTTTATTTAATTCTTTTAAATAACATAGTTTCATTAAAATGATTCAATGATTCTTATTTTTATCAAATGAACTTTTTTTGCAGAAAATCATAAAGATGTAACCGAAATAATAACCGTAAGTGCAACAGATGATGATTTGCAGGAAGAAAACAAATTAATCCGTTATTATCTTTTACGACCTATCAAAGGATTTAGTATAAAATCTGATACTGGCGTAGTTACCGTCAATCGAACTGCTTTACAAAGACCATTGCCAAAAGAAATAGAACTTGTAGTAGTTGCAGAGGATTCAGGCAAACCGCCGTTATCATCGACTAGTTTAGTTATTGTTAAATTAAATAGCTTGAAGAATCTATCAAATAATCGAGAATTTAAAGTACAAATAGATGAGAATGTAATTAGGGGAACAAGTATTTTGAAATTATCAGATCTTGAAATGTCTAATGCTTTAATTTTATCACAAGAAGATGATAATTGTTTCGAGGTATCCAATGGAAACTTGATCGTTGTCAGGAATTTAGATCGGGAACTAAAAGACAGGTGTTTATTTTGAGTAAAATTTTAACAATCTTTTCTAAAAATAAGATTTCTTTTCACAACAATAAAAAATTTGAAGAGAAGTTTTACATAGACTTCAAAATATTTTTATTGTTTTACTTGGGAATAAGAATAATGCTTACTTTTAGACCAACATCTATATAATAACTAAAAATTAACCATTCTTTCTTCTATCTGTAGGTACATTTTACATCTTGGAACCAAACGTTATAATTCATCAGAAGAAAGCGGTGATAGCCAAATCATAATAACAGTTACTGTAAATGATATTAATGATAACTATCCACGTTTCACACAAGATATCTATGAATTATCTGTCAAAGAAGATATACTTCCTGGTACTGTATTAATTACAACAGAAGCAATTGATGAAGATCTCGCTGCAACACCTGCTTCGACAATTTTTTACAATATAACTTCTGGTAATGATGCGGGATTATTCCAAATGAACCATACAAGTGGAGTAATTTCGGTTCACTCAGCTCTAGATTGCGATCTTAGTCCAGAAACTTATATTCTTATCATACTTGCTTGTGATTCAGATATTTCAACACCTTTATGTACATTAACTCGGGTGTACATTCATCTAGAAGATGTGAATGATAATTCACCAAGATTCCCAGTTCTAGAGTATTTTGAATTTGTTGGTGAAAATGAACCAGCAGGAACCCAAGTATTTACAGCTCACGCTTCAGATCTTGATCGAGGAGTCTTTAGTAAATTGAATTATTCAATTGTATCAGCTGTGGCAAGAGAATTTTCAGATATCGATGATAGCTGGAAGCTTTTTTCTGTGGATCCTAAAAATGGAATAGTAACGACATCAGCAGTATTTGATTATGAACAAAGAAATCGGTATGCCTTTACTTTAAAAGCTACTGATACTGGTGGAAGATCGGCAGCAGTTCGAGTAAGGATTGAAATAGATTCAAGAGATGAATTCTATCCACAATTCACCGAAAAAATGTATCGATTTGATATCCAAGATGCTCAAATGGTGCCTGGTACTGTGATTGGTCAAGTGAAAGCTACTGATAGAGATAAAGGCTCTGATGGGCGAGTGGTCTATCAATTATCATCCCAACATTCTTATTTCAAACTAAATAGAACAACTGGTGTGCTAATAGTTAAGAAGAAATTCAGTTTAAATGATATCGAACCGATAGTAAAATTAGTTGTGAGTGCAAGTTCGGGGAAACAAGAGTCATTTTCTAATTCGACTGTGATAGAAATTAGAATCACTACTGATGAAGCAAAGGACTTTTATGCTTCAAGTGGTTTCGGAGCGCATCCCAATCATAAAGATAATATGGCAGTAACTGCAAATAAAGGATTAGCCGATTGGGCTCTAGGTCTTCTAATTGCCTTAGTGCTTTTGTTAATCATTTTCGGTACAATCTTCCTTTATTTGTATTTCAAGAACCGCAAAAATAAAAAACCTACTTTAAAATCAGGTCTGAATGACGAAAATGCTGCAATATCTAATAATTATGTGAGCCCCAATGCTTTTGATACCATACCAATCAGAAACGTATCTGGAATAGTTGTTTCTGATAATGGCCAAAGTCATCGAAACTCTGATAATAGTAGTTCTTGCCAATTTGCACCTCCGAAATATGATGAAATCCCACCTTATGGCCCATCAGCACAGTCTATTAATCATCAAGCCACATCTGAGTTATCTGGAAGTGATAGATCTGGTTCATCAGGTCGAGGATCAGCCGAAGATGATGGAGAGGATGAAGAAATTAGAATGATTAATGAAGGACAAGCTAGTCGAGATTCAGTTAGCGATATTTCAGTTCATAATACTCAAGAATATCTTGCAAGATTAGGAATCGTTGATGCTCCATTAAGCAATCCTCGAAGATCTATTGAAAACTTGCCACTTGATAGTATTCATTTGTTTGGAGATGAAGCAGTGACTGAGGCCGAAATAGCTACTCTGATTTATGGAAAAATTGATAATCCTCAGAAATCAGGCTTTGAAGTAGAAGTTCCAGGAGATCCTTCAATGAATGGATCCTTAAGCTCAATAGTTCATAGTGAAGAAGAACTCACTGGTTCTTACAATTGGGATTATTTATTGGATTGGGGTCCTCAGTATCAACCACTTGCGCATGTTTTTAGCGAGATTGCAAGACTCAAGGATGACACGACGACTGTTCAAAATAATAATTTTAGCAGCAATTCTAGACATAAACCTGCTCATAAAGTTCCACCACCACCATTACTTACTTCCATTGCTCCAAGGTCTCTAGCTGTACCTATATTAGGACGAGGAATTCTACCGCGTTCGCCAATCAGTCATGACGCTTCAGCGTTTCCAGCAGCTGCTTTGAGTCCTAGCTTTTCACCTTCATTGTCACCTCTTGCTACAAGAAGTCCCAGTATTAGTCCTCTCGTTCCACCGACTCCACAACGAAGTCAGAATCCTACTCGAAATCTTACGAGCGTAGATAATGAATTAAAGATTTAATAATACTGTTTTCTTGAGCTAATAGCATCTGAAAAATGTTAACTGGGAAGATTTCTGAAATCAAAATCATGAATATAAATTAGTTTGATAAATAAATGAATTGGAATACGGTTTTTAACGAACACAACTCTAAAATAAAACCTTTAGTGTTTGTTAGTTAAAAAATTATTCCATAAAACTTTAAAGACTTAAGGTGCAGCCATAATAAGCGCACTAAACATTAAACATAGAAATTAGGAATTGACATAAAACATAAAATCTCCAAATAACATGGGCGTTTATGGCGATGTTTTATTCCTCTATTGTGGATAGCCACACGGCTTTTCATAAGGCAGAATTAAAGTTAATTCCTTATTCCTAAAGTTTTAAGTTTAATGTTCTATTGTGGACCCTGCTTTAACGTTAATGATGAAACTGCATCCATATTAATAGCTAATTTTTACTTTGATTCCAAATGATCACTTTGATTATGAAGGACTTAATTTAGCTATTTCCATATAAGACTGTAAGTGTCAAGTCCTGAGTTAATTACGTGTTGAATATTTGAAAGTGTGATACGATCTGGGGTGTATTGAAACATATTTCACGAGATCAAAATAAATTTATTCCTTACTTCGGTTAATCGGTATTATTTAACGCCATGCTAATTTATTATTTAGAATAAAGAACGGAATAATCTTTGAACGATTATGAATAGAGATAAAAGTATTTTGTGCCAAAATTATGAATCTTAAAGTTTTCATGTAGTGTATATATTAATTTATTTATTATATAATATTACTTTCTGATATTTGTGCTCTTTTTTGGTATCATCTTTTTTTCAGTATGAATCATGAATTTTAATACGTAACTTGATTTTATACGTAACTCCGTTTATTGTCTTTTACAAACAAGTGAATTAGGTTACTGCTTAACACGAAAAACGTGTTGACTTACAATCAATTAGATTTAGGACGATGATATGCTCAAATTTTCACTGCCATTTATATAATCTAAAAAAATTATAAATTGCTCAAGAAAAAACATCCAAGAATTGAGCTTAGAATCTTTTCAAGGACATAAAGACTATTTTAATTAATTTTTTTGGTCATTTGACTCCATAATATATTAATTTACCTTTATCAATATACTAGGCCATAGTAGTGTCACTCTGTTTAAAATAAAGACTGATATCCTACTTATTGTTATAATTTGTCTTTCACACAGGAATTAATTGCACGATTGTAAACAGAGATCTGAGATTTCCAAGATCTTGAGAGATGATACTTAAATTGGTCACATCTATCAAACTTTCTAAGCATCGTCTTTCTCGTTTAGTTTAATACTCACATTAATTCATGTCATGAATGGCTTTTGTATTTACTCAGGACATGATACAAGTGATTATAAAAATTGCATTAACTAAACGAATTACTAAATATTAAATTGTGTATAGATTTTTGTTAATATGCAATTATAGAATTTACTAAAATCTTGTGAATACTTTTGTACAAATCTTACTTAGTTGATTAATGAACGTTAAAATATTGAAAAATTTATAAGTAATTAACTGTCCAAAATTCACTTGTGGAAATAATTGTATATAATTTCAAACAATTGTGTCAAATGTACGTAAACTGAACGTTCATAGAATAGAATTTTAGAGAAAATAACAAATTTTACTATTTTTACAGAAAATAGGACAAAACTTTTGAAAGAAGATATTTAACAAATAGACAATAATAATGAACAGTATGTGTAGTAAGAATAATGAATTAGAACATTATGTTAATTGTACAAAAAATAGTAAAAATGCATGTTACATGTAATACATAAAATACAGAATATTTCTGTAGCCTAAAATCGGACTAGTGAAAGAAATTATAATCTATTCGTAATTGATTCTTCAATTGTCAACATTAAATATCGATGATGATATTTTTTTTTAAATCCATATTTATATAGCCTTTACAAGATGCTTGATATTCTATGATATAACCTAATTTAGGGAAGGTAATCAACTAACTGAAATTTGGCAATGACTCTTAAGCTAGTCCGATCAATTTATTAACAATATAATATTTATACAAATTGTTATATAAAAAAAGTAGAAGAATTATAATAATGAAAATAATAATTACAAGATAATATTCACTGACGAATCGAACAAATGATATAATAATGGTTTACATTATCCACCGAAAATCGATGGATCACGTCATATTGATGTCATAAATATGATTCCTTTATGAAATTCTGGAAGATATTAATAGACTGAAAAAGTAAATCCATTTCAAAATTAATATATATTGATAGTAATAAATATTTTTCAAAACTAGTTCATGCTTATAATAATTTAGCAAAAGTTATTTTCTACTTTACTACGATGTTCTTTATTATTGTTCAACTTTTATAGAAATAGTGAAGAGGGTATAAATACATTCTTCACATTCTTTACAAAAAAAATCTCATAGAGGTTCTCTTTTGCTCCAATATAATAGTTTGAATATAGATTGTACAGTGTAAAGAGAAAAAAATTATGTAATATTCACTAAATTAAATAAAATTTTCAAAATATAATTGGCATTTAATTAATTTGACTTTGCATCCTAGATTTAAGGTCATTAATATAACTCTTAGCTTTGTAGGTCATAGAAGAGGCAATCCTTTTTGATTGTCAAGTTGCGTGATCGAACAAACAACTTAAAAATCTTTAGTTAAGCACCTTTTAACCTTTGAACGAAATAGAACCGAAGGTAATATGCACTTTCGGCAACTAATTCTTCAATAAGTATGTTACCTAAAGCCTTAAATGAACTAGTGGCATTCAATGAGGAGAAATCCCAGCTATTTTTTTCTTCTATTCAAAGAAATGAATTATACAATGTAGAGATTAACTTCTTCCTACATTTTTAAGCTATAGATAAGAGTATTCTAATTTCAGAATAGATAAGCTTTTTATGAATAAGCATTAATCGGTTTCGGTGCTCCCAAAAATGGAGTTCTAGAAAATAATGGAACGTTTTGTATGATACCAATAAAGCGAGCTTTTCTTTCGTTATAAATATATCATAGCGAGATATATTCTTTAAACGTACGAGCATCCGGGAGAAATAATTTAACATCACTCCCATTCATGATATTATAAATATAAGTTTAAACGTAGGGTCAATCAGTGTGCAGTGTGTAGTTTGCAACATTATACAATGCAATTTAAAGAGATGTGGATCCCTACATCTGTGAAAATTTATATAATGATTGTTATGATAGTTCATTTGGATAAAATACAAGAGTACTTATTTTCTCATTACAGACCTAAAAAGTAATTCATAATTATCTCAAATACGTCTTAAATTTTACATAATGGAGTATACTTATATTTATATGTGAGTGCGCAAGTGCGAAATCTTGGAAGTGCTTCGAAATATCAAAAGAACGCTTTTGATCAATACGACAATGGTTGACAACTCCAGTCAGTTACGATTTGTCGACTATAATACACGTATCAGAGAGTGTCAGGCAGGGAAGTTGAACTAGATAAGAACGAATTAATTGTATTATTATACGAATTTACACATCTTAAGTGCAGTAAAAAAATAGGTGTATGAAAGTAGAGAAGAAAATTTTTTACATTCGAACACATTTATTAACCTTAGATTATTTGAGGTTGGTGAAACTTGAAGCAGATAAAATCAATAAAGGATAACTCAACAGTTTAAATGTTGATTAGTTAGCTAAAAAATTAAGTGTGATATAATAACAAAAAAGGTGCTTGAAAAATATTCATTATATTTGTAGTACAAATAGGAAAGTCCATTGTAGCCAAAGATTTACATTAAACTTTATAGATATTGAGGATAAATTAATAGACAAATAATCTATCAGAATTAGAAAAAACGACAATATAAAACCCTATCCCAAACAATAAGAATACGTCAGGTGGATCCAAGTTTTGTGATCAACGAATTTACTTTTATATATTCAAAACGGCAACCTATCGTCATTTCGGTATTGTCAGAACTCCACTGCATTCCGCAAGTGCTTTTGATAATCATCAAGATTATCAATCAAGCACTTTTATAACACAATGGAAGAAAAATCATCGGCCCGCTTTTCTGAGTATCTCTTCGCCAAGATGGGTGGACAAGATGTTTCAGCTTCGCAGGGTCCCCGAAAGGTGACGGCCGATACAAGGAAATGGATGCGTGAAAATATGCTTCTTTTAGTTACTTTGTCTGGTGTTATGCTTGGTATAATTTTAGGTAAGTTATAAAATCAATTTAAATATTTAAACCGAATTTTGTTTTATTCATGTTTCATTGATTATCGAACTATCTTCTGATGCATTCGTGTAGAAACTTGAACTTATAGAGTACAATAATAGTCCATCATATATAGCTTAGAAAATAATCAATTTTTTTCTAAATTAAAATATTATCTATCATGACGCAGGTTTTTTTCTATATAATCTAATAGCAAAATTTTTTGAAACCTTACGATTGAAGTAGATTACATCACTGATGCACAAAATTAAGTATAAAAATAAATCTAAGCGTTTAAAGAGGATAATGTATAAGTTCAAGTTCTTTTATTAATAGAAAAACGATCCTTTGATAATAATGCGATAAAATGGAAGTCATGAAAAAGATAAAACTTGCTATATAGACAAATTATAAATTTAATATTCAAAAAGTAAAAATCTCATTTTATTTTTTCAGGATTTGGGTTAAGATCATTAGGATTAGATGATGACACAGTTATGCTGATAAGCTACCCTGGTGAATTATTCATGCGGCTCTTAAAACTTATGATTTTACCCTTAGTCATTGCTAGTCTTATTTCTGGTAAAGTATTATTATCTGATATAACATATGAATGAAATCAGTATATGTATTAATAATTGGTTTGGTTACATTAGGATCTGCCAGTTTAAATGCCAAAATGAACGGAAAAATAGCTGTTCGTACATTGGTTTATTTCATTTTTACGTCTTTATTAAATGCTATTCTTGGAGTAGCATTGTCATTGTTAATTCATCCTGGAAATTATGACATGAAGGATTTAACAACAGCTTCTACTTCAACTAGGGCTGTTAATATTTTGGATAGTCTTTTAGATTTGGGAAGGTAATACTTTAATTTTTAATATAAACTTTTACTGACGGTACTTTTATACTAAGATTTTTTGAAATACCGAATATCCTTGTTAACTTCAATCACCACGAAAACCGTACAAGTCGATATGAACTATCGAGAACTTTTCAGCAAACAGTTCTATAGTTTGTAGAAAGCACGTAAGAGGTTACCTAAGGAAATGTTAGACAATTCGCTAAATGTGGGAACGTCGAACAAGTGATTTATTTCTATTAAAGTTCAGTCAAGATAAGTTATTTCATTAAAGTTCTGATATTTTCTTTATAGAAAAACTATGACTCAATAATTTGGTTTGATTTAACTTTGATGAAAATTAAATCAATGATGATGAATAACTGGAGCCAACATTATAGATAAAAAGAACATTTGTATATATAGATGGGATTCTCAAGTTCGATTCTCAGTTGGTTATAATTATTTTAACTTCATTATCGTTTACATATTTGGCAGATGTGCTAATAGTCCTTGAAAACTTGTAAATTAATTTATAGCCATCAGAGACAACAAAGATATATTTACAATAGTTATAAAACAAAAATTTCAAAAAAGAAATGATGTTTATGATAGTCTATAATATTATGCAATAATTTAAGATAAATATCAATATTATGATAATTATTTACATTACAGAAATATGTTTCCTGAAAACCTTTTTCAAGCAGCTTTTCAACAAGCTCATACTGTATATGTTCCTAAAAAATTAATGTTTCACAACGACAGCAATAAGTTAATGAAAACAGAAGATGATTTATCAGAAGAAGAGCTCATACGAGTTATTCAATATAGAAGTGGTACGAATACACTAGGAATTGTATTTTTTTGTCTGGTGTTCGGTACTTTCCTTGGTACTCTTGGTGAGAAGAAAGGTCAAGTTGTCATTGACTTTTTTAAAGCTGTGTTTGAAGTGATTATGCGAATGGTTTCTACTGTGATGTGGTATGTATACTTCTGTAATTAACAAAATTTTTGAGTTGTTTTAATCTTACATAAAACTCTTCATTTGTATTTTAGGATGACTCCAATTGGAATAACATCCGTGATAGCTGGAAAAATTCTGGGAGTTGATAATTTACTGTTAGTCATGTCTCAATTGGGTTGGTTCATTGTAACAGTAGTAATTGGAGTATTATTATACCAACTAATCATAATGCAACTCATTTACCTGGTGTTCGTAAAAAAAAATCCTTTTAAATTCTACGCCGGCTTGGCACAAGGAACTCTCACCGCTTTCGCCATGGCATCAACGTGAGTCGTCGACCTTCAGCTTCATTTTCATATGAAAATAGATTCTGCTCGCCTCTCAAAGCCTCATTTATATACGAATTTTCATATTTTATCATTTTTCAAATCACGATACTTTCATTCCGTGTATTTATATTTATTTATTTACGTCGTTTGACCTCAAACTATGCATTTAATTTTCTCTAATGCAATATAAACAGCTTAAACAGAAAATAAGAAATTTATTTAATCGGAATGAAGGCACTTCTTCGAGTTCTATAAAGAGAGGCTATGCAGGGTCGTGCAGTTCATGAATTCAATTTGAATAAAGTAGATCAGTTTTGCACAGTGTTCACAATTTTTAAGCTTATTTTTTATCTGTTGACTTAACAGAGCATTGTGAAATGCTGATCTATCAGTTTATAAGTTTTAATTCTACAGTAACTATGAACCCGTGATAATTGCATATATTCACTTAGGAGAATGCTGTCTCCTTCGAGAAAAGAAAAAAGAGAAAAAGTAAGCAAGAGAGGTATGCAGTTCCGAATGGCACTTAGGACATTGATAACCGTTTATTGACTATGTGACTTATCGATGTCAAAATTGATACAATTAGCCACATAGTCAATACATATTATTTATTTCATTCATTTTCTGACATAACAATTGATTAAAAAGTAACAATAGTAGAATATGATTATGTACTACTGTATTTTATCAGTGACTCCGTGTCATTTGGACCTGATTGATGTGTGGAAGCTGAGAAACTGGTCTCTTTGTGCATGCTATGCAAACGTATCATTTTTAATTAGGTTGAATAGCAATAGAATTGATAATTATTTTATGGAAGATAAAAAATTAAATACAATTAAGAGCAATTGAAAAATTGATATAAAATATAAATAATAAGTCAGGCAGAGACAAAAAAAGCTTCCATGCGAAAGAAGAAAATATGAAGTAACAATAACTATTTAGAATGGCGTGAAAAAGAAAATAATTCATAAAATAACCCAAATAAATGGAACATTATTGATCTATACGATAAGTTGGACGTATGTTAATTATTACAGGCGTGATGATTAACTCAATGGCATTCTGATGACTGGAAAGCAGCCAGCAGCATCACTACAATTTTCCATTAATTTTATGTCATAGATAACAAAACATCTATCATTTTTCCATTTTTTAGGAATATTAAATTCAAGATACATTTTTTTATATTTTATCATTGAAATATCTTTCATCTATTTTAAAAGTATTTGGACATTTTTATATCTAGAAAATGAAAATTAATATTAAATATAATGAAACATTGATTAATGCCGTTATATAACAGATATATTTTCAATTGAAATCTTACAGTTTTCTTAGTAATTTATTGCTAATTGTCTTGGAAGCTATAATAACAATATACTGTGATGAAAATGAAATGTTCTTTGCTGTCATGAAGAGTAATAATGATCAAATTTTTATATTAGGTTTTTTTCTTTTTGGTTTGATTATTATGATAGGGGAGTTATTTTAGTTATGATAAGTGTGATAACGATAAAAAAATCGAAACTTGAGTTAATTGAAAATTTTTTTGTGTGTGGATTAACTTTTTTCAGAGACTTCGATATACTATCACTGAGAGAGTTACAGGTCTTCTATATTCATATCATGATGATGTATTAGAACACGTCACATGCGGCCTTTTGCAGGTGCTTTCGATGATAGAATCAGATCATGAAAATGAGAGATAGTGTCTAGTGTTTGGTAAGTAAGATGGCCGCAAATAATTTATTTGTGTCTGTTTGTTTCAGAACCAGAATGGTAAGATCTGCTATATACTACTGTGGATCCAACATTGTTTGCGCACAAAAAAATAATACTTCAATTTTCAGTTCTTTTTGGTCATTTTAGTCATTTTCGTTAGATTTTTATTAGAATTTAATATTTAAGAAACCCATTATTAATAATATAAGAATATTTATTATATTTTTATTTTAAACTTTTTATTTTCACCTTTTTTTTTTATGAGTTGATCGTTTGTTAAAGGACAAATGGAAGAGGACTCATGAATGATAATTAAATAATGTACAATAATTAAGATTTTATATTAATAAGTTAATAAGACAATAATTCGCGAGCCAGAATGACTTTAGGACGAGAACATTGGCTGGTACAACATCAGTATCTTCACAATGTATCATCATCATCATAATATAATTGAAGTCTTGGTGTTTCCTTTTAACAAAGTTTTGCACAGGGCTGCTGCACTTCCTGTTACTTTTCGACTGATGACCGATAAGCTAAAAGTTGATCCAAGAGTCACAAGATTTGTCTTACCAATTGGATGCAATATTAACATGGATGGAACTGCACTGTTCGTTGCTACTGCAAGTATTTTTATTGCCCAAATGAACGGGATCTACTTGGGTTTTGGAGAAATAGTTACTGTTATGTAAATATTAGTTTTTGTTTTCTATAAAAAATCATAACAATGAAGATTATTAAGCTTAAGAGTCTCAAAAATCGGCATTTATAAATTTTACTGACACTATAAATTCACGAAAGATTACTTTAAAAACTCTAGTAATCTAAAAATAAACAAGATTAATGATTCACATTGAACTTAACTTTAGTTATACTGAAACTAAAATATTTTTTAACAATTTCAAAGTCTTGAAGGCACTAAGTTTAGTGTGTATTCAAGGTAGACATCTGAAAGACGTAATTATAACGTAATTTTTAGATAATCCAATATTAACTGGAGATTTAATTATCTTAACGACGTTTCCGTCGCTGTAAGAATGTTAATTTATACCCTAAGAGAAGCGAAGGTTAAGACTGAGTAGATTACCATGGCATAAAAAATGAGACCCTTGAAGCTAATAATTACGACAATAATAATTCATAGTAATTAAAACAATTAAATTTTTATCTAGATTAACATCAACCGCTGCCAGTGTATCCTCAGCATCAATCCCTAGTGCTGCATTAGTACTTCTTATTGTCGTTCTAAGTGCCATAGATGCTCCTGTCGAAGATGTATCTCTTCTCTTTGCGATCGATTGGTTTGTGTAAGTAATTTGTTCACGCTCATTTAATCCTTTTTACACTGAAAAGATTAAGCAATGTACCGAAAAATGAAAATCAATATATATTTTTAGAGACCGTGTTAGAACTACAAACAATATGTTGGGTGATTGTTATGCTGCTGCAGTGGTGGAACATTTATCTAAAAAAGAGTTAATGGCATTGGATGCTGCAGCATATCAATCTGAGATGATTTTGCCAACTGGACTTGCCAATGGTTGTATTTCAGCAAATAGAGTTCCAGATCCCGATACTATTGTTGTTGAAATGCCCGATGATACACATATACCTGGTATCGCCAAGTAAAAAAACTTGTTAGTAAGATAAAACCAATCTATAATCTATAATGCATCGAATAAAAAATTGTTACCACAGTTAATGAATTGTGGTAACAATATCTTATAAAGATTACTATTAATAATAAATGTGTAATTTGGTTGTTTATTAGGCAAACCAGTGAGTCAAACCAATGACAAAAAAAAAAATGTGATAAAAGAGACTTTTCAATAATAGACACATACGTGTATATCAATGTGATTAGAATAGCCATTTTATCAATTATATTGTAATTGTAAAAACCAAACTTTATTAAAGTTATCGATAGGATCAGAATTAAGGGTAACATGGTAATCATTAAAATGATCATAATTATTTGGACAACTTTAAACTTGATAAAAAAAAAAAACGTTCATAATAAACAATATCAAATACCAAAAGTATTGGGCACTTGAAATCAGAAGTAATATTGGAAATATATTCATATGTACACTTTTATACAATAGCTTCTAAAATGTTGTAAAAAATAAAGACGCCCGATACTAATGGACAAGGCTGAATATGTATATGTATATGTATATATATATCATTTCTACGCCAAAAGACTAAATTGTTGACTGTATTATCTGTCATTGCGTTAATTTTGTAATATTTTATAGTGACAAAAAATTGTTCGCTTGAACTTGATTGATTGTCTATCGAGTTGAAAGTTTTTGAAAAATTCAGCCATTTCATGACTTAATGTAAATAACATACATTTACCAATAAAAACATAATAAACTGCATCTATAGAAGAGAGTTTTATGTTATACATAACTGAATTTGGTATAAAAAAAAGGCCCAAGTTTTTAATATTTTATTAACTTTGTTTGTAGTTAAAAACAGTATTGTTTTAGTATTTATTTTTTTATGTTTGAAACTCAAATCAATATTTTCTTTCAATTTTTTTTTATTTTTCTTTTTTTGTTCAGGTAAATTACTAGTGGTAATTATATTGGAAGCAACATAAACTGTGGAAACGTAGCCTGTAGCCCTTAGTCTGTTGGGATTAATTCAAAGACTGAAAGCTTTAAATGTAGTATTATATACCCTTTTTTTCTTCACTTCAAAGGTAAGTTGAGTCTGATCCTCACTTGTAAAACATTCGCATGAAATTAAAATTCAAGTACGTGAGAATATTGTAATTCTTTATAGAATCTAAACCACATTTCATTATTATCATAAATGACGTTTAAAATCTAACTCATTTCTCTAAACCATGCAACACGATATAGGAAGTATATCCGAACATGTTAGCTATAATGATGCTCCCACTATCACAACGCCAACCTACAGAGCATAATGATATATAACGGCTACAAGCGATTGAGGAAATACATGTTCTCATATACCTGAGAGATAGTTTTTTTGCTCACAAAAATATAGAAATTAAGAAAAATTACTGCTTCCAAATATGAGAATCCCAAACTCCGAGAAATTAGTGAGAAACTTTAGGACTTCTGAAAAATTGTCAATCCGAGTTAATCCTAGAGATTTAAGTGGTAAATATCTTTTTTAAAATATGGAATCATTTTTTACAGATTTAGATTGATATCAATAACAGCTTTCCATCTTTGAACATCTTTTTGACCGTGATTTAAAAGATTAATCTTCAGCTTCTCAACGAAAGTATTAAATACAAGTATGCAATAATTCAAAGTGATTGGTTTACTCCAATAAAATTCTAATGACTCATCAGAACATAATTTTAGATATTATTCATCTCAAAGTACTCGAGAATCTATAGCTGATTGTATCACCTACTTGAAGAATGAAAAAAGCTCTAATAGTAAAAGCATCCGTACATTAAGGTAAATCCTGGCTTCGATTTCCGGTTATGAACGTATAATTTAATGTCAACTTTTGACATATGCTGAATGTTTTATATGAAAAAACCGTAGAAATTTTGTACAGAAGAAAAAAAGTGGGTTAACGACTCTGAATTAAAAATTTAATTAAACTTGGTCCTCAACTCAATTTACTCATAAATAATTTGATTCGGTTTGTTTCGATTAATTTTTAAGTAAATGAAGATTATTATCTTGAGTAGGAAGAGATGAGAATAAAAAAGAATTAAAATGTTCGATAAATAACTATTAATAAACAAGACAATATTTCTTAAAATAAAAAATCGAGATTCTTCCGTATCAAGTATCTTATCAAAACGATGAAGTTCACAGCATATATCTGTTTTATAAAAGAGTACTTTTTTCATAAAAATTTTTTTGTACGAAAAATCATAAAATTAGGGTATCATTTTTTAAAGTGAGATGGCACCATGAATGGCAAGAAATACAAAATTAAAAAAGGATTATTATGCAAAATAAAATTAGCTCAACTATGCTACATACATTTTTATGGAATAAGTTTTGAAAAAATTTACATTCTAACAAAAAAATAATCTATGTATTTTATTGAATACAAAAGTGAAAATGAGCATTAACTTTTGTGAAAAGAAATGAATTCAAATGAATTTGGGTATTTCAAAAGTGCTGGAGAACGATAAATTTTAAAGCATTCGTACTTTTAAGTACAGTAATAGAAATCAGTCGATTTTTCCACATGTTGCACTTATCTCAAAGAGCGCAAGTCCATAGGGATGAAACCTGGACTGTGCAAACTACATTTTCTTCTCTTTACCTTTAGTTACGCGAATGCTCTTATACAATCAACAAGCTTTATTTATTAGAATATTTTTAGCTCGTCACAAACGATTAAAACTATTTCCTATTAAAATATAAAAATAGACCTAAATCATAGTGTATTAATCAATCAACATACGCTGCACAATGAATAGTAGTATTTTCATATGAATATTACAGACTGAAATTGGATTTATTAAAAAAATTAACTAAATTGTGACTTCTTGATTAAGGTATCTGTAAATCATGATTATATTTATATTTTTAAAATTAAAAAAAAAATTTCTATTAATTGTTTCCAATATTTTCTCTTTTATTCTTTTAAATTGAACATCTACCATGAAAAAATAATCATAAATATCCAATTTAAAGATGGAATTTAATTTATTCAAGTAATTGAGCATCATGAACTTCAAAGAAATACAATTATGAAACGTTGATTGAAAAATCTTCGAATTTTTCTTTTTATCAATTTTTTTAACTAGTATTCTTTGTTATCATTCTTGTATATAACACTTGTTATCAATTCTAATTATCTGCATATACACACATGTATAGAGGATATTTTTTAACAGTCAGCTGATATAACAAAAAATGTTTTGTGAAGAAAATTGATCAATTAAAAAAAAAAAAATGATGAAAATGTCAAAGCCTTGAATTTCAATCTTCTAACTGTGAATAAAGTGAAAGTGTTAGTGAATTTGTTGGATGAGCAATTATCTTTCTGAGTTTAATATAATTCAAGGGTGTTGTTATGGTGTAAATAATGTTTTTTGTATGATATACATCTTGGTAGAAGTTCTAAACTCCAAAAGATAAGTTATTCAATCATGTTGCTGTACAGATGTCTGAGTTAGCTACGTGATTATATGGGATTACCTACATCTACCAAGTATTATAAGAAATCTGTTTTACTCAGCTAATTACATTGATTTTTCTCTTAAATTCTTCACCCATATATTTATAATATTGTTAACCTATTTTTCGGTATGCCCAGTATTACATTTGATGAATATTAAAGGAGATAAGCCTTTTTCTTTTTTAAATTGGCTCCATTCCACCTTCCGTATAGGAAGAATGAATAATTTTAATGAGTTTTAAACTATTTATCTTATTATCAATACTCAAAATTCACTTGATGAGAGAAAAAAATGAAAAAATTTTGATAATCTCACTCAAAAACTTCTGTAAATTGTAATCCTCAATCAAGCTTTCTGAGATTATTCTTTAAATCAGATTTAAAAATGTTTTTCAAAATCTTTTATATTCATTCTAATATTTTATTCAACGATATTCAATATAAAATACCCGATGTCTTCAAGAAGAATGTGAAAAAAGGACGTTTTTTCAACACCATTTTTAAAGTGGTGATCAACATTTTTAACGTCTTTAAATACCCAAGAAATATCTTTCAACTCGAACTCGAAGAAAAATGGTTTCCAATTGGGACTTGAACCCAATACCTTCCCCTGAGGCCAAAATTGCTCTCAACCCTAAGTTAAAAGAAGCTGAAGTCAATGTTAACAAGTTTTTTTATGTTATTTAGAACGTGGAATAAAATTCTTTCTCACGTATAGTGATGTTTTATGTTTCATCAGACAAATCATATAATATAATGCAAAGTGCACGTGATGATATCAGTAATATAATAGGATAATTAGGTAAGTTGATATATATATATTATAATATAATATTCAATGATACGTAGAAATAATATTAAATTCCATTGTAGCCTATATCATACGACCATTTAAACATAACTATGAGTTGGTTTCAAACGGAATAGCTATTGAAAAAGCTTAAGGGGAATAAAAGCTTCCAATATCAGCAGTATATATAAAAAGAATATGTTGGTGGTTGTAAAAAAAAATTACTGTAAATATGAAAATTTTAACACACTATCAACGTCCCATAAACGTCTGAATATCAATCAAATTTATGTGGCTCACAAGCCACAAATCCGGATATTGGAGTATAAAAGCATGTTTATCAGCAATAATAGAAAATTATATTTTATGATAACATTTAAAAACTTATCAATAGCATTTGTGATTGACATTTGATTACACTTAATTTATTACGAGGTGTAATAGATTGTATGAATCTTCAAAGAAATGTAAATTATTTCTGATTAATTTCATTCTGTCCAAAGTAAGCTTAACTAACAAACACATTTATTAGTATGAATATTCGCTCTCGTTGAAAATAAACGTATGCATTTGAGAGGATTTAAAGTATTTTTAGACAAAAAGCCAAATTTAAAACGAAGAAGGTTAATTATTGATTTCAAAGAGGCATTTATGCTTTCCTTTTTTAAATAATATTATTAATCCTGTTAAATAAGGCTGGTATTTTATGTACCAGAAGTTTATTTATCAAAATGTTCAATCTAATGGAGTTCAAACAAAATATAGAACAGGGGTCGATTTTACGTTTGTACTAGTAACTCGTGTAATTGAAGCTTTTGAAATGGTATAAAATAAAAAAATATCATTGAAAGTGAACAAAGATGATCGTTGATGAATGGATTACTTTGAAATGACATGAATTGCTCTACGTGAGTACAAAAAGTGCCATTATATATTGAAATTTGTCATAAAAATAGGGAATTATATCAATGCTATTGCGAATGATTTGTCATGTATTGATTATGCTTTATGAAACAAATACAAAATATCAAATATTTCAAATGCTGGTTTTCATTTATGAAGTCTTTGTGGATTTACAATTCCTCGAAGTCTAATGTTTGAAAAGAATGGCTGCAATCAAGCGCAAAGGCCCTAAGACGGGTTTTACCCGCAAAAGCTAATAAGAGGCCTCTGATTCATTCGCGGAAATGCCGGCACTGGTTGAAATCGGGGTCTTCATTAGTGCGTAAGTGTATAGTGGAGATTGTCGTGTCGGCAAGCCATTGTAAAATTTCAGGGGGTTACTCTTTTGAAGCATTGAAAGGGCTTTGACATTTACTTGAACAAATTAAAAAAGAAGAACATAATATATTTTTGTTGTTTAATTGTAAATATCCATATTTTTTTAAAATATATGTCCTATACATCTGAAGATAATATTTAAATTTAAGTAAGAAGCAGTATTATTGACCATATTAAAGTTAATCTCTTTTCTGTAAACTTCTTGAAGAATTTTCAATTTAAATTTAAATGTATTCATAAAATTGTATGAAGTCTATATCTCTCTACAAAGGGCTATTTTTTCAGAATCAGAGTACAAATGCCTGCTCGAAAAGGTTTACTTGCACCTCAAAATACTTTCCTTGATACTATTGCTACTCGTTTCGATGGAACTCGTAAGTATTATAACACTTTTATCAAACGAATCAGTTTTAGATTGAACTCAATATCAAAGTTTGATTTAAAAAAATGATAAAAAATGTTTGAAAAAATTCCAGACAGTAATTTCGTGTTGGGTAATGCTCAAGTATCAACAGTTTATCCTATCGTTTACTGTTCTGATGGATTCTGTGAACTGACTGGATTCCAACGAGCACAAATCATGCAGAAAAGTTGTGCTTGTAAATTTTTATATGGACCGGAAACTGCTGAAGAAGACAAGGCTCTTATATCGAAAAGTCTGGAAAGTAAAACTGAATTAAAACTGAAAGTTATACTTTATAAAAAATGCGGTAAGTTGTTAATCTCAGAATATCATTAAAAATAAGTGTCGATAATTGAACGTAAAACATCTGTTATGATGGAACATCACGAACTGAATATTATTTCCAGGTACTCCTTTTAATTGCTTATTAGATATCGTTCCAATAAAAAATGAAAAAGGTGATGTTGTATTATTTCTTGCATCTCACAAGGAAATATCACAGACTAAATTTTTTCCAATGTTTGAAATTCCAGGAAACGGTGAGTAAACAGATTTAATTAAAACATTTGTAATTTATTTATCTAGTACACTAATTTCTGTTACTGAGAGCAGTTAAATGTTACCTTCTCTTTAAATCCAATTATTTAGAAACTATTTACTAAGTCAAGAGTTAAAGTCCGAATTACAAAAGTATTAATTCATGATCTTGCCATTATTCTTCCCTGAATTGTTTGTTTGAGTAGAGATTGATGCATATCCTGGCTTAGTACTATACCTTAGTTTACCAGGATGTAGTTTAATAACCAGTTTGAACCAAGATCTATGATTATGTGGGTGCCGAAAAGGACTTTGGCGGTAGCTATAAGTGCACCGACACTATTATATACAATAAAGCATTCGATCAAATCTACCAGACTTAAAAGATCCTCTCTTTGTACCCATTTTTGTACAATGACTGATCCTTTTATTCTATTGAAATGATTTCTTTTAGATGCTGAAAACAACATTGATCCTGAAGCTTCATCACATGATTACGGGGGAAGACGGAGGAGTCGTGGTATATTATATACTCTTTCTGGTCATTACAATCAAGATGGAAATCATAGACTCCTCAATAAAGTACGTATATATTTTACAACAGCAATTATCAGATAATTGATCAACGAATGTCACAATAAATGAAATTTTTTCCAGCCACTTTTTCATGCTTCAACCACACCTTTACCAGAATATAAAACAACCACAGCTGAAAAATCAACGTTCACTCTAAGTCATTACGGTGGTTTTAAATCTTGCTGGGATTGGTTAACGCTTGTAGCTACATTTTATGTGGCAATAATTGTTCCATATAATGCAAGCTTCATAAGCAGTGATCGCCCGACAATGATTAGTGATGTTGTTGTTGAAGCACTGTTTATGTTTGGTAAGCTTTATAAAAATTTTATCAATATAATAAGCTTACTGTATAAATTTAAAATTTTTCTGATGATTATTCAAGCTTTTTTATGATATTAATTGTTATTGAACCATTCTTCTAAAGTAGAGCATGAGTAACGTTTGCTTTTGCAGTAGATATGTGCCAATCATGATCAGACAATCGAGTATTCAGAGATAGATGTATCAGATGTTTTTGCAATATCTACTTCTTTATATATGGGTCAAAGTTATATTTTCTTTGGTATATTAATACACCAATATGATTTTTCTCAGTTTTTCTTCCTCAAATCCTACATCTCCCTTAGATGTAAGTTTATAATTCATTATTTAAATTTTATTTTGTAATCAATGCTTAATATATAATTATAAATGTTTTGTAAATAATTTTTAGTATTTTACGAGACGTTAAAAATCCATTTGCTATATTTTTTTCAGATATAGTATTGAATTTTCGAACGACCTATGTCAGTAGAAAAGGAAAACTGGTAATTAATGGTCGTAAAATAGCCACAAATTATCTTAGAAGCTGGTTTCTTATCGATCTTCTTGCAGCTTTACCATTTGATTTATTGTACGCTTTTGATGTTTACAGTGGAGAGGTCAGTGACTTAAATTTCATTGTTATTTACATAAAGTATTGGCGAATTTTTGGAACACTATGCTAATGAATTTTTGACAGTGCAATAAATTGTTGTGAAACTTTATGTTTTCAGGAATCCGGACATAGTCACATCCATCTAGTAAAACTTACTCGTTTGTTGCGGCTAGCTCGAATACTCCAAAGGATGGATCGGTATTCGCAATATAGTGCTTTAATTCTTACATTACTGATGTTATCGTTTACGATAGTGGCACATTGGCTTGCGTGCATTTGGTACGTAATTGCTGATAAAGAGAGACTCCATAATAACAAAGAGTGGAATCTAAGTAAGTGAACCCTACTACATATAACTAAAAAATTATCATGAAGTTTATTGAACTTCATGAAAAATAAAGTTCATGGCGTGTTTTGTGACAAACAGGTTGGATGCATACTCTTGCTGAACGATTAAAAATTCCAGTTCAAAATATTACACATACTGAAAGCTATGTTACAGCTCTTTATTTTACCTGTAGTAGTCTCACGTCTGTTGGTTTCGGAAATGTTTCAGCAAATACCACATATGAAAAAGTATTTTCAATTTGTACCATGTTGATAGGAGGTTAGTACCTAACATTCGCAATTTTATAGCTACAAATTACGGCAAAGTAATAATATTGATTACTGTGTTTTATGTTCAGCCTTAATGCATGCCTTAGTTTTTGGCAACGTGACAGCAATCATTCAAAGAATATATTCCCGACGATCTCTTTATCACACGAAATTGCGTGACTTAAAAGACTTCATGACATTGCATCAAATACCTGATCAACTGAAACAAAGAATGCAAGATTATTTTCAAACCACATGGTCTCTGAATCACGGCATTGATATACACGAAGTACATTTCTTTTTCTAAATAATTTTATTTAATTTTTTAATTTTTATTATTATTATTATTTTAATAGACGCTGAGAGAGTTTCCGGAAGAGCTAAGGGGTGATGTATCGATGCATCTTCATCGTGAAATTCTAAGTTTACCAATATTTGCCACTGCATCGCAAGGATGTTTAAAATTGATATCTCATAATATTCGTAGTAATTTTTATGCACCAGAAGAATACCTTGTAAGAAAAGGCGATGCTCTATCTTACATATATTACCTATGTAATGGGTCTATGGAGGTTGAACAAAATGATATGGTTGTAGCAATATTAGGTAAGTTTGTTTACATTATGATTTTGAGGAAATAAACTTAATTTATGTTAATATTCATTTGACTTTAGGGAAAGGAGATCTTGTTGGCTGTGATATAAACGTGTATTTACAAAATTGCAATAATGGCGGGGGAAATTTATTAGGAAGCGCTGGAGATATTATTGTTAGATCGAGTTGTGATGTTAAAGCATTAACTTATTGTTATCTCAAGTGTATTAATATACAAGGTCTTATTGACGTGCTTCGATTATACCCTGAATACCAACAACAATTTTCACAAGATATTGTTCACGACCTTACCTATAATCTACGCGAAGGATATGAAGCTGAAGTACGTTTTTTTTCTTTTTTTTTTTTTATCAATCTTAATATCATAGTAAAAATAATTCTACAATTTTTTTGCATTAAAGTAAAATATATACAATCTAGTGTATAAATAATTTGTTAAATAAAATATTAGAGTTATTTTTGTAGAATTCGTTATGCCACTACATTTTTGACATTTTTTTTTCTAGCACGAATCGGATATGAATGGCATTCAGTCATTAACACTACCATCTATTAGTGAAGATGATGAGAATATTCCTGAAGAGAGTGAGGTGTCTCCTTTATCTCCTTCCAATAGATCACCTTCTTATGTAACAAGTCCAGGACATCCTAAACTTCGGTAAGTATTCATTAGAAATTTCGTTGTGTTGATGATGTTATCATTAGTAGTAGTGATTGCCAAAAAGTAATGTTATTATGTATGAATGATATCTCTAACACTTTTTAAATTGCATAACTTTAATGATTTCGAATATGCAAAAATCACACTTCAATAACACTGTTTGATTTACATGTATCTTTAAAATTTTTCTACTTGTTTACCTGTGACTATTTAACACTACTTGTTTGCTGATTGAAACTACACTGAATTTACGTCTTAATCACATTAACAATTATTTTTAAAAATTATTACCTCAACATACTTTTCAGCTAAAAGTAATTTAATTCACACGAAAGATGTAAATTTAAAAAAAGAAATATTTTATGTCTTTAAAAAAAAATAAAGCTGAAGAAATGCTAAAAAATTAAGGGGAATATTTCAAATCGGTTAAAAAAAGCAGAAGATTTTTAGCTTTGAAAAAAAAAAAAAGCTCTAACAATGTTAAAATTCTTAAAAAACATTAAAAAATGTCCACTCATTTCACTGAAATATCTGAACTGTATTTTGATATTTTTTACCAATTAAATACAAACGTTTTAGATGCAGTGTCCAAGGGCATATCTTCTTTAAGGAACACAATGGTATTTATTGTTTATTATTAGCAGTAATTGATATGTACTCAAATTTAGCCTTTCTGCCATTAACTCTAAATAATAACATTTGTAGTATTAGTAATACGATTGTTCCCTTCTCTTATATAAATAAGGGTTTATATATGGGGTAGTCCGCAATAATCCAAGCAAGTTTAAAAAAACTGGTCCTTAGCTAAGTTTTAGATTTTTTTTTCAGAGCAAACAATTCCCTCATTCCTGTTTGCAGTTATCAACAAATTGATAATGATCTCTTGAAGAAAAGCTAGGGTACTATGATGCTAATTTGCTAACTTATCTTATTCGCTAATAATAACCTTTGTTCTGACATTTCTTTTAAAAATCTGAAAGTTTTTCATTAGTTCCTGTGAATTTAACTTTAACTTTAAATCATTATGCATGAGCTTCACGATTGCAGCACTTTATACTATGAATTGAAAAAAAAAAAAAATAGTTATGTCATTTTTTTTTAGGTCATAAATTTTATAAAAGATCGATTAGTCGTGGAATTTTATGCATGATTGCATTTTCTTTGAACTACCCTCAGCTCAGAAATCTTTCTTGCAGTATTTACATCTTAAACTAAAGTGGATTCAATTTATAGAGAAACTTAAAGAAGAACTTCAGGATTTGATGTTTGCAATGGTAAAATTTAGCGAGTTTTTATTTCTTTAGTGCATGATTCACATATTCTTCGTGGCTTAATGGTAGTAGACTTTGATATCAGAACAGGTTGTATTTTTTTATTGCAAGATCATTAGTAAGTACGTAGATGTTTAGTATGTGTACTATATTGATATATTGCATAAAATAAATTAGCTTTAAACTCATATTTTTAAATATATAAAATCATTCATTGTATTAAATTTATTATTAAAATATCGATTTTTTTCTGAATTTTCAGTGATAGAACGGGTAAAGGAGTATCAAAAAATAAGGTCAAGATAATAGCTAATGAACTAGTTGAGTGTGAATCTGAAACCAAAGAAAAAGTTCAAACATCTGGAGTTTTGACGACGCATGAAGATATAGTCAATTTAATTGAAGAAGTAAATATCTAATGCATCATAATAAATAACTTTATTACTTAATTTCATGCAATGATTATATCCTATATATTATATTTCAGCTAAAAAATACTATCAAGACTTTACAAATGTTGATGCATTCACCTCATTGTAATTCAAGCTTGCCCATGTTGATAGACTATAATGGATCCAAAAATCGGTTTCTGGTTAAAAGTCTATCTTATCTACCTACTCGATTACCTTGGAATAAGTCAATACGATATCATAATGCCAGTACACAAACAGAGTTGCCGTTAGATTTCGGAGAACTCTGGATACGAAACAATGCTCATCGAGTATTAAACATTCTGGGAATAAATAACACGGATGTTTTTTTTAATCGACAGCACATGTCGCATAGAGCATCACCATCTTCTCTATCATCTGTACCATATGAACTACTTTCACATATTGGTGCTACGCCTCCACGGTCACCAAAAGGTGAATTGTTTAATTCATTTTATGTTGCCTATCATCTGCTCAGATAATTGAGTTGATCTAGTGGAAACTGTGGAGTATTAATTTTTTTTATTTTCATGATATACAGGTAGCTTTGAATTAAGTAATCATCAGAGGAGTTCAAAATCATCAGAAAAACAAAGGCTATTTCAAGCTGCCTGGAGTAACAATATTCTCCCTCACAGTTTTAGTGCTAGTGATGCAGAAATTACTGACTGCTCAGTTTTAAATGAAATACAGTGTCTCCGAAAGTCTCATTCTCTCAAATATGATACTTTCAACAGCTGAATAAAACACATAATCGTTCAAAAAGACACAGATTTAATTATATACATATATGTTATAAAATTCTGCTCTATCATGATTTCTTTTTCATACTGACTTCTTAAAATCTTTTCACTGAACTCGGTTACACTGAATCTAAAAAATGTTCAAAATTATACGTGATATAGTTAAAAGATGTAGAAAATTTACTGAAAGTAAATTAAAAACATTATTTTAAAGTAATAATTGTTTATTCTTAATAAAATTTGTGTTCAATTTTTCAAGCTAAATGTTCAATACACTTTTTTTCTTTTGTGACTATTTTATTAAATTATAAGTGAATATTTTCATAATGTCGTATTACAAAGATGAAGATAAAAAGTTTTTTTTTTGTATCCAAAAATTACTGTGTTTATATTGTTTTTTTATTTTTTTTTAACATTTTGCTCAATTTTTGATGACAAGCAGATAAAATACTAATTACTCATTAACAGGCTTTTTAAAGAGCTTAAAAAGATTTAAAGAACTTGACATATTGAAACTACAAAGGACAAAAAAAACCAATGCCTATAATTGTACTTTATCACAGAATATAATTCTTCAACAAGTCTACGTCGAGTGGAAAGTAATTGTTGATTATTTATGATGCACAATTGAAGAAAAATGAATAAAATAAAGAAATAGCAGACTGGAAAATCTTGAAAGCCACACCAAGATTTCACACCCTTTTCTTGAGTAAGTATTACAGTCAATTCTATTTGCAATTCTGCTAAGATTTTTCGAATTAATGTAGGATCAACTTGCAAATTATTATAGAAACAGTTTCAATGAAATATTTTATTAGAATTGCAATGAGCTATCCGAAAGTCAGGAAGATATCTTGAAGTCTTTTACATTTTCTTTTATCTGTTTAAAGAATACAACCAATTGCTTTTGAAATACGTCTATTCACTTCCAGATGGTACTATGAATGGAGCAATAGAATCAGCATCTTCACAATCTGGTATCATTTTTCCTTTATACTTGATGCATGTATCAGCACAAAGTTGCCCCTCAAAGTATGAACCAAACATCTTTTTGCATTGTGCACAATTCCTGATGCATGTTCCTGGTGAATTGTAACAAAAGTACATATTTATTATTATTCAATTTCTTTCAAATCTTTCAATAGAATGGAGAATTACAAAAATTTGGAATATTACAATACATATATGAATACTGACCGATGCGGTTAGCTTGAGTTTCAGTTGTTGAGTCCATTAGAATAATAAAAACCATAAAAAACCATAAAACACAGTGAGTTGAAGCTTTCATTGCTATGGTTTATTCTGTATATATGAGAGTAGAAGTAAAGCTGGTTGTTTCGACAGTAACATAAACCTGTCTCGTACATTCTGCTTTTATACCCATAGATTTTCACCAATAAAAGCTTTATTGAGGAATGTGATGGATAATAATATAATCTTATTAATCCATTTCCACCTAACTTTATTTTTTAGGAAGGAAATGAAGTTCGATAGTGACAGCTAAAGTATTTCCTTTTCATGTCATTTATTAGTTTTATTAGTTCTCACGTAGAGTAGACAAAGTATACTTGTGTTAAAGTAAGTCTCAAGTATTTAAATTAATTACATTTGTTTAATTATATTTCATAAAAATATTTATGCTTTTAGCCTTTTCAAATTTCGTCATTTATTAAATAAAGTTGTATCATAACAAAAGCTGCATATAAGCAGATTTGAAACATTTAAGTGGAATTAAATTGATTAAAATACAAATAGAGAAAGAACCAAGGTAGTATCAACTATGAAGAAATTTATTGATTTACAGATTGAATTACCAATTTAATGGATATCTTTATTAAATTCATGAGAAACTATTTTCTCTGATAAAATCTGTGAGGAAAATCAAGCTTCAGTTCTGTTAGAGCATACCAAGAATACGTCAAGAGAAGCTTTGGATTCCTAACACGTGTCTGAGTGGTGAATTTAAAAAATTAATATTTACTTTTATATCATGTTCTGGATAGTTATAAGATAATAACAAGTAAAAAAAATATTTAAATAATTATTAAATCTATGATTTATAACTTCTGTAGAGTTTCAGAGGTCAATGGAAGGCATGTTGATATCTAAAGGTTTACTAAAGCTTCTCTAGAACTTGTAGAGAGATATTACTGACAAACTAAGAATCGTTCAACATTGTAACTGATGGGTAGCAGGTCTGATAGTAGATTAAACCATCATCAGTATCTAAACTGTCCAATTGTTGTATAATAATGAATAATGTTTTTCAGTGTGTGCTTACAGGAACAAATGATTTAAATTCTGTAAGTAGTAACATCTAAAAAGTTAATCTATGAAGTATAAGAGCTATCGTCAAGGACTATGACATATTGACGTAAACAACATTGGTCTATATCTCTTGTCCGGTATGTATAGTCTGTATTTTTTCATTTTTTATCATCTAGTTCCTCACGGAAAAGAATGTATACTCCGATGATAAGACTTGATAAACATTATAATCAATAAATGCCTATGTAAAAAAATTATTGAATCTTTTTCCATTGAATTATACATCATTTATTCATCGATTAATGAATGAATATTTAACGAGTCAATTGTACAGCAATGAATCATTTGTTTAATACTGATTACCACAATCGTAGTAAATTATTTTTTTGAACTTGGCAAGCAAGTTTGGCTCGTAGTCATTATTTTATACTCCCAGCCAATGTTTGATGACAATCCTGACTTTATTATACAAGCATCACGACTATTAGCATGAGCTTGAGCCAAGTCTGACTCATTTTGTATCTCCTTACATTCCAACAGTAAAATATGTGAAGCTTTCAACAGATATGTAGACTGAGGTGAATTTCTATTTTTATTAAAAATAATTTATAATTTACAAATTAAGGTTTAAAAATTATTTATTAATGAAGTAAGATTTCCTATCTGTACATAAGTTTACTTTAAATAGTGGATTTCTGGCATTAATTCTTAAATACTGAGTTTATATACAAAGTCATTCACTTTGTTATTATTAGTATCTTTTAATTTCATTTGTAAATATTCCATAAAATATTTTATAATATCCATTAAGTGCAACAATACAAATATGATTATCTGTTCTATTACATAAAGATGTCCATGTCTAAATAACGAACTCATTATCTTCATTTTCCAACATATTGATAGTCATATGTGTAACTATTTATCTAACGTGACCAAATTTGTCGGTATAATGAAACTCATTACTACTTAATAAAACATTTTATTTACAATGTCTGATTTTTAATAAAAATTTGACACTTTTTAACGTAGTTTATACATAGAATCAAATGAAATAATCAACGTATAAAAAATATTTGTTTGTAAACAACATTTTTAATAAATATTTATAGACGGAATGGAAACAAAATAATGTTGCCATTGAATAATCATAATGAGGTTGTATAAGGCCATGAAATAATTCAAATCGTATATGATGACTCAAAAGTTTCAGTTATATTATTGGTACATTTTTATTTTCATAAAATCAGAGGAGAGTCATTACAATTCTATAGGACACATTAACATATTAATCGTACGTGTAATTTCTCTTATTTTTAAATTAAAAAATTATTAGTACCCTATTGTTCTTCAATGTAGGTCTATTGTTTCTAAATATATAACACTAATTACAATCAATTGATTATCAGTTTTTATTCTGTATAGTTTTTTCTAGTCTAAATAAGTGTTAAAATTATGATAAATCGATTAGTAGAATTTTTGAGTCATTTTTAGAATTAAGTTGCTTAGTTTATACCTGTATTTAATTCATATTTTTCATTATTTAATAATTAATTATTATATTCAGTAATAGTTGAAAATCATTCAAACAAATGCAAACTTACAAGTTTTTACATGATTTAGAGTTTTGTCTTTTACTCCAAAAAATATCAATCAAGGTATAAATTAGACAACTTCTTCCTCTGTTTCTTTTTTTCTATTTTCAAAAGTTTAAGCAACATCTGTGTCACATGCACTAATTACTGTCATTTGTACTTTATTAAAAAAAAAAGAATCTGACCATAAGAGATTAAATTAAAAACATTATTAGTTAAAAACTGAAATAAGAGTTACATTTGTTTACATTATCTTAAGGCCATTCCTTTTAATTGTACGCTGATGGTCAAGAAGTCTTCCTTTGAAAAAAATCATATTTTAAGTTAGTTTATTAATTTTTTTTTGTTATTACATATACTAAAAGTATTAATAGACTGCATAAAATATATAATGGTCACTATAATTGATACATTTGCTTCAATGATAATGACAAATATATAATATACAAATTTTTTATTTCGATAATACTCTCCAGAAAAAAATTAACTCATAAAAGAGGAATATTTTTTCATATTCATTTTGTATGATATAAAATTAATAAATAGTCGAAGGAGAGAGAGAAAGATACAAATTATTGAGATGAAAATTTTTATCAGCAAAGATACCTGTGCGTGTTGCTCTTATCAGTTAACTATATAGTGCTCGATCTATCATTAATAAACTAGTTAATTACTAATGTACCAACGATTTATGTTTGTTCTCTCGATTATCAACAAATCTAATAACTTTATAATAATTGTACTGCGATAGAATATTCAGTCATTTTTTAATTTAATTTTTATTGTAGTGTTTACTCATTTTTTTTATTACGTATTATTTAATATCCCATACAATAAGAAAAATTTAACACTGAAGTATCTACATCACAAAATATGTAGCAAGTGTGGCAACTCAATTATGTTAAAAATAAGATGAAATGATAAATCGGCATTCTTTATTATACTATCTTTGCTAAAAATATTTATATTATGTTATATTTAGTAAAAAAAAAAAAAAAATGATATTTAATACCTATGAGTTGGAATTAATTTAATCATAGATGCCGAATAAGTTAGAAAAATATGTGCCTTGAATAATACAACTGTAAGAGTAGTAATCGCAAACAAACTATTGAATCATGATTACTACTCTCTAGCATTAGTGACATGATACTTGAAAAACCAGTTTAATGTCTTTTTACTAAGATTTACTTTCGCTTCACAACTATAAAAAGAGTGGGATAAGAGCATTACAAAAAAAGGAAGAGAAGGCGGAGCTAGTACGAAGTGACTGATTCTTAGCTGCAAAGTAGTATTTGTGTAAACCAGCGAATCGACAATCGGGGTCACTAGTCGATATTGAGCCAAGTAAATACAATTCAGAAATTTATTCCATGACTATGTGTTGAATGTTTAGAAACGGATTCATATATACCCGCAAATACTTGTAACTATTACTACATCGACATGCTTTTCTTGCCTGTGATATCGGTCGACTAAGCAACTATATACATACTTAATTCTTACACATGTGCAAACCATTATTTATATATACATTTAGCAGCTGTACAGAGTTTGCCCGGTTAGTTTCGCGCTCACAGTATTAAATAATTACAATATCTTATAAAGTTATGCAAGCGTTGCTACGGGAGACTAGAGTCTCAATATGACAACTTAACAAACACATACATGTGGACAATCGAGCACCATATAGTTTAAAACTATAATATTCTATCTTTCTCTTCTGATTACTATTTTCATATTCACTATTTTTTAAATATTTATGTTGCCTTCTAAGAATGACTGGACATTCCGGTTACAATTTGCACTTATTCAATATCACATTTTTCAGTTTGCATTTCTGACGGAAATGTTGCAGTGGGCAAGAATTTTTAATTGTATTTACGTACTTATACACAGTCAACTTATCTGTTTAAACTATCTAGGCACTTTCATACAAATAGCAGTTGATTTATTTAGATATAGTTATAAAATATTTAACAATATAATTCCAAAAATGCTTTTGCATAAGTATAACATAGCATTGAACTTCCATGTTAAAATATTCATCAAAGAAACATAATTTTATTTACGGTATTGGTTTTTTTTTTTTTATTTTCCATTTTTTCTTTATTACAAATTGATATTTTATTAGATAATTGTAGTATTCTTTAACAGCAAAATCTAAACAAAATGTGATCACAGCCACACAATATTAATAAAAAGAATGCTAAACGTAATAATAATAATAATTAATAATAGTGGTTAGAAAGATTGATTATTAAATTTAAAAAAATGATTAATATTTTTTGAACGTTGACTCAAAAAAATAATGCAAATTTTCAGAGTCTCTACCACTTTCTATACTGATCTTAATAAGCTAATATGATTTAATGTTCTAATATTATTATGCCTGATAGTTTTTTGTTAATTTACGAATTATATTAAGGCTTTTTTTGAAACTTTTTAAATTTTAATTAATTTTTTTGTTTTAATTCTTCTATGAATAACCTTTTATAAAATCTACTAGTAGGTCACCACAAACAATTAATATAACAATAATGATATTTTTTTTCGCTTGTACATAAGAATTTTGTAATTTTTTTCTGCACTTTCAAATAATTTTTCTTTTAATTTTTACAACAATTAATTTTCATAATAGCTAAATTCATTTTTTTTTTAAAGATTAAATAGATATACTTGTATAAACGAAGTTCTCTAAATACCAGACTTAATAATGCAGTTTCTAATTTTGATGTTATTTGCAATACTTTATCGTTGTATTTTAATATATATGTTGTGTAAAACACATGAAATAATTTCTACATTGTTTCTGTTGTATGGTGCAAGAATTTTTAACTAAGCGAGTTCATTCCATTATCAATATTTTCACATTTTCATTGTTTATAGTGGTACTACCATCACCTGTAATATAATAATAATCATCATCATAATAATAACAGCAAAATAGTAATACTAACAGTAATGGAGAAAGATTTTACCCATTTTGTCTACTCATAAAAGTATCATCGACAAATACTTTTTTCAAATTGATATTTCTCGATATTGTAACCATTTAAATATCTAAATAGAATAATTCAGAAGATTCAAAAATGACCACAGTTATAGTAACATTACGATTATAATTATTTTCATGAACGTTTTGTAAAACTTTTTAAAGTAATTTTTGGACCGACTATCCCAAGCTATTATTACACTTAAAGAACTTGGGAATAATATTTTACATTAATTATTAAGGGTCTTCCTTATTTATTTTCATGTATTTTTTCATTATTACTACTGTTGTTATTGTTTTACTATTATGTTAATAATTATTATTATTTCAAAGAAAAAATTATAAGCTGCATTAGACAAACAGTATTATTATGATATAATAATTAATATGTATATATATATAAATGAATAATTTCAGTTTCATGAATTGATATTTAATTTCTTTATTACAATGTTTTTTGATTGAATAAAGTTGTTCTTACTTTTTATATTATAATGTATACATGATAATGGATATATTTGGAGCGCAGAATAATGAAAAATATCTGTCTAAATATAAATCTTCCAATATTGATATTTAAGAATATATTTTTATATGTATCACTTTATCATATGTACAATAAAATTCCTTCAATTTTTAATACAATAATTGATTTTAATAAAATAGAACATTAAGTCGTTCACTCTGTTGTTTTCGATATTCAAATTTTCATATTGCAAATCAAATGGTTGGGAAACAGCTAAAATAATTTTCAATGAAATTGTGATTATTAAAATCAGTCGAACCTTTAAATTAATAAATAAAAAAGTGAATGCAATCATTAGCATCTTCATAACACAAATATTATAATTCCTGCTACAATCAGTTCATTATATTGTATTAGTTTAAACATTATAGTATAATTCTATACTATTTTCTGTATTTTTTTTTTTACAAAAATTGTCATAGATGCATGAATAGCAATGATATTTTCTGATAAAAATTACACTAACCATAATAATTCTCATTAAAAAATTGTCATACCTCAGACAATACAAGTGCAACTTTTACAAGAAAGTAATGCTTTCCTGTGATTTTTTTAATGAATATTACAAAAATAATAGTAATGACCAAATAGTGGTTCCATCGATTAGATCTATGATCGATGATCGTGACTGCATCACTGAGATCGTCGACATTATTGACTTGTCAGCATGTTAGAGTTGAGTTGGTTACTGCTGAATCAGGAATATAGCATCACGAGGAACACGCCATCCAAGAATTGCAAGTGCATGTATAGCAAGCTGTTGGAATTACTGGAGTATAGTAAAATCCAGGATTTGTATATCCATTAGTATAAACATATGTTGTCGGTGGCCCAACTGGAGTCGGTTGATTATTCAATCGTTGTTGCTTTTGACAGAGAACTTGAAAAGCAAGATTTTCAATGAGAGCTAAAGTTTGTCGCCTCTCATGACCCATTAAACATACTGTTGATTCTTCAACCACACTGTGTAGTAGCATGAGATATTGATATTTTAAAGCTTCCTCCTCTGGACCAACAAAATGATTCCACAAATAATTCTCAAGTTTAGCTTGCTGTTGATTAATATCAGAAAAATCTATAAAAAATCTCGAACACATGTATCTTTCTAGTGTTTTGATGTAATCTGGTTGAGCAGGCTTGTACATTTTTACGAGAAGGTTACAATATTTAAGTAAACCTCCACCACGAATCTCTTCAGGGTGTCTAGTCGATATAAGTTTCTTATGAAGATGATAAAGAGCCTCTTGAAAGTCACCATAAACAGATTCTCCAATGACAGTTGGATAAAAGTTTTCACTAATCTTAAGTTTGCTGCAGTCGTAAAAAAGAAGTAATGAGTCAAGAATAATTTGAAATGAATCAACAGAAAATTCAAATTGTCGTTTCATAGTATCAACAAATTTTAATTCAACATTCCGATGGCCACGTGAGTTTCCTAAAGAAATAAGCGACCACCTATCACCATCGGTGACCTTCACCATTTTACTAACATATGCTTCTTTGAGACTACATGTAGTTATGCGCTTGCGGCTGACTCCTTCAGGTAATAAGTCGAATAGTGATCCAAGTACTGCTGTTTTAACTCGATCAAAGTGACGACCACTAGTAAGTTCTACTCCAAATATGAGATCTAGATCGTTATAAGGTTGGGATTCAGTAGCTAGAACATGAGATGCGGCACCACCATTTAATCGAATATCTCGTACTCTCATTCCTGCTCCACCATTACCCGGATTTTCCTCCAGTTTGCTCCTTACAACTGTCACCAAATCTCTTAATCGTACTTCCAAGGTTGGAAAGTTACCTCTACCATGAATACTAACAACCTCATTCATTACATCATTTAATCTCCGTACTTGCTCAAAACTTAACACTGCAAGTCTTTGTTGTGGATTATGCGTATAATCAATTTCTTCATAATATTTCTTTATATTGTTGATTTCATTAATATTATTTTCATTTTCATTGGTAATATTTTTTTCCTTTGTATCCTTTATAATATTATCATTGATATTTAAATCGGTATCAATAAAACAAAATGGCTCCATTATTTCCAATATTTCTGTCTGTTTTAGTCCAAGATCCAAGGCGCCACACTATAACAATAATAAAATAATGAAAATTTATTTTAAAAATTTCTCATCAATTGATATTAATAATTATAACAGTAAATTAAAAAACATTAACAATTATTACGAAATAAATTTCTAGTTAATTTTCTGAAAAAAATTATCTGGATAATTTACAATCAACTTGATGCAATACTCCGAAACGTGCAAATAACTTTCACTTGACTTCGCGATTTGTGATCTAATTCATATGATGAACGTATATAGCATGTAAAAGCCCAGCATTTAAATCAGATTATAAATTCATTTATATTAGATAATTATTTTAATTATTTGATAATTATTAAAACTACATTATTCAAAATATTTTTGCACTATTAACAAACATCATAGCTCATGGTAACACTGTTGAATTTGACTACAGCTGTTAATATACTTTTCAGTATTTTGTATTACCACACATCAAAGTAAAAGGAACATGATAAAAATCATTGAATAAAAATTACAAGTTGAATATTTTTCGCTGTAAATATTACCAGCTGTTCAATATTATTACCTAGTTTATTGCTGATGTAATTTTTTTTTATAACAAAATACCGCACAAAAGTCTTGTTACACTCACACTAAAACACTTTTAGTATGATTACAATTTTACATATTGTGGTATTTGTTCATATTGTTATGAATAATTGCAAAAATTTGAATTAATTCAAAGATTTACATTTGGATTAATAAACACCTACTTAACATTGATGATGATTTACTTAATAAAGTGATGATACATTTAAAATTACATTGATTAAAAAAATTCAGATGATAATAAATATGCTGATTTTCTGAATACGAAGGGTATATACCGAATAATAAAACTGTACTGATATAAGTGAAAGGCTTCGAAGCCCTCGGCTATTAAGCTTCAGTGGTTACGGAAAAATAACGAAGGACGTGAAGGCAATAGAGAGGGAAAAGTTTGTTCGTGACGTAGAAACTTGTGGGGGGGTGAAGGTAAAAAAGGAGGAGGCTATGCTCAACCTGCAAGTTCATTTCATCTCAGATTCATAGGGTCGTTCAGTCTGATCGTTTGCGAGAATGCTCTACTATATTCAGTGACGTCATAGAACTTGAAAGGAGAACGAGTAGGCGATAGCTAAATGAATTTTCTACGAGTAAAGAGGGTGGTAACATATAGATACAATATTAAAGTGGAATTTCGAAAATTGAAAGTGATAAATGCTTCATGAGAAACAATTAAATCAATCAATCTATTATATTATTTTTTCATCTTTACATGATAATTAATCTTCTTTTATTTTTAAATAGATCATATTAAATAAGTTATGACCAATACATCAGAATGATATTTGTTGTATTCTTTTTAACATATGGAGAACCTATTTTACATATTTTATAAGATTATTTTAATGTATGCCATTTACATATCTTACTCAATTTTTTATGTTGGTTTGGGAATTTTTTAAATTATTTACAGTTGAATTAATAATTTTGTTTTTAAGTTTACCACAGAATAGTTAGTTGAATTAATTTTTTCTTGTTACAATGAATAGGCAGTTGATATTTATGAAATTTTTTGCAATACAATTTTTTTTTTTTTTTTTTTAATATATTTTAAATTATAAAGTAGCTTTCTCTTTTGTAGAGTTTCTAAGAATATTTCCAGCAAAATAAAAAATCACTTGGTGGCTGCTTTGGCTTCATCTCAAAAAAAAAAAAAAAAAAAAAAAAAAGAAACCAAATGAAAAAATGCCAAGAGTTTGTTTGTCAGTCAGAGTACTGTCTTCTTTTGAAGTATAATAATAATACAACGATTGCTATATAGTTATTTGTTTGTGAATTATAAAGGGTCAAAGTTGAATGTGATTTTTTTTTCTTTGGTAGCTGATAATTCAGTCGAATGAAAATCCTACTTTTAAGATAAAAAAGTAATTTAAAAAATTAATTACAAGCTTAAAAATAATATATTTTTATTCATTCGAATATTTGTTGACAAAGGTTCACAAAGTTTATCAGAGGTGGAATGCTTTTTTCATTTTATTTTCGACATTTTTTTAAAAATTCTTCACGATAATTTCAATTTAGTTAATAGAAAATACTTAACTCTCCAAAAGTTCTGTATTTTTATTCTGAATAGAGAGAAGTATTAATTATCAAATACGTTTAGTAAGAATTTTTTTGGTTCAATTATTTGTTTAGTGCCTATAAAAGCTGTAATTTTGTTTAAACACACTATTGTAAAAACTTAAACATAAATAATGGAAAAATTCTAAGGAAGATAAGTCATCAGTAACAAGTGTAAAAATTAATACAATAATAATTGCTGACAGATAACATTCCCATGATGAACAATAAGTTATGTATAATAATGATAGAAATATTATCTTTGGTCTAGATTTTGGTCTAGATAGATCTAGAAACGCTAGATATAATAAAATTTAGCTATTGATTTTTCTATAAGCTGATAAAACTGTAAAGGAGATCTGGTTCCCTCTATATATACAAAAACAAGAAAAATAATTAAAACATTTAACTATATATATGATAAAATTTTTCTTAATTTATCAATAGATACATAAAAGTTATATAAACTGTACTAATTCTCTAAGAAAAAATTGAGTCTAAAAAATAAGGTAGTTTCCATATGTACTCATAATTATATGGATGTTCAATGTGTAAATAAAATTGTTCTCAACGATATCTTGAGAAAATAAGAAAAAAATTAATATTTTTTCAAGTAACAAAACTTAACTGATATCAAATCCAAATGCTTTTTATAAATCTACAAGCAATAAAAAGAAGTTACTAATAATAAAAATTAATTGTTACATTTTAAAAAAATATTATTAATAAATTATATTTTTATTCCACCATGTTTATTATCAATTCAATTTTCCTGTATAAAAAAGTTGTTGATTCTATTCGTTAATTTTTAATTAGATGTTAAATGACTTTAACGATGTAAGCACATATGTATTCATTTACAATAAAACTTAAGTAAGCTGGAGAAAGAGATAATTGAATTAACGACAAAGCCAACGTTAATGAGTTACAAACTAATACAGTCAAGTCAGGAAATATTTCAAATATGTATATCTCGTACATTAAACCATTACATAATGAGATAGAGAAACCATTAAAGGCATGAGATATTTAAGAGAGATATTTGACCTTGTGATCTTATAAAATCTGGTAGGCTTCATAATGACGTAAATAAAACATTATGCATCAATATTTGACAATATTACAATTAATAATTTTCTAAAAATAACTCTTAAATACCGTAAAAACAAATTTGGAGTTTAATAAATAAATTATGGTTGCCCACCGCTGAGTTGAGGTCAAAAGAATTTGGTGATGCTAGAAATAGTATATTCTTATGTTATGTTTTGTTATTTGTTCAAATACAAGAGAATCAAGTGCTAAAATTAGAAAATACTGGGAAGTAATTATATTTAATTAGAAAGAATAAAAATAATATATGTGATAAGTTTAGATGTAATAAAAATTTTAAAATGAATATGTGTTTTGATGTCATTAAGAATGGATAATAGTAATTAAAAAGTATTTCAAGCTTAGAAAAGAACACTAGAAATAATAAAAAATATTTTCACTCTTCATTGTATATATAAGTTCATAAAGAAATGAAAAGTTTATATACACAATTGTTTATTTATTTATTATTTTATTTATTGTTTGATCAAAGTATAACATTATATGAAGAAAAATAAATGGTGAGAATTAGTATTATTTTTGTAAAAAAAAAAAAAACCCTGTATTGTTTGATGTTTTGGAACAATGTTGGAATTTCATTTTAAATTGGAGCAAGGTCAATAAATGTTGCTAGCTGAGCTTTCACTGATTGATTTCAAAGTTCTCATATTTATTTTGGTCTACAAGATTATGTTGAGGTAGGTAATTTTCAGATTTCCTCCATAATTTCTATAATTTATTTTTATCACTGTAGGGCTTCAAAATTCTTTCTTCTGGTTTGAATAATCAATGCAATCATTACAACAGAAAAAACTAGAATTCTGATGATAATTCTCTGTATAACAAATTGATAACTAATTTATTCTAATTAAAATTCAGTATTTATACTTGAAAATTCATTAATTTATAATGTGAAAGTAATGATATAATTTAAACAAAGTTTTTATTCTGTCGAAAGTTGCAATAACTTTACATATTGATAAACTAGAGCTAAATCAATAGTGAAATTTCAAACTTCACCATTTAAGTTTGGTTCAATGCCCAGTCAAGTATTAGCAACAAGGTATGATCCTAATTCTGACCTTGGTCTTGGCAAATACACAAGAAACTTAAAGCTAGATTTAGCTTAGATTTTTGTCGATACTGAAGTTCTTCCATACTATAATGTAGAGATCAAATACTTGTTCAAATCAATCTTTAAATACCATGGTATTTCAAACCTTTGCTCGCTGAATCATCAGACTCATCAACCCTTGGCTATCATCTTGAATTCTCAACCAACTTCAATCTAATATTGGGTAATAATCTGATCTAAATCATCTGATAATAGTTTAGAACTTGACTTAGGTCGAATTCATTCATTCAATTCTACAAAACTCGAGTTTAAAATAAAATGTATGCACGAAGAATGTCGAATATGTACTACCATATGTTTGTATCCTGTAAGGAGAAAGAAACAGATGTGTGCAAAGATTCGAAAGATTATATTGATTATGTTGATTAATTGATAGAAATTGTTATAATAATGTTTTTGAAGTGATCAAAATGTTATAAATGATATTATAAAATTTATTCAAAAATGAGATTACTCAAGCAAGATCATTGAAGTTGCAAGAATGATTGCCATATTGTTACAATAAAATTTATTCTGAATAATCATATCCCACTGTAATCATATTCTATGAAAAATAATGGTTATGATAAAGGCAATATGCTAATAATGAAATAAAAATATGATAAATGTTCATTAAAATTATGCATTTTCCAAATAAAATCAATTCAAAGGTATACTTCTAACACAAAAGCAATATCAAAATATATCAGTGTATTATGAACAGGAAATAAATAAATTAATCGTTTGGAATAAATTTAATTAAAAGTCGTATGACTTTTTTATCTCTACGATCGAAATCTATCTTAATTTCAACGAATTTAGTACCTATTTTGAACTCATATGTGCTTTATTTATATTAACAGTTGATTAAATAATTGTAGCCATATTTACAATTACTTAACAGAAAATTACCTTGTTAATAATGAATGGGTAATTTAAAACATGTGTTTTCCATCATATCAATATTAATTTTTAAGTTATTTTCAATTTTATTTAACTTATAACGTTTCAACGTTTATCAACAATATATTTGTGATCGATAATTCATTTTATTATAATCAAATGATTTATAATTGTAAAAGTCAACTACTCACAGCTGTTCACACGAAATAAAACCCACGAGTTGATAAAATATTGTCAAAATATTCCTCGACTACGTAACATATGTTCCAACTTTTAGTAATAATAAAACCATTTTCCCTCAATGGAAAACTTTCACTAAAATAAGAATAAATAATCACTCATCATTGTTCCCGGTACTATGACTGTCTCACTAATACTTTTAGTAAAAATTGTTATCACACAATAAAATCTATTGTGTTTTGCACAAATTATATCCTTTATTGACGTCAATCAAATATAATAAAACGATTATATCATTCAAAATAATTTAATTCTGAAAAACAAATTATCTATGTTTGAATGAAAAAATATATGTATATGCATATTATTACTCAACATTAAACAATAGTACGAAGTCATTAGTTGATTAATGGTAGATCTATAATTCAATTATGGTACCACTTCAATATCATTAATCAATATTATTTGCAAAATTTCGCTATAGTTTAATTGATATAATCGTTAAATTATATTTAAAAGTATTTAGTACAACTATTACATGACGAACAAGTGCAACATATGGTATCAATAAATTACAATCATACACTATTAAATAAAGTTAATACTTACATCTTACTTGAATCTGATATTTTTATGACATTATACACAGATATAGTTTCACTAAATGATAGTTTTGTTTTATATTTTATCATTCAACTCCATTTAAATATTATTATTTCACATTTTTAACCAATCAAACAAAATTTTATGTTTATACAACAATAAACTCACAAAATTTCTGCTAAAAAAATAATTTTAAGTGTTGAAGTAAATAATACCAAATTTGATATCAATAATTTATCAATTACAACTCCAAAAATTCAACAATATTTTTATCATATAATACTTGTTGAAAGATTAATAGGTGTTTATTGATGTTTTTAATCACATTCTTACAAAACTGAAACAATACAACTAAAATCGTCAACGTTTATTGCAGATATAGCAAAGAAATTTCTAGAACCTTTAAAATAGATATATATAGAGATGTATAAAACAATCCTTTACTTTATTTTCTTAAAATAAAATTTAAAAAATCAAAATAAACTCCACTAGCAAGATAAACAATAAATAAATGTTATGATTGAATTCTTTAAATTGAATTTACTTGGTTCAAACAAATTATTTTGTGTAGTTTATTATACTGGAGTATTATTGCGTGAATCTATCACGGCGAATTAAATGATACTGACAGACAAACGGACACAACAGTGCGCAACTCGGCACATTCCCTACCATCGCACTACTCTATTGCTATAGTAATACTTTAAAATGTTTGCTTTGTAACAGGAATTATTTAAATTATAAAAATATATTAGAGGAAATTCGGTTTATAATTCAATCATTTTTCATTACTATATAATTTTTTGTATTAAAATTGCAATTTATCATTTCAAATTTAATAACAATAATAAATGTATTGAAAAAAAAATTATTTATTACTAATATCATTCATTTCTCTTTATTATGAATAATGTATGCTGTTAACATAGTTTTAATTATAGTACATGATAAAAATATAAATAAATTAACATCAACTGAAGAAGAGGTTATAATGCTAATGTGAGTAGAATGAATTAAATATAATAATAAGTCAATTCAAGTAATAATAAACACTTTATGAAATATAAAAACTAGATTTTTATGTTTTAGTAATAGCATTAGTAATTAATTGAATTTAATTGTTTACATTTGAAGAATTGTTTGGGTATTTCCATTTGTAATAGAGATATCAATTAAATAAAAAGGAAGTTGTTCATTCAGGATTTTTCGATTTGCGGTAATTATCACCTGAAAATGCATGTTCACTTTATCTTATCTTATCTTGCAGAAAGTTGTATAACATGAAGTTGCCATGAGTACCGGGTACCCTTTTCTCAAATTATCCTTATCGCTGTACATCAAGCTGGGTAAAAATGAACTATTATACTGAATAATCCTAAAACAGTAAAAATGACACAGTACATTTTCAGGTCATAAAAGGGACAATGGAATTCCAAGTTCAAGTCAAAATACAACCAGGTAAGTACGAAAATGAGATATGGTTTTGACTGATACTATTCATCTACTGAGTAGATTCTACTGCTATCACCATAACCCAAGGAAAAGATTAACACAATACAGAAAAACTGCTTTCATAATTTTCAATGGTTCTCAGCTTGTTCTAAAGCCTTGATACAGGAAATAAAGAAACCTCTTGAAGACAGTTGAAGAGGATTAAAGTTTTTTAATTGTGCTAAATAGTTATCTAGCTCAACTATCAATCAAGAGTAAGATAATAATTCCTAAATGAATTTATTCTTAAATCTTTTTTTAGAAAATTTATTAACTGATATATTTCATTAATTAATAATAGTTATCAAATTAAAAAGATAGTATCATTTAAGATAATTTCATGATAAAAAGAAAAGATATTTAATATTTCAGGTTCGGTCTGGTAGTGTTGAGTTTAGCAGGAGGTCAAAGAGGTCTTTATTTCAGTTAAGAAGTTAAGGCTTACTAATAAATCACTTTTCCTTCATTATAATAATGCTAATTACAAGAATATATTGAATTTCATTATTTTCTGTAATAAAGCTTGCAGATAATAAGTTAAATCTTAGAAAATGATGAAATAATACTTTTAAATAGATATAGAGAGTCATTTTTTTATTACTTCAAAAAAAACCCAATTTTATAGATTATTTTTCAATTTTAAATTTCAGTAAACAAATAATTACTTGCTATTTAATCATACTCATAAAACAGGTATATAATAGATTTAATAAAAAGTTTTACAACTTATATTTCATGTGATTATCAAGTTATTACGTCGAATGATGATAATTGTTTTCCAACCTTTCTTTAATCGCTATTTTTAGTATCTTGCCCGCAGTCATACGGTTTTTTATCAATTGAATAGGACAGTATTTAACGAAAAAATATTCGTTATGGTACTAACGAAGAATGAAAAAAACAATATTATCGAAATTATGATAGAAAATTTTAAAATGACAAATAATTTTTTATTTGAATGTTGAATAGCTTCTGACGTATAACTTTATCCATAAAAATATTCAAATTGTTTGTCATAACATATACATACATAATTATGCGTTACTTAGTGTTCAGTATCTATAGAGTTGAAAGATACAAAGTTCAAATTGAATCACTTATTATATGTTAATTATCTAATCGTCAACTCACTGAAAGGCGGCACTTATCAACACTGTTTATATCAGTATCTGTTAAACATGCTTCTCAATAAGTTAAGCACGTTTTCTCAGCTTAATTCTCAAATAAAGTTGATGGAATTTCCGCGAACAATTTACGGATCGTTTTTTTGTAAAAAAAAATTACATTCAGTAGCAACAACCAATGAAAAAATACAAAATGAAGGTATCTATGATTATTAATACTATTATGTCGTTAATCTTATTTAATATGATTTTTTTTCTACAATGAAATGGCAATTCATTAACATAAAATGAAGAAACAACAAAAACAATGAACATGTACCAAGCAATTAATAATGCACTTGAGATCATACTTGAGAAAGATTCAAATTCAGGTAAATTAATATTTTCTTCATGTGGAAGCTGCTTGAAAATTTGATAATTTTAGTTTGAATTTATTTTCAGTGATTTTTGGTGAAGATGTTGCATTTGGAGGAGTCTTTCGTTGCACAGTAGGCCTTAAAAATCGTTTTGGAAATGATAGAGTATTTAATACTCCTCTTTCAGAACAAGGAATTGTAGGATTTGGTATTGGGTTAGCAAATCAAGGGATTACTAGTATTGGTGAAATACAATTTGCAGACTATATCTTTCCTGCTTTAGATCAAGTAAGTGGTTAATAATGAAATGAAATTTCTATATATTCCTAAAATATTTAATCATAAATAAAATTGAAGCATTGCCTTCATGACTAGTTGATAAATGAAGCTGCAAAAATGAGGTATCGTAGTGGCGGTATGTTTGATTGTGGGAAATTAACCATTCGAACACCTTGTAGTGCAGTGGGTCATGGAGCTCTATATCATTCTCAAAGCCCAGAAGCTTACTTCGCTCATACTGCTGGGCTTAAGGTGTGAAAGTTCAAAGGCATTAAAAACTTTTACTAAGTTTATATATCAAGTGAAAGTTTGAATTTTTTTTTACTCTTATCCTAGGTTGTGATGCCCCGTGGACCTATTCAAGCAAAAGGATTATTATTGAGTTGTGCAGAAGAGCCTGATCCTTGCATTGTTTTTGAACCAAAAGTTCTCTATCGTTCAACATCGGATCAGGTACCACTTGAAGATTTTAAAATACCATTGGGGAAAGCAGAAGTCGTTAGAAAAGGTTTACAAACTAATCATTTTTGTTTGTCTATAATTTATCTTCAATTTTTCAGCAAACATATTATTTGTCGGTTAAAAAAAATCGAAAATAATTTTGCTTAATTTTGTTCAGAGAAAATCTAGTAAATAAGCTTTACATAATCGGAGTCAATGGCTGACGAATTCTAGAGCTTTCATAAAATCGAACAGGATTAGCATTATAACATTGTGCCAGTCTAGATTAGATTTTAATCAAATTGATTGAATTTTATGTTCCAGGAGATTCTATAACATTAATAGGGTGGGGTACTTTAGTTCATGTACTTTTAGAGGTAGCTGATCTCGTTGAAAAAAAAATTGGAGCAACTTGTGAGGTTTTAGATATTATGACAATTCTTCCCTGGGATACAGAAACAGTATGTGAGGTATATCATTTCATAATATTATTACTTAAAAGTCCATCTCTTATTTTTTAAGATCATTATTTACGACCGAGATTAAATCCAGCTTCTTTTCCGAAACATGGAACTGCACTTGAGCTAATTTACTTTACTATGGGACATATTTTTTTTTTAAATTGAATTTGCTAAAGCCATTAACTACCATAAATCAATCTACATAAAAAATATGGTCAAGTTTTTATTTTTGGAGTACTAGAACCTAAAGCTTTGTTTATTTTATAGTGTATTTAATTTATTAAAAGTAATGATCTTTATAAATTGTCATAACAGTCAGTAAGAAAAACCGGACGTGTTGTCATTGCTCACGAAGCTCCACTAACTAATGGCTTTGGAAGTGAAATTGCTGCTGTTGTTCAGGTATGGTTTGCTGGATTTATGTAACTAATAGAATGATTATTAATGAAAGAAATTTTCTGTTTAATAAATTAAAATCTATTAATCATTAATAATTACAGGAAAAATGTTTCCTGAATCTCGAAGCACCAATTCAAAGAGTAACTGGTTGGGATACCCCATTTCCACTTGTATATGAGCCTTTTTATTTGCCAGATAAATGGCGTTGTTTTAATGTAATTGAAAAAACTCTTAAATATTAATATAAATAAAATTTCCTTCAAATACTCTTCAGTAAAAAAAAATGTAAATAATTATCAATTATTATTCAGTCATTTCTTTAGGTAGTAATTGTGGTTTACTCATTTTAAAAGAAAAACACTTTCAATATTTTTGTATGTAACAATATTTATACATATATTCTATAAATAAATTTCATATATACAATGAACGAATGTAATATAAATTAGATAAGCATTAAGCACAATGAAAGATAAATTTTTATACATAATATTAAAAAATTGTGTAAATACTACTATAGTATTTAATTATCACTTGACATAGATATAATTTAGTTTTGTTAAGTAATATTATATATTGGAATAATTTTCTGAATAATTTCAATGTAAAATTATTGTTATTTTTTACAATGTTTCAGAGCATTCTGTGTTTCGATTCGTCTTCGATTTAAAAATGCCATTCCATGAACGCGTAAATGTTTATCGACGGCTGCTTTATTTTCAAATACAGCCATACAAACATAACATTGATTAAATTTTGTTATTCTATCTTGCTCTTCAATTTCGTCTGTAACATTAAGAACATAAGATGTATTTCGAGACATATAAGTTACCGGGTCGTCAACACCATGAAAAGCTTTTAGATGCATTTGTAAACTTGGAGAAGCAACAAAATTTTCTCCACATTCTAAGCAAATAAGAAAATGTCCTTGAATTCGATGATTAGAAGCAACATGTTTGTGCAACATGTCTATATTATTAAAACTTTTAAGACATTTTTTACAATTAAGATTATTTTCTGTCTTCTCTAAAAATTCATTTTGTACACACAAACCTGAACTTGATGAGGTTGATTGATCAGACAATTTTTTAAAAGCATAGCGTGCTTTTTTTCTTGCTGTATATGCAATCAAGTCTGATTTACGTTTCTTCTCATTTTTTATCAATTCAGCATTCATATCTTCTGGAGATATTTTTAATAACTTAGGAGTTATGAAGACTAGTTCATAGTTTTCTGAATGGTTATTATCAAAATGATTTTTCAGTACGTTCCAGTGAGTATTTATTAATATTCCACATAAATGGCATTTATAATTGATAGGAACTTCATCACAATTTATCGGACCATTTAAAGCAATCCGTCTAGATTTGTTACTTCTCGTTTTTCTTTTTGTTGATGGAAGTACTTGTTTGGCTGTTATATTCGAATGATTGAATTCATTTGACTGTTCTATATTATTCAAATATTTTCTCTTTGTCCAGCCTATAATCTTCTTTTGTTGTAAATTTTTTAGATTTTCAGTAAACATTGAGTTTATCTGAGCTTCACTATTTGACTTATCTGAATTATTCCACTTCCGTTCTACATATTGTAAATATTCCTGTTTTAAATTATACAGTGTATTTAGCATTTTTCTAAAATCAGTTATTTCATGAGTTATAAAATACTTTTCAATTGAAATATTTATTGATATAGTATTTTTTATATTTATTAATAATATAATATCTTTGATATTTAATACTTGATTACGTTCAACTATTCCTTGTCGTTCTTTATTTTTATATCCTAAATAAAAATTATTTCCAAAAGTATTCTTTTTATGTAAGTACATTACATGTTTTTGAATAATCTCTCTATTGTGATTGGCATCTTTAACCGTAAATAAGCAGAATGGACAAGTGTAATAAGTATATTTCTCAACTGTATTAAGAGACAAAACATGAAAATGATAAAGCTCCGGTTTTATAAAGCGTTTACTCACATGACATTTAATATATTTGGTCATATTAGCAAATTGTATCACTGAAATATGTTTCTTAGAGTTATGAACTTGGCATTCGATAAAAGAATTAAAAATGTTTCTACATATTTTACAATATATTACAATTTTTGCATGATGCTCAAGGTAATGTTTCGTTGTATTTTCAGGAGTCCAAAATTCATTTGTTTCACAAACTTTACAAGAATAAAATTGTTGCATTATAACATGATTACAATACATCCAGATATGATTTTCTAGTGGATCAAATGATGGAAATGAAGTAAAACATTCTGGACATTGGTATGGAGCTTCTTTTTTATGGAGTCTTAAATGTGATTCATATCGTAAAGCACTACCTTGCTTTGAACTGCATAAATGGCAAACATAGTTGTAACATTGACAATAGTCAGACTCATTTTCAGCTGGTTTAGATACTCCAATAATATAATATTTTGGTTTCTTAATTTTTCTACATTCATTGCATTTTTCACAAGATAATTTTTTTACGTTTGACTCCCAATCATGATACAGCAAATTGAATTTTCTATTTAATTCATTGTTATCACAAACAGAGTTAACTCGTTTAATTATTGTTTGCGAATGATTTTTATCTTCTTTATGCAGACTTTGATGTTGTACCTGTCGATATTTTCCATTCAAAATTTTCTCTCTGTTTTTTGAGCCACTGCTTCCAAGTTGATTGATATAATCTTGTCCCATTGATGAATTTGTTCTTGCTAATATAGATTTAATACAATGTGGAGTCGTATCTATTTGATTCAATTTTGAAGTCGAATTAATAATAGATATAATGTGCATCAGAGTATCAACGACATTAGATTTAGGAGTTATCAAAAATCCTTTCGTATCCATTGGATCAATTTTTATAGTTATTTTTGGCTGTGATGAGAAATTTATTTTTATAGCTGATTCAAATGGAACATCAGGATTAAATAATTTTAAAAGTACATTGTTTTGATTCGTTGTTGATGCAATAATACTAGAAATTATATAGTGAAAATCAAATAATTGATTACTTTTGATTTCATTCATGTTTACTTTAATATTAAAATCAACATTTTTCAATTCCATAGCCTTTTCAAAGGATATATATTTTTGTTTCTTACTAGAACAATTGGAAAAAATTGTACCATTCTTTTTCATTGGTTTATAAGTAGTTAATTCAGTGCAATGATTACTGGAATTATTTATTTGATCCAAGTGTGGTGATTCATCATCACCGGATTCAGTCTTACTAATATAGTTCATTGCATTTGAAATGCATGAGTTATTCTTAAATAAATCTTCTTGATCTTTCATTTCATTATTTACATAGTCAACATTGCATTCATTGAGTATGTCAGCAACAGGATTTTGATCAAATCTATTAGTTCTCCACCACTTAAAGTTAATCTTTTTCAGTCGTAGCCAGTCCATAATATGAATATTGTGTAAAAACATATATTTCACCAGAATTTTACTTACATTTTCTAATTGAGGATACTCATCTGGTTGGATGTCAAGTGGCAAAGGCATCATCATGATTTTAGTTGCATCTACCCAGTTGACATTGTAACTTTTTAAATATTTTAAAAATTGGCATTGATTATAAAATATTAATATCGACCCGTCTTTTTGGGTTTCATCACTGTTTTTCTTATTTGATGTCGCTAACACTTTTTCATTTGGTTTTTTGACACTGCATGAAGGTTCATTAATATTACGTCGAACTGAGGGGTTATTGGTATGCCTATACCAATAACCCATGATCCAGCTAGATCTTGTTAGGTGATCCTTTAAACTGCTTTGAAAATGGAAGCTGCAAACATCATTTTTGATTGAAATGTTATTTTTTAAATATAGATAAATAATTTTTAGAACATTTTTTACCTGTCACCACATTGTTCACAACGATAGATTTGTTGTAAATTGCTTTTTTTTCTCAATGATTTTGTCATTAGAATACCAGGTTTATTTTTTGTAATTGTCAATAAAGTTTCCTCCAATGCAGAAAAATACTGTTGACTCCATTTTATTTCTGATTTGCGAGCTTTTTTTAATTTTGGAAATTTTTTATTTTTCAATAAATTAGGTAAGTTATTATTGATTTTTGCCATTGGAAAAGAGGTTGAAAACACTTTCAAAATTGATAAAATTCTATAATAAACGAAAAATATAGTAATAAATAAGTATAAATAGAAATAAATCGAAGTACTAAGCTAAACACAATAAATCTCTCTTAATTTTAAGATAGTCATTGTACTTTCAATAAAATACATTATTGAATCAATCTAGCATATATGTGTATTTTTTTATTGATTTCAAAAGAAAAATTTGAGTCATAATAAATACAAACCTTCATTCAAAAAGTTCCTCCTAAACGACGATTATTTATTCAATTATGTTTTTCACCATAGCTTGTATTTTGTGAAAAACAACTGAAGGTATAAACAATTATATTTAATTACAAAACAAGATTTGTATGTGGACTTTAATGACGCCAAGTATACAATAATGTCCATCCCTTTAAAGATTTGATGAAGTTAGCCATATTTGATCCACAGAGATATATAAAATAAAGAGAGATAATAGATGAGGAAGATAGAAAAATATATAACATTAAATGTTTAATATTTTATTAGGAAAATAACATACCGAGAATGTTAAAATTTCAGGTCTCTTCAATTTAATGAGCATTTTAAACTCCAATGCACTAAATTTAATAGTATAACCTGTTTAAAATTTAGAATTAAGAATCAATGTGTATTAATCTAACTTTTTAGACAATCAAGCAATTAAAAAAAAAACATTGTTATAATAAAAACATTAATAGAAAGAAAAATTGACAAGATCCTCCAAAAAAAACTTAGGGTCCCTAGGAAAATATCAACTAGCGCCATTTGTTGATTTTTTCTCAATTACTTTTTTTAATTTTAAATTAATGTTTACAAAGATGTTTATGAAAACTACTCTTAAAATAAATAATTAAGTTAAAGTAAATTCTATATTCATTCACTCATATTTTTCATATTCATTCATTTTTCACTTAAACTGATATATTTCCATCACAAAAACAATAGAGCATGTATCAATGAAACGGAATATTTGGCCAATAATGAGGTTTTAGAAAATTTTTAAACTGATCTGCTGATGTTTTTAATGATTTTTCCATTTTTATAATACGAGAGCTAGCCGAGCCATATAATAATTCAGCATTATCAACTTCAGTATTATTATTACTAGCTGATGGACCTTGGGCTAGATCTTCTGTATCATTTTCTTCTCTATTACACGGAATGCTGCTATTTTTTTGTCCTTGTTTCAACTTCATTTTATAACGAAAACTTTGTTCCAAAAATTTCATCATATTCTCATCAACTTCGAATACTAATTCATCTTCATCATTTGCAGCTTCTTCACCACAATACTCATTAGCATTATTTGCAAACTCATAATTATCTTCATTATAATGGTTGCCTCCAATATTTGTAGGATCACAATTGTTCTCATCATATTGGTACGCATCATTTTGTGCAGAATCATAATTACTTTGATCATATTGATAAGAATTAGTATTCGTGAAATCATAATTATTCTCGTCGTATTGATAAGCATCATTTTGTGTAGAATCATAATTATTTACATCATCTTGGTAAGCATCGGTGTCTGTATAACCATAATTTTGATCAGCTGTTTGTGGATAATTTTCAGAATTAATAGATTCCGTCAGATTTCTTAACTTTTCTCGAAGTATACGATTTTCATTCTCCAAAGCTATACATTTTGATTGCCACCACACGACATTGTGCCTAGAAAAAAAAAAAAATGAAATGGATAAATCTTAACAAAAAACTTTTATTAAATATACAATTAATACTTTTGCAGCCACTTTTGTGAAGCTTCATAATTTTTCCAGGAACTATCAGCTGACATCGTAGTGTTATTATTTTGATTCATCGAAAAGGGTACTCTGTTATGAATCTTTGGATTCAACGTTGATTTAAATTTATTCTTATAATTATTAGCTCGGCGACGCTTATTTTTTTTCTTCGATTTAGGTTTTTTATAAATTGTGAAACGTATCCCATTATGAATTCTAATTAATTCATCATTTCTGTAAATGGTAAAAGTAAATAATCAGTTTGTTCACTAAAATATTTGGTAAGGTTATATTGTAGCCACATGATTTGAGCACAGATAACAATACAAGGGTCAGCAAATGTTTGCCAAAAAGCGAAAGGCAACTCAGTATTATTAAATGAAAGATGACACTGCAATCGTTGCTATTATTGAAGAATGATAATGTAGGAAACATTATAAGAATCCCTTCAAGACAAAGTCTGGCAAGATGGCGTAACACACCTTAGTTTATTGTGGAAAGTGGAAAACTGGGTGGTAAAACAAATAATGGAAACTTGACCGTTATACCGGCTCTTCTTGGCTTGGTAGTTCGGTGGAAGTGAAAAATTGGAAATGGGGGCGACACTCAATAGAAATTTTTTTTAAACGGCATTGCTACTCTCAGTCTTCTCTCTGGTTATAGCAACACACTTCAAGGACTAACTCGCTACTGCTGTGAATACAGCTACAATGATGTCTCTCCCACTATAGATCGAAAGTGACTCTCAAATTAATTTTACTATAGTTTCATTGCATATGCAGGTTTGTCAGTGAACATTCTTCTTGTTTAATACTTAAATTCTCGAATAAGCCGAACCATGGCTCTTGCAGAAGTTTGTGGTATAAATTCTATTGTTAATTTTCATCATTCTAAAGAATATGATCTGTTGAACAATGACATCCCAAATTACGTTCACAATTTTACAAACAATGTGTCATTAGCAATGCCTCCTGTTTTCCCTGTAAGTATATACCCGTCTATCAATATTTGCAAATCATGTATTAAATTTTCATAAAAAGTAACGTTTTTAATGTTTCAATTCTTATTAGCATGCTGATAATGCCAATCAGTTTTCAAGTACAACGAATGACAATACCGAAAAAATAAGCATAAAATTCGATCATGGAACTACAACTCTTGGTTTTCAATTCAAAGGAGGAGTTGTTTTAGCAGTTGATTCACGAGCTACTGGTGGTCAATTCATCGGTAATTCATCTATTTTATTATCAACCATGAGTTATAGAATTACTTTAACCATCGTATTAAATTATTTTATTTTTATAATTTACTAGGTTCTCAGAGCATGAAGAAAATAGTAGAAATAAATGATTATTTACTTGGAACTCTTGCTGGAGGTGCGGCAGATTGTGTTTATTGGGATAGAGTACTTGCTAAACAATGTCGAATGTATGAATTGAGAAATCGAGAGCGTATTTCTGTTGCTGCTGCAAGTAAACTTATGTCCAACATGGTTTACAACTACAAAGGCATGGGATTATCTATGGGTAAAGAGAAAATTGAACAAAAGAATTATCATTAAACTATGATGAATGAAATGAACTTAGATTATTGTGTAAATTAAAATAGGTATGATGATTGCTGGATGGGACAAACGTGGGCCAGGCCTTTACTATGTTGATTCAGAAGGTACCAGAACCCCAGGAAAAGTATTTAGTGTTGGTTCAGGTTCCATTTATGCATTTGGTGTATTGGACTCTGGTTATCGTTGGGATTTAACTGATGAAGAAGCTTATGATCTTGGAAGACGTGCTATTTATCATGCTACTCATCGAGATGCCTATTCTGGAGGAATTGTTCGAGGTAAAGTATTCTTTAAATTCTTTGGATTTACTTTATTGACAACAATTATTAATTTTTATTCATATTTTAGTTTATCACATGAAAGAAACTGGATGGATTCATATCTCTGATGATGATTGTAAGGATCTTCATTATTTATATCAACAACAAAGAGAAGAGAGTATTAATCAGTAAAAATACAATTTATGTATGTATCATCTAAAATAAAATTTTTATTAAAATATTCATATTATATATCAAAAGTTTCTATTCATTATGACGTTTCAGATCTAACAGCGTTTAATAATTTTTTAACGATCATTAAATTTTTCTTTATATTAATCATATCGTTTAGAACATCATTAGCAGCTTCTCCTATTTCCTGCATATTCTGTAATCAAATTTTTCAAATATATCCGTAATGAATATTACGGTCAAGCAGATAATCAAATATATATGATAGAAAAAATTGAAAAACAAACCACTTTAATTTGTTGACAGTATGAACGAGATTTTTGAAATGAGTATCTCTTTTCCGGATCATAAAATGATGTGGATGAAGCAGTGGAATCATCTGCCATCTCTTCTTTTATTATTACTTTGATGATAAATAATTTTTTAATGAATTGAAATCTTCTAAAGAATTTAACGTTTTATTATCCTTTTAAATATTCCAACGATCATCAACAGTGATTAAAAGACGTTCTCCAGGTTTAATAACCACAATGAAATGATAATAGTTAATAAACAATTTCAAAAACAACACTATAACTAGTTATAGTTTGTTGACCACAGTGGTACAAAATCGCCGTTGAACAGTGCAGCTGATTGGAAAACCACCTTTTTCTATAGTAAGTGTATACCGAATGAAAAATTATTAGTGGGGATTAAAGTTTTGTATAGAGGCGTTTTATGCACAATCTGAAATTTGCTTCCTAGTTCAGATAAAATCGCTAATAAATATATTAAATAAATTTGAATTATAAATATAATTTAAACTTCATACCGTGTAATACATTTTATTAAGCTGCTGAAATAGTCATTAAGACAATAATGGACGATTTGCAAGCTCTGGAAGAAGAGGCTAAGGCCACTGCAACAAAACACATAAACAACATGCTCCAAAGACCGGGGCAGTTAGAAAAAGTTGAACAATATAAACGGAGAATTAGCCGTAAAAAAGCTTCGGTTGATACAATGTTAAAAACAGCTATGCAAAGTCAACTTGATGGGGTTAGAGTTGGATTCAATCAACTTCAAAATACTCTTGAAATAATTCAGTTAGTAAAAACAGAATTAGATCTAATCGGAAAATCATTTAGCTTAGCGCTTAAATTAAATGAAGATTTAAAACCAGTTCAAGATGAAAATATGCGACATTCACAATATGTTACTGCCAAAGAGAATTTGAAGCATATTTTTACTGTTCCTGAAAGTGTCGAGAGAACAAAACAATGGATTAATGAGGGAAAACTTCTACATGCCCATCAATGTCTAATGGATTTAGAAAATTCTCGAGATGATTTACTTTATGAACTCCATAAGCCTCCTAACCAGTCAAGTCCAGATAAAGTTATGTTAAAAGCTTATTTTGAAGATGTAGAAGTTTTGTCACAGTTACTGAGAAAACAAATAGAATTAGTATTGAGTAGAACTTTAAATACTGTGAGGAAAGAACCAACATTGATTGTTACTGTTTTAAGAATTATTGAAAGAGAAGAAAAAGCTGATCAGTTTGCTGAACTACGTTCACGGCAAAGTGATTTTGTACCACCGGGTCGACCTAAAAAATGGAAAGAAATGGCAATGAAAATTTTAGAAAAATCAGTAGCTGAAAAAATAGAAGGTACTCAGATTGATGAACGTGTAAATGACAAAATGTGGTTGGTAAGATATTTAGAACTTATACGACAAAAAATTGTTGAAGATTTAAGAGTTGTTAAAACTCTTTGTGGTCCATGTTTTCCACCTAAATATGATATAGTTAACAAATTTGTAAAAATGTATCATACAAGTCTATCACAATATTTAAAAAATATCATAGCTAATGGTTTAGAAGGGAATGAATATGTTTCATTACTTGCTTGGGTTATGAATACTTATCCTGGACCAGAATTAATGCAACATCCTGAGTTGAACGTAAATGTTGATGAAATTGGACCTTTATTAAGTAATGAAATTATAAATAATCTTCAAGAAAAATATTTACAGAATATGTGTCAAAACTATGAAGATTGGATGAAGAAAACATTAGAAAAAGAAAAAAGTGATTGGTGGAGTAAACATTTAATAGAAAATAATACTCAAGATGTATACTATCACACATCAGCTCCTGTCATTATTTTTCAAATGATTGATCAAAATCTTCAAGTAACAAAAACTATCAGCACTGATTTAACAGCTAAAGCGCTCATAGTTTCTATTGAACAGGTAACAAAATATGGCCATATGTATCGGCAAGCAGTCATTGAATTTAAAGCTAAACACTTTGAAGATCGAAGTCAAGTTCCTTATTTTACTCATCATATGATTACTATTGTTAATAATTGCATACAGTTTATAGAATTGGCTCAACAAATGAAACAGTTGTATTGGGTATCAAATGCTAACGAAGATGCTGCTGTAAAATTTGAAAATTTAATTGCTTCTTACCAACAACTGCGGAATGAAGCTGCTGCTATTTTATTAGAAGAGTCTTTCTTAGATCTAGAACCACAGTTCCAAGATTTGTTGACTCCCAAGTGGTTAAATTCTTCTATACCTGTAGAAACAATTTGTGTCACATTAGAAGACTATTTTCAAGATTATAATCACTTGAGGATGAAAAATTTTCAATATGTTATTAATGAAGCACAAAATTTAATCGCTAGGCGTTATATTGCTGCTATGTTGCAACGAAAAATATCTCTAAAAACTTATGAAGAATGTTTAACTTGTACATCAAAAATTATGACTGAAGCTGATAAATTAAAAAATTTTTTCATTAAAATAGCATCGAAAATTGGACATTTTGACTCACCCTTTGAAGTCATAAAACGACTTGCAGAAGTGTTGCGATGCGAAGATGCTGAAATTCTATCACTTGATCTTCATTCACTGGTTGAGAAGTATCCTGATATGACTGAGGATCATCTAATACGGTTGCTGAGTTTGAGAGGTGATATTCCAAAAAGTGAAGCTAAAGAAAAAGTTTTGTATACTTTAGAAGCTCAACGAAATCGTAAATCACACCAAGCTGTTAGTAATAGCATATTTAAATATATTGTTATTCAGGACAGTTTCCTTGGTTGGAAGCCTTGAGTTTCAAAAAATGTAATTAAATGTAAAAATATTATTAACAATGTGTAGATAAACGAATTTATATAGATGATAAACTATTACTATATTTATGAAATTTAATAATTGCTAAGATTGAAATATTCAGAAAGCTACTAATTATTTAAAAAGTATTTTTATAATAAAGTATTGAATAAATTGGTACCATTTAAAAATGAACATAATACGCTTTTAATTATTCACATATTGTCTTAAGTGTTCTTCCGATAATTTTTTGAAACAACAGAGTTTGAGTCACTTGTGACTGATGTTAATGATCTAATTGAAAAATTTCATTAAATGAGCATATTTCAGAATAGCTTTAGAAACGAATTCCTCATTATAACAACCGATTTGATTAACAATGAATTTATGATTTGAATAATAAGGAATACTTTTATTAGATTGATCATTTTTTATTAATATTATGATTTTGATAAAATTAGCTCATAAAATAGCACTGAAAAGTATTTTAAATATTTATTGAATTATAAAAAATTTTTTTCTATGTTCGAAAACTCCCGCGAATAGTGTTTTTTAAAGATGGTAGTTTGTTATTCATTAACATTTCTGTAAATAATAAATATTGAGAGAATTCAAAAAGAGATTTTTCCTCGGATGATAATAAATTTTATTCTTCTATCATTTTTAAGAAATGAGGACGAAAAATTTTTATAACTATAGGATATTTTAAAGTAATAAAAGAAACTTCCGTTTGCGCATGTACGAAAATAATGAACGCAAGGTGGATGTGAATCTCCTACTCTAAATATTTTTGTCAATGATTTTTTAAAATTCATAACATGGCGATGATTTACTTGAAAATCATTAATTTGACAAATTGACAAAACGTATTTACATATTGTTTATTCACTACATAGTATTTTATTATTGCTACGTTGTATTTAATAATTTGTTTTACAACTAGGGAATTTAAGTTCTAAAATATAATAAATCATAGAAATATTTTTTTGTGTTCGTTCAATGACACCCATTGTTGTATGTATGAACAGAAAATCATAAGTTTATCATTTGAAAACTTTGATTAAAGGATGCTTCATCATTTTTCTTGATATTCATTTTTATCTGAAGAACGTGCGTCATAACAATATCAGTTTATTTGAGAACGGCTATTTGAAAATTTCGTGAAATTGTTCAATTAACATGGCTCTTTATCCATCTCTTGAGAATCTAAAAATAGATAATAACACTAAAAAAGTACGTATTTTTCTAATCAACCTATAAATAACAACAATATTTGTCATCACTAACATATTCTTTTTTATAATTAGACGCAAATAAATCCAATTCCTCAGTATCCCACGATTGTGCCAAAATGTGCAATAAATGACAAAAAAGCTTTGTATCCTCAATTAGATGACTACATGGGCTTGGCACTTAACGAAGAATCAATTAAAAATGAAATTTATGCTGTTGATAATAATGAACTGGTTTGTATAATAACATAATATTTATATGGTGTGCTTTTTTCTAAGCTGGTATATCAGTAATAGTAAACATATGCAAATGATGATATTTATTTTCAATAGATATGTTTTCTGTGTATGAAATATTATTAAATCATTTCTACTTTTCTAATTCTTATCATTATAATATACCAGCAGGGAATAAGTTATATAAAATAAATTATATAATAAAAAATTATAGATAATTAATATTAAATATAAACTTGTCAGTTTGAAAAATCTAGATCGTCATCAACAACAGCTTCGATGTCAAATGATTTTATTCAATCACAGAGAACTTCAGTGAAGAATGGAATAAGAGAAGTAAGTTAATTACGATTAGTTAATGGATTCTCATTAATTTGGGTCCTTTTATGGTATGATATAATTATAGTTTTTGTGAGACTGTAGAAACTTGTTGTTACGTTCACAAAACTATCAATTATTTATGAAATGTCATGTGTCGATAGTTGTTTTACGCTAAACTGTCAACTTTTTCTACCTGAATAGTTTCTTTTTTTTTTTTTAAATAATAATTTAATGTTACTCTATTTTAGTTGACGTTATCTAAGGATAAAGATGGAAAAATAGGATTACGAGTACATGCTGTACAGAATGGTATATTCGTATGTCTAGTAAGCTCAGGCTCTCCGGCAATTCAGAGTGGGCTACGCTTTGGTGATCAGATCTTGGAAGTAAATGGAACATCGGTTGCTGGATTTTCTATGGAACAAGCTCATAAAATATTTCAGAATGCACCGGCTAATAATATCAAGATAGTCGTGCGAGATAGGTAATGAATGTTTGATGAAATGTTATAAGAAATCGTAAAAAAGTAACAGCCAATACATACTGAATCTCTGCTTTATTATTCTAGACCTTTTGAACGCACCATAGTTATGCACAAAGACAGTTCTGGACAAATAGGCTTTCAATTTAAAGAAGGAAAAATTATTTCAGTTGTAAAAGATTCATCAGCAGCCAAAAATGGACTCCTCACCGATCATCAAATATTGGAAGTGAATGGAAAGGTAAAAATTCTTTGTTATTTTAACTTTTTAATGTTATTATCAATCGATGGCCAATCCCAATTCATAATTGATATCTGTTTTTAGAATGTTATTGGATTGAAAGATAAAGACATAGTAGCTGAAATAAAGAAAAGCTCTGATACTGTTATAATAAATGTCATTCCAACCTACATCTTTGAACATATTGTGAAAAAGTAAGTAGTATTGTTATAAATTTTAAAGTAAAAATTTCATCCATGATGATTAAAATTAAATAATATTTTAAGGGAATGTCATTAAACAGAATTCAAAATTGGAAGTTAATCGTAGCTTAAGTAAAAATTTATCAGAGGAAAAGTATTTTATTTGCTTTTAGAGTTTTTTTCATAGTAATCTCGGATTGTATTTCTCTTTCTCTTTGTGTAATCTCTCGTGTTATTATCGACCGAGTTAGCCTTGTGTGTGTGTCTTCCTCAGTGAGCTTTTTCCAGGTCACTTCTCTCACTTATTACTCGGGCATTTACTATAGTGATTATTGTTCCTTGACATAAAAACTAGACCCCATCGGCAAAATTTTTAAAGTCAAAGAAATTGGCTCAGAGTTTCAGCAATTAATATTTCAGAATCAAGTATTTTGTAATATGCATTTTTAACATTTTTTTCTCAGTATGGAAGACTTGCAAAAAAAAAAAAAAAAATATGAAATTGACTTTATTCATTTTTATTCAAATTTTATCGATTTTTATTTGTTTTATTTGAAAATTTAAGTAGAGTACACTACTCGTATTCTGTAGAGTTAATTATGAGCTTGAATTGCAAATCTTATCTACTTTATATTCAATAGCAAAAAGCGAAAACCCGAAGCTGTGATGAAGAAAGTTGTTTTCAAACAAACTCAATATTTACTTTAGCCAATAAAACTACAACAGAATTGCTCATGAATTCAATAATAACTCATCTGTTTTAATTATTTTTTTTTCAGCATGGCTGGCAGCCTTTTGAAATTAATGAATCCCTCAGGACCAAGTTTATAAAAATACTCTCTTTAACTAAATGAATGCAAAAAATTAATTGCATTTGCTTTTTTTTATTGACTAATTATATTCCATTTATATATGTATCAGATATTCTATATATTTATAGAAATGTAGAGATAGTTTATTTAAAAGAATATATACTGTTCATTATTATAATATTAACGGTTTATTCTGGAGTTTCAAAACTTCCCTCATAATCATACCTGTTAACGTGCCTTATCAGCAGTGCTACGAAAGTACTAATTACAGGTATAATATATCTTCAAATTAATATTATTATTATCTTGATGGCAAAATGCGGAAGTAAATACATGTGACATATTTTTTTTACATAATAGCTAAAATACAATTTAGCTTCTTGAAATAACATGGTAGTATAACTAGTTTTCTTTTCAAGGCTTTGCTCAGCTGTCGGAAATATTTTCATGACATGATAAAAAGAATGATACAATTTTCATCATATAATTGCATCATAAAATAAATTCATTCATCATAAAATTATTACAAAATTTTTTTATTAATCATAATATTAAAAACAATAGTGATGCTTGAAGAATTGAAAAAAATGATTTAAAAATGAAGGACATCTGACCTAGGTGTAGGTCAGGATATAGTTGAATTAAATTTCGAACATTTTAAGTTGATATAAATACAAACAAATTTTTTTAATAAAAAGATTAATAGCCATAAAAAAAATTAGCACAATCAGTCTTTTCAATTTCCATTTAACACTTATTGTTTATTGTGAAAAAGTTACGCAAAGCTATTTATTATTAAGAACATCAATCATCTATTGTTAATGAAAAAATCATTTATCATTGCTTTGTATATTTATTTGCAGGATTGCTACTCTTATAGTGGAACCCGGCTTCTCCATTCCACGTCGCAGCATCTAACCATGATGGCTTCCAGAAATATTTTCCCATATTGGAGTTCTTTTTACAAGATTTTTATCAAGAATTTTGCAATTTAATCATTAAAGATGTAATTGATTACTTCACTGTTATGTATTAACTTAACTTTACTCACGACGACGTTTAAATAATTAATCAAGTAATTTATGGATACAGAATATTTACTCAGTCTTCGCTTAGAATATGATTATTTCTCTTTGACATTCGAAAGAAAGTTTTCAAACAAGTTGTATTCATTGGGAGATGAAAGATATTAATAATTTAAAAAAAATAATAATCGATTTTAAAAAATGGAGCAATATAGTCAAAAATGGTGAGAGTCATGAAATTCAATTCCGCTTTTCCATTCCTTTCACTCCTTTAAAAAGCTTTCGCGTCCCACCCTCCAGGAATCATGGTCTTGTTCAACTTATTACATCAATGGGAGACTGGAGAATACGAGTGACCCACATCAAACTGCTATAGGCAGTATGCGAAACTAGTAGAGAGCGAAGATATTTGTACTTTCATTTGATAACTTGCTTCTTCAAACTGCTCGCTTTACTCAACTCCTTATTCCGAACTATTTTTTTCGTCCACTCATCCAAGTGATTTTTGTGAGTTCCCAATTCATTCAACACAAAAAAATATTACGGATTTACTGATTATTTTTAAATTCATTGTTTTATTACTGAGTAAGTACATAACACTGAAATATTTTTTTACCCTCTTTGTATTATTTTTATTAAAAAATCATTTTGATAATTAACAAAAAATTTTAAGTGAAACAAAAAATTTTCATTTACTTAATAATATTAATTTACTTGATTAATTAGACTTTTATGATAATTTCATTTTATAATTTTATATTAAAATATTGAAATGAAGTTTGTATTATTTTCATTAGTTGAATGAAAATTATATCATCATACATAGTTTTGATTAATCATTAATTGTATGTTATATCTTTTATCAAATAAAATCATTTTAATCAAAAAATTTTTACTTCTAATCTTTTTTTTTTTATATATAAAAAATATGTTATTCTAACTTAGAATATCATCTAGTAAAACATCAAACCTTTCCCGCCAATTTGTTGTAAGCGTAATTATCCAAGTTATTGATTTTTCTAATGCAAATAGTGTTTTAAAAATAATCTAAACGATATAAATACTTTTACAACCATTTACTTTTTGTCAATTATGATAAATTAATATTAGCATAAAAGCTGGATACATTAATTATTTGTATTGATATGGCTATTGATAATTTTATTAATAAATTTATAACTATGTAAATTAAATCCATATGTTCCGTTGTAAAATATTTTATCTTGTTTTCATTATCATTAAGAAAGGAAATTCCAGATTTTCATGACCATTCTATAATACATAATTTCATAAAAAATTTATTTGAAAGTTGGAATTATTTTATCCTATTAATTATTATTATTATTATTATTCATTTTTTTTTAATCAACATAAATTCAAGTACATTGATTAGAATGTTTTATATCATTTTTTAAGAACAACAGATAGTTAACTGATGTTTATCAAACTAATCAATTCAATAAATTATGCTGTTTTAGTATTTTATAATAGATAAAATAGATTTTCTGTTGAGCAACAGTACTTATCATGTATATTAGATAAAAAATCAGTGGTGTTAATAACTGTAATATTAAACTACAACCATGTTGTCTCGAGTTGACATCATTTTCTTTTTACGATGTTGTATTTCATCTTAAATGTCCAAGTGTAACAATATTGTGAATAAAAAAATTACATTTTATGTTAAATGTTTTTTTATTCTTCATATTTTTTAACTTTGAGAAGTAAAAAAACCACTCAATAACAATTTTTATTTAATTTTAAAATCTTAAAAATAATTAGTTTAAAATTAATTTAAAAAAGGATCGGTTGTATAAATATTTTTTTTTTACATTTTAAGTTTAACTATAAAAAGCTGCTCTCCATGCATCTCCTTAGTGAAAGCACATCACAGTACGTAACAGATGCATAAAGACACAGTACTAAATTAAATTAAGATCATAATTCTTGGGCTTATATAAAAATTTAAATATTGAAAATAATAGCTTGATGAAAATAAGTGGTGTGAGAAATATCAGGTTGCCAAAGAGCGAAAGAACGTTAAACCTCGAGAAGGTGTTACATAAATCGAACTTGAGAATAAATCTGATGTCGGTCTCGAAAATTTTAATCAAGGTTATTCGACACCAGTTACTTTGAAAAAAGTCAATTAAAATTAACAAGCATGGAAATATATTTATTGTGAAAAAATATAATTGTCTGCTATCTAAAAAAGAAGTGTAACGATTTCGCAAATTTTAGTGAAATATTTATTGAATCTATAGTCACTGAAATTTATCAACATTAGGAAATCCTTAAAAGGTTTCTAGTTCATCTGAGATATTATCTTCATCAGCATAAACATCTTTCAATCCGATTTAAATATTCTTTCAGTTCTGATTTAAATTACACAAACTTTAGACATGGGTTTTTTCCATCATTTTATTGAGAAATGTAGATATCAGTGAGTAGACTATATTTAAATCGCTGGAATGCATACGGTTTTTTTTTAATAATTCCAACTTTTTTTTATGTAATAAATATATTATTATTAGAATTACCTTCTATACTACCTGACGATTTTTTTTTATTCTATTTTGTTTTCTTATTATAATCCACCACAATCATGGTCATGTAACTCTCACTACCAGTTTTCTACATATGAATCACCTTATTTTTATAGTTATCATTTTTATAATTATTAATATTGCAACAATCCCCTTTGTTCTGGAGTCTAAAATTATCCTAGCATATTTTTTCATTTACATCATTTCATCTAGAGTACTTGAATTAAATAAAAACTTATTGTATAATTATTCATAGATTATATTAATTTTCGATATCATTTTCTAGAAGTTAATTAAAATACTTAAATAAATATAAAATAATTATAGTCAAGAATCTTTTATAGTTATTATGATATCTCATAAGATGTTGTGATCTTGTCATCTTTTAATTTTTTATTAATTTTAATGCTAAATAAATTTACATTTAATATCTGTATAATTTATATTAATGTTCATTTCAGATGAACATCAACAATGTTATTTACAGTTTTTTTATTCCTACCATTAAGTGTCAGCGGGAGTTTCGGTGGAGAATATAATAAAAATGATTGTGCACTTATATTAGAGGGAACAAAAAAAACTAATGCCTATGACTACACCTATAATCTTCTTCGAGGAAATTTGTAAGTGTTAATTTATAAATAAATCATTTTTCAACATTAAAAATGATCATCAAATAAATATTTATATCTATTGTTTAATTTAAATATATTTTTTTTAGACCATTTGCTTCTGATACAAATGATTGTATAACTTATGATGCTATTGATGAAGCTTACCACGAAGCAATTCAAAAAATCAGTAGGTATCATAGTATTAACATCAACGTTTACACTAATAACTATTAAATAAAACTTCTATAAAAACTATTAAATTAGTAATAACCATAAACAATTATTTATTGAAATAATAACAAAAAGATTCATTACCTAATCACATTAACTTTCTCAAGGAATCATCTTAGTAAGTCATCTTAGATATTTAATCTAAAAAACAAAATTTCAGTGACCTAAACATAACTCATCAGTAATAACTCTAATTCCACTCATTTGTATCAGTCTTCTAAAAAGATTTGAAAGCCTCTTACTAACCCGGCAAATCCTATCACCTTTAAGATCTAAGTGCTTAATTGTGAGTGTTCTTTTGGGATTCTTCACCTCCCAGGTGCAAATTTGAAAGGTCTTTCTACAATGCTTGATTACAAGGGTTAACGACTCTCACAATTTACAGGGATAGATGTCCCGTATTTTTCATGAGAGGGGTAATGTCCTACACAGAAGAAGAAGAAGAAGAAAAAGTACAAGAGCATGGAAGGCCAATGTTCAGGCCCCCACTGATGACTCTTAGTTCACCCCTCTCTATCACCTGATAGGAAGGGGGATCACCCAGTCAGACCCACATGAAGGATAGGAAGCTCTCACCATGTTGATTTGCAATTAAAAACAGTGTTTAGATTTATTGCTTATATTTTATAGATTCTGTCATTTCACGTCATTCATTTAATGAGTAAATTATTAATTGCTAGGCATGAGCGGTAATGGACTGTTTTATTTATTTACTAGTCAGATAAATAATTAACTTTAACAAGATTTTTTTAACTGGCTAGTAGTCTTTTTTCATAATATTTTCCATTAATCCTAATATAATTACAGCAGTGCTTTTTTAACTATTAACATTTTTCTTTCACAAGTCACTAGATTATTATTAATAGCACTATGTTATATTGAATTATACGTTGATCAAAAATATTTGAACTATTTTGATGAATGATTTAGAAATGTTTTCTTTGATAAGAACCAAAATATCTTTTTCTATTATTTCAGATGTTGCTCAGCCCTACAATGATAAATGGAGAGCTGAAGACTTGGCTACTGTTGGAGAGCTTTTACTTGACATTTCTACTACATTAGCTAATAGGTATGTAACATTATTAAATTTATATGTATTTATTAAAAGAGTATTATTTTTCATATTTATGAGGAATAATGTTTTTTTCAAAAAAAATGAGAAATAATTTAATTTGATTATTCAACGCTAAAGGTATGGGTTAACCAAAGATATGATAGAAAAAGGTCTTCCATTAATCGATACTTCAAAAACGCTCATCCACAACGTTTGCCCAGGATTTCTAAAAGCTGTAGAATGTAAACCTGGAAAATATCGTCGGTTCGATGGTCTGTGTACTAATACAGATCATCCGAATTGGGGTTCAGCACTTGCTCCTTTTGCGAGGTAAAAAAATCAATTTTTTTTACATTTTAGTAATGAGATTTCTTAAAATACAATTTTTTTCATAGAATTATGCCACCTGCTTTCGCTGATGGAATTAGTGAACCAAGAATGTCAATAACAGGTGATCATCTACCATTATCACGAGTTGTGTCAAGAACTATGCATCCAGATCATGGTTATCATGATCACGCTGGTACAATCATGGTTATCGCCTGGGGCCAGTTTATGGATCATGATTATACTCTTACAGCTACTCCACTTGGTATGTTTCTAGTTTCAAATACTTTGGTAAATATTACCTTTCTGCTATTTCATTATGATGTAATTTTTAGATCCTTTAAATCGTAATGATCCTGAAGAATGCTGTGATCGTCCACCACATTTAAAGAATCCATACTGTAATGAAATAGAAATTCCCGCTGATGATTATTTTTATCGTTTATTTAAAATTCGATGTCAGAATTTCGTCAGAGCATTTCCTGCAGTACGACCAGGCTGTCGCCTTGGATCTAGGATTCCATTTAATCTTCTTACTGGAGTACTTGATGGTAATACAATCTACGGAATTTCTGAAGACTTTGCTAGGTTTGTGCATCATCGATTATAAAATAGACGTAAGACATTATTTTCCTTCAATACAAGTTGAAGTTATATACTTGATTTATTTTTAAACTAAATAAAATATAGTTTTTCTTTGTACTGAATTTTTATTAGAAAAATAACTTATTATTCTGAATTTGATATAAAAATAATTATTTTGTAGGAAGCTTCGAACGGGATATGATGGTCTTTTGAGGATGAATCCAGTCTTTTCTGAGTATGGATTAAAGGATTTACTTCCTCTGAAACTTGACATTCCGGATGAAGGATGTACTAGACCCAATAGCTCAATGTACTGCTTTGAAGCTGGTAAGGTATTCTTTCTGAATCTTCTTTTATTGAATAATAGTAATCAATAAAATATTATTAGAGAAAAAATTGAAATAAAAATTTCTTAAATTTTAATAGGTGAAATTCGGGTTAATGAGCAATTAGTTTTAACCTGCATGCATACTCTGATGGCTAGAGAACATAATAAAATTGCTAAAGAACTTATCAATGTGAATCCACATTGGGATGATGAAACTCTATTCCAAGAAGCACGACGCATCACAATAGCTGAAATACAGCATGTCACATACAATGAATTTCTACCTATTCTCCTTGGCGAAGAAACTATGCATAAATTTGGTATCGTTCTTGGTAAAGACGGATATTGGGATGGATATAATCCAAACGTGGATCCCAGTGTGATTGATGCTTTTGCTGCTGCTGCTTTTCGATTTGGTCATTCTCTACTCCCAACTGTGGTTGAAAGATGGAGTAAAGGTCACACATATATTGGTATGTATTAAATAAATTTTTATTGATGAATACTTAATATTTTTTATTCATCATTAAAATTATTTTAGCATCAAAAAGATTATCTGATTTGATCCGTCGACCATGGGATTTATATCGTGCTGGTATGATAGATGAATACTTTATAGGACTTACTAATCAAGTAGCTCAAGCGATGGACGAATCAATCACTCAGGAAGTAAGCTGTTTTTTTTATTAAAATACTATTTTGTAGAGTTTATTCTTAGTTTATTTTTTAATTAATTTGAATTGAATTTTTCAGGTTACTAATCATTTATTTAAAAAAGTTGGCGCGAAATTTGGAATGGATCTAGTGTCTTTCAACATGCAACGAGGTAGGGAATTCGGTATCCCAAGTTATATGGAATTCAGAAAATTATGTGGACTTCCAGTGGCAAAAACTTTCGACGACCTTTTAGGCTTTATGCCTAATGATACTGTTAGACGTTACGCTTCAATATTTCAGTAAATATTTCTCCCTTTAAATTTCTGTGCTTTTGAAAAAATTATAAGATGATTTTTATTCTAGATACCCTGCTGATATAGATCTCTGGTCAGGGGGTGTTTCTGAACGACCTCTACCTGGCAGTATGTTAGGACCTACCTTTTCATGTGTAATAGCTACCCAATTTAGTAATTCACGCCGGGGTGATCGGTTTTGGTATGAGTTACCTAATCAACCCTCTTCGTTTACGCTTGGTAAATAATAGACTTATAATCAAACAAATTACTGTTTTATGGGGGAAATAATTGTCTTTCAACTTTTAATCATTAGATCAACTTAATGAAATCCGGAAAATGAGACTTGCTCGGATCATATGTGATAATACCGATCTCGTAGAAACGATACAGCTTTATCCAATGATTCTTCCTGATCATGAATTGTATGTATTCTTAGTATTATTCAACTTGAATATTATATTTTATTAACAATGTTTGTTCTGAATTCATGAATAATTATCAAATAATTTGTTTGTATAGTAATCCAAGAGTTCCATGTAGAAGTGGAGTCTTACCAAGCATTGACTTCAGTAAATGGGCTGAAATAGTTCCAAGCAATCAAAATACACCTTATATAAATAATTTAGCTGCACATGTTTCTTATGCTACTTCGTAGCTCCCTACATTTCATCATTAATCACAAATAATAGTAATTTCTTAATATAATTTGATAAAATCAAAATAGTCATAAAGCTTAATCTTCATCAATCTTTAAAAATTTTTTCTCTTTAAAAATAAATACATCTCTACTTGGCTGACTTTTTTGTTATTTTTTTGTAAAAATATCTTTCATTGTTATACGACACGTTAAAAATCATGAATTTAAACTCAGCTAAAGACTCTACCCTTTGGCTAACAACCAACTTCTGAAAACTTTTAAACAACTCTCTTAAAGTTGTACTAAAGCTGAAACGTAGGTTTTAAAACAAAAAAGGTAAAAAGTTTATCAAATAAAAAATCTAGAATAAATTTTAGCTTTGAGCTTCATCAATACATGTACCACCTACTCATTTTATAGAATTTTTATTTCAATTATTGGTAATCATTTTACATACATTTTACGTAAGATCATCTAGTTAATTATAATTGAAATACTTCAAAGACATATCTAAAATCTATTTTTGATTATAAAACACCAACTTAGGCTTAAAAGTGATGTAAATTGTATTTTTTTCATTTTTTTACAATAAAGAAGTTGAGAATAATTCGTTATTTAAACATTTATAAAGATAATTAAAAATAAAAGTGTCAAATATTTAGATAGAGTGATTCACCAATCATTTATCCGTTCTTGACACATGGAACCTTCAACATCCAATATCATCAATACCGATTTTTTCTATCAGGCTTCAAAAGCTTTAGTGGAAACTTATTAAACTACTCTTATATTGCTGCGGTGCACTAAAAAGGATTCTTCTGATTACATTTGAACGGTTTCTCCAACGTGCTACATTAAATTTTCACTCCTCGAGTAAATTAAAAAAGTATATTTTTTTTGTTACAGCAAATAATCGTTACATTCCATTCTGGAAGTACTCAAACATGATACTGTTCTTGATCCCCTATTGTTTTTTTTAGATTTAGATTTCATAACACTCGGGAACATGTGTTTTCTATAAACAATATAGATGAAGTTGATAAAATTCTTATTTTAATTTTTTCAATAATTGAGCCTTGATTAATTTTTATTTTGTTTTGTATAAAATTATTTAGATATCAGATATGAACATTTTTGTCTGTAAGTGGCTTTTAACAGTCAATGTTTATAAAAACTTATAAAAAAAAATAAAATTGATGAATTGTATCTGTGTGTTTATGTCACGCTTTTATTATTTTTTTTTTTACTATCCTATTTTTGTTATTCTTCTTGATTGAAATGTTTTTCTATTTGAGCTATAGCTACAAGGCAATTTGATTGGAGAACCTATGGCGTCATCAGCACTTGCAACTTTTAATACTTCATAATTCAAATGTCCTTGTATGACTAAATGAATTTTTCAATCATATGTGGATCGAGTGAAAGAGGGTCTATAGTATTTGTAGATAGACTTTCATCCAATATGTTGATTTAAGTATTATAAACATGAGTCTATTCCTCATACATATTGAAGACTTTAATGTTCTCTATAGTAAATCAATAAAAATCAAATCACATTGCCAATTTTGAAATTAAAACATGTTTCTTCTTTTGCTGTTTTTATTACTTCAGTAACCTTTTATTTCATATATGAATGTTTCACTCCAATAAAACAGCCATTAATAATGATTACTAATTCTAATATCAAGGTTGCCAAGAATAGATTCATTTGCTTAGCAAAATTCAAAAACAAATCATCATAAATGTTTATTAAAACCATACGTTGGTGACGTAAACATAGTTTTATGAATCTCTATCAATAATAAAATAGTTGAAAAAATGAATTTTAAACAGAACATATGTTATCGTTTATTCCCCAAGTGTGTACGAGGTAGAAATATGAAGAATTTACTCCAGTTAATTCCTAGCTCACTTATCATTCAGCTTAGCTTCCCAAAAGAGTGGGGTTGAAGAATTTATTGAAGGCATTCTAAATAGAAAAATAGTAAACAAAATAAGGAATGATAAATATTGAAAATAGTATTCTTATTATTACTAGATAAACACGGTGTAAATCATGGTGCTACCGCGAGTGTGTCGATACTTCTGTGCGCGGCATAAGCTGTGCAGTGGCACTTCAGTGCTGCGCGAGATTCTAAAATTATCGGACAGGCTGAGAGAGGAGAAACAGATAATCCGTTAGGTGAACACCGTAGCTACAGTCCTGAACGAGAAAGAAAGAACGAAAGAGTGTACTTGCGTAAGCAAGACGAGGAGAGTTGAGGTTGAAAAGTTCGCAGCATATCGAGTGAGTGCTTGTAGGTGCTAGTACGTTATTTATTACGTATTGTATGTCGTGTTTATTAGTAGTGCGCCTGTCGGAGCAGTGATAAAACAGAGGATACGTAATTGAAAATAGTGTTTAGATAAACGATACATCTATTATTCAAATTACTGTGGTTTTACATTTAGATTACTTACACGGACAATATCAAACAAAAAGGGCGGGATGGCGGATGATGAAGGCAACATGTGCGATGACACTATGGGTAGTGATGCAAACACAGCTTTTGCAAAACGCATTCGAGGTCGGAAAGGAGCTTTAAAGAAAAAAAATGTTTATATGGTTAAGGGTCATAGTTTTATGCCACGGTTTTTCAAGCAACCCACTTTCTGTAGCCACTGTAAGGATTTTATATGGTAAGTCTTTATTGATGTTTGTTTTGCAGAAGAATGTCATCGTCAGGAATTATTAACTGTACTTATAATATGTATTAAATTATGCCGGACAGTCTTTGTATGTGATGACAATATACTCACTAAACCATAAGGTATTTTCCTCATAACTGAATCACCGATGACATGTCGATAGAGTTGAATTCAAATCTACATTTCATATAAAACCAGTTTAATAAAATTCTACCATGGAACTATGCCAAAAAATTTTATCATTTTATTGCTATTATATATTTTTAAATGATTATTTATGTTCATACAATAAATTTACATGAACTAAAATATTTTCTTTGTATTAAGAGAGCTTTTTTTCTTCAGTATAAATTGAATTACACGATATTTGAGAATATTTCATTTTTGACAATTTATTATAAAAAAGAATGTTGGAATTCCATTATAAATAACGAAATTAACTCATAAACACTCGTGAGAAATGGGTGTTGAAGAAGAGTCTGAATCTTGAAAATGACTTCAGGGCTCAGAAAATAGGGGAGGAAAACCCTTCAAAAGGCAACGAGTTTTTTTTTTTTGATTATTAAAATATTTAAATTATTATAAAATGACTAATCTTGAGTCAAAGTCGAATTTTTTCATCTTAAAAAATTATATTTTAAATCAAATAAAAAATTCTATTGTTTTTTCAAGTACTTTTTAATAATTCAATTAAATAAGTAGGATGTAAGAGTTAATTTCGGTTTCTAATATATTATAGCTGCTTTAAAAGCTCTACTTTGTATGACAAAATTGCACGTCGTTTAATTTCATTATGTATATTAAAAATGTTAATGACCTACTTTTCGAGGACGCCCGACTTCTTGTAACATTTTCTAAATATTTTATTAAATAGTTAGTGACCTGAGCATAAAAAAAAATATTCTTACAAAGTCAAAATAGTAAGCCATATCTACACACAACACAGACTAAAAAAAAAAAAAAAAAAAAACTGGTCAAATCAATAAAATAAGTTAAATCGTTTTTGAGATGTTGTCATACAAAGTTATTATATAGGGTAAAGCTGTGATCATTAGACCGGTGCTTCCATTGAACCATCGCAAAAAAAAGAACAGACTAACGTATAGGGTCTCTTTAAATGTATATCTAAAAATTGATATCAGATTTTCAAATCAATTTTTTTTATTTTCAACAAATGAAGTCATGGATTACGGTAAAGTCGTGAATTTAAATATTGTGCTTAAGAAGCGTAAATTTCTTTTTTTACCAGGATCATTTTGTCAGGATTTTATTTTATAAAAATTCCTAATTTTATTATCATACTCATTATTGATATTTATTTTTTTCATTTAAAAAACTAAAAATTTGAAAAATAGCTAAAAAAAATTAAATTAGATGATTAAAAATGGTGTCAAAGTTAATTATAATCACTAATCTGATAAATCGATTTCATTCTATCTAATATAATGACATAGAGCTAACGTTTAGCTATATTTATGTATAAAAATATTACTTTAAATAGAACATAAAAATCAATACAATTCAAAAATATTTCTTTAACAAACTTTAAACATGTTTTTCATTTTCAAGTTTATAATTGCATCTCTTGTCACTTTATATCAATTAAAAATGTCCTGATCCAGTTGCATTATATCAGAGATTCATCTTTGTTCAGTATCATAGGCTTATTAGTTTCGAGACAAACTGAGGAATGGAGAATCAGGACAGAGTACAATACTCAGCGACCTTAATAAAGCAAAAAAGGATTATAACATTGCGAATCCTAATGTTCTATTTTGAAACACTTGTAACGTGTTATCGAATATAAATAGATATTTTTCGATGGTCATATACATTGTGTGCAATTTCCATCTTAATAATGCAGTAAATTGCATCATTTTAATACGTTTAGGTGAATTCAAATTGATGGAACGTTTATTAGTGTATTAAAGAATAATCTATTGAGTTTAATAATGCATTTACAATAAATTCAAATAAAATACTCAAGTGATTCAACATTATTTCCAGTAAATTGGAAATATGAATTTGATTAGAATAAAATATATGAACAAAAAATGTTATCTTTTTTAAAATTTTATTTGTAATTGATTTATCGAAGATATTTTTTAATTAATGGATATTGATTTTTGTCTTTAATTAAATTGATTGTTAGAGTAATATTTAAATAGTTTAAAAATAGATAATTCCATAGAAGAAAAAAAATAACAATATTGAATAATTTCGTTTGCATATTCAATTGTTTGAATTTTTTATAAATAATTTGAATATTAAAGATGCAGAATTTATATAACTTTATCTGATTTATTTTACCTGGTTTTATATTACAGTCATAAATTTTATAGTAAATCTTTATAGTTATATCGAATTTAATAAGAAAAGAATCTTTTTATGGTTAGTAATAGTATATTAATGATAACAAGACAAGTTTTTATTACTATGAGATAATTTATTTTTTATTATTAAAACAGTTAATCAAATAAAAATAAAGTTTAATTATACATGTCATAGTCTTTTAGCTAGTCAGCATGTCATATGAGACATAAATGTAGAAAAATTAAATATTCTTATCAAAGTTTTTGACCCTTCACTCTTTTGTCAGCTAAAAAATTATTGTATAAGAATTAATTTTACAATGATTAACAATATTAATAATTTTTTTTGTTTCAGGGGCTTTGGAAAACAAGGATATCAGTGCCAAGGTATTTCAAAATGTTCACAGAAGGAAGTTAATAAAATAATTGTTAAAAAGTAATCAAGGAAGTTAATAAAATATTAAGAAAATTAAGTTTTTTTGAATAAATATTAAACAACTGGTATTTCTTTCAATAAATACTAATAATTAGCTGATATTTTCAAATATCTATTCAACTATAAAACAAAAAAATTTATATTCAACAAAAGTTTTACATAAAAAGTTTAAAATTAAATTATATAAAATAATTATTGAATTTTTTTTTTGTTAATTTTACATGGTTGTAATAAATAACTTATTTTGAAAATATCATATGATTATTAACATTAAACCATTAAATAATGGAATTGACATAAAATTTTCATCATTCAAATAATAGTTTCCATTATATAATGTACACAACATTATTTTCTAAGAATAATATTTTCTATTCCAGTTTGTAGTTTCGTTGTTCATAAGCGATGTCATGAGTATGTTAGCTTTACATGCCCTGGAGCCGACAAGGGTGCTGATTCTGACGTAAGTTATCGTTTTTAATAACAACTTCATTTTTCTGAGACTTATATTAAATGAGTAAGACTAGGCAAAGTATATACAAATTGTTCAAAATTACTTGGCAATATTATTTTTTATTTTACTATTAATATTCCTGAGAACATATAAAATTCAATTTAAATCATACTAGACATATGATGAAGATCCAGAATATCATATTTATAATATTTTATTTAAAATTAACTTTAAAGAAATTTGTACATAATATTTATTTTGGTTTATCTTTATCATCTTTCATAGATGTTTCTAATTAATGGTAATTTTAATAAAGAAAATGAAAATTATAATTAAGTAAGTAAAGTTTTAAAATTGGATCCATAAATAATCACCTTACCAAGATATTTAATATTACTTGATATTAAATTCTACTTGAATAAAAAGAAATGACTTTGCCAAGACTTCTCTGTAAAATTACACTATACCTGAACAATTTTATAAAGGATGAGCAATATATTTTATAAAAAGTAGTTTAAAAAAACGTCTTCACAATCGTGTACCTCTTTTAAAGACTAATGGAATAAAGTAAGATTCAAATGCCTTAAAGCAATTTTATAAAGACAAGTAAATTCATAAAACTGAATGTACTCTTTTTAATTATGTACAATACTACTTTTCATCATCTTGATAAAAAAAGAGTTTTTTCTATAACAAATAATATCCAGATGTATCTTCGTATAAATAAATATGGATATAAACAATAGAAATATGATTGAATAAATACTGAAAAATCTAGTTATTGGTTTCATACATATTTACATCTAAGACTTGTATTTTTATGGACAATTATCGTTTAAATCGACAAAAACATTTGTTTGGAAAACTGCCAATCTTTCGTAGGTCATGTAGTAGATTCACATTAATATGTTATAAGTGTAAATGGATCGGTAAATTGATTCTTCAGTCTATCGATCAGTTCTCATAAACTGTCTTTGATGAATTTTTTATTGGAAAGATTATTATCTTTTGGATGATCGCTTTTAACCAATCATTGGTTTTTCTTCTTGGTGTCATGTTTTTTTTTTCTTTTTTTTTTTATTTTGAATAACTTTTTACTTTGATCTCATTGCTTGAATTGTTTAACAAGGTGATGAAAAGTTGGGATAACAATTTTAATTTTACCATGATAACTTGACTGAATAATGATCAAATTTACTGCTATTTTATTTAAGATTTTAATCTAAATATTAAATACATACTCCACGATAAGAAGTATCATATCAATTATTGATGGGAATGCAACTAAGAAATGATTATAAAAATAATTTATTAATAAAATCATAATAACTATTGTATAAAGACCAGAATCACATGTTTATTTGCAACTATTACTGCAATGGTGTAATTTTCTTTAAAAACAATCGAATTGAAGTTTCAAAAAAATCTATACTGATTTCTGATTTTCAGATATAATTTAATTATCTCTACATTTTCGGTTCTTGTTGAAAAAGATAGGTGTGCTTTTAAACTGTTTTAAAAAAAATTTCTGCTAAATTTTCAATAATGCTAAGATAACGCTTTTCTTTTACTGATTTCTTATTTCTTGAATTTTGAAGTATATAAATTATTCTTAATGGGAGAAACTTATGTTAAAATATTCACTATATGTGTAAAAAAGTACAGCTTATGAAACTGTGAAATAAATAAAATATTGCGACCTATTTTTTTTTTTTTGTATTAAAGAAAAAGGCAGGCAATTATTTTCATTAAAATTCTGATAGATGATTCAGTAAGATCGTAGATGAATAATTAAATATTCATTCTTTTTCTATTTTATCTTTTGTGTAAAAAATGCATTAAGCACATCTAATCTAGTTCTTCATGAACTAATAATATATCTTGAGCTATCATCAATTTTTTTATACTTCGTCACTGTTTTAACGAAGATTATCATGCTCGAATGCTGTCAAATAAATGAGTCTGCAGTTAGATAAAGTAAAAAAAAATTGATTTTAAAATTATTGCAAAGTTTAATGCAGACTTCATTGAATATACTATGATACACTATAGTTTAAAATTTAGAGATCATAAGAAAAATTTCGGAATTAAATTTCAAGTAGCTGTATTTTCACCAAAAAAACTTTTCAAGTGTTACAAGTAAATATAAACCTCTCTTAATAATTCAAAAATGTTTTCCTAAACTAATAAATTTTAGAAGCTACACGGAGAAAAATAGTAAGCCTCGTGATACTTTTTTTAGCGAATAAAAATAATAGTGTTGATTTTACTTTAAAGGATTATTGATATTATTGTAAAGTTATAAAATTCTGACAAATAACAGAAAAATATTCTGGGGTTTATCACTTAAGTGAATTAAAATAAAACCTTGCAGTTTACATTGAAGACATTTGTTCTGTCTCATATTTAAATCGAAGAATTTATTATTGGCGTACATATTTCTGAATATTGGAAAGTGGACTTCACTCATCGTAAAGTATAAGCTGTGTGTGAAATAAATTCATTCAATCATTGTTTTCTCTTTTCTTATTTCAATATTCTTATTTATGAAAGAAGTATCAGAATAGTTGAACAGGTCACTGCAATTCCTGAAAAACCCAAGTGTTTATTAATAAAACGTTTAAAGTGTTTAATAATTAAACATCTAAGTGTTTAGAATGTTGGCCATCATAAACAAACTATAGCATTTTGGTAAACGACAAGAAACGTTTAAAAGTCGGCTACAAAATGACCATAGTTCGTTTATGATGTTTAATATTGTAAAAACTTTAAATGTTTAGTTGTTAAACACATGGATTTGCAGTAGTTAAAGAGTAGGTTTAAATCAAATGCGTGCGAGCGGTTGCAAGTTCGAATCTCGGAGTAGAAAAAATTAGGACAAAAAAATTTAATTCAAATTCAAAATGCCTAAAATGGTAATAAAAAAGGTACTAGATTAGATTAGATTTATTGCAAGGAGAGTACAATATTTAAATAAATATTTCCGTAAAACAACTTTCCACCTTTGCGGAATAAAAAAGGTACTATTATAAGTAAATGAGCCATATAAATTATTGAAAATAATTGTTTTCATATTGTATCAGAAATTTTTTAATATCATTTAAATAAAAGTAACATTATTTTAGTGTCATTATTATTCTATCGCTAATGAATATTACAATAAGAAATTGATGAATATATTAATGTATAACTTGGAATGACATAAATTAAAATGTAATGAAATTCACACTTTACATTAAAGTTTGTTCGAAAAAAGTTTTCTTTTACTAGAAAAATAAAGTAAATTTTATTGTACAGGCCAACTATCCCTATTTTTACTCACTTATTTGATAATTATTACGAAAATTTCGGTCGTTCATGCTTTAAATTTTTCTCCGTGTATTCCTTTAAAATAAAATCAGATGCCTTTCTCTTATAAGTTGCCGAAAATATACACCTTTAAACTCAAATAAATCATTAATGAAAATTTTTTTAGAGCTGAATAATTATTGTTAGATTCTCAAATCATCAAGCAAAAGTCATTAAAACAAATTAATTTACAAAATAAATGAAAGAACATGGAATGAGTATCATCAATGAAATAATCATCTCTGAACATACAGTTGTTGAAAAATGGGCCAATTTCAAAAATTATTCTCATCATCTTTCAATTTTAAACGATAGTGTGCATAACTGAAAACTAATCTGAATAAATGTATGTAATCATGTACAGCAGCATATATATATATATATATATATTTATATATATATATGCCTATTTATATATATTCATCATTTAAATAAAATATATAAACTGCTGTACATCTGAATTTTCCCGATAACTGATAATATCCCCAATTCTTTACTTGCGTGCATGGTGTAATGATGACCTAATTCAGGATACACGGACTAAGCATCAATTCAAAGACCACACCTACAACAGCCCTACCTTCTGTGATCACTGCGGTAGTCTTCTGTATGGTGTCATTCATCAGGGCATGAAATGCCAAGGTATTGGTTTCACACCACAGTATCTGGACAATCTAATACATTTGAGTTGACATAATGTTGCTTTTTGTATTTTTTCCTCTTTCACTAAATATCTACAACAATGATAACTCAACTGCTACTTCTTTTGTAAAAATGACTGCTTTTAAATCAACTATTTAATACTTTTATGTAAATATGTACATCTAACTTATCTAATTCGGCGATTTTTCCGTGGAAATACATAGACAAAGTGGCGTATCAACAAATATTGCTATGCTAGAAATTATATGACTAAATAAATAGTATTGTATTTACAAATCATATGAACATCATTAAAAGTAGAATTTTCGGTTTCATATAGTTTAGAATTGCTTTTAAATACATTTTCTTTCAGGAATAAGTTGGAAATTTAATATATCTCTAGCGGGCTCAAGCTATTGAATATCTAATTAATGTTTATTTCTAATTACTTTTGTATTGATTTAAAATGATTAGTCCAATTTCTCTAACATTTTTTATTCATTTTCAGGATTTATCCAACGTTTCTTCAGCCTTTTATTTCTAATTAATGAAAAGTTAGAGATGGAATTAATGTGTTCATTCACTTTCAATAAAACACTTGAATTCACGGTGAATTTAATTTCTTTTGGACTGATTTCTTCAATGATCTTCAATGATCAGCTGTCCAATAGCTGCTCTACTAATTGACCAAGATAGACATATGATCATGCTTAATAAATGTAATGAACACACAATGAGATTTCACACGAAGAGTTGTACATTCGATGCACTTTCAACCCTTCAATAATCGTTAAGATTGAAGCCCGCTAGAGATCATTCAGATAAAATACTCATGAAAATACTGGTTATTAAGGCTATTTAGCAATAATTATGACACGTTTTCACGGAAAATCTTCGAAATTTTGTGAGTGAGGAATGTTTAATTTAGGTCTGACTTTTTTACCAATCATAAGTCTAATCATTAACACTTATATATAAGTAGTTGGCAATACATTTAGCATCATTGGGTGTCAAACACTTGTAATATTTATCGATAAGAAACAGAATATATTGTCATATTTATTATGGTTGACATTTATGTTCATGACATTTGGACCATCAAGTTCGATGAGTTAATGAATGAAATTTTAATAATCATGTCTGGACCTAATGTAAATAATTTCTCGCCAAGTGTTACGTTCATGTATATGACATGTTTGTATAGTGTGTGTAAAATGCATTAATATATTCATATATACTCACACAAATATTTTTTAATCAAAGAAGAATTCTGATGATTTCAATCAATTTTAATATACCAATTCATAGGCAATTAGTGAAATTAAAATTATAATAACAAAAATGAGGTAATTTAGAGAAAAAAGATTTTACTTTCAAGGCTGCTTCAAACATTATATTTATTTCCGATTAACTTCCCCTTATTTTAATATTTTCCGAGCCAATCATATCTCAACTTATTAATCATTTGTTTCCCCTCTTACTTCTAATTACACTTGACAGGAAACTCATTTTTTTTTTTCATCTACACTTTTATACGTGTTGGAAGATTGAATAGTTAACGAATTGATTCTGATGTAGATGATCTCCACCTGAATGTTGTTTGTTCATTCGTCATCTTGATGAATGAAATTAACAAAACAAATTCATCAAATTTACATTCTGAAATTAATAGTAAAAACTTCACTCTAGACTTTCCAAAGAATTATTACAATTCATTCACTAGCAAGAATCATTTGTATCAGATTGAATGAGTTGCTAAAATTCTACCCTAACTGGAATCTGTTTATTTCCATTCACGAATTTTAATCCTTTATATATACATTTTTTAAAATATTTTTTCTTTGAAAGTTTTTAGATTTATGAACTCACAATTTTCCTTCTAATTTTCCTCTATGTCTTCAGGCTATTTACTTTTTTTATTTCTTTTGATAAATGACAAAGTAAAATGAGCTTGATTAATTTTTCTCGACATCAATCTATCAAATAGTCTTTGATCTTTTTGCTCGATAAAAATATATTTTTATATACAACAATTAAGTCATTTGTCACATTTTATTATAATTGAACAGTCAAAACCTTTTTTTATGATCATAATAATGAAGTTATTAATGAGAAAAAATTAAATGTATAATAATAATTAGTTTATAAATAAGGTATTTCCTTTTAATGATGTCCTAACACCTAAATAATATGTGTGAGTTAATATGACATATAGTGTGCATATTTTTTTTGATTATTGACTTCTGTCTTTACTAATCTATATTTCCCATGTTTTCTAAAAGTGTTCTCTAACACAATAATGTAAATTTTTTATAATTCATAATATTTAATTTAACTAATATCTCTCTACTATTCTATTGAATGTACAATCTAAGCACAAAATACGTGCAGTCACGCACATTTATTCTTTCGTGCACTGAATACTATATTTAATAAATTATAGGTAAATGCATACAAATTTAACTTAAAAAATTAAATGAACCCCTCAGATAGAAAAAATTGATTTAAAAAAATATATAATATTTAAAAGAATTTTCATAAAATATATATAAAATAATTCATCATTAAATTACGTTTGCATAAATAATTTTAAAATTATATTCTACAATTTATTTAAATTATTTATTCAACTTAATTAGTGCGTACTCCAATCAGATCAGATTCTTTTTCAAAAGATTTATAAATATTTATAATAGGAATTATTAGTCTTGGTAACGAAGATAAGCATTACTATTTATCAAAGTTAATCAAAATAAATTGTTTCTAGCTAAATAAAAATAGCTTATTAAAAGCTGTAATTAATAGCTCAAAGATTTATAAATCATATGTTTTGTTGCTTTTATAGATTAATTTTCTTCTTAATTTTTCCAAGATTAATAGATAAAAACTTTTTCCTATTTTTCATATAATGCAAGGTCACTGATAAAAAGCAACATTTTATTATTTTATAACCTGTGTGGTGGATAAAAATCGTTTAATATGATCATCATATCAGTACTTGATAAATCTACTTCATTTTTGCACCATTATTCACACCTAGATAATTATCAGAAGAATCTATAAGTAACAAAAATACCTTTATTATCCTGGGTAGAAGCAATCTAACAAGTTCGTAAAGCAGTTTCTGACAGCTATACGTTGGGATTTGTAAAGGGATTATCAACTAAGTACCTCTTTGGTCTCCAAAGACCGGCATTATCTTTGAAAGTTGTAAGTTCAGCATTTTCATCGCGAATATAATGAGTATCATCTTTCCTGATGGAAAGAAATCTTCACTCCATATCTTCAAAGTATCTCTGAATGAAAGAGACTTCTTTTTTTTTTATCTTCAACACAGGACACTTTTATATCACAATAGTTGATTCAATTTACTAATAAAATATACTTCTATAGCTAGTGAAGCTAAACAACTTGGTTTTTTTCTCGAGAGACTCTTGAAACATAAAAATCTATTCAGTAAGAGTTTCTCAAAATCATCAGATAATGATAGTTTTGCCATTTTCGTAGCACATTTTGAAGTGCTTTTGTCATGTAATCATCTTTAATGATCACTTTTTACTTTGATGTTCAATTCAAGAGCTTATATAATACAAAAAGGCTTTTTTGTATGAATGACTGACATTCTTCATTGCTTTATATTAACTCTCGGATTATCATCCATTTTTATTAAAACTACATAATTTTTTTCTGGAGCTATTAATTGAAAAAAGACTCCTCTAAAATACATGGTGGATCATAAGAGACATTTTTCAGTCGTCAATCAAATTACTGAAAACCCATGTTAATCATCACATGAGTGTCGTTCAGATGTCAGACCATTTTTCTCCACAATTATAGACTAAATTACCTACATGTATCATTTTTTTGCTGCAAGCTTGTCATTTTCTATGTATTTTTCTGTACGCAAAATGCCAATTTTGAAGCAAAAAATTAAATATGTATACATGTGTGGTTTAAATGTTTTTTTTTTTCTGTTCAAAGAAATGTGTGTATTAACTAAATGTACATATGTAAAGTATTTTATCCTTAGACAACTAAACAGAGTTTAAATATATAATTGTTAACAAAAGGTTGCCTTATTAAGAGAAAGGAAAATGTTGTAGGGAGTATTTTGATAATAATTATTCAACAGATAGAGGAATAAAAGTTTTTCAAATTTATATTGTTTGAGCCGTGTAAATGTTGCTTTTCCTGTGAAAAAGTACAAAAAAACATCCAAAACTGGCCTTTCCTGGGCCCGATGACTTTATGTTCTCAGGCTGCAAAAATGCCACACAAGTGGGAAAATTTCACATACTTGACGCCAACCTTCTGTGACCACTGCGGCTCAATGCTTCATGGTATCGCGCATCAGGGACTCAAATGTTCAGGTAGTTAAAATTACAAAGTCAAGAATATTGTGAAAAAAAAAAAAATTACAACGAAAAACAAAAAAAATATATTAACTAACAAAAATCATTGAATTGTTCAAAATAAAACCTTATTTCAATTATCAACTTAATTCCATCCGATTCGATATTTATCACTTAATAGCCGAATTCTTTGATTCATTACTAGCAGCACTACTTAAGAATTTATGTCATAGTCTGACAAATATTCGATCAACTAATCTTAAGTAGGTAGAATCATTAGGCATTTCTTAAAATAACCCAATTATTCGTACTAAGATGTACATTCAACAAATTCCATGTATATTGCCGAAATTAGTCAGTTTATTACTCAAATTGCATGCAATTTTAGGCAACATATCAATATAACTACATTCATGGGTTTGAATGTCATTCAAATAAAAATCTATTCCTTTTAATTCAATTATTATCTTGAAAATTCTTACTTTTTAGAATTTATTCCTTCTAAAAAACATCCAACAGTGCATGGGGCCTAAAGATAAAACTATTAATAAAATAATTATCAGTATAGATTTATACTTGTCTGAACTTGTGTGAGTCTTATTCTTCTTGCACTAATTTTTTATTATCAATACTCTCAACTCACTTCTGTTGTATTATATTATATCATTTCCTGGATCTAAACCGAAATTTATAGTGCATTCGACAATCCGTTATAATTGAATAATTGTTTTGAAAAAATGTAAAAATGAAATGAATGAGATATTAAGTAACATTGTTTATTATTATATGTGTAGATTTTAATAATAGAGTAGATTTACTGCCATTCATTTAGTCTAGATTTAATCAAATGCATACAAACATTCATTATGCATGTACGTAAATGTTAATTATATATTTTATATTAATTTATAAAATATGTAATTAAAAGTACAATTATATATACATATTATTTATATATATATAAATAACAATTATCTATTTATTATAATTAAAAAGTATTTTTTCATTTAAAAATATTATCATTCTCTGATTTTTGTTTCCTATCGTTGGAACCTTTTTCCATTTATTTATCCCCGAAATTACAATCAATTACCTCTAATGCTACTGTCATAGTTCACTCGTAGCTATATTATTTTGGTCTTATAATTTGTAATTAGTATGAAAAAGTGATTTAAGTTTATTGAAACCAAAAAAAAAAAAAAACATCTCTTCAAAAAACCATTATCAATTTTATGCAATACATAATTCAGAATTATTATCTATCAACTTTACTTTTATTGGTTTGTAAAATTAGTGATATTATTGAATAAACCAGATGACACTATTGAGTTTATATTTTTGTCGTTTAAATGGTAAGAAAAATGAGTTCTTACAGACATAATGATATTGATGTCAAGTATATTGATCATATTAATAATGAATTTGTTATTATTAATATATAGCATGTGACATGAATGTCCACAAAAGATGTGAAGAAAGTGTACCTAATCTTTGTGGATGCGATCATACGGAGAGACGTGGTCGTATTTCTCTCAACATAAGTGTTAGTGGAAACAAGCTCACTGTAGAAGGTATTACATTTTTTAATCAATTTAAGAAACTAAAATTTTTTATCTTCACACGCACCAATCATGGATTGCATCAAAACATTCATTCACATTTATTCATTGATGGTATATACCATTATAAGATGTTCAATTATTCAATACTCAATAATAAAAATCTGATTATGAATTTCATTCGATTTCATTTTCATAATTCACTTAATTTTATAATTAATATTACTACATTCTCATTTATCTCAAGTTGTTTTAATAATTTTACAACAAATAATATCTAAAACCTAACTTGTTAGTGGTAACAACAGAAGTGGTAGCTCAAGTCTGATAACTGCTTTATCAAAAAAGGTAAAGTACAAGAAGAAAATAAATGTTGTAAACTTTACAACGAACATCAAGAAAATTAATGATGTATCCTGTACAATAAAAGCTTGAGAGAAAAAGAGTATATAAATTTCAAAGTTTGATCCAATTAATTAATGATATGTTTATATAAAATTCATGTCGTATTTATGTAAAAAGGCAAGCTCACTAAAATACTTGAAGTACAGATTGAATAAAACCTTCATCTACTGAAGAATGAAAAACTAAAGTGGTTTAAATAGATCAGAAAAAATCTTTGAAGAAAGTAGCTGACAATTTGTTTTCTTGATGGATATGGAGCATCATGAAGAATTTTGGAATAACTAGTTGATCTACTGCCCATTCTAAAGAACTACTTAAAAACTTCTATTAACCTCTGCCAGTTCAATTTGATTTAAAACTCTAACTTTTGATGCTGCGTAAAGGCTCTAAAGGTTCTTCTGCAGTATCAGATTTTTGCTTGGGTTAGAACTCATCAGGCTGCCTTCTGCGCCATATATTCTTCATAATTATTTTAGGTAGTTTGGCATTCACAGATTGTTAGTCAAAATAGTAATGATTTTTTTAAAAATTTTTTTTAAATCTATCAAACAACTTTCTACATAGCATGTACATATAATTTGTAATAATAATTTTGGAGTTGAATGCAATAGTTATTAATAAGAAATAAAAGAAAAACTTTAATTTATATATATTGTTTTGATTAGCATTGCCGCCATTTTTTCTATCAAAAATATGGTGGAGAAACAAAGACAGACACCAAGTTGCAATGTTAATACATAAATTTTCAAAAAACTGCGTGGTAAATCATGTTGAAATTTAACTTAAATACATATCAAGAACTATCTTTTGTATTAAGATGTTTTTTACTGTGGGTCAACTGTGCCAATTTTTTATAAATCATCAATTTCCGGTAAAATTGATCAAAAACAGTCATAAGAGCTCATATATTTTTGTATAACTTTAAGTATTTATATCTCCTAAACAAAGTGGTTGAAAAATCTGTTTTTTTTTCTCTTAAGTCGTGGAGGTATGGTCTTTCAGAAAAATTTAAAAAAAAGGGTCGTCAACTGTGAGTTTTACCAATGCCAAACTACCTCAATATCATGATCAACAACATTTTGAAAATAAAAAATATCGATTGTCTTTATTTTAACACAGGAAACATTGTTTTGAAAACAATATTAATATTATTTCAAGTACTATGAATTATTTTTGTTTCTTTTTATTTCAGTTAAACAAGGTAGAAACCTTATTCCTATGGATCCCAATGGATTGTCAGATCCTTATGTTAAACTAAAACTAATTCCGGATACTGATGGAGTCAAAAAAAAAACCAAAACCATAAAGGCATCTTTAAATCCAGAATGGAATGAGACAATCACTTTGTAAGTACGAAAATAATTTAAAATAAATTAATTAACTTTGCTAATTATGTTACGGAAAGTACCCTAGAGGTAGAAATGTAGAACTTCTTTAAAATATCGCGAATTTATTAAAATTTATTTACTCATCTGATAAGTAAAATGTTAGGATAAACTTCCAAAAGATCCAAGCTGCATCATAGTAAATAATTTTATACAAACTTGCACAATTAATTTTTAATGAAAGCCGAACAGAGAATGCTTGATTTCAGTATTCTTAACTCCACTTAGTCTGGCATATTTGATAGTATGTAGTATCAATATTACTATCACGTGATGAGCACAAAGAGAATTTTGAAACATTCGAAAGAGTTAAAGCTAACATCAGTGTCTTATATCAAAGAGATATTGCTTGAGGGAATTTTGACAACAAAGTTCCAAGAAGACTGTCAATATATAGTAAAACTTAACCAAGTCAACAAGAGGCGGTATTTGCTAGTTTACTTGCGCCCTAATATTGAAATTGTTCTTATTTGAAGAGATAATAGGGAAAACCGTATCACCTAACAAACTCAAACTAAATCAGTGAAGTTTTTGATGAAGTAATTAATGGTAGTAATCAACACACTTTGACACCAAGAAATAAAACTATGATTGCCGAAATTTATCTTTAGCATAAGATAATTTAAATAAAAATAAAAAAAGTTTTTAAGGCTGATTAAAAGATTCATTTTAAAGCAGTGATAAATTAATGATTTTTTTCTTTTTTTTTTTTTTAAAGTGATCTAAAACCTGAAGATAAAGATCGGCGGCTGCTCATTGAAGTATGGGATTGGGATCGTACGTCAAGAAACGATTTTATGGGATCTTTGTCCTTTGGAATCTCAGAACTGATAAAAGCTCCGGCAGATGGTTGGTTTAAACTTCTTACACAAGAAGAGGGAGACTTTTATAATGTTCCAGTACCTGAAGAAGGTGTAGATTTAGCTGAGCTCAAGAGTAAAATGAGGGTATTTCTTTTCGAAGATCTAGATATTATTAGTAAAACTTTAAAGATTTGAAATGATTTAGCTACATAATGAAATGCTTACAGAAGACTTCAGTAACGAAGAAACCTAATACGCCACAAGATAGAGAACTACCACATAATATGGGTAAGAGTGACTTAATAAGAGCATCTGATTTCAACTTCTTAATGGTGCTTGGTAAAGGAAGCTTCGGAAAAGTATTATTAGCAGAACGGAAAGGAACTGATGAACTTTATGCAATAAAAATATTGAAGAAAGATATTATTATTCAAGATGATGATGTTGAATGCACGATGGTGGAGAAACGGGTTCTTGCATTGTCACATAAACCACCGTTTCTTGTTCAACTTCATTCTTGCTTTCAGACTATGGTAAAAAATTTTATAATTACTAGTAGACTTTATTTATAATCTTACATCCATTTTATTACTTTTTTATTTTTTTCAAATTAGGATCGACTTTACTTTGTTATGGAATACGTTAATGGTGGAGATTTGATGTTCCAAATTCAACAGTGTGGCAAATTTAAAGAACCTGTTGCAGTGTAAGTTAAATCATTCTTTGAATATTAGGTCTTTGTTGATCACAAATTTCTGATTATCATTAATTTTATTTATAGATTTTATGCATCTGAAATTGCTATTGGTTTATTCTTCTTACATTCTCGTGGTATTGTTTACCGAGATTTAAAATTAGATAACGTTCTACTTGATCAAGATGGTCACATCAAGATTGCCGATTTTGGAATGTGTAAAGAAGGTATTACTGGTGATAGAACAACTAAAACCTTCTGTGGAACGCCTGATTATATAGCGCCTGAAGTAAGCGATTTGCTAAAAAGTTCTCTATTTCATCACACTAAATTAGATTCTCGTAAATAAAATGTTTTTTTTTTTTTTATTGAATAGATTATTCTCTATCAACCGTATGGAAAATCAGTCGATTGGTGGGCATATGGAGTTCTCTTATATGAAATGCTTGTGGGACAACCACCATTTGATGGTGAAGACGAAGAAGAACTATTTGCTGCTATTACTGATCATAGTGTTAATTATCCTAAGAGCTTATCAAAGGAAGCTAAAGAAGCTTGCAAAGGGGTAAAATAACTTAATATAATGATGTCGTAAAAGTATATAGTAATAGTGTAGAAGTCGGGCTCCACCTACTTTCTTACCTTGCTAAATTGCAATTTAATTTCTGCTGATTTTTTTACGACTGAATAAATTATATTAGCGAAGAATTATTGTCAGTCACTTTTTTTAGTAATCATATAATTTACTTTATTGTGATGCCCACAACCTACACACTTGCCAGATTTATTAATGATAATAAAAATTTATTATAGTCAATAAAAAATTGCATAACTTTTCTGTAGTTTTTGACCAAGAATCCAAGCAAGAGATTAGGATGTGGGTTCCGAGGTGAAGAAGACGTGAGAGGACATGCATTTTTCCGTCGTATTGACTGGGAGAAGATTGAAAATCGTGAAGTTCAACCACCATTCAAGCCGAAAATTGTAAGTCTGTTAATATTATTCTCGCTATTGGATTTCTTTGAAACTAAAATTTTTCTCACTACTTATCTTTTCAAACATCCTATTTTTATATCATGTATATACTATTGGAGAATATTATTTTTTCGACACATATCCATAAGATTTTGTTTTTCATTTACAGAAACACAGAAAGGATGTGAGCAATTTTGATAAGCAATTTACATCTGAAAAGACAGACCTCACACCCACAGATAAACTTTTCATGATGAATTTGGATCAAACAGAATTTATGGGATTTTCATACTTAAATCCTGAATATCTTGTACACATTTAAACATGATGTATTTAAAAATCATTTAAGATAATAATTTTGTCGCTTCTCCCATCTTCTATACAAAACACTCAAACTCCCATCTCAAATTTTCCTAATTCTTCATAAATGGATAATCATCTCCTTTCACCTAAATCATCCGATGTATTTTAGTATTATCTCTTTCATGATTTAGGATGAACTATTTCCTGAATATATTTAAATGAAAAATAATATTTATATATAAAATATAAGATTCTCTATACGCATTTCTTATCCAAGAGTAACATCTTTCGAACTATTTTATTTCCATGAATACAAAGTGGTGATTAAACAAATAATTCAATTTTACGTTACGATGAAACAATCAGTTCTTCACTGTGATTATAACGTCATTAATAACTTGATATAAATTTATGAAAAGTTAACTTACTTAAAACTCTATACATCAAGTTACATATTTCGTAATAGATTTAATCGTGTTGATCCATCAAGCATCTATACTTGCTTAGACAATTTTCATACGTCAACGATCAACTATTATATTAAGAAAGTTCAACTCATGAACAAAATTTATTTATCTAGATCAAGAATGAAGAAAAAGTTTCCAAACGTTATTTAACTCATTATTATTTAGTTTTAATTTATTATTATTCAGATCGATTTTTGAGACATATCAGTAAAATTGAATTTTATTTATGAAATTTTTTAGAAAAGGTATTTCTTTTCCTACAGCAATACCAATTCAACATAAAGATGGATTGACACAGTATGATATATCCGATACATCAATTTTCCTTTGGAATTTCTCTTATATTTTTTTATAAATCGAGCATATCTACATGTAAGAAAATAATCAATATCTGTTGCTCGATATAACTTCATATAAAAGGATAATTTTAAAAATCTTTTTGTTGGTATTAATTGTTAAAGTAAGATAACTTTTCGAGCTAGGTAACAGACCATAAGGCCTGTGAAAAAAATACTTGAAAAATTCATTCCTTTTTGATATATAGTTTTGAATGCATGTTAATGTATATAAAATTATATATATAAATATATAAAAATATATTTAAAACAAAAATATATCAAATTTGTCAACACGGAATGTGGACTTCTGTAGTTCGACTCTGTTGTTATTATGCTATCAGAGTAGAAGAGTGAAAAAACAATATCAAATCATCAAAATTCCGAATAATAACAATACTGAGATAATTTTAAGAGTTAGTTTCTACGCGTAATCGAAAACCGATTTTGAAAATAAAAAAAAGAAAAAATACAAAAAAATGTTAAAAGTAAATTTGTTAACTTCAAATAGAAACCACTGTTAGAAAACTGCGGAAAGTACTAAATTCAACATTTTTGAAATGTTTCAATAATATATGCATAAATTTCTTATTGTCCTGAAAAATTTTCGACATTATCTATTTTTTAATTAGCTCAATTTTTCTATATTATAATATTTCAATCCTCCAGTGCTGTAGTTATGAAAAGTATATTTAAAAAAATAAATGAAAACTAATCATTCACTACAGGGTATCTCCTCATCGATTCTAACGGCTCTGAAATATGGGGTCAGAAATGCCAAAATATGTCAAAAATATGAATTACCAGTTGTATTATTATTTTTATTCATTTGCAATAAGACCGTTTATTTTTATAAAAAAAAAAAAATTATAGATTAATTCATGTTATAAATGCAAAAAATGCAGTTACTTTAATGTTTATAATCTATCATCTTGAACACTTTTTCAAGATAATAACTTATTATTATATTTAAAGCAATTATTTTTTCTAACAATGTAAAATAAACTCTTCTTGTCGGATCAACACAATTATAAAAAAATTTTTTTTTATCAATCCTTTTTCTTACTCCTTCAAATTTAGCTGTATATACCTTCTATATTTACTCGGAACCCGTCTTCCAAAAATAAATGTAAAAATTATTCTAAAGACTGTGAACAACATAAATAATTATCATAATTAATTTACTTCCATCGTAGCGAGAACTATTTTAATCTATTTATGGTGTGTATAGTGTAAGCGAAATTTATATTATGTAGAAATATTCGAGCCGAAATTTTCTTTTTCCTTTGACGTTGATGATACTTGACAATGCTTTGATGTTAGTGAAATTATTTATTAATAATACTCTTAGAATTTTTTTGTTCTACTTTTATATTTAAATTACTTTAATTATTTTCTTTAAAAACTTTTATAATTTTACTATTAATTAATCACTGAATTGATTATTAAGTTTCTATAATTTTTGTTCAATTAGCCTTAATTTGGTTGATAAAAAAGTAAAACCGTGAGAAAATATCGGTTTTATACTTCGGAGAAATTAAGGCTATAACCCGGAATGAGAACAATGGAAAAATATTAAAGCAAAAGAAAATTTTCGACTCGTATAATTAGATATCGTTTAATGTTTATTGCAATAAGGCAGTATTTTTGAAACTTATTGACATTATACTGCATTTCAATAAATTGAAAATCATGTAACTTTTTTACTTCTGATAACTTAATAAGTGGTAACAAAATAAATTGTGATACAGATATTATACTCCTAAATTATACTATCTAGAGTGACAGTAAAGATTTCGAAAAGAATGCTTGATAATAATATGAATAGTTTCTAAATTTAATATCAATTTTCAACTTATCTATTTGGAAAAATATTATTTATTGTCCACTGAATAATTAAAGCTCAATATTAATAATATCTGTCGCTATAACTAAAAATTATATTGCACTGAAGCTGTTGATTTCATTGATGACTAAAAAGTATTTTAATTTTATTTCCATTCATCAGAATGATAAAAATTGTTGACAAAATTCGATGATTAAAACGTAATTTCTCTTTTATATTTCAAGGTCTTAAAAATTGATGAGGAGGTCTTTAACGTGGATAATAATGATATTTTCTTTAATTTAAACTAAAAGTTATTACGATAAAAAAATACGTCACATTTTTGGGCTAGAAATGCACTTTAATATCAATCAATATATTATAACAACCATGAATAATTCTAATCATTGATATTATTTCATTACATAAAAAGAAGAGACATGGAATAATCTGGGGCAAAATTGCCCTCGAAAAGTTTGAAAAATCATAAATAAAAATAATGTAAAGTTCTTGAAAAAAGTTCAAATAAAATAAATAATTACATCCTTCAACTTTTCGTTGGTAATTTATTGAACTATAATCTATACTATATCATTTTGTTTCTCCAAATAATAAATATTTTAATCAAAAATCACATTTTCATACAACAGTATATTGTATAAAAATAGGCCTCAACAACTGAAGGTGATATTGAATATTCAATGTGTTCAATTTACTAATAAAACTAAAATATTATTTTCATTTATTTATATAATAAACTGATAACTTTCATTTCAATTTATTTACTTTTTTTTTTTCTATCTAAAATGAAAATTTTATGTTTTCTATCAAATCCATAAAAAGTATATGAAAAAACATAAACCCTTGCTACATATTTAACTTTAACGTATTTTATTTTATTGATGACATAAAATTTTATACTTGATTATTTCCACGACATATATTTTTATGGTATGTGAAAATGATAGAGACATCGAAGACTAGGAAAATTATTACGTCATAAAAAACCTTACAACTCTAATGTAAAAATAAAAAATTCTACGGTAAAGAACTACGAGGATCAAAGTATTTATTAATGACGTCGACTTTTCAACCCATCACCAAAATCAGATAAAAATATGGAAAAACCTTTGATATCAATATGCAGGTAGTACATGAACAATAAAATCCATCAAAAGAACATGTGGATCAAAAAAAAAAAAAAAAAAAAACCCTAATGTCAAGTAGTGGAAGGTAAGATAAGCTGAAGATACCACCTGATTGATGTGCAATTTACATCCCTAAAACTCAATCTCAAAAGAGCATGGAACCATTGTAAGTCTGTTAGAGGTAGGATCTTATGAAAAGAAAGACATTAAGTTTTTGTCTACAAGAGTTTTAGTAGAGGATTAATGACTTATCGACAATTCATGAATTTAACAACAGTTGAGTCTTCTATTTCTTTCTCATGGCTTTATTCAAAAAATGGCTAATGTTCAAACGACGACTTACCAGTATTTTCTTCTATTATTCAACTTTTTTTGTATCTTACCAAGTATTCCTATCTCCTAGGCTATTTTAATGTCCACTTGCAGTTCATTAACTACCTCATCAACGCACCTAACAATCTTCAGGTAAGTGCAGCTCTCTAATTAAATCTTTCTTGTAAGAGGATACTTTTGATCCAACATCAAAGCAATTCGGCAATTACAAAAACTGTGCTTTTAATTTATACACTAGGAAGTTTAGAATAGTTACAACATTAATTAACTAAATGCATGAATGGAAACAAATATTGATTGAGATTTAATAGTATTTAATTGTGAATAAACAAGATGATTGTATTCACATATACTAATGTATTCTATTCTGTTCACTAGTCCAGTTACATAAATTAAGTCAAAAAACAAAAAATTCCAGAGATAAACTCAAGCTAAGGTTGAAAGTCAAACGTGTTCACAGATATTCTATGTATTAGATTTTATTCTAATCATCATGATACTTTAATTTTTTTTTTTTTGATAATGATTAAGAATTTTTTACTCCAAAAAATAGAGATCCATTTCTGAATGAATGCATTATTAAAATTTTTATCAATGATTGATAATATTGGAAATTCTTGAAGCAGGAATTAGTTTATAATAATCAACAATATAATTAGTTTATTAATAATTAATTAAACAATTAAAATAATAATATTTCTTTTATTATCATGAAGATTTAAAAGTATGTCCCTAAAATACAAAAAGCTCTCGTGAACCGAAACTAGTAATACTTAGACTACACAATGATCATCAAGTCCAGATCAGTCCTAAATGTTATTGAATAAAAAATACACTTATTCTTAGAAGAGTAATAATTTTATTGATTTCAGATTCCATTGATACAAGCATGCAAATTGTTTATAAATAATAATAAATAATAATTCAAAAAAAAAAAAAAAAAGATTGATTTAAAAATTCTTGGTAATTTTGATTAAAGAGTTGAGTCTAGATTGAATCGTTTTAAATTTTTATTTTAATCGAAAATGAATACGAGTGTAATTATATGTTTATACTTTTCAAACTTTATTGGAGTAATAACAAAAATTAATCAATGTTATTTTAGTTTGCGTTTAAATCCCCTAGCTCTATAACTACAATTCGGTAGCTCAAACTGTCATTATATTGTGGGTTAGAAGATTTATTATTAAAATAGGGGAACAATTGGCTAGACTTCTAAATATTTATGAAAGCAATCTATCTATAACATAGATATAAGACATCAAGACATGTGTTTGTTTTTTTTTTATTCTTTATATTCTGTTGTAACTATTATTAAAAAAAAATAGTACAAATGTCATAGGAAATGATTTGTCTATTCCATATTGATTTCTAATTGAAAAAAATATTTTTATTGAATAATAAAGTTTTTTAAATAATTAAATAAATTTTATGGTGACTGTATTAATAGCTTTCATGGAAGTTTATTTGAAGAGAAATTATTTTTAAAAGAGGAGATAAAAAGTGTTCGAAATGACTATTTTATGTTACTCATAATTTTTCTAGTAAAAATAAACATCATTCTAAGAATTCTGATATGCTGATCTATGTTATTATTCCCCTATACATCAGTTAATGAGGTTCACTAAATCATTCCTTCCTAAAAATTCTACAATCTAAATAAATTCAAGCGATTACGATCATTTTTCTTTAAATATTAAGAACAAAACCATATCGTTTTAAAAGAATATCTTTTAATGGCCTACTCATTAACACTATTCAATCTGTTCAATTTTTGTATCAATCTCATTACGCAATGATAAACGAACATTTGGATTTTCTTCAATTGAAAATCAATATTGTTATTCATTTTATTCTATCATCAACAAAGACATTAAAATTTCATTAGTAAAGGTGCAATAAAAAGAATCATTCTAATCCAGTGCATATTTCATTGCATGGATAACAATAAGAAAAAAAAAAAATAATAAAACGTAACAATTAATGATGATTTTGCCTTTAAGAAGAATTATAACAAATACTCCAAATTTTTAAGTTGACATAATTATAACTGTTAATAATGATAAACATGATGCTGTTATGTTGTAGAATTATAAGTAGGATATATTTAACAACTATTCATATCATATAACATTACTATTATTGTCTTTCTCTATATATAATGAATGATGAAATTTCAATTGAAAATATATACATGCTTATGCACATATTGTGCATTCAGTTGCCGACAGATGGAAATTTCCTTGCAGATAATTCAATTCGTAAATAAATCTGTTGAAACGTTACTCCATATCTACGAGAGTCATTCAGAATGTTGGAAGGTATAGTTAACTTATGCCATTTTCTCTACCAATACATCATTATTAATAGTTAAAAAGTGCATATGAGAAAGACACAGTTATGATGCATAACAAATATTATTGTTATGATTGATCAAATATTTAATGATAATTAATAGTTAGTAATGCTTTTTCTTAATATCTTTTCTCGTCAACATTTGATATTTTCATATATTTTATTTCTTTATCTTTCACTTAAATCTTTTGATTCTCTATCTCATTCAACAAATTTATTCCTCTTCTGTTTTTCTTTCTCCTTTACTACGCTTACACAAGATTGCCGTCACTTAATTTCTCCCTCTCCTGTACAGTCATCTCCCTCTTTAGCCTCGTCTCCAATATACTTGTAGACCCACTCTTCTCTGCCTTTTTCCTTCTCCTGCTGTTTTTCCGTCTCCTTCAGTTTGCTGTCCATTGCTGCCATTTATCCACCATCTCCTCATCTTCTCTTCTACCCATTCGCATAGTATCAGTTACAAAAGAACTCGGTGCGTCGAGGCGTGTATTCAACGCAAATAAACCTATACTCTTAAATGTTATTTTTATTTTGTGTAATATAATGTTTCATTATTTTTTATTCAATTATTTGTTATAGTTAAAAGTATATACTCTAATTAAGTGTGTTTATAATTATTTTAAAAAATTTTATTTTCATGTAATATTAATTGTGCTTACATATTTAAATTGTTAGTCATCTTAGTGGTGAGTTTGGATTATATGTGCGGCTGGTACACCGGTATCCGGTGTACCGTGGCCGAAAATATTACGCTAAAATTCAAACAAGTGCATATTATAACTTACTAATTTGTAGGTATATTTTTTTAAACGTTCTGTTTCATTCACTATGTCTATTTAAATGATTCTTTTTTTTCTTCATTTCTTCATGCTTATGATAATTCGAAATAAATATAAACGCTTTATATTTACAACTTGTATTGCATTTTATAACAATAATCATTTTTTTTTTTTACTCCATCAACACTATATAATATATTAGACCTTTTTTCTCCAGCTTTGTTTTTCCCTCATAACTGTTGCAATTCTCAACAAAGAATTGAGCGTATTATAAACGCTATACATTGCATAGATAGTGCGAATATTTATGAAAATTATCAACTTGATAATTGTGTCCTTTATTGAGTAAAAAAAACAAAAAAAGGAAAAACAAATAAAATAAAATGAAAATAATGATTTAGTAGTAAATTTTAGAATATACCATCAACCTTATCCTTCTCACAAATAACTGGCAATGATTGTAACATAAAATAATTTCTATCTTTCTCTTCCTATTTCTCTTCTCTCTTCTAGTGATCTAACATGACCTTTCTGACAACGAATAAGTAAATGAGACATATTGTGATTGCAAGAAACAACAGTTGACGAGTTATTGATAAACTATGATTGTCCATTATAATATTATTTTGTAATAACACTATTATGGTCATTTTACTGATACTTTATCATACTGAATTATTCATTATTCAATTAAAAAGTTAGTTTGTTTTCTGTTATGATTTTGTGCTAATTATTTAACCATTCATTTATGTTTCAATTTGATACATTCAAGTTGTGAATTACAAGTGTTTTTATGTTTATCTAATTTTCCTTGTTTATTATTTTAAACTTTACTGCTATTGTTTATAAATAGTTGCTGTATTTATTTATTTTTCAAGAGTAACGTTGCAAATACGATCGTGTTTTGAGAAAAAATAAGGTAGTATTTATTTAATTATAAAAAATGTGAATTATATTATATAAAAAACTAAGAATCTTTCATTTTTCGATAAGATTATTTCATGTCTGTCTCGTTTTTAATACGAAGAAATGCAATTTCATTTCATTCTATTGAACGACACACTTTCAATTTTGATAGTATTATAATAGATTTATCTTTTTAATAATATCTTTATTATGAGAATTATTTATGATTCTACATCTCTCAATTCTGTTAATCAAGTGATAAATATGAATTATGAGTCTGATTGAAATTTTTTTTTACTTTCTTTTTACTTAGTAATCAATATTTGAAATTGTTATGTAATTATTAATTGAATGGTAAAAAATAGTTAATTGTTAATCGAGTTTGTATGAATCAGAGTTCAAAGAAAAAACAACTTTGAAAGTATAAAATATACATAGATAATTTTATAATTAATTGAATAATTCTTGCGAGCTTGTAGTTATTTGTTTTCGTCACCTCAATTTGTGTGTCAACAAAGGCTTGTCATTGAACACGTGGACTAAAGTAAAGCTTTGGACGATAATCATTTTTAACTTTTTTTTTTTTTAATTTTTTGGAGTATTTCATTTCAGTTTAAAGCTAAAATTTTATATATTCCTGTTTGATTTCCATTTCTTGTTGACCATTATTAATAGTGGAAGAGAGGAAAATTTTTAATTGAAACAGAAAAAGTTCATTCATGTAAAACAAAAAATTATAAAGCTTCATGTGGAGAATAAAAAAGAAGCTGGTGCGTTTTTTGCATAAAAAATTTCTAATTCATTTGTAAAATAACAGCTAATTATTTTTAAATCTCTTTTTTCTTTGTGGATATTAAAATTTACAATTTATTATATATTTTTTGAGTCATAGATTGAGGAATAATAATAATAACAATTTTTAAATTAAACAATATATTGAATAAAAGAACTATTTTTTAAAATAACTAACAAGCATGGTATAATATCTTTGCATTATTTATCTTTCTCTTTTCTCAGTTGACTTAGTTCACATTTCATATGTTCTACTTCCTTATTTAACACCACTAAATAAATTTGACAAGACTAAATTAAAATAAAAAAATCAACTCTAATAATTCATACGTTAATTATCAATTATTTCGTTTCTTTAAATTCATCAATAAACATTGTATTTATACACTTTTTTATTACGCAACTTTTTCAATGAGTTAAGTTAATTGAATAGAGTCTTGTCTACAAGGATTTCTAGTAATTTAATTATACTTAAAACTCAATGAATACATATATCACATTAACAATAGCTTATATGATTTTTTATATACTTATAAAATTTGGAAATATATCATTATATAAAATAATTAGCATAAAAAACGAATCGAGATCAATTCAATTAACAGGATTATTTTTAGTATGCATCTTTTGTACTCTACTATGCAACAACAAAAACTAAATTAGTTTCAATTATGTCGTGTCTAAATTATACAAGTGTAATTGTTACTTGTCGAGTAACTTTTAATTGAAAACAAGATAAACAGTAATTATTTTCAAATTACATTCTTTATTAATGTATCACAACAATACTCTAGAAAAATAATTAATTAATCATTAATTCACTCGACATTTATTAAACAATAAATGCTCCAAAAATGTTGAATTAATTTTTTAAATATTTTTTTATCAATTGAAATTAACATATAATTCAATTCTCATACGTTATATTTTTTTTGTTAATAAAATATTAATTTTATTCGACATAATGACGTAAACAATTAGAAAAAAACTTTTATCGATTTCTTTTATTGATTTTTCGTAACACGTTGTATGAAATGAAGCTTCATTTCAAAACATCATCAAATTTCTACCAAATTTCTAGTACTTAAAAATGTTAATATGATTAATTTACATAAAAAGAGAACGAAAGATACGTTATTATATTATGATTACGAAGAAAAGTTTGGGTTTTTTTAAATGAATTTATTGTGGTCATTGGAGTGTCATTTAAATATGAATCATGAAACTCATAATGATATTATATTATAAGTCTATAAATACCTTTTATTTTATTCATTTACATTGTGTAAAAAAAATCCACTCATCATTGATTAAATATTAAATCATAGTTTTAGGAATTTATAATAGATAAAGAATCATTTTTTCGAATACGAGAGAATATAAAACACGTGGAAATATAATAACATAATAAATGTTGAGAGTTTAAAAAGTATATTCAATAGATAATATAAAAATTCTCTGAATAAATAAATATTTAATACTTGTCAACAGGTTTACAGCTTTATGAAAAGCTATAAACTATTTGACTCATGTTAACTAATTAATCAAATTTAAAATAAACAATATTATAATAAACGTGAAATGTATATTTTTAATTAAATCTAAATATAAATAAATAGAGAAAAAGATAAATTAAAAAAATGCTCTGATTCGAAGTAACATAAAACGAAGTAATGAACAAAAGGGGAAGAGACATTATACTAATTATTTTTTCAGTCATTTCTCTTGTCATTTTAGATGCAAAAAATTATTCAAATATAGTTCAGCATCAGAAAGCAAACTCGTTGGCTATAATATATGTAAAACATTTACTTAATTAATGTAAACTCGAACACTGAATAGAAACTGTCAGATCTTTCTTTGGGTTAATTAATTTTAGAAGTATTTTTTTATATATACAAAGTTTAATTATTTCTTATTTACATAGCTAATAATAACTATTATATAAACAATGAAAATATAGATAAACTTATATAAATAATTAAATAAACACTACTTATGTGATTGGAGTTTTATTAAAAATTTAAATGTTTATTTGATTTTGTACTGTTGTTGATTTAATTCTGTTCTATTTTTACTGTGGAATTTATACTTGATTAAAAAAATGTATATTTACATATTTGATTTCATTAAATTTTAAGCTAAAAATTAGATAAATAAATTTGCTTGATTTTTGTTTTCAGAACATAAGGAAAAACTTCAAAATGCCGGATCATACGACGTTTCATATCGTAGTGTTAATGACTTTGACATTTAAATTACTTTTAATTATTCAACAATGTCAATGCATCTCAGAAAGCATCATTGGTAAGTTAACATTATATAACTTATTATAAACAAAGAATAATTATAACTCTTCAAATAGAAGTATTAGCTCAATTAACGATTCATAATTTTTTTTCATAATTAATAACTTAATCAATTTTTTATTCATTCAAATTACTCTGAATTTTAAACAAATAAACAAAAATATTCTCAATTACCAACAAAATAATTTTTTATTTTATTTAATATATTATTTTAATACAATTAAATAAATAAAAATGTAAAGTTATATTAATTTTGATATTAATTATTTTAATAAAGTAATAACAACATTTTTATAATATCATTAAATGATGAAAAAACAACTAAAGAAAATGCCTGTGTATTATTTTTGCATCAAGTATCATCATTCATGGTATTTCCATTTAACTCATCTTCAAACATTTTGGTTCTTCCAACCGAATACGGTAAAGTCAGTGACCCTCAGATTGATTCAGTGCTCTCATCTTTTCACAGTGATAATCAACTGTTTTTCTCTCGTGCTTATGACACTCAGTCAGTGATTTGTAATTTTCAGTGACAATCATCTTTCAAGTAATTATCAAGTGGTGCACAACTTATAACTAAAACTCCTTCATAAATCCACTGATGGTTTAGTCACTTCCTGTTTTCTCATAAATACTCAGTAACATTCAATTTTAACTTGTTGAATATATCATCAGTATAAAAAGATAACTAATAGCCAACGCAGATCCGGCTGACGTTTCTTCGAACAAAGCGGAGGCCTTAACTAGCCCTTCCGAGTCTAACTTTACTTGGAATCTTAACGCGTGGTTGCAGATATTCTTTTTGAACTTCCCGCATCTCAAGTGCAACTCAAAAGATCGTTCGATTACCCGAAACTCCTTATTTTGAAGAGTCATTGATACTTTTATTGATAAAGAACAAAAATTAATCTAATTAATTTTATCACTAATTGGTGATAAAAAAAAAACTAATTCGATCAAATTAAAATAATATTATTAGATTTAGTTAGAAAATAGTAGATTTAATCAGATCAAGATATTGAGTTAATCTAATTTATAACATGTAATTCAATATCTGATGTCTATTATATTATCTATTAATCCAATATCTATAAATATAATTATTGCTCTTAATATTGATAACTGTTTTTGTCAACAGGTAGCCGTGAAACATGTGAAATTGAGGGAGAAGACTTCACTGTTGACAAAATACCAAATACAAGATGTTTCAGTTGTATATGCAAGGTAAAAAGAAATCTTATCAAAGATTAATTTTTTTCATAGACAACTTTTTTTAATGAGATATCTGTTGATTGAAAGTTATTTTATTAATTTTAGAATGGTTTTGTCGAATGCGTAAAACATCAATGCCCTAGCATTGAGGGATGCTACACAATATTAGACCGAAGTACTGATGAATGTTGTCATCGATGCAAAGGTTAGTGAATGTTTCTCAAGTATCTCTATAAAAAGTATTAATGTAACAATTATTATTTTCTATATAATTAACTGTAATTTATGAGAGAGTCATTAATCATCTCTATAATTGATTATGATTATCATTTTACTAGAGAGGTATAGAAAGTATCATATACTTTATAAAATTAAATTAGAATAAATTCTTTTTCTCTAGGCTGTGTAAAGGATGGAATTCATCACGCATCCGGAACTGAATGGACTGATGATAATGACCCTTGTAGAATTCTCACCTGCAAGGCAGGTGTAATTACAGAATCAAAGCTTAAGTGCTATACACCATGTGCTAATCCAATTCCACCATTGCCAGGGCAATGCTGTCCAACTTGCCATGGTTGTTATGTTAATGGTCAAAGAGTAACATCTGACCGATCAGTTAAAACTACTGAAGACCCTTGTGTTACCTGCCGATGTAAAGATAATCGACTTACTTGTACCAAAAAAGCTTGCCCTGTTCAACATTGTCCTGTTTCAAGGATTGCTTATGAACCTGGAGAATGCTGCCCTTATTGTTCAGGTTATTATTAATATTCATTAGAATGATAATTCTTTATTTTATATAAAATGGTCCGTGATTGCAATAATTTTATCAATTGAATTAATTATTAATAGGTAATGGACGGTATATGCTTCCTCCAAAAGGTGCTTGTATTCTTGGCCAAGCGGTTTATAATTCTGGAAGTACATTTTATGTTGACCACTGTACTCGATGTTTATGTACAAATTCAACAATATCATGTTACAAAGAAACTTGTCCAATATTAGAGTGCACTAATGAACATCAAGTCACTCTACCGGGACGATGTTGTCCTCAATGTCCTATTGTAGAAGAAAGTCGTGCATCATGCACTTATGGTGGTCGAACTTACTTGGCGAGTACTCTTTAATAATATAGTTATTTAGATCATTTCAATTGTTATATTTAATCTTTGATTAGTTTGATCGACTTTGTTTAAACGTATCAATTTTTCCTAGGCAGGATGGCGAATCATGGAAACTTGACTCTTGCAAGGCATGCGCTTGCATGCAAGGTAAAGTAAGATGTGCTATGCCAATGTGTTCACCGCTAAGTGTTCCATGTCCACCAAATTCAAGACTTGAACATCCTGAAGGTCAATGTTGTCCCAAATGTGTAGAAAGTAAGTATATAACTTCAATTTTATTTTTTTCAATTAAATTTTTATTTTGAATTGTGTAATAAATTGTACTATTGTTTCTTTTTAGGTGATGGAGTATGCACTGTATTTGGTGATCCACATTATAAGACGTTTGATGGTAAATTTTTTAGCTTTAAAGGTTCTTGTAAATACCAACTAGTGAGCGATTGTTTAACTCATACATTTAGTATAAGAGTTACAAATGATGCAAGATCAACAAGATCTTCAGCATGGACAAAAACAATTGCCTTAAAGGTTAGCACTTGTTCAAATGATCTTCATTTAAAGTTTTTAATGCTTTACTTATTACGATTTAAAATTATTTTTTTGCTACATATATGCCAATCTCTATTAAAAGATCAATGTAATGAATGCTATTTCTCTTTCAGATTGGTGACTTAAAAGTGAATCTCGGTCAAAAAATGAAAATAAAAGTAAATGGAAAAAAAATAAATATTCCTTTTGAATTACCAAATAAACTAGAAGTTAATCGTACGGCTGATAGTATACTTGTTAGTACAAAAATTGGCATTAAAATTTTATGGGATGGTATTAGTTTTATTGAAGTATCAGTGCCATCATTGTATCGCAATCATTTATGTGGACTATGTGGAAATTTTAATTCATTGACTAAAGATGACTTTATGACTAGAAAAGGTCGACTAGTACAAGATCCTTATCTTTTCGGTCAATCTTGGACCGTAGGATCAAAGAAAAAGTGTCCTAAATCGAGAGTTCATGTTCAAAAGCATTGTAGAAGAAGAGAAAACCACAGGTATGATTTATTTTATTACTTTCATAAATCTTTTGCTAAAACAATAAATAAAACCAGATGAGAATCTATTAAAAAGAAAAATGAACATTTAACTTCTATCTTTTATCTATGAGATACTAATAATTTTTATCAACTACTATATTATTTATCATGATTGGTTTATTACAAAAGATTATGACAGAAATGATTTGTTTACTTCATAGGTTGTGCAATCGACTGAGGTCTATGACTTTTGATTCTTGCCATAAAAAAGTTAACCCTGCAATGTACTATAAAGCTTGCCTTCAGGACATGTGTGAATGTCCAACAAACAACTGCTATTGTCAATCTTTTGTAGCATATGTCCATGAATGTCAACGACTTGGTATTCAATTATCTAACTGGCGAACGTCTACAAAGTGTCGTACAGTATGGGAATTAGAAAAGAATAATTACCAACGACGTCGTCATTAATATCTTAAATTAATCAAATTGTTTAGACAATTAATGATTTTGAAAAGCGAATTTTTTGCTTACTATAAAAATCGTAAGCGTCGAAGGAAGATTTTAAAAATTCGTATAACATTTTTATACTGAAGTACAATGATCCATTGAATGGAAGTGAGTTCAGAATTATTACTAGTCACTTCGAATTTGAACTTAATTGAAGAATATTTTACAGTAAAAAAAGGAATTGTCATCCATTGTTAAGAGCCTCATTTATCACTATTCATTATATGCTTTAATTATTTATACTTAAGACGAAATATGCTGAAAATGAGTACATGGACAGTTTTTGATCCTTAAACTTTTTTATTTTTACTTAAATACTTTATGACTTAAAATATTATATCCTCAAAATATCAATTGATTATAGATTCTCTCAGGGGTAAATTCAGAGTACAAGAGGATGGAAATAGAGTTTAACGAAAAAAATACACAGATGGTATATTATCATAAAATTACTTACAAGTTTTTTTGTATCTCAATAGATATTTTGAAACCATGCAGTATTTTTGGCCGATGAGCAGGCTCGCGGCGCAGAATCTATATATAAGTTTATGCATTTGTATTTTTAACAATAATGAAAGTTAAATGAGATTTTTTTAAATTATCTAATTTTGGAAAAATATATAAGCTTGATCTATTGATATATCAATCATATACAATATTTTAGAATTATTTCCGATGATAATTATTTTTTTTGTCATTTTTAGTTAATGACTATTTTATGCTAACAAACAAATCTCTAGCCAAAATCGAATGTACAGCAAATTTTTACAACTTCTTACATTCCACAACAATTATATTCTTTTTTTTTTTTTTTAACAAAAGTCTTTAAGAATGTAAATATTAGAAAGCAGTTTTTATAATCTTTAGAAAATTTCTACTACATATTTTTAAAATATATGTATAATTTCTGATGTAATTTTCCAAAGTTAAAACCAATATAAATGTTCATATATAATGTAGATATATTATTTTAATAAACTTTGTAATATTATTGTATTCTTTGACTATTTTATTTTCTATGTAATTTATTGTGATATAGAAAAATTGAATAGTGATGTTTCATGCAAGAAAATTATAAAGGCTTGAGTTAAGTCGAATAACACAAATCAAATAATAATATTTTATGATCTATTATTCAAAATAAAAATCAAACAATATTCTATGTAGGATTATAAAATTTTTATGAGAAATTATAAATATGATATGGCTCATTTTCACTTATCTGTATTTATGATAGATCCATTGTTCTGATTCTACGGTTACTTATCGAACAAATATTTCTATTATTTATGATGTTGACTCAGAAAATAACTACAAATTAATACAAGGTATTCTCATTATTTAAAGTAAAAAAACTGCTTTTCTGTTTAGTGTATCAAATAATTTGAATAATTCAAATGTTTCTATGGCATTAAATTCTGATATAACTGCTGATAATACAGTTTATTTTCAATTGTTTATCGTATGACCACCTTTTATTTGAATCTACTGCTGTAATACCAACAAAAATATCGGTCCGAGTTGTTTTTAGTTTTATAATTAAACTTTTGGTCGATGGCACTACTGTATGAAATTATTTGCATCAGTAGAGAATCGACTTTCTTATAATTTTTTTTTTTGCTTTTAGTCTTTATTTTATTTCTAATAAAAATAAATATTCTTCCATAAAAAAATATATTATGTAAAATAAAAAATTTCTTTTATCCCTTTAAGTTTGATTATTTTCCAGATAATTTTTGTTTTTGCAATAAAAACTTTTATAATATGAATTATAAATTTCTATAATTTCCAGTCATATATCAGGCGGTAATTTAATGACTTCAAGTCAAATACTCATTGTGCAATGTGAAGATAATATTGAAAATGAGCCTTTAATTCAGTAATTTTACCTGCGACATCTACACGAAAAAACATGTGTTCAATTAGTTTGCGTTTGCGTATTTGGTGCTGTCGTGAACGTATCTAAGCCATCTTTCCAAGTCAATCAAATATAAGTGATTATTTTTCAGACTTAAATCCTACTTAAGCAAAATATTTTTATTCATGTCAGAACCACAGTCCGCGCTTTTATTAAAAAAACAATTAGCAGGTAATTAATGTTATTTTTATCCTTATGGATTTTATAAATGTCGAAATTTTATGAAAAAACATTCATTTCAAGACTAAAACCGTTTTGACTCAGTTAGAAACTTTTTTGGTTATTCAATAATCATTATGATTCCAATTAACTATCATTTTGCAATGTAAATATTTTGCTGTATTATATGTCTATTTATAACGTTTAGTTATCCGTCTAAATATATAAAAGGACTTTATAATTATGACATTGAAGAAACCAAAATTTAGGAGGATGCGCAAATCAATATGATTACACCGATACTTTTTTTTACATGTGTTTACAAAAACTTTTTATTTGTGAAACATTTTCGAAATTATTATTAATAAATTATGTAAATAAAATTTTTTTCTAGAATTAAATAAAAACCCAGTGGAAGGGTTTTCAGCAGGGCTCATAGATGATAATGATATTTATAGATGGGAAGTACTCATTATTGGACCTCCGGATACATTATAGTAAGTTTATTTTTGAAATTTTTAGCAATACATTATTCATCTAACTGATTTTAAACTTTCAGTGAAGGAGGTTTTTTTAAAGCACACCTACAATTCCCCAAAGAGTACCCACTGAGGCCACCTCGAATGAAATTCATAACAGAAATATGGCATCCCAACAGTGAGTAGTATAAAAATCAAATATTCCATTTAGTATACACAATGCAAAAATGAAAGTTGATGAATATATAATAATTAATCAAGTTCATTAATTATAAACTTCATTACATAAATTGATATAATGATTTTTTTACAAAAAGAAATAGATTTAATATCAAAGTATTTTTTTTCTATTGAAAAAATTATGTATATATGATAGCCTATTTTTTCTTTCAATAAAGTTTCAAATAATATTGTTGATCTTGAAACAAGTAATTTTTACGATTTATAAATACAATTCAAATAAAAGAAAAAAAAAGTTCTAAATAATGATGAAAATAATTCATTACTTTCAATTATTGCGATTGAATATTTGAAAATATTTAAACATTAATATTTCTTTGTAAAAAAGAAAAATGATATAATATGAACCTTCTTATCTTTTGTACTTGGGTTGAATCACTAAAAAAAATCATATACAATTAACATTACTACTATTTAGAATAATAATTGCAGTTATGGCAATCGAATAACCATTAAAAAACATCTATCGTAACATTAGGTTGTAAGTTTTTTTTTTTTTTTTTTTTACAAACAACGTGAAACGAATCGAGCACATGTACAGACATTTATTTTTATTTATGCTGAATCAAACTGTTGTTTATTATTTATAAGCATTATTTTCATCATCTTATGTGATAACTAAGTAAATGATATTCTACTACTCGTTTCTTTTTTTACATAACTTGGAAATATATCAACTTTCTGCTTTTTTCTGTTCAAGTTGAAAAAAATGGTGATGTTTGTATATCAATTCTACATGAACCGGGAGATGATAAGTGGGGCTACGAAAAAGCATCAGAACGATGGTTGCCTGTACACACTGTTGAAACTATTCTCATTAGTGTCATTAGTATGCTAGCTGACCCTAATGATGAAAGTCCTGCCAACGTCGATGCCGCCGTAAGTTTTATAAAAATTTTGCAAATACTTTATTCTTTATGTTTATATAATCAATAATTCATGTAAACTGTAATTCATCTTCAATAGATTAACATGAAAACTTGAGCATTATCTTTCAGCAAATTTAATATTTAACGTAGCTTTATTTTTTCTGAATATTCTTGCATAGTTTGCTTGAAAATGAAAATAAAATATAATGGATTATCTCTAAATTAATTAATGTGAAATTGTTTTTAATTGTAGAAAGAATGGAGGGAAAGTTATTCAGAATTTAAACGAAAAGTTGCAAAATGCGTGAGAAAGAGTCAAGAGGAATGTTTGTAGGGGTGAAATAAAATGTCCAAAAAAAACCACAAAGACTTAATCAATTTTGGTAAGTTACCAGTTATCAAAATTGATAATGGTCATTATATTCATCCAGCATATTTTTTACAAAGGAGAAACTGCATACACTGTCTATTGTCAACAATAAACCAACGGACAGCTGAATCGACTAAATTTTTGTAGCTGAACTAAATATTAAACTAATTCAAAATGAATACAGTGTACTTGCAGTTGAATATGATAATTACTTTTTAATTGCAATGAAAATATTAAAAAAAAAAAACCATGCGGCAACATAATATAAGAACCAAGTGAATTTTATTTGTTCTCGAAAAATTACTTTCTCATTAAGGCGACAATTTTATATAAAATATTTATATCATTCACCACGAAAACACCGGATAAAGCATAAATTGTTGTAATTAAAAAAAACCATTTATAAAAATTAAGGTATTATTTAAGTTTCCAGAAAAATAAGTCAACAAATCTACATACTGTAAAAATTAATACTACGATCTATACATTTAATTTTAATAGATGTTGTAAACTCAAGGTCATTTGCCTTATAATCTTTTTTGAGGCAAGTATTATCCCATGGATAATTTTAAACATTTTCTGATATTTTCGATTCCCTTGTAACTCAAAATCGAAGAACAATAAATCTTCATGTTTATCGATCGTTACTATAATAATTTCTGTTTAATATGTGATTTCTTATTTTCTTACTTTGATAAGTGTATAAAGAGATTTTTGTAGACTTTGCGAAAATGAAATAAAATATATATAAAATCGAATTAGATAGCTTATCACGAATTAATGTAATATTTCTGTGAAAGAAAGTTTCTGAAACAAATTAAATTTACATATTTATTTTTTATTTTACATTTTTTAAATTAATATTTAGTCCTTTATTTTGATGAAACATAGCTCTTTTTAATTTAGAAGTGTTTTTTTCTCATCCTTAATCATTTTTTGTTATTATTTTTAATTTCCATAACTAACTTTTTAAAAGGATTAATTTGAAGTTGATACAAATAATGAAAATTAAGAAATTAAAAAAAAGTTTTTAAATGGTTTTTTCAAAATACATAAAACAATTTATCATTTTAAAATTTGGAAAACGAATGCGATTTTTTATAAGATAATTTTTTTTCATTCAAGTAAAAAAAAAATTCAACGTAAATCAGTTACAATAGAAGATTAAGACTTTCACTCTCTGTCTGATCTAACAAAGCAATAAAAAATTTGCGTATACAAAGGATAAAGTTGGGTAATCCTAAGAAAAATAGCGACGCGCCAAGAGAGATAGGCAACAAAGCTACCGATCTTTTGCCTTGTACATTCAAATCAAAAAGTTATTTGTAACTAACCGATAATGTGTTCATTTCTTTAACCTAATAAAATTTATATTATCATGAATAAATTCAAGAAAATAATATTATTGCAATAGGTTAAAAATTTATCATAAAATATAAATAACGTATAAATTACTTACGTGCGTATTCATCATGATTTGGAGCATAACATTTTCATTTCATTATTTCATTGTTGTCAGCTATTTTGGCTGAAAATTTTCGCTTTGATGATATTGTTGAAAATAAGCAAGCGCACTTCGATTTGAAAAGGATAACATCCCCTCCGAATTGTTCCGAATGGCTTTCTCTCTCATCACTTGATTTCTCTTTTACCGCGCCATTCAACACCCGCACAAACACTGGAGAAGGGGACGCAAGTGTTGGGATGAAACTATACCTGAATTGCAAAGAAGACCAACTTCACAGTATACATAATTGCATATGGCTGCGTTTGTTGCACTTTCCAAAATGGCGATGGATCATGCGCATAGCTTCAACGGAAATACGCGCGTAAATTGAGGAATGCGATTCGCAAATTTCTATTTGCAATAGTGCAATTATGCGCGTACATTGTAGTTGTGTGAAATAGAATTAGCAAATTCAATCTATTTTTTACCGCCAGTATGAATGTCCAAGCTCTTGCGCATGTTTGTTACTATGGAGGAACTATAACAATTAACAACAGTCACTTTTCATGTGAATCCCGATATCAGCTTTTTTCAGTTGAACTCAAATCTGCCTTTATTGGACTATACTTTGTGTTGTTTTATGTTGTGTGTGAAATGTTTTGCTTCAATTACAAACCAAGTTTACACAATAAATGTAGTTATTTTGATGTTTAGTTTTGTATTTCATTTTATTTGGGAATAATATTAACAACTATGGAAACACTATTACCATCAGAAATTGCCCGATTAGTTCTAGGTAAATAAAAATTAAACAAGCTTCTATATAAGAGTTTATTTGAAGCTAACCTTTAGCTAATGTCAAAGAGTTTTATATTTTTATTTTTATTTCTCACATTAACTTGATGAATGTATGATGATCAAATTAATTCACAGGATATCTAGAAGAGACAGAATGTCAGGAAGCAGCAAAATTATTCTTAGAAACATCATCGTACTTGCAGGAATGTCGAACAGTAGTTTTAAGTGGAAAAAAATTCAGTACAAAAGTGCATGGTTTGACTCTAATATATATAATAGAAAAATTTTGGTCAATGAATGCTATTATCCAAGATAAAATAAGTAAACTAGAAGAGTATGATTCGTTAAAGAACTGTAGAGACTTGACAGAACAGCTCAAACTCCTAATCGATGTTTCTAAAGGGCAAAGATTTTATGTAAATATTAATGTTCCATCTCAAGCAACACAAACATCAAATGGGTCGCCTGTCACAGCCACTAATCCAAAAAAACGACGTCACAGTGAATTAAATGATAGAGATAGGTGTAAACGTCCTTTAAAGACTAACTTACTGACTAGTGATGAACAGACTAAAACAAATACTAACGAATGGTACAATGCAGCTAAACACGACCAAGCTAATCAAACGTCTAAAAATTCTGAAAAAGAAAGAATGAACTTTGAAGAGATTACTATAAATTCAAATCAATCTTCTGTTCAATGTTCACCGACTGCCTCTGAGTCGGAACCTGTAGTTTTATCATTAAATTCAAAAGAACAATACAAACCGATAGCTGAACCACCTAAAATGTACTCCACTGCTACTGATACTCGAGAATTGATGCAATATGACACAAGAGAAGTACAAACAGTATTAGATGATATGGAATCGGAATGTTCAGCTGATGTTCCTGTTGAGAATTTAAGTGTAATATCTTTTTCATATTATATAAATCATTGTAACTTGACTTGAAAACGTAATTGTGAATATTTCTATTAATTTACAGTTACTAACAAAAGAATTAATAAAACGTACTGAAATACAAGAACGAATAGCAGAAACTATTAATAAAAATCTTTCATCGGATACATTAATGATAAAAGATGCGAGTATGACGGAGACAGCACCTGGTGAATTGAATACTTCAATTATGACTGAATTAAATAATGCGATAAAATCAATTGTTACTGCTACAGAAACTGATCCAGTTTTTACAGATTTCTTTCATGAAGTTATTGGACCTAATGTTAATGAAGAGATAAGTCCAATTAAGAATGATGATCAGGATACTGAAAAAATTAATGGGTATGTTTATTACATCTACATACATAAACATGAAACATTGGCATATTTTTATTATATATTTTTTTCTAAATAGTATAAATAATTGATTTTTTATTTTTAGAGCTGATGATATGATAAGTCATCATGCGTATGAATATCCAACGCCCGAAACAGATCATTCTCCAGGTAAATTAATTGAAACATTATCAAATAATGACAACCAACCACCTTTGGTAGAATCCACGATCAACAAGAATAATCCGGATGCCAGAAATAAAGAAATTCCATTAGATATTTACAATGCAGCTGCAATACAAAGTATTATAGATGCTAATAGTTTAACATTAGAACCAAGGTATATATTGAATCAAAATTCTACTACTGCTGAGATCCATGTACTAGAGAAACCTAGAATAATTTCAGTGGAGACAATTCCTGCTCCACAACATATGTCTGAGGATCAATATCAAAATCCATACAAAAAATTCATAAAAAAATCGAAAGGGCGACCGAAGCTACAGCCTTCTACTAATCCATCGAGTGAACCAGAAATAACGGTTCCTAAATTAATTGTCTGTTCTAAACAGGAAATAGCCCAATATTTAGAACCACCTGTGATTCGTAGCTCGAAACATCAGTTTATTCCGATAGCTCCAAAGACATTACAACCACCGGCCCCAGAAATGTTTCTTAGAGCGGTGACTGTTCCTCAAAAAGTATCAAACTCTGATGAATCTAAAGAAGCTCAGCCCTCAACAACACCCAGTAATCAAATTGTAAATTCTACAGCAGAACGCGAGGTTATTTCTCAGCAACTTCAAGCTATTCCTCAACAGTCTCAAGTTATTCTCCAACAATCTCAAGCTATTCCTCAACAATCTCAAGTTATTCTTCAACAGCCTCAAGTTATTCCTCAACAGTCTCAAGTTATTTCTCAACAACCTGAATCAATTACACTTTATGGATCAGAAAATCAAGATACAAGCCTTTTCAAAGGGATGGATATGCCAAATGTCTGTGTAGACGATTCTATAAGTTTAACGGGGACCGGTCTTTCGCCATTTTTAAAATTGCATAAGCCTTCAAAAGATCGTAATGCTGATACTTCTTACAAAGATTTAATGAACGATCTTAATATTACTCAAGAGTCAGTTAACAATACTAATTGTGATATATTAACTAAAAGAACACCCAAATCTCTATTAAAAAGTAGATCTAAAAATCACAGAATCAGCTTGTCGACTCCACGTCGTAAAAGCAGTCATGTTCGAGTTTTGGATTTCAATACTCCTACTGAAAATTTGAATAGCAGTTATAGATATAATACCGATGATGTACCAGTGCGGTCTTCACATACTTCAAAACCATTGTGTAGAACTAATTTATTCATGTCGCCTCCTGATCAAGGAAATGAAAAACTGTCAGAAATTCCTAAAACTTTAAAATCACCGGAAAAATTAAAACGAACTTCTCCAAATTCTCAATTAGAAAAAACATGTGATTCTATGCCAACTTTAAAGGGTGGTTGGGATAAGATTTCTGGTGTGGGTTCAATTATCGAAAATAGTTCATTTCAATCTGATAATATATCTCCACCAAAGAAAAAACTAGCTACTGAAGCAAACGTTCAACGTTCAGTGCAGAAAAAAACTTGGGATACTGATCTTCGATCTCCTCTAAAAGAAGCAGAAATGTTGTTAAAAACGAACAAAACCAGCCCGGAAGTATCAAAAAATGAAACTGAACAAACTAAAAAAACAGAGAATACTAAAATTGAAGAAGCAATAGAAAAAAATGCCTCTAATTCGCAAAATGAAAAGAAAATAACTCCTGATAAATGTCAGATAACACAAGTTACTACTGACAAAAACAATTCAATTCAACTCTGTAACGATTCAAATCTTCAAAAATCTCTCGAATCAAAACATGATTCGTCAAATTCAAAGGAAACTCCACCAGAAAAAGCAATAGTGAAAAAATATGCTAAATTAAAAACAATCACCACAAAAGTATCAGGAAATACCAAAAAATATTTGAGTCTTGATATTGATTCAAATTCAAAGTTTATCGATAATCCAGAATCTTATCAACAACATTTATCTAATATGATAGATTTAGAAACTCCAAGAAAACCTGATGCACTTGGAGTCCCACCAACACCTCGTGTCATGAGCCCTAATCATGCTAATGTGTCAATTCTTCCAATAATAAATGAAGAATCCACTAAAGTTCAAAGTTTCATATCAACTCCTGAATTCCCTCCAACACCAAATATTACTTTGACTCCTCAAGAGGTATCATCAAATGCAATTGATGCGTCGAAGAAAATTTTTTCAGCACCATACTATCAACCTAGCTCTGAAGCAGTATCACAAAAGCAGAAACATCAAGAAGAAAGCAAAATAAAAATAAGTGCTCTTAAAGTTATAAAAGAATCAAGAGAAACATTAGAAATAACACAATTTGAAGTCATAAAGGAAAATTTGCCAAAAGAAAACGAAAATAAAGTAGTGAAAATTTCCACATCGACTGAAATTAATTTATCAACAATCAACGAAATTTCTAAGGAGGATGAAAGCAAAACAATAAACGATTCTTCTGATAATGATAGTAGTTCATCTTCTTCCAGTAGTTCGAGCTCAAGTTCTTCTTCTTCATGTTATTCTTGCAACAGATCTAATACTTCATCCAGAATTTTCTCAAACAGTAAAATTTCAAGTACTCCAATGAAACTCAGTAAGGCTTTACCTAACAATACTGAAAATTCATTGAATGCAGCTTCAGAGTGTTCGAATATAAATGAAAAAGTTGATGAAACATCTAAAAATAATGAAGAGTTGCTCCAAATAGAAACTCATGTGTCACCTGCCAAAACCTTTTCAGTGAAAACAATAAATAACTTAATGGATACCTCAAATATCGAAACACCAGAAAAAAATGAGGCTTTATTGGAGGAACTGAATATTTCAGAAACACCTGTTAGTGCTAAAAGTGAACCAGAAGCGACAAATTTAACTGCCAAAATATCTGAAATGATAACAGCACAGAATAAGTGTGATGAAACTAACACGTTATCACAAAATAATACTCAGAATAAAAGACCAAGTGAATTATTAACTTCCAGAGATCAAATGCGTTCGGAGTTGAATGAAAAACGATTACGAATGATAAATAAATTAAATTCTAAACCTATTAATAATACAATTACATCAAGGCAGTTAATTTCAAAACAGAAAGACATTAGTATTAATAAGAAAAATAAATCTCCAATTGTTCAAAAATTAAATCGAGAACATGAAGAGCAAAAAAGTGGTGACAAAAGCAAAACAATAAGTGATGATAGTGATGAGCTATTTGAAAAGAAAAAGGAAGTTAAACTTCCTATTTCGCGAAAGTCTGAAAGAAATATAACAAAAACAAAACGTACGAGACAATGTAAACCTGCAGATAAACAAGACGACAAGAATGTTAATCAGAAAAATAAACCTGTTTCACAACCACAACAAAAAAGCTCCAGTCAACTATCTTCTAAAAATAGTAGCGAAAATAAAGAGAAACATCTCAACATTCCTACAAAAGTGGACAATGCATGTATCAAAGAAAATAGTGAAAAAGAAAAAATTCAAAAGATTTCTAATACGAAGAATATTCAAGAAAGTGTCAAATCTAAAGTAGACATGGTTAAACGTGATTTATTCAGCGATGAAGAAAATAATGATATCAATAATTCAAAAGTTAAAAAATCGATTAAACCATCAAAGAATATTGATGAAATACAACAGTCAAATCCCACAAATGTTTTAGAATCTTTAGAATTAGTACCGTCAAACAAATGTCCAATACCAGCAGACGTCATACCAGATACTGATTTACCTTCTCGTAATCATCTTGAAATAGTTATTACTCATGATGAGCTGATAAACAAAAAAAGAAGAAGAAAGTTAAACTCTCAAAATTTCAATTTCAAAGTACAAACAATTAATAAAGATAATCAACCAAAGTGGATTCAAATTTCTGCGACACCATTTGAAGATATTTTTTCAATGATACCAAGTAATCCGAGATCTCGGAAGAAAAATGTTAGCTCTAAACCAACTATAAGCACTACTAAATCTTCAAGTAATTGTGATAATGAGAAAAGTGAAAAAGTTAAAAGTAATAAATTGATTCCTACGTCAATTAATTCACAGCCTTTGGCATCATCATCACCAATTTGTAAAGAGTCCCTTTCGAAAATTGGTTCCAATAATGAACCAGTTTCAAAAGAACAAGGAGTGAACAAGAATGAAGAAACCAAAAATGATGAAAGTAAAAAACTTTTTCTAAATGCAAATATCTATTATTCTATTTTTAATGAACTTGAAAAATTTAATCTTTTTTTTATTTCAGATAATAAAATTAGAGGGAACAGTGTTGCAAAGGATTCCACGAACACAAATGAAAAGGTAATTATATCAAGCATACTCTGATTAATGTTGTTAATTTTTCTAAAAATGATACTAATTAACCATTTTTAATACTGTTTTTTTAGCTTACAAGCAAAAGTACAATAACATTAGATCCGAAAAAATTACTTAAACAAGTAGATATAAATAAATTTCTTACGGAAGTACATGGGCCTGAAACCTAAACATCATTGATTATTGATCTAAAATAAGAAAATAACCTAGTAAATAATTGGTGTACATAATGACATGATTTTAAACAAATTTCGTATATTTTTTTACTCTTATTTAATAAAATAATAGCATTGTTAAGAATAAATCACTTTATTCGGAATGTTATAATATTAAAGGCAATAATAGTATTAATTTCACTGTCTCAGTTATCGATACGAATTAATTATCGAAAAATAGTATTGGCTAAATTGGGTTCTCTCTAATTAATATTATGTTACTATGATTCATTGATTCAAGTTATTATTAATTACACTTTAGTGAAATAATAATTCCAATTTATAGACGACTTTACAAATAGGTTAATACTCGTTTACTGTTCAAATTATCAGTTGACATAAAAAAACTTGAATTTTTATATTACTGTATTTATGATAAACTATGAGTTTTAAAACTGCTTTATTTAGCCATTTTTAAAACTGATTTTTTTACTCTTCATTAAGAGGGGGTTTCTCTAAAGATAAATTGTTGTTAAGTGATAATCGCATAAAATTTTTTAATAGATGTATATCGTATGTTTTTTTAACATTAATTTAATTGCAACAGTATAATATGTATGAATGTTTCGTTGAAACTACAAGAACTGATATTTTAGATAATAATTTATAATTTTATTAATAAGTTTAAAATATTTATACTGTATTTATTATTATACTTATGTACATTGAATAAGATGTACATTGTATACATGTATATAAACATAGCTTCTTCTATTCTATGAAATAAAAAAAAGTTATTTAACACAATGTTTTATTTATTTTTATTGTAGCTTTTGTTTACATTCATGTAACAATATTTGTAGCTTTGATAAGTTATAAATATAAATTATATTTATGGAAAAAATATTCGATGATGTAAGATATACATATTATGTATCTTCTAAGCTTTGGCCTGAACAGCCTTATCAACTTCTTCAATACAAGCTAGCAGCTTTTTGAATTGAGGAACATTTAAAGAAATCCCTTTACGACCTGGCTTTACATCTCCACTATTTTTGTCCAAGTACATTTCTCGAATATCAATATATAATTTTCCTTTAAATTCACGAACTTTAACTTCCTTCATATTACCAAGCTCCCAAGTAGGTTCTACTTCATCAGCTTTACTAGAGGATGATACATTTTTGCTAGAATTGTTACTTTCTTTTTCTTCTTTAGCTTCTTTTTTAGATTTTTTGGATTCTGTCTCACGTTTTTGCTTTTTTGATTTAGGTTTTTCTTCCTACAGTTTAAGAATTATTGTATTGAAATAGATATGTTTAAATAGCTATTATAAATAAAAAATTACCTCACTACTCTGAGAATCATCACTAGATAAATATTCTCTGGATTTCGGCATTGTAACGGATTTCAATTTATCTATCTAAGTCCAGATTATTAACAGCTTTCAATACTAAAAAAAAAGGCAAAGCAGATGCATGTATGTTGTATTAAATTTTTTTTAATAAAATAATACTTATTTTAAAGTATATTTCAATTAGGAATAATATTTTTTACGTACCTAGAAACAATTCAAACAACAACATATAATAATAACAAACTTTTTGAGTTTTTTATCAACGTACTATCGATGTAGCTTGAACAGGTATAAAAGTGTTGACACAAAAGAAACGCAATAAACACAAAAGTAGTCTAAAAAAGACATGCGCTATAAACACAAATGACGCGGGAAACTGTTCGTTACCTACATGTATTGATTTACCTTTTTTATTATTTATTTTATACTGTAATTATGGAATTAATTATTCTAGCAACTTATTTATTGTCATAAATTATTTAAAAAACTTTAATTGAGAGAAAATTAATTTAACATTCCTCAATACCGCGAATTTTAAAAAATATTTTCGGAATACCCCGATAGTTGTCGCTGCACTATTTTTTAATGATCCATGTGTATTTTTAACCTGTCAAACATGAAAGTGTTGATGAAAAATCTGTTTATTTCTGAAAATAAAAATATTCATATTACATACAATTATTCTATATTTGCTTTATTGAATTATAACAATAATTATCAATAGATATACTAAATTTATCATATCAATTTAGATAATGGATTATCATCAAATCCTTTTTCTGCTCACAACAAGTGATAAAGGTACTTAATGATCATAATTAATTGAAATAAATAAATAATTATGCTTCTTACTATCATTACTTTATTCACAGACAAGCCTGGTGATTTTGATGAAAAATTGGAAAAAATTTTAGACGAAGCTTATACATTTCTACCTGAAGAATTAAAAAATCATATAATTAAAGAATGTGAAGAAGCTGAAGATTTATCGACAAGGAGAAAATATTTACAAACAATTTTGTTAGTTTTGAAAACTCTCCACAAGGATGTTTTATCAATTAGCGAGACATTCATGAGTGTAACCGAATACAGGGGAGTTAAAATTGCTATTGAAATGATTATATCTCTAGGAATAATTCCCTGCCTTCTACCGGGCATTGGAGCTGGATTAAATAAATTATGTTCACATGCTGGACAACTTAAAGCTGAATCGATATCTGATTTACAAAAGTATAACCGATTAGTAATAACTACAAGAATTCTCACAGATTGTTACAATGAAATATCTCTAAGACCTGCAATTTTAACTCAATTAGGACCTTTATTAGGAGCATTATTCCAACTTGCTCATGCACCATTGATGAAACCAACTGCTATTGAAACCCCACAATCATCGAAAGTCCACATTACACAAGAACTTTATGAAAAACTTTTAGCCGACCAGGAAGAATTTAATGAACGATTGAACAAACTAATAAAAAATTGTCCTCAATCTTCCATCATAAAGGAATTAATGGTTCTTTCAGGTCTCCAGCATGCTCCAAACTGGCTTAAACGAAAGACTCGACTTTACGTAACTGAAGCTGTTACAGAGCCAACCGGTATTATGTCTTTAATTAATGCTATGTGTGAAGATTCTCTTGATTTAGGAGCTCATTGGAATCGATTAGAAGTTATATCAAAACTCGTAGTTAATTCTCCTGGAAAAGATCCTGACAAATATTACAACTCAATTTGTGATCAACTAATAAACATTTTAAATTCTAGAAATATCAAAAATTCTTCAACGATTGCAAACTGTTTCATTGTAGCTCTTTATGAAGTGCATCCAAATATTTGTAAAGAGAAAATTGTTGATGTTATTTCAGCACCTTTCATGGTTAGAAAACTTGAGCCTAAAGATCAGAAAGGTGAAAATGTTGTTCTAAAATCTGAAAATGAAATATCAGAAAGTTTAGAGAATCTGATTAAATGTTTTGCTTGTAAAGATGCAAAATTTAAATATCTACCATGTTCACTGATTCAAGAAACGGCTGTTCCACTTTTTTATATGCACGTTAAGATTCATAAAAGTCCATTATTATTAAAATCAAAAACTCGCGAATTATTAATTCACTTACTTAAAGATGAAGAGTTGGGAGAAAATTTATTATCAACTTTTTTTGAACATAGTTCTGATGAATCTGAATATTTTTTGGAAAATTATTCATTTGAATTTGGACCTACTGGGGGCATCCAAATAGTTAGAAAACCAACAGAAATTGATATTGGAAAATATTTTACAGATTTAGCCGATAGTTTATTAGATCTTGTTCAACCAGATGAGATTTTATCGCTTAATCTAATGAATTATCTTCTCAAATGGCTAACGAGTTTAAACAATACGAAGTCATCACCACATAAAATCAACCATTTAGAAACTAATGATGATTTTATGGAAATATTCTGTAAACAATTAGCAGTAAAAGAATTACTATTGAATCTCGTACATACTAATTCAGTTCAAACAGGACTTTTTAAGTCTCCCCAGACTTTTCTTACATTCATTAAATCACTATTTCCAGAAAACTTTGATACTGAAAACGATGAAAATTATGAAATATTGTATACGAGTTTGATGTTGATTAAAATAATTGTAACAGAAAAGAAAGAAAAGCCAAAAGACTGGAATCTTTTCGTTGATTTATCGAATTTTTTAAAAGAAAAAATAAATGTTACACAGCCACCATTACCTTTATTGAATTTAATTAAAGAAGTCTTAGATGCTATCAAACTGCAAGGTAAAAGTCCACAATACAAAGACTTGAATATAGACAATAAGAGTAATGAATTCGATAAAGCACTTGAAGATTTAGCTGATCCTCTATTACCAGTTCGAGCACATGGTTTAATAAGTTTGACCAAATTAATCGAATCATCAGATCCAGTAACTATTTCTAAAAAAGATTTAGCTTTATATTTTTTTAAACAAAACTTAAAAGATGAGGATTCATTTGTATATTTAGCTGCTATAAATGGACTATGCGCAATGGCTTCATCATTTCCTCAACAAGTTATTGAGATTTTAGTTCAAGAATTCATTGATATGCCTCAGCGAAACGTGAATGGAGAAATAGCACCTGAAAATCGAGCCAAACTCGGTGAAATATTAGTGAAAACAACGAGGGCATTGGGTGACATGGCTCCGGCATATAAAAATATTCTTATCAACGGGTTTTTATGTGCTATTCGTGACAAAGATGAAATGGTACGTACTTCTAGCCTTTCATGTCTTGGAGAACTCTGTAAAGTTTTGGGATTTCGTTTGGGAAATGCCATTGTTGAAATTCTGTATTGCATTGGAAAAATAATTGAAACTGATAAGGCTCAGGAATGTAGGCGGGCAGCAGTTTTAGTCACAACTCTCTTGATACGTGGACTTGGTAAGGATGCGCTTACTGACTTGGGAAATGATCTTCTACCGGTTTATCGTAGCCTCAAGTATCTTCGAGATAATGATAATGATGAAGTACTTCGTCTCCACGCTCAATTAGCTCTTGAGGAATTAGATGAAATAGTACGAAATCTTTTATTTGTGAAACCAGTTCTTCAAAAAAAAGTATTTTTACTTTCATAGAATATTTGACGTAAATTTATTGTAATTTGTAAATAAAAAATAATTTTTTTATTAATATTTACACATATAAGCTTTGATACTCCACTATTTTTTATTTCATTTAAAATTTTTAAAAGTTAAAATTTATAGAACCAGAATAAGTGTACCAATTAATGACTTTCTAATACACTAAAATTAAAAGAAAGTATTCTAAAAAAATGTATGCAAATATATAATATAGGCAAATTAACCTCAATGTAAATAGGAGATTTAATGAATACATTTAAGCGTATACAGATTAATGAATCAGGAGAAAAAATCAACCAGGGTCTTTTTTACTAATTGATACACTTATCTAAAAATATTTGATTGTGAAATTTAAAATATGAGGTACCTGCCTCTTGTATTAATTTGTCAACATACTAAGAGTAAATTGCACGTAAAAATGATTATAAAAATGTAGTGTCTTCTGAAAAATAACCAGCGAGACGAATAGATTCGCGTTTAAGATTAACATACAGCCGCTGAGGTTGAGGTTTGGAGGTCGGAGAAGGTCGAGGCGTTACCGCCCGGAGTATAAATTCCTTACACCAAGGTTCAGGAAACAATTTATGCTTGTCTTCAGTTGCTCCACTTGTACTTGAATGACTACTTGGTATGTCAATCATGTAGGCTGCCTAGATGTCAAGAACGGTACCAAAATTATAACTTTTCTCGTTAAATAAAAATTTTAAATATATGCTCAATGAAAATGGCAAAATTAGATTTACCTTCTGTACATTACGAAACATTCCCACGACGCGTTGACCAATAGAACTTCTTGGTCCACCAGGAATTGTAACTTCTTTCCCTTGCATAAGTTGCGTTATAAAAGAGATTTTTTCTTCTGAATTTTCATCATTATAAAATTTATGTTTTAATGAATTAGCTTGAGTTAACGGTACTTTAATACTCTCGATGTCTTTTAATATATCCTGAAATAAAATTGCACGAAATTACTACTGGTAACTAATGTTATTGTTATATAATGATTCCTAGAAAACAGTTTTTTCCACTTTATTAAAAAAATAATTGTAGAATAAAATGCAAGAATTTAGGTAAATAAAATTATTTTTGAAGAGTATTAAATGTCTTGGAAAATTTTAGATTCATAACGATAATGTTGTTTACAGCTTAGCTTGGTAAAAAAATGATTTTTCAGAAATAAAATGAACTTACTTCATATAAATGCATATTTTGATGAATTGGTTTAGTAACTCGTTGCAATTTTGTGTAAATGCTCTGCATAAAATCAGGCAAATTAGGTAGAGCATCGTGTTTTTGCTGACTAAGAGTATACAATGCAGCGTGTGTTAAAACAGGTAAAAGAAGTTGAGCAATTTCTCCAAGACTTCTTGACGCTAGATAATGTATCGTTTTTTCAGCTTCTTTTGTGTCATCAAAAAGACGTTTTTGATGATGGGCAGGAACAGGTTGTGCTGAGTTCCACGTTGTTGCCCAAGGATTATTCGGGATCTTCATTCGTGGTGAAAGGTAACCTGAAATTTATTCAGCACTCAATTAAGCTAATACTGTTAGTATTATATTCACTTTTTTATATCTAATATATATTCACTTTCTAAGTTTCTACATTTAATTTCAATTATAGACTATTGATGTGACTATTTACCAGTTGGCTGACCCCACTCATCAACACCATCATCTTCTATCCAGTCCCTCGGAGAATACCATCTGATAAAATCCTCAAGTTCTGATCCAGGATTAGCCGCCTGCATTTAAAAAAATTGAAAAATAGTATCATTTATCGAACTAATCAATAGAAAGCATTTCCTGACAATAAACTTTCTTGAAACTTTCTCAATTACTAATGAAATATACATATGTATTTGCAAATTGGTATAATTATGAAGATAAATACCTTAAAAGATTCCATGTCAGAAAGAAGTGAGGCACTCATCAACCTTGCACGCATTTCCGAGCCTTCTTTGTCTGTCCCAAGCTGCATCATTAATTGCGCATCCTCCTCCAGTTGATCCTCCGTCTTCGGCACTGGGTCTTGAGTAATTGGAAGGTACAAAGCATCTCCAGTATTAAGAAGACGCAGTGATGGGTGCTTTGCCAATCTTCCTCTTGGCCTATTCCACAATAAATGTTGTGTTTTCTTTTTTAGCCGTTGCTCTTCTTGTTTTATAGCTTCTTCAGTGCATTCAAAAAATTCCTCTTCAGATTCTGAAAAAGAACCCGGTGATTATATTTTTTTTACGCAAAGAGTTTTTTTTACAGTCATTAAATATTCATGACAATCATCAATAAATCAATTACAAACATAATGCGCAATATTATTGATTTTTGTAACTCATTAAATGTTGATTAATTAATCTCATGAATATGAAAAAAAGATATTTTATCAATTTGAATCATAATCTTATCCTACTATGTGCAAGAAATAAATAATTAAGTAGAATAATTAAAAATAAAACATACCAGACTCAAAATCCTCAATTTCCATTTTTTGCGGTCTGTGATCAGATTTGTTTCTCGTATTTTTTCGTTCAATACAGCAATTCATCATCTGTAGTTTCTGGTGTAATAAACATGTTCGCACTGAATCCGGAAACCCAGTTCCCACGCTAAAAAATAAATACATATAAGTACTTGGTTAATTACTGTATTATTAATAAAATTATAATATTGGTGTATAGAAAAAGATAAATTATTTTGACTGATTGAATCGTTTCCTTGAACTCACTGTCCTCATATTTCAAATGCTATGGGAAAATAAAAAATTGTCCATATAAATTTCTCAAAATTTTCAACACTTTCATGACAATGCAGCAATATTTGTCAGAGATGGCCGATGACCCCAGGCGGTAACTTTAAATCACCGTGAAGAAAAGGTGTCTCTTAAAAACCTGCTTACACCAGCTGCGGGTGGGATCCATGTAAAATCATAAGTGCGTGACGCAACAGATCTTATCAAGGGGACCTTCAAGTAAATCTTCAGGTCACTCAAATAAAAAAAAGTGAAAAAAAACACACACACAGCCATAAAAAAAACAAGCTGTTTATAAACCGTAGAAGTAAGTGAAAAAATATTTCTAATCAAAAATTTGTTGTCAATTAGTAGAATCTGATTAATACGATCAATAATGAATGCCTATAAATTTTTCCTTCGCTTTGATTAGCATGAAAGGAGAGTCGATAGTGATAATGAATACTCAATATTTAAAAGAATTCATTTTTTCCATCCCTGATGATAGATTACACTAATTGACATTGGACAAGTATGCAGCAGCAACGATCAGGTATCTGTGTGCGTTTAGTTGGCTTGAGTAGTGGCACGAGAAGGTGGATGACGAGAGGGGCAAAACCGGCCTACCATCGGCTTCCACCGTCGTTGGAGAAGCCCAGGCACACAGTATACCATTGCCTACCCTACCTTACTACTCTCTTAGCTGGTTCGGTAAAGCCACGAGTCGGGATTTACGGTGTCCAACTCTACTACTTCTTACAGTTGCGTCCAAGACATTGGTGATGCCGATACTATACGGGAACTATTTGTTATTGAAGAACTATTTTAATTATCATTTTTGACAACAACTTTTTCATATTCTAAATAACAATTTAAAATAAAAAAATTAATGAATTTTAAATTCATATACCTGTGAAGTGATTTGTTATTTTTTTTATAACCTGAATTTAATTAAATATAGTGACTAAAAAAATTGTGTTTAACACCATGAAGACATTGAGATATTATAAGTGACTGGAAACCTGAAGACTGAACATTAAAAATGCGTAAGTTGTTAATTTTGGTTTTTGCTAAAATAAAGGCTGACGTTTTTTGGAGGGACCATGTGTTTAGACTCAACTCATGCAGAAGAACACGTCTTTATAACATTCCTGAATAAGTGCATGCTGGAAGCGAGGCCACTTTATTCAAAGGGGTGAATGCACCTACGCGCGAGTAGTATCTTCATGGATCGTTTTCACTATACCATTCGACCTTGAAATTGCATACGAGCCTCTTAGACCAGTATATAAAACATTGAACTTGGATTTACACCTACACCAAAATAAATCATTTCATTTTATTCTCATTTAATTTCATCACAAAATGATATATATCATCTAGGTGTCTGTTCACCACTATCTTTATGTCTTATGAACTCTGAAAGTTTTCTTGTGCAATTTCGATTTTTTCGCTCTAAGAAGACGCAAAGACCATAGTGATCTGTTTACTCAGAGTTGTATGTTATACCTAGCGGACCGTAGCATTTAGCACCGTCTACCTTTTTTTCTTTCAGACACTTTGATTCATTCTTGTTAACAATCCATAATTCATTATTTTTCTTATTGATGGTAGAACTTTTACACTTGTAGGGTTGTGTGGTATTTCATTTATTTTTATTTCTATTTACTTGGGTTGTTGGTATTTAATGATAGGGCTTCAATAGTTTCTCTTGATGTATTGAAATTTTAAAATGAAACTTAAACGGACGTGATGTAATATTAAAGGGGGTTTGAAGTTTTCACGCACAGGTTAAAGATAATCATTGCATGTTGTCAAAACTACCAGTTTTGCACAACTAAGGGAATTAACTTGGTTTACGATATATTGATATTAATGACAGGAAATAAGTGTACCTACGTGGTTGGACACCATGTTTATGTTTATTACTAGCTTTGAGGAAAATAGTTTTTGGAGTAGATAATTATTGTTGAAGAAAAATTGATTAGGAAGAATTAAAAAGTAAATTATTTGATGAAATAATAGATAATAAATATTGTTATTATTCGAGAAAATAGTTAATACTTTAATACTTTTGTTTGGTTTAAAAGTAATAATGTACAAAATTAGCACACTCATTTTAATTTGTGGTTCAGGAGATACTTGAAAACATTTTTTAACATGTTTAAATCAATTATAGTATCAATTCATTGAATTCAATGGTGAAATAGAAAGGATGTTAATTATTTAAAACATAAGATTTTATGAAATTTCAAATCTTTAACTATTTATGTGTAATCTAATGAGTTATTTTATAACAAAAAAATTGTTTTTTCTAAATTGCTAAATAATAAAACATTAGTGGTTTATAAATTGCTTTATGAATTATTCTAATTAAAGTGCAATAAAATATAAAATGAAAAATAATAAAATTTTTGTAAAACTGTTAACAGTTTTATGATTTTAATTAGACTAAAATTTGAATAACATAATTTATAAATTTATTAAAACTATTATCTCATTATCTAATTACCAAATTAGAGAATGCAATTAAAACTGCATAAAAATTTATCTTAAGCTTTTCTTTGTGAAAGAATAATTACTTCATCAATGGAATGAAAATGACAATTGAAAATGGTGTCAAACAACTTTGAAAGTTTTTAATTATTTTTCAAATACTTCTTAACAATAGATCATCTTCGTCATCAATCCAACCGCATTCCATTGGAAAAATGATAGAAAATCTTCAAGAAGATTCTATCCATTCATTTAAAAAAAATTTTGAAGGAAATAAATTCTTGATAAAAATTCTTTCCCCTAAGGCAATAAATTTTTGTTTTTTTGGAATCAATACTTCAAAACCATCACTACAAATTAAACAGCTGATATAGACTTAGATTATTTCACCTAATCTTTGAACTGTATTACGTACACTCCTTCAATGCTGAGGTAATATAGAAATAGAAATTGGTGATAAAATACCTGAACCGTTTACATCGGTAGCTAGAGTAAAACCAAACGACCGGAACTCATTTCCGGCCTTGTTTCTTGACTTCCGTCTACTCTACATCTTCGATAATTGTGTGGCCCGATAGATTTTACTTAATTTGTCCTAGGTACCAATGACGGAGGCAGATTCAGTCGGTCGATATATTTTCATCATAAAAAATAGGGAAAAGAAAATGACGTAATAAATTTTATGGAGACATTTATGGAAGAAAATTCCTGATTTCAATTCTCTTTCAGCTAATTAATAGTAAACTGTTTTAATTTTAACTCAACTATCGGCTATTGAAAAACAATTACTTTAATGGCTAATAAGAAATAAGCTAATTGTTGAAATTTATCAAAATAATTCTACGAAATGAAATAATGCTCTTATTTTTTGATTCGCAATTAAAACTACCACTTCCTCTATATTGTTTCTTCTCTATTTTTCCCATCGCTTGCTTTCTATTGTGCAATGAATTCTCGTGATCTACAATAAAAAATAGTGCGTTACGTGTAACGAGTACTTTGAACGTAATACTAGACGTTACATAGATGAAATATTTATTATTTTCATATCCAAATAATAATTATAATAATTGATTATTATGAATAGAAACTTTTTCTTAGTAAAAACCTCAAGCTATTCTATTATTTCAGTTTTTCTTTCAATTTAATCTAAGTCTTGAATATTAAAAAAAAAGTATCACAATGCATCCTGTCACAGATTTATCATAAAAAAAAATTTCCAGTTGTCTTTCGCACACTTTTCCAACAGTCAACATGATTTTACGTACTCGTTCCGCTTTCGTGTATACACTTCTCTAGGCTCTAATTAAAGTTATAACTCACTTTAAAATAGATTCGAGTTTCTCTAGAATTCCAAATGCGCGGCAAATACATCTAATTGATTGAGATGGGTCAGAAGGGTTCTTATAAACAACCCACGGGTTTGACAAACTGGTCAGATCCATTCACGTCCACGTAATGCACACGCCAGGTATTTCACGCATTTGTGGTATGTGGTTGACCTAGCTTGTGGTTGTAGCAAATAAGCACGAGTTTTCTGTCAGAGATAACTAACTCCACCAAGTCCTAAACTAATCAGATTACAAATCTATGGCAATCATAACATTCTCACATGTTGAGAAAGCAATGGAAGAAAAAAAAAAACAATTAAGAATTGAAGAATGTCACTCAATTCATACTAAGTATGAGCAATGTGTAGAAATGTCTTATGTAATTTTATTGGAGAAGATTCAAGTGTCCATGAGAAAAAAAAAAGAAAAGAATAGTTTGATAGGTGAATCGAATGTTGGAATGTTGAGCTTTCAACACAAGTGTCATCGTCATTAGTTTCTTCAATTGAAGGAATTCAGATAGATCTTTTTAGATAAACAAATATGCTAGTTGCAAAACACTACATATTATTACAAAAAAAATTTTTAATGAAATTGTTTTCATCTTAGATTAATTAATATTCAACACTATCTCTTGTGAAAATATTTCACAATCATATAGTTGTGAGGCACACACATGGTAATGAAGAGTGTGCCAGAGATGATTGGAATTTCATCAACAGAACAGGTTTCAAATGTAAGAGAAGAGGGAAATGGCATTGATGAGAGTTAAGAGTTGACAAGGACAGAATATCTTTTTTCGGTCAGCAACGGACTTCTGAATCAGCTTAACGGAATATGAAGATGACTCTTTGGTTCGTAGGTGAGGTCTGCAAATTTAGGACACACATTAGCAAACATTTATTCAATTTATTACTGATGAAGCTATACTTATTTTGAACCTGTTGACGAATGTGCTGATATCTTTTTCTTTTTCTTCACCTCAAGGGATATAAATCTATGGTGCTATAGAGTATCTCGTTTAACAAGACACCTGCATTTTGACATTGAGTAGCTGATATTTTATCAAGTTAGAAGATAGTTGTTGAGATAAGTTCATTATTTATCTTCAAATAAGAAAAAATGGACCATCACTCAATGAATATCTAATTTTCGAAAGCTGCTCTAAATATCATCAATGCCATCAATATAAATTTAATAAAATTATATACAATCGAATATTTAATTATCAGTTAGTATTAAAATACTTTATTATCAATTTAAGCTGTTCACTAGTTGAAGAATCAATAGAGTTAAAATTTCTTTTTTTAAGTTGAAAAAAGTATTTAATAAATCATTCTCTTGTTTAAATAGACATTAAAGATTTCTAAATAAATACTAAAATGATTTTTTTCAATTTTATCTCTTGTAAAAAAATGTCCTAAATAGCTGCTTAATCAATACAAATTTTGAGCAATAAAAAAGTCTTGTAAAATAACAAACATGAATGGATTCATACTTCATAACTTTCGCGTGCAAGATATAAAACATCTTTTTAACTACTAAGTAGCAGTTCTTATCAATTAATATACATAACATGTACAATTACATGTTATTTAATTAAAAATAAATTCCCATTAGAGATCTAATTATATGAATTCATTTAAAAAGTCATTTCCGGGTCAGGTGAACTGTAAAATAGACAAGCAACACATACGCAGATCATAACATCAAATTGAAGCATTTTGCCCAGCTACCTCGCGTGCTCGCTCTACTTACAACGATGAAGACGGATGCATCTATCGCATTATTTCTAGCGGGAAAATGCAGAGAGCTTGACACAATATCACTAAGAGTAGAAAGAACATCCCGCATATTCTAGAGAAAATCAAGTGGCATCCAAGTGTAACCAAATGGAACGTCTAAAAATCATCAATAATATCATCAATTCAATCTACTTATTATCATTATCTCCAACTAAAGTTTTATCATTTCACATCTTTCTCTTTTTACTTTTAAAGATCAACTCAGTCTTTCATGTATGCATTACAATAATTCATTTGAACATCATGTAGTCATGATTCGTATATATAAATGTACAAGTAAGAAATGCTTGAAATGAAAGTTGTAGAACCATAACCGGGCAATGTGATTCGCGCCTTCTTTATGGATAGATGCATACCTGTATAAAGATCAGGATAATAGGATTGCTGAGTGATGGAATCACGTTCGCTTTCTGCTACCTGTCGATGATCTACTTCTCATCATATAGTCATTTCTCTTTTCACTTATTTCTGGATGATTATTAAGCAAATTGTTTGCTCGATAACAACAAATATTGCTTGCGTAATGAAGGTTGTGTCTGTAGTGTAAGTCTGTGGTGTTTATTTTTACTGACATTATGTATGTGTATATTTATTAAGAAATTCTTGAAAGTTCATTCACTCTTATTAAAAATTGCCATTGAATTTATTGGAATTGACTAAATATAAATAGCTGTGTAAGCCTATGAAGTAAATGTTTACAATAGACTTTTCAGTCTCAATCTGATCGAATTATTTTTATAATTCAGTGTTAAGATAATGCATTCATGCTTGAACACTATTTTGCTGGAGTGTTATAATGAATTTCTATTTTAGCTTTAAAAAGATTGCATTGTGAGTCAACTAGCATTGAAAATTGATTTGTTAACTGTTCAACTGAGGACATTTAACAGGAAATCGATTTAAAAATTAGTTTTCTTTTAATTTAAAAAAAAAAAAAAAAAAGATTAATGACAAACAAAAATTTTGTTGACGGTTATAAATGTTTTTTAAATCAAATTTTCAAGGTATTTTTCTTAATTAGAAAAGTTAATTATGAAAAATTAATGATCAATCAATGAAATTTTATCATTAATTTGTTTCCATTTATCCACAATTGTTTCATAACTTAACTCAAAAAAATACTTTGCTCAAAAATAAACATGTTTACTAATAATAAAAAATTTTGAAAGAAATATGTCAAGTTGATTAAGAAAAAAAACAAATCGCTAATTAATTGAAGATTAATTATAGTCAAAAATGATAATTTTTCCAACATCAATTTGTAAGACTTCTAATTGATACCAACATTAGTTTCGCTTTTATGCATTGAATTAATTATAATCAAAACACGTAAATAATATAAATCCTACAGAAAACCTAGAAAAAAACAACAAACTAATTACTTAAATAATTAATGAATAAATTAATTACATATTCCAATTTAAACAAATTCCAAATCTGCATTGTTGTATATTTATATTACCTAATCAGATCGAAATTGAAGATAATTTTCTTCTTGATTTTCCGTAGTGCAAGCTCAACTCTTCCGCATTGTAACCGCAATAATCAAGAAGACGTATCAAATGCAGAGTGTAAATCGAGCGTCAAGCATCCGTATATGTTTCTATGTTCGAGCCACCGAACTTTCCATATGGTTGGTAACGGTTTGTGCTACAAGCGCAGTATTGCAAACGACTGTTTAAGTACTGTTAGTTTCACGCCATTCCTGATGCTATTCAACGCATCAAGAATAATATAAGAATCCTTCAGATTTGTACAACCTTACACAGAGTATAAACTGACCATTCTCATCCATATGATACACTTGATTCATAGAATTCCCATTCATCCTTTCCCATGGGACTACTACTGAGTCATGTTCTTTTTTAGTTGCCTTTTTTCGGTCAATCAGCTCCAGGTAGATCAAATTATTGATACCACTAAGTTGAAAGGAATATGAGTTACTCAAAAGCTTTCTGTATGTTGGCCTAGTTCTACTTGTTTGGGGCACAAATGTTTTTTTGTTTTAGCTTGAATCAATTAATATTTATTGATTTGTTGACATTCATGGAAAAATCAGCAGAGAAATGAATGTTGATCTAGAAAGAACTTTTAGGGACTTGAAAGTAACTGGCCTGTAGAAAGGAATAATTATTGAGAAATTATTAAGTTAAGTTTTATAAAAGAAGTTCAAATAATTAAATCACTGAGTAAATGTTTTAATTTTAAAATAAATAAAAAAAAATGAGTGTCATACTTTTGAACAAAGATATAATGTTTATGTTTGGAGAAAAATTCTTTCAGTTTATATGATTGAATTCTCTAGAAAAGGTTACTTTATAAAAACATTATTTAAAGAGAAATTTCTTATGATGGATTGTTTTTTTTTTATTGTTGTTAATTATATAATTTAAAAATAAAAATTTTCTTTCCCATAAGAATTATCAAGTTGACTTCTCTAAAGCACTTCTCTAAAAATAAATACTCGTGTTGAAGGAAGTATCGATAAATAAATAACTTAACATAAATTATTACAATCCATTAATTACCATAACCGGACTGTAATTTGATTTACTACTATGTTAAATAATTAAAACAACGTAACTAACTAGTGAAATGCATATGAGATTGTGCAAGTATTTTTATTGAAAACTATACTATATAAACTCATGGGAAACTATCGTATGAAAGCATCTCAAACCAATGAATTTCTGTAATAAAATATTTTTATGAAGAAAACTACTCTTCTTCTCAAACAAAAAAAAAGCAATATAATAAAATAATCCTTTTTTTCAAAATTACTCATAAAACTAAAATACACGATTTTATATATTTTTTATTGCAAACATAAATTCAGATAATCAAGCACTAAATCACTTTTTACTTTTCTCACAATTTTCTATTGTTTTAAACTCCGAAAATCTATTTGTAATAAATAATTTATAGACATCTAGTCAATGTGAAAGTTTTTCCCTTTTTTTTTTTTTTTATATTCCAGTTTAAAACTTGAGCATAATTCACTAAATCATTATATTATTTTTGCAACAATACAATTTAAATTCTTTTGTTATCTATTACTTTTCATCAATACTTAGCAGAATCTTTCAAAGTTGTATAGAAATCGTGATCAATTGTAATCAATTTATATTACATAAAATAGCCTGATAATTTAAATAAAAATGAAAAAAAAAAAAAAATAAGATATTCATTTACAAAAGAATGCAAAGCGTGAAATCTTAATGTGATTGATAGATTGATTGCTTGGGATAATTCTTGCATACCCGCCTAATATGTTGTTATGTAACACATCGAAGATTTTCTTCAAACTATTAATTATTCTTTTTAACAAGTCAAGTTACTTATATATCATGCCATTGTCCTCATGCATTTTTAAAACACTTTTCATCTCTTATTGTATCCATTTCTGCTGCTAACTGAACCATAATACCAAGGGCGTCTTCTTTTTTAGTCTCCAAGAATACAAGTTGTCTTGTAAAAAGTATAATAAATAGTTACATTTTTTATTTCCCAAAGATTTATTTTAAGATCTTTTCTTCTAGAGCACCTTTTGACGTATATCAATGAAATCGTTCGCGTGAAAGAATAGGAAAATTTCCTGTGATACATCCGCTATGGTCTTCGTAGCTTTCACAAACATTTATGAGATGAACTGTGAGAGATATTTATGTAACAAAGACCGACAGATTGCCATACTAGTGAATTATTCCCACAAAAGTAATGAAAATCCTTCGGAATCAAGAGTGAATAAAAGAACTTAAGACAAAGAGTTGATAAAAAGAGAAATGAAAAAAAATTAACTCTTTCTCCTTATGTGATTAAACTTTAGTAAAAAATTTCTAATATTTCCTTAACTTCATTAGTGACTTCTAAAGGTAGTTTTATAAATATTATGCATTCTATAGACATGTGTAATTCACCAAAAAAAAAATCTTTGTTATTTTCTATCAACTAAACAATGTTGACCAAATCATTCTTACACGTGCTCCAAGTTTCAAGGTGCTATCATTTTTTTTTATTATTTCATATCGTTGCTTCCATCATCACGTATGTCTAATGTATAAACATAGGACTTATGTGGCGTTAGAACTTAAGCAACGATATTTCTACCAATTCAAAAATAATTATAACATGTCTTCTTTGCTATCTTGATCAGAATTTATTCTAAAGAGCATCTACAAAAATGTCGATAATTTTTCAACCTCCTTATAGACCATCGATTAAATTTCTACTGAGATATAATCAAGTAACAATATCAAAATAATTATAGAGTGACGTTCACACTAAGAAAAAGTCGTTATTCTGATGACCAATTATAGAAAGAAATAATGAATAAGTAAACATTAGTAATTAACAAATATCCACTCGTTGATATTCAAAAGGCTCTTCCTTTATTATTAACACATCCTTTCTTTACACCAAGGCTTTTCATTATGTCAATTCCCGGTGATTCAACAACAAAGCCTTCAGATGTATCAATAAAATAATTTGTATTCTCTAAACCTTCTTTCTACGTGGATTAATAATGAAGAGCTATTAAAAGTTAAGTAAGTTTTTTGTTAGGATTTTAACTTTCCTAATACTGTTCCTAATACTTAATGGGTAAAGTGATCTCTGAATGAAATCAGCCAAGTCTTACGATGAATAATGACACACGTACACAGGTGCCTCTTATAAAAGTCTACAGGTACTGAGGGAGAGAGAGAAAGAGAGATTGTTGAACGAGAACGAAAGTGAAAGGCTTCAGATTCCAAAAGCAAGAACGCCCGTGCGTAGTTGATTGCAATTGCGAGAGATTCGCCGATCATATTAAGCAATAAGAGTAATATATCCAAGCAAACATTCTTATGATAATTCTAGTTATGATAATTTACCATCAAATTGGATAGTTCATGCTTGAAAATGTCTAAGAACATTATTAAGCCACTACAAAAGACGACTATTGATGATGATTATAACGATGATGATGATGATGATGATGTTGTTGATAATAGTAATGGAGTAAAATGTCAAAGATATGATTAAATAGTTTGTTAGTTACAGAAGATAATAATTTTATTCAAGCTAATCTTCACTTATATTAATGTGAACTTCTCCAACTTATGCTGGTTCTGTCATAGCTATCCCGTTTCAAACATTTTGCAGTTCTTTTCTTCTTTAGTTCTTCTCTTAGATCCGTTAGTTATACATAGAAATATACAAAAGCAGTACTGTTATATCGTTCGTTTGAGAAAAAAATAAACGTCATAATTTTCGAAATTCTTTGAGGTAAAATGATCCTAAGTAAAAACCTAGTTACAGCCATCAATATGGCTGAAGAAAATAAGCAAGATGACCTAATGGATTGCAAGATAACATTGAAAAGCGTGAAGCCTTCAACTAGTCCTAGACTCAATGATCCTCGAGAGTGAAGGTCAGTTCTGGGAAGAAGAAAATGTTCATCATCTTACTTAAGAGCATTAGTATGTTCACTTCAAGGTGGTATAAGACGTCAACAGATTATCGATTATTCATTTCTGTTACATTGGATGAAGTATCATTTAATTATGATTAATAGGAAGGTTATAATTATTTTTTGACTGTGTTACAGGTGGAAAAAAATTTTTTACAATGATGAGATTTTTATTTTTATAACATTGGAAATTGATCAAAAAAGCATCGAAATATTTCTAGACATGAGATATAAGCAACAGTTTAATTGATTGATTATCAGAATTTATTGTGGAATAAACTAGTTTGACAGCTACATGTGGTCACTAGAATATGAGAACAAAGTTGATAGAATGTATATCTAATAGAAAAAATATTATTGAGGAAAATCTTTCTGCTGATAAAAACACTGCTTATATATTTAAACTAAAGAAACATCAAGTTACTAAAAAAAAAAAAAAAATGAAATCAAAGCTGGATCAAATATTACGTTGTCAAGATCGATAAAGTTTCACAGGCGTTAATAGAGAGCTCATTTTAGTGCAATAATTTTGTAACTGTTAATTAAATCGAATTTAATATGTACATGAAGAAAAATGTGAAGGTGTATTATTAAAAATCGTAATGACGTTTAGAATTATGCCTTACGATTTTAATCGCATTAACCAACACTAGTATAAGACACTATCTCTCATGATGAGAAACAAACTAGACAGAAGTCTTTTCGCAAATATAAGAGAGATACTGAATGTGGTAATAAACCGTGCAGTTGCAGATCTAGGCAAGCGGCCCGGTTAACAAGTGTACCGCGTCCCACTAGATGATATCCAGCAACATAACGGGGTTTATAGCTATTAATTAACCATTCATTTTTCTTAATAACTCTCCACCTTCTATTGTGATTAATGCTATCACTAATAATTCCGCTCTGTATCGTATGCTCGCTTCCTAATACTCTAATGCACTTGGTCTTCCACTCAAGCGTTCAATGTAAGCATGCTGATTGTTAAAATTTACAGCTTATTAACGCTTTCAAGTCTCTTAATATGCATGTTGTTTAATAGCCATTAAACACGTGGTGATATTTTCTTTTATTGGTTACAAGTGTTTGAAGTGTGCTTGATATAATCATTTAACTGACATTTAAATTTCACTTCATTTTTTTTTTTTTTTTTTTAGAATGGAATTTGATTTCTTATTCTCTTGCTACTGATAGGGAGTTTTATATAGATGTGAATACTTCATACAAATATTTATTTAAAATCAATCTATTGATTTTTAATGTTGAAATGATTATTGTATTCCTAAAGTAGTAGTGATGCATGAAACAAGATGATAATCACAATTATGATGATAATAGCTAGTGGGTTTACTTGACTTTGAACAAAACGAGCTAATATGGACATTGAACATGATTTGTTGATTCTTCAAACACATGGAGAAAATAAATAATTCATGTTTAGTTAACCTATTTAACTCTTGGGCGTATGTCATGAAATCTCACTGTCTTCTTACTAGATGTTTCATTGTGACATTATTTATTTTTGAATATTTTATTTTGAATGAATTGAATTATTGATGCAAAATTAGGCTTCAAAATGAGACATAAATGATTAACATTTTTTAATGTCACTTGGATTAAATAAATTAATGAAGAAATGATAAAATCGTATTATGCTGTATTTGAACGAATATCATTAATTAGATTGATTGATCTATTTAATCATTAGTAAACAGATCACAGCTTAATGTAAGAGGTACTGATAAATCACAATGATTTTTATTAATTGAGTACTAATTTTAATGGCTATATAGTTTGAATAGATAATTGATTTCGGCTGATATTTAATGATTTGAAATTAATCTTCATCAACATTATCATCACAAATTAGAACATACATTCTAACTATTAATAATAATAAAACAAATATTTATTATTTATCAGAGAAACTTTTCAATTTATTTATTATATTATAAATATTAAATATTTCATTTTCTTAAAGAAAAAAATTTTTTTAAAAATGATGTTAAATATTTAGTAGAACATGTAGCCTTAGTCCTTAATTAGAATAGCTTTGTTCTAAACTACATTCACTATAACTCATTGATAGAAGTGATACAAACAAGTACTAAACATTATTTTTCAACATTTGTTCGAACATCGTAACTAATTAAACGACAATAAATAATTTTAATTAACAATAGGTCAATAAAAAAAGAAGAGTGTTAAGTTTTACAAGTTTTCTCACAATAAACCCTTTCGATTATTAGCTAATCTCGTTACGCTCGAAGAATTCAATCGTATGGGAATGTTCTTAGCGAGGGAGGTACAATCAAACACAAGGGAGAGAGATACAATCAAATCGTGAGTGAAAGGTTCACAAATATCCCTTTCATTATAATTATTATACTATGTCTAGTATTCATTTATTCTTTATGAATCATTTTCGCCCTTTTCTGAAGATTATTAGAAAAACATACAAATAGAATCATTGTTTAAGAAAGAAAAGTATGAAAATTCATGAATACAAATAAAACTAAACAGGAAACTTAAGTATAGGGAAGAGAGTTAAAATATTTCTTACATCATTTCAAGTGCAAATCATGACTTTAATTGACTTGCAAGGCCAATTATATGAAGATACCAACTTGTTATTATCTCTTCCATATTTTACTGTCACAACCTTATTATTAAATCTAATGATTACATATTAAACAGTTCAATGACATTAGATATCATTTTAAATCGAACCTGCAGGCGAAATAAAATAAGAGTGTCTTCGACATCAAGTTTAACACTGATCAAAGCATTTAGTCAATCTCCATAAATTTATCCACTTAATAATATTCACCATCTTGGTCCAATGAATTCTGTTCTTCATCATCAACATTATTATTGCATTAATAAACATATTTTTTCTTTCTTCCCAACGAAAAAAAAACATTTTTCCAGACTTTGAATTTTCAGCTTGATCTGAATAATATGATCTACCTTATAATGATATGTAATATTAAAATACATGACCGTAAAGCTGAAGAAAATAGTGCAGTGACTTTTATGAAGCTCTACTACACTTTCTGCTGGTGGAGTGTCTATCGCATAGCTAATGAAATTAACGGTTGATAAGACACTTGAATTACATAGTGCACTTTAGCAGACACCTTGTACGTGGTATGCAATTCATAAACAAAACTGCACGTATTTATTAGAAGGACATGTGATAGAAGGAATTCTGTTTTACAGTTATAAAATATCAACTCTTGAATCGTCGTATTTATGTTTGAGTTCAGCTACGCACGCTCTATTTCGCTGGATTTACATCGAGGAACGATGCAGACTATTAATTCTTACCGATCACAGTGCAAGTTTATAGACTCATGGCTTACATACACCTAACTTTCCGTGTCCCCTGTACATAGCAAAGGTGACTTAGGAGAGAATGCTCTCTTACTCGTGGGAATGTTGAAGAGGCGAAAATGAAATGGGATAATTAGATTAATTGAACTAGAACTTCGATCACTGTAGGGGGATTATCAGCTATCTCATGGTATCAACCAGTAGACTAAATTAACTCATTAAAGTACCGTAGCTACCAGTATCCTTGTATTATTCCTTGTTGATACACACGTTCAAGATTACTGTAATCACTTATTCTTCACTATAATGTCATGATTCATTTTTTTTTATTCACTGAAAAATTGTTAGATGATAAGTTGATATTTTTCAATGTAAGTTAATAGTGAGTATGTGCTATTTCAAGTCTTATTAATTAGACTCAAGTATTACTCATTACTATTGTACCGTTTTGGAGTATAATCAAATAAATTATGGAAGTATACTTGGATGGCTTTTATTATTGTTTAATAGGGGTTTTTAGTTTTAATATTGGCTTTTTTATGATGAACTTGAAAATTCCATAGATTAGTTTCTAAAAGTACACTAAAAAGAATTATATTTTTTATCAATACTTATTTAAATAATTTTTCGGAATTATTATTGATAATATTTATAGAAAACAAATCGTTTGCCTAGACTAGAAACTTGTTTTTTTATGGCTAGCATTAATGCCGTTAATTTATTCTTGAAAAGTTTACTTATTTTTTAAAAATAATTCATGCCTTAGAAATGAATAGTTTTTAATTAAAATTTTCTTATTTATGTGCATAATATTGGCTTTGATTAGAGTTCTAGAAATAGCTATTTTTTCCCTACATGATATCAATGTTTCTTTTTTTTTTATTATGATTAATTTCTCTAGAATAAATATATCATTAAAATCATTAGATGAGTCTACTGTCATTATTTATTTTCTTTCAGTCGTTGAAAGTGGATTAGTTGACAACTGTGTAATTTTTTTTAGTTTCGCAATACAATTCTTGACTGTGATGGGTATACACAACTCACTTATTAAGTGAAAAAAGTTCTTAACCATTAATAATCATCATGAAATTTTTTTTATACATTCTCAGTATTGATAGTAAATTTTTAAAAAAGAAAAAAAGGTATACAGACTTGTTTTGTGTTTTTTTTTTGTTATAGAAAATGTAATTGATTAATGACTTTTATCAGTTTAGTTATATTTTTAAAGTTTAAAATAAAATACTTTGATTAGTAAATTTGAAAATAAAAATAGAATTTTTTCCAATACAAAAATATTTATTTAATTTTATTATTAACAATTGTAGCAAAATAACTTGATAGTAAAATCTAAATATAACAAAGCAAAGCCAAGTTTTTAATAAACCACTTTTGCTATAAAGATGTCAAGAAATTATTTTGAAATGATCAATTACATAAAGTTATGAAAAAAATAATTATTGATGACTTCTTTCGATCAATCAAAAATGATGAAAATCAATAATATTTCTTCCTTTATTTCTGAATGTCGTAATTGAATAAACTTATTAAAAGATCCACATGATTTGATAAATGATTTTCCTATTAGTATTTCTAAATCATTGAAACCATCAAGAAAAATGGTATTCAAATGAAAACAAAACTTTAGTGTATGTGCAATGAATTTAAAGGGAAAGTTTAAAATGAAATTAATACGGAAGTTTGTCCCTGAGTATCATCGACAGGTAAAGATCTCGCTCGAAGAATTCAACTGCGTCGGCCATTGACTCGTAACGGGTTCAGTCTATCGTCGCTCACATTTATACGATTCTTTACGAAGACTCTCCTTTTAATACCACTTTGTAGCATGTTTTATTTAACCGGACGTATGACTGGTTCTTATTGGAACATAATTACCAGATTAAACCCCATCTCAAAGTCCGAATAGAGCGCAATTAAAATATCAAATATTAATAATTGAATTTTTTATTTTCAGGTCCATCATTGAAGCTGTTGCTGCTGTTGGCGAACTTATTAAGTATCACAGTGGCAACTTCCCTTTGTCCATGGGCATCACACGTAACAGAACTAGAGAGTTCATGTATCTGTGATTATAATCTTGCACGTGAACTTTCTGTTCAATGTGACCTCGTAGATTTTAGTCAACTGTTATCAGCAATAAAGCGTTATGCTGCTAGAACAACCATAGATTTATTCTACGTCAACAACAGTACGATTGGAGTACTAAAAAATGGCTCTTTTTCCATGATTCGTATCAACAACATGCAGTTGTCAGGATGTAAAATTACATCGATCGAAGAAAATGTCTTTAGAGGTCAAGAGCTTTCTCTTAGATCTCTCAATTTGAAAGATAACGAATTAACTGATGTTCCAACTGTACCTTTAAGGTATTTAAGAAACCTTACAGTTCTCGATTTATCTATGAACAAATTAACCAAGATTGAAGACAATTCTTTTCGGAATCTCAAACTTGTGACTCTCAAACTTGCTGATAATGAGATTACATTGAGTCCAGCAGCATTTAGAGGCTTGGAAAAGACTTTGAAAAACCTGAATCTAAAAGGAACAAAGCAGAAGAAAATTCCAGAGGCTTTGAGGGGTTTAAAAACATTGGCATTCCTTGATCTGTCTCTGAACAGTATCAAAGAACTGCCCGGACCAGCAGGGCAAAAAGCTTTTGAAGGACTTGATTCATTGACAGGTTTAAATCTAGAGAGGAATTTAATTCAAAGTATTGGACCTGATGCTTTTTACGGCATAAAGAAGACTTTGAGTTCATTAAGTTTATTGAACAATTTAATTCCTGATTTCCCTACGGCTGCTATAAATAGTGTTCGCGAATTACGAGTCTTGGATATTGGATTCAATCTTATAACTGAGTTGCCACTGAATGCCTTTCAAAACAATCCTTCAGTCACTCTTCTTGCCATTGATGGAAATCCTCTATCTACCGTTCCAGAGGAAGCCTTAGCAAGTTTGAATGGCACCCTCAGGGGTCTAAGTCTCGGTGGACGTTTCCTAGTTTGTGATTGTAAACTTAGATGGATTGCCAATTGGATACGGACGAAAGATTTGCAAGTAACAAGTCGCGAACGTAAACCGCAGTTCTGTGGTAGCCCATTACGATTGCAAGAAAGAAACTTCTATAATATTGACCCTGAAGGTAAGTTAATAAAATGCTAAATTGACATTTAGTTAAAAGTATGTGTAGTCTAATAAATGTCATTGCAGAATTAATGTGCGAGAGGCCATCGGAGATCATTGGAATCGGTACGGTGGAAAGCGTAGATACAAAAGAACCAACTGGTCCAGTTAGTGGAGTTGTAGATGAATTACTGCCCACTACTCGTGTACCATCAACTACTCTACCATCATTTTCTTCTACTTCAATAACAACTCAGCAAACCACTCGAATGAATCCCAACATCACTTCCTCGACAGTTACAACAACTATAAGTACAACCACTGAATTAAAGACAACTGAAGTAGCCACTACCTTATCCACAGTACCATCAACAACCACTCGACCCACTGCTCGGACTGGTAATGTTGTTATAGTTAGAACAACTGTACCACCACCACCTCCAAGAATGTCACATACTCCTGAACATGGAACTCTTCAACAACATCAACCACGGCCTCCATTAGTTCTCGGATCTCCATTGTATAAATCAAAAAATATTGAGAAGGATATCATCGTTAAAGATGCCTTGAGACAAGACAATTCCGTGATCATTTACTGGGATACTGAGGCTTCTAATATTCTCGGATTCCGAGTTGTTTATAGACTCTTCGGAGATGCTAGTTTCAAGCAAGCTCCACCTTTAGAGGCCAGTGAACGCGAGTTCAAAATAAAAAACGTTCCATCTCAAGTAAGTCCTTAATTAGAAAAGACGAGTAAGAAGTTGAAGAATAGAAATTTGATGAGATTAATTTTTAAAAATCACTTTCAGGAATGCATCGTGGTTTGTGTGGTTTCTCTAGAAGAAACTAATATCACGCCAGCCAATGTGCCTTATAGTCAATGCAGAGAGGTACGCACTGAGAATTCACCTACGTCAAACATGGATAAAATCACGATAGCCGCAAGTGCTGCTATTTGTGCGACAATTGTGGTTGCAGTCATCATTTTTGTGGTTGCCAATCGTCGAAGAGCACGCAAGCTTCATACTTTGCATAGCATTGATCAGACTAAAATGGGAGGACCAATAGCTGGACTTCCAGTTAATTGTTGTTCAAATGTCGGGCCTACCCCAAGTCCAGCAGGTCCATTAGCCTCTATGGCTACTTTAAGTGCTTATAATACTCAAAAAGAGTGGGATCAAGTATCTGCTTATAGTAACAGAAGTATTCCTAGACCAAGGATATTTCCAATAGATCGTCAAGGTTAGTATAAAATTAATGTTTTGTTAGTTCTTTTATCATTATTCAAAATCATCACTAAAAAAGCTTATAAATCAAACGAACAATTGCTTCAAGATCTAATCAAAAACATAATTACAGGCTCAATGACAAGAGCATCATGCATGGATGAAGTTAGATCTCAAGCCAGTCATTATGGTGGAAAAATATCATCTCGTTCAATTGCTGATGGACAATCACAACATAGCTTTTCTAATAACTCATCTCGATATTTTGCCAACAACGTGCTAGCGAATAATCTCAGTAACACTCGACCAGGTATATGAGCCAGCGGATTTCATCTCTTTACACCAGCGCTACCTAAAACTCTAATGCTCTTTCTTTCAAATAATCTTCTATTTAACCATTATTTCTTCATCTCCTCATGTGTATGCTAATGGAAAATATTATTCGCGGCAGAGTTACGACAGTCGCGACAATCTCTGGCCGCTGCTTCGGATCGAATGTCACGTAATGGATTCCCGGGAAACAATTTGCCACCACATGCCTCGGCACGCCGTCAACGGCCTCGATCAAGAAACCGTACAATGGAACAAAATCCACCTCGCCCTGGAAGTCGTTACAGCCTAGCAGACTCTACTCACACTCTCAATAATTATGATGAAAGTAATTGGACTGATCACGATATGGACATATATATGGCACGTAATCCAACTACAAGAAGTGGTCTTGTGCCTCTCTAAAATTATTTGTCCTGATATATTGATAATGTGTGTATTGCTCAAGTGTTTGATTTCAATTGACATCAAGATGAAGTCTTAGTTAGAATTAAATTAATTGTATTAAAAGACACTAAACTTCCTAGACAGTCAAATTATTTAGTGGTATTATTATTTTATATCGCTGTTTTAAGAAGATATAAGATGACTCTAGATAATCATTAGAATATTACCTTTAATATTAAAGAATCTAGGAGTTTTTATGAAAAAAAAACGCCAGATTTCACGCGCGAAATGTACTTATAAAATGTTTAAGATTATTTTTAATAGTTAAGAAATACTATTTTTCATCCCCAAACCATATCCTTAATAGATTTTTACAACAGAGAATGAATTGGAAAACGTTAGAGACTACTGTAACATTTGTTTGTCCAAAGACTGTAACATGACCGCGAGCATTAATGACATGATAATAATTATAAAAATTTTTCATATTTTTGGTCACTACTTTAATGATAACTAATTATATGTGAATAGTTTTTCGTAAATAAATATACCGAAGAAATAATTATCGTAAATAATGAAATTTTATATTAAATATGTAATGTAATTTAGAATGTAATTCTAATATTTGTACATGAATTATTTTATAGAAATGATCTTATTGTACTGGTGCAATCAAATACAAATGCATTTTTGTTTATTGAAATAATTGTTTGTAAAAATAAATAAATTTTGATAATTACTTACCCAGGAATAGAAATAGTTTCATCCCAACGATAACGAATTTCTTGAACAAACTCATGCCACAGTTGGGCAACTGCTGCAATTCCTCCTAAGTTTTGTTTACAGTGTACAGCAACAATCGCAAGTCTCCATACTAATGAATCGAAGGCACAAGTTTTGATACCTTTCCACAAATCTTCATCTACATTAGAGCTACTGACATCTTCATATGGAGTTTTCTATGAAATTATCGATAATTAATTATATATTTGACTTTTAATTCATGTTATGCATATAAATTTAAAATTACCGAGTTTTCATCAGCATCAGGAAATAGATAATAAAGAATTGACATCACTATTTCGTCTGATACTGGACCCTCCGGATTTTTACTACTTTTCTTAAGTGATGAACTTCTATTCATCACTTTGGATATAGTAGGAATTTTTGATTCAGTAACAGCATTAAATACTGAACTTAATGCTTGGTCATTTCCAGCATATGAAATGTCACCCAAATAATCTGACAATGATTTTTGGTTTTTGCAAAGATTTAAAAACTCAGCGAGATATTCTTCTAATAAACTAGGCGGTGTTTCAGAAAATTTAACTTTTATAGACCATTCAGTTGCTAATTGTGGCTCTAAATCAGTAAAACTTTCACTATCGACTACGACATTTTCTGACATTTGATTCCATGTCGTAAACAGTTGCAGCTCTCTACAATAAAATAAATTTAAAAAATGATTATTTTCTAATATTAACTAATTATTAACACAAAATAATAAAAAATGAATTCTTACACCATTGGATCAATACTCGCTCCCAGTGGCAATTTTCCAACTTCAACAGTCTTTACAAATTTTCCTTCCATAAAGTCAAAATTAGATGTTTCTGGAGTAAAGTCTTTCAATAAATAGGTAAATCTCACAGATACCTGTACTGGATCCAATCTTACACCACATCCTTCTCCAATTTTTTGTTTAAAAAGTGCTAAAAATCCTATAGAAAAATAATTCTGATTAGAACATCTCAATGGATTATAAATGAAATATTTTTATCTCAAAAAACAATTATATTAATGAAAGTATTATTACATTAAAAAAACCATTTATTTAAATAATAAATTTGCTTAAACTATACCTGTAAGATGACGGCAGTGTGGAGGAGTCTTTTTTAAATGAACCATATCCAAATGTGCTATACTTCCTTTCCCAACGTTTACACCCAAATAATACTTTTGCCATGGTTCCAAAACTTGCACCAAAGCAGGTACTTCACTGGAAAAGTGCAATTCAATTAATTTATGTTCAATAAAAAATGAATTCACTTGTTAATTCATTGTTAATACCTATTAGTATTGGTACATGCGATCGTTAAAGAGCTAACTAAAATTTTGATCCTTGTTTCCTCAGAAATTGGCACACGTCTTGCAGGAGTCAGAACAATGAACTCTCTAAGACCATAATAACGAACTATTTCCAAAAACTCTTCATCAACTCTTACAAAATCATTAGTCACATTCAAAACATCAATGTGACTTTGAGTGTTAGAATCTTCATTGTCGTCTAAAACATCTTTTGTTTCTTCGTTGTTAACTTTTAGTTTGTAATGTTTTAATAAAAAAGGATAATTAGCAAAATTTAATTCTTCTGATTTTTTCTCCCATTCTGAATTAACAAAATCTCCTGGTTTTAGACTAGGTCTAATTTTCGTATGAGGTAACCTCCATTCATGAATGATTTCTTCCAGTCGAGCGATGAAAACTTCCCATTCAGAAGCAGTGGTAAAGTCATGATGATAAAAATCCTCTATTTCAATATTATGCATGGTAACTGTTTACAAATTAACAATATAAACAAATAAAATCATACGTTACAACAAAGGTTGACATACACACAACCCATAACAGCTGGGAAAGTATTTAAATCAGCTATTGGACAACAGTTTACAATTGTGGTAAGGTATTTAAACTCATGCATAAACCAAAGATTACTGAGATATGCACAAAAACCTCATTAATGAATCACGAGCGAGAAAGGCGACTTGGAATTATTAAATGACGGAGGGCGCTGCAATCGTCTATTATTGAGTTATGATAACGTAGAAAACATAATTATTTAAAAAGTAATATATTTTTTGGAATTTTGAGATAACACCTCACGATAAAAATTTCAATAGTACGGAAATAAAATATTTTGAAAACATGTACAAGTATTTTATAAAAAATTTTAAAATATTAGCATATCTTTCTTATAAGTAGCTATTGTAAACTGTTTCCAGATTCCATTTTCCCGAATTTTTAGTTAGATTCTGACAACGTGATGTCGCTACTTGTTTATCTACAATGCGCTGATGAAAGTTTATCAGCAGTCGTTAAATATTTTTTAACATTCTTCAAAACAAATTTGAAAAATAATAACCTCAAAACCACATTTTTGATAATCTTTCTTTCTTGAAACAGAGCTTGATAAAATGGTTAGTAAATGTCCTAATTCATAATCCGTTTATTGTTAACACATCTTTCAGATGGTCATATTATTAAATATATTTACATTAATCAGTTAAACAGCACAACAACTTCAATTCATTATTGTTATGAGACCATCAATTCATAAAATTATTTTTTAGCGTTTTAATATTTTTTTTTTTGAGGTTATGGTAATTGTATGAGGTGAATTTTATTTATCATAAATGTTTTCATTCATTTTAGGGTAAAGTCAAGTGCTCAGAATTGCGTACAAAAGATAAGAAGGAGTTGCTCAAGCAACTCGAAGAACTCAAAACTGAATTAACTAATCTTCGAGTTGCTAAAGTTACTGGTGGAGCAGCTTCTAAACTTTCTAAAATGTAAGTCTTTGACAGTCATAATTCATATTTATTATCCTTATCGTTTTTCAGCATCATCCCTATAATTTTTCATAACTTTTTTTATCAATTCGCCTTGTTCTCTGTAAATAATATGAATAATTTATGTTTCAGACGTGTTGTACGTAAAGCTATTGCTCGTGTATACATTATTATGCACCAGAAGCAAAAAGAAAACTTAAGACTGTTGTACAAAAATAAAAAATATAAACCTTTGGATTTAAGGCCAAAAAAGACACGTGCGATCCGTAGGAAGTTAACGCCTTACCAAGCAGGCCGTAGAACTCTAAAAGAAATCAGAAAGCTATCTGCATGGCCCATGAGAAAGTATGCTCTTAAGGCATGAAATATTTCATATATTTCAAATTAAAATAAATTATAAAAATCCAAAAATAATTGTCTACTTGTTTTATTTTAAAGATAAATAACAAAATTGCATGACAAGGTTTAAAAACATAAAATTGTGTTGATGCACCATATTGACACTTGATAGAATGAAAATGAATTCCATTTTAGATAAATTTATTTAGGTATTTGTTACTTTCATATCATAAAATTAAATCAACTAAAGGAGTGTTATAGATATAAATAACTTTTCAATTTCATAATATTTGAAAATAAGATTTACTAAGCCATTTAACATTTGCATGAAAAAGTTTTATTAACCAGTTGATATTACTATTTTCATTTATTTATTACAAAAATTTTCACCATGAAATTCATTTGTAATATCGCTTAATAATGACACACCTAATAAGATAAAATATCAAATTTTTCTTTTTGATTTCTTTCCAATAAAATTTGTTCTTTTTAATTTTTTTTCAATTTTGTATTGCACTGATTAGTACAATTACAAACTCTTTCTATAAATCACGCCTAAATATATATCAATATATTAAAATATTTTTATTACTAAAATACTAATTCAAGCTTCATTATTATTACCATATTCTCTTTCGTTATATATCGCATCCCTTCGATGCTAAATTGTCTTCCAATTATATACAATACCAGAAATATTTTCAAAAAATTAATTAGTCAGATTAATTATGAATATTTAGTAACTCATTTGCTTATGATGATTACTTTTATTTACTGTTAAACTGTAATAAGTTTTCCTGAACACCATAGACAAGGGTGGAAATTCGGTTCAAGAGAACAATTGTCTTTACAGTCTTTAATTTCGGTTAGTAATTCTAATATTTTTTCTTTTGTTTCTTTTTCTTCATCTGCTTCTGCTTCTTGAGCTTTTTCAACCGCTACCTCATTAGTTGAACCATTGGAAGTAACTGCAAGAATATTCATTTAATATATTTATCCCACTTAATTCCAGTTATTCATACTCACTATTATTATCTACATGTGTGTTAAAGCTATTCTCTTTATTACTTGTACCAACATGATCAGTAGGCTTATTTTTTAATAAATCAGCAACAAGAACTTTGAGTTGATGGAGCTGTACTTGTTGTTGATTACGTTGATCAATTAATTGGCGAAATGTTTGCTCACGTTCTTGTGCTTTTAAATGAAGGATGGCACGTTGTTTCTGGTAAAGAGTAATATACTCTCCTAAGTAAAAAAATAATAAATAATTATTGAAACCTAAAAAGAAGACTAATTATAATATTGATTGAGTAAATATTACCTATCGTTTCGGTTTCTCCTTGAAGTTGGAGTACTAAATGCTCCAATCTTTGTTTTTCATCGCTCAACTCAGCTACTCGTTCGATCGTTTCTTTAAATCGTTTTTCTAATTTCATCAATGGTTCAGACACTAATTCATCTGGATCAATTTGAGTTTCTTTTGTTTCTTTTATATGTTCGTGTTCTATGATTGTGCCTTTATTCTCAACATTTCTAACACTAGATTGATCTTGTTCAGGTGGTTGTTCAGACTCACTTTGGTTCTCTACCACTTCAACTTGTGTTTCTGTTCGATGATCAGTATGATTCGAATTATTTAGTTTCTCTAGTAGATTTGCATTTTCTTGTTTTAAAACTTCAATAGTATTCAATGCATTTTGCAGCTCTTGCTGTAAAGTTCTTGTCTGGTACGATTGTGCTTGATAATGTTGCATCTGGTCAACAATTTGGGCAGATCTCAATTTTTCTTTTTCTAATTCCTGAATAATTTCATCTTTTTGTTTTAATTCTTCTCTTAATGTATCCCTTTCCATCTCAACTCTATTCAATTCTTTATTTAATTTTCTTCCTACTGACCGTTCATCTTGAAGCTGTTCAGTTAAATTTAATTTCGAATTACTTAGTGTTACAAAAGCATCATGCATTTCACTTAGTTGACTTTTTAATTGTTCATTTTGAGACACAGCCCTTGATGCACCTAATTGTTCACTTTCTAAAGCGTGTACCAATTTTGAAATTTCTACATTCTGATCTCGTAGCTCACGTAGCTCATTCAATTCTTCCTTTAATGTTTCTATTTCTACATCTTTTTCTCGTAACGTTCCTTGCAAAGTCTCATGCTCTAGTACTAAAGAATCCATACTTTGAGTGAGATGCTTTATTTGATTTTCAGAGTCTTGCAAAGGAAGCAAAGATTCAGCTTTTTGCTTTTCTCTTTGATACTGCTGTTCCATATTTGACAAACGTTGTACAAAACTCTCTTCACGATCTTTATATTCACTTACTGTCGCTTGTGCAGCTTTTAATTCTTGTAATGCATTTTCATATTTAGCATCCAATTGTTTAACATAACTCTCATAATGTTTACCCAATTCTTCTTTTTCAATGGTCACAGTTTTTAAATTTTCCTTTATTTGTGCTAATTGTTGCTCCAATATTACATGCAATTGACTTTGATTATCGACAATACGTACTTCTTGAGTAGCATTTGTCAGCTGTTGAATTTTTAATTCTGCTAATGATAGAGAATTTTTATTATCTTCTAGAGCCTTAGAAAGATTAGCCAATTCTACAGTTTTAATATTTAATTCCTGTCTCAATTCAGCAATTTGCATATTCTGTTCTTCATTCACTTTTTGTAATGCTACACAATTGTAATTGAGACTTTCATTATTATACTTTAATTGCTGATGGGATTGTTTTAGTTCATCAAGCGTACTCTTAGTTTGATGCAATTGTTTATCCAGTTCGTCGATACGATGTTTTTTATTATTTAATTTCTCTGTCAATTCTTCAACTTCATTACATTTATGTCGCAATGTTGTCTGAGCTTGAGCAAGTGATGCATTTAACTCTGCTTTTTCTGAAACAAGAATGCTGGTTGTTTGTGAATGAAATTGAATTTGTTCTTGTAAATGATTCACCTTCTCGGCAACTTTAGTTTCAAATTCAGTATTTTTTTCAGCCAAAGACGATTCTAATTCTGAAATCTTTTGTTTGTATTGATTTAATTGAATATTCAATTGATCAACAAGATCTTTTTCATTTTCCAAGGCTTTACTTAAATTTTTATTTTGATTTTCTAATTCATTACTTGGTAATAATAATTCCTCTTCAGGTTTACTGTTATTAAAACTATTCACAGTAGGCACAGTTGAAAATGTATGTTCTGGTAAAAAAGGAGAAAGTTGGAAAGCGTTTTGTACAATCATTTCATTATCAAAATGTTTGCCATTCTGGTTTGTTGGTTGTGATTCATTGTTATTATTATAGTTAAAATTCGTTTCGAGCATTAATGGCATTTTAGGAGTCTCTGGAACGTCTTGGGAAAAGTCTAAGAAATTTCTGTCAGACACATCTGGCAGTGTATCTTCATAAAAAAATTTTTCTTGAACATTTTCGTTTGTTGATTCATTATTTTTATGATTCACATCTGAAACGCAAAAATGTTTCGGGCTATCTCTACTTGCTTCAGTATGTTCAACATTTGATAATTGCACATTTGTATCCTCACTTTTATGGCTGTTAATCTCCTGAAAAAGATAGATTCAAAAATAGCGAATTGTTTGCACGTAAGTAAAAAAAACTTACATGTGTGGTATTTTCTGCATTGTCATGTTGATGAGGTGGGCTAACTACCTGATGGTGGTTTCCTTTACTTAATTGGAATTCTTTAAGCTATCAAAAAACATACATACATGAATATAAGTTTATTTATTCAACATAAAAAAACGGAAAGCACGTTACAAAATAATCACCTTTTTTCGAGCAGCTAACAATTTTTCGGTTTTATTCATGATTCAATCAGTGTAGTTTCAATGCTGATTTACAAATACTGACGTTATTAAATAAAGTTATTATTGTTTTACATCACTAATTGACAAAATATTGAAAGATGACAGAAGAGGAAGAGGTTAGTCTATAATGTAGCCACTCTGGCATATCAGGGGTTCTCAATTGTATTTTTAATTTTAGAACAAACTTTTGGAGCCATCTCTTGATAGGTACATATTTGAATAACATAGTTATTTATTTGATTTTTTTTATTATATAAATAATGGTTCATTATTTATACATTGATATATAATTCGTTGTGTAAAATTAATGTGTAGATATAAAAATTATAAAGATAGGTGAATACTCATAAAAACGAATTACATTTACTTTGAATAATTGTTATAAAAAATCATGATTTTCTATTATCTGTAATGCTTTTCAATTACATAGTCAATAAATTTGAGAAAAATTAATTAATTTAATAAAAATTATCTATTCTTTTCACTATATTATCATTTTTCAAACAATTACCTAACTTTTAATTCAATATCAGGATAAACATTCAAAATTTTGGATTGTATATCAGCCAAGTTCCAAATTGGATTGTCACGAATGTCAAGAACACTAAGTTTGTGCCTGCTTAATAAATTCAATACTTCATCAATATTTATCAACTCATTTCCTTGAAGCGAAAGGTATTTTAAATTTGGTAACGTTGGAAAATTCTTGATGCTTTTTAGATTATTATTAGATAAAGACAATTTTTGACAATTTTGTAAAGTTGAAAGTCTTTGCAAGGAATAATTTAAATAATTCCCAGATAGATTTAATTCTTGACATAGTGTAAAATAATGTTCGTTGTAAAATATTGTCAGTTCAAGATTTGATAAATCTACTGTAGAATTTAAATCCGAATTATCCTTTTTTTGTTGGAAAAAGTGTAATTTATAGTCCATTACACATTTACTTCCTACAAATATAATTAATTAAGTGACTAAATTTATCATTATTGAAATATAATATAGTAAAAAAATTAACTTACGTATATCAGCATAATAGTTAGCACGAAGGTGATCAATCTTCATCAGTAGATTTAAATCTTTCAATATATCTTCATGATATGATACAAAATCATAATTTTTCATCAGAAAAATTCCAGTAAGAATGGCCCATTTATTATTGGGTTCCATTTGCACCAATTGTTTATAATTATCTAGTTGTTCTTTGAGTTGAGTTTTATTATGTCTATCGAAAGGTAAAGATGAAGATTTGTAGTACCAGACATTACGGTGTTTTGATTTTGTAAGATTGAAAGTATTTTTCTTGAAAGTAATAGATACTGTAATTGATTTTTCATTTTTTTCGTCAAATTTTTCTGAAGATAGACTAGCAATCCAAACTTTGGAACATGAGGAATTATTTAGTGAATTCCAACTTGTTATGTAATAATGATGTTTATTAGAATCATCATCTGATACTTGATCAGCGAATTTTATTAATAGCGATAAATCATCTGTTCGTATACAAGTGCTTTCATGAAATATAACTATTGCTGCCTGATTTGTTACTTCCACTTGCCATAAAACATTCGGTTGAGTTTCTGTATAATCTAGCAACCAACGTTGGTAGAACCAAGCACTTGAGTCATTTGGATCTGTGAATGTTGCATTCATAACAAGATCCAGTTCTATAATACAAATATTGAACATGAGATTATTTATATGATGAATAAACATACACACTTATTTTGATTCGATTTCAATTACCTTCTTTGTGTTTTTCTGCGTCAATAGGTAATTTATTCTCTCTGTCTGGAAATAACTTAGATAATATTTTACTGCGATAATGCCATGATGAATAATTGGAAAAATTATTTAAAATTTTAGTAGTAGAAAATTCAAATTCATCTTCATCGGATATTCCAGCCTTCTTTACGATGTGTTGTCTATAATCCCAACAGTGAACTGTGATAAAAAAATATATATTGTTTGATTTTTATAACCAATTATATAAGATAAATGTAATATAGATGAAGTTTATCGTACAGTTACGTTCGTCCAAATTAAGGCATTTAGCACAAAGAGCTAACTCTGTATTCCAATCTGGTGATGGTAAATGATCTATAACCCAACATCTTTGATACCAAACACTGTAAGATTTGGGATTTTCTCGTAAACAATTTTCTGTTAGAGATAATTCTTTTTTTAAACGTTCTTCATATTGTTCCTTATCCCTGAAATATAATTAAATAAAAAATAAGAAATAGGAGCATGAAATTTAACTAGTCATTTTCATTCTTTACCATTCATTATTTTGGAAAGCTTCTCGTCGAATATTCCAAATTGTATGTATGTCAGGTATTTTCAACACTAACTGTTCAGTTGTAAAGATTAATTCGTCGTCATAAATTTTATTTTTTCTCTATAAATATCGAAATAATAATTATATTAAAAATATGAAAAGAAGTGCTGATTAATACTTAGAATTTTTCGTAGAAAAAAAACCTTTTCAAATATTAAATTTATAGCAGCTTTGTACTGAACAACTTTTTTCTCTCGTTCTATTTTTTTGGCTAATTCTTGTTCTGCTGTTGTGCGTACTTTGATACGTCCGTGCTGAAAATATAATTTAACAATTAAATTTATTACTTTCCTACAATGTCATAAATAATGATGCAATGAATTGTCAGAAGAATATTTTTTATTTAGAGTTAGTTATACATAAATAGAATCTAACCATAATTGATATTGATTAGTTTATATTCTGTTTGTAATATTTACAAATATTTTTCCAATATTTACAATTTCAAATTTAATTTAATAAATTAAATTTAAATCTAATTTCACTAAGATAGCTAGGTTATATGTATCATCACTGATAACCCTCAAACTGTACTCAAACTGAAGCACTGTAGTTGATTCTAAAGCAAAAGCGCGTCAATTTGTGTTTATACATACGTCACATCTATTTTGGTTGATTAGTTTATTACAAATTAATATTGGATATTTGCTTATATTGAATATTTATTTCATTTTTAAATGTTGAATTACTACAGAAAAGTTATCTATAAGATAAAACAATGCAAAAACTCCAGTTTGATGAATGAATATTGGTAGAAAACTTGTTTTGCCTTAAGACATCCAGATATTTACGTTAGTGAATAAATGCTCCGAAAAGTGAAACGACTTCAATGATAATATTTGGATGGGTTTAATCAATTTCTTTTCTTTTTTTCTTCAGAGTTAAGTGTTAGAATATTTGTCTCCAATAAAATTTTACTCTATTTGTACTTACATATTTTCCTTCTGTCAGCTTCATATTATGTTCTCTGAATCTAACAATCTTTAATTTTTTTTATTGATAATTTTAAAAAACCTACAACACACCAAACTAAACTTCTCAAAGCTTCAAACCTATATGAAAAGTCCAGTGATTTTTCATGATGCCCAATGAATGTCTCGACGATTCTGAGAAGCTTACATCCTAGACAGCAGGAGGGGATATTCCAACAAGAAAAACTGGAACACTTAAATCACGTTTATTTATCGTAGTTGTTAAAAGCAAAATTGACAAATCAAGCTTAATGTGTATGAAGTTAATAGAAATGAGTTGAGGAAGAATATAAAAAATGATTTAAAAAATGAACAAAACCAAGAAAAGAATTGAAACTATTTTTTCAAGTATTTCAACGAGTGGAATAGAAGAGCATTATTTGAAAATGCAAGAAATAAAGGAATTGGATAGAGTTACGTTGTAATATAGAGTACATTTAATTTGATAGAAAAAAAGAACAATAATGTATTAATTGAGAATACATGAACAGAATATTCTTAGTTCAAAGCATATGGATCATAAAAAAAATGTAATTATCAATGAAAAAATATTTATACTCGTGAGATAATCGAGAATGTCTATTTACTTAAAATAGAAAGCATTCTATCATTTTGATTATTAACTTCACCGCGCTAAGAATTTTTTTTTGTAATTCACCAATAAAAAACATGATTCGTTCTACTACATGCGTAGAAAAATAGTATCGTTGGTTTTGAGCACCACTGTTCACGTTTTCAGGTTATAATTTAACAATTATTCCATTGACTCCAACTGTCGGCACATGAATTATTAGTTTTAAAAAATTAGTAGTTATTGTTCAAGACAATTAAATAGTTCAATCATAGCAATAATGGTCGGAGAAAGTAAAAGTACCAGAGATTTTGCTCTGAAAATGTTAAAATCTCTTCCGAGAGTATCATTGGGAAATTTACGAGCAAATCCTGGTACCCTAAAAAAGGTAAATAAATTTTTATTAGATCAAACAATGTATTAACTACAACTCCGATTTAATTTTACAAAAATTTATGATTTATTTAGAGTACAAGAGGTAGAGGTCAACATGGGGGTGACAAGCATGGTGCTGGAAATAAAGGTTGTGGTCAAAGGCAGAAATGGTCACTACCTGGATTTGGAACTGATAAATGGCCATTTCATTTGCGATTTGGACGCGAACCGTATTATAAAGGATTCCAGTAAGTATATTAAAATTATCTCACAATTAAGTTAATTAAATTTTTTCTCTAGAAAAACAATTATCAGAATGAGGAGAATTGAAATGTAAAAATTGATTACAATAAAATTTATTTTAGTTTAAGACGTCAATATCCACCACTAAGTCTCCATCAACTACAAATGTTTGTTGATACAAACAGAGTTGATGTGACAAAACCGATAGATCTTGGAATCCTTATGAACACTGGGCTTTTTTCTATGGAAACTGATGCCAATCATGCTGGAGTTCATCTTACAATTGAAGTTTGTATTATAAACTTATATTTCACAAAAGACTAATTAAAATTTATTATCAATTACTGTTTAGGGTGCTGATATTTTCAAGGCAAAAGTCAACATAGAAGTTCAATGGACTAGTGAACCAGTTATTGCAGCAATTGAGAAAAATGGTGGAACTATTACAACTGCATTCTATGATAGAATTAGTCTAGATATCTTACGTGATACAACTAAATTTTTTGCTAGAGGTAACACCTTGCATATTAATATATTTTTAAGGTGTAAATTTACCATATTATTTTTATACTAACTTTTGGAATTTAATTTACTAGGAGAACCTATTCCACGAAGATTTCTTCCACCACTGGATTGTTTAGAATTTTATTCTAATCCAGCTACACGAGGATATTTAGCAGATCCACAAAAAATTTCGTATGAACGATTAGTTTTAGCACAAAAATACGGCTACGAATTGCCAAAGTTAGAAGATGATCCTCTGTACAATATGCTCACCTTACGTAAAGATCCGAGACAAATATTTTATGGGCTTTCACCAGGATGGATAGTGAGTGTAAAGGACAAAGTAATATTAAAACCTACAGCAGATTATTTAAAAGAATACTATACTAATTAAGTTATTAAGTTTTATATTCTATAGAAATAAAAACGATTAACATCAGATAAATAGATAAAATTATTTAATGATCCTAAAGTATCAAAAATAATAAAATTTACAATTATTTCAAAGCTAATTCATACCACAGTTTATCGCGCTTGACAACATTTATAATCATTTCTTGACTAACATTCCATAATCTAGCAGCTAGATCAGAATCTTTAGCAGCATTTGATACTTCACAGCGATAACAATTGTTTAGATAAATACCAGTAGTTCCTTCTAATTCAGGTGCAGCTGCACAAAATACAGGAGTACTTGCTGCTTGCTGCAGTGATTTTGTAAAAGGTCTCACTGCAGCAAATAAAAGTCTATACATCCAACAATATCTCGATAATTCTGAAGACACCATGTTTCCTGGATGACAACTAAACACACTTACTGACGGCCACCTCTTTGCTAATTCTTGTGCGAATAAAACATTACATAATTTTGAATCATTATAAGCACCCATTGACCAAAATTTGAACGCAGGTGGAGAAAGCGTTAGAGGATGAATATCTTCAACATTTTGAATCGTAGAAAATCTAATAAATTGAATGTAATAATTATTGACTACATATTAAGATTATTAAACAATCAATTAATGCTAATTAAATGTATGTACCTGTGTGATTCACTTGAAACAATAACAATCCTCGAATTCGAACAACTTCTTAGTGGATGTTCCAATAATAAAGTTAAATAATAATGAGATAAATAATTTACTTGGAATATTGTCTCATACCCATCTTCAGTTAATGTGTATGGAAGTCCAAATACTCCAGCATTGAGTATTAATATATGAAGAGTTCTAAATCACATAATGAAATTATAAACATATTAATTAATTATGATTTTTCTAAAGTGAATGACTTCTCTTTTACCGATATTTTTGCTTGAACTTTTCAGCAGCGTTTTTAATACTATGTAAAGATGATAAATCGCATTGAAGTGCTTCACAAGATACATTTTCACGTTCTTTTTTTATTCTTTGTATTGCTTCTTCAGTCTTTTTTAAATTTCGACAAGCCATCACTACGGTACAGCCATGAAAAGCTAATGATCGAGCAGTTTCGAACCCTTAAAATTTTTAAGTGTTTTATAAATTAATTGATGTATGAATATAAATAATTTAGGTTAATTAGAATGTATTAGTATAATGCATATATTAAAAAACCAACCTATTCCTGTATTAGCACCAGTTATTAAAGCAACTTTGCCTCTCAAATCTCTCCCATGAAGCACAGCTAATGCTGAACTACTAGCATCAAATCTTTGTCGAACTGGTTGAGATGCTTCTCTGTATTCAGTTGCAAATGCTAAACGAGGGTCTGTATACGTCGTTGTGCGATGTAAATGATTAACAAATAATATTTTTCCGTCATCTGAAATACATTTTTCCCACCCAGAAGGCAATTCTGTATTAATAATAAGAAAATGTTATTTTTCTCAATTAATAATTACGAAGAATTTTAGATTTCATTGTTAGATGGTTTAAAATCATTAAGTTTACATATTTACCTCCTTCTACTATTTTTTTACGACCAGTACGTGGATGTGTCCACTGAGTACCTTTTGTATAATGACTGTAAAGAAAATTGATAGATAAAATTGACATTCTGTCCATAATTGTGGAATTAATTGATGATTAGAATCATTATTAAAAACACTTACTTAACATAATAAACATTTCCATCAACAGTTGCACGTTCTTCCCAACCAGGAGGTAAATCATCATCACTATCAGATTCGTTTAAAATGCCAACCATTTTGAATTGTTTTTAAGTTTGTTGTATAGATTATTAAAAAATCACTCAATTTCAATATTAATATCTTTTTAACAGGGTGTACTGTGGTCTTAAATGTTGAGTTTTATTTTAAAGGTTAACTGTATGCCTTGACATAGTGCACAAATATTCCGATGCAATCATGAATATATTCAGAGTTTCACACTGATGAAAAAATTAACAATGCGTGTTAATTTGATGACATTAAAAAAGCTTTCAAACTTTATGAAAATTAGTACAAATATGCGACATTAAATACTAATAACTTGATTCATTGGATTTACTCATAACATTCCGTATGTAAATGTACTCCATATATTTAAATAGATATTTCCATATGTAAAATGGTGTTTGATAAAGATAATTATATTAAAATATAAAATTAAAAATTTGAAATAGACAATATTACAGTCAAGTAATGATAATAATTACATTTCGTCATAACACACCCGGATATTGATATCTGTCGATCATAAACACACATACGTGTCTATAAAATAGTCCTTCACAATTTGCCAGACAGTGGTGACTAGTATAGTTGGCAACAACTCAAAAGAAGAGCTACTAACTGAAGGAAACTAAAAACATATACACGTATTTGAAAGTGATATGATGGTCTATCGTTTTGTACATCTTTTTAAAGATATTATTTTAAAAAAATTATTCAAATTAAGATTGGAATTAGATTAGGAGCTATTTTTAATGCTACTACTATAAATCAATCTACTCTTCTTCACTGTATTCATAAATACAATAAAAGTGCTCCAAAAAACATATAGTTATCGCCGGAATATGGTGTAAATATTGGAGCAAAAAAATACTATAAAGTTCCTTGGTATTCTTTTTTGGAGCTGTAAATAGACAAAGTTGTACAGCACTTTTTCTGACTTTTAAAAATAACAGTACAATAAAAAATATTTTGGAAGATGATGCTTAATTTTGATTACACTCATTTAGAATATTTAACTTCTCTTTACTTTGCTGATTAAGATGGGTATATTAAAACCACCAAACATCTCATAAAATGTTGGATCATATTTTTGTTGATACATATCCTGGTGGAAATATATCTACAACTTTCTATGTAACTCTGCAACAAATTATAATTGTCTACATTTCGTAGCTGTAGAAAATTGTAGCTCGTCACTACGGAGGTTTCAGGATCGAGACTACATCAGTAAAACAACGTCAATTGAGGTAGTCATTTTTAGCGACTATAATAGTAGAGTAATATACTTACATTAATATTCTGCTAATAATTGAATGAAATTTCAATTTTTATTTTTTTTTTTCAATCAGAATTGATGAAACTTAGTTGTAGAAAATTGTAGTGTTCACCACATAAAATATTGTAGTTCATCGTAATATGATGTAGTTTGAACACGTATGGTAATCTACAACTTTCTACAATCATTCTGGAAATTCTACAATAATGTCCCAATCCGCGTACTTTGTTGTAAAAAGTTGTAGAAATTAAACGCAGTGAAGATATGGCCAAGTTGTAAATAATTTTTAAATGTTGTAAAATATTGTAACGATATGTTGTAGACAATTGTAATTTGTTGTAGATATATTTCTACCAGGATATTGGTCAACAAATTTTCGAAGCAATTTATAAAACTATTTTTGAGTTATTATTTCAAAAAAAAAAATGTTCACTTATACACATCAATACAACTATGTATGTAAAAATAATCAGCAATAATTCTCAAGACCTTGAAAAACGATAAGGTGTTCAAATTTTTAATTTTAATTAAAGGGTAAAATAAAATGGAAGTTAATGATCAAAAAAGATGAACCTTTAAACACTACACGAGTGCTCTCAATGTTAATAATATAATGGTGATAACTTTATTCTTATTTGTATTTTAATATTTCAAAAATTTCGTTTCTCAGAATCGTCAATTATTGAATATATCAATACATATTAAACATTTAAATATTTAACCAGCAATGTTGTATAAATGATAAAATAAATAAAAATTGGTCATATGAACTATGAATTTTTGATAACAACGAAATTTACACAAAGTTTAGGTATTTTATTTCAATTTTTATCAATTAAATTTGTTATCATAGACGTAAAGTTTAAGTGCTTACGAAGTCGAAACATATCTGGTTTTATTGTTTCAAGAAAAAGACATATCTATATTACTACCTAAAGCGATTTCTTCTTATATAACAATTTTTTATACCAAAATACCATTAATTCCACTGTTTATATAGAATAAATTTAAGAGGGGATTACGAGAATAAAACTGCTATAAAAACACATAGACCGTAAAATTAACAGGAGATCGAAGTGTAGTATCTATTAGAAGCATACACCAAAACTCAATATGTCTAATTATCGGAGAGTTTTGTTCTCTTATGTACTTTTGTTGAATTTACAATATTTCATTTCAGCTCAAAATGATATTCCTGACCGTAAGTAATATTTTTACATTAGATTTTATTTTAGTTTCTTTTTAAAATGACTTTTCATATTATGTAAACAAAAAAATAATTATTTTTTTACAATTTATTACTAGAATTTCAAGTTTCTCTTGGGCATATTAAACCATCTGTTTCTAATGAGCAACAAACTAAAGCAGCAGAAGAATTAATTCAAAGAGTTATAGGAACAAAAGCCAATTTATTTAAAGTATTAGTTGATTCAACAATTGGTCCTGAAGGAAAAGATACTTTTAAAGTAATATAAGCTGATATAAACTAATGAATTTGATTTAATTTACGGTTGGAATTAATATTTTTTTTTCTTTTATTCCAGTTGATTAAATGCCGGGAAAATAAAATTTGGATAATAGGAACATCTGGTGTATCTGTAGCTTGGGGTTTCCATTATTATCTAAAAAATTATTGTAACTCACAAATAGCATGGGAAGGCGTACAAATTCAACTACCATCAGTTCTTCCTGAAGTAAATGAAACTATTACATCTAATGATAGGTAACTTTACTTAAAATTACATAAGGATAAAGATTCTTGAGTTTAAATAAAAATCATCACTCTGCTTTTAGATTTCGATACTACCAAAATGTTGTCACAGCTGGTTATAGCACACCTTGGTGGAATTGGGATAAATGGGAGAAAAACATTGATTGGATGGCGTTGAATGGTATTAATCTTGCTTTAGCATTTGGTGCTCAAGAAGCTATTTGGGAAAGAATCTACTTGCAGCTGAATTTAACAAGAGAAGAAATTGATCAACATTTTGCAGGACCAGCTTATCTGCCTTGGTAACTTGATTTTTAATAGTTAATTTGTTATCAACTGTGTACTTAAAGGCAATTTTGGTAAAATTTATTTTATGATCATAAACAGGGGACGGTTGGGTAACATAAGAGGTTGGGGTGGTCCACTAACATCATCATGGCATAATTTTACAGTCAGTCTTCAGCATAAAATATTAAATAGAATGAGACAACTTGGAATCACTCCTGTTTTACCGGCTTTTGCTGGTCATGTACCTCAAGCATTCCTTACAAAATTTCCTAATGCCTACATGAACAAAACTAACACTTGGTATGAATTCCCAGACAAATATTGCTGGTAAGTAAATTTTTTTTTTGTGTTAAAAAAAATAGATAATATGAACATCTACATTTTAAATTGATTTAAATATTTTATAGTCCTGTTTTATTGTCACCTCGAGACCCACTTTTTAAAGTTATTGGAAAATTGTTCCTTGATACGGTGAGACATTATGAAAAACAATTCATATAAATTAAACTATACTTTATGAATAACAATAATCTAATGGTGTACTTATGTTCATAAATAGTACACTGCAGAATTTGGAACAGATCATGTTTATAATTGTGATACATTCAACGAAAAAAACCCAGAAACTGATTTAGATGCTTTGAGAGATATTGGACGAGCAATTTATTCAACTATGACTGATGTAGATCCTCAAGCTATATGGTACTTAGAATTATACTGTATAATAATCACTTTTAAAAAATAACATTGAATCGATGAATATTATGATATAGAAATAAGTACTTGATCATTGTTGAATTTTGATTCAAAGGATATTACAAGGATGGACTTTCAATAGTGGAAGACATTTTTGGACTAAAGAAAGAATAAAGGCGTTTATTACATCAATTCCACTTGTAAGTACTTTGTTGTCACATAATTATTATTATGTCATTTCGAATTTCTTATTGATAATTTAAACGTTTAGGGAAAAATGATTATTCTTGATCTGGAATCAGAACAATTACCATTGTATAATAAACTTGATTCTTACTATGGACAACCTTTTATTTGGTGTATGCTTCATAATTTCGGAGCCAAATTGGGCATGTATGGAAGCGCGTATAGAATCAATGAGGTAAAAAGTTATTTTACTTAAAAAATAAAGTTATTAATTTTGTTTATTGATATTTAAAATTAACAATCTATATATCATCTTTAGCGTGTAATTGCAGCCAGAAAAATGAATGGAAGTACTATGATAGGTACCGGATTGACACCTGAAGGAATTAATCAAGATTACGTGATGTATGATCTAATGAATGAGATGGCTTATAGACATGAACCAGTTGATCTTGATTCATGGTAAAATTGTAAACAATTTATTTATAGCTTATCCGACAAAGATCAAAATTACTTATTTAATTAAATATTATAAACATTCAGGTTTGAACAATATTCAGTAAGAAGGTATGGAGTTAGAAATAATGATGCTGCAGAAGCATGGAAGCTTTTGGAACATTCGGTTTATAATTATACCAAAGAAACTTGGAGAAGTCGAAGACATTATGTTTTAACAAACAGACCTAGTTTAGAACCATCATTTTATGTAAGTTAATTGAATGATAATGTCAAAGGATAAATATATATAAGATTTTTTATTTAAGATCTTACAAAACTGGTTTGAGCCATCAGCAGTGATATATGCTTGGAGAAATTTACTAAATGCCCGATTGTCTGTGAGTCCTAATTCATTATATAAATATGATGTAATAGACTTCACTCGACAATCATTACAATTAATTTCTGAATATGTGTATAAGGACATATTAGAGGCTTATAAACAAAAAAATCGTACAGAGTTCAGGTATAAACCAAATTTATCTGCATCATTTTAAAACTATTATATCAATATCGTTTCGATGTTTATAGTTAATACGGTTGTTTTTAAGAATTCAATCAGCACTATTTCAAGAAATTTTTGATGATTTAGACAAAATTCTAAGTACTTCTGAAGATTTCTTGTTGGGCACGTGGATTAGAGATGCTCGACTACTAGGAACAAATGACGAAGAAAGAGATTTATATGAGTTCAATGCTCGCAAACAGATTTCATTGTGGGGACCTGCTTCACAAGGAAAAATAATAGATTATGCAAGTAAACAATGGGCTGGGGTTGTATCAGATTATTTCGGAGCAAGATGGAAAATATTTCTGTCACTTTTGGAATCCTCTATACCTTGGACAAATACAATTTTTGATCAAACAAAAGCTAATGATATAATCTATGAATTTGTTGAAAAGCCTTTTTCAGAAGGTCATAATAAATATCCATCTGAGGCGACAGGTACCATTTATTTTTTATCATCATTATTTTTATCATTACGATGGTACAAATTAATCTAAAAATATTTATTGTTTTATAGGTAATCCAATACAAATTGCATTAGATTTGTATAACAAGTGGAGCCTACGAAATCCTATGAGAGGGTTTTTAGAAAATTTGAATAAACCAAAACTTATTCAATAATATTATTCAGTACAGAATGTTAGTTGTTGACTTTTTATTGACTCTATTGTAATTAATGGAATGAATAAATAGGCATACTTTATAAGAGAAAATAATTAGTATAAATAATAAACTTTCCAATCGGTATTTTTTTTGAAATTAGTAATTAAAATTGCCTGCGTAAATGGATAAAAATAATATTTGAAAATACTTAATCATTTTTTCATTGTCTAAAAGACAAAAGGTATCTGAATGATAAAAATGAATAACATTTTCTGACATCTATAATAATATTAACGTTAATCGAAACATGTGATAACATTCGGAAATCAATAAAACACAATAGATCTGATTTTTTGTACATACAATAAACATTCCATATACTATGGAGTTTCCTGTAATCTCTTAGTGATCATGTCAATTTAATTAATGTTCTGATAATCTGAAAAAACATTATGCTGCAGTAGAGGGAAGAGTGTGTAATAAAGAAAACACTCTTGTTCTTTAAATTAAGGAAAAAATGGTTTAGTATATTTTGATATGTCAATTTGACAATTTGATTTAACATTATAATAACTAAATTTCAGATTATATTTTATTAACGTTCATTTTAAATCGTGAAAATTGTTATTCAATTTATCTGCTGTAAATAATAAACTTTCTAGTAATTACTCCAAAACAAAGAACTAATTGTTCTTTTAAAAGAATGTTTATACAAAAAACAATATTAAGTGTTTTTTTATAATTTAATTACATAGTTTAATTTATATCTTATAGAAAGAGAGAAAAGCTGGATTTATTTTTGAGTTTTTGTTTTAAAACTCAATATGAAATAAATCAAATTTCAAGAAAGCTCCAAAAACAATTTTACAATGATCAAAATATAAATAAATAAATACTTGTAAAATTTTTGCACCGTGATGATAAGATAAATTGGATTATTGGATAAGAAATAAATATATTTACAATACAACCGTAATTTCTGTATACCACATACACAAATATACTTCCTGAATCTCGAATGAAACTGAAAGTGAAACGATTAAATTTAGGGCACAGACCTCATTACCTTGTTTTATTGTCCTCAATTTCACTCGGACTGTAGAACACCATTTCTGTTTTCACTTTCGCTACTTCTGTTCTGACCTGACCTAACCGAGATTTCTATTGGCCTGGGAGCGCCCGCTTTAACCGGGAAACTAAAACATACTGAGGTCAGGATCACGTATACTTTCCCTATTTTCAGCATCATCAAGGACTTTCTTTCCTTTTCACTTTCGATTTCTATTCAACCCACACCATTGACTAAGTACTTTGTTGGTTCTAGGTGTTCCATACAGATGTTTCGATATCACAATAATAATCTCAAACATAAATAATAACAAAAAAAATAATTTTTAATATAAATAAATCATAATAATGAATTTCAATTGTTTAAAAAATTTGTAGATTATTAATGCATAATTTGTTATTATTTAAAATATATAATAAATCAAACAATATATTAATGTGTCTACTGAAGATACATCCTTTTGTAATTGATAAGGAAATTACATCATACTTATTCAATCGTATATTGAATATAAACATAATGTATTACTTATTCTTTATCATGATAAAATGCATTTAATAACCATTTGGTATCTATTTAATACCTTAATTTCGGTATTTTCATAGATTTGTTCATTAAATTTGATTTGTTAATTTAATAAGTTAAAAATAAAGTAGTAGTATTACATTTTTTCTAGTTCAATTGAACAATCAACGCTTATCACACTCTTATTAATCTAAAACTGATTTTATTGTTACTTAAAACTCCATTAATTGTTTGAATAAATACATTTTTTTAAAATTAAACTTATCAATTTTTTGTATTATAGAACATCTAGTATTGTCTGTGATTATTGATATTTGAATATTTTACGAAATCTTTGATATTTTTCTAATCGTAGTGTAAAAATTTGTTAATTATTGTCTTGAAAGAGTAATTTTTTGAATACAATTGCTAAGAATAGATATCCGCTTGTTTATGGGTACTGTATATGAGTAATAAATCATGACATATAAACATTTACTTGTTGTTGTTAATTTACTCGATAGAAATAACAAATACTCACGTTTACACACGAGAACGTGGACACGTAAACACGTTTCAACCCGTAATCATATGAAAATAGCAATAAATTTAAATGATTGTCCTGGATGTGAAGATAAGGATTCAGTAGCTTCTTTACAGTAAGTATATATATTGCGGGTCCATCAATTTTTGGATAACAGTTGCAATTGCAATTGCACTGTGATATCAATTCACATTATCAAGTTTACATAGTGCATTCAAAATGAGAAGTACGTTGAGCCCTTATAAAACTTCATTGGTTTATTATCAAAATAACTATTTATTTACTTAAATAATTTTTGTTTCAGTTTTTGCTATATTTCTCATTGCTCTGCCGATAACTGGCATTCTTGCCACACACCTCCCCATTAACATTGGTTCACATGGAGGAAAAGATTGTGATAAAGGTCAAGAGCAAGAAGGCCCTAAAAAGACATGGAGACATACTCATCATCATCACGGTACTTAAATAATTTATAAGAAGTCAAATTAAAAAAATAAAGTAGTGTTTGTGCTCAAGTTTCGTTTTAATTTAAAGTTGGTCACCGACGTAGTCATCATTCTGGTCACGTTCTTGGATCAGTCACTGGTGAGCAAGAACAATCTGGTGGAGTTGTAGGCCATGTTACTGGTGGAAAACATGGAGAAGTCCTAGGTCATGTTACTGGTAGCCAACACCAATCTGGTGGAGTTATTGGTAAAGTAACCGGAAAACACGGAAACGTTGTTGGAAAAGTTACTGGTCATCAACACCAATCTGGTGGAGTCTTGGGTCACGTTACTGGTGGAAAACATGGTGGAGTATTGGGTATTGTATCTGGTAGCCAACACCAATCTGGAGGAGTATTAGGTTCCGTCACTGGAGGAAAACATGGTGGAGTTTTAGGATCCGTTACTGGTCAACAAAGCCAAGTTGGTAGTGTGTTAGGTCATGTTACTGGTGGAAAACATGGTGGAGTATTGGGTATTGTATCTGGTAGCCAACACCAATCTGGAGGAGTATTAGGTTCCGTTACTGGTGGTAAACACGGAGGTGTTTTGGGATCTGTTACTGGTCAACAAAGTCAAGTTGGTAGTGTCTTAGGCTCTGTCACAGGTGGAAAACATGGCGGATTAGTACACGCAGTAGTTGGTAAACATGGTACAGTTGAAGCTGTTGTTGGCAAAGTAACTGGAGGCAAAACTCTCGTTAATATTGGTGGTAAAAAGAAACATTGTAATAAAGGAAGTAATGACGATGGTGATGATGATGATGACGATAGTAACGATAATGATGATGACAGCAACGATGGTGGACAAAGCAGTTCATCTAGCTCAAGTGAAAGTTCAAGTTCCGCAAGCTCATGGAGCAAATCAATTTCTACTGGTCGAGGACACAGATGGATTAAGGAATGGGATTCTGGAAAAGGTATTATTATTGAAATAAGTGACGAAGAAGATGATGGTTCAACTGACTCCGGTGTAGAAACTGATTCTGATGATGAGGACGAATCTAACGATGATTCTGATGATGTAGAAGAATCAGATGAAGATTCTGATGATGTAGATGTAACTGACGATAGTTCAGACGATGTAAAAGATTCTGATGTTAACTCTGATGAAGGAAATGAATCTGATGAAGATTCTGATAATGTAGGTGAATCTAAGGAAGATTCTAAAAATGTAGATGAATCTGATGGTGATACCGACAATGTAGATGGATCTGATGATGATTCTAATGTTGGTTCTGAAGATGACTCAGATGAAAACACAATCGTTGAGGATGGAGGAATTGAAGATGGTTGGGTAAAACAAATCATTTGGCGAAGAATTCCAGGTTGGAAATCCGGAAGTCACAGTAAATCATGGGCTTCTAGTTCTAGTTCAGCATGGAGTCAAAGTAAGAGCGGTTCCGACGTTAGGAATCCCAAATGGCGTAAGAGTGTTCCTCAAAAAGAATGGGATAACAATGAAGACGAAGATGACAATGATGATGATTCATCAGAAGGATCTTTCGTTAACGTTAGTCCAAAAATAGGATTAGGAATTGGCTCCTCTATTGCTAGTAGTCGTTCCAAAGCTTCAAGCCTTTCCAAAAGCGTAGCTGGCTCACGTGGAATAACGTCATCATTAGCTAAGAGTGGAGCTTCAGCCTCAAGTCTTAGCAAAAGTGTTAGTGGATCCAAAGGTCTCGCTAGCTCATTAGCCAAAAGTAAAGCATCAGCCTCAAGTCTTAGCAGAAGTGTAAGTGGATCCAAAGGTCTCGCTAGCTCATTAGCCAAAAGTAAAGCATCAGCCTCAAGTCTTAGCAGAAGTGTAAGTGGATCCAAAGGTCTCGCTAGCTCATTAGCCAAAAGTAAAGCTTCAGCCTCAAGTCTTAGCAGAAGTGTAAGTGGATCCAAAGGTCTCGCTAGCTCATTAGCCAAAAGTAAAGCTTCAGCCTCAAGTCTCAGCAAGAGTGTCAGTGGATCAAAAGGTCTCGCTAGCTCATTAGCCAAAAGTGGAGCTTCGGCCTCAAGTCTCAGCAAAAGTGTCAGTGGATCAAAAGGTCTCGCTAGCTCATTAGCCAAAAGTGGAGCTTCCGCTTCAAGTCTCAGCAAGAGTGTCAGCGGATCAAAAGGGCTTGCCTCTTCTGTCGCCCAAAGTAGTGCCTCAGCTTCAAGCCTAAGCAAGAGTGTCAGTGGATCTAAAGGGCTTGCTTCCTCATTAGCGAAAAGTAGTGCCTCAGCTTCAAGCTTAAGCAAGAGTGTCAGTGGATCCAAAGGTCTTGCTAGCTCATTAGCTAAAAGTAGCGCCTCAGCTTCAAGCCTAAGCAAGAGTGTCAGTGGATCTAAAGGGCTTGCTTCCTCATTAGCTAAAAGTAGTGCCTCAGCTTCAAGCCTAAGCAAGAGTGTCAGTGGATCCAAAGGTCTTGCCTCTTCTGTCGCCCAAAGTGGAGCTTCGGCCTCAAGTCTCAGCAAAAGTGTCAGTGGATCAAAAGGTCTTGCCTCTTCTGTCGCCCAAAGTGGAGCTTCCGCTTCAAGCCTAAGCAAGAGTGTCAGTGGATCAAAAGGTCTCGCTTCGTCAGTAGCTAAAAGTAGTGCCTCAGCTTCAAGCTTAAGCAAGAGTGTCAGTGGATCCAAAGGTCTTGCTAGCTCATTAGCTAAAAGTAGCGCCTCAGCTTCAAGTCTCAGCAAGAGTGTCAGCGGATCAAAAGGGCTTGCTTCCTCATTAGCTAAAAGTAGTGCCTCAGCTTCAAGTCTCAGCAAAAGTGTCAGTGGATCAAAAGGTCTTGCCTCTTCTGTCGCCCAAAGTGGAGCTTCCGCTTCAAGCCTGAGCAAGAGTGGTAGCGGTAGTGGATCAGAAAGTGGCGCATCAAGTTTCAGCCAAAGTTCAGCACAATCTTCTTCATCAGCCTTAGGAGGATCTGGAGCAGGTAGCCAAGCTGCATCATCAGCTTCAAGCCAAGCCTCTTCATCAGCTAATTCGATTGGCTCTGGAGCATCAGGTGCACTTTCTCAAGCATCTAGCAGTGCATCATCTGAAGCTTCATCCGGTGCCGGTTCAATGAGCGGTAATTCATGTTTTTGCGTTAAAGTTCGTACTAACGACTCCCATCAATTCAAAATAGAATGTTTTAAATATCCTACACAAGTTGGTGAAGATTTACAACCAGTTCCATACGATTCTGTAAAATTCCAAACTTCAATTAATTAAATACGATCACACTAATCTGATTAATGATTAGGTGACTCAAGCTCTTTTATTTCTCTTTAATCGTAATGTTTTATTTACTCTGATGACAGGTTGAGCATCATTGGGATGAGGTCTTATGTTCCCGAATCAAAATCACTGGACCTAATAAGAAAATTATGTAATGCTGATCGTCATTCTGGAGCATCATTAGTTTTTAAGAAGAGAATATGATCTCGATTGAAATTTCACTGTTATTAATTTTGCACTTTAAATTTTATCATTCGTAGTAAATCAAACTGTGATTTTACCATGTAAAAAAGTATTAATTAATTATTTTTGTAATTAATTGTTAATATCAATAAATTAATTAAATTATAATAACTTTTTTTTTTATTCCTCTCAATAAATGGAAAAATACCTCGATACATTTGTTCAATAATAGATAGCTATCCTGGATAGATTTGTATAGATTGCTGAGTAAGCGTTGAAGGTTTTACTTTCATCAGAACTCGAAAAAATCGCATTCAATTTGTGATCGTTCAAATAGCATCATAATAAACTTATTGTATATCAATTAAAAAAAAAAGATTATAATTCCTGTTATTTATTTTAAGATAGTTTAAATTATTCTAAAGAATTAATCAATTATTTCAAAGTTGATTAATTAGATGATCAGTTGATGAATATGTTGAATCAACACGATAATTCAATTATGTCTTTTATAATACATTCATATTTTTATTTTATTTATTTATGATGAAATATTCTTTTAATTATTTTGTAAATTAATAACTGGGAAAGTATGTTAAATATTTTATAAAAACATATTCAATAATTTTATTGAAAAGATTCTTCAGTTAATATTATATGGTAGGTAATTGTGTTAGTTTATGAACATAATAAAACTAAAATGATAGTTTATTTTTTATTAAATTTAATTTTTTATAAGTTAAAGTTCTATTTTGTATGACAGAAATTTTTAATGAAACAAACATTATAATAAATCATAATTCATTCAGCATTCCTTTATGTTATGAATTCACTCGATAGAAACAACAAATTGTAGACACGTAAATATGTTGAATTGCTACAATCTGTAATCATATAAAAATAGTAATAAATTTAAATGATTGTCCAGTTTATGATGATAAAGATATACAGTTTATCTTGTGGTCAGTATATATAATACGGACTCATTGATTTTCGGACAACAGTTGCAGTTGCAACTGGACGGTAAATCGACTTGAATCAAGTTATCTCAGTGCACTAAAAATGAAAGGTATACTACTATTATAGGAGAGATAGTTATTAAGAGTTACCTATTATTAATGTATATAATATTTATTTTCTTTCAGTTTGTGCGATACTTGTTATCGCATTGTCGATAAGTAGCATTCTTGCTTTAAATGTTCCTGTCAATGTTGGTGGATCCAAGGGAAAACCATGTTCTAAAGGTAATTTATTGCAATTTTTTTCTGGAAAATTATTCAAATTTAGGATTAATAATTTTAATTTTATATTAAAAAGGAGTGCTGGGTTCAGACACCGGTAAGCAAAGCCAATCCGGTGGCGTTCTAGGTTCTGTCACAGGCGGAAAACATGGTAAAGTACTGGGTATTGTATCCGGCGGTCAAAAACAATCTGGTGGACTTATAGGCTCTGTCACTGGAGGAAAACATGGCAAAGTACTGGGTATTATGTCTGGTAGCCAAAAACAATCTGGTGGAGTATTAGGCTCTGTCACTGGAGGAAAACACGGCAAAGTACTGGGTATTGTATCTGGTAGCCAAAAACAATCTGGTGGAGTTCTTGGTTCTGTCACTGGAGGAAAACATGGCAAAGTACTAGGCATTGTCTCTGGTAAACAAAGTCAAGTTGGTGGAGTTCTTGGTTCGGTTACTGGAGGAAAACATGGCAAAGTACTAGGTATTGTATCTGGTAAACAAAGTCAAGTTGGTGGAGTTATTGGCAAAGTTGGTGGCAAGCATGGAGTTGTTGGTTCTCTGATTAGTAAACACGGTCCAGTTGGTGATATGCTTGGTCAAGTTACTGGAAAAAGAACTCTTGTAAGCATTGGAGGGAAGAAAAGCTGCAAGAAGGGAGGAGATGATGATATCGTTGATGATGGTATTAGTGTCGATGATGATGGTATCGATACAGATGATACTGATGTCGAGGACGGAAGTAACGATGATGATGGAAGCAACTCCAGTGCATGGAGTAAATCTTCAAGCTCCGCAAGAGCATGGAGTTCATCTTCAAGCTCAAGCTCGGCGAAAGCATGGAAAACATCAGTATGGACTCCCTCAGGAAGAAAATGGATCAAAGAATGGAAAACACCAAAAGGTATTATCATTGAAATTACCGATGAAGATGATTCAGACGATTCTGGAATGAATACACCTGACAAGGATTCCGAAGATGAGTCAGAAGACTCTGGTGATGGATCCGATGGAGACTCCGGTGATGGATCAGATGGAGATTCAGAAGAAGGATCTGGTAAGAAATCCAAAAAAGGATGTGGTAAAACTCCCAAAAAAGGATCAGACGGCGATTCTGGAGATGGATCAGATGACGATTCTGGTGATGGGTCAGATGGGGACTCCGGTGATGGATCAGACGGGGATTCAGAAGAAGGATCTGGTAAAAAACCCAAAAAAGGATCTGGCAAATCACCTAAAAAGGGATCAGGTGGAGATTCCGACGATGGATCAGATGGAGATTCTGGTGATGGGTCAGATGGTGGTTCTGGTGATGGATCAGATGGAGATTCAGAAGGAGGATCTGGTAAAAAATCCAAAAAAGGATCTGGTAAATCACCTAAGAAGGGATCAGGTGGAGATTCGGACGATGGGTCCGATGGTGATTCTGGTGATGGATCCGATGGAGACTCCGGTGATGGATCAGATGGAGATTCAGAAGGAGGATCTGGTAAAAAATCCAAAAAAGGATCCGGTAAATCGCCTAAGAAGGGATCAGGTGGAGATTCGGACGATGGGTCCGATGGTGATTCTGGTGATGGATCAGATGGAGATTCAGAAGAAGGATCTGGCAAATCACCTAAAAAGGGATCAGGTGGAGATTCGGACGATGGTTCAGATGGCGATTCTGGTGATGGATCAGATGGAGACTCTGGTGAGGGATCCGATGGAGATTCAGAAAAAGGATCTAGTAAGAAATCCAAAAAAGGATGTGGTAAAACTCCCAAGAAAGGATCAGATGGCGATTCTGGTGATGGGTCAGATGGAGACTCCGGCGATGGATCAGATGGAGATTCAGAAGGAGGATCTGGTAAAAAATCCAAAAAAGGATCTGGTAAATCGCCTAAGAAGGGATCAGGTGGAGATTCGGACGATGGGTCCGATGGTGATTCTGGTGATGGATCAGATGGAGACTCCGGTGATGGATCAGATGGAGATTCAGAAGAAGGATCTGGCAAATCACCTAAAAAGGGATCAGGTGGAGATTCGGACGATGGATCCGATGGTGATTCTGGTGATGGATCAGATGGAGATTCAGAAGGTGGATCTGGTAAAAAATCTAAAAAAGGATCTGATAAATCACCTAAAAAGGGATCAGGTGGAGATTCGGACGATGGATCAGATGGCGATTCTGGTGATGGGTCAGACGGGGATTCAGAAAAAGGATCTAGTAAGAAATCCAAAAAAGGATGTGGTAAAACTCCTAAGAAAGGATCAGATGGCGATTCTGGTGATGGGTCCGATGGTGGTTCTGGTGATGGATCAGATGGAGATTCAGAAGAAGGATCTGGTAAAAAACCCAAAAAAGGATCTGGCAAATCACCTAAAAAGGGATCAGGAGGAGATTCGGACGATGGATCAGATGGCGATTCTGGTGATGGGTCAGATGGTGGTTCTGGTGATGGATCAGACGGAGATTCAGATGAAGGATCTGGCAAATCACCCAAAAAGGGATCAGGTGGAGATTCCGACGATGGATCAGATGGCGATTCTGGTGATGGGTCAGATGGTGGTTCTAGTGATGGATCAGATGGTGATTCCGATGAAGGACCCAGTAGAAAACCAAAAAAAAAATCTGGCAAAAGTCCTAAAGACACTCTCGATGATGGTTCTGAAATAGATATTATATTACGAGGATCGAAGTGGGGAGTAATGAGCGGTAGTAGATCTCAAGCTGCGAGTTCATCATGGAGTCGAAGTCGTTCTGGTAATGTTGGCGGCTGGGTTTACCGACATGGAAAATGGAAGAAAATGTTGAACTCTCCAAACGATTCTGGAAGTAAATCACTTGCTTCAAGTAGAAGTGTTAGTAGCGCTTCATCATCAGCCAAGAGCGCATCAGCTGCATCTAGCGTTAGCAAGAGTATCAGTGGAGCTACAAGTGGTGCCTCATCATCAGCTAAGAGCGCATCAGCTGCTTCCAGTGTCAGCAAGAGCATCAGTGGAGCTACAAGTGGTGCCTCTTCATTAGCTAAGAGCGCATCAGCTGCTTCCAGTGTTAGCAAGAGTATCAGTGGAGCTACAAGTGGTGCCTCTTCATTAGCTAAGAGCGCATCAGCTGCTTCCAGTGTTAGCAAGAGTATCAGTGGAGCTACAAGTGGTGCCTCTTCATTAGCTAAGAGCGCATCAGCTGCTTCCAGTGTCAGCAAGAGCATCAGTGGAGCTACAAGTGGTGCCTCTTCATTAGCTAAGAGCGCATCAGCTGCTTCCAGTGTCAGCAAGAGCATCAGTGGAGCTACAAGTGGTGCCTCTTCATTAGCTAAGAGCGCATCAGCTGCTTCCAGTGTCAGCAAGAGCATCAGTGGAGCTAAGAGTGCAGCTTTATCGAAAAGTAGTTCATCAGCTTCAAGTATGAGTATGTCCAAGAGTGCTTCTTCGTCTCAAAGTAGCTCTTCAGCTTCAAGTTCCAGTCAAAGTTTAAGCTCATCAAAGAGTGCTGCTGTATCTTCTGCCAAAAGTAGTTCATCAGCTCTGAGTTCTAGTGGATCTGGATCAGCAAGCCAGGCTGCATCATCAGCTAGTAGTCAAGCTTCATCATCTGCTAATTCTCAAACATCCGGACTGTTGGGTTCAGTTTCTCAAGCCTCCAGCGGTGCATCTTCACAAGCTTCATCTAGCGCCGGTTCAATGAGTGGTAATTCATGTTTTTGCGTTAAAGTTCGTACTAACGACCCCCATCAATTCAAAATAGCATGTTTTAAATATCCTACACAAGTTGGTGAAGTTTTACAACAAGTTCCATACCATTCAAAAATACTTCAGCCTCCAATTATTTAAATGTGATTGTTCATATTCAGTCAATGTTCATTTAATCCGGAGTACTTTTTTCATTCTTTCATTTAATATTCTTAATTATTTTCTAACAGGTTGAACGTCATCGCAGTGACATCTTATGTTCTCCGCACAATTATTCTGGATTTAATCAATGAAATAAAATTTAACAATGTGGATCATCAAATGTGCTACCTTGATGGATATCGAAGTTGTAATAGATTAACTATTTATTTCCTGTTAAATTAACTGCACGGTTATTTATTTACTGTTATTTCTTTCACTATAATTATTGTTTCGATGTTAACTAAGCATATGTTTTATTTATTTATAATCATCTAATTTATCCAATCATTAAGAATTATTAAATAAACAATTATCAATAAAAGCTAATTATTTTCTTTACTATGTAAAACTGTCATTGAAACTTTGACATTTTCGATCAAGGATCATGTCATTTAATAAGATTAGTTTCGTGATTACACACAATTATATGATGACTTACTCCCTCTTCGCTATCTAACAGAGATTAAGATAGACAGTACCGTTATTATTGTCATCAGTGTGTGTCCACTCGGTGCTCAGCCGTTCGTGAGCAAACAAGTAAACTAGACAAGAATTGTAAAAACTGTTGAAACACTGGAATATAATATTGTATGAAGATAAAAAAATATTTGATGCATTAAATACTAAATAAATTTAGTAATAAATAATTCAATTCACTAATATTTAATTAAATAAATAATAATGTTGAAAACATGGATATATTTGATGTGCTTAGTAATAGAATACTCTTTTGCGGTACAAAGTACTCATATGAACGAGAATGTAAGTAAATATAAAATTAATTTATTTATTTTCATTAAGTAAAAAGTTTTCAATTTATAATTCAAATTTAAGTTATAAGTTACACATTCGGAAAAAAATAGTTGTCACCGAGTATCTTCTATCAATAGAATTGCTTTTTCATGTCAATAAATTCACGTTTTTGTTTACGTTCAGAACTGATATCTCAGTTTTTTCATTCAAAGTTATTTTAAGCTCTTTGGTCATAAGAGTTAGATTCGTGTTATTTTTTCATGAACTTAAGGATATTATCAATCAATTGGAGAGTATCATCTTTTATCTATTTTTCCCCAATTTACTTATCTTGTTTATGACATACTCCAGTGCTTCTTGATTAAATTTTCTGTCATAGATGTATTTTGTTATCAATTTAAAATGAATTCCATCATCATTTAGGAAAAAAATACCCAACCAGTTCCAGTTTATGGATTTGAAGTAGACTATGAGAACAATCAGTTCCTCTTAGATGGAAAGCCATTTAGATATGTGTCAGGAAGCTTTCATTATTTCCGTACACCAAGAGCATTCTGGAGAGATAGACTGAGGAAAATTAGAGCTGCAGGACTCAATGCTATTTCTACGTAAGTAGCATTGTTTGATGAGCATTAAAAAAAAGTTTCATTCACGTGTTACTTTAATGTCTATATAGTTATGTTGAATGGAATCTTCATGAACCATCACCAGGTAATTGGAGATGGACTGGGGAAGCTGATTTAGTTGCTTTCTTAACTATGGCTAAAGATGAAGGTCTTTTAGTATTATTAAGACCAGGCCCATATATCTGTGCAGAGCGAGACTTGGTAAATAGTAAGATTTTTGATAAGATTCGTAAAAAAACATTGCAATCGATATTTTTTGATAGGGAGGATTGCCTCCATGGTTGATGACCCTCGTACCTGATATACGAATGAGAACATATGATTTGCGTTACATGCGTTATGTTGAAATATATTTGAATGAAGTTCTAACTAAAGTGAAACATCTTTTAAGAGGGAATGGTGGCCCAATTATTATGGTTCAAGTAGGTATAGAATTATCGATCAAATGATGATAAGATGTTATTATAATTGATCTGTTTGTAGATTGAAAATGAATATGGAAGCTTCCATGCATGCGATAACGCATACAAAGAAAAACTTCGTGATATTGTTTATGAACATGTTCAGTCCAAAGCACTTTTGTATACAACAGATGGACCAACTGATAATATGTTAAACTGTGGAACTGTATTAGGTGCTTATGCAACTGTTGACTTTGGAGCAGGAAGTAATGTCACATACAATTTCAATAAGATGCGACAATACCAGGCAAATGTAAGATAATGTTGATAAGGAATTAAAAACAATACATATTTTTGATACGTGTAGAAAGTAATCGATATATTCACTATTGTTAGGGCCCTTTGGTAAATTCTGAATATTATTCTGGTTGGCTCACTCATTGGGATGAATCTTTTCAAACCGTACCAACTGATGTATTCATTGAAACATTAAAACAAATGTTATTATTAAATGCATCAGTAAATATTTATATGTTTTATGGTGGAACCAATTTTGGATTTACAGCAGGTTTAAAAAATAAGATGAAATGTTACTAATAAATAATTATAGAGTATAATCGGTTATACACATTCAATTAATTATATGCTGTGTTCATTGCTAGGAGCTAATTCTGGAGACAAATATTGGCCTCAGATAACCTCGTATGATTATGATGCCCCACTAACGGAGGCCGGCGATCCCACAGATAAATATTTTGCGATCCGGAAGACGCTTGCAGAGGTAACACATTAATCATTTGTGAGTAATAATTCATTCAAACTGTCAATTGAGTAATCAATGAATACCATGTGTATATTTGTTCAAGTTTTTACCTCTACCCGATATACCACGACCAACGGTTGCACCTAAAGGAGATTATGGATCTGTTCTGCTAGAGCCAGTGATGGAACTCCTAAACAATCCTGCTAGAAATTTATTTGCAAATATTGCTGGACAATTTGATATACCACCGACCTTTGAGAAACTAAACTCTATCAATGGATTAGTTCTCTATGAATCGAATTTCCCTGCTAGAATCAAAGATCCAACGATTATTTATGCTGATGTTGCTGACAGAGGAATTGTCTATGTTGACAATTACCTAATCGGTACACTCAGTCGAACTTTAAAAATCAATAGCGTAGTATCACAGAATCCCTATGCAAAGAAATTAGCGATCCTTGTTGAAAATCAAGGACATCTAAACTATGGAAATCTCATAGAAGATTGGAAGGTACAACTTCCATGAACTACAAATTAATTTAATTACTGACGTTAATTTATTATTACAGGGAATATTCAATATCCACGTTGACGGCAAAGTCATACCTAAGTGGAACGTTACAGTTTATTCATTGGGCGAAATGATCTCTCTGAGAAATTTCTCTACCATCAAAATGGAACCAGGCAATCTTGTCAATGGCCCGGTATTACTAAGAGGAACCTTTACTATCAAAAATGATCCACTAGATACTTATTTAAATACTGAAGATTGGGGCAAAGGTGTTGCTTACGTCAATGGTCACAACCTTGGAAGATATTGGCCACAAACTGGTCCACAAATTACACTTTATGTTCCCTCAGCATTCTTAATGACCGGAGTTAACGAATTAGTCATTTTAGAACTTGAATACATACCCAATAAAATTAAAATGAAACTCCAAAACACCGCTAATCTGGGAGTTCCATCAACGAAAGTATTCAATGATATGTAGACATATAATTTGCTTTAAATTTTTACTCATGTTGTAGCTACGTTTAAATACATTTGTAACAAAAAATATTCTTTTTTCCAACTTTCTTCTTACATTTATTAAAAATATAATTATTGGTATTTCTCATCATATTATTAGAATTTTAGTTACGGTTGACTTGGTAAGGCTTAACATCCATTTCCAAAAAAACTCAATTAACAAGTACATATAACAAATAAATCACCAATGAAAGGACTTTTATTGGAAAGATTTTTTATCGAATAACATTCGAATCATATGAGCAGGATTAACTGTTATACTGTAAGGATTTGATCCCTCAATGCAGCCATTCTAGTATGGATAGTATGGATAACTTTTCAAATTTTTAGGCGGCTCCCTATAGATACAGATAGCTCCATGAAGCCATTCAGATGTTTGAAGAGGAATCGGTGATAACATCTGAACACTCTTAAACCTAAAACTTTCGTAGTTTAGTTGCTTCATTTTATTATATGGAATTCGCATTATGCGAGGTTGGATCACTGCTACTCCTGTCATTCCTTTAGGAGACTTTAGAGAGGAACAACCGCCGATCCAATGGATACGTCTTTTGCTGTTCTTTTTTAATTTTTTTGACTTTAAGTTCTCTATCGTTTTGGTTGGTTTAGTATTATCTGTTTTGATTCCATAAGGTCTAAAACAAATAGATAAGTTTCAATTAAACAAATTCAATTATAAAATAAGATAGCATGCATGCAAATAATTAAAATAAAATATTATTAATAAAAATTACTTCAACATAATTAATACATGCTTTTGTGTATTCATTTCATAACAGCACATTTTATGATTAGCATGACAAGTAACAATTTACTTTTCGATCGATAGATGGCAAACTGTAGGTATTGTATTTATTTACATCACAGTGATTTTTTCATAGTGTCTAAAAACTCTTAAGATAGTGTATTGTAATAAGTTTGAAATAAAAACGAAATCATGTGTAAGATAAGCTTAAAATCAGTAATATATTCTTCATATATCATCAAAGAAGTTCTCAGTATGATACTCTATTGTGAGGTTTATGTAAATGTATGTAAATGCTTATTATCAATTCAAGTATTCGTAAGCATCATGCTCATGCACTCTGGCTAAAACAGTAGTTGTTATGTTATCTGCTTCTCATTTACACAACATTGGTATTCTCTTACATGCATGGAAGTATCTCATTGACACGTTTTTAAATTCTTCAATATTTCAACTGTCAATCTATTTTTGTTCTTAAGAAATCACATTTACTGAAACATTCATCAAAAATTGTTTATAACAAAATATTTATGCTATTGATTGTCATAACTTAATAATATCACCATAACAATCTAATAAATATTCCAAATAGGGCACTCAACTAGATCCAGTTTATGGGTTTGAAGTAGACTATGAGAACAATCAGTTCCTCTTAGATGGAAAGCCATTTAGATATGTGTCAGGAAGCTTTCATTATTTCCGTACACCAAGAGCATTCTGGAGAGATAGACTGAGGAAAATTAGAGCTGCGGGACTCAATGCTATTTCTACGTAATTAAATCATTGATGTTACTTATCAGTTATTATAGGTTTAGTCGAACTTGAGTAAAAATAAAAAATCGCTGGATAATAGTCGAACAGTTCTTTAGGCTATAGAACAGGCATGGGGAAGTGGTACTCCTCAGAGTAACTGTTACTCGGTACCTGGAATACTTAATGTCATTTTCATTGTGTATTTTATTGTTCGAGTACTGTTAATCTTAAAAGGTATTCTGACTCCCAAAAGGTTGCCCATGCTTGCTATAGAGCACCATACAACAGTCTTACATAGTTCTGATTATTCCTAAAAAGTTTTTAACATTGCACTTATTGGCATACGATGGCCAGAGTTTCAAAAGAATTAAGGTACAATGGAAAACGGTAGTAAATTGGACGTACAACAGTTGAACTTAATTTAAAAGAACTATTTCTACATAAATATACATTTATATTTAAAAATTGAAAATAGATCATACAACCATAGGCTAAATTATGAATTAATAAAATTTATTTTACTATATTTTATATAGTCGTTAATAAAAAATATAGTTGTTCATTTTTACAACAATCATCTTCTGACCGTCAACAATCCCAGTACTAGCAATCACCTAATAGTTATTGACCACATTACTAACAAACTTATCAAATGCAATAGTTCTACTATCACCAAACTTAGCATAATCCGAATACGATAACACTATCATATACTCTTTCACAAAATTTATACAACCCTTTGTTAATTATCTACTACTTAAGGTATTTCGCTCGCTCCGGGCCGTATCAAAAAAAAACCCAGGGCCCTTCGAAATAAAATTAATTTTTTTCATGAAGTATACATACTTCTATCTATCTTCTGTATATCAATTAATTTGTATTCTATTATTTCAAATAGCATAAAAAAATTAACAAAATAAGGTAAATGCCTATTTAATAGGAGAGTTTAGATTTAAATAATTATTAATAATTAATTTTTTTAAGAAGGCTACGGTCAGAGTAGATTTTTTTTTGACCAAGTATTTGTTACAAATACATTTACACTATACAATTTTTTAAATAATTTAATGAACCGTTTTTGAATAAAAGTTAAAAAACCTAATCTTGTAATCAATTATTATTGGTTTAAATGGAGAGAAGAGTCAACTTTGATTTCAAATAACTCGAGTTCTAGACGGTGAATCGATTATTTAAATTAAAACAAACGTTTTATTTTCTCATGATCTTTAGTTTTAATGTGGTAAAAAAAAAAAAATCTTAAGAAAACATTAATTTCGATCGAAATACTTTAATGTCCACAATGATGATTCGAATTAACAAACTAAAAATCAACAGACTAATTTGCTACAAGTGATGATAAAAGTAATTAGGTTTAATAGTGACTTATTTTTCTCTTTCCATGCTACAGGTTATTTTCACTTTTATCATCAATATTAATAACAATATATAAGTACGTTTTATCCAGATTTATAAATCATAATAGAATATATGAACGCATGATTATTGTTTTTATTCTATATTTAATAGAATAAAATATTAAAATCGATCTAATTGACTTGTACTAAATTTATTTTTATTATATGGAAATACTGTTGTATGGCCAAGGTAGTTGCGACCGACTGTTAGAAATTATTTTCAAATGTACGACTGTTGTACGATCATTGTACATGTTACAATATATTTTTACTCGGGAAATTAATTTATATAATTAGTTAATAATGTAGTTATGTAGAGTGGAGCCTTCATGAACCATCACCAGGTAATTGGAGATGGACTGGAGAAGCTGATTTGGTTACATTTTTAACAATTGCTAAAGAAGAAGATCTTTTAGTATTACTGAGACCAGGACCATATATTGATGCTGAACGCGACCTGGTAAATTTATCCATTATCAATTTTTCTATTGAAATGTAAAAAATAATTTTAATTGTATTGTTCTATTTTGAAAGGGAGGATTGCCGTTTTGGCTGATGACTTTACATCCCGACATAAAATTACGTACAAACGATGAACGGTATATGAGATATGTTAGAATTTACCTTGATGAAGTGTTGAAAAGAGTGAAGCATCTTCTACGAGGAAATGGTGGCCCAATTATCATGATTCAAGTATGAACAGTGTTTAAAATTGTGTTTAAAAATAAATATATTATGTGTCCGGTTAATCAATAGGTTGAAAATGAATATGGTAGTTTCAACATGTGTGATAAAGCTTATACAGAAAGCCTTCGAAATATAATTAATGAGCATGTTGAATCAAAGGCGGTATTGTATACAACAGATGGATGGAAGAAAAACTTGCTAGAATGTGGAGTAATTTCAGGTGTTTTTGCAACTGTTGACTTTGGAATATTTGACGATATCTTTCGCGCATTTAATTCACTGCGAAAATTTCAGGAAAAAGTAAACGATTGATAAAAAAATTTATATAGGATGAATAGATTAAAAAATGTATAATAATCGTTCATTTTTTTTGAGGGACCGCTAGTAGCCTCGGAATTTTACTCTGGATGGCTCACTCATTGGGATGAAACGTTTCAAATAATACCAACTAAAAGATTCATCCATTCATTGATACAAATATTATCATTGAATGCATCAGTAAATATTTATATGTTTTATGGTGGAACCAATTTTGGATTTACATCAGGTTAAAAAAAAAATTTCATAATGAATAAGTGAATTGGCTATGTAATAGGTTTTCATTGTTTACTTCAAATATTAGGAGCTGATGGTGATGATAGATTTAGGCCTGTAATAACCTCGTATGATTATGATGCCCCACTAACGGAGGCCGGCGATCCCACAGATAAATATTTTGCGATCCGGAAGACGCTTGCAGAGGTAACACATTAATCATTTGTGAGTAATAATTCATTCAAACTGTCAATTGAGTAATCAATGAATACCATGTGTATATTTGTTCAAGTTTTTACCTCTACCCGATATACCACTACCAACGGTTGCACCTAAAGGAGATTATGGATCTGTTCTGCTAGAGCCAGTGATGGAACTCCTAAACAATCCTGCTAGAAATTTATTTGCAAATATTGCTGGACAATTTGATATACCACCGACCTTTGAGAAACTAAACTCTATCAATGGATTAGTTCTCTATGAATCGAATTTCCCTGCTAGAATCAAAGATCCAACGATTATTTATGCTGATGTTGCTGACAGAGGAATTGTCTATGTTGACAATTACCTAATCGGTACACTCAGTCGAACTTTAAAAATCAATAGCGTAGTATCACAGAATCCCTATGCAAAGAAATTAGCGATCCTTGTTGAAAATCAAGGACATCTAAACTATGGAAATCTCATAGAAGATTGGAAGGTACAACTTCCATGAACTACAAATTAATTTAATTACTGACGTTAATTTATTATTACAGGGAATATTCAATATCCACGTTGACGGCAAAGTCATATCTAAGTGGAACGTTACAGTTTATTCATTGGGCGAAATGATCTCTCTGAGAAATTTCTCTACCATCAAAATGGAACCAGGCAATCTTGTCAATGGCCCGGTATTACTAAGAGGAACCTTTACGATCAAAAATGATCCACTAGATACTTATTTAAATACTGAAGATTGGGGTAAAGGTGTTGCTTACGTCAATGGTCACAACCTTGGAAGATATTGGCCACAAACTGGTCCACAAATTACACTTTATGTTCCCTCAGCATTCTTAATGACCGGAGTTAACGAATTAGTCATTTTAGAACTTGAATACATACCCAATAAAATTAAAATGAAACTCCAAAACACCGCTAATCTGGGAGTTCCATCAGTATATGAACACGATAAATTTCTTTAGTATTCCATAATTCTATTTTTAATTAAAAAATAATGCTATAATCACTCTTAGTTTTTATGAATAAATACTGTCTTGAAAGTCGAGATTAACAACTTATTACTGTATATTATGGAATTAACAAATTGTTTTTTTATTATTTAAAAAAACCATTTCTTCAATTTGTTTATACGACATAATAATTTAATTGATTGAGCATGATGTTTGTGCTCTTTTTTATACTCAGATAATTGTTGATGATCATGCGGAAACGATTTCTAAAACTAGTTTGAATAGTTTGAATAGAAGTGTTAATATCCTTTGAATGATAAATGAGAAATACTCTCACTAGGACGTCCGGTATATCGAGTATTATAGGATCATTTTAACTCCTGCATGCACGAGTCGATTGTTATATTTATAAAGTTGTTCATTACTCGGCATTTTGAGTATCATCTAACAATGTCAGCATGAAAAACTCCACCTCTTTCAAAAGAAATGATACCTCTAGCATGCGCAAAGGTAATGTTTATGATATTTTTTGATCTTCCTGGTTCTTTACTAGTTCACTACTTTATTAAGTATTGGTTCGATTCTGTCGAAAAATTATCAAAAGCTGTCTCTTGCGTTTTTTTATATTTCTTTATCATGTCTGAAAAAGCAGTTTACGTAGATCAAGAAACACCTTTAGATTTAAGCTGTGCATCATCCAAACAAGTACAATCGGTTTTAGCCAAAGAGCAACGAAAGTTACCTTGTGGTACGTGTGGAAAGTTGTTTGATAGACCTTCCTTGTTAAAGAGGCATGTTCGCATACATACAGGTAAAACTAGTTAGTATGTTATTCTAAAAACGCTTCATTTAATCAATCACATAAAAAAATAAAAAACTGAATAAAAATGTCCTGTATATAATTAAAAGGAGAAAAACCACACGGGTGTTCAATTTGTGGAAAAATGTTCAGTACAAGCAGCTCTCTTAACACTCATACAAGGATTCATACTGGAGAGCGTCCTCATGAATGTTCTTTATGTGGAAAACGATTCACAGCGTCTTCTAATCTTTATTATCATCGTATGACACATTTCAAGGCAATTATTATTATACTTATTAGAAGATAAAACAAATAATTCATTGATAATAGATCAAAATATTTCTTGTGTTATTTTGTAGGAAAAACCACACAAATGTAATGATTGTGAAAGATCTTTCACCACACCAGGTGATTTAAGAGCACATGAATATTCTCACACTGGAAACTGGCCACTTCGATGTACTATTTGTGGACGAGGATTTTGTAAACCTGCAGCTCTTCATCATCATGTTCGAGTTCATGGTAATAAAAAATTAATTACTAATATTTCTAAATAAACATAACTCTTCAACATTGTTTCAGCTTTAAATAAATTGGAATTGAATTATTATAAATCATATTGTTTACATAGCTAATCAATGAATATGATTTTGATTTAAACCTATTACGTAATGTCTGAAACTTATAAGATTTTTTTAATCTACAATCGTTCATTGATTGATTATGCTATTTAAATGATAAATTGAATAATAATTTGAAAATAATAGCCTGATTAATAATTATCTGATTATTATTCATTACAGATAATCAACGAACTGACAAACTTTGCCAATGTGAGTTTTGTTTGCAGACATTTCTCAGTTTGAAACAATTACAATCACATACGTGTACGTATGAAGCAAAACTGAATTTATTGAATACAGAAGTCTTTAGATGTCAACAACAAAAAGTATTAAAATATACAAACACCATTTTACCATGGGGTTTTTCGTATCCTTTCATGTAATTATGTAAAAAAGTTAACAAATCATTGTTATACAAAATATTTTTATTCAGTTTTTAAAGAAGCTTCATTTTGTGTACCTGATTCAGCTTCACAAAGTTCTTCCTCCATGGGCAGATCTTTTATTTTTTCTTCAACAACCTCCATCTGAACCTCTTCATTTTTAACTTCATTATCTTTAGAATGTTCTGAAGAATTCTCTTCAAGTTCTACATTCTCTGCTTCATCTTGAGCATGATATGCAGCAGATTGTGCTGCTTGGATTTCAGCTGAAGTATCATGTTTTAGTACCTCTCGAAGAGCCATAGTAGCATAGCAAGATGATTTCAGAGACATCTCTAGAATAAGGGCTTTATATTTACCATCTGAAAATGAGAAAATATTTAATTCATATTATTAGTAGATTAGTTACTTAATAATTTAGCCCATGAAACGGCCAAATATTAATCATTGACTAATAATTTGTAATCAACCATGTATTATTAATTCAATAAATAATTATTGTGAGTTTACCTGGACAATCCTTTGGTACTGGATTTCCTCTTAATTCGTTAATGTCACTGAGTATCAAATCATCACAAAGATCCTTATAGTGCATTACTCTCCATGATAAATCTTCTGGAATCTCAAGAATTTTTCTATAAGCTCCACTAAGTGAATACTTTTTGTTTTTCTGTTTCAAGTCTGTATTTAACCCATCACTGGCTAGAAATTCTTCATACCAAGCTTTTGCATAAGGAGGATAGACTACACGCCATCCAGGCTGAGGCATCACTACATCAGCTAGTGTATAATTGGGCAAATCTTCTTCAGTTAAAATTTTAACATTAGGAAGTGGATTAAGATTTTCTTTTTCTAAAATCGAGTCATCTTTTTTAGTGTTCTCCGCATTTTCTGTTTCTTTAAGTCCATCTTTATTTTTGTCATTTTTTAGGTCTTCCTTTTTTTCACCAGAATCCTTTGCATCTGCAACAACTTCAGTTTCCATTTTTTCTTCAGAGTCATTATTGTCATCAGCAGTGTCAATTTCAATTTTATTCACTTCATCAGTATTATCGTCTTTTATTTGATCGTCATTATTTTTCATTTGATTTTCACCATCTTTCATCTGATCTTGACTTTCTTTAACTTTATCATTATCTTCTGCATTATCTGCTAGTTCATTTTCTTCAGGCTTATCTTCATCTTTCTTTTCGACTAAATGTTCCGTCAGTTCGTCTTCTTTTTCATCTTCATTGGGTAGAGCATAGTCTAAAGTCTCAACTACTTCTTTGACATTAGATGTTTCATAAACTAGATCACCAACAATTGGTTTACGACCAAATTTTCTAATTCTTCGTGAAACAATGTTGTTCCACACAAAACTTTGATAAGCATGAATATACATCAATCGTGTATTTCTCGGTAGAAAATCTAAAGCTCCTTGTAAATTTGTTCCATTCTTTTTAATTCCTTCCAATAATTTTGCCTCAATTTTATCACGTCGATGAATCTTTTGCAAAGCTGCACCAGCATCTTTAGTTGTTGTGTACGTTTCTCTAGCTTCTGCCAAATCATGTTGATCACCATCACGGGGCTTTAATATCAAATCAACAGCCTCTTCCCATTTTGCTTGAAGAAGTGCTTTTCCAATATCATGAGTAGGAATATCAGCAACTGTACCAAATCTCTGAAGTCCATAGTAATTAATGAATCCATTATCTCGTAAACTAGTCATTGCTTTATCAATATCTTCATCAGGTGCACTGACGTTCCTGAGTGCAATAGTGAAGCGGTTTCCTTTTAAACTACCAAGTTCGAGTTTCTTGTCAACAAACTTAAAGTTACCTACAAAAACACCACGAACTTTTTTTGCTGCTCTTAGTATATCTGTTGGAGCAACTCGTCTCAGACTAACCCACTGACTAGTACTAGCACGACGATCTTTTGTCCCTGCATAATTGAACGTGTTTGGTTTCAAATGCAAATGTATTGCTAGCTCATTTAATGCATTCATTGTATCGATATTGACTTTGTGTAAAATAAATTCACAATAATTTCCATTACTCCAAGAGCATTCAGAATTTTCACGTCTATACGTGTATCTACCTGAAAAGATTTTCAATCATTTTAATCATAATTGTTATTTTCAAATCATAAATAATTTTTTTACCTTTTATTGGCATATGACCTCGGGAAACAATCATTATCTTTTTTCCATCTCTTTCAATAGTTTCACTCACTATTGAAGGACTTGATTTGGCAAGATCATGTATCACACACCGTTGATTTTTATTTAGTTCAGTAACATCAAGTTCAACTGATTTCATGTCAGAGTCACTTTTTAAAAAAAGCTTAATTTTTTCAAGCATCTCTTCAGGAAGACTTTTTTCCGAATCAGCTATTTCAAGTTTCTTTTGAGAAGGAATCTCTTGAGTTGTTAATTTAGCTATTTCTCCATTATGATTAATTTCACATACATAAAAATCATGATAGCGTTCTTTTACAATTCCTGTAAAATGATCATGGTCTCCCATGAACTCAGTAATTCCTACATCAACTTCCTTGAGACGATTAGTCACATCGAATTTTGTTCTCTTTCTTTCATGAGATTGATTCATTGGTGGTCTTTTGTTATATTGTCTATTTTGATAACCACCACGATATCCTCCTATAATCATGAATTTAAAATCAATTTCTTAACTAAAAATTTTTTCATAAGCATTTCAGTGAATTTCTATTTTATTGTAATTTTTTAATAAAATTAAACTAATAAATTACTCATTCGTAATACAAAAAGGTTTTATATTTCAATAAAAAATAAAAATTACCTCTGCCTCGACCTCGTCGTTGAAAGCCACCTTGGCTTTTATTATCCCGCCAAGACATTTTATTAAACGAAATAAAAATATTCTTTATTCAATCAATAATAATATAAACTAATATAGATTGTTTAATCTAACGCAAATAATTTTTAATAACTAGGAATATTGCGAACCACGTGCACAATATTCTAAGTTCGACCAATACAGTCCAGTAGATGTAACGGTTATGTTTTTGCCGGTACGAAACACGATAAAAGCTGGTAAGATGATTCTTAGAAGGGGAAGGATATATTATTGTTTTGATTTCAAGGAATTTGTAAATACAAAGTAAGAAAATAAAGCGTTACATTTTGGAATAGTTTATCTTTTTTTAATGTATAATATATAGATTTTTTATATATGACTCATTTCACACTAGTAAATCACACAATAACAGCCTGAAATAGCTCAAACGTACGGCCAATATCTATTTCACTGTTGTGTTATTATTGCCAGTCTTAATTTTTTACTTTTATTTACTGTCTTCTGTTTAGTCGCAATACGGCCCTGAATTCTAACGACGCAGTTGCGTCAAGTTGATGCTGCTCTCTAGTGGATCTCTATTGAGCTACTGTAGCTTTCAAACATAAATTAGAAGCTTTGATGGAAATTAATAAATACATTTAATTAAATTACATATTACTATTCTAAATTTAAGAAAAAAATAATATAAATAATTAAAACTGGCAATAGGTAGTAATCTATTATTTATGGAATGAACTGGATGCAAATGATTGATTGGAGTAGATTACTGCCGGTCTTGGTCCCCAATGCCGGATTCATAAAGTTATTTTATAAAAAATATAATATAATGGATTATCATTCAACTTGACAGTAGTCTTCAGGATCACAAGATATTGCATGTCTTTGACTGGAATCAAAAAATTTATTGTGAGTATTTATTTAATGTCAGTAAAGTAAATCCAAAAATTGTTAATTTATTTTTCATTAACGCTTTGATTTAGCTATTTTAGAAAAAATGAATTATTCAGGAACTTCATTCTCAAGTAACATAATATATTCACATTTCATCTAGCATCAAAGTGTTAATTCTTTTGCGAAAAATAGACGAAGTTATAAATAGTGATATTCAGTATAAAATATTCATCATTTAATAATACCTTTGCTTTTATATTTGCACTTGCACTAACCGCTTCCTTTGTACCGTTTTCTATTTCTTGTCTTTTACTTTTAAATAGCTTAGTGATTTTACCTGAAATATTATAAAAATAGACACATAAATACATGTCTTCTTAGTTATTTACAAACCAAAATTATTTATTTTAACTATTTTAGTGATTTATACCTGTACCACGAACTGGAGATTGGATAACATCTGCATCATCAGCAATCATGTCAATTTTTTCATCAATTGTTTCAACAACTTTTTTTTCAAAATTACCTACTTTTTCTAGACTATCAACAATTTTCGCGTCTAAAGTTACAGTCTCATCTGTATCAGCTTTCGACTTGATTGATTGGCTTTTTTGACTACTTGCTGACTTCCTTTCAGATCCATTCATAGATTTAACTTCGTCATCTTCTTTCGGATGAATTGAATTCTTAGAAGGAGATTTCATTTTCATTTGCGTATCAACATTCACAGCTTTTTCAGAACCTCCCTTAGATGATGCCGAGCTCGGTGCGTTAGAAGATACTTGGCTTCCGGCACTGTTAATTTTTTGTCGTGGTGGCTTTGGTGGTGGAACAGGAAGAGGTGGTAATGCTGGCTTCTCTACTGTAGTTTCTTCATTATTGATATTTTCATCTTCTATCTTCGATTCCTCTACAGCTACACTATCACCATGAGACTTGGAAGACTTTGGTCTTTCATTATTTTCTGTTATCGATTTGTTATCTTGATTGTTAGCATCGTCCGTTAGATTTGCTACTCGTTCATCATTATTTATATTTTTTTCATCATTTACTACATCTCCAACATCATTATCTTTATCTTTTATTTGTGTAGAAGTCTCATATTCAGTGGGTTTCTTTGGACTCTCTGGTTTTTCTACGCCATTTTTGTGTTTTTCTAATTCTTCTACCCCGTTTGTGTTATTTTCTATTAAAGTTTTATCGTCAGTAATTCCATTTTCTAGTGGATTATTATTTTCATTGGGTTTATTTTCTACTGAATTATTATTTTCGTTTGACTTATTTTCTTCTAAATTTTCAGTTTTATTGTTTTCATTTTCTGATGTAGCTTCGATTCCATTAGTTTTGTTCTCTGCTGAATCCATATCTTTCTCTGATGGTTCATTTTCGCCTTTCTCTGCTTCACTCCCATTATCAACATTCTCCTGTTTAGTTGGACTATCATTTTGCATACAAGTTGGAATTTTGAGTGGTGGTAATGAATTATTTTTCTGAAAAACAATAAATGTGATTATCATTTTGCTAAGTTATAAAATCATATTATAAATAATTACCATTTGTTTAGCTTCTTCATTATCATTTTCTCCATTTCTTCGTCGTCCAACAAGAATTGTGTGACATCCACCACAAGCGACCTTAAGTAATAAATCATTCAAAACATTATTGAATTATATGTTTAATCGCTTGACATTTGCTTATGTAAATACGTACATTTGTTACGAAAAGTTCTTGATACTTGGACGCGTATGTTAATTCGTGTACATTATTCTCATTCTCCTCAAGACCCAACTTTCCGTGTCTTCCATCACCGCAGGTGAAAAATTTTCCAGACTCTGTAAATTAATATTAATTAAATATTAACTTTACATTATTAAGAAAATTTATTTCATTCATGAAGCAATAAAATATTACCGGTAACAACAGCTATATGGCTTTCACCACATTCAATTTTAACAATAACTTCATTTTCTAAAACTCCACGAGGAAGTTGCTTTGGTGTTTGAATTTCAGTTACACTCGTACCCATTCCTAGTTGACCACTAGCATTGCTACCAGTACAGTAAAGGTGTCCATTATCTAAAAGTCAAATTAAACTTTACTATTGAATGAGTATTTTTCAGGTTGATTGAGAATAAATGAAGTAATTTTATACTTTAAGGTATTCGCTATTTTGACTTGGAGTCAATTATATATAGAATGAACGTTATTAAACCTCTCAAGGTTATTTTAAATGATACAATTATGTTTCATTAAATTAAAATATGTTACTAATTAATAAGTAATGTTGATAATAATTATGACATGGCATAAAATATTTTTTACCGCTGAGAATAAGTGTATGATGACCACCACAAGCAACATAAACAGCTGTAGTCGACAATTGCATCGGTTTCGGAGCAACTTGAGTTCTAAAATCCAATGTAATGCCGAGCTTTCCACTTTCTGCTTCTCCACAAACATATACTGCTCCACTCTCTTCGTAAAAAAATTCAAGTCAATTAGTTCGTTTAATTATACCCTTATATGCGTACTAGATAGTTTTTTATAGCATTTCAGCAGCGTCATTACCAGTAAGGAATGCTGAATGATAATATCCAGCACTAATTTGCTTGACTGGCTCTGGTAGCTGGATTTTTGTTGGTATATTCACTAATCCGGAAGTTCCTGGTAACCCTAATTGTCCTTCTAAATTACTTCCCCAAGCTAACACCTCACCATCACTTGTCAGAGCTAATGAATGATGAGATCCAGCAGCAACCTGTAAAATTTTCGGTCCTGCTATTCCACAATCGTAGATTGGAACTGGTGAGCTTGAACATTCTCCTAAAGACATTTGTCCACGTCCTAATTGAGATTCTTGATCACTACCACAGGCAAAAATTTTTTGTTCTCCTAAATAAAAGAAAGAAGTAATTATTTTCAAGAAAAATTCATCAAGTTGTTGATTTATATCAAATTAGAAATGTTTGCCACTGCTCAGAAGTAATTAAATAGTAGCATTTTTTGTTATGACTTTTTAGAATATTAAATAATCTTTTTTATTTCAGGAATTTTTTAAAATGTTACCCGGATGTCATGATAAAAATTCTTACCAGTGCATATCAATGTATGGGCTCTCCCGCATGCCACGTGAGTAACCTTCTGTGGTTTGAGTACTGCAAATCATCATAAAGATAATTGTTAACACCTAATAGTCATATTAAATATGAATATGTTAATTTATGTGCATAGATCTTATGAGTCGATGAATAAAAGCTTAGAGAATATTTGCGTGCTTGATTTGGCACGTACGATTACTAACTTTTTACGCACGAAGGCTTGCTGACGTGATTCTTATGACCAAGACCTAGTTGACCCCAATCGTTGCTGCCGAAGACGAAGAGTCGTCCACTCTCTAGGTGAGAAAACAAAAAGACAAATTAGCACTAAAGCTCTACTCTGCTTGTATATGAATATTGTCAATATTTTTCAAGTGGTTAATATTCATTTTGAAAGGTAAATATTTTTTTGTTGGACTAGTTTAATTAGTTATAAATCACGAGAGTCAAACAGGGCAATAGAGGCTGTCAGGCATATTATTGTTTACGCTTAGCGTGTTTGTATCGATTTAGGGTGGACAGCGGTTATCCTTTGCACTGAAGCATATAATATCTCTAACATGTTGCAGCAGCTGTTAATCATGAAATGCTCGCCTCAATCATTTTGCCGTAATTACCCACAGTGATAGCCTTTCATATCTATCGTCAAATCATTATAACATGAAAATCAATAACGTGATTTAATTTTATTTTTATTTCTAAATAGTATTGTATATAGATTTCTTAACTACGTAGAAGACATTTTTTTTTTATGATTTTGGTTTATTATGATTCGAACAAATCGACCTCGATAAAGATAATATTGTAGCAAAGTGGGTAACACGTGATAACTTTTATTGGAAGGGAAGTTGAAGTATTGACTATTGTATAAATCATTTACTGATGTTGTTACATGAATCGATATGTTTCACATAAAATTTTCTGATCAATTCCGAAGTGAGGCAGTCGTTAGATAATTGATACAAACAAAAATACCATGTCCTCCAAAAGTTTGTTGAATGTACACAACTACACAAGATTTTTCCAACACTTTTCTAACTGAGAAATGAATTCAAGAAAAATCATTGATCGATTTTGTATTTTTTATAATTGAAATTTTAATATTCTTGATTAATGAATATTTGAATAAAATATCTCAGATCTTTTGAACTAATTTTAAATTTATCTATAAAACAATTACTTTATTGATATTTTTGAAATATGACAAATTAAGCTTATAGATAATACTTACGACAAACAACAGCAGAATGTTCATCCCCACAAGTGATACTGATAACAGGATCATTCCTTATAAAGAAATGTGAAGGAATATTATCAGCAAATCGACTGCGCCCTAAAGTGAAAATTGCACCGGTGTCTGAAATCAAATAAAAGTATCGAATTAATAATTATTATTAACGTACATTTTAATATTATAATATTTTTCTAGTGTATTTTAATAGTTGATAAGATAAAAACAATTTTATCTGTTTGCCTAGAACTTATAGTGAACATGAAATGTGTGTTCTATAAAAATGTCGTTGGCCTTACGTAACTATTTTTTATTGATTCAGGATAATGTAATCATAAGCACGTGTGCATATGACTGGATATTCGTAGACAATCGTCAAACGTAATCTGATTCACACCTGCAGGTATAGTTACATTCAATTCTAATGTCCTATTTTTGTTTTTAATGTAGTATCGAAATACTTATTTTTCTTTTATGATTCATTAATTCTCAAGCAACATGTCCTTGACGAAAATCTATTGTTCTGATTTAATCTTTTAATTTTTGCAGAATAAAAGAGTAGCTTAGTAAAGCTTGAGTTGTAGATGCTTTTAAGATTCTGGTCTAGACGGCCAAGGTTTTTTATCATTTACAAATCACTAAGTCGACACGAAACATTTATCTAAAACACAGATTCAACGGCAAAAGAAATTTAATATGATTCATTTATGAAAAATTCAGTAATGAAAATCAGTATATCCATCAACAAAAAACGGCAATATTAATGACTTTGGAATTGGTTTATTGATTAAGGTTTATGTGTCAGTAGATGAAGAAAAGATCTGTTGACGTGATAAATAATAATATGCGTGAGACCTGTTAAATAATGACGTCAAGGACTTTTATGTAAATTTGAAGCCCTTTCATAGACCGACTATGAATCAAGAGTATATTTCAAGTGTATTCTCAAAGGTCAGTGATGCAGTTGCAATGGGTGTGAGTCCAGTTAACAGAGGATTTACGTTTTCGCGTCTTGCTTATCAAAAGTTCAAATGTCTCCTTGCATAATTCATCGGACATTCATTTAAGAAAACACTGCGACAAATAGGAAAAAATGTGGTGGAATTCTAAATATAACAAAGTAAAAATAACACCTACTTTGTACAAGAATGATAATCAGTATGAGTACTTGAAAATTCCTAAAACATACACTTCTAGTATGTTATTACTGAAATAAGTGATGGCCTAATTGATAAAAAATAAAAGTGCAAGATGCATTAACAAACTGTAAATAATTTAAACAAGCTTTGACAGAAATCATTAATGAAAAATCTTATTAGATAAAATAGATGTCTCTTATCTATAAATAGGATTTTTGCTTTGAACTCTTCTATTTTCTATTCATGAATACATTATAGTGTTCACTTGTCGTAGGTCGTCGACCTATGATAGGCAGATCGTGATCGATGCGCGCGTAAATACTCTATTTATTTGTATTTTAAATGATAAAAAACTTTTGGTAATATTGTAGTGATAAATGCATGAGTTCATGCTTTAATAATTCATGCGTAAAGAAAACCAAGAGTAAAAATAGAATGCTATCTTTCATCAGATCTCATTTAATAATAAATTCATCAAACTTGTGTAACTTTTAATAATAGGAATCCTAGTTGAATTCAAAATAAATGTCTAGACAAATTGTCCAGTAATGATATTGTAAAACAGAATGTAATAATAGTGGTGCTTCATGTGCTGATCTTTACACAGTAATTTTATGTCTATATTGATGATACTTATGGTAAAAAAGTGAGCAGGTGCCATTCCAATTACATACAATAAATTTCAATCTATCTAATTATTTATTAAGTAAATAATGAAATATTTTACAGGTGAAATAAATAAGAAATCTTGTGCTGAAAATACTGTGCAGTATGTTGTATTTCGTAAGAAAATTTTCCTTAATAGTTTACCGGGTATGTTGTCTATATCGGGCAGGCCCATGTTTACACCTTACGCTGTACAGACCAACTGCCGGCTTACCATAACATAGCGTGGTGGCAACTTGAATATTGTCGTTGCTTAGCAACTAGAAATCAATTCCAAGCAATAGCTCGCCACCGGAAAAGTAAAAACGAACATTTACGATCATTCATTGAGTTTGAAATTTTTATTCATTGGTTTTAAAATTTTATTAAGATTACAAAATGAATGTTCCACTGGATTATTTCGGGAATTCATTATTCAATTATTCATGTAATTAGTTTGAATGGATATGCGTAATCTATTATTATCATTCATCATTTTTCTTCTCATCGTTCAATAATTAAAGAGTCAATGAATATTTTATCACGTTATTTAATCATATTTATAGGGTTTTCGTGTGCGTTGAATACTTTTTCCAATAATTGAATACTCTTAAAAAAATAAAAAAAACATTAACGAGTCGTGCATTTGTTTGAGATTAAACGCGAGCATTAAAAAATCGATTTAGTTAACCATTTTTTCTGTATTATATAAAATATGTGTCAGATAATTCTGAAATTCATACTACTCTGTAATTATTTCTTATACTTCAACTAGTTTACTTTTCGTTTCTCAGTGTTATAACTATTCATTTTTTTAATTTATTTTAAAAATTTCATAATGTTTTATATAATTAATAATAATATATATTTTGTATCAAGTTCCTTGTCGTTATCGTAGAATGTAAATTTCTTTAGAATTAGGTTATTTTTTATATTGGAATATCGATTTTTCGATAAATGTTGACTTTAAAGTTAAATAAATAGATTAACGTGACACGTGACATTTAAAATAGTGTGAAAATACCGCGCACGGTGTTGCTAATTGTATATATGCCCTATAGACGGCAGTAGTATACACAGCAGTAAAATGTTGGTAAATATTTCTAAGTAATGTAATGAATTTGTATTGTTTTTTCACAATAGTAACTTTTTTAAAGATTTTTCAGTGATACAATTAACACAATATATTATTATTTATATGTAAATAAAAACTAATGATAAAATATGTAAATCAACTTGCAAATTTATGTTGCAAATGCAGTCAAATGCATTTCGTTGAGGTTAATGTACAATCTTAAAGTTTTAAACATTTTTAGTTATTTACTTCGCTTTAAATAATAGCATATATATTAAAGTGTACTTTGCAATATAATCTACTTTGATAATTTTTAAAAGTAATAACTTTTATGGGCTGTATTTAAGTTGATAAAAAGAAGCAAGAATTAATTAAGATTATTGGTATTTAATAATTACAATCATTCCAGTAATAATATTGTATTATTGATTAATAAATAATAACAAAAATGGATGAAGTTCAAGATTCTAAAGAAACATCATCGAATGCTTCAAAAGTAACTGAAGATAATAAAATGAGTGATGAATCAAAAGCTGATAATTCACCAAATGTTGAAGTCCCGCCAAATTCCAATGATTTTAAACAAGTTTTTCTATCCACTTCAATGCCTCCAAAAACTTTTCTGAGAGAAGTGCCTAAAAACAAAAGACCTCATGATGATATTGAAGAGTTTGATACTGATGAGGAAGAAGCTAATGACGATTTAAAGCAACCAAAAATAGGTGATGCTGTTTCTGCTGATTATTCAAAACATTTAAGTTACGAAGGAAACCTATGCATTTATACTGATCCGGAAACTAAAAAACAGTCAATTTGGGATACCAATAAAAATGCTTGGATTTCAAAAGATGTAGAGAAAAAAGATGAGTCAAGTAAAGATGAAGATCCCATGAAAAATTATGAATTTGATGGAAAAAACTATGTATATACTGATAGTGCAACAAACGTAACATATAAATTTGATCAAGAGAAGAATGAATGGTTAGTTAAAGAGAAAAGTTCTGATCCTGATGCAGCAGGTGGAATCTATGGATTTGAAAATGATACTCATACGTATACTGATCCTGGTGATGGATCCGTATATTTTTGGGATAAAGAGAAGAATGCATGGTTTCCAAAGGTATTTTTTGTTATTATTATTCTTTTTATCATCTTATTTAATTAGTTACATAAAGTTTTACATTTTTAATTACATAAAAATTATTACAGATTGATGATGACTTCATGGCAAGATATCAAATGAATTATGGCTTCACAGATTCAAACACCGAGGTAAAAACATCAGCAGCATCACCTAATCCAAAAGCTGATGCTAAGACTGAGAAAGAAAGAAAGAAACTGGAGGCAAGTAAAAAAGCTGCGGAGCCTCCAGCGTGGTTTGAAATAGATGAAGCTCACAATACAGCAATTTATATTTCCGGTCTTCCGTTGGACGTAACTATGGATGAACTAGTTGAGCTAGTTGGAAAATGTGGTCTTGTTGCTCGAGACGACAAGAATAAAGATAAGATCAAGCTCTATAAAGACTCGGACGGGAATCCTAAAGGCGATGCGCTATGTACTTATATCAAGGTAAGTGGAATTTAATTAAAGGATTATTACATTGATATTTATATTTGTTATTTACGTACAATTATTATTTTTCACTATAACATGAGATGTATTGGTGGTTAATATTTTGAGTTATGTTTGACAGTATTTACAAACAAAGCTATTTAATGGTAATTCATTAGATATCCACGCTGACATAATTGAAAAAAGACTACAATATAAAGTCGATTAAAATTAATTACGCTTAATACATATTGACAGTATAAAACAAGATGAAATATTACAGTAATTAATCAATTATAAATTGGAAAAAAACTAAAACTTTATCGTGAGATTTGTAAAGTCTAGTAATAAAAAAATATAAGTCTAAAACATTTATAATATTAGATATTATAAGCTCAAGAAAGAGAGCAACATTTGATTATAAATTTCTAATAAATAGAACACCTATTTTCTCGCTACAAGCAAGAATAGAGGAAGAGAGATAAATACTTATTTAAGCGATATGGTTTAGTTTCCCATAAGGGAATTATTAAGTTCTCAATTTTTTAGTAAGACTTCTTCGAGTGCTATATCATTAATTTTTGTTTGGTATTGAGATAAAATTTTATCATCTGTTAGAGGTTGATGTTTGGCAGGAACTGGTCCATCTCCTAAGAATGTGTTGTATCCATAGCCTTGAGGTGCGACTTGAGTTATCTTGGGGCTCCTGTCGTGAAGGTGATTCTTGTTCGATCGATGGCGAGTTCGATTAGTTGACCTGGTAATTAATGAAACAATTTATAAAGTAATTAATGTTTTATACCAAGTTCAAGTAAGTATCATCAATACTTACGTTGCCAATGGCCTTGATCCTAAATTAACCCCATGTGCCCATTCTTGGTTGGAATTTCGTCTCCAAGTTCTTTGGGCTTTATTACGCCGATGGGATTGTAAATTAGCCATCTCCTTTCGGTATTTTTTACCCTTTTTTCTCGGTTTCATTTTTTGGTTTTGCGGTTGAAGATTAGGGTCTATTGTCTTCTTTCTTCTCCGTTCTACAATGAAAGATCTTGATTAATTTTGTCGGACATACTGATGCCTACTGAAAAAAACCGAATAACAGTAAAATCAGTCAACCTATTCGACCAGCTGGAGCTTCACATATGTAATGCTTCTTTTTAAAACAACTTCTTGGATTCCATTTATATTTAGCAAACGGATCCAGCACAATACAGTGCCAAGCATACTGACGAGGATTCCCGTGACTTAAGTTTGCAAAATTCTGGAATACAATTTTTTCACCAGGCACTCCCCATTCCCAAGCCATCTGCTGCCAATTGTAGATTCCACCAATCCATCTCTCGAGCTTTGCTAAAAGTCAGTAATTTGATTAATTCATTTTTCATTTAAGAGTAAAGTGATTATATTTAAAAAGGACTTTAAAGTGGTTAATGAAGGGCAACTTTGGAAGAGGTGTCCTCGAAGTATTGATGGAACTGTCAGTTATGGTGTTTTAATCATATTTAAGGGTCGATGAGAGGCAAAAGTTTTATTGATTTTTAATCTAGAAATTTGAATTAAAAATGAAATATTCTTTTAGGACTTGATGTAACAGGAAAGACGTTCTGAATATATTATTCACAAAGAATGATTTTATTCCTAGCTGTATTTTATCTAAAGTGTCTAAGTAACTATAAAATATAAATAAAACTTATATACATTTAGCTATGAATTTTTTAAAAGCCATCAAAGACTAGGTTGTTTTTTTTTCCAAATTTTCATTAAAGTTTTGGGATTAAAATATGTGAGATGGTTATAATTATTTTGTTGGTAAAGATATTAAAATTTAATTTTATTTATTTTTTCTAAAAAATCTTAAACTAAATATTTAATCAAACTTTTTTATTCATTTTCCTTCAATTGTATACTTAGAAGAATCTTGTACTCTACTTGCCTTTTAGAGAGCATTATTTATTCAGTATTTAATAGTAGATGTACTAAAAAGTTTAAGTATATTCTGAAACATTCATTATAGATGAATTTTTTGTGTTAAATAACATATGAAATGGATTACAGAAGAGTCTTAAAAGGGGAAAAAAATGAATTTCTATCGTAAATTACTTAATTAAATTTATTTTAATATATATAGAGAGAAAGAAAGAAACTAGCTCGGATAATCATTTTAAAATGAACGATATTTACATTCAAAATAAACAGTCGGTTGAGTAAAGAACAAAATATTAAAGTAATTTAATCACTGAAGAACGTTGATATTTTAATATTTTCTCTGAAGAAAAATTCTGAAAAAGTAACCTTAGTGGTGTATGATATCTTTGGAGAAAATATTTCTACATTGAGTTATACGATCTTTGCATAACATCACTCAATTGTGACCTACAAAACTTCCTCACTAACTCGATGATGTTTTCCTAACGTACATCACTTCAATTAAAATGGAATTTTTTCCAATTTTATTGAATCAAGAGTCGAAATATATGATGCTCATACTTTTTTATTTTTCTATAAAGATTTTAATGGAAAATGTCATGATGAAAAATATCATTACAGTAGACTTTCGATAGTTTTCCTCTCGATAGATGTTTTATTTTTCCCTTAATCATTTTCTCGGTGTTCAATTTCGTCTCCCATATTGCTACTTATACTTCTTCTAATCTGTTTCTTCGTGTTTACCATATATACTTGAACTAATATGAATTGGAAGGAAGTACTTGTCCCTTTAAATTTTTGAAAACTTAGTCGCGAAATTGGGGGCTCTTGATATATTGTACATTTCAAAGAATTTACTCTTGTTTCACCCCCAATTGTGTACACTTATTTAGAGTCTACTGTATTTAAAAATAGATTTAATAGTAATTATAATAGATTACTATTGAAGATAATTCATATTTAAATATTTTTTAATTTTTATTGCAGAAGTGTTTTATAGGATTAATTATTTGATACAAATAAAAATTTTTACGACAAATAAACTGTATCTTTTTGGTGTTTCATACAGAATTCTACACTATATCTTGGTAATTTTATGAGTTTTATACAGTCGGGCTTTTGTACGTCCATTTATGGGGCTGTAAAAGCAGTGGATTCATATACTCAAAGTTGTTATGTTTGTGGAAAACGTATTATTAAGGAATAATCATTTTTTTCTTGAGATATTTTTCCAAAATTATACACCAAAGGACGATTTATTTTAGCACATAATTTTAATATGCTATTTATTGCAAATACTTGATCTAATATCTTCTTTTGGCTCAGTACGATCCATGAATCAGTAGATAAATATTTTTAAAAGTATCGAAAAATTATTAAAAATACATCGAAAAAGTTTTCTTAGTTTTGTAATGAAATGTTTTTTAATGTAAAAAGTTGAAAAAGGAAATAAATTATCGGTAAGTATATAAAAAATTATCAGTAATTTTTATGCATAGTAAAGCTCTAGCCAATATTACTCATATTTGATTAGAACCATCAATTTACTGCTTTGTTTACTTCGTTTTTTTTTTCAACTTACTGAACTGATCGCCCATGAGATATTTTCGTAGAATTCGGTCCTTGCCATTTTTATCCAAAACTGCCAAAGTGGCATTTCTATCTCTACAATGAAAGTAGGCTTCCCTCCATGGCGCCATGCCAGCGCTTAAGTAGTAGCAATTCCTTTTCAATCGGAAAAAGCCAACAGGACAGGCAAAACGCCTGATTTTAACATTTTTCACCGTATTGTCTTCTGGTAAATTCACACTCACACTCTGAGGACCCGTTGAACCAGATGATAAACCTGAATAATAAAAAGTCATATTTAGGGTTAAACTAATACATTAATGAATCTACATTAAGTAGTTGATATTAAAATTTGAGATATGGGTATTATCAATTATTGGTCGATCATTAATGTCATAACAAAAAAGCTATAAATGCAATCTACTACCCAGCATATTTTTGTATTGTATTGCGTCCTTGATCGATATTCTGAGCATTATGCAACTGTAATTCTATCGATAGATGTTCATTTAGCATATAAATCGAACATCTTATCACTCATGTCGATGAAAATAATGTGATAGTAACATCTAATTTTATCTATTTTAGATTGTTTTAGAATATGTATGTTATTTAAAAAATCATCTTGATGATACAGATGGTTAGATAGATTTAAATATTGCAATCAAGAATGAATTAAATATTAAACCAATACAGTTGTAACTTTTATGATTATTCTTTGTTTTTTTTTTTATTAATTATTGAAAGTTTTTTTTGAATTTATTTTTGAAAGTAAACTGCACTGCATGATGACATTTAAAAGAGATAGTTAATTTTATTGGAAATTTTTAATGCACAATCATAAAATAATAATTTCATTATCATAATTAATTTTTATGAATAAGAATATTTTAATATTGAAGTAATTTTATAATTAGTTTTTTTTTCTTGTAATGCTTCTGCTAAATTTCTTTTTATATTTTAATATAAATCATTTCAATGTTATTTATCGGAGATGAAAGCTCTTCAATCAAAGAAAATTAACTAATGTTGATAAAAGAATTTTTGAAAAGTTCAGTTAATATATGTTTCAATCAGACTTTTCAATATTTAGATTTATTTGGAATTTTTGAATATTTTTAATATAAAAATAAAAAAGTTTTATACTATTGAAAAATAGCCAACCAACATAGAATAATTATATGCAGTTTTGCTTTAGAATATGTTTTTAATCAATTCTCTAATGATTACATGGTCAGAAGAGTATAGTCTATTAGAAATTATGTTATCATAACTTAATCAGTCGATAATTAGTTGTTTATAATTAGTAAATTGGAAACTTGATCACTTATAATAAATAGGTAAACAAATTAATCTTTTAATTCAAATAACATCTTTCATTAGTTGTTATGAAAAAAATATATTTTATGGAACAAAATTTTTTTTATTTCCATATTTAATGCTTAAAATTTTTCACATTAAAAAGTATTTAAAAAAATACATATTACAGTTAATAATAAATTCAAAATACCTTTTTAATTATTCTTGTGCATTAATTAATTAATTATCGATGCTATTTTATTAATGATTAATAATAATAATAATAATAATAATAATAATAATAATAATAATAATAATAATAATAATAATAATAATAATAATAATGAAAAAGCCATGTAATCATTACTTATAAATAATCCTACGATTACAACCTGATGTTCGAGAATAAACTTATCAATGAAAATTAAACATTTATCCGATCAAATCTAAAAATAGAAATAATTTATAAATCACAGTTGACATATGAGTTGTTCAACACAAATAAATTCTTTCTCATTGCTAGCACAATTAATCAATTTTTTAGTACTTTAGATTCTCTAATAACCCTGAACTTCTTTCGTCAATGAATTGCACGTAAAAAAAATCTTATGTTACTTTTATAACCAATTATTTTCTCTCTCAACTTTACCGGTATTTTATTTTATCTACTTGACCTTTTTATTCTTTTAGCACAGTTGCTACTTCAAGCATTTAATTGTCAAACAATCGAATAGAAGTTCTGGTGGCAATTGAGTAATTATCAGTCAGGATACTTGAGTCAAGGAATTGGAATTAGATCATTTTATATTCTAGATCAAAGATGTCATATTATGAGTTCATAGACTAGTATATATCATTTTATTGCTCATATTTTTACGATGAAATATTGTTTACAATTTACCAGAATTTGTCACTGGGACTTGATATATTGTCAACATAAGTAGGTCGACAGTAGAAAATTTTTTTCTTTTACTTTTCAAGAATTTAGATAAATTGTTTCTTTATTTTTTTTTTACCTTTCAGATTTCATTTTTTTCTAAGTCTCATGCCGAGGCAGTAGATTGATGCGAGGGTCGACGCGTTATCGCTAGTGATTCCTGTGGCGGGCGATTCGCAAAGCCAACAGATCGACATTCAATGCAAATTCACGTGTTACTTGGATCGTTCTCAAGAGATACGTTTATTGGCTTTCACAAATGGGGATGTATATCTGGATTAATGTTTCGTGAACCTCATAGGCTCACTGTCATTTGTTCGAATGTTCATTTAGGAATGATTGTGTTAACAGTTTGATAAATTGATATACATATATATATTCTTAATTTATCAAATAATAAACTTGTTTAATATTATACTGCCATTTTAAAATCACGCTCATTTATATCTATAACATTGCATATTAATTAGCTCTTTATTTCACTATTTATTCCATATGCAAAACAGTTTATTGGTCGATAAAATGGTAGATAAATTTATTGAACTGTACCATGTTGCTTTCATGAATTTAA